>OZ007587.1:132254313-133625563 GCA_963931845.1 Maratus michaelseni
TATGTGAAAGATAACGTCAGGATTAATGATCATTTTCGTAAATGATCCTTGAAATGCTTTGTAAAATTTAAAATAGCTTTTTTCAGGTTTTATTCTTTTAATTACGTTTTATAATACTATTCGCAAATAAAAACGGCAACTTATAGACGGTCACACACATTCACTAATATTTAAACTTATGATAATAAATGTAATTTTCTCAAATATATTGGTGAGAAAACAAAAAGGGGGGGGGGGGTATATTTTGGAGCAATCTGATCCAGAGATACTTGATGAATGATATTATAAAATACAAACAAAGTTGTAAAATAAGAAATATATTTTTATAATAGCGAAAGATGGACTAAATCATGATACCTCATACCCCCTTCCTAAGTATTGACGATAATCAGATCAAGGTAAATACGAACAAATAACTACGCGCGGACAAAGCATTTTTTTGCTGTTATAGATGTTATTTAGATATGAGCACTTTTAAAGATAAAATGATGTTATCTCTACTATACAAAAATAAAACAAAAGTTCAGGCTAAACTTATTTTTGCAAATAACAAATTAAAGGAGAATATTACTGTAAATCTTGACAATTAGAGCACAAAATTATTTTCCTTATTTTAGTTGCATAGATAACAGCACCAGTTTGAGCAATCACCAGAATTTCATATCTAAATCATTGAAAAGTCTTTATGACTTTATAGGGCTTTAATTAGTAGGCTTTAACCGGGTCATGTACTTGTGACATTAAATTCTTGCATTTTAAAATGAGGATTTTAGGTTCTAGAGGGTGCATAATAGTGTTTGACGTTCTCAAAAGTCCATGTATGTGACAGGGACTAACATTAGGTCACTTGATTAAATAATCCTACTTTGGGAGGTAAGATTGCATCGCAAACAACATAATCTGTGGTATGTTGTATAAGATATGAAAATATTTTTTGTATTTTGTCTATGGAGGTCAGTAATACTCATATTTCAAAGCATTGTGTTTGTTAGCTGTTGAGGCATTTCAAAGTGAATGTATATGTCTCGGATATTTATTTCTGATCATGTTTAAATAACTGTGCAGGATTATATAGACAGTGCATTCTATAAATAAGTACAAAATGAATGATATATTCCATTTATAGTAATTATTTGTTTTATATAATAGTTTTATCATTTCCATAATATAAAATTTTAAACTATTCTGGGGAAGGATTTTATTAGTCACGTTTAGGCAACATTAAAACGTTTTAAGGTGGAATCTCAAGTGCTCGGAAAAAAAAAAATACATCCTTTAACATTAAAAGTTACATCCTTTTACATTAGAAAATACATCCTTTTACATTAAAAATTACACCCTGTTCATTTAGATAGATTTTTGTCTTGCGGGTGTACTGTCCATTATAATTGTATTCTTTTCGCTGGGACCATACGAATTTCCGTTAAAGGCAAGTTTCCGTTAAACTTGGTTTTCGTTTTCATAGGTTTTAACGTATTGTTCCAGGAATAGATCTTTCGTTCAAACTACCCTAAAGCAGCCTGTCAAATTAATGTATCGATAAATGTAGCCATGCTTTAATATAGATTTGCACGCGAGTTCCTTTTGAAAAGCTTAAAAATTTTCCCATCTGATAAGAAATTGTTCAATCCGTGTAATCAATAATATCCTTTTACCATGGGTAACCAATTGGTCATGCTTATCTGGACGATTTCTACGGATATAGCCGTTCGGATGCTCCATTGATCTACACCTGTCAGACGTTACTTGTAGAGCATTACCGGCTGCATCAGAGCAGACGTCACAGACACACAATTTATGTTATAACTCGATATTTAAAGCCTCACGTACGTAAACATTCTAGCGTAGATGAAAAAAATATGATAAGAACCATTCATGCTTCATATTTTTCCGAGAGTTGTACAGGGAGTTAGAGAAGTGTCAACCGCATCTCGACCCAGCTGTCGGTGCGTATCTTTTTTGATAACGAGATGTTTTGGTCCTTTAAATGTTCATCCGTAACAGCTCGTTATAAGGAAGAGTATACAGCTGTAAGCCTCCCATCTGAGATTTTTACTACGGAAAACGTCACTATAATGAACTCTGCATGAAAGAAATATGTACGTTAGGGAAGACCCTCTTGTTTCCTTTTATGCAGTTACTAACAGATTTAGATGAGATTAGACGTCGCTAAATGGCTGTTGGAGAAGGTAATTATCGTTCCAAGGTAGACTAAATAAAGCTGGAGTGTGTGCGAGTTGCTTGATTAATTTCCGAAAGAAATGGAAGTTTATGCGGCTCGTCAGATTATTATGCTTCCAGTTTAGTGCAACAAATGAGTTTCATAATTATGAGCAAGCGATTCTTGAAACGATCTGTGACTTAAATTTTAGAGCATTGAATGAGAAGAGCAGAGAGAAATGTTATGGTAAGGAATTCAAGACACGCGTTCTTCAAATAGTTTTGTGCGAAGCACATAAATTATGCCTACTGAAATTTCATATTTATATAAATGTGTTCTTTTTCAGTCACAGCTTTTATTTTACAAAATTTTCTGTTTAAATTAGGGGAGTAATTCATGGTACATTTTCCCACTGGTCTACATTGTAGTCTGCGGTTTTCCTAAAATTAGGCTCTTGTGGTTTATGAGGCGGTTATCGAAAAAATATTTTTCCGCGCTCAATAACGTGAAACTTTCAGACTCATGTGTAAACGTAAAAAGCATAATTTCTAAAGTGATCTGTAATCGAAGAGTTTTTTTTTTCTTTTTTCATTTTTCGTTAAATTAATTACATCTTGTTGTCTTGTGACAAAAGCAAATATTTCTATTCGTAAATAATGGTACTGAAAAATTGGAAGGTTCTGATTTTCATTTGAAATTGATGAACTAATTTCAACAAAAATCGATGCAGCTTATTTGGGACAGCACTCAAAATTTAAATCAAATTTTAAGTGAGTGGAACAAACAATTTTTGCAATCTGGTAAAATTTTAGATATATAATCAAACAAGGGAATCTGATTGAGCATCAATAACAAATTTCATTGGCATTCCTAAATGCCATTTACTGACGTTTTCCAAATATATCATACGGAAATAAAAAAGAAATTGTTTACATTAACATTGAATGTCACAATAGTGGCCATGAAACATCCTTTTCCCGATTATTTTCTTTTATCAGCAAGTTTTCTCCTATAGATCTCTTGAAATCTGCAATCTTCGTTAAGAAAAAATAAAAAAAATAAATAAAACATGGGTTTTTTCCTCAAAGAGATAAGAAATGAAAAATTGCCATTGAAATATTACTTCTATTAATTGCAAAACAATTAATCATAATATAACAACTATTTCAAATTGTTGCAAAACAGCTAATATTATTTGTCTCGTAGCTGTATTTTTACTTCATCAGTGCTGTTCAATTTCATGAAATGGAAATCATGAGCGTGCGCTTTGAGGCCTCGAACTGTCTTTAACTCCACCCTCGGCCTCAGCACCCGGAATTCAAAAATATATAGCTAACCTTGTGACTTCGTCTGAGCCAACATATCAATGATGTTTATATTATTGAAGAAAATGCTGGAAACGCATAAATCTTTTATTCAATTCATTTAGTATTATATTTTTGAAATATATATATATATATATATAATATATATATATTTCAATCTAATGAGGTTCAGATGAAACGTAGTTCACTTATTTATTTTATTATAATGGAAGAAAAACTCGTAATATATTTTCTTAACAACTCACAGTATTTTTCATTTCTGATTTCCCTTTAAAATAAAATAAATATTATAATCCGCGAATCTTCCAGCTAATGCTGCGCTGTCGCAAATTTACGATGAATGTGATTTTTCTGAGACTTCGTTCTCACAAATGAAAATGAATTCGGTTTGTCTGTCTGTCTGTATCATCATTTTTCTTATGTATTATTTCTCTCTTTATACAGATGTGAATATTACCTAGTACGAAATTTGTAAGGTTTAGTCAATTCAGCATAAATCAAGAACATTTTCTATGGATAGATAGAAAGGGGGTGCCTCGGAATAGTGTTTGCCCCGGGCCCTGCCTAGTCTGGATACTGGGGGGGGAGAAGTTGAGCTTTGGAAGTCATTGGAATAGGTGGCACCCATCCGAAAGGGGTGGTCCTTATGCATAGTCACAGAGCCGCCGTCAGTCTCGACAGAGAGACGCTATTCCGAAACTTCCTGGAAAAGTTTCTGTTTCCCCCAGATTCAGAAAAAAAAATTTGAATGATGAATGGCCATAAATGGGTTGAAACTTCGGAATGCAAAAGAAAACACATACCCTCTTTTTGTGTACTGGCCGGCAACTTCACTCGAAAAGTAAAGGGGCGTGAGGTAAACCAGGAAACATACATTAAAAGCACGCAGAAAGGTGGTAAACTTTGATCTTTAGATGCTTATTCAGATTCTTATCTCGGAGGCGGAGAGCATAGGTACACACAGTATTCGTTGTCCGCGAATGTTTAGAGAGTAATTGAAAGCAGGCGTTATTAAGAAAAGAGAAATATTGTTTGATAAATAACCTGTTAAAGATACATGTGCTAAACAGTAATAGATGGTAAATGTTAGTATTAAGCAGCTTGAAAAATCGTTAAAGCTGAATATTGTTATGAAATCAAACAATTGATTTTGGTAAGACATTCTCTTTAATCAAGATTGAAGATGTACGTTTCAAAACAAAAGAATGAGAATATGATCGGTCATGGAACTGTATGGGAAAAGTGAGGCACTGTGTATATTATAGGCGGTCTCGGCAAAAGTCGTTTTATATATGTTTTTATTTATTTTTAACGTAGTATAGAAGATTGTGGTAACTGCTACAATCTCTTACAAGGTCCAGTTCCTCTGAAATGTGCTTTATATAGCAAACTGGTTATGTGATGATAATGTGTATTATTAATATTACTTTAGTCTCGAAATTTGTATTTTGCGTTGTCGCCCTTTGTATGCACAACGCCTCAGTTATTTGAATAGATGTATAAATAAATAAATATGTATATATATATAGTATATATAATATACCTTTGAAAAAGTACCTAGAACAAAAATGACCGAGCCTCTTATTTAAAGATGGCATATGTAATAATATTTTACATTACTTGTTATATTAAATAAATATATAAGAAAACATCTTTATAAATAAAACCTAACAAGAAATCTCAATATATTAATAATAATAAACATATTTTAGAGATATGTGATGCCAAACAAAAAATGAAATAAAAAGGATTTAATCGTAAATAGAAACAGAAATCGAATGTAGAAATCATATGATGATGGAAAATGAAAAACAAAGCGAGATGTGAGTGATTAATCGTAAGTCGGAAAGAACATCCACATGTCTTAAAAAGTGTATTATTTCATGTAATAGACAGAGGAATAGTCAAACAAGTCTATCATTGCTGATATATATATATATATCCAATACAGTCAAGAGAGATGTAGTTTTTAGTTTTAATTCTGACTGAATGCTCGTGATAACGAATATAATGTAAAGTAGTACAAAAATATTCAACTAACATTTTAAAATATACGCATACGAACAGTAAATTTCTTAGCTTATGTATTTATAATAAAAATCTAGAATAACTAAAAACATTGAAGGGGTACTTAAAAATTAGACGGAGAAGACTTATTTTCTAAAGATTAGTCCATTGTCTAAAAAATCTTCTCAACAAAGTTATGGAAGAAGTGTCTGCCCCAATGCTGCGTTTAGCCTAGTGTTTTATATTTTGAATTTCTGTAATTCTGTAGCAGAACCTCTTTTAGCAAATAGGATTTTATTTTTCATACTAAAATTCACATTAAATAAATAAATGATGTAAATAACATATATATTTAATAATTAAAATGAGTTTTCGTAAAAAATAAAATAAAAATAAAATAAAATAAATAATAATAAATAAAGGTAAGTTACCTAAAGTAAATCATACAACACGTCTTTCAAAACCTGCGTAGTTAAAAAAAAAAAAAAAAAAAAAAAAAAAAAAAGCATTTTTTCATCTTTTTTTTTATATATATATATAGGGACATTGAAAGAGATAATTTTTCTCAATTCTGTAAGGTTCTTGAACTTCTAAAAATAGTTTTTAGTACGATATATGTAATTTCTGTATGTATATATAATTCCTTATCGATATGATCACAATTTATTTATTTATTTATTTTCCAGTGGAATATTTAATGGAACGAAGAAAAGTTATATAATACTTTTAAATCTCAATAATGAAAAGCTCCTTGAACTATCTAAAAATACTTTTTATTATGATATATGTAATTTATATATGTATATATTATTCTTTATCGATATGCTTACAATTTTTTTGTTTATATTATTATTTTTATTTGCAGGGGGGTATTTAATGGACTAAAGAAGGATTTTCCCTTTTTAAATCTCAATTATGTAACTCAATTATGTATTTAATTTTTAATCTCAATTTATTCCTTTTTAAATCTCTCTCTTTGAACAGTCTAAACACATTTTTTTAAATATTATATGTGTAATTTGTATATCGATATCTTTCACATTTTTTTTTTTCTGTTTTCACTTATAATATTTAATGAAAAGAAGAAAGGCTTTCTCCCCCTCCCCACTTTTTTTTTTCTTTTGTATTTTTTTAAAATTCCAATAGGAAAATTTTTGGAATTGTCTAAAATAACTTTCTAGAGTCATGTATATAATTTTTAAATCTATATTTATTTACATAAAGCGAAGCGACGTTAAAAGCGTTAATGAATAAGAAATTTTCTTTTCTTTTCTCTTTTTTCCAAATAATAATTCGTATCAAATTACTACTAATATACAATTGTTATCAAGTTTATTGAAGTGACTTTTCTTTACATCTTTTAAACATATACATTTTTATTCTCTTATTCTCCAAACAATTCTTAACTATTCATCCTTAACGTCTATGAGATGAGAGGCATAGATGCATTTATTAAACTCCTCTTAAATTAGAAGTGTAATGCTCCAAAGATTATATTAACATCAACTTACGTGGAAAAATTACTGCGACGTCCATTGCAACGATTGGCCACAGGAGCATGAAAACAAATTTACTATTTTTTCCGTAATAGCAGAAATTACAGCCCTCTTTTGTGAAAGCGACAGGATACATCACTCTCTGTACAGCAGGTCAGCAATTAACACATCGAGGGTGGGAATAGCATTTGCTTCATGGACTGTGAAAATATTTAATGAGTGCGATTGTTCGCGTGGACCGTATTCCTATTCTCCAGCTGACTGTCTGGACGTATTTTGCAAGAGTGTTATTGCAGGGCATCTTTGTGTTTTTTGTAAATTTACATTAGCACCAGGATGAAGAGCATGACTGTTAAACTGGCGTAACAAATTATTGACCCATTGACTTCATGTTTTAATTTCATCATTCATTTACAGTGGCGTAAGTTGGTTTAGTAGTGACTCCCCCCCCCCCTCCCTTCCATACACACACACACATTTGTAACAATTACGCCCCTTACCTGTAAATTTATGCAGACGATCTCTGCTGCAGAACATCTGGCTTATAATACATTTAGGATAAAACAGACAATGGATGTGGTCGCCGGGGGCAACAAAAGTTTCAAAATCCTATATGGAAAACAGCTGATATTGACGTATCTTTATCTGGGAAACTATTGAAGCGATTTCAACTTTATTTTTTCCCTTTTATTTTATATTCTTTCCTTCCTTGCAAACGCTTAGTATTTCTACTCTTTTAAGTGGCAAACCGGTTAATCTTCCGCAATCGAGCTGCACGTCAAAAAACTGGTTGTACCTTAATTTTTGGAAGCCAGTGTAACTAAAAATACTCCCATAAATTATAATGTTTAATTCTATTAGCCTTTACATTTAATTTAAAAAAAAATATGATACGATTAACGAATCAGTCCCACTAGACATCACTTGACGCAACGTAAATGTTAGGTTGGGATTTGAACAGAGAAAAGAATTGTTGAAAAGCTATTGCACCAACCAAACTTTTTTAAAATTTTTGACACAAATATTAATTGTAAGTAAAATTGCGTTATTTTTTTTTTATATATAATTTTCTTATATACATTCCGTATAAAAAATTGTAGCACCCCTCTTTTTCATTAAATTTAACAGACTAAAGTATTTTTTGCCTAATTTAATTATAAAAGATCTTAATGCTAAATAATATTATAAAAAATAAAAAATATTTATTTATTTTATAAAGTATTTTAACTTATAAGCTTCTTTTTACTTTTAACTCTTTTTTTAAACATACTGACCGTATAAAAACGTCTTCATTGTATATTTCAGAAATACAAAATGAATTTGAATCGATTTATTTAACTTCCAGACTCATCTGTCAAAAGTTATCTGTCTAATATTCGGGGGTTCCAGAAGTTAATTATTCTTCAGTATCCCAACTTTGTCTTCCGACCGTTGTATAAAAATAAATCCCTTTGCAAGTTATCAGATTTCATATGTTTTTCGGCAATTACTATGAGCTTTTATCCACGTGATACATCTTGCACGTCAAGCTTACAAAAGGCTTTCTTTCATATAACCGAAAGTAAAATGATAATTAAACGGGGTTATTTTTTGGCGCTTCGACTTCGAAAGGATATTTATATAAGGTGAGAAAGGAGATGAAAGAGATGATGGTTAAAATGCACATGTGTGTGAATGTATATATATAATTATAAAAAATAATCATTCATCATAATCCAAGTCCATTTTATGTGCAGAGTTCATTTTCAAAACTTGGCATTGTTTCTAAGTTAGAAAAAATCTCAGACAATTCAAAATTTTTCTTCACAGTGAAACCTATTTATAATGATACTGATGGAAACAGAAAAAAGTTCAGACTGCCATTATACGAGGTTCTAAGTGAGGGGACTAAGTGGATTTAGTAAAGTTTTGCTTTCTTTTCAGAAAAGTTTCAGCCGAAACTGATAAAGTCGAGATTATTTAATTTTCGGCAGTAAACATTTGTTTAGGTTGGACACAAATTTTAATTTCTCATTCTTGGCTAAAAAGAATATCTGGGTCATATAATTCAATTTGAAAAGAAAAAATGTATATATATATAGTTGTGATTGTGCGTTGCCGATCACCTCTGTTTAAGGTGTTATTGATGTGCAGTTTTCATACATTTATAAATTAACTTATACAATAACAAATTAAATTATACATGGATAACATTGGTGATTATAACTCATAAACATATCTATTTGCAATATATATAAATATAAATATATATAGTTTTTATTTTTGTCTATGAATAATTAAATTTAACAAGTATTTTAATTACTGCATTGCATTAATTTGATTGAAAAACAGTAGTAATACTATTAATTATCAATTTTATAAATTTTGAGATATTTTGAATTGTTTATGAATTATTTAATTAGATATTTAAATTAATCTATGAAATATAAAATATATTTACAATGTAGTATAAATTAAACATTAAATATTTAATAACAAGTCTAATATATATTTAAGTAGTAGTAAAAATAAAACATTAATTATTTAATAATATGTCTATAATATCAGTGGATTAACACAGCTGGCAGCAAAAACAATTTGAATTAAAATAATATCTCTTTTACATAATATATACTTGTTAAGAATATCTGAAATGCTGTGCAAGTTGAATTAATTCTGTGTAGATTTATTCATATAGTAGTATTATATTTTATTTGAATTTAAAGTAAAACTACAAGTTAGTATTGTTTTTTAAAGTTTATTTATATAATTAAATCTAATGAAGTGAGTATGTAACTAATAAAGTGGATATCTAACTAAATATTAATTATGAATTATTATAATACCAATAGATGGCGACACTTTACCTTTCAGGTAGTTGTTGATAATATTGTTAATATTATATTTAATTTAACTATAGAGGGAGCTATTGATTGTATATTAATTTTACTTTCAGGAATTAAAATAGGATGGAGTAATATATATTCACGGATATAATTTTGTTATAAGTGTATTAAAACCAGAATTATTTTGTGTGTTTTTGAATCATTTTGTGTTTGGGTGTCATCGAAGGGGATGTGTTTTAAAAAAAGTGTGCTCTCAACTTGTCTTTCAAATCATTTCTCTCAACTCGACTTAGTCAACATGTATGATGCATTGCCATGTGGATGTGAATATTATGCAGAAGTTGTGACATTTTAAGGATTCTGTATAATTATTGTGAGTAAAATATTTTATCTACACTTTACGCGTTCATATTTCCAATTTTATTATTTCAAAACTGTTATCTCGTGGTAATTTCGTGAGGTGTTAAATACAGTTTTTGGGATAATCGATGTGAGTGAAATATATTGTATATTCTTAATGGTTTTTTATTTCCTATTTAAATATTTTCAAATTTTTATTTCCTATTTAAATATTTCCAAATTTTAATATTTCCAATTGTTGTCTGGTAATAATTCAGTGTACTTGGATGATTCTACTGATCTTAGCATTATGCCAGTAGAATTATGAAACACTGAATTATTATTTAAAACACATGTGGGTGCATCCAGGCTGATGAGTACATGTGCATGTGTTTTTTCATATCCAATTCATATTTAATTCTCATGTGATCCAATTTTCCATTGTATATGATTCATATTTAATTTATTAATCCATTTGTATTTACTTAATTGCAACTCCAATTTATAATTTTTATTTTCCTTTCTCTCTATTTCTTTTTTCTTTTTTCAATATTCTTTAGGTATGAGTAAAATTTGGCCAATTACCATTGAAGCACAAGCTATGGTAATATTATGTTTGCACATGTTAATTATTAGCTATGTGGTATTCTGTATACACAATATCATTAATTATCTCTTTGGAGATTTAAGTAGAATGATAATAGAACTTGATATGTTTTTTGACAATCATAGATATTATAATTATATATATATGTATATATATATATATATATATATATATATATATATATATATATACCATTTGGAACCTGAAGATTCTGTCTAAATTCCACAAATTTCCATTATTCAATTTTTGTTGCTTTTTTTTTTTTTTTTTTCTTTTCTTTTAATACTATGTTTTTGGTATCTATGTTCAGTTTGTTGTGGGGATCTGTTTTGTTGTCAATTAGTTAATTTTATTTTATTCATAATTTCACAGTTTTTGTTGAAAATTGACAATATATATGAGCCAATACAATATCAAAATGTAAGTAAAAATGTAAGATTCACAAATTGAAATAAATAAAAGTATGTAAAGAAAAAAAAATAACAGCAGAATGCGAAAATGTTACAAGAAGAAAATGGAAACTTATATTGAGAAACACGTATCAAGCATGTTACTCCACAATATAAGTAAATCGTAATTGATTTCTGATGTTTGAGCAAAATAAGCCGTTACATAAAATATTTTTATTAATATGTGCTTTTTTACAAATTAATAAATTGTAAAGCTACCTTCTTTTTTCTTACTCATAAAGGGCGCTGCTATAAAAATGCATTGATGTGTACTCAATATTCGATTATCATTAAATATCGTATCATTTCTTCTTTTATTTTTTTCTCTCTTTCTTTCTTTCTTTCTTTTATTTTTATTTTTATTTTTTATTTTTTTTCTGTACTGTAAATATTTTAATTTCAAAATTCCTTTCATTATTATCATCATTATTAAGATTGGATATTGTTTTTAAAAAAAAGATAAAAATAATTTATAGGTGTATATGAATTATTTTTAAATTTATAAAAATAGTTTGTTTTATTAACTGTCAATGCAACGGTTATATGCAACGTACATATCTAATGGATAACGTGGTTTTTGATATAGCTAAAATGTTGCTGGTTCGGTATGTTTTACTGTTATTCCTCTTTTTGTCTAACAGTTCCTTATTAAATACGTTTTCGTATTTAATAATGCTCCCTATTCATTGATTTTTGCACATGTCATATCCAGTTACTCAATAATTATCTATTTTTATTCAATTTTCTTTAAATTTGACTCTGTAATTGATCGGACAATTTGAGTCATTAAATTTGGCTAATGGCTATTAACTCGAACAGAAATCAATTACATTTTCCTTATATTAGTGGAGCATTGCCCTTGAAAAGGTGTTCCACTATAAAAGTTTCCAATTGCTTCTTGTAATAATTTTCACTTTCTGCACATTGGATTTTTTCTCTACATATCTTTAAGTATTTTTCTCACTTATTTTAATTTTGAGAATCTTAAATTTTTGGATATATTTATGTATTGTATTGTAATTATCGGCTTATCCATTGTCGATTATTTATGTGGTTTAATGGTTATTATTTACAAAAGTTTTATTATATATATATATATATATATATATATATATATATATATATTATTCATTGTTTATGAGTAGGTAGTCCCAAAATCATATTCTTTAGCAATGTTATGGCTAATATGATGATGATACCACTCATTTTATTTGTGGTATTTAGGCATTTGGGACTTGATAATTCTGTCTAAATTCCACAAATTGCATTTCATTCATTCAATTTCATCCATTCAATTTTAAATTTAATTTCTTCTTCTTTTAAATAAGTTTTCGGTATCTATATTCAGTGTGTTGGGGAATACTTTCATTATCAACTAATTATTACATACTAAATCATAATTTCATAGTTTAAGTTGGTGTTATAGTAATGTTTCATTTATGGTTATATATATATATATATATATATTATATATAAAAACATGTAACAAATTATTTTACTAAATCTTACTTATTACTTTTTTTTATGATGGCATGTATTTAATTTATATAGAATAACTATCATATAATTAAATAACTAACAAAATCGAACAATAAATTGGCCTAAACTCCAAATTTAGAGGTGGCATGTAGTAACAATCAACACAAATGACAGAAATTTATAAATCATCAATGTAGCAAGAAACAATATGTTTAATTTCTCAGGTCAGTAATGCACGAGAATTTCGTTTCATTTTATGCTTTCAGAGTTAGAGAGTAGACTTTCTCTTTCACCCCGGATTAGTTACGTCGAATAAGTTAAAAAATGTTTTTTATTAATGGTAATATTTCATTCCTTTTTCTGTAACTTTAAAGTATTTATAAAAATACGTCTGTAATTTGTATAATAAGACATCCACTTTTGAAGTATGAAAGAATAACATTTTATTTTTTAGAATGCTTTATAGCATGCTTATGAAAAGGTTACTTAGATACTTTCCACCAGATAAAACTTTTAAATGATTTGTCATGTAAACCATGCTGAAAGAAATGTGGGGAAATGATACCATAAAATCTTAATATGTGTGATGTGATAACAACTTGTGAAAGGGAAATAAAAGCAACAAAAACTCAGTTTAGAAGTGCATGGAAATCCTTTTCTAACTTTGACCTTGCAGGTTATGAAACGAGCGCAAAAAATAGCCATGTTACACAATATTTTAATATCGCCGTGAACTTTCTTAAGTGCGTTTCGAAGGTCAGGAGTTACTATTTGAAAAAGAGGCATTTTGTCATCAAATATAAAATAGGCGCAAATGTTAAAGAAGAATGATTTAAAAGAGGAATGATTTTATTAATATCACAAACTTGTGGTATTTATCAACAGGAAGCCGGTGTTTATTTTATTAATATTATTTTTAAATATGTCTTTCTTTTATGGTATGTCCAGGACTTGAAAAAAAGGGGAAATGCATTTCAGTCCCGCGCTTATAGAGACCCTCAACGAAACTAAAATACCTTTTTTTTAATCTTTTAATCTATATATATTATAATTCCCAAAAATGTTTGCATCCGGGCTCGCACCTACAACAGGCGTGGAGGAGGGAGTGGAACACATGCGTGAGACAGTTATTAACGAGAGATATTCGAATTACTCAAAAATTCGAATTATATATATTACTTTTTAACACTTTCTCTAATCTAGAATCTAGCATAATTTCCTTTTCTTTCTAGTAATTTATTATTAAAATTAAACAATATCATTTAACCCTGTCGCTCACTTGGACCTCATGCAAGGTTCATAACTTAAGTTTTTAATAACAGCGTTTTGAAATCGGTTTTCGATCAAATTTTATTTTGACTGGCACCAATTTATCAAAGCTTCATATGGGTATTATTTTTTTTTCTACATAATATAGAATAGCGTTTTAAATATACAAATTTTAAAGAATGATTAAAAAATAATAATTCGTGAGCGAAAGATTTAACGGAAAATAAGTAGTACATATAAATATGTTTTCATATATAATCCTATGGAATTTCCTCCTCAATTTTTCAATTATTGCTGTATCTTTTTGAATTTTCACGATATTTCCCTGATCTTTTTATATGAGTTGCCCTATAGTATTGACTATCAAATCATGACAAAAAAATTTTGCTGCAGTTCGCGCATGCACAGTTAAAATTTATTTCATACAAATATCCATATCTCATCAAATATTCAATATATAAACATTTTAATTACAGTATACTATTTCTACGACTTTTTGTCAAGTTTTTGGAAAGCGGTGTTAAATTCGGCTGAAAGCTCTGCATATATATATATATATATATATAAAACTTTTGAATTTTTCACAGAAGCGTTAACATCTTCACGAATATACGTGCTATGCTTACACAAATGCACACAAATGTTGAACAGGACCTACATAGTCATTTGCTACAGTGACAGATCAGTTTTAGCATTTTCTGTTACTTGGGTGATCGAAAATATTATTTTATTATTAAAATTATTATTCCCACATTTGTCCTCGCGACAAAACTTCACTGAAAAACATGAAGTCAAACATGTTCTTTACATTGGCAAAGTTCAAGGGCATTCCGGGCATTTCCTCACGAGTTTCGGTAAGATATTCGACGAAACGTCTGAAATTGGTCACTGCCCCTTAATTTCTGGACACCAGTATACAAAGATGGTGGCAAACCATAGATCCTTCCTATAATAAACTATATTTCTTCTGAGGGCAAACATACACACCCTACAAGACTACCTTTTGTCTGATGTATTGGGCAAACTGAGTGGTCTGCTCCCAGGTTCATGCACTTTAAAAACAGAGTGCATTTCAGTCAATAATTATAACAATGTTTTAAGCAATATTTTGACATTTATTAATATTTTGGCATGGTTAATTCGAAAAATAATTTATCCACTATTATATTATAATTTTAATCTTATTTAATTAGTTCAATTAATTTGGGGGTTCCTTTCTATTAAGAGCTCGAGACCCTGTCCCCGCTTGCTCTGCATATACATGATATGAAATATGTATTTATGTATTCTGTTACAAAAACCTTGATTCCAAATTATGTTGACTCCAATTTTACAACAGGGATAAAATATATCTTCAATAATATATGCATATTTCACCCACTTACCTTTATAATGTTTCAAGTGTCAATGCATTAACAAGAATAAAGTTATATTTCCTAAAATGGAATTCCGCGCTCGGAAAACCGGTTTTTCACTCGATGTTACATAATTACGTAACGTAGCGGTTAGCAAGCATTTACGATTAACCACAGTTATTTGTGCTACAATTGCCATTTCATCGCTCATTTTGTCGCTGTTCATGGGCGCCGGCAAAAAAAAAGGGGGGGGGGGTGAAGAGCAGGGTAGGGCTATTGCCCCTCCCTGGATTTTAACATTTAATTAACTAAATTTTATTTTATTTAAATCATTTTGTTTAAAAAAAAAAAAAAAAAAAAAAAAAAAAACATTTTTTTTTTCTTTTTAAGTGATATAAACACTAAGAGAAAACAAAATTAAAGCTTTTTCGTCAGGTAAGCCTTTTCCCCCTAAACCCCTCTGCCGTAAATTACAGTATTTAAGGCTGTTTTCAAATCCAAACTGGGTACTTTTTGACACATTTTTTAAATTCATTTTGGTTCACAAACGCATGAAATTGACCAGGTGCTCTTATTCAGCAACTTTTAATCAAACTGTTTTTTGTTTTTCATTTTTCCGTAAAAAGCAGTTCTTTAAGAAAATGCTGTAAAAAGGGGCGTTTTGAACCGAATTTCCGGACTCTACATGGCGGGAGAGGAAAAAAAACGTTGTCACGAGACGACAGTAGTTTATATCAATTCAAGATGTAGTTAATTTCACAAAAAATGAAAAAAACTATTCGATTACAACTCACCTCAATAATCATGCCTGCAAGTCTCATTCTATTGCGTTTAAAAATGAGTCATAAAATGTGTCAGGAAGTTTCGTGTTATCAAGCAGGAAAAAATATTTTTTCAAGAACCGCCTTAATTTTGTTTTATTTTTCCGTCCATGAGTTTAAAAATTATCTTAAAAGGGGTGTTCAGCGAACGCCCCTCTGACAAAAAAGAGGAAAAATTATTTAAATTCTCCTTTTGAGAAAAATCCGTAGATGATTACTTTTGTGTTTTTAATAAATTCTTATTATTTCTAACATTTCTGTATTTCTTTTTACATTGGTATGTTTAAAAAATATCTTGCATAAGGATTTTGAAGGCGAAAAAAAAATCTAGTTTAGTTTATTTCATGATTATATTCTTGGTTTAAAAAAAAAAAAAAAAAACATGGTGTAGTTTGCGCACCTCAGGCATTTGTGTTAAAAAATCTCACCCTCCCTGAATTTTGTTCTGCCATGTGTTGTCTTCATGTGTCAAGTATTATCACTTTTATGGGGAAAATGATGATCAGAAACTTGATCAGAGTGTTCTTTAGATCGCTAAATTTGAATAGGGAAAGCGTGCATGAGATAGAAAATTCCCTAGTAGTTTTTATCTGAAGTATAAACGCTGGGGGAGATTTCAAGTCATAGGGGATGCTTCACAGTTTCTCTCATTGGAAATCCCATGTTAACCTATGGGAAATTTTAAATTGTTGATTACTCATTACTTAATAGAATTATTGAAATGTGTTTTTTGGCATTAGAAAATACACGTCCGATGTCGTCGTAATGAGTTTTTTAAAGTTACCTCCTTAAATTTTAAGTATTTTTAAGAGGTTGATAAAATTTGAAAATTTTGCTGAATTGAAAATTCCAAAGAACTTTTTAAAAAGAGTTAACACTAAACAAAGCAATTTTTAAAAACGCATTACATCAGCACCAGACGTTTACTTTTTATGGTCAAAACAGCATTTTAATAATTATATTAGTAAGTAATCAGTAATCACGTTTAAATTTTCCCATAGGTTAACATCGAGGTTTCGTGATCGGAAAGAAACGTGAAGTGTCCCCTTAAAACTGTTTTTTTTTTTTTTTTTTTTTTTTTTCTGGTTTTTTACATAATTACGCACCTGTTTTACAGCATTTACGGTTAACCACAGTTATTTGTAGCTGCAATTGTCGTTTCATTGCACATTTTGTTGGTGCTGACTTATTAAATATTATTTATTATCTTTGCGGGGGGAAATGTTATAACTTAAACATAGAGTTTTTTGATTCGCTAAATTTCAACAGCGATCAGTAAAACGTGTATGAGATAGCAAATTCCTAAGTAATCCTTATCTGAGCTAGGTATAAACGCTGGGGGAGATTGCCTTCGAGTGATAGGGATTGTAAGATGGGATGAGTATTTCTAAAGTGGTGAAGTTTGATTGTTCTATGTCCTTGTTCGATCAGATAAGCAAACAGACTTTTCTCTTACAGTCCTTGACATTTTTTTTTTTTTGGATAATAAAACAATAGTTCATAAGTATCTATATTGAACAATATTTTATCATTCATGTACAGCATATTTTAGTTTGTATAGAACCACCTAGCCTAAAATAAGTTTAATGATTTGGTTTTCCCCCCCCCCACCCCCCCAAGCTTAACAATGTGAAAATTCTGACACACTCACAATCTTTTTTGCACGTAAGTGCAAGAAATTCGCAGTCATTATTATTTAAGTGTTAAAGAATCGAATACCTATTTTAAAAAAAATTATTTCATTTTTTATTTTTATTTTCGCGTACATGGGATATGTCTTGAACTAGAATGGTTTTTCCTCGGTGATGACGACATTTCCAATGCTCTCGCGTCTCAAAAAATCGACTTAGAACTTTACATTTGAGGAGATTTAAGAATTTCAGATCCTTTATCTTTAGAGAAAAATGGAAAAATATATTCAATTTCTTGGTATCTCAATAGCAGTAGATAGAAATTTTAAGCATTTTCCAATGAAAATGAGCTTGTGAATATGTTAGAAAATAGTCATTTTATATTTGATAATAGCCACTGCTAGCGACAGATTTGACTGTCTGACTCTGACATCGGAAAAATTTAAAAATCACCTATGAGTTTTTCTGAAAATATCTCCATACGCACAAGATACACTGCAAAAAAAAAAAAAAAAAAAAAAGAGTGCTGATTTTACAGTATAATACTGGCACCCTAGCAGCCAGTATTATACTGTAAAATCAACACTTTTTTTTGCAGTGTAGACCAGATATACAAAACGA
The DNA here is from genome assembly GCA_963931845.1 of Maratus michaelseni. Taxonomy (NCBI): domain Eukaryota; kingdom Metazoa; phylum Arthropoda; class Arachnida; order Araneae; family Salticidae; genus Maratus; species Maratus michaelseni. Next base: position 132,272,699 of record OZ007587.1, read on the forward strand.
AAGCTCCATAGATGGTATATATATCCAGTATTTTCAGAATCGTTTTTATGTCTATTCGTCAATTTTTATAAGTTTAAAATATAATAACTTTACTCTCTCTTGGTTTGATTTCGCTTCACGTGTAATGGTAGCATTTTAATAAAATGTGAATGCAAACTGTATATCTATATTATAAAGCAAAAACATGTCCGTGAGTAACGTTGACGTCATATTGAAGGTGGCAAAACCTGACCAATTCATTTTGCTTTTACTGCTATTTTTTAAACATCGCACAACTTTAATTTTCATACCACCGAGTATGAAATTAATTTTTTACAAGTTTCGAAATGATTTTTTCACAGCAGCGCCCCCTATGAACGGTTTTAGAAGTTTTAATTATTTTAAAATATTTCTAATTGAAAGTAATTTTTCTGGAGTTTGATGATAGTTTAAAGTTAGATTTATTTTTTAATATATTTTAAACAACTTTGAGTTTATTTTTTTCAGCAACGCCCTCTGTGAGCGGTTTTAGAATTAACAATTATTTTTTAAATATTTTTACCTGAAAGTGATTGTTCTACAGGTTTTTGTTAGTTTAAAGTTAGATTTAATTTTTGTAAGTCTTTTAAACAAGTTTTGAATTAATTTTTTTTCAACAGCGCCATCTATGAGATGTTTTAGAAGTAACTTTTTTTAAAAATATTATCAGTTTTATCACTTTATGATTAAAGATTGGTATTAAGTTCATAGGTAAATTTTCTAACTTGGGTCTTGTTGATATGAAATTTTTAGATTTTGTTACAGGAAATACTGCAAGATAAGGATTGTTTTTTAGTTTTAAGATGTGAATATTGTCAATTATTGAATGTTGAAGTATAAAATTTTTTAAAGAGTTTTTTTTGTTTTGCAATGCTTAGTGGAATAATATGAATTAGCTACATATATTTTTATCTGATTATCGCATTCGTTTAAAAATATTAACATTAAAATGGTTTGATAAAGTTGATCGATCACTTTTTTCTTCAATGAAATCGTAAGACATGTATAGTAAAAGTTTATACATTTCAAAAAGAGAGAAAAATTAAATATAGACATGTTATAAGAAAAATTAAACATAGACATGTTATAAGAAAAATTCAAGCAAAGACATGTTATCAGAAAAATTCGAACACAGACATGTTAGAAAAATTCAAGCATAAACATGTTATTGTAGTTTCCTACTGGGTAAACATTTTAAAAAGTAGTCGAAGTTGTAGTTTATAAATCTTAAACTATCAAAAGTATTTTTTAATTTAAGTATTTTATTATAGATCACCTCAAAGTTGGAATTATCCTTTTACAATATGATTGAAACTGAACTAGGAAATTTAAAAATCATAAGATTCCTTTTCACAAATATCTTACATGTTGACTTATAGTTAAACTTATAACAAATATGCTAGTCGAATTAGACTTGTGCCTATGATAAGGTTTGTAAACGCGTTTAACACATGTGTAAATTTATAAACTTTGTACATTTCCTTTTATAATTAGCTTCTTTTTGTTGAAATTTGTTAGTCATTTTAACTAATTTATTTTAGATTATAATTTTAATAATATTTATTTCGAATTAAAATTTGTGGATTTAGTATGATGAACAACATATAATCATATCGTTTAGCATGAAATTTTTTAAATATCAAATTGTAACATCTACTAAATTAATTTAAAATCCTATTATAATATATAAATTACTCTTACCTTATATACAGCTGTTGGAGCTCAACCGTCTCATGCAATGACTTGAAGGGAAATAGATGATTAGTACAAATTCTTATCGGCTAATCTTACCGTTATCAGCTATGTCATATGACTTATGACGTCACTGAAGCGCAGCTTTTTACCTGTTGATAAGGGGATAATCTTGTTCTTATCGCAAACACGTAATGATGTCACCCAACACGTCTAAACAAGAAACTGACAACTACTAGCGAGTAAGACCGAGGGAAGAATAACTAAGCGTGTGTATTTAAGGTTTATTCTTATCTCAAACCGGAAATGACGTCACACACCGGAAGACGGGCAGTGCCTCTCGCGGCGATGGCAGCGCCCCCTACTAAAGATAAGGAAGAAAGATTAGTTAAGTGAAGACTAACACCCAAAGTGGACGTGTTTTTGGGGTAAGTGCTAAATTCTATTTTTATTTTGTAGGATTTTTTATATTTTGTGATATAATATAATTTACGAATTTAAATTTGTATACATTCGGGTTTATCTGTTTAATTATGTTATATTATAAAGAGGGGAAAGAAACTTATAGGCCCCCGAAATCGTATGACGCGTTTTAATAACAATCATATCAAGCAATACTACAACTCAACTTTGCCTTCGGCTCGGTATAAATAGAGGGGGGAAAATTATGATTTTCATCATTTGATGATTCATATCGCTAGTGGTTAAACGTGTTTTAAATTGCTCCCGCTTTTTATCCGTGCGAATCGTTTCAGAAGATTGTTGTTTACTTTTAAGAGTTAAAGTTTTTTTTTATTGATTTTATATTATGGATGTTGATATGCCTATTGATGAAACCTCGATTGTGGGAGATTCTGTATCTGCTAAGAAGATGTTTAGCTGTCTTACTTGCGGTAAAGATTTTTCGAGCATTTCTAATCTGAACCAACATATGAAAATTCATTCTGGCGAGAAATTATATACTTGTGATATCTGTTTGAAGCCTTTTGGACGAAGATCAAACCTACAAAGACATTTAAAAACACATGATAATGTTGGATTGATACAGCATGATGGATTCTCTGAAGTTCTTACAGAAAAAGATACTATATCTCAAAGTTCTTCTAATTTTAATCAGCAAGTTGAAGAGGATGTTTCTTTAAAGACTGTGACTCCTACGAATGTGGAAAAAAAGCATGTTTGTCTCACTTGTGACAAAGTTTTTTCAACATATTTTAATTTGCATCAACATACTAAGATTCATATTAATGAAAAGTCGTTTTCCTGTGAAACTTGCGGAAAGTGTTTTAGAAGGAAATCGGACTTGATTAGACACCTGAAAATCCATAATGCCTATGGACAGTCTACATTTAAGTGTGATGAATGTGATCAAGTTTTCACCCGGAAGGATCATTTGAAGCAGCATTTACAGTCGCATCGGAATTCAACATTTACTTGCTGTGATTGCGATAAAGTGTTTAGAAGAAAATTTGATCTGAGACAACATGTACGCACTCAACACCCCCGCACACCTCTTGTGAGTGTAAAACGTAAAATGAGCTTATCTAATGCAAAGTCGAAAAACATAAAGCATTCTGATGCACTTAATGTGTTTAAAACAGTGATTTTGCATCCTGATGAACGTGATGAAAATGATTTAGAGGTATTTCATAGACATGTACAAACTGAAATACAAGAACGTTTAATAAGTGAAATTCATGAAAAAGGTGCAATTAAATGGTATATGGTAGAAAAAATATCACTTGAACGTCTGACTGATAATGAGGAGTTTGAAGAAATTCAATGTTATTTTCGATGTTCGTGTATGACCGAACTTATAGAAGATACTATCTCACAACATATTGAGGAAGGATTTTCGAAGATTATTAAATCCTTTGAAGAATTTGTACAAAGAGGTTCTGGCTGGAAACTTAGAAAAATTCTTCATTTAGAACTCAAGATTGCTAAATATCACCCCCTCGCTGCGAGTTCCTATATTCCTTTGTCTAAAAAACTCGATGATAAAAAAGCAGTGTTGAATATAAAAAACGAAGATAAGAAATGTTTAGTATGGTGTCTTTTGGCTTTTAAACTGAACTTGGATTATACAAAAAAACCTGAACGTGTTTCACATTATCGACCTTTTGAACATGATATTAAATTAGGTAATGTAGAATGCCCTGTACCTCTTCAGAAGATACCTGTTATTGAACAACTCAACAATTTACGGGTTAATGTGTTTGGTTATGAAGAGGATGAAGTTTGCCCCCTGTATATATCTGAAAAGAAAGATCATGATGTGATTAATTTGTTATTGGTTGGTGATGGTGAAAAGCAACACTATTGTTTGATAAGAAGTTTTTCAAGACTTTTAGGTGATCTTACCAAGCATAATGGTGTACAACACTATTGTTATCGATGTTTGCATCGATTTTCAAGACAAGATCTATTGGATAAGCATAATGAATATTGTTCTCAACATGTTGCGCAAGCTATAAAGATGCCTAATGAAAAGGATAATATATTAAAGTTTACAGGTATTCATTTACAACATCCTGTTGCCTATACTATCTATGCGGACTTTGAGAGTCTCCTTATACCTATTTCATCAGCCCCTCCCTCTTCTAAAGCATCCTATACCGAGAAAACAACCTATCACTTACCATGTGGTTATGCCTATGTGGTTATTGGCCCCGATGGAACGTGTGTGAAGAAAGCACAGGTATATCGTGGTAGAAACTGTGTTGATCATTTTTTAAACCGAATGATGCAAGAAAAAGAAATTTTAGGAGAAAAGTTACAAAGTATTAAACCTATGAAGCTTTCTCCCAAGGAAGAAAAGGCATTTCGAGAAGCAGAGTTTTGTCATATTTGTAAGAAAACTTTAGATGAGAAACGTACACGTGACCATGATCACCTGTCAGGTGCGTACAGAGGAGCTGCACATGTGGAATGCAACTTGAACTATAAGCAATGTAAAACAATTCCTGTTATATTCCATAACTTGAAAAACTATGATGGTCATCATATTATGACAAAGCTTGGAAAATTCAAAGATCATGAAATCGATGTTATTGCTATTTCTATGGAAAACTATATCACCTTTAAAATCAGAAAGCCTACATCTCCTATTCAGATGGTGTTTATAGATTCTTTCCAATTTTTGCCTACGTCATTGGAAAAACTTGTTAAAAACCTTCAACCTGATCAATTCACTGTACTTGAAGAAAATTTCCCCCAAAATAATAATTTATCTTTACTTATACGGAAAGGGGTTTACCCCTATGATTATTTTACTTGTTTTGAAAAATTTACTGAGAAACAGCTTCCTCCACCTTCTGCCTTTTTTAATAGTTTAACCAATGAGCCTATAGGTGAAAAGGAATACCAACATGCCCAGAATGTATGGAAAACATTTGATATCAAGACTCTTGGTGATTATCACAACCTTTATGTGAAGACAGATGTTCTACTACTTGCTGACGTGTTTCAAAACTTTAGGAAATTATGTCAGCAGTATTATGAAATTGACCCTGCTCACCTGTTTACAGCACCTGGGCTAGCATGGCAGGCTTGTTTGAAGATGTCTGATACACCTTTAGAGTTATTCAGTGATATAGATATGTTGCTTATGGTTGAAAATGGAATACGAGGCGGCATTAGCATGATAAGTAAAAGATATGCCCGAGCAAACATCCCTGGTACGCCCGATTATAAGAAAAATGAGGCACCCAGCTACATTATGTATTGGGATGCCAATAACTTATACGGGTGGGCTATGAGCCAATTTTTACCTTATGGCGGTTTTGAATGGTGTGAAACAAGTCATATCACAGAAGAGTGGGTTCTATCTTTATCTGATAGCTCCGAAATTGGGTATCTTTTCGAGGTAGACATGGAATACCCGAAACATTTACATCCTTTGCATAATGAATACCCTGTCGCCCCTGAGAGAGTAACTTTGGAGGATCAGATGCTGTCTTCTCATGCAAGAAGCTTGCTTAACAATAGGAAATTCGTGGGAACTCCTAAACTTATACCAAATTTAAATAATAAACGAAATTATATAACCCATTATCGTAATCTCAAATTTTATTTAGAACTTGGTTTAAAAATTACAGCTGTGCATAAAGCTTTAAAATTTAAACAGGGACCATGGTTGCAGAAATATATTAATTTCAACACCGAAAAAAGGAAAGAAGCAAAATCTTCTTTTGAGAAAGACTTTTTTAAGTTAATGAACAATTCTGTTTTTGGTAAAACCATGGAAAATCTACGAAAAAGAAGAAATATTGTGCTTTGTAACGGTGAAAAAAGAGCCAAAAAATTAGTAGCATCGCCTACTTTTAAATCGTTTAAAACTTATGATGAAGACTTGACTGCTGTGGAGAGATTAAAAACTAGCATACATATGAACCGACCCATCTATGTTGGATTTTCTATACTCGAACTATCTAAACTTTGTATGTATGATTTCCATTACAATTTTATAAAGAAAACATACAAAGATCGTGCAGTTTTACTCTTTACGGATACAGATTCCCTAACGTATCATATTCAAACCAATAATATTTATAAGGATCTGGAGCAGCATCGTGAGTTGTTTGACTTTTCTGAATACCCGAAATCTCATCGTCTATACTCTGAGGATAATAAGAAGACGCTCGGAAAGTTTAAGGATGAACTTAATGGTGAATTAGCCCTTGAGTTTGTCGGACTGAAATCAAAAATGTATTCTCTAAAATCTGTTAAAGATGAAAAGAAGCGTGCAAAAGGCGTATCTACGCAGATTGTTCGGCAGAAAATTAAACATGAAGACTACTTGGAGTGCCTTCAACAACAAAAAACAAGTATGGAGAAACAGGTAAGGATTGCCCAAGATGACCATCGCCTATATACATTAACTCAAAATAAAATTAGCTTAAGTCCCTTTGACGACAAGCGTTACTTATTGGATGATGGAATAAGCAGTTTAGCATATGGCCATTATGACATTAATACCGTTTGTAATAAAGAAGAAAATGTTGATTTGTATTGCTAACGCAAAATCGCGATGTATATTTTGATCTGTAAATACCTTTCTGTAAATTATTTTGTTATAATAAAAATCGTTGATTTTATTATTGAGTACTTTTTTTTAATTTTTTAAGTAATGTGAAACTTTTTCTAAAATAATTTTTTTTTAATTTGTGAAACTTTTTAACTAACTAACGCATATTTTTTTTTCGTTATAAAAACATGAAAAATATTTCTAAAACTTTGATAAACAAGCAGATAGTCACACACACACAAAGACAACTATTTGTCCCGCATACATACACACACACATACATACACACACACACACACACACACACACACACACACACAAAGAGAACTATTTGTCGCACCCACACATACATACACACATAGAACTATTTATAATAACTATAAGACATACATGCTTTTTAAAACATACTCTTACACACACAAAACTTTCTACAAAATATCAGATGTACCAACAAAATGAGATGAAAAGATTACAGTGAGAAAAAGAGGGTTGATTCTGAACAATGCACTATCGGTTGCTCGGTTGCTCAGCTGCGGGCTGCGCCTTCTGCCGGTGAACTCTCATTATCCTACTACTCACGTAAAACAATATAAATAGTCCAGCATTTGTTTCCGGCTAATAATCAATAATAAAATTAAAACTTTATCAATAAATAAATAAAATAAGATAAATAAAGCACAAACTTAACAGAAATGTAACCGAACTACGTTCTTAAATCACTAAAATTATAATAATAAAAAAGACTGCTGTAATAGCAAAATCTTTAGTGATTTCTTCGGCTATTAACTCCTGACATGCGGGTAATACGAAAGTATGGCTTTTAATAACTTTCAAACCTTTATTTGAAACTGATTTTTTTCATACAAAAATGCTTTTTGGTGCCGTTAGAGGGCTATCTAAAAAAATATATATTATATAAAAAAAAAAAAAATCTATTAGAGCTTTCAATAAAAAAAAATGGTTTTCACCTATAATCTGTAACCCGGCAATCCCTGGTTGGATATCCTTAATTTCAAATGTAATCAATTTACTCACACTCTATCTTGATTTCATTTCACTTCACGTGTGATGCTATTTTTTTTAAATGTTAGTATGTTAATGCAAAATGTATATTATCTTAAAATGCATTTTGCTTTGAGTCAGCAATGAAAATTTAAGTAGTTCTGCTGCTATGGGTTATCTTATAAAACCGCTTTTAACAACTTCATCTTTGACAATAGCATTTCTGTGTCAGTGGAACATGTTATCCAATTCAATCTATTGGCAGCGAATTAATGCAAAAACTAATTGAATTATTTACAAAATCAAATTCTAACCGTTCTTATTTAAATGAAAGTAATAAAAAGCATTAATACGTGAATCAACGTGGTCCTATAAAACCTAAGAAACTTTTCGATTAATCGATATTTAAGGAAAACAAAAGACTTCAGAACGTAGAAATCTGCACAGAGGCGGTTTCCACCAGCAAATGTGAAGCAAATTGTGAAACTAGACTGCAACGTCGAGATCATTACTTGGGGGGGGGGGGGCGTCTAATTTTATATTTCTAGTTTTCGTATAAAATTTTGGTGAATTGTCGTTTCGTACATGATTATATATATACTTAAATACTTCCCAAGTCTTCAGCCAAAATATCGCATGTTACGATTTCCTTTTCGGATTCAAGATGGATAGTGTAAAATCATTTTTTTTTTTTTTTAAATAATTATACTTTTAGCTTTTAGATAATTCGGTTTATTTAGTTCTAATGAGTTACACTTTCTTCATTTACTACTAATAATTTAAGATACTTTAGGTAATTTAGGTAAGTTAAAATTGAGATAATTTATATTAAGTATTGGTAATAAATATAGAATATTGTTGAGCAATTTTAATCTAGATTTCGGATAACACGATCATTTGTGGTTAATCATTACGTTGAAGATATGATAAAACTACGAGCATTGCACGACTACTTTTAATTAAAATATTGATCATAATAATATACTGTTATTTACTACCATTACCAATGCACTACCATTTTAAAACTAGATAAAAAAAAATGTTTTCTAGAATTTGTAGTTTTCTTTTCCACCATGTTTAGAACGTTTTTATTTTATTTATTTATTTATTTTTTTAAATAAAGCAACATTTGATTTGAAACTGCAGTCTATAAACAAAGAGTGAATTTGAATGCTTTAAATCTATATTTTTCCATTTATTGTAGTGCTTCCGCTGGGAAGAAAATAAGGGCATTGTACTACCATTTTTAAAACTATAAATAGTATGTATAAAAATAATGTTTATCAGAACTTGCAGTTTTCCAATTTATATTCGAGGAGTAGAATGAATGCCTGTAAATCTGTTTTCCCATTCAAGGTAATGTTCCTACTGAGAAAGAACATTGTGATGACAATGTCATTTACAGTTATTTATTAATTTACAAATAGGATAAAAAAAAAAAAGAAGCAGAAGAAAAAGAAGAAAGCATTACGTTACAACTTTTAAACATTTAAAAAAAAATCCTCCAGAATTTATAGCTTCCTTTTCCTTTATCTATATGTGATTCAATTTATGTTCGAGGAGTAGAACGAATGCCTGTAAATACGTTTTCCTATTCAAAATAATGTTCTTGCTGGGAAGGGACATTGTGATGACAGTATCATTTATGGTTATTCATTAATTTACAAGTAGGAATTAAAAAGAATAATAAGAAGAAAGCATTCGATTACAATTTTTAAACATAAAAAAAAAAATAATTAATTAAATAATAATAATAATAAAAATCCTCCAGAATTTATAGTTTTTTTTCCCATTATATATATTTGATTCAATCTATGTTCGAGAAGTAGAATAAATACTCGTAAATCTCTTTTCCCAAACAAGGTACTGTTCCTGCAGGGAAGAGGGAAGAGATATGGAGATGACAATATCCTTTACGGTTATTCATTAATTTACAAGTAGAATAAAGAAAAAAAAAAAGGAAACATTGCATTACAACTTTAAATCTTAAAAAAAAAAAAAAATCTTTCAGAATTTATGAGTTTTTTCCGTCATCTCTAGAAAATGTTAAAATGTCCTTTCAAACGTATCTATTCTTTGATTTGGCACTGCAGTATACATTGTGTAATTTAGTGTTGAACTTGAGAAGATAAAATAGAAAAACTAAAGTTTTCTTTATATCTTTGATAAGAAAATCTCCGGTACTTTTCCATTAGACGAACCAAGCACAAATCGCGCCAAGTGCAAATGTTGGCCTGAAAGTTAACAAGGACATCATTCACAAATAATTGCGAAAAATGTACGCGGATGCTAACTTAGGTAGAATATAGGAATGTTAATCCTAATGACATACGTGTAGTTTAATTAAAAGTATTACTATTTTATTATACAAGTATAAATGCTAAATACACTAATAAAAACCAACAAAAATTAGTATTTGATTTCAAATTTTCTTCATCTTTTCTTGATTTAATTTTTTTCTTAATAAGTTACCTTAATTTTTCTGACTGTGAAAATCATGAGACAATTTGCAGAGAATATTTCTATGATTTCAGTAATAATTGATATATATTACAAATGCACCCATATATGTGTACTTTTAGAAGATGAGCTTATATTAAAATAAAAATTTGTTTCGGATAATTTAGGAATCGCAATGGACATTTTTAATTGTGAATTTTTTAAGCATTATTTTCAGTAAAGAAGTTTTTTTTTGACCAAATATTTTTATACAGTAAAACTTGTGAAAACGGAATCTTTCTATAACAGGATCCTGTCTTAAACGGTAAATTTCAAAAACCCAACGGAAAGAATACAACAATTACAATTATACCTGCTAAGACTGAAACTTGTCTAAAGTGAAATGGGCTTCCGGTTCCTGGCGATTTCTTTTTTATAGGTTTTACTGTAATTTCAAAACATGTTATATGAAAATAAGAAATTTTTATTTTATGTCAATCATAGTTTATAGAGATTTTAGGGCTGTTCTCAATTCCAAAGGAGCTATTTTCTGACACATTTCTAAATTCATTTTTTTTCCGGAAACGTATGAAATTGGCAGGTTTTGATTTATTTAGAAACTATGCCAAAAGGTGGATTAGAATGCTTGTAAATCTATTTTTCTATTTATTGTAGTATTTTTGCTGGAAAGAAACACTTTAATGTTAAGACTTTTCGCAAATCCAAGCTGGATACTCCTGACACATTTTTTAATTCTTTTTTTCGCAAACACACGAAATTGACAGATGCTCTTATTCAGAAACTTAATAGAATTATTGAAATATGGTTTTCGGCATCAGAAAGTACACGTCCAATGTCGTCGTAATGCGTTTTTAAAAATTCTCTTTAAATTTTAAGTATTTTTAAGAGGTTGATAAAATTTGAAAATTTTGCTGAATTGAAAATTCCAAAGTATTTTTAAAAATGCATTACATCAGCATCGGAAGTTTACTTTATATGGTCAAAACAGTATTTTAATAATTATATTAGTAAGTAATCAGTAATCACGTTTAAATTTTCCCATAGGTTAACATCGAGGTTTCGTGATCGGAAAGAAACGTGAAGTGTCCCCTTAAAACTGTTTTTTTTTTTTTTTTTTTTTTTTTTTTTTTTTTTTTTTTTCTGGTTGTTACATAATTACGCACCTGTTTTACAGCATTTACGGTTAACTGTAATTGAACTGTTTTCAGTAAAGACAAGAGACTTTTAAGAAAATTATGTCAAAGTTGGCGTTTTGCACCGAACTTTTGGAAAAAATATTTTTTTTAGTTCAACCTTAGTTGAACTTTAGTTCGTTTAGTTCAACCTTAACCAACTAAGCACCGAGCAAAAGGGCAAATTTGTAATGTTGTTTGCCCTGGAATTTTTTTTAAATGCTAAAAAAAGATGAATTTTCAAACTTGACATAGAAAACTTAATTACGTAAGCCTTGAGAGTATCAATCATTACTCAATATTTAAAAACTGCATTATATTAGTAGAAATATATGAATTTAAACAATGCTATTATTTCAGTGAAACCTACAGCATAGTGAACGGATATATCAGTTCACAGCGGTGAAAAGGTTAAGAATCGATAAAATGGGTAATGCAGTTGATCATAACAATTATTACAGAAGAAAGTGCTTAAAGAGAATTAAAAGTTACAACATGTGATTCTTTTCCTTCCGGTTCGTTTTTGACAGAGGTATCAATGAAAATATACAACAAAGAAAAATCGTATACTTTATATTAAGCCGGTGAAATTGAAATTTTAATTTTAACATACACATCTCACCATGAGATTATGTATTCTTATATATTGACAGTCTTGACATGCTTGCCTTCGTGCCAAAACTGTTATTTGATAGCAAAAAGAAAACATTTGCATTCACGACAAGCCTCGTTAACTTTGCTTCTGAAAGATAAGATTGGTGGTCACGCTTCTGCTGTAACATTCGTCGAAATTTGCATGAAATTATCTGGTAGATTTATAAATATTGTGAGAAAACTCATTTTAAAATTTAATTAAACGTTTCTTTGTACTCGAATCTGTGCATACATATAGTGGACCATATATTTAAAACGAAAATCTATGGTAGATGCTATCAGGTCCTATCAGATATATTTTTATGTATATCGGTTGATTTTATAAGCTTACGAGATGGTCACCAAACTCTCTCTTTTTTTCTCTTTCTCTCTTCATCCCCCCAACCTCCCCCCCCCCTCCTCTCTCTGTTGGTTTGATTTCATTTCACGAGTAATGTTATCTTAACAAAATATCAGTGCAAAATATATATTATTGTAAAATACGTTTTGAATTGAGCCAGCAATAAAAATTTAAAAGGCTTTTTCTGCAATATTTAGTTTGTAAAATCGTTTTTAATTATTTCATGTATGATACAATGAAAATCCTGTTATCATGAACAATCTATACACAACAAATTTCATATTAATTTCAATTAAAATTCCGATGTCCTGATTTAAATGGAAATAAAAGTAAGCATACGTGTTTCAAAGTATAACATGCAATTTTTTACAACCCAGTTCATTCGTGACAAAGATTTCAATTAAAATATAAAATAAAAGATCTCTTATGCGTCAACTTAAGCCTGTGATCTTAAAAATCAAATTATGACACTCACATATCATCATGAGATCAGTATCCGTTTAACCAACTAACACGTTTGACATTTTTGCCCTTCGTGTCAAAATGTCAAAAAAAAAAACAAAAAAAAAAAAAAAAAACACACACACACATTTTTTTTTTTTTAAGTAAAAAAAAAAATTGCTTAAATTGCTTTCACTACACAAGAATACCGCTAGTTTATACTTATTTAAGTGTCATTTAATTTACTATTGAAAGAGGAAGTGGATGGTCACGCTTGTGAGCGATCGTCGAATTTTGCATGAAATTATCTCGTAAATTTGCAAATGTTGTGGGAAAATTCATTTTAAAATGTAACCAAATGTTTCCTTGCACTCGAATGGCTGCTTATCTTCTGCTTATGCTCCAATGAAATTCTCCGATTTAGCATTCGTTAAACATGAAAAGAAAAATAGAAAAATCAGAATTTGAAGCATAATTACCAAATATAAATGTTATCTAAATGTCATTCATACCTATTATATGAAACTGCAAATCCCTTTGAGCATTGTTACAACTGCACGCAAAAGCTATACTGCATATATTTTAAGGGAATTTTCACTAGAATAAAGTCTGATGTGCAGTTTATATATATATATATATATATATATATATATATATATATATATATATATATATATATATATATATATATATATAGATAGATAGATAGATAGATAGATATAGAAGCTAATCAAAGTGATTTATGAGCCAAATAGGCTAAATTATGGTATCATATGAAAATCAATAATTTCATCTAGATAATTATTGAAAAGAATATGTAAAAACCATTCCATACCAATTTGCGCAATGCAGCAGAATTTTATAGAATGTTAAATAATTATAATAATCTTTGAATTTCAAAAAAACATATCAAGTTCTTGTAACATTCTAATTAAATCTCCAAAGAGATAATTAATAATAATGTGTAGACAGAATACCACATAGGTAATAAATTAACAAGTGCAATCATAATATTACCATAGCTTGTGCTTCAATGGTAATTGGCCAAAAATATTGAAAATATGATGGTTATTTAAAAAGAGCGAGCGAGAGAAAGAAGAAAAAAAAAATTATAATAAACCATAAAATGTTAATAATTTGGAGTTGATATCAAGTGAATACAAATGGATTTATATATATATATATATATATATATATCATCATCATCATCATCATCATCAACCGTTTTCAATCCACTGCTGGATGTAGGTCTCCCCCAGATTTTTCCATTGTTGCCTGTCTAGTGCTTTAGTCATCCAATTAACACCGGCCACTTTTCTGATTTCGTCACTCCATCTTACTTGAGGTCGTCTTCTTGGTCGTTTTACATCTCTGGGATACCACTGTAGGGTGTTTGTGCTCCATCTATTGTCTTGTCTTCTTGCAATGTGCCCAGCCCATTTCCATTTTAGCCGTTTAATTCTCTCGATGATGTCAAAAACTTTCGTCTGACTTCTTATCCCCGTTATTCTCTTTCGGTCTCTTCTGGTTATGCTTAGCATACATCTTTCCATACTTCGCTGTGTTGTTTGTAATCTTTGTACCATCCGTTTTGTTAGTGTCCAAGTTTCTGCTCCATAAGTTAGTGCAGGCAAAACACATTGGTTAAACACCTTTCTTTTCAAACAAAGAGGCATGTTACTCCTCAGAATAATATTGTTCTTCCCAAAAGCACTCCATCCATTTCTTATTCTTCTATTGATCTCATTCATGATACTGTTGTCTGGTGATATTTCTTGTCCAAGGTACACATAACTTTCAACATCTTTAATCTCAGTGTTGTTGTAGACGATTTTGTTTTTTGATGCAAATGAATTGAACATCACCTTAGTCTTTTCCAAATTTATTTTTAATCTCACCTTAATGCTAGCTTCTGCCAAATCTTTTAGCATATTTTGCAATTCTTCAGGGCTATTACTGAAAATTAAAATGTCATCAGCAAACCGGAGATGGCTTAAATATTCCCCATTTATTCTAATCCCTTTGTTTTCCCAATCCAGCTTCTTGAAAATACTTTCTAAGACAGCAGTAAAAAGCTTAGGCGAAATGGTGTCTCCTTGTCTTACTCCTCTTCCAAGCTTAATCTTCGCTTTTCATTTGTCCAAACGGATGGTGGCTGTTGCTTTCTTGTAGATCTTCTTTATGATATTGATATAAGGTTTGTCTATACCAATGTCCTCCAGAGAAGTAATTATACTGCAGATGTGTAGACCGAATCAAATGCTTTTTCATAATCAATAAAGGCAAGGCAGAGAGGTAAATTATATTCTTTATGTTTTCCTATAATTTCTCTTACTGTTTGAATATGATCCATTGTGCTAAATCCACTTCGAAATCCTGCTTGTTCTCTAGGTTGAGCTGAGTCCAGAGCTGATTCAAGTCTTGCCGTTAAAACTTTGGTGAAAATTTTATAAATCACTGACAGTAAGCTGATTGGACGGTAGTTTTTAATGTTTTCCTTTTCTCCTTTCTTATAAAGTAACACCATCACAGCATTATTCCAATCTTCTGGTACATCTGATTTCTCGAGACATTTGGAAAACAGTAAGGCTAGCATTTTTGCAAATTCTTCTCCTGCTTCTTTGATAAGGTCAATTGTAATTCCATCTTCGCCAGGGCATTTACCTTTTTTCATGCCTCTAATGGCTTGTACAACTTCATCTGTCATCACTGGGATTCTATAAATTCTAAAATTCTATAGCGATCTATATAAATGTGAAGATCAAAGGGAAATCAACCTACGTGATCCACTAGTAAACATAACAGAAACTGAAGATATATATATATATATATATATATATATATATATATATATATATATATATATATATATTGTGCAATTTAGTGTTGAACTTGAGAAGATAAAATAGAAAAACTAAAGTTTTATTCATATCTTTGATAAGAAAATCTCCGGTACTTTTCCATTAGACGACCAAGCAGAAATCGCGCCAAGTGCAAATGTTGGCGCGAAAGCTAACAAGGACATCATTCACAAATAATTGCGAAAAATGTACGCGGAAGCTAACTTAGGTATATTCAGAATATAGGAATGTTAATCCTAATAACATACGTGTAGTTTAATTAAAAGTATTACTATTTTATTATACAAGTATAAATGCTAAATACACTAATAAAAACCAACAAAAATTAGTATTTAATTTAAAATTTTCTTCATCTTTTCTTGATTTAATTTCTTTCTTAATAAATTACTTTAATTTTTCTGACTGTGAAAATCATGAGCTATCGCCCAATTTGCAGAGAATATTTCTATGATTTCAGTAATAATTGATATATATTACAAATGTACGCATATATGTGTACTTTTAATTATTTAATCATTTTTTAATAATTTGTTTATAATAATTTAGGAATCGCAATGGACATTTTTAATTGTGAATTTTTTAAGCATTATTTTCAGTAAAGAAGGTTTTTTTTCGACCAAATATTTTTATACAGTAAAACTTGTGAAAACGGAATCTTTCTATAACAGAATCCTGTCTTAAACGGAAAATATCAAAGACCCAACGAAAAGAATACAACAATTACAATTATACCTGCTAAGACTGAAACCTGTCTAAAGTGGAATGGGCTTCCGGTTCCTGACGATTCCGTTTTTATAGGTTTTACTGTAATTTCAAAACATGTTATATGAATATATTACTTTTAAATGCTAAAGGTGTAAAATTAACAACATAATATAAATTAAAATAACTTTTATTAGTTGTTTTACATGTTTCGACTCTTTCCGAGTCATTTTCAAAAACAAAATGAGAATATTCTCATTTTGTTTTTGAAAATGACTCGGAAAGAGTTGAAACATGTAAAACAACTAATAAAAGTTATTTTAATTTATATTACGTTGTTAATTTTACACCTTTAGCATTTAAAAGTAATATATTATTACAAGGTGTTATAATTTATTATATTGTTATGTTATATGAAAATAAAAAATTCTTATTTTATGTCAATCATAGTTTATAGAGATTTTAAGGTTGTTCTCAATTCCAAAGGAGCTATTTTATGACACATTTCTAAATTCATTTTTTTTTTCCGGAAACGTATGAAATTGGCAGGTTTTGATTTATTTAGAAACTATGTAATCGAATGATTTTTTCCATTTTTTGGTAAAGGCAGAAGATGTTTCAGAAAATACTGTCAAAGTGGGCGTTTTGAACCGAACTCCTGACGCGACAGTGCGAGAACGGGGAAAACCGTGTCATCACGTGACAAGAATCGCTTATAACTAGATAAGTAATTTATTAAATGGAAAACGCTGCTTGATTCCAAATCATAGCTTTACGTTTAAAAATGAGTGAGAAAATTTGTCAGAAAGTTTTGCGCTGTTGAGCAGGGAATTGGAAATCACTTTAAATAAATAAAAAAAAAAAAAGAAAAAACCCTGCTAATTTAAAAATCTATTATTTCCGTAAAATATAATTAAATCAGATCTTTTCTTTCAGTATTATATATCCTTAAAATATTATTTTCTTGTAAATTTTAGAAGAATTTTCAAGTAATTCGTGGAAGAAAAGAAAAATCTAAAGGGATATCCGACCGACGGCGTCAATTCTAAATCATCAGGGAGGGTAGAAATTTTTCGGAAAGACGAATTCTCCGAAGCAGTTAGGAGGAGGATGTTTGTGCTACGTACCGCATGCCTCCATGATAATTCTGTCGGAATGACAGACTTTATCAGAGGTGTCCGATGTTTATGATAGCCCTAAAATACGCGTGTATGACCCCCCCCCCCCCACCCCATCCCCGTTCTCTATATATCCGCCGAATGTTTGTCGGAGGGTAGGTCTTAAGTTTTTTTTAAAGAGCAGATATTGGCTAGTGGGGGTAAGGGAAGAAGTAAAATTCCTAGGTTGATCAACAAAACTTCATTCGTGGAGATTTTTTTTTTTTTTTTTTTTTTTTTTGAGAAGATGGCCTTTTCAAACTAAATAAATATATAAATACAAGAATTAAGAAATATATCCTATAAAAATACAGTAAAACCTGTGTAACTGGAACCTATATATAATTGAATCCCGTATTTGGAATCGAATAGCGTTTTCCATTTTTTCTTAAATAAATTACTTATCGAGTTATAAGCGATTCTTGTCACGTGACAACAAGTTTTTCCCTTTCTCCCGCTGCCGGCTGCCTTGTCGGTAATTCGCTTCAAAACGACCACTTTGATAGTATTTTATGAAAGATCTTCTACCTTTACCAAAAAGGGGAAAAAGTCGTTCAGTTACATAGTTTCTGAATAAGAACACCTGCCAATTTCACGCATTTCCAAACAAAAAATTAATTCAGAAATGTGTCAGAAAGTATCTCTTTTGGATTTGAGAACAGCCTTAAATAGAACGATTTGAAATATATATATATATATATATATATATATATATATATATATATATATATTATTTATAAACGAGTTATTTAATTGCAATAATTATTAAATTGTAATTTTATAAACATGAGCTAAACACTTCAGAAAACGTCGAAGCGGAGCAGCGAACTCCAAAAAACATAGATAGGAATTTTGCTTTTACTTTATACGACAAAACTGTCCGCTACATAATCCAACTCACTTTTTTTTTTCGCTCTTTTATATATATGTTTTTTTTTTTTTTTTTTTTTTTTTTTGTATGTAAAGATGCAATTTTGTAATCGATTTTTCACTCACTTGCTCATGTGCTGGAATTATAACAATTATGCACAAAGGTGTGTTTTCGACGACATTACAACATTTTAAGATTTTTAGAACTTGATTATAAATTAATAAATTAATGTTAATGCATTTTTTCATTTGCAGGCCGCTAGTGATAAATCGCCAATATATTCTGTAATTGAATTTTAAAAACGACAGAGCTACAACACTAAAAAGTAGGAATTAAAAATAAAAGTAAACAGTGTAATATTTTTAAAAAGAAATGCGCTTTATTCGTTAATAGTATATTCGTAATTAAATATTAAATAAATGATTATTACACGTTGAGAAAACAATACATTTCCTGAATAGATAGTTAAAAAAAAATTTTTTTTGGCTTTCCTGTTGCTATATCCTAAATAGAAACAAACAGAACAAAATTGATGTTTATTATTTTTTAATAAATTTATTTGTTTGTACTTTCTACCAAGTGTAAATCAAAGTAATGAATTTTTCATAATCAGGGCTCACGCTAAATTAAGGTATTGGAACGAAATTTTTTTTAAACTACCTGAATTGCAGTCATAAAATCAGGCGTTATTTTTAAGTTAAATATTGAATGCTTCTTACGTCCCGTCGTCAGGCATACGACCAATTTCTTTTCTTTTCTTTTTTTTTCCTCCTGCAAAATTGATTTTACCCGTGTCTTTTCTTTATGCATACACACGTTTTTAGTAAAACTATTGTATCTCACACCATAGAAAGTATTGTTATACTACACTTCCAAGTGACTAAATAATCACAAAATTAACTAATTACAGTCTCTTTTAGTAACTAAAATAGCCTGTTTTGTCCTAAAAATGGGGCTGTTAAGTGGTTAAATTATACTTTGAAATAGCTGAATAATAAAATTGTTTTATCCGTGCATTTCTGTGTTAACTTTTTGAGGTCTTTTGTTGGACAAAAAGTATTCTTATTTGCATGCTAGCAGACTTCACCCGCTAACGCTGGTCGGTTTCTCCAAAGGAACATTGAATCAAACGAAATATATCGGTGAAATTGACCTTTCGTTTTAAATATGGAGCTTTACCTGGAATGTTCTTCCGCATTGCTGAAAACGATACGAACGCTATTGCGCTATTATATTTTCTAATTTGTCAGACAAAATTTGGGATGTTAAGGACAAACTCTTTTAGTTAATCATTTACAGTAGGATTTGGTAAAGAACGATAGAACTATATGCAATATACAAAACCCACCTCTCAAAAAAATATAACTAACAATGCAAGTCTTATGAAAATCCGCCCAGTAGAACTTTTCAAAAAGGCTAACCCTCAATAATCGGGCTCACCTTATTATAGAACTTCCCCAGTAATTATATAAATAAACAACGTAGAACAATATGTTACATAACTAAAACCTTCCCTGAAAAATTATCTAACTAAAAGTGCAAGTCCCAACAAAACCATTCAGCAGAACTCGTGTTATAAGCGGCCGGAACGAAACTCTCATTTGCATTATGGTGCATAGTAGAGATAAAATGTATTTACTTATTTTTCTATTTTTTATGAGTGCTAACAGTTTCAAAGTTGTCCCAGACGATGATCCTAGCTGCGCCATTGTGTGGAGTTCTCCAATAAAATACAGACCCCTCAAGACAAGATCCCAACCTCTTCTCTTATATCCGCCTCTCTTAAACAAAAAAAAAAAAAAAAAAAAAAAAAAAAAAGACAAAACAAATCTGAAATACTATCTCGGTGTTTGAGCCTTCCTGGATTGAAAAAACAGAGCCATAATTTTCTTTAATCTTTTCTTATAGCCTTGTTTACTGTGCACCTAATACTCAGGAAGATTTCTAGACACATAACTATCCGCCAATTGCTTGCCTGAAGGAGGTGGAAGAGTATTCTCTGAATTGCTACTATGCGGTTAGTAGAAAACCATGAATCTTTTAGAGTTTTCCTTCGATATTATCTAGCTACTTGATATACAATGCATTCGATAACCTTCGTGGCTTTACTGTAATATGTCTTCAAAAAAGAACAGCGGGAAAAAAAGAGAAAAAGGAAATGTATTCCCCGATTAATTACCCTGTCCCTCCCTCCCTTCCTGCCCCCTATAAATTAGCCACTGTAATGTTAATTAATTTGGCTTGCTAATAAATAGTATTGTGCGATAGTTACCGACAAGATATTACAAGCATTTGTTTTTCAGAGGCCTATTACTTTCATTTATTTAGAAAAGTGGAATAATAGTAATAATAATATTAATAACAATAATAAATAAAAAGATGTGAAGTTGAAAAAATGTATTCAGACAGTCAATCAGTCAATACAGCTGAGATTTCTGTCAGTAGTATTGGATTGTTTTGTAGATATGTCAATATAGTGTATTGTTTTCTCCCTTATGATTTCTTACAATTTATTTTTCTATCGATATTATCTGACTTACTTGATATACATAACCTTCGTGGCTTTACTGTAATATAAAAGTAAGGCGTGCAAAAAAGAGAAGAGGGAAAAAATAGAAAAAGAAAATGCGCCTATTAATTATCTGTCTCCCCTCCCCCCCAACCTAAACTAGCCACTGAAATGTTAATTAGTTTGGCTTCCTAATAATAAATAGTATTGGGCGATAATTACCGACAAAATATTACAAGCATTTGTTTTTCAGAGGGCTATTACTTTTATTTATTTAGAAAAGTGAAATAAATAATGGTAAAAATTAGAGATCGACCGAAATAGATTTTTAAGACCGAAACAGAAACCGAAACCGGATTTCGGTGATCTTCCCACTTTCGGCCAAAACCGAAACCGAAAGTGTCAAAAAATTTTAAAAACTGAATACATACATAATTGCATATAATTAATAATTAATTAATAATTACTTAATAATAACTAATTACTTTACTAATTAATTTATTAGTTATACGTGTATTGAACCACATTTCTAACAAACAAACGAACATACGTGTGTGTATAAGTTCAAACAAAAATGAAACATAAATAATACAACTTTTATATTTTACTATTTTATAACAACCAATAATTATATGCATTTATGAATAATTAATTAACAATGTAGTTAAATAATGTAAAACAAATTCAATAATAAATATTTAATTTTTAAGTATATTCATATTTTCAGTTCGTTAATATTTTGCATTTAAATTGATTGAAATAAAGTACTTAAAAGTTTGTTTTTTAGGAAATTAACATTGAATATGTTTTAACCATTTTGTAATTATAGATATTATTAATTTAATAGACGTTTAAATATAGATATATATTTAAATATTGCTGAATATTATTATTAATTATTTAAAATTTTGTACAAAATTTTTATGGTACATATATTTAAATAACATGTTTACTTAAAAAAAGTTTTGCCACTTTTTTTAGGGAGCTAAGAAAGGATTAAAATGGCGCCCTGTTTGAAAATTTTATCTCCGGTGCTAAATTGACTCTGTGTGCCTCTATCCAAAACTATTTATTTTCATATAAAATAAAATGTAATTAATTTATTAATAAGACAGAAATAATTTCAAATTATACGAATTTCATCTAATAATAATAAAAAAAACTAACTATACGTACCTCGATATATCTTTTGTAATAAATTTCGTAAATCTTCATATGTTTTAACAACACCTTTTTTACCAGATCATTAAAAGGTTTTTATAAGCCTTTTGTTGTTTCTATTTGTATCACTTAAGCATTTTATCTATATTTTAATTATAATTAGTGATCTTATTCTGTGATTATGTAACTCCTTTCTCATAAAGCATTCGAAACAATCTGGAGTTTCAAAATAAAAAAGTTATATTACTGTTAAGTTTGCAGCTTTTAAAGATCACGTGATAAGCGCCTTTTAAGTTTAGTCATATATGCATTGCTTGCTTTATAATTTACACTCGCATCATGAATCAGTCATGACGGATAATGATAAACAGTGGAGTTCATAGCAATAAACAGTGTCTCATTTCAGCCGCTACAACTCATATCAATGAGTAAAGTTGAAAATTTCTGAAAGAAGGAACGATATTTTGAAATACAGATAGTTTCGGTCAAGTTTCGGTCAGGCCGAAATTTTGGCAGCAGTTTCACCGAAAACAAATATTCGGCGGAACTCCGATTTTGCACCGAAACCGAAATTTCGGTCGATCTCTAGTAATAATAACAATAATAAAAAAAAAAAAATGTGAAGTTGCAAAAATGTATTCAAACAGTGAATACAGATGAGATTTCTGTAAGTAGTATATTGGATTGTTTGGTAGATACTTCAACGAACTATACGTCGGCGAACCTATAAACGAACTATAATTTCTAACATTTCATTTTCAATACCAAACATTCTATAGTAAACCTCAATAACGTATAAAATTTTCATGGCAATCCGAGTATATTTACAACAATTAGAGCACGGACGGACGGCAGACATGCAGAAAAGCGTTATTTTTTGGGTAGATATATCAATTCTTAATATGACTAAAATTTTCATTTTCAATTTCTTTAAACTTAATTTTAAAAAATTACATTTGAAAAAGACTATATATATAAATTTACATGTAAAACAAAAAGTACAGACTAAAAAATATTTACACATAATAAAATTAAAATTTTGTGTCCCGGACAGCATTATCTCTTAAATATCGCCTTTTACGAACCGGTACTTTGTGAGACATTAATTACTTTCTGCGAACGATGGCGCCAAAACCTCTGACATAAGAAAAGCATACCTTAACAAATAATAAAGCCTTCCTCAACTTTCTTGTTACACAAAAGAACAAATAATAGTTTTAAATCATACTTCTTGGCGACATTCAAATTTAGCAACTTTATCTCCTCGCTTCCTATTCCTCTCATATATCAGATGAATGTTTATACTTGTGATAGAACCTGGGCGAGAAAACAAGAGACAGCGGAAGTACGTTCTTAGTTCTTACCTTCATAATTTTCACTGATTTTGAGATGGCTCCGCGATAATGTAATTTTCCGCTTTTTCCACGACACCGGAAAAAAGAAAAAAGAAAATAAAGACGTGTTTTTACAGTCTCTTTATCTACAAATTAAACAATCTGGGCCCCTGAAAGGATTCCACTTTTCTATATTTATTCCCGAGTGTGTCTGAGACAGGGTTGCCAGACTTTTATTTAAAAACGAAAAAAAAAAATGCGTTTTTCGTTGCATAAAACTCAAGTTAAAGTAAGCAGGATTGAACTTTGTGCCGATATATTAAGAAATAATTGGGCAACGTAAAAATAGCACAAATGGCAATATGTGTAAAAAGTCAGACAGCTGTTTCGGAGCTTCTAAAGTTCCATCATCAGTGCAAAGGTATCAGCGACGCAGCATGAAACTCACATGCGAGCTTTGTGCTGCGTCACTTGCATATTTCTATGCTTTAAACGCATACCTTTGGCAATTTTAAATATTGTACTGATGAGGGAGCTTTAGAAGCTCCGAAACAACTGTCTGCCTTTTTACACATATTGCCATTTGTACTATTTTTACGTTGTCCAACTATTTCTTTAAAAAAACCTCAAGGTATTATAACCCGGTAAATGTTGGTCGTAAAAGAATGGAATTCTTACTGCTTAACTTGTTAGAGTAGCGGAAATATTTTATAAATTTAACATGTAAGGACTAGTGAAAAATTTAAATTTAGTGACTTAAAAAAAAAAAAAAACTCTTTTAACGTAAATGTACTTTCATATGATGAAGAACAAGATTTTAAATATTTTTTACAATAGGAAATATATCTTTAAAACTAATGGTTTAGGAATTGAATAACGGTAAGAAGAGACACCCTGTATATATTACAAAGCAATGATCGCTTGCTTGCCTTGGCATTGCAACGGTTGCCATTTAGCTTTTTTTTTTTTTTTTTTTTTTTTTGGTCTCTCTTCCTTTTGAATAGACACTATAAAGCCCTAATTTTTTAAATCCTGAGCGTAAAATATGCTATTTGTAAACATATTATTTAAAAATTCTTTATGTCTTGTTTTTTTTTTCTTTGAAAAAAAAAAATGAAGAAATGCTTTTTTTATAAAGACGATTTAACTATTGTGAGTCATCGTAGGACAGAAACCTCGACTCTAAAATAATGCAGCGTATAATGTGCTGTGAACTTTTGTGAACTTGAAACTGTGAAATTCTGAATTAAATGAACTAACAATAAAATTTCTTAAATTATTTTAAATAAGTTCCCACAACTCGCATGGAAACTATATGCAACAAGTTTTTTTCTCCCGGGAATATTGTGAATTAATGAAATTTCAAAAAGATAATGTTATACTAGCAAAGTGGATAATATGAAATATTTCTGTATGAAACATACTTTTTCTGAGCATTAGAAATAAAATAACCTTTTGGAAATTTTTAAAACTAATTTAAATACTTTCAGTTGAAGGTTATCTTTTTCTCACAACATTCAAGCAAAGTAAAGTAGTTATTTAAGTCTACACTGTAAAACATTTGTGTAAGTTTACCATGGTTTATCTGTGTAACATTACACAAATTCTGGAGTAACCCCTTCTGATTATTTAAAAACACACATCGCCGGTGAAACGTTTCACAGTGCTGTGTGAAGATACCGTTCTCCGGAATAACGGATGACGTAAATTCCAAACGCATGCGCAATGATAAATATTCTCACACGTGACAGGCGGGAAATGAAGAAACGAGGCAGAAACAAATGCGATAACGTGAAGGAAAGGACGCTGTTGCAAGTTACTAGTCGCCATTTCAGGAAGAAACTTAAATATTAAGTAAGTTGTCATTTTCTTAATATTTTTTATGCAAAATATAGAGTATTTTAAGGGCCTGATTAATGCACGGGCCTCGGCCCTGGGCCCACAAATTATGTGGCTGATTATTTTTTTTCCTTAATCAAATACTTTTCAAATAATATTGTTTATAATATATATATTGTTTTCAAATAATTTGTTATATCTCCCCCCCCCCCCCTGTGTGACGTCGGGCTTCCCCTATATGTAAGTCCTAAGCGGGCGGGCCCTTGATTACCAGACTTTTAGGGAAAACACAATTTTTATGATTTTGGATAAGGCGAGTTTTGAAAAAGACGTCTTTATTTATTCTGCAACATAAACTGTGGATCATAGATGTTTGTGAATTATACAAATGCTTATTTGAGAAAGTGGACGGTAATTCATTTTCTTGATTATTCTTGTAGGTTAATTTTTTTTTTGTAAACTTGAAACTTTCACCCAAACAACTTTGTCAACTCATCAAATAAACCTACTTTTTTTTTTTTTTAAAGTGTCGCCGGGAATGGGGAGGTAGGGGGGGGATGTTCCGAAGTTCCACTGTTTTTCAGGGAAAATCTTAATGAACATGCTAAGAGCTAGCTTCACTTAATAAATTTATATATTCTATATTTTCTTTCAAAATTTGGATGTGTTTGTTTTGGTAACTGAATTTTATATACTCACGGCCATTTACAAAATTTATTTTTAAAGTTTTAAGACCAATGTACATTATTATTATAAATAAAAATTTAATTGTAAATAACAGAAAAAATATGAATCGAACTTTAATTGTAAATAACAGAAAAATATCAAAATTCCAGTAATTGACACCCCACAAAAAAGAAAATAAATATAATTGTTTTTATGACTGTATTTAGTACCAGAATTTAATGAAAACATTCTAATAAAAAAAATAGTTATATTAAAGTAAATTTACCAATTATGATATCAATGATTATCACAATATCAGTATTTTAATTATTTTAGATAGATGTTTTAAAATACTAAATATCAGGGAATTACAGTTGTCAAATTGAGAGAGAGTGGGGGGGGGGGTGATAACAAAAAAAATCTGAACAAAAAAAGTTTTGGAATAGTTTTACATAGATTCGTATAATTCCCACTATTTTTAACAGTTAAATTCCCCGAAACTACTTGATATATTATTTGTTGTAATTAGTATTACAAATATAAAAGAAATTTTTCTGCGGATTGAATTTTTTAAATAATAAGTAAAATAATTTTTAAAAAAATTGTAGAATTAACGTTCGAGGCCACTGATCTGCAGATTTACTAGTTTCATTGCTACTATAAATTTAATTAAAATTATTATTATTATTATTATTATTATTTTTTTTTTTTTTTTTTTTTTTTGGTCGGAGGTGAATAAGCAAACATTTAAGACCTGTCCTGGCCACAGATTGTCATTATTTCTTATGGTCAGTGGTTGAGAAAAACTATTTTTTGTAGCAAACTATCACTACACATACCTTTCAGGTTAAGAGCTCTGAATCTTTCGCACTTCTGCAGATGTCTGTTTTTTTTTTTTTTTTTTTTTTTTTTTTAAGAAAATCTACCCCCTCCCCTCCCCCCCCCCCCCCCCTTCAGCAGCACACAAAATTTAAATTTTTTATTGTAATAATCAGTCATCTAAAATCAGTGGTCGCCAACCTTTGGAATCTCACAGACCAGTAAATTTATAATTTTTAGTTCTGCGGATCACCATGATGATATTTTGTGGAACATAAAATAGTACTTGTGTACTATAACGGTCAGAGAACTGCCATTTTTTAAAGAAATAAAATGTATCTGTTTAATATCTAACAAAATTCTTATTTAATCGCAACATAAATCTTTAAAGGTTATTTAATTGTAATAAAATTTGTTTACTTGTTACAATTTAATTGAAGCTTATCTAAGTATTGCATATTTAGTGTAGGGGAGACCGGTACACACTAGACCTATGGACACAGTGGACTACCCCCTAATTATTTATTTATTAAAAAAAAATTTAAGCTTCTCTTCTATCCTAATAGACAACAGCACTGCACTGATTATTTATGGCCTTCAGAAAATATGTTTAGCTCAGATTGAAATATTTTATCCTGATGGGTTGTTCTGAGCTTCTAAAAATAAAATTTTTCATTATCATATTTTATTTTTTTAGTAATTAAAGGTTGTAGATAAATAAGGTAAAACAGCCTTTTTGCAAAGCTCAGATACTTCTTTTTTATTTAACTTTAAAGTTAATATGTTTAAAAGAAAGCTATAAACAAATATTAATATGATTATTTATTGAACTTCAATATGAGGCACAATGTACCACCCACTCCTGGGGCATAATGGTCCACAATCCACTCTGCTCCTGTAATGCAGAATGTTCAAAATATTTAATAATTGCTTATTTTCTATTAAGAAATATTGTTTTAAAGTAGTATTTAACTGTAAAATAAAGTAAACAAATAAAAATAACAATTTATTTAACATAGTAAGAAATATTTTGTTTTGTATTTACTGTCTTTGATAAATATAACTGTAGTCTAATTGGTGATAATTATATTCAAGTAAAATTCAATGCAAATGAGATGCAAATTGAATGGAAATCAGTTTATTTTCCCCGAAACTGTAGATGAATCTGCTGTTGATGTCAAGGATATTATAATGTTGCTCCCTCACCCAAAAGTATTTCAGGAAAATTCCATGCTCAATCTTACTCATAATCATAAGTATTTTGGAATTTCATTTGCAAATTTTAATGTGTGCTGATTTTTTTTGTACTTAAGTAATAACTTCAACTAAATTGCAATTGTTCCTGTATTAATCTGTTATTATTTTCAAAATATAATTATTCTTGTTTTTGTTTCAAAATGTTACTTGTAAATTTATATTATTATTATGTTATTTTGCGGGCAAAGGGGAAATAAAAAAGAATTAGATTAATGAAAAATAGATTTATATTGTATTTCAGATAATACCTAACAGCGGTCCACTGTGCCCCGGTGGGTGGGCGGTCCGCTTTATGGGTGCATATAAAAAAAAAAATTAAAAATGTATTGAAAACTACGTTTTGAGAAAATTATGCTGAATGTATAAAGGTTTAAAGAATATTCAAAAATATTTTCATGCAGATCAGTTTACCTGTTACAGAGAAGAAAAAAAATTAACTGAAAAAGTGGTCCACTGTGTACCAGTCTCCCCTAATATTTGCAGAGTTTCCCCCAGGTTTAAAAAAAGGCAGGGTGCTGCTGGTGAGAAAAGGGCACTATTTTATTCTTAAGGGCACTTTTTGGATTCTTAAAGGCACTTTTTTTTAATTGTTAAAAGGTATTATTTTGAACTAAAATAACTTCTTTAAAAACACCATAATTTTTTTTTTTTTTTTTTTTTTTTTTTTTTTTAAATGCGCTAGGCCTTTCGAAAGATCTAGTTCTTTCCAAGGAGGGTGCTAATTATTTTATGAGGGGCAAAAAGGGTGCTATTTTGTAAAGAAAAGGGCAGGCAGGGTGCAGCACCCTTCTGAAACTGTCTGGGAGAAACTCTGATATTTGCTCTAGTTTGTTTTCAAATAATCTGATTGGTTTTGGCTCGAATGATGTTGCTGAAAAACAGAAAGTGGTCAAGTTACTATTTTATTTGCTGTGACAAATAAAAAGTCTTGTTGCACAAATGTGTTTTTGAAAACTAAATTAAAATGTTCATTGCTTTTTTTCAGCAATGGGTGCTCATTTTTTATTTAGCATAATAAGAAACAAATAATATTTGGTAAACGTAATTATTATAGCCTGTTATTATTTAAAATTTCAAAACTAAACATATCTTAAGATTCATAAATATAAGAATTTCTTGGAATAATATATTTGTTTTAATATAATTAAAATAAAAAATCAAATATATATTCAAATGTAAACAATAAAATTGAAAGTAAAGATATTGAAACAAAAAAGGCAGCAAGAAACTTTTTTTAAACCATTTTTTACAGAAAGTTACTGCTATTTCTTTAAACATTAATTCAATGAAAATTTCAGTTTAATCCTTGCTTCTCCTGGAACCATAAATTAAACGATAATTAAATCAACAGTTTAAAAATATATATAGTACAGTAGATTCCCTCAAATCTGCATAACTTGAAACCAAAGATTGTGCAGATTTTAGAATTTTGCGGATTTCTGGTCACTGTTTTGTTTACATTTTTTAAACAGTCATTTGAATGTAATAATGCACTGTAAATTATAATGAATGCTTACAATAAAGTAAAATATTAAAATAATTAAGTAAAGTAAGAAAATTTAAAACATGATTAAAATTTTAAAGGTAAAGGTCAAGTACACAATAATACATAACTAAAAATAGGCATAATAACGATGAGATTTTTTTTCTTTTAATTATTCAATGAAACTTGCCTGATAAAGTTACACTAATAATTTACATAAAAATCATAAAATAAAAGTTTTATTTCATGCTTAGGCAAACTTAATATCCAAAAGTTCTCGATTAATACATTAATTTATTTGGTAAAAAGATCACAATCACCACTGAGAACAGCACTGTCTTGAATTTTTTTTTCAGAAATAAAGTTATACTTCCTTGATGAGAAAGCATGTTCAGCCAATTAATAAGAATTACATATTAAAATGTACATGGAATGATATAATCATTTAAAAAATCCTGAATTTTTTCCCTACATCTCAACTGTAAGTTTCATTGTTTTCATTTGTAATGATGTGCAGATTTTAGGGAGTCTACTGTATTCAATTTTATCGAAGCAGTCTTTCATTTCTGAACAAGGAATGTCATATTTTTCATTACTTGCTAGATACAATTTCCAAACAGAAATCTAAATTACTGAAATATACAACTAATACATCAATGTTTCATAAAATAAAAACTAATCATTGGTCAATGTGTATTTTGATTTGTGTATTTAAATGTAAATATTAAAACACATATGCAAAAGAGAAATAATAACAAATAATTAACAATAATCTTCAAAATTGTATAATTTACATGACTTTTAATCCCAAACTTTGGAGATTAGAGGGAATGGAATTGATTTATATAAATAGACCCTTTCTAACTACTATTAAATACTTTAATTTTTAAAAATGAAAGTACATTGTGAAAATATTTGCATAATTTATTGTATAAAATTACCCTATATAAATAATATTCAGATTTTTATATTGTTTTAATGTTAGTCTCATTCTAAGTCTTTTTTTCTATGGAACAACATGTTGTAGCAAAACACTAGTTTGGATGCTTTCTGTTCTTCAAGTTTGTTTTGCAATTAGGAGTGGATAAATCCAAAATTGGAAAATATCGCACAATTGATGCTGAACTGCATGGACTGGAAACTGGAATGCAACTCCATGAGCTGTATAAATTAACTTGTTATATTGGTTTTTTAAGCTTTCCCACCTACCATTGCAGGTACAGCTTAATAGAATCCAAACAAAGAAAAAATGGTACTTTTCGGTTAGCCGGGTGCCAATGATTTATGTACATATATAAATAAATAAATATATATGTAAGTATATATATAATATATTTTCATACATATAAGTGTATATATATATATATATAAATAAATAAATATGTAAGTATATATATAATATATTTTCATACATATAAGTGTGTATATATATATATATATATATATATATATATATATATATATATATATATATATATATATATATATATATATATATATATATATATATATATATATATATGTGTGTGTGTGTGTGTGTGTATATACATATATTTTCGGTTAGCCGGGTGCCAATGATTTATGTACATATATAAATAAATAAATATATATGTAAGTATATATATAATATATTTTCATACATATAAGTGTATATATATATATATATATATATAAATAAATAAATATGTAAGTATATATATAATATATTTTCATACATATAAGTGTGTATATATATATATATATATATGTGTGTGTGTATATATACATGTATATGTATGACTGGTGCCCGGCTAACCGAAAAGTACCGAAAAAAGGCTACCTGTTCTTTGCTTGCAAATGCACATTCTACAAACTAAGGATTAAGGCTAGGCTTACAGCTACAAACGTGAAATAACATGCTCAAAAAAGAAGGGGTGCAGGGACTTTTTTATAATTTATAAAAATAAAATTTAACATAAACATTGTTCTAAATGATTGAACTGAATTTAACATAATAAAATTGAAGATATTAGATATGTAAATATTGAAAATAACAAACCATCTTCTTTTAAGTTATTGATTTAAAGAATGTTTAATTATATTGGTTTCATATTATAATTCATTTAATTACTCAGAGAACATTTGTGTTGCATATGTACAAAAACAAACATTTAGAAATTAAAAATCTAGGTAACTTATGATCAGTCATTGAATAATGGCCACTTTAGCTTTACACAACCTCTTTTTTTTTTTATAAACATAAATTAGATAAGGGATTAGATTTTAACATAAATTAGATTGCGTTTTTTTCTGTGGCTTTATAGCTCAGTATGTGTCTTTACTATTTTAAAAACTAATGATAAATTATTTAATCTTTTTCAGCTGGATATAAGTTGCTTCATTCATGGAGAAGGAAATTCAAGAGGGACTGCATATTTAATTCTTTGCATAATCAAGAAACTGATGCAGCCAGAAAGAGCTACATGAAGTGCAATAACAATGGTATTTTTAAATTGATTTGCATATGTCTGTGTTAAATATTTGTTTAGCATTGTTATATGTGACATATTACATGTTGCTACATTGCATGACACTACCTTCATAATTCTAATTAGGCACTATAAATTACATAGACTGTGATTTAAATATATATATATATGCATATATATATATATATATATATATGCATATATAAATAAATGTTTGAAGTGTGTTTTGATTTTTATAGTGCGAAATAATCTTACAAATTCAGATTTTCTTTCATATGTACTTTTGTCTGGCAAAATCAAAATAAGAATATTGTTTTTCTGATATTCCTCGCTATCATGATTGCTTAGCTTATACATTTTTTTTTTTAAACCGTATCTTGCCCAACTTTATCTTCTGACTGACTGTACATGATTTAAGATTTAATTAATATTCAAGTTTTGTTGTACATGTATTTATATTAAATAAATTACTTTACACTTTAAATTCCTGAGTTTTTTTTTTTTTTTTTAACCCATTTAAACACTATTGTTTTTATGCGTTTGTTTTACAATTGTGGCCACTGGATTTTTTGGGTTTAGAAGCCAGTGACTCCTTCCAAATTTTGGAAACCCAAATTTGGGATGCACCTATAATGCCCAGCCAGTAGTGCTGCAATCGACAGAATATTTTCCAACTTCTCTTTTGTCCACTCAAAAATTCAAAATAGGTTGACAATAAGTAATGTTTCCGAACTTGTTTTTTGGTATGGAATGCTGAAAAAATAATTATTTTGTAATGATGATGATGGTGATGAAAGTGCCGCTTAATGTTGAATGTGTAATTTCTTATGTTATTAAAATATTTAATTTTTTAAAAGAAATTTAAGATTTCACTTATTTGAACACAATATATTAATACATGTACTCACTACTATTGCTTATATTTTGCATCTCTGAATTATTGCATTATGCTGATTGATAGGTTGATACATCTTATTTTAAAACTAGAAGTGTTTATAATTTCTGTAGATTTTGCAATATTGTTAATTTATTGCAGCATAAAAATCAGACTAACAATAGCTTTTTTTCAATTAATTTTTTTTTTTTTTTTTTATGGTGAAATTAATAATTTCTCAGTTATTTAGAGTATATTAAGTTACCATCATAATGCATTGTACTACTATTCTGTGATTGTTAATTTAAGATAAGTAAAAGAAATAAAACATGCATTTATAATTTTTTTAATTTATGATTTTTTGCCAGGACGGTTTTTACCGCAGTTTTTTCCACCTGCAGCACAAACTTACCAACCCTGAACTAAATAATAAATAAAAAAAATTAAGTTTAAAGTAATCAAATTGTATTACAATAGCTTATAAATTATCAAATTTATAAAGATTAAATTAATGGTAAATAAAGTAACATACATAACCTAAAGAAAAACCTAGTATTGCAAAATTAAAATTGACTTTTCAACGTTTCTCGATTGTTACTTATTAAATTAGCTCACATGTTTATGTTAATGGAAGTTCATGGAAATTGGATACTTTTCTTAAAGGTTCAAATCAAGCTGTAATATGTATTTTCTAACAATAATACATCAAAAACAATATCAATACATTATTATATATTATTATTTTTAATAGTGGTGTACCGAGTAGTGCTTTGGCCGCGTACCGAGTGAATACCGAGTAATTGTGTTTCAGAAAGAATCACTGATTCGAACATGAAGTGTGCTTAGTGGTAACACTTCTATGTGTGTGTGTGTGTGTTTATATATATATACCTATTTATAAACATGCATCTTGAGCATATAATTTAATCATATTTTATAAAATTAACTTCAATTTTTGAAATTTTATTTATTGTGGACCTTTTAAAGACAATTTTTGTATATTCAAAAATTTTAAAACAGTAACATTATTTAAAATTTATATATATAAAAAGAATTGATATATAAAAAGTTCAATTAACCAATATGAAATTAAAACTGATTATTCAACACAACTTTACCCATTTGTCATTTTGATACCTGAAATCTGTCTATCAAAAATGGTTTTTGCTTGCTGTAACAATACCTTTGAATAATGCAAAAGTTTCATATTTTTTAAAAGTAGCTTATTTTCTTTTGATTAAAAAAATTGGGTACTTTTGTGTAATAGCAGCCCCTGAGGATGAATCGCCAAGCGACCAAGATTTATCGCCAAATTATAAAGCATGTATGACATAATATGATATATTTTTACGTTAAATCATTACTTTTGTGATGTATATGGCCAAGTTATTAGTCATATATAACACATATATGATGTATACATATAACATGTGCATAAGTTGTATAGGATGTATATATATGGCATATAAAACGTAAATAATATGTATGTAATGACGTATAATGGGTGTTTGGAATAATATGTGTATATATGATGCATATATAAGCTTTTCGATGATCTTGGCGAAATCAGAGCTGAAACCTTGGCATAATTGTAATTGTGGAGGCCGCTATAACACGAAAACATCAAAAAAGGGGGCGGGGCTTTACAGTTTCTTTTCTTTTCTCTTTTGTGTGTGTTTGTAATGTACAGCTAAAATGCTATTTTATAAGTGCTCGCAGTGAACCCATTTTTTCTGAAGCACACTGCAAAAAAAAATTGTTGTTTTACAGTATAAAACTGGCATCCCAGCTAAGCAGTAATACGCTGCCGTGCAAGCAGTAATACACTATCGTGCATGCGCGGTAACGTATTACTACTTGCACGGCAGCGTATTACTGCTTATTTTACTGTTTAATACTGTTAATTTTATGGTATAATACTGGCAGCTGGGGTGCCAGTTTTAATACTGTAAAATCAACAATTATTTTTTGCAGTGCAGGCCAAATTTACATCAATAAAAGAAATGCCCTATCTCCTGAAAATGTAGAAAGATTGTAGTGTTTTTGTACCATAATTTGTCATACAGCAAATTTAATTACCGTATATACTCATGTATAAGTCGAAGAATTTTAGACAAAATTTGGGAGCTGAAAATGGCGGGTCGACTTATACACGAGTAAGTAGAAAAAAAAAAAAATAGCGGAGTGAAATACCGGAGTCATATGTTTTTCGCAGATAGTTGGTGAATGTGCAAGTCTTTTAATTAATCACATATGGGTCTAGGTTGGAGAGACAGATAAAAGCAGACAATGGTGATTGATAAAAAAAAAAGCTCAACAATAATGCTTCTGTAATTGTTCTGCACTCATTTTCTCTTGGGATAGAATTCCCTTCAATACAGGGGCATTCCTTTCAACATTTTAATCACCTTTTCAAAAAGAGTTCAACTTGAGAATGCTACTAGATTTCTCTCCTAAAAGTCCTACAATACAAAGAAGTACTATATTTTAGCAGTTTAAGAAGTTGTTTACCTTGTAAATAAGGCTTGAATAGATTAAGAAGAAAAAAAAAGTAAGTAATCATTAAATTGATGTGAATAGCTTTCAAAATAGTTTAAGCTTCTTTAGTTATACATAATTATACAATTTTAAAATGTTGAATTAAAAAAAAAAAAAAAAAAAAAAAAAAAAGTCTGATTAGAAACGTAAAAAAAAAAAAAAAAAAATACTAATACTAATTTAATGAATGGTTTTTCTTTAAATCCTGGATTACAAATCATTTTTGAACATACTGCCAGAAATGTGATTCGACTTTTACACGAAAATTCAATTTTTTCCAAAATTTTGCGTAAGAATTGGGGGGGGGGGGGGGGGTCGACTTATACACGAGTATATACGGTATTATTTTTTTTAATTGCATTTATTGTATTTTCTGTTTCTGCACACTGCTTCTTTATCCAAAATCAGTCTTTTCCTACAGTTTTAAAAATGACTTTTTTCTTTTTTTTAAATATAAACTAAACTTTAATTTACATTAATTTTGCAGGGGGGGGGGGGGGGGGGTTCTTACCTTTTGCTATGTTTTATAGATAAATTTTTATGTACCGAGTAAATAGTTTTATGAATTAGGGCATATATTATACATTTATATTCAAATACCTTTTTATAGATCACATATAAATTAATTTGTCTTCAAATATGCTTAAAAAATGAAATTCTTGCAACTACTCGGAATTGGCCGAGTACAGAGTATATACAGAGTACTCGGTACGGCTCTAATTTTTAACTCAAACTGATTGATAAAAATATTATATGAATTGACATTTTTCCAACTGAGTGAAAATACGTCCAGGCTGAGAGTCGAAATCAAGACCTTTGGATAAATTGTCTGTGTTGAGCTACCTGGGCCGATAGCCAGCAGACACATTTCACTTAGATAACCTGATTGGCGATTATGTTAGCATCCATTTTTAATTAAGTTCCATTACCTGTAGTTTATTCTGTTGAATTCAGAACAGATGTTATTGCCAACAGTTGTCTGTCCAGGTAGCTCAATAGGCAGAGCGTTGTCAATTTAAGTGAAAGGTTTCAAGTTTGACTCTCAACCTGAACACATTTTAGTCAGGAATTTACTCTAGTAATAGAATTTTTTTAAAAACAGGTATTAGAATTTGTGTGAATTTGTAGATATGATCAAGTATTAAATATTAATTATTTTCTTATAAATTTCTCCCTAGGGTGAATATACTACTTCTCAACAGAAGAGACCTGTTCCAAGTTTTTTGAAATGGCCGTCTGTTTTGACCAATTGTATATAATTTTTAATTAGACTGTGCAACTATTTTATTAGATTTTATATTGCATTTAAAATTTTATTGCATCTACAGTAAATTTAATAAATTATATTTTATTTATATGTCTTATATTTTTATTTTCCCATCTATTGTGTTTTATTTCTTTTAAAGTATTTAAGCTCTTAGGCATCAGTAATGACAATAATTTTTATGTTCTCTCTTTTGATATAATTTTTGAAGGATAAAAGAAAACATGGGACAAAATGGTAAAATAAACATTAAATGCTGGGAGTATATATATATATATATATATATATAAACTATTTGACATCCAGCACAAATTTATTAAATGTGACCACTGATACACCAATTCACTGTTATGTTTTATATCCCCCCCCCCACCCTTTTTTTTTAGATTAAATCAACCACAAATCATTTTTAATATGTTGATGAATTATTTTTATGCTTCTTAGCTTTAAAAATTATGTATAAAATAAACAAATCAAAACTTTGTAAGTTATCATTTGACGACGGGAGAAATAGTATTAAATACTGTAACCTTCTCTTCTGTCTAATGTGAAATTAATTAGGACTAAGAACATTTTCCGTCATATTATTTTACCTTCAGCAAAGTTTACTCTACGTCTATAAATTCACTGGGACTTGAAAATCTTTCTGCGGTAGACAGAGTTTACTGTAAATGTATAATTATAAAATGTATTTATTTACACGCCATATAATGAATATTTCCAACTGAAAGAGAGAGAGAGAGTTAATAAAATGAGGTATGAAAATTATTTAATTTAAGTAGATGGTTGATATAAAGGGATTTTTTATGATAGAAGAGTAAAAATAAGATGTTAAGATATAACCTCTTAAACTTATTTTTTGATTAAATCTTAAACTGGAAAACATTAATTTGTAATCTAAAAGAAAAAAAAGTTTTATAAATGTAAAGTTGTGAAAATAAATGTATATCATAAGATTTTTTACTTTTGTTATTTATATGTCTAATTTCTTTTATTCAAGCTGTTCCTCTTATTGTTATCCCATACCAAGTTCTTAAGCAGCTTTAAAAGTATATTTCTAATTGCAAAAATGTTTCAAAATGTTCTTTATCATATTAAAAACTTTACTTTTATTAAATACTTCTTTTTTTTTTTTTTAAACATTAAAAATTTAAATTTTTTGTGTGCTCCTTGCATTCTAGAGTTATATGTAGAAAATTTTCCTTCATTTCTTTACAAGTAAAAACAAAATTCTTTCCTTTACGGCAAAATCCTACTGACTTTTTCTATTCTTTTAATTTTCAGTATTTTTCTATACAAGAGTCTTTGTTTTTAGAACCTGTAAACACTGAATATTCATAAAATTCAAAGTATCCTAATTCTGTTAGTTTTGTCATAAAAGAAAAAAAAAATAATTAAGAGGGACACCCTGTATAAGTATTAATTTATTGACTTGGGTTATATTGGAAATGAGATGTACAATAAAAACATGTACCACCATCTTTAGAGGCACAGAATATATTTTTACATAAGAAGCACTATCATATAAATTGAAAGGCACAATGTGCCTCTTAATCTCAAAGGCAAATGTGTCTCTGAATATTCAGGGGCGCAAACATTCCAAATGTACCTTTTATATCAGAGACACAGTTTTAAGAGTATAATTTAGCTGTTAACAGCATTCCTACATTTGTGTGGCATAAAGCAAATTATGAGCACCATATTTGCTTTTATGCTTTTTGTTTTGAATATTGTCTGTACTGCGCCAAGAACTACAAGTCAAGAATATTAAGCAAGTGTTAATATTTTTTTTTTATCAAATTTTAAATCATCATGTAGTTTTTAAACCTTATGTGTTAATTGTATTATGTACTGTGGAGTTTAGCAGTTATTTACGATTTCATATTACTTTTTTTCATTGCCATTATCAAGTTAAATTTTTCTCCACTCCCTTTAAATAATTAAATATCAAATACAACATTTTATATTTATAAGTAACAGTTATAAAGCTGTGTTAATATTTGTTTGTCTTGAAAAATGTCTGATTAAGTGGCCCCAAATTTAATATTGTATGACCATTAAAACTTCCTAAGTTTAATTTAAGCATGATCACAAGTAAATTTAACAAAGTGGTGATCCATGGCAATCATATATATTATTTCTGTTGTCAACATCCCTTTTTCTATGAATTTACGAAGCGCAGAACAATGAATGAAGTATCATTCAAAAGGTTTTAAAAGCAGCTTCTGACATATACACTTACATTTTCCTAAAACATCTTTCTTGGTTAAAAATTGCTGTTAATTAAAAATTAAATTGGCATTGTTTTCATAAATGAAACGATAGGTTTTCTTCAAATTGTCTTGCCACAAAAATTAAATTCCGGAGTATATCACACTCACAATGATTATCTTTTTTATACTATTTATATTTTTATAAAGTGTGACATCTCTGCACATGTTTATTTTATATTTATGATAAAAAAGCAAAATTCGAATTTCAATGTTTAGGAGAAAAAAATACCATAGATTGTCCATGTTGTACCTTTTTTAAGCGAATGATGTCATCTAATGCAGTTTACGATTATTTTGTTTTTCTCGCGCATGCTTTTTTGTAAGTTTGATGGAATGAGTTGATATTCTGGCTTGACTAATCTTATGGAATAGATATCGCAGACGCTCCAGGGTTGCTTAAAAATTTTTTGTGGTGCTATTTTGGGAAGAAAATCTCATTTTCGAATAATTGTTAGACGGCCTATAAAATTGTATTATAATTTTATTTTAAAACACGCACATTTAATTTTATTATTACACAGTTTTATTTAAAACACATTATTTTTAATACACGTGTATTTAATTTTATTTAGTAATTATTTTAAATTTATTTACATACACATTTCATTTTGTTATAAAATACCATGTTGTCATATGATGCAAAAGTCACCAGGTTACCACACCAAGCAAAAAATCACCATTTTGGTGCCAAAAAGAAACCCCGGTGCATCCGTGACATCTGTACCACTATGGTTTTGTTTCATTAGAAGTTTAAATCTATAAATAAAAAGTTTAGATTGCAGTGCAAAATTCTTGCATGAGTTCACTTTTTTTTTTTTTTTTTTTTTTTTTTTTTAAGCTATGCTAAATACACAATAGCTGAATATAAATGTTTAGACAATAAAATTTCCTAATGTACCTAATATATTTTACTGTATTTTTTTCATATTTTTTAAGAATAATTATTAAATTATTAAAATCTGTTTAAACAAAGATTTGAAGATTAAATGTAATAGTCAGCAAGAATAAAATATAATTACTTGAAAATAATATTTGAGTAAACGTGGGGTACTATAGTCTTTAAAAGATATAGTCTTTATCAACTCTATTCCATTTAAATGTGGGTTTATAAGCATTTTAAGCATCGGCACAAGGCCTGAATATTATATTCATATATAAAATATCACAAAACTATGTACGTGATAAATAACAATTATGATTTCCCTATTCGACATAGTAGTCAAAGTAACCCCAATTGATCTTTCTAATGTTAAAAGCAAATCTATTGCTTGTGGTAAGAATAATATTCTATCAATATTCTAAGAAATTTAAAAAATGAGAGACAAAAATTAGTACAAATCTGTATCTTAATTTTCTTTTAATATGACAAATGAAAGAAATCATAAAAGCTGGTGTCATAACACATTTAATTTGGTAGTTTATCTCATAAGAAAGTCATAATTTTGTTTCAAATCAAGATCCCGAGAAGAAGGATTCTAAATATTGAGAAAATTCCAGAAGTTGCTGAGAAAATTATTCAGCTATTTATTATTGGAATCTCATCGAAATTGAGCTAATTGTCTTATATTTCAAATATGAATAATTTTTGGAGGTACGATTTTAACTTTAAAATTTTACTGTAATGTTTTAATAAAAGCAATAAGTTATGAAGCTGTACACTAATAAACATTTAAAATAAATTCATAAATACTGTATCCAGCATTTTGGATGATTGTGCAATGTTAAAAATAATAGGCACTAAATGTGTCAAGAAAGGTATTTAAATTTATCAAAATTGGATGTTGAATTCATCCTAAAACAGGTATTTAAAGGCGCCCAAATTGAGTATTCATGTGTTCTAAAATAGATATTTAAGATTGTGCAAAATAGGTGTTAGCATGGCCAAAATGGGTACTTAGTGGTATTCATATTGGGTGTATAACCAAATTGGATATTAAATACTGCCTAAAATGGATTCTCAGTATTCACTGAAACATTTGGTGTAACGTTACTCCATAAAACTGGAGGCAGCATTGCTGCCTCCAATCTTACGGTGGTATTTAACTGATATAACTGGTGTAACATTACACAGCTCTTGTGTAAGTTTACACCATAATATTGTGAAACATATCACAATTTCTGTGTAACGTTACACCACAATTGCGTGTAAGCTTTCACAGTAATTGTGTGTAAGGTTACACCACAATTGCGTGTAAGCTTTCACAGTAATTGTGTGTAAGGTTACACCACAATTACTGTGAAAGCATACACGCAATTGTGATGTAACCTTACACACAATTGTGGTGTAACCTTACACACAATTACTGTGAAAGCTTACACGCAATTGTGGTGTAACCTTACACACAATTACTGTGGAAGCTTACACGCAATTGTGGTGTAACCTTACACACAATTACTGTGAAAGCTTACACGCAATTATGGTGTAACCTTACGCGCAATTGTGGTGTAACCTTACACAGAAATTGTGATATGTTCCACAATATTATGGTGTAAACTTACACAATAGCTGTGTAATGTTACACCAGTTATATCAGTTAAATACCACCGTAAAACTGGAGGCAGCAATGCTGCCTCCAGTTTTATGGAGTAACGTTACACCAAATGTTTTACAGTGTATTTAATATCCATTTTGAATTAGAATAAAAACTTTTCGCAGTTAACGAAAAGTTTGTGATTGTAATGAATGTGATATTACCAAAATTCTAATTATAGTTATCAAGAGACCTGATGTTTGAAAGACCTTTTAAAAACAAAATTCAGTGTTAAGAAATATATAACAGTTTTAAAATTAAATTGAATTGCAGAGTCATTCAATAAATGTAATATTCGAGAGCTCGCTAATGCTGTACGCAAAATACTTTTGTAATAAGAAAACTAGTCGTTGGGGGCCACCGTAATACTTACCCATCATGGATATGCATAATGTAAAATATTAAAATAAAAAATGTGTAAACTACTTATAAAATGCATTTCAATTCGAATAAAATCGTGGCTTGATGACGTCATAAACTTTAAAGGCTCGATTACTGATTTGCTTAAAAGAAACATCCTTATAACTCCAAAAACAATAATCCTATTAACTAGCGATTTATTGCATCTGATTAAGCGTCTCATTTCCAATTAAAATATATCTTTGAATTGAAATTTGGATGAAATACAGGGTCATGAAAAATCGAAGAGTGTGGGAAATAGGATTACAAATATCTCGGCAACTAATTATCCGATCGACTTCATGCTTTATGCAAAATTTATATTTTTTTATTGTCTTTTATATTCATTCCTTAAAATAAACAATTCCGAAAATTTTTATATACCTTTTATCAGAACGAATATTTCGAGAGTCCGAAAAAAATAGTTCCGGACAATCGAAGTTACTGAAATTCAATAAGCTTCTTCCCATCATTACATACTAAGTACATACCAAATTTCAAGTCTCTATCTCAATTTTTTCGTGAGATAGAGCGTTTACAGACACACAGACGGACGGCAATTTTTTTTTTTCTTAAAGTATGTTTTTCGGAATCTTCGTGTCTGAAACGTGTAAATCCGTCAATTTTTTTTTTTTTTTTCGATTTTCAAAACGATTACAAGACTTACCCTATACCACGTATGATGGGTAAGTAACAAGAACGAAAAATCTTGCGTCAATCATAGATTATGAATCAAATTAATTTGGGATAAGAGCTCAATACACAAGTTTTTATTTCATTTATATATATATATGAACTATAACATATTTTTTATATTTCTATAATTGTCTAAAAAAAAAAAAAAAAAAAAAAAAAAAAAAAAATGCGAATGCATTATTACTACATAGTATAAAACAAAGTCGCTTTTTCTGTCCCTATATCCCTATGTACGCTTAAATCTTTAAAACTACGCAACGGATTTTGATGCGGTTTTTTTTAATAGATAGAGTGATTCAAGAGGAAGGTTTATATGTATAATAACCATATGTTTTGCTTTGTAATTTCAGATAAATCACTACATAGTATAAAACAAAGTCGCTTTTTCTGTCCCTATATCCCTATGTACGCTTAAATCTTTAAAACTACGCAACGGATTTTGATGCGGTTTTTTTTAATAGATAGAGTGATTCAAGAGGAAGGTTTATATGTATATCCATTAAATAGTGGAGAAATACTGTTATTTTTGAGGTTTTTAATGTGATGTCGTAAATAATTTCATTTTTTCCGCTTATACATTGCAAACGCAGGCTGAACCCTACAAGATTTATCAAAATAATGTACTAATTATTGTACACATTTAAAAGGTCTACAGAAAACACAAAGAGATGAAGGTTTTCAAGGTTAACCCGAAGCAAAGCGAGGGAGGGCCGCTAGTTGATTAATATAACATACATATTTTAAAACATGATATAAATATTTATTAAAAAAAAATTCTTAGGATAATTCTAGTTTCTTTTATCATAAAAAAAATCTACTATAAACAGGAAATGAAATATAATAATATCAACACAAGATACTTAAATGAATTGTTGTTTGATG
This sequence comes from Maratus michaelseni, assembly GCA_963931845.1. NCBI lineage: Eukaryota > Metazoa > Arthropoda > Arachnida > Araneae > Salticidae > Maratus > Maratus michaelseni. The sequence goes on from OZ007587.1 coordinate 132,316,091, forward strand.
TATTTGTAAACTCAACTTTTTTTTCTCACATTAGGCACTTCTGATAGCTGATAACTCATATACGCTTTTCTGATAATTCTCTATTTTCTCAAATAATCTACGGTACATAATTCACGAAATCGGACTAAGCTATAGAGTTGGAGCCAGAAAGGAATGTATTTGTATAGAAAGACCACTGTTTACCTTGAACAACATCCGCCGAACAACTTTCATCTTTAGATGAAAACTACTGATAGAACCTCTAAAGAAAAAAAAAAAAAAATCATACACTGCAAAAAATAATTGTTGATTTTACAGTATAAAACTGGCACCCCAGCTGCTAGTATTATACCGTAAAATTAACAGTATTAAACAGTAAAATAAGCAGTAATACGCTGCCGTGCAAGCAGTAATACGCTACCGCGTCTTTCAAATATTTTATTTTAAAAGTTTTTCCCTAGTGAAATACAGTACTATTTCCGATGTAAACTCCAAACAAACAATTCGTAAACAACTGTGTAATGCAAATAAGTTTGACATTACCGCCATATTCCCCACGGCAAGAAAGAAAATTTCATGGACCTATGAAGTGTCATACAAATAGTATATTCCCACGTTTATCTCACATTCAGTAAGTAAAAGAACATTGTAAATAAAGCAAACATCTCCCCCCCCCCACCCCCCACCCCGTGATAATACAACCCAATGAGCTTCTACGAGCATGTGCATTGTATCTGCCCAAAAGCACCGTCGAAATTCGACTTAAAAAAAAAAAGTTTTAAAATGTTTAAATTAAACATTTTTAAATGTCATCTTTAATCATTGTTCATTTCAAATCCATATCTTCTAAAACGCATTCATTGTTTTAAGCTAATCAATTTTCATGTAAATATGAAGAATTTTTTTACAATAATAAATCAATCTTCAGATGAATGAGATATTTAATGTTTTCCAGTGTAATTTATTTGTATTGTTTCTTCGGTTCCTTTGCATAATCAGGATGATTATCCCTTTTCCATCACAGTCGGGGATCTTTTCCTTCTTGTACAGTTAAATACCCAATGGATCTTAAAAAAAAAATACATTTCCTAACATATTCTGATGCAACATATACATCAGCGGATTCAAAATATCCATTTTATCTTTTATGTTAAACATAAACTGAAAATAGTTTTTTTTTTTTTTTTTTTTTTGACAGATTTTAGTTTAGCGCCAAAATGCTCTATCTTATGGATAATCGGATCTTATGATTTATTAGGGTTTATTATTATTATTATTATTATTATTATTCACTTTTTATGATGGTTAGAGAAATCTATTTTTAATTGTGGCAACTTTCTCAGAGGCTATTATACATTATTGAAGCAAACTGATGGTCATTGTTAAGATAGAATTAAAAAACATTTCATGCTTGAAAATTATTTAAAAAGTCGTTAAATTAAGTGGCAGTTTTCAAACAAATTTCAGTCGAAATCTAATTTTTTTTTAATTGATGATGTAAAACTTGAAATTGTAAAATGTAGTAAAAAATAGAAATTTCTAGCATATAGAAGTGATGTAAGTGCGATGAAATCTAAAGCGATGGCGCCGTTTGTTGTCACAACCGTTATACATTTCTAAAAATTGCTACTGTGTTTTCTTTGGCGTCCAAAAGTAGACTACCATTTTTTGACCTCGAAAAGAGAAATTCACAGTGAAAGAAATATGACTCTGGCGCTAATAAGGAACTGTTAAATGAACTCATAATAAATCTACCAAAATAATTCCAATAAAATAATTAGCCTTACATTGTTTATTCCAGCTAAAAATACAATCATTATTTCTTTTTCCTTTTTTTTTTTTGTAACAATAAAACTATTTTTAATAATTTTAATTTTTCTGAAATCGTTCACTTTTGTGATTTTTTTTAAAATTAGAAAATGAGATCTTCTAACCTATAATTTAAAAAAAGTAATTGGTAACATGTAATCAAGGTATGCAATCAAGATGAAGCAATCAATCAAGGCTCCAATTCTAATCTTTATAATTAAGAATGCAAAAATCAGATAAAATTACGTCATGTTGACAAAATTATATAAATTTTTCTCTTTAGTTTTATCAATGTTAAAATGCATTTCAAGCTAAGCATAACGTCATTTTCACCGGCACAAACTTTTCACACGTACTTTATATACGTTACTTTTAAGCTTAAACACCATGCATACAAATAAAAATATATTTTGTATTTAATTGTAATGAAAAAATGGCAGCAACAAAGTTATAATACTTAATGATAAAATAAACCCAATGGACAATATCCCCGTGACGTCATAATAAATATAAATTTTTATTCGCTTATAAAAATGAAGTGCACGCGATAAATATTTTTACCGAAATTTAACTTACAAATTAAAAAAGTTGGCCTAAAAGCCACGTGCCTTTAATATTTATTATTTCTCTTTTATTCTCACAACCACAGAGTTCCTCATTACTCTGTGCCTCGCAAGAGTGGGAGTTAACCGATTGATGTCTTTATGGCGTCATACGCAGAAGTAAAATTTTAATTTAAAATTACCGCTAACTAATAAAATTTTTGAACAAACGAATGTACGAAAACAAATCTGTGTCCAAATATCTTTCATTTAAAAAAAGAATGATGTAATTTGATGCAGTAGTTTGTTCTCACGGATTGTCGAAAGAAAACGCTTAGCGTTTTAAATAAATAGATGATTTTCGGATTTTTTCTTTTACTTGTGCTATATCTTTTTTTTCTTGCCAAATTTCAAATTTCTAGGTCAACCGGAAGTACCCTATAAGTTTTACTCTCAATACCTATATACTACAAATGCCCAGCGTACACTGGGAACACATTTGGAACACTTTAATTAAAAAAAAGTGTTCTAGTTCCCTTTATTTGTACTGAAATCCGTTCCGAATATGCTCCACTATAATAGAAAGTGTTCTGAAAGTGTTCTGTTCAGGATGTTTGTTAAATCTAAACTTGGAAACACATTTGAGAACAGATTGGGAGCACATTTGTGCACACATGTGAAATTATCGCTTTCAAAAAGTGAGCTAGAAAGTGTGCTAAACAAAAGAGGTGTTATCGGTAAGAGGTTACATTCTAAAAACTGTTCCACAAAAAGTGCGCTTCCAAGTGTACTAAAAAAGGTGATAAAATAAGTGTTTTATAAAGTGTTCTGAAAAATGTATAAAGATTTGCAGTGTATAGGGTACTTCCCGGTTGACTTAGAACCTTGAAATTTGTTACGAAGGAAGGGCTTATAGCACATGTAAATAAAAAGTCCGAAAATCATTAATTTATAGTTCTTTATCGATTTATTACATGATTTTCTATAATCGGGATTTCTAAAGCGAGTATAAAAGTTGTGTTTTTAATTTTCCAGGTACGTAACCCTTAGAAAAAGAAAAGGAAAAGAAATGAAAAAGGAAGAAAGAAAACTGCTTGTAATTATGTGTATCCGTAAAAACATGAAATTTGCAGATGCTAATACACTACATTGCCAAAGGTGACCGGTCACTTGCGATTTTAGACGTTTTGTTAACTATCTAGAAAAATACATGAAGAATTAACCTGAAACTGCAGGTGTGTAAACAGTATAGTATAGGTTATATATTTCCGCGGAGGTTTTTTTCACGGAACCCCATAGGGGACTGTCAACAAATTGAAAAAGAACGAATATCTTTTGGATAACCCTGTAAAAACTAATGTAGCAAAGGCGTTCAAACTCGAGATTGTTAATAAGTGGCTTATTGTAATATACTGTGTTCATTTTTATGAGGATAGCATGTATACTCGTAGAGAAATTAAGGTTTTTATAAAAACAGTCCCAAATTTCGCCTAGTTTTTTCCTTATAATTTGCAGAGTTCTTAATATAAAAAAAAAAAAAGTTATTTTAAGAAAATATGACAAATAGCATTGTACATATAACTCATATAACTCTGCAATCAGAATTAAAAAATAATAAAAATTAGATGAAAAATGAGCAGGTTTACTAAAACATGTTTCACTGCGCATTCGCGAATGCAATCAAAATATAATATGCATAATGTATTAGCTAAGTATATAGAGCAAGCAACCTTTGTGAAAGTCTCACAATCATAGCTTGAAAATTCGGAAAATTATCGTCGACAGAATAAACTCGAAATCCGTTGTTCCCAAAAGGAAGCAAAAATATGAGGGGTTGTATTCAAATATAGTAGTACGTGCAATATTGTGTACGCTATCTTGGCACTAATCAACAGATATCTGATACAACTCCTCATCTTTTTTCTTCTTTTTGGGAACAATGGATTTCGAGCTTATTCTATCGACGATAATTTTCAGAATTTTCAAGCTATGATTTTGAGACTTGCACAAAAGTTTTTCTATATACTTAGCTAATACATTATGCATATTATATTTTGATTGCATTCGCAGTGAAACATATTTTAATAAACCTGGTCATTTTTCATCCAATTTTTATTATTTTTTAATTCTGATTGCAGAGTATTATGTACAATGTTGTTTGTCATATTTTCTGAAAAGAACTTTTTTTATATACGTATTAAGAACTCTGCAAATTATAAGCAAAAAACTAGGCGAAATTTGGGACTGTTTTTATAAAATCCTTAATTTCTCTACGAGTATACATGCTATCCTCATAAAAATGAACACAGTATATTACAATAAGCCACTTATTAATAATCTCGAGTTTGAACGCCTTTGCTACATTAGTTTTTACAGGGTTATCCAAAAGATATTCGTTCTTTTTCAATTTGTTGACAGTCCCCTATGGGGTTTCGTGAAAAAATCTTCGCGGAAATATATAACCTATACTATACTGTTTACACACCTGCAGTTTCAGGTTAATTCCTTATGGGTTTTTTTTCTTGATAGTTAAGAAAACGTTTAAAATCGCAAGTGACCGGTCACCTTTGGCAATATAGTGTATTCCAATGCTTAAAAAATTAACAATGTTTTTCATTTCCAGTAAATGTCGTTGATGCCTCTTAAATTATAATCGACTGCTTCCCAAATTGCCACCTTTCAGCAACTCTCATGTTCTGAAAATTGGCTTAAATCTCCAACATTGGCACAATTTTCAGAAAAAATTCTTTAAATTCATTTTTTTTTTTTTTTAAGAATAACGCTCTTCGATTATTTGATATCGGAATATGACTATTTACAAATTGTATGTATTTACGGATGAAAATTATTTTGGAATGTGTCAGAAAGCACCGAATTTGGATATGGCAACAGAACACCTTATGCTCACCAATGATTGTATCCAGAAGCAGCAGTTAAAATAGGAGTTCGGTTTGCGGTTTTAAAAAATATATTTTTCCTTGCTCAACAATGCGAAACTTTCTGACATATTTTCTGACAAATTTTTTAACTTAAAAGCATGATACTTACACACATAATAATTGAAGTTATTTGTAATCAAACAGTTTTTTTTCTTTTTTTCTTTTTTTTTTTTTTTTTTTTTCATTTTCAGATAAATGAATTACATCTCAAGTTATAAGCGATTGTGGTGCCTGCGCTGTCACTGAATTTTGTTCAATACGCCAACTTTGACAGCATTTTCCGAATTTTTTTCTGTTTTTGCCGAAGAATGGGAAAACAGTTCAATTACATAGTTTCTTAATAAGAGAAACTGCCAATTCCATTCATTTGAGAGCAAAAATGTGTCAGAAAGTAGCCTATTTGGATTTGAGAACAGCTTAATCATGAAATAAAATGAGTGGAATGCCATAAATCAGAATGTTCACCCACATCTTCATAATTTTACAGTGGTTATATATAGCATCTGAATGCAGAAAGCAATCAACATTCTTTGCATACCAGTTCTAGTCTTTGCATGTTTTATACTGAGCATCGTCATTTTCTGACTCATTTTTAAACGTAAAGACATAAAATTTGCAGGCCTGACTATAGAAGCGATTTCGAATCGAAGAGACTTTTAATTTTTTGGATAAATAAATTACATATCGAGTTATTAGCGATTCGTGTTACGTGACGACACGTTTTTCTCTATTGTCAGGCTGCGTCGAAATTCGGTTCAAAACGCCCACTTTGACAGTATTTTCTGAAAGATGTTCAGCCTTTAGAACAAAATGGAAAACATATTTCGATCACAAAGTTTCCGAATAAGAACACCTGCCAATTTCATGCGTTTACAAACAAAAATGATTTTAAAAATATGTCATAAAGTAGCCAGTTTGGATTTGAGAACAGCCTTAAGGCTGCTCGTCAGTAAATTTCCCGATTCCTCTCGCTAATGTTAATCCTATGGGCGTAGGATGCATTCGTATATTTCAAATATCTCCTCAGGAAATTAATATTTTTAACTTCTGTTTTCTTTGTACTGTTCTTATGGGATGTGTCTTTTTTCCTTAGGTGTCAAAATATTTCTAAAATATATACTTAATTTTATGTGAAGTGTTAAAATCATATTTAGTTTCGCTAAGATTTTAACACATAAAATTATAAATTAAGCACATATTTAAGAAATATTTTGATAACTAAGGAAAAAAGACGCATCCCTGAAGAACAGTTCAAAGAAAAGAATAAAGAGTAAAAAGAATAAAGATAGAATAAAGAGCAGTATCACACGTTTACACACTGCAGATAAATGCATATAGTAAATCCTAAGATTGATATTACATTAAAGGAATAAAGGCGAGTTCTTGTGATTTCACTCCTTGGGTCATTGTCATTTCTTGATCTTGACCTTCTAACTGTTAAAAAATGAAGAAACGGCTGAAAGCGATCGGATATCACCCTCAGCTTATGTCAATATGAAAAAAAAAAAAAAAAAAAAAAAAAGGAAATACGGAGACTGCCTCTGTTTGCGTTTCGGCGTCGAGCATTAAGAGTGTTTGATAAGCAGTTAGATTATTCGGTACAAGAAACACCTGAAGTCATTATTGCCAGTTTGACGTGTAATGTAGCTGTCGAAAAAATTTCTTACGGAAAGGGTAATTTTTTTATTGAAGTGAATTTTTTGAACTAATACTCGATATGCGGTTAGTACTATCACTTTTATTTATTCTACGAGGAAAGGGCGTTGCTTTTTCATAAGAAGATAATTCAACAAAGGAAAATATGCATTAAGTGCTCTCTTCACATCTTTCATTTTCCTTAGCGAAAAAACTTTGTTTTAAATGACATTTTTGTTCTAGTTACGAAATGTTTTTCATTACTAAACGAATAAACATCTTCAAGCAAATGTTTTAAATATATTAGTGAAAATACGATACATTAAAAGAAACTTCTTAAATACAAAATAAAAGTAAAGAAAGCACAGCGCGTTTCGAAATAATTGATCTTTTCCCTTCAAGCGCTAAAAGACGTGCTATCACTACAAGGGCGCCCATATGATTAATTTTAAGGGGGGGCTGAGAAAAATCTGAACTTCCACCAAAGCTATCATACATTTTAGTAAATATTTAAGGTACTTTGTGTCTTTTTTACTATCTTTTGACAAATGAGTTTTTTCCCCCGCGATCTTTTGACGAAATTTGCATTTTTTTGCGATCCTTAGGCGAAATTTGCTTTTTTTCCCGAATCTTTAACTAAATTTGCGTTTTCTTCGCGATTCTTTGACGAAATTTGAGTTTTTCCCACGATTCTTTGACGAAATTTCGTTTTTTTCGCGATTCTTAAACGAAATTAGAGTCTTTTCCCGCGATCTTTTGATGAAATTTGCGTTTTTTCTGCGGTTCTTTGACGAATTTGGGTTTTTTCCACTATTTGACGAAATTCGCATTTTTCTCGTGATCCTTGAACAAAATTTGCGTTTTTCTGCGATTCTTTTACAAATTTAGCGTTTTCCCCAACGATTCTTTGCCGAAATTTCGTTTTTTTTTTTTCGCGATTCTTTGGCGAAATTTGAGTTTTACCCGCGATCCTTTGACGAAAATTGCGTTTTTTTTTTTCGCGATCCTTTGAGGAAATTTGTGTTTTTTCGCGATTTTTTGACAAAATATTCATTTTTTCCCCGATTTGTAGGCGAAATTTGCGTTTCCCCGACGATTCCTTGACGAAATTTACGCTTTTATTGCGATCTTTTGACGAAATTCGTCTTTTTCCCCGTGATACTTTGATGAAATTGGCGATTTTTTTTCTGCGACCGATTCACGAAATTGGTGTTTTTTGTGGCCATTTGTCAAAATTTGTGATATTCTTCCGTGATATATTTTATGTTCGAATTTTCGGAACCGAATGCCTTAAATTTTCAGGCAATTCGGAACATAATCACCTTCATCACTGGCCTGAGGGTACTGAATAAGGGGCTCACAACCATAGTAGACAAAATCCATTTTGAAAAAAAAAATGAGATGAGATTGCCATTGAGAAGGTGCATAAAATCTGTTTTATCCACTCTCACAGTAAACATAGTCTGTAAACAGATGATAGATACAGGGCTGCCACGGGTGAATATTTTTCTATTCTATTCGCACCATTATTAAAAAAAGAAAAAACAGATTTTGTAGTATACTTATCTTGAAAATTTTCTCAAATTTTATTTCAATATTTTTTTTTTTTTTTTTTTTTTTTTTTAATTTTTCTTTTTGGATAAAGTGGTGCGAGGTAGAATTAAAAAATTGTCGCCTGTGTCAGCCCTGCATTCCTGCATATATCAAAGTGAAAACAGATTTGGTTCAGTGTGGGAATGGATATAACAGATTTTATGCACCTTCTAAATGGGCTATCTCATTTTTTTTTTCAAAGTGGACTTGGTATACTATGGTTGTGAACCCCTCAAATGACCATCCTACAGTGCAAATTTTTGGCAGAATTGTCTATAATTTAATATGGCTGTCTTAAATAAGTGGGGAAATGTAGTTTCTGCGAGGAGATCATTTATCGTGACATTCTCACCACAGTCTTTGCTTTTCCAAAAATCAAACCATGTTCTTGCTTCTGACTCCAAATTCTCAATATTATAAAAATGAGATAGCTCCTTGATTTCTTTGGCAAAAACATTTTTTTTTTCATATTTTTCATCATATTAGGATGAAGTAAAATTGCTTTGAATGACGTTTCATTTCGATTCAAAAACCTTGACTCAAGGGATATAATTAAAGAGTCTAAATATGCACTCTAAAATTGGGAGGAGTGAGAAGTTGACTCTTTGGAAGAGTGAGAGGCATTTTCACTCTTTTTGGAGTGAATTTTATAAAAATACACTCCTTAAAGAGTGGAATTTTCCACTCCCTAGAAAGGAGTGAGATATGTCACTCCGTTGTCGAGAGTGACTATCTCACTCCTTTGACAAGAGTGAAATATTTCACTCCGTTGAAGAGTGAAAGCCTGGCATTATATAATTTTGTCCATATTTATTTATTGAGAGAAACGAAATTATCATTTTTTTTCTTTTTCTTTTTAGGTAGATTTCGTAAGAAATATTACCTATTACATTATCCCCTATGTTGGAATTTCTGAAAATTTTTGCAGATCTACGCCGATTATAACCCCTAGAACCCCAAATCACCCCCCAGTTCAAAACCTTATCTATCTATCTATCTATCTGTCTATATAGCTATATCATTTTTTTATGAACACGATAACTTCAATAATTCTGCACAAATCTCTTCCATCAAGGGACATAAAATCTCGGTCAAGTTCGTTAATGAGCAAAATCGAAATGGAGAATGAAGATTATTATGAAGAATATTATGAAGAAATATATGGTTTTAAGACACTTTTTTTTTACTGTACAATTTTTTAAAAATGTAATTTTAAAAAAAATTCAAAATTTCAAGTAAAATTTCAAAGTTTTTTCAAAAATTACAAAACTTATAGGTGGAATATCTCAAATTTTTCATCTTGGTAAATTAAAAAAAAAAAAAAAAAAAAAAAAAAAAAAAAAATATTTTATTTAAAATTTTTAAGATTTGAAATTTTATAATTTTACCCATGTGAAATCTTCCAAAGATGACCCAAAAACAGTAATTTATATGGTTTTAAGACACTTATTTTTTTACTGTAGAATTTTTTTAAAATGTAATTTTTTCCAAAAAAAATTTCAAAATTTCAAGTAAAATTTCAAAGTTTTTTCGAAAATTACAAAATTTATAGGTGGAATGTCTAAAAAATTTTCATCTTGGTAAATTTTAAAAAAATTTAAATATTTTGAAAGTTTAAAATTTTATTTAAAATTTTTAAGATTCGAAATTTTATAATTTTACCCCTGTGAAATCCCCCAGAAATGACCCAAAAACAGTCAAAATGATTTAAATTATATAAAGCAAATAATTTATTATACTTTTGTTGTCGCGATATGCGATAATAGTCGCTTTTGAGGACTGATATTTCGAACATATGTTGCCGTGACACGCAAGCAGAACCCGTACAGGTGTCGAGGATATATTAGTGACGTAGCCTGTGTCTCTCTGCCTCTGCTTTCGAGAGTATAAAAGCAACAACAAGCATGTTTGCGCGGCAAAAACACAAAGTTGTATTGGAATTTTTCTTCTCTTTCCATGCAACTTTCAACTTACATCATCTTTGAACTTTCAAGGGAGGGATTTGAGACCTATAGCTACAAGTCTGTCGTCTCGAATGATCCATATAAATTTATTTTAATGACAGAAACACGTACACGACTTCAACAATTACATAAATCTGGACGAGAAAGTACAAGGACAACTTACATCAGCACATTGTTTACAGAAAAGGTAAGTTATTGACTTTTATGTAGTAATTTTGTATAATAAACATTGTAAGTACTAACCGACGTGGTTAACATAACATCCGATGTAGCCATTTTTTCATATGTTAAATTTTGAAATATATGTGAGCAAAAGTTATTTTTGAAAGTCCGATTGTTTTTCATCTGTCCTCTATGTAACTAGATTTATATTAATAATTAATTTATTTATTTATTTATCAGGGTTTAAATTATAAGTCTCAGTTAAAAGAAAATATTCCACATGGCTTTGCATTGTTTCTATAAAAATATAAATATACAGGTGATTTTAATTTAATTTTGTCCCATGTGTTACTGGATAGAGGTAGGTGTGAAATTTCTGATGATTTTTTAAAAACAAATATATAAATTTTAAAGTAGCATTTGTCAGAAAAATTATTTTTCTAATTTCGGGAGAAGGGGGGGGGAGGGGGAGGACTCTGCGTTCCTCCCGCCTATGCCACTGAAGTAACTGTATTTTAGAGATTAATACATTAAAACAATAAACTTATTTTTCAGAAATCTTCAAAATTTTAGTAAAAATTTACAAATTTAGAAAACTTTAACTTTTTTTTTTCTGGATTTTGAGAATTCCGGATAATAGGTCCTATACTGTAATTAAAATCCAGAAATTAAAAAATGAAAAATCTGTAAAAATCTCAACTGATTTTTTACTTCAAATCTAAATTACCATATTTAAATTTACTCTGGTATATTTTGCCCCTTTACACCAACAAAATCAATACTTTTCTCTCACTGGAAACTTTATTTTTAAATATTTATACCAGATAACGATACATATCTGCTCATAATACATAAACTATGGCATGTAAACATTCAATTATTTAATTTATTTTACTTACTATGTACTTATATATTTGTAGAGATTTATCAAAATATTTAATCTATATGTTATATTCAGCAACTTAGTGAAAGCATGTGTTGGTTCATATAAAAGTGCTTAATTTTGACTTTTAACTAATCCTATTTCTGAATCTTCCTACACTGTTAAGGAGTTAAACCCCTAGTTTCAAAATAAAAAATAGAATATTCTATCAATTTGGTGTACCTTTGCTTAATTAATATATAAACACATTTCTAAGATTGTTACATTCTTGGTGTTGAACATATGTCCACTCAGTTACTGTATGTCCGCTGTGTTACTGACATGTTTTTGTAATTTTCGGTTAGCCGGGCACCAGTGATATAGGGTAGATGTGCCAGTAATGGACACCCTTAAGGAATTTCTTTAAAAATTATTTTTAATTAATAGTTATAATTGTTATATTCCACATTTTTTAATATATTAATCTACCAACAATATTTAACCATGCTCATAGTCACATTTCCCAATGTGAATCGAAATGTTAATTGTAAATAACAGAAATAAATCAAAACACCCTAAATTCCAGTAATGGACACCCCACAAAAAGTAATAGATAATTGATATTATGATTGTATTTAAAACTAGAATTTAAAGAAAGCATATTAATGAAATAAAAAAAGCTGAATTTTTATTGGTTATGTTTTCATAAACCAAAAATGTTGAAGGTGGCCCATTACTGGCACATCTACCCTATATCCATGTGTATATATATATGAATATATATGTATGTATGAATATACATGTATATTTATATATGTACGTATATCACTGGTGCCCGACTAACCGAAAAGTTTTTTTTTTTTTTTTTTTATCCTGGCAAAAAAGGAAAAAGCTTTTAAGAATCCAATGAATTATATGTATAAGTAAGTATGACTAAAATCTTATTATAGGGTAGATGTGCCAATAATGAACACCCTTAAAGAATTTCTTTAAAAAATTTTAATTAATAGTTATAATTGTTATATTCCACATTTTTTAATATTATATTAATCTACCAACAATATTCAACCATGCTCATAGTCGCATTTCTTAATGTGAATCGAAATTTAATTGTAAATAACAAAAACAAATCAAAACACACTAAATTCCAGTAATGGACACCCCACAAAAAGTAATAGATAATTGATATTATGATTGTATTTAAAACTAGAATTTAAAGAAAGCATATTAATAAAATAAAAAAGCTGAAATTTTATTGGTTATTTTTTTATAAACCAAAAATGTTGAAGTTGGTCCATTACTGGCACATCTATCCTATTACAGTACTTTTTACCAAGTTGTATAAAGTTTTATAGTGCGAGAATACTAAAAAGGTAACACATGGAACATAATATGCCAATTTCATGAGAAAATATGTACATAAACAAAAAATTATGTGGCAGTGAGAATGATTATTCTTAGCCAAACAGTGAATTTTCTAGTTAGTAAACAGAAACCGGTACACTTTTTTAGTTTAATGGCCACTTTTTTGCAATCTAAATTCTTGTTAATTTAAAGTAAAATACTTTACTTTATTTAGATTATAATAAACAACATTATTTAGATTATAATAAGCAGCATTATTTAGATTATAATAAACAGAGCATTTTCTGAACTGTTTTAGAATTGCAATCAATTTACGAAACTAGTTTTTAAACTTATTAACATACAAAAACAATTGAAAATGAAACTAAAAAAATATTTAAAAATACAAAAATATGCTTTGATTTTGTTTGTTATAATTTGTTGATGGAGGGGAGGTAGGTCCCACCCCTTAAACCTCGTGGAAAGCTAAAACTAGCTTTTTTTTTTTTTCACCAGGGAGGGAAAGGATTGTGTCAGTTGCTTTGCCCCCTTCCTCCTTCTCAAAATAAATTTACAAAGAGAATTCTAAAAAGTTTTTTAATAGCCGACTTATTTTTAAATTAAAAGTATGTGATCATAAATTACGTAATATTGCAAACAATGTAATCAGCTTTGTCAAATATTTATTCAATAAAACCTGTGAACCAGAATCGAAAAGTACAGGAAAACTTCTGCTTTATACAGATTTTCATCTTAGCATGTGTAGTTGTTGATACATAACAATATGCAATCGGTAATTTTTAAAATAAAATCTAGAAAACTTGAATTAAAAGCTTATAAAATAAATTTAAATTACTATTAACATCTTAATTATAAAAGTATTGCACAATTAATGTGATAAAATAAGCTTCACTTAAAAAAATGTTAACAGCAGAAGCTAGAAATTCAGCCTCCGAAAACAATTTAATTTTATATGCCCCGAGTGAAATCATTTATAAACTATTCTTTATTGGGTTATATTGATTTTCTTTTATTGCCTTTCTTTCAGGGAGTAGCTTGCAGATGGAAGTATGGTGCTCCTTTTAAAACAGGGCACTTCAACTGAACGAAATGGGCACTTTTTCTGAAAAGGATTTTTAGTGCTTTTCGTAAGTAATAGCTTAATTATTTTAAAGTTATCTTTCTATTTAAATATTCACACATAAACATATTTTGATACTTTTCGGTTAGCCGGGCGGCAGTGATATATACATACACAGGGATTGAATTTTAGAGTGGGATTGCGGGATTTGCGCCGAAAATTTTGAAATCCCGTCCAAAAAATTTCACCATTTTCCGGAGAATTTTGCTTTATTTAATTTACCTGCAACCGAACGATAAATTTCGTGATTTTTTTTTTCCCCGCAACCGATCAATGAACTTTGCGTTTTTTCCGCGACTGATTGACGAACTTTGCGTGTTTTCCGCGACAGATCAACGAACTTTGCGTGTTTTCCTTGACAGATCAACGAACTTTGCGTGTTTTCCGCGACAGATCAACAAACTTTGCGTGTTTTCCGCGACAGATCAACAAACTTTGCGTGTTTTCCGCGACAGATCAACAAACTTTGCGTGTTTTCCGCGACAGATCAACAAACTTTGCGTGTTTTCCGCGACAGATCAACAAACTTTGCGTGTTTTCCGCGACAGATCAACAAACTTTGCGTGTTTTCCGCGACAGATCAACAAACTTTGCGTGTTTTCCGCGACAGATCAACGAACTTTTCGTGTTTTCCGCGACAGATTTACGAACTTTGCCCTTTTTTTTTTTTTTTTTGGCGACAGATCAACGAATTTTGCGTTGTTTTAGAGACAGATCGGCGAACTTTGCATTTTATTTTCACAATCGGTCTACGAACTTTTCTTTTTTTTTTTTCGCGATCGATCGACGAATTTTGAATTTTTTCCACGATTGATCGGCAAAATTTGTGTTTTTTTCGTGATTGTTCTACAAAAATCATCGATCGACGAAATTTGCGTAATTTCTATTTTTTTTTTTTTTATTCGACAGATTGACAAAGTTCGTGTTTTTTAACCTGTGTCTGACTGAAAAATTTAGATTTTCTTCTCTGCGTTAGACTGATGAATTTCACGATTTTTCCCCACGACCGACTGATTAATTTCACAATATTTTCCCACGACTGATTGAGGATTTTCACAATATTTTCTGATGAGCAGTCAACGAATTTCACATTTTTTTCTTTGACTGACTAACGAACTTTGCGAATTTTTCCGTAACCGATTGGTGAATTATTCTGTTTCTTCTGGTGACAGATTGGTGAAATTCACTTTTTTTTTCTCGCGCCTTACTGAAAAATTTAAAGATTTTTTTTCTCGACTGACTAATTTTGTGTTATTTCTTGTGACCGATTAGCAAACTTCGCCATTTTTTCCCACGACTGATCGACAAATTTACAGATGATTTTTTTTTTCTATGAACATAGACATAGATAAGGAATTCTAATAAAATAGCCTTTCGAAGAAGAAAATCGTTTCTCGAAAAATGTTTCAAATACAATGTCTGTGTAGAACAGTTGTATTAGTTCATCTACCTCTTCAAATCGTCTGGTAGGTATAATAGATTTATTCTATGGTATTTATCTGTATTGTTGTTTGTAGGTGGCGTTACCTTAGCACAGTTGTACACTGGCTGCCATGAAGTCCCAAAGTCGGAAATCAATATTAACACTATTTCGTTAGAAATCCTTCTCTATTTCTGTTCATGCTTGTAAGATTAATTTCATTATCTTATACCTCAACCAATTGACTAAATTCGCAATTTTTTCCAACGACAAATAGACGTATTTAAAGATTTTTTCCTGCGACCGAAAAGAGGGAAAAGAAAAAAAATAGTGGGGTAAAAATACGTAAAATAATAGTGGGGTTTAAAGATTTTTTTTTTCTCCCTCCCAAATATTACAACTCCCCTCCATTTTAAAATGTTGGTAGGGAGACTCCCCTCCTTGGAAAAATTGAATTTCAAGCCCTGCATACATATGTGCGTGCATGTGTGTGCGTATATATCACTGGCATCAGGCTAACTGAAAGAAAAGTACCCATATTTTTTTATTGAAAAGTATTTGTAAATTTTATTTGGGCTTTTTAAAATCTGACAACAATAAGTGGAAAAAAAAAAAAAAATTGGCCATTTCAAACTATGACTTAAATCTTTATTCAGCTAATGAAATTTTGAATACAAATTCTACAAAATTAGTCGAATAAAAAAATTATTGGATTTAGCACACTACAATCTAATGGTGTACAGAGTAGTGCTTTTCTGTGTACAGAGTAATTGTGTGTAAGAAAGAATTGCTGATGGGAAAATGCAGTGCATTTATTGGTAACACTTCCATGTGTATGTGTGTTTTTATATATTCATAAACATACATCTTGAGCATATAATCTAATCATGTTTTTTAAATTAGCTTCAATTTTTGAAATTTTTTTGCACCTTTTTAAAGACAATTTTAGTAAATAAAAAAAATAAATACAGCAGTAGTATTATTTAAAAAATATATATATAAAGTTCAATCAATCAAATATGATACTAAAACTGATTCTTTAACCCATCATTAGTCAAATTTACAATGATAAAAATAAATGTCCTATCTCTTGAAAATATAGAATGATTAGTGTTTTTGCACTATAATTTGCAATACAACAAATTTAATAATTATTATTTTTTAATAGTATTTATTGTATTTTTTGTTTCTACATACTTTTTTTTAAATCCAAAATTAGTCTTTTCCTACAGATTTTAAAAATACTTTTCTCTTAAATATAATTTTACATGGTTTTTTTTTCTTATCTTTTTCTATAATTTATAGATAAATTTTTATGTACAGAGTAAATAGTTTTTACAAATTATTGCATATATTATACATTTAGATTCAAGTAACATTTTGTAGATCAGTTTTAAATTCATTTGTCTTCAAATATGCTTAAAAAGCAAGATTTTTGCAACTACTTGGTATTGGCAGAGTACTCGCTGAAATTTTGACAAGTACCGAGTACTCTCAAGGGTTGATCCAGGCAAAATTTGGGGGTATTTAGGGCCACTTCACAAAAATCTTTATGATAAAACAGGCCCCTTCACAAAATTCGTTTTGATAAAATTGGCCCTTTTACAAATTCTATTCCATAAAAACTTACTATTTATTAATTATTATTTTGTGACTTTTAAAATGTGTAATTTGTAAACAAACAAGTTCACCACAGACGAAAACTTCAGCAAAAGAATTTAAAAGTTTTTGTTGATAAAAGCTTGGTTCAAATTTGAGTAACTGGATTTAAACTTTCGTTAAAAAATGTTATTTTTCTTAAAATATAATAAATTTCACAAAAATAACCTTTACATTTCGCAAAATGGGGCCCCTCCCAAAAAAAAATCCCTGACGGCTCAGCCTACAGGCACAGGTAGATTTCGAAGACGCAGACCGTGGGGCGCCTGTTTGTCGGGAACTGCGGAAGAAATTACCTTTTTTACGATGATGCGGCAGTTGGAACCGCCTACTTCGAAACCTAACTTGTTTGCAGGCAGAGCCGGCAAGGATATTTTTTTTTTTTAGTATAACGGTTGGTCCTATAAAAAACTTGTCAATACAAAAGTTTTAGATAATATTATGAGGATTTATAATAAATTTAAGCGGTTTGAAATCTTGAGAATTGACGAAGTTTGAATTTTTTTCTTCTAACCCCCATCCCCCCTCTTAAGGCAATTTTTAATTATATCAAAAATATGTCATACATACATTTTCGGCCCTTCTCCTAGAAGTAATAATAACTTCAAACGGATTCGATACGTATCATAATTAAGAAATTATGGGGTTTTTCTGTTTTCACAAAAAGCCCCCACCCCCCTTGGTTCGATTTTGCCCATTAACGAACTTGACCGAGATTTTATGCTCCTTGATTTTATGTATCAGTTTCGAAAAGATGCGGGAGTTGGAACCACTTACTTCGAAAAATAACTTGTTTGCAGGCGGAGCCGGCAGGGTTTTTTTTTTTTTTTTTTTTTTTTTTTTTTTTGCTATAACGGTTGGTCCTATAAAAAACTTATCAATATAAAAGTTTTAGATAATATTAAGAGGATTAATAATAAATTTACGCGGATTTGATATCTTGTGAATTGACGAAGCTATGATTTTTTTTCTCCTAAAACCCCCCCTTTTTCCCCCCCTTGGAGCCATTTTTAATTATATCAAAAATCTGTCATACATAAATTTTCGGACCTTCTCCTAGAAGTATTAATAACTTTAAACAGATTAGATACGTATAATAATTAATATTAAGATATTATGGGGGGTTTTCTGTTTTCACAAAAAGCCCCCGCCCTCCCCCCCTTGGTTCGATTTTGCCCATTAAAGAACTTGACTGAGATTTTATGCCCCTTGATTTTATGTATCAGTTTGGAAGAGATTTATGCAGAATTTTTCCAGTTATCGTGTTCAGAAAAAAGTGACATAGATAGATAGATATATAAAGTTTTGAACTGGGGGTGGTTTTGGGTTCTGGGAGTCATGATCGGCGTAGATCTGCAAAAATTTTTCAAAATTTCCAACTTACGTGAGAATATAATAGGTAGTATTTCTTATGAAATCTACCTAAAACCTGCATCCACCCCTGACTCGGTACGGCTGTACTATAATCTAGTCAAATATGTGCCTGCAAAAAGGGTTAAGTTCCTATTTATAGTTTTTGATCCTATAAAGCTTATAATATAACTGAAATAAATTGACCAATTTCGACATTAAACAGTGCTTAAAATAATTCTTAGAATTAAAAGCTGTCCGTTTCAGTGTGTCATACATATCTCTATAAAGTTACCAATTTCATGTTTTTATATGTAATACTTTATTTAGTATAAGTCGAAAGAGCACCGGTTACTTTTTTTAGAATAGAGAAAAATATTATAATCCATTTTAATATCAAAAGTAATATTTTATTTCAAATGAAATGCAAAGTAACATTACAAATATGGCTTAATTTCCTTTTATTTTAGTAATGTACAGATTTTGATTTTTCTTTCTTTGCTGAAAAAATTTGTTTTAAATAATATTTATTATACCCCTTCCCACTGAATTTCATTTTTTTTTTTATGCGACATGGCAAATTTTGTGATATTTTCCTTGATCGTTCGTCAATTTTTTTTTTTTTTTTTTTTTCTGTGACCTTTGAATGAGAATTGTGATTACTTTCTTATGTTTCACAAAATTTGCAATTATTTCCAGCAATTGTTCAACAAAATTCTTTTTTTTTTTTTTTTTCCCCCCGCAGTCGAATGACGGGATTATAGATTTCATCCGCAACTGATTGATGAAATTCATGGGTTTTTTTCTGCACTTGTTTTTAAAAAATTCTTGATTTGATTTTTTTTTTCCCCCACATCAAATTGATGAAATTTGTGACTTTTTACGTGATCTCTTGACAAAATTTGCTATTTATTTCCATGGTTGTTCGGCAAACTGTTTTTATTTTCTACATCTTTTGGACGAAATTCTAGATTAAAAAAAAAAAAAAAAAAAATCCCTGCCACTGTTTGATTAAATTCTTTTTTTTTTTTTTTTTTTTTTTTTTTTTTCAATGAACGATTAAAGAATTGATTATGAAGAATTCTGTGAAAAGTTAATAATTTGCAGAAAACTTACATGTCCATACCTTGTGTCTCCCTCTATGAACATCTCTGAATAAATCTGTGGAGGAAGAGCTCCGTGGTCTCCTGCCTACGCCACTGAAGTAACATTATTTTAGTGGTTAACACATTGAAACAAAGATTTAAAAAAAAAAAATTTCAATTTATCTGCCAAGTCTTAGTAAAATTTTATAAAATCAGAAAATTTTTGAATGAATTTTTTTTTTTTTTAATTCCGAATAATGGGTTCTATACTGTAATAAAATTAATTGCTGAGAATCTGCCAATTGGCGCCTACTTTTTACACCTATGGACATCAACTAGTGTGTAATGTTGTCTATTTGTAACATGCTTCAATTACTAGTAGCTTTTATAGTGATCTCTACTGATCCATGTATATAGTCGTTTATGGTGTAATAATTAAAACATTTTTGTTTAATCTTTCTTTTAACCTTTAAAAATATGTTAGTTTGATCAAAAATGGGATATTTTTATTAACGATTTTTAATCTTTTGTAGTGTTTCAAAAAATATTTAATATTATCCGTTTAACTTACAAACTTCTTTGCCCACCGAGGTTCGTCTATAAATTAAAATTGCCTGGACAACAATGTTCAGTTTTTCAAACTTTCATTTTAAAAATACATAAAATTGAGCTTTATTTAAAAATTCATTGAAATTAAATTCTTTGTTTAAAGATTCACAATTTGCTTAAAAAAAAGTTGAGCTTCCTAAATAAGTTCTTATTTTTCTTCTGACAATAACCCCTCCCCCCCCCCCCCCCCAAAAAAAAAAAAAAAATAAATAAATAAAATAGATAACTCTTTAAGTAATTGAGATTTGGAATTTTTTTTTATATGATCTACATTTGCTGGTTTATCCTACATTACAACCATCAATAAGTAGATCAATTTTAACTAACATTTTGTTTTTTTGCCAGTAGAAAAGGAAACTACTTAATGAAATTCAATATTGAATTCTTATATTTATGTAATGGCTTTAATGTAGTTCAGTTTGTATATTTCTGCCTGGTTTAAAATTTAATTTTTTTTTTCACAGGAAACAAACTGGATACAGCTTTGATTTTATTAATGGAAATCATCCAAAGATACATCAGCCCATGCCAAAGATAAAGTATCTACTGAACATTTTGAAGATTACTGACATGGTGGAAGGAATCCTATTATCTGTGTTTTAAAGGTTATGCGAACTGTTTCTGGTAGATTTAGATGTCCCTTATGGTTTAATTTGTAAAATTTTTGACAGTATTGGGGTATTTGCACTATAAGTATGCAACGACTGTTGTTTTTACAACTAAATGTTAACTGTAAAGAATTCAAACAAATAAACAAGTACCATTAGTTGATTATTTATGTTGTAATTTCAAATAAACGCAGCGGCTGTACCGCAATGGTCATTTTTTTTGTGTGTGTGTGTGCCGTGTTTTCTTTCACTTTTTCCCAACAGCAGCTAGATTTTAGGGTCGTCTATCAAAGCCCTCTGCAGTCAGTAGAATGATTGCATCCAGTTGCAACAGTCAAAATGTGCAATGACTGCATTGGTGAAATGATGAGAAAAAGCTGATTGCATGTGTGTAAATAAACAAAAATAAGTAATTTTTTTTTTTTAATACCTTTTCTAAGTGCAAATACATTAGTTAAAACATTTTCAACCAACAACTATAATTTAGTGCAGCTCTTTTCAAGTAAGTGTAATAATTTTCTCTTATTGGGTTTTAATAATATTGGACATGTTTTTTGTTTTGTTTTTTACTGTATTCAATGTTATTTTCAATTATAAAATTTGTTATTTTTAATTATAAAATTTACATATTTAAATTTAAGCTTATTTTCTT
The DNA here is from genome assembly GCA_963931845.1 of Maratus michaelseni. NCBI lineage: Eukaryota > Metazoa > Arthropoda > Arachnida > Araneae > Salticidae > Maratus > Maratus michaelseni. The sequence goes on from OZ007587.1 coordinate 132,337,444, forward strand.
TTTCCCCATGTTGGCAGTCTGATAAAATTATTGTTCATAGTCTTATTTATAATTATGCATCTTTCCAAAAGTGGGTTTCTATAGTGATAACAGTAAATTTCATAGTAAGCTGAATCTTGATTTAACTGTATGCTTAAAATATTTGGTGTGCAAAATATTTACTTAAAAAAATGCACAAAATCTGAGGTGCAAAATACGCTTATATTTTGTGCACTTTTTATTTTACACATTTTTTGCATACCCAAAAATTCCTAAATTGTGCATTTTTATGCATAATCAGAGGTTCTGATTATGCATAAAAAATGCACAATTTAGGGATTATTTGGTATGCAAAAAATGTGTAAAATAAAAAGTGCACAAAATCTGAGCATATTTGACTCTTCTGATTATGCACTTGTCCACAATTCAGTTTGCACTTTTTATATACAAGCAGAGGTGCCAAATACGCTCAGATTTTGTGCACTTTTCTAGCTGGGATTACAAAGCATACCTTTTATTATACATGTGAAATACCACTGCTTCGACCGATCGATGGTGTCTTTTTTTTCTTTTAAACATTTCAATATCAATTTTGCTTTTTAACCATAAATATAAAATAAACCTATGTGGAGAATTGATATTTTATCTTTTTTTGTACTATTTATTTTTTTTTAATCATTGTTCAGCACTATATAATGCGGTTATTTTATTTTTGTGGCAACACTAATTTGAGGGAAAATCTTGCATTTCATTTATAAAAACAATGTTGATTTAATTTTTAATTAATAGCAATATTTAATCAAAAACCATATTTTAACGAAATGTGGAGGTACTACTATGTCAGAAGCTGCTTCAAAAACCTTTCGAAGGAGGATACCTGTGTTATTGTGTGTTATGTAAATTTATAGAAAAAGGGATGTTGACAACAGAAATAATATGTATGATTTTAGAATAATAGGACTTTGCAAAATAATGCTAATTTACTGAAAAGTATAATCAAAAGATAGTTTATATTTAAAACAAAAATTAAAGTGAAATCACACATTGTTAATCATAGAATATCCATCTATTAAATAGTTATTAATAAAACTTTAAAAAAAAAACTAAAATACAGTAAACAACAATAATGTTTGATTAGATTTAAATTCATTAGCAATTAATACTGAGATCTAAAGATTTAAAATTTGAATTACACATGAAAAAAAAAAAATAACGTACATTACAGGAATTATTAAAATACTAAATACAACTTAATGGGTATTTGAAAAAGAAAGAAATAATAACTGATTAAGATTTTGGTTAATTACTTGCCCTTATGGGCATTTTAAAACTATCATATCTTTATAAGGCATGCAATGAAAGCAAACACAATAGTGATAAGCTTGGAATAAAATATTTTAGTTTATTTCTGTCAGTAATCTAATTTAATTCATTATGTAACTCTAATTGAATTTTTCCTTAAGAGTTCAAGTACCATTACAAACTATGAATTACATAAATATTGCCAATAAAGTATTTTATTCCAATCTTTACCATGCTTGTGTCTATTTTCATTGCATGCTCTAAAATATATGATTCTTTTAAAATGCCCATAAAAGAAACAAAAAAAAAAAAATAATTCACTCCATAAAAAGTGAACATTCACTCCTATGGAAGAGTGGCTATTCACTCCTTTCAAGAGTGAGACATCCACTCCTTTTGCAAGAGTGGATAATCACTCCTATGAAAGAGTGGGTAGCCACTCCTATGAAAGAGTGACTATTCACTCCTATCAGGGTGAAAAAACCCACTCTTTTTGCAAGAGTGGATAGTCACTCCTCTGAAAGAGTGAGTATCCACCCCTGTTTAGAGTGAATATTCACTTCTCGGGAGTGAGTATTCACTCTTTCAGAGAGTGAACAATTTCACTTTTGCCTAGAGTGAATAGTCACTCTAAAGAGGTTGGGCAAATTTTGACTCTGCGATAGAGTGAATATCCACTCTTCCAGAGTGAATAGTCACTCTTTCTTATTTAGAGTGTGGATTTAGAAATGCTGCTCTGTAATATTCAAGAGGAGTGGCCATAGGAAGGTAAGATTATCTAGTAGACGTTCTGTACATTTTGATATCGATTTCTTACAAATACAATTCTCCATTAGCTCCATGAAAATTTCTGAAAATTCTTCTTCTGATTCCATTCTGTGCATAAGAAAAATCTGAAGAAGTTCCATCTTTATGTTCTGATAAACCGAATGCAAATCTTAATCTACAGATTATAATTTGTTTACAACTGGCTTCAGATAGAAAAAATATCGGGAAATTATTTTGAGATATGCAATAAACTTTAAGATGACGATGCAGCATCTAAATGAATGACTTGTGAGCGTGTTTCTTGGTTCGTACTATTGTCTAGTGAAAGATTACAGAGATTTTCTTTAACAGTGGCAAAATGATTAGAAAAATATGGTGTGGACTTATACTTTTCTGACCATATTGTTTCACATAGACCAGGAAAGTGTGATTTACAAGAATTATAAGGTTTCAGGTCAACGAAAATTATTTTGTCTTGTTCTGTAGACTTAAGATAGAATTTTCAAGTTCGGGCTGCGTACAATATGACACATTCAGGATTCTAATCTTTATTAGATTCAGGAAAAAGACTTTCAATTAAAAATTGCACTGTACCGTTCACAACTTATTAAGTCTCTCTCTAATTTCTCAGCGTTTTGTTCATGCAAAATCAGTTTTACCTGTGAAAATGGATCCTGTCTATACCAAAATCCTTCCTTATGCAAAAAAAGTGTTTTGTCGTCTTGTAGGAAAAAAACCACACTGTAACACCGGCTAAGATAAAAATCGTCTGAAACGGAATTTGTTTCCTATCTTGTGCTTTTCCTCTTTGTAAGAAGACTATTCGAAGGGACTAATTAAAAACTTATGAAAATAGAACCTGTCTAAAACAGAATCCAGCTTTAAAAGAAAAAAAATATGGTTATGACAAAATGAATTCCTAACAATTATACCTGCTAAGACGGAAACCCGTCTAAATCGGAAATTTCTTCCGGTGACTTCTGATGTTGTCGAGGTATATTTCATGATATGTTTTTACAAGGTAAAGTTAAAATTTTCATGTTTTGCAACTGATTTATATTCAATATTTTTGACAAAACCAAAATCTAGGGGGAGGCTCAAGCCCCCCCTTGCCCCCCCATATGGGCGCCCTTGTATCACTACGACGGCAGAAGCAGATTGGAATTAAAGCACCTACCCGGACAACTAACGAGAATGTTTATAGGTAATCAAAACCCGAGATCCGGAAGGAACAAAGTTTCTCATAATTTTTATCGTCAACAGAAGGAGGAAGATATCCCTCACCAACCAGTTAACCATCCAGCGAAAAAATTGTCCATACCACAGATTTTATGTGCAGGTATATGAAGTGTGCATGGCAGTGTTTCAACAGCAGACTACAGACCTCTAGAAAGAAGACTAGTTGGGAAAATGAAAGATAATTCCGCTCTAGTAATGTCATGGCAATACATATTTTTACGTCTAAGAAGAAACATTTATTCTTTGGGTTGGGTTGGGTTGATTATTGACGGCCAATTATCTACACTTGGGATACAGGCCCGGGAGGAGTGCCCTTCGTGGGGGTCTTTCTAAGGGAACCTAACCCGTATTTACGCATGGATAAATCCACGGCTCGGAGAAAACCACGAAAACTCCGAACGATTAGGCCGACAGGCGCGATTGGGATCGAACCCAGCACCTCCCGTCTACCAGCTTCGAGAGCACAACCTCTCAGCCACTGGTGGGGCCATTTATTCTTTGTAAACGCGTTGTGATTTAATAATTGTGAAAGGTCAAGATACATTTTTTTTTTCTTTTTTTTTGCCATATTTATTTTTTAACATTAAGTTATCAAGGTTATAAAGCTGATCACGTAACCAGCATTTTTAAAAATCATTTTCGCCCAATATTTCAATTTTCAAATAAGTTATCAACTTTTTATACTTCCTTTTAAAAATTTAAATAAATACGTGTCAGATAAACTTTTCAACACTGTATTTCTTAAATGGCAAGACGTTCCAAGTTTTCTATAAGAAACATAGAAATAAATATTTTTTTCAGATCAGGTTCCATTTTCCTGTTCCTGAAACAGCGTATAAAAAAAGTATGTTATTTTAGTTGTAGTGCACCTATTTTATATTAATAAAGAAATAAGAAACATAAAAAAGATATAAAATCCTCAGGAAATATTTCGATTGAGTAAAAATTATTACACATTGTAGTAATTTATTTAATGGTCATAAAGATGGAATTTATTCAGATCTAAATTTATAATATTTTAAATTTTATGCATTCTGTACACTGAAAAAAAAGTGTTGATTTAACATTATAATACTGGCACTCCAGCTGCCAGTATTATACCGTAAAATTAACAGTAATAAACAGTAAAATAAGCAGTAATACACTACCGCGCATGCGCGGCAGCGTATTAAACCATTGACCCATTGTAAAATTAAACCATTGAAACATAAGAAACTGAATCAAGCTATTTTTTTCTTTCTTTCATGATGGAAAATATATAAGGGAAAATAGATGACAGCGACTAATACTAGTTGAAATATTTTGGAAACATAAGAATGTGTTTTCCATAAAAAAAAAAATATGCAGGCTTTAAAACATTTAACAACAGCATTCACACTAAAGTATAGCATGTATAGATATATTTATTTATGAAGATGAAGAAACTTCGAAATTGCGTGCTTGACTGAAAAATCCCATAAGGTCAGCATGGAAAAACGATCAAACAGTGCATTACTATAAAATTGTAAAAATAGCCTTTTCTTTGCCAGTAGGATGGTGTTGCTAATTTTAGTACTCCTGGAAACGTAGCTCAAAAGATTCAATATTATTTAAATAAGATTTATAAGATCGTCAGAAATTTTCCTTTTCCACAGTCATTTTCTTAATGACGTGACAATGACATAAAAGCTGTTGTATTTTCTATTTAACAAACATCCATTTCCTTAATATTACTCTTATTTATTATTATTATTTGCAACATCATCGTTACACTATTCTCTTCCTCCTTTGATTTTATGAGATCATTATGATATTTGTAATAGGTATATAATGTTATGTACAACTGCATTAATTTTCCTAGCGTGCTATCGCAATATATAAACGAAATTACAAAGATTCAGTGCTATTTAAATATGATTTAATGTCAGAATCTCACTTGATAACCCCCTTCAGTGAATTTGCGGAACGTGTTTAAAAACACCGATTTATTTTTTTCTGCTGGCGTTCTACTGAAGTCGTAGAAATAGTTTTACAGGCAATGAATGACACATAATACTCTGTATGTAAAGTCTGCATGCTGCTGTTCTGTTGATGCTGTAAAAGGAATTTTACAGGCAATGAGACATAATGCTCTGTACTTAATGTTTATCTGCTATCATTCTATTGAATGGGTTTACAGACAAAGGCAGAGATACATAATGCTCTGTATGTAATGTTTGTCTGCTATGTAGAGTACTTCAATGGGTCGGGTAATCCGATTTTACCCGAACACAACCCGACCCGTGGTTCGAGCCGGTTTGGGTTGATGCTATTTTTTTTTTTCATTGCGGGACGGGTTTGGATTGCGTTGATTTTAAATAGTTCGAATTCGAGTCAGTTTTGAATTAAGATTTGACACTTTCGAGCCTAGTTCAGATTAACCCGATTTTTCAACAGAAATCCTGAACATTTTTCAAATTTCGGGTTCAGGTCGGGTACAACTCGATCCTTGCAGCACTCTAGTCAGCTGTCATTATTTCGATGTCATAAAAATGGATTTATAGGCAATAACATATAATGTTCTGTATTTAACATTTGTCTGCTGTCATTCTGTTGATGCCGTGAAAGTGGTTTTACAGGTGAAGTATTCTACAAAAAGCATTACTTGTTCGCTATATAGCGGTTGCTTTTTGTCAGAATATATATATTAAATGCATTGGGGTTTTTATATAATATAACACATTTAAAATATATATCTTATGAAAAATAATGATTTGTGATTTTATTTTGAATGAACGGAGGTATACATGTATACTTCCGTTGCGTGTTACACCTAATTTTCTCTATTAATGTCTTTATTTATTCTGTGTATGTGATAAATATATTATTCATTCAATAATGTATTTTTTTTTATGAAAATTCCTTTATACGTAAATTAAATTTTATTTTGAAAAACATTATGATTTGTTTCAAAATTTATCTTTGAAGTGCTGCTAAAAACCTTTCGTGTATCCTCCGTTATAATAAAATTAGTATGTGCAATAATTTTTTAAATAAAGTAACATTTGTCACTTAATAAAAATATTCAGAGGCGGAAGACATCTCTTTTTAATTTCAGTTGTCAGCCATGAATGTGAACATTCTGGTTTGTCTTTAATTTTCAAGTATTATTACCGATCTAGAAATGGTCGTACACTTTATGTATATCCCGTTCTTGATTTAAAAAGTAAGCATAATTTATTTCATAAAAACAAGATGTTATTTCAGATATGTAAAGATTATGTGGGAGATATTTACCTCAAGTTTCATATCCTACAGTACAAGCCTTGCATTATGAAACAAAACATTGTTTATTTGTATCCTTCGTTAAAATATTATTAAGGCTGCTCGTCAGTAAACTTCCCGATTCCCCTCGCTAATGTTAATCCTATGGGTGTAGGATGCATTCTTAGATTTAAAATATCTCCTTGGGAAATTATTATTTTTAATTTAAGTTTTCTTTGTACTTTTCTTAAAGGATGTCTCTTTTTTTTCTTAGTTGACAAAAAATTTTCTAAAATACATACTTAATTTTATGTAAAGTGCTAAAATCTTATTCAATTTCGCTAAGATTTTAACAAATAAAATTAAAAATTAAGCAGATATTTTAGCAATATTTTGATAACTAAGAAAAATGAGACATCCTTTAAGAAGTGCACAGAAAACAGAAGTTAAAAATATTAATTTCCTGAAGAAATATTTTAAAAATACAAATGCATCCTACTCTCATAGGTTTATCATTAGCGAGAGGAATTGGGAAGTTTCCTATGACGAGCAGCTTAAGGTGGTTTTGAAATTTCCTGCTCAAAAACACAAAACTTTCTGACACATTTTCTGATGCATTTTTAAACGTAAAGACATAAATTTGGCTGGCCGGACTATTGAAGCGATTTGGAACTGAATTACGTTTTCCATTTTTTGATAAATAAATTACTTATGGAGTTATAAGCGATTCGTGTCACAAGACGACAAGTTTTTAACCTTTCTCACGTTGCCGCGTCAGGAATTTGATTCAAAACGCCTATTTTGATAGTATTTTCTGAAATATATTCTGCCTTTACCCAAAAATGGGAAACGCCATTCAACTAAATAATTTCTCAATAAGAACTCCTACCAATTTCATGCGTTTCCATGGCAAAATGTTTTTTAGAAATGTGTCAGAAAGTATAGTTCTTTTGGATTTGAGAACAGCCTTAAATGGTCAAATATACCATCATACTAAAAGAGTTCACAGCTAAATAAGACACTGTACTTAATGTTTTAAAAAGTTTAAATTTAATCTTGAGAACGACCTTAAGAAAATTACTCCTTAAATTCTTATAAAATAAACTAATTACCAAATAATGAAAAGACAATACGACCATCTGCATGAGAGATGGTAAACTTTTCGCATGCATTTGTTTGTTTAATACTTTATGACGTGCCAACAACCAAAATCTTCAGTGAATCAAATAATGATAAAGAATTAAAATTACTTGAAATTGCATTTTTAGGATTAAAAAATACATATATGGGTAGCATACAGTGTTACATTTTATGAAGTAATTTAGACAAAAATGCGATTTCTGTTTTTGTTGCATAATAAATGCCAAATAATTGACTTCGGGTTCATATACTCATGTTATTTTTTTTTTTATGAAACCTGAATTGGTGACATCTAACAAGAGGTTTTTACTTAAGTTTTTCAAATTATTCATTTCCAAATATAATGACCGAAGAAAAAATAGCCAAAATGTCAACTTCAAACAGCTCTTTTTATCTTGAACTGAATTTCAAAATATGATAACAAAATATGATTTCAAAATATTATTTCAAAATATGATCGGTATTTTTGCTTATAATTTCTGATCATTTTCCCTTTTCGGTGGTCACCAAATCCTCTTTTAATATGAAAAAATTGGATCCAATATTGAACTATATTGGTATTCATTAAGTTGCATTTCAGTTTCTTCCATTTCCAAATAAAAGAATTTCTACAAGCACATATTGCCTAAGTTCAGATAACACTGGTCAACAACATTTTTGCTACTGGGGGAAAATATAGGTGTTCTAGACTACCGTATATACTCGTGTATAAGTCGAAGAATTTCAGACAAAATTTGGGATCTGAAAAGGGGGGGTCGACTTATACACGAGTAAGAAAAAAAAAATAGCGGAGTCATATTTTTTTCGCAGATAATTGGTGAATGTGCAAGTCTTTTAATTAATCACGAATGGGTCTAGGTTGGAGAGACGTATAAAAGCAGACAGTGGTGATTGATTTAAAAAAAAACTCAACGATAATGTCTCTGTAATTGTTCTGCACTCATTTTCTCTTGGGATAGAATTCCTTTCAATACAGGGACATTCCTTTGAACATTTTAATCCCGTTTTTAAAAAGAGTTCAACTTGAGAATGCTTCTAGATTTCTCTCCTAAAAGTCCTACAATACAAAGAAGTAGTATATTTTAGCAGTTTAAGAAGTTGTTTACCCTTGTAAATAAGGCTTGAATAGATTTTCAAAAAAAAAAAAAAAAAGTAATCATTAAATTAATGTGAATAGCTTTCAAAATAGTTTAAGCTTCTTCAGTTTTACATAATTATACAATTTTAAAATGTTGAATTTAAAAAAAAAAGAAGTCTTATTACAAACGTGAAAAAAAAAAAAAAAGTTTACTAATTTAATGATTTTTTTTTTTTTTTTTTTTAATCCTTGATTTCAAATAATTTTTCAACATGATACCAGAAATGTGGTTCGACTTATACACGAAAATTCAATTTTTTCCAAAATTTTGCGTAAGAATTGGGGGGGTCGACTTATACACTAGTATATCGGTAATTTGAGGCCGCTAATTCCAAATCTGAATTTTAAATTTCTTTATCACGCCAGGATCTCAAGTTATAGAAACTACTACCAATGTTTAAATTTGACATTATGAGACTGTTTTACACAACATAAACTTGAGCAATATTATTTGTTTCAGAGTAGATTCACAATCTGGATATGTTATTTTAGATTTATGTTTGAAAATCTGGATATCTTTGACATACAGAAGTAACAATCTGGGAGGTGATTTTTCGGTTCACACCCTACCATGGGCACAGAAAAAGACAAATTATTTTCTTTTACCTCTTAAACATTGTGTTAGCCCTGTATTGCACACAGTACAGCATATATGTGGTGCCCACCATTTATGCTGATCTCCAACTTCCACACAAATGTAATGATGGTAAGCAGTTTTCACTTTTGAAACAGCAGGATGACAATAACTTTACATCCTGACGTGATAGAGAAATTTGGAATTCAGATTTTGAATCAGCACACTCAAATTAGTCTAGAACACCTTCATTTGTCAAAGTAGTTATGATAAAAAGTATTTTTTGTTGACCAGAGTAAGTTGAACAGTTTCTTGTTTGTCGTGCCGAAAATATTCTGCCGCGTGCTACATGCTCGTCGTACATGATTTACATAAATCTTAAAAAAAGTACAAAATGAAGTATGGATATTAATATAAAATTGTTTGTGTTAAAATTATTCATTGAAATTTTTATGCTCTAAAAGTAACGTTTTACGTAGAATGATTCGGGTAATAACACATAATGCTCTGTATTTAATATTTGTTGATGCCATAAAAGTAAGTTTATAGATATTGGCACATAATTAATGCTCTGTATGTAAAGTTTGTATGCTTTCATCCCGTTGATGCCGTAAAAGTGGGTTTACAGAAAATGACACATGTTGCTCTGTATGTAAAGTTTCTCTGCTGTCATTCCTTTGATGCCGTAAAAGTGGATTTACAGGCAATGACACTTAGTATATTATATGTAAAGTTTGTCTGCTTTCATTCTTTTGATGCCGTAAAAGTGGTTTTACTGATAATGTTATAGAATGCTCAGTATTTAATGTACGTCAGGGTTAGCCATAGTACTGTTGATGCTGTGAAATTGGTTTTACAGGCAATGACACACAATGCTTTGTATTTAATGTTTGTCTGTTATCGTTCTGTTGGTGCCGTAAAATTGGTTTTTTAAAACAATGGAAGCGAATGCGGTGTCATTATTTTTTATCTGTTCTCTGTTTAACGTTAGTGGGAATAGTGTGTGTGTGTGTGTGTGTGTGTGTGTGTGTGTGTGTGTGTGTGTGTGTGTGTGTGTGTGTGTGTGTGTGTGTGTGTGTGTGTGTGTGTGTGTGGTGATTAGAACGACTCATAGTTTAAAAAACAAGCAAAATATTTTTTTGTTTTTGAAAAAAAAAGTAATCTTTCGGAATTAGAAAGTTTTAGAGACCAAAACTTTTTCGTTACAGAAAAAGCCATTAGAGAAGGTGAAAATATTCAAAAGAACATATAACCTTTGAAATGAAAGAAAAGATTAAAATAAATAATAAAACATCTAAAAATATGAATTTTAACCCTTTCAGGAGTACTGGTGAAGTCATTTCGCACCTCTGCGAGATGATCTTTTTCTACGCTAAAAGTAACTAAATGTCCGTATTTTGATACAATCTTTTTAAAGCATCTCGGCAGACTAGATTTACATCACCTCCAAAAATTTCGAAGCGGTCGGATACAAGTATGTTCAATAACAATAATAATAATAAATAAATAAAAAATAACTCTGGGAAAATTTCAATGAAAATGGCAAAACTCGGACTATTTCAGCGCTGCTTCGGCTGTTTCACGAAATTTTAAGGGTGTTCTCAGATCTGACCTGGCTACTTCATGACATATTTTTAAATTCATTTTTGTCTGGAAACGCATGAAATTGACAAGTGTTCTTAATCAGAAACCTAGTAATTGAAAAAAGTTTTCCACCTTTTCACTGAAAATGCTCACACACAAAAATAAAGGTACAGGCTGAAGATCTTTCAGAAAATACTGTGAAAGTCGGCTTTTAAAACCGAATTTTCGGTGCCATAGCTCGAGAAAGGAGAAAAACGTGTCGTCACGTGATACGAATCGCTTATAATACTTATCCAAAAATGGAAATCTCATTTCGATTCCAAATAGCTTCAATAGTCAGGCCTGCAAATTTTATCTCTTTGCGTTTAAAAAAGAGTCTGAAAATGTGTTAGAAAGTTTCGCGTTGTTGAGTAGATGATTTGAGAATCACTTTGAAGAGAGCTTGGATACCGCTATATTTATAATCGATTAAAATTTTTAAAATTCGGTAGATGAGAACTTTTTTCTTTTTTTTTTTTTTTTAAATGTTAAAAAGACATAAAACTGGCAGACTTGACTATTCAAGTAATTTGGAATCAAATTGCGTTTTCCATTTTTTTTATAATTAAATTACTTACCGAGTTATAAGCGATTCTTTTCACGTGACGGCAAGTTTTTCAATTTTCTCGCATTGCAGCGTTGGGAGTTCAGTTTAAAACGCGGACTTTGACAGTATTTTCTGAAAGATCTTCTGTTTTTACCAAAAAAAATGGAAAACGCATTTCAATCACATATTTTCTGAATGAGAACACCTGCCAATTTCATGCATTTCTGAACAAAAATGAATTTAAAAATGTGTCAGAAAGTATTTGGCTGTGAGAACAACCTTAAGTAACAATTCAATGACAATAAAAGTATTTAACCATAAAATACATTATTAAAAGAAAAGTAATTAGTTAAAATAGCATACTAAAAAAGTATGCTATTTTAACTAATTAATTGCATATTCAATTAAAATCAGCGAATTCTTGACGCAAATTAAGATAAATGAAACAATCAGTAGAGAGATGAAATATAGATCAGAGTGAGAGAATATAGATTATGCACCGCATGACTAGATAAGTGCATAATCAAGATGGAAATTATCATTAGAATAAAGAAATAGTGAATAAGAATAAAAGAAACAGATTAAACGGAAAAAGACAAAGACAAAGAAAACCTATCTCATTACCATCAAGCATTTTAAAGTTAGCAAGTTCCAAACCTTATGGTGGCCGTGAATCATTCTTTCAACAATAAGATTGTAAGACAACGATCAATTTAAATTCCTTATCCTCTGAGTTTATCAGATTTAAAGAAAAAAAAATGATGTAAGAACATTTATATAATGATTTTGAAATAACTGAAAATGCCTAAGAAAAAAAAAAGCAAATCAATAATTATCAATAACTTTTTACCAAATTAGAATATATATTTAATGAGATAAAAGGGGTAAAAAATTTAAATACTAGCGATAAATAAATTTTGGAAAATTTAATAACCAACTTTTATGCATTATTAATTTATCGAATACTTTCCCGATTCAACGATAACCCCTATTAAATGATGACCTTCAAGAGACCCTTTGCAATTGTTAAATCGAGATTCGATTGCGTTTTCATTTATGGCAGTTTAATTAGTTTAATTTTAGCATGTCTATCTTCCGATTTAATGTTTCACACATTCTTTATATAAACAAAAATTAAAGACCATAAAGTAAATTATCTCAATGGGTTGTATTTTAGTTCCGGAGCAGAAAAATAAAATTCGGTTCAGTTCCGTTTTTCATTGATTTTCAGAAATAATGTTTTTCTGGTTTCCGGATCTGAACCCTATAGTATATTTTTAGGAAAACAAATCAGAAACAAGAGCTAGTGGAGGTTGCATTATGTTTGACTAAAATATAAAACCGTGTTTCTAATTTAAACAAAAGTTCAAATTCGAGAAAGAAGCTATTGTCGTTAGATATATATTCCTCAAAATTACTCTTTTGTGTTGCTCTTTTCCCTTATTTCAAGTTCTGAAAGCTTATACTTACAAAAGTCGAAACTTCCATTTTATATAGAATTTCGTCTTTTTTGATTGCGTTGATAATAGTTTCAGGAAGTTATTAAATGGCGGCCAAAACCTTTCTCAAGAAATGCATTTCATCTTGTTTTTCAAGTTGGTATCTACCTATGTAGTTTTAGTTTACGTTATATCATTGCTAACATTTGTGAAAAACTTCAAAATGATTTACCGTCTCACTTTAAGATTTTGAAAGATATACTTCTTTTAGTTTGGTTAGTTCTGTATTATGAGCGAACACAATGAAAGCTAATAGGTATAAAACGAGATGCCGTGCTATAAACCGTCTTACATTTGTCTCTGAGCGTTTTTTGACGGTGCTCTATTTCTACGTCTTGTGTGGTCTAACTTTCATATTATTTTCATCCAGATTGTCCAAACCTGTCTCCAGTTTGAGAGAATTCTTTATCTTTTATTGGTCATGACAGTCGTTGAAATTGAAAAAAGAGTTTTTCAAATATTATTTCGGCATTTTGTAATTTAACAAGTTAATGTGTTATTGTGTGCGTGCGTACGGGATTAGGTAGCTTTTATTTTAGATAGACATACAGGATGTTTCAAAACTAATGGAATGTGCTTTTGGAGAAGTTAGTGGTAAAATCTAGGGGCTTTGGACATACGTTAGAAGAGTAAGGGGGGATAATTAAGGTGTAGGGGTTCTCTGGAAATATTAAATATCATTATTCCATATCAAATGAATTATAGAAAAAATAGGGATTTTATTCAGTCAGTCATTTAATTAAGACATAAACGATTAAACGGGAGAATGATTCTGGTAAACATTCTTTTGTAAATGTTCTCACTTAACATAAGCCAAGATGTATCATTTTTTTCAGCTGAACTTGTCTCTTTGTACTGTCACAGCATGTCATTTCTTTTCCCGAACCTCAATAGTTTAAGTTGGTGAGGGGTTGAGTAGTCTTTTCAAAACCACCTGGTTTGAAAAGGTCTTTAAAATTTCTTTGTGCTGGCTTCCAAGTACGGCTACAACGAAGGGTACAGGTGGGAGGATTCGGGAATAACAAAGTGGTATTTGCTAGATTTTTGAATAGAAAAGGCGGGCATAGAAACTGACATTTACGAGTTTTGGCCGCAAATTTATGCACTAATATTGCCTTAAAAGGTACACTGTACACCTACTTGAATCATTCACATATTATATTACAGAACATACAATATTTCAATAGAACATTGTAAGTATATTTTTTACTCTTAAGAAGAGATAATTTAGCAATGCATGAGGTGGAAGAAGTTCTGTGAAAAGTTCAGACCCATTGAAAAACAAATAACAAATACAAGCAATAAACATTACATAAGTATATTTCTATTTAATATTTATTTGTGAATTATTTAAAATATACATATTTGTACTCATGCAGTTCATGCCCTTGTTGAAAATTTTATTTTATTTTATTTATTTATTTTTTTTTTTTTTTGCTATCTTCCCTTAATTCATTGTTATATTTACTCGATATCTTAATGACAACTAAACTAGACTCCCTTTGGGATAACAATTAAAATAATGGCAAGTAGTCGACTCGACACAGAAAGATGAAATAAAATGAAGCCTTTTTACGCGTGAATAAGATAACCTACCTTAATTCCCTAACATGTCTACACCTTTAAATAAAAAATTGTCTTTATCATCAACAAAATTTGTTGACTTGCAATACAGACAAGCTTTTAAGAATCTCATATGAACAGAACCAATATTAGTAGAGAAATGTAAGTTATGTCTTTTACCATGCATATATATGAATGTTCTGCATAAGATGAGAAAATGTATGTATAACAAAAACAAATAAAGGCAATTAAGAAACGCGTCGTTTTTTAAAGAATGGTGGGGGAAGGACTTCTAGGCAAAAAAAGATGCTTCGTAATTTCAATGACAAAGGTGCTATTCAAGAAAATTTTATTGTTTTTTTTTTTTTTTTTTTTTTTGTAAAAAGCAAAGAGAGTTCATTTATCGTATAATTAAAAAAAAAGTGTTCCATTAAAAATCACTTCAATAGCCCATGCCTACAAGTTTTATACTTTTACGTTAAAAAATGAGTTTCAATGTGTCAGAAAGTTTAGCCTTTTTTGAGCGAGGAAATGTATCTTTTCAAGAACCAACCTATCACTTCCTGTATTATATATATAGTGTGTGTGTGTGTGTGTGTGTGTGTGTGTGTATATATATGTATTCGCATATAATAACACATGTCCCAGGATTTACCCAATTAGCGCCCTAAATAATTATCCGTATAATTACTCAAGAATGAAATAACTGTAGCCTACATATTATCTAAATTGTAAATGGATTATCTCTTTTTGAAATGTTTTTGCTGTATTATTTAAAATATTTCAACACATCAAACATACATATACAAATACTATCTCGAAAGAATATACATGCAAATAACAATTGTTAGATGTGAGAGCAAAATACATGCCAAAAATTTCGCGTCAATATTCATGTAAGAAATAATGCAAAAAAGGAAAATGGTGACACAGAAGAGTAAGTAGAAAAAAAAAATAATGTCACATTACATACAATATAATGAAATTTTGTGTATTTACATACATAACATTTTATTATATTCTTCTTTAAAAAAAAAAAGAAAAGAAAAGAAAAAGAAAGAAAGAAAAGAGATACTTTGGGCTTGATTTCAGGAATAGCCTTGGAAAAAGTCTACATGTAAAAAAAAAAAAAAAAAAAAAAAAAAAAAATAGATCAAATTTTAATTGTCATTTAAAATAAATTTACTGAATCTTTTATGACTATTTTGTCAGCAAAAGCAGAATTAATGTACTTTACAAGTAACATTTACTAGCGTATCAAAAAATTAAAAGCAAAAATTCTATTTTTTTCTTTAGAGATGCCGGGGCCCGTTCAGCCCAGTGGTTAGCATACAGCCACGAATTCAGGTCACTTTCCCTTCAAAAATTTTCCATGAAGGCATTCTTCTTATAGCAATATGGCCAAAACTGTCCGATGACCTATGCTGGAAGAAAAAAAAAATGTTGATTTTACGGTATAATGCTGGCAGCTATATTATATATATACACTAGTATTATACCGTAAAATCAACATTTTTTTTTTTTTTTTTCAGTGTACTTAATTTTAGGTGAAGTGCTAAAATCTTACTCAGTTTTGCTAAGATTTTAGCACATAAAATTATAAAGGAAGTATATATTTTAGAAATATTTCGACAACTAAGAAAAAAATAGAAATCTTTTAAGAACAGTACATAGGTGTCACCTTTAAGGTGATTCCTGAAAAAATATTTGCACCCGTTCAATAAAGCAAAACTTTCTGACACATTTTTTGACTCATTTTTAAGCATAAAAACATGAGACTAACAGTGATAATTTATGGAAGGGATTTTGTACTCGAGCAGTTTATCATTTTTCTAAAATGAGTTATAAACTATTGTTGTATTCTGAACACAGTTTTTTTGCTCTCCCGCGTTGTCGCGTCCAGAAATTTAGTTCAAAATAACTGACAAAAGAACCAACTTTCACAGTATTTTCTGAGAAATCTGCTTTTACCGAAAATGGGAAAAACAGTTTGGTTACAAATATTCTGAATAAGAGTATATATCTGCCAATCTCATGTGTTTGCGAACCAAAATGAATTAAAAAATGCGTCAGAAAGCAGCCCTTTTGGATTTGAGCAGTTATAAACGGTGTCTCTCATAGCAGACAGCTGAATCCGTTCACTTAATCAACAAACCTTAATATATGTACATAAAAAAAAATTCCCAGGCATATTAAATGTACTCATGTGGTAATGAAAAGGTTTTTTTTTTTCTTTTGATTCCACAGGCAGACTCCGGTTTCTGCGGAAAACTCTCATTCTGCGAAAAGCACCAGACTATGATTAAATCATTTCAGATTCAGTTTGTTGTCTAAACATGCGTCTTTCTAAACCCACAATTCTTTCCAAGAAAGCTTACATTAGCCCATACGCAAATTACAAATAATATCGCATCAGGAAATGCGGCAATTTAGGTTCATGTATAAGTTATGAAGCCTCGAAAACGGAAATTTACAAACGCTAATAGAGACCATTGGTTCCATACCAGGAACTAAATTGCTTTTGAACGACCAGCTTTATTAACTCAGGCTCCGTTCTCACCCTCGGCAAAGAAAACTAGTAAAATATTCCATATTCGTATCGGATGGTAGTTTAAATTTATGATTCACGTTAATATCATAAGAATTGAAATACCTGTTAGTTTTAGCGGTAGACGCTTCAGTCGCTCTGCCGCTCATGCATTTCACGGATTTTTATCAAAATTGGTGAAAAATAAGTGAACCGAACATTGTAGGGGAGGGGGAGAGTACCAATAAAACTGCCGATTTTGAGAGAACTGTCCCACTGCGCTTGGAAAGGCTAAAAATTTCCTAGAAAGTTAGATAGTGACCTGTAAGAATAACATAAGTAAAAAAAAGTAAAAGTTAATGACAGGAAAAGCAATTTTGAAAGTGCAGGGATTTAACTTTCGGAATTGGTTTCGCTTTGTTTTATCATTGTTGTGCATCGGGGTTAAATTGTAGTAGATGTTACCACGGTTTCAGAAAAACTGATATATCATGTGAAATCACGTAATATTCATAAAAAAAAAAAAAAAAAACACATAGCAAACATGGAACTATATCAGATGAAAAGAAACTCACGAAAATCCTCAACCGATTAAAATCGACGCCACATTTCATTTATGTAAATGTTTGACGGGAAAACTGAGTGTGTGAATATCAAATTCTTGAACAGTTGGAGATATTTTTTTATGATTTCTATATATCTATATATAATATCTCGATATTATATTATTTATATTATTACAACATAAATAGGGAAGCTCTGATTGTCCTGTAACTGTTTTAAATTCAATAAAATCTTTAGTTTTGAGGAACTTATGAAGAAACGTAATGTACATTTGTAGAAAAAAAAAAAAAAAAAAAACCACCACGTCATCTTAATTTATCACTGAATTGTTTCAGAGGAATGTGAGCGATACCATCGACTGAGTCTACTTTTCGAATATTGGATGCATATTTTTAAATAAAGGTCGTCTACATATTGCAATTTGTACCAATTTAAATTTTTTCTAATGATAACACCTACTTTTGACACTTTATTTGAATCCTTGGATAAAAACAGTCCGGAAAAGGTACAGTTTATATATGTTTTCTTTTTACCGAGTTAGGTGAAAATTTAAGATGTGCTAATGCTAACGCACGAAGCAAATTTTAATTTGTAACTTCCCAAAAAATCTCCCGATTGAAATATTTCTTTTGTAACAAGATACAGTGAATAGACTCAAACATATTACAGGCATTTTTTTTTTCGATTCAAAAGTATATTTTTAATTATGAAAATTATTGCTAAATTCATGTTCAAAATATTTATGAATTATGACCTACATAAACTTTTACATAAAAAGTATGAGTGCCGTTTAAAACATTGCTATGCCCGTTTACAATCGATTCTTGTTATTATATTTTGTAATGTAGAGAAATTAAAAAAAAAAAAAAAAAAATTAAAACTTATTATTTAAATTTTCAAAATGCAACAATAACTGGAATAATTATACGATTTAAAAAAAAAATACTTTTTATTATTTAAATTATTTAGATGTAAATTTAACAAAAAAAAATTCCAGATTGAGAAAAAGCACCTCATTATACCTCTCACATTTCTATGCGCCAATTTCGGTATAAAATAGTATGGGGTGTATTAATTGTGGCCTTATATTTTCTTCACGACCGTATCGTTTTGAATTAACCAGTATTCTAAAATTCAGTTATATAATTACACGAAAAAAAGAAAGAAAATCATTTTTAAAGAAAAAAAAACACCTTCTTACCCATTAATTGCTTGAAATGATTTCCACCAATTTTATCAATGTCTTATTTGATTTGATAAAAATGATTTATGTTACTATTAAGTAATCTAAAATTTCTACAAAAATATTGCACTGCTATTTTATTTCTGAAGTTTTCGTGTAGAAATTTTGGTGAATTTTCGTTACATACACGATTAAATGCTTAAATATTTGCCAAGTCTTTACCTAAAATATCACATAATTTACGTTTTCCTTCAAGATTGATAGTGTAAAACAATTTTTAAAATTTTTGAAAAATAATTCAATTTTCATATTTATAATTCGGTTTAATTAATTAAACTGAATAGAACCGTTTGCAGGAATGTACTCGAGATCTTTTGTGCAGCCCTTTGTATGATCTATACAGAATTTATACACACCACGTGTATAATGGAAAAAAAAAAGTTACATTTATAAATGCGTACCACAACTAAACGTACTTCGAGCAATTATCGCTCATAGCCAGTATTCTAACCAATTTTTTGTGTGTGTGTATCACATTTAAATAAACAATAAATGTTATGTACACCATATTTTACAGTTAACATTTCGTAGTGCACGTCAGTACTGTGTATCAATTTCAATATGTTTCAAGCAGTGAAAATATCATTAAAATACATTTGAAACAAATTTTTCCCATAGACCATAAAGGACCATAATGTAACGGAATTATTTTGAGTGCCCATGTAAACGAACTATAAATGCTACACACTTCATTTTCAATACCGGGCATACCATAGTAAATCTTAATAACATATACCAATTGCATAGCATTCCAGTATATTTATGGGAGATAGAACACGAACAGATATATACACTTTCAGGCAAACAGAAATCATAAACACTTTTCAACGTTGTTGGAAAGTGTTAAAAGAGATAAAAGAAGAAGAAGAAGAAGGCATTACATTACCACTTTTAAACTAAAAAATGTTCCAGAATTTATAGGTTTCTTTTCCATCATCTCTAAAAAAAGTTAAAATGTTATTTCAAAGCTATGTAGTCTTTGATTTATCTTCGCAGTCTATAAGGTATAAACCTGTAACTCTTCTTTTTTTTTTTTTTCATTTATTTTAGTGTTTTTGCTGGCAAGAAACACTGTTTTAATAAGATCATTTATAGTTAGTTACATATACATTAATTTACAGCTATCAAAAAATTAGACATTACACTATTATCTTTTAAATCATATAAAAAAGGGTTTTCAGAATTTGTAGTTTTCCTTCCTTTTTTTTTTTTTTTTTTTTTTTTTTTTGATTCGTCACGGCAATATCAAGTCAGACGAGGATTGAATAAATTTGTTTTTCCATTTATTATAGTTTTTAGCTGTGAAAAACAGTGTCAAGATCATTTACGGTTACTCATTATTTTGCAAATTATATCTGAATTATAACTTACATTGCACTCTCATTTATAAACTTGAAAAAAAAAAATTGTTTTTAGAATGTGCAGTTTTTTTTACCACAATGTTTAAAAACTATTATTGAAATTTCTCTTTTTAATAACTAAGGGGATCTTTCCCCTACGAGCTACGCTCGCCAACCCCCTGTTCAGATCCCACATGCTCTAAAATCCCGCGATTTTGCTTTTTTTTTTTTTTTTTTTTTTTTTTATATATATATATTACTCGATTACAGAAGATTGAATGATATTATCACGATTAGTGGTGACCAGTGTAATCGAGTTGCCATTTATTTCCTTTTATTTATTTCCTTTTACTGAGGGATTTTTCGGTTCGCAAAGCCACGTCCATTGCTGTCGCGACAGCTGATGCATTATTTCGTGATAGAATAAGTAATATCTATCTCACATTTGAAAAATGGCTTGTATAAAATGATTAAATGAAAAATTTCGCTGACTACGAACTTTTATAATGACGTCTAGAAGAAAAGTTTTCTTTTTAGACGCTATCAGAAAACAGTTTTAAATTTGACTTTTTAAATATATTATTTTAAATATGACGTAATTTATCCCGATTTAATGCTTTTCACGCGTAATAATTTGAATATTTTAAAGTTTTCTTTCTCTTTTAATATTCACATGTAAATATATTTTTTAACTAATATGTGTTTGGCAATATTATTGTTTGGGCTTTATAAATAGAACGTTATTTTTCTCATTAAAAGCTTTTTGCATGTAATAATTTGTTTGTTTTAAAACTTTCTGTTTTTTTTTAATATTCACGTGTAAATATATTTTTCACTTGAAAGATGTTTGGAAATATTATTATTTGCGCTATTTTTAAATCTAGCAACAGGTGGTAAAAAAAAAATGACTTTTTCGAAAAATAAAATAAAATCTCTATCCGGATAATGAAATTTTAAATTAAAAATTGAAAAAAAAAATACACAAATTAAAAAAAGAAAAAAATGAGTAGACACAGCACATCATAATCCCGTCAAGTATGTGCCTGCAAAAGATGTTTAAATTGCCATGCATAGTTTTTGATCCTATAAAACTTTTCTAACTGAACTATTTTGACCTATTTTAACATTATGTAGTGATTCAAATAATTCTTTTTAAAAACTGCCTGCTTCGGCGTGTTTATCATACATTTCTCTATAAAGTTACCTATTTTTATATTTTTGTATGCAATAGTTTTGTTAATATAAGCCGATAAATAGATAATTACGGCTATTAGTTCACAATAAATCGAATTAAGGTAGCGACAGCAGCAGCAGCAGCAACGTTGGTTATTCCCCCCCCCCCCTCCCCTAGAATAGAGAAAAACGTGTTATTTGATTCAGCCTCGCAATATATAATCGATGGAATTCAATGGCCTGTAAATCTGTTTTCCATTCATTATACAGTGTGTCGAAACTCTGTGATCATTTACGGTTATTCATTATTTTACAATTATCATAAAAAAAAAAAAAAGCATTACTATTTAAAATTTATTAAAAAATACTTGTAGAATTTGTATTTTACTTTTCCATTGTTTATAGAAACTGTTAAAGCTTCTTTACAATTATCATAAAAATAAGGGCATTTGCACTACCATTTTAACACTGTTTACAAAATGTTTACAGAATTTGTTGTTTCACTTTCCACCTTGTCTAGATAGTGTTAGAAATTCTTTTCGATGAAACGTATTATTTGATTCAGCGTCACAGTCTATAATCGAGGGAATTGAATGCCTGTAAATCTGTTTTTTCATTCATTGTAACGTTACCGCTGGAAATAAAAGTCACTGTGATAATAAGATCATTTTCGGTTATTCATTACTTTTTAGTTAACATAAAAATAAGGGCATTACACTATCATTTTAAAACTATTAAAAATTGTTTGCAGAATTTGTAGTTTTCTTATTTAGTGCCACAGTCTATAATAGAGGAAAGTGAATACACTTGTAAATCTGTTTTTGCCTGCATTGTGTTGCTTCGCGGAAAGAAAATAAAATTATGATACAAATGTATTTATGGTAATTCATTATTTTACGATTATCACACAAATAAGGGCATTGCACCACTCTTTTAAAACTATTTAAAAAATGTTCGCAGAATTTGTAGTTTTTTTTTCTACATTGTGTGTTAGAAATTCTTTTCAATGAAACGTATTATTTGATTCAGCGTCCCAGTCTATAATCAAGGGAATTGAATGCCTGTAAATCGGTTTTTTCATTCATTACAGTGTGTCCGCTGAAAAGAAACGCTGTGATAACAAGATCATTTATGTTTATTCATTATTTTACAATTATCATAAAAATAAATAATTACATTACCGTTTCAAATCTATTAAAAAATGCTTACAGAATTTGTATTTTTCTTTTCCACCATTTATAGAAACTATTAAAGCTTCTTTTCAGTGAAATGTTTTCTTCTTTCGTTGTAATGTTTCCGCTGAAAAGAAAACAAACATACAAACAAATAACAACAACAAAATACTGTAATAACAATATCATTTACGGTAATTGTTATTCATTATTGTACAATTATAATAAAAATAAGCACATTGTACTACCATTTTAAAACTATTTTAAAAAAAATTGCAGAATTTTTTGTTTCATTTTCCACCTTGTCTAGCTAAGAAATCCTTTTCAATGAATCGTATTATTTGATTCAGCGTCGCAGTCTGTAATCCAGGGAATTCAATGCCTGTAAATCTGTTTTTATTATTATTATTATTATTCATTGTAGAGTTACCGCTGGAAATAAAAGTCACTGTGATAACAAGATCATTTTCGGTTATTCATTATTTTCTATTTATCATAAAATAAGGGCATTTATTGCACCATCATTTTAAAGCTATTAAAAATTGTTTGCAGAATTTGTAGTTTTATTTTTTAGTGCCACGGTCTACACTAGAGGAAATTGAATATACTCGTAAATCTGTTTTCTATGCATTGTATTGCTTCAGTGGAAAGAACAGAAAACTCTGATAACAAGTTTATTTTCGGTGATTCATTATTTTACGATTACTATACAAATAAGGGCATTGCACTACTACTTTAAAACTGCTAAAAATTTTTCGCAGAATTTGTAGTTTTCTTTTCAACATTGTCTAGAAACAGTTCCAACTTATTTTCAATGAAACGTATTATTTTATTCAGAGCAGCAATCAATAACCCAGGGAATTGGATGCCTGTAAATCTGTTTTTCCATTCATTGTAATATTTCCGCTGGTGAAAAAACACTGCAGTAATAAGATCACTTACGGTTATTCATTATTTTAGATTTATCATACACAGTGCCTGATTTACGGCAGGGCATTCGGGGCACGGGCCCAGGGCCCCTGATTTTCAGGGGCCCCCAAATGCTACTGAACATTTTTCAATTATTGACCAAAACAGTTTAACTATTAAAAAACAAAATTGATATGAAAAAATTTGTTTGTCAAAGATTGTCTATGATTTGTCAAAGTAACTTCATATTTTCCTGATTGTCATTTAACAATTTATGTGCAGGAATGTACAGAACTCCGTTTTTGGGATAGCCATATTATTTCATTTTTAGGGTTTCGTTCATCTCACGAAACCCTATTACTCCCGCTCCGTTGTCTGTCCGTCACAGAGCCATTCTCAAAAACTATATAACTTATAGAGTTGAAACTTTGTGTATAGATGAATACGAGCTGTAAAGAGCTAAAAATATTAAAATTTGAAAAATTCGTATTATTTTAATAAATAGAGATAAAAAACCAAAATTCTAATAGCCTTTTCCTATTAAATTTAAACATTTTTCGTTATAGCAGATGCCAAAAATTTAAAATCCACAATGAAATTCTTTCTACAATAATTAATTTTCTCTCAGACGATTTCCACGTGAAAAATAAAAATGAAATAAAAAGTTTCACCCATTGAAAAAAAAAGATAAATATGAATAAAATTGATTGACGTCATAGTGGTAATAAAACGGAAAATGTCTAAGATTTCTCAATAATACAAGGAGTATGAATATGTGTATGTACACAAAGTAGATTAATATCACGTTATTAGAGATTAAAAAGAAAATCTGACGTCCTATTGGAAGTTTAACGAATTTTTCAAATGTTTCAGAATAATACAAAGTAAGTATGAATATAAGTAATAGAGAATAGTAAATAAATGAGTTTGATAAACATATTGAATCGTGATAAAAATCCGATTATGGAAATATTCGCCTATTTTAACATTTTGAAGGTGTACAATTTGTTTAATTTTGAAATTATTTTTTTAAATATTGCATTTAGTCCGTATGACGGATATTATTATGACAGAATATAATAGCGGGCTTCGCCGCTATCCGGCTGGTTTAGATATTCGAAAAAACGAAAAAATAGACCAGTAAATTTTTACTTAAAAAAAAGCAAGACTTTTTTTTTTTTTGCTAAATGATATTTATTTGAATTTATCAAAGAAAGGATAAAGTGTTTTGAAAGGAATATTAAACGAAACCCTTTGAGCGATCTTCGATCACACTTACCCACTTGTTATTATTTTTTACCTGTTAGGCCCTTATGGTTAACATGGACAAAACCATGTGGTTCTGCTAGCTACTTGTATAATTTTTGTTTATCAGTGAAAGCTTATATTTGAAAGAAACAGTTATTTGATTAATAGGATATGGTTGGTTGATTTTATGACGGCCGATTATCTACACGTGGAATATAGGCCCTAGGGGGAAGTGCCCTCCTTGGGGGTCTTTCTAAGGGATCCTAACTCGTATTTACGGCAACGTTCGAAGAAAACCACAGAAAACTCCGAACGGTTAGGTCGACGAGTGCGTCAGGGATTTGAACTCAGCACCTCCCGTCTACTAGCTTTGAGAGCAGAACCTCTCAGCCACTGGTGGGGCGATTAATAGGATATGCTAGTATTTTAAATAATTATAGCTTACATAATTATTTATATAGCTTGCGGTAAATTTATTATTAGTTGTTGCATACTTTATCATTCCAGATATATGGACTTGCATAGAGAAAGGTAATCAGCACCACACAGTTTATTATAAAATACAATTAAAATTTCATAATTATTAAATAATTATTTAAAAGTAAATTAATGATTATCAAATTAATTTTTTTTTTAATTTATAGGGTTGATTATTGACGGCCAATTATCTACACATGGGATATAGGCCGGGGGGAGTGCCCTTCGTGGAGGTCTTTCTAAGGGAACCTAACCCGTATTTACGCATGGATAAATCCACGGCTCGAAGAAAACCACGAAAACTCCGAACGATTAGGCCGACGGGCGCGATTGGGATCGAACTTTTTAATTTATATTTTAAAGTAATCTTTAAAGTCAAGTTAGCTTAAAGTTAGCTTAATAAGTACTGCTTTCAGTATTATATATTTTTTTACTCAAGGCCTCTGTAAGCATCTGTGCAAGGGGCCCTCCAAAACTCATCAGTGCAAGGGGGCCCCCAAAACGCATCTGTGCCCAGGGCCCCCAAATTTGTAAATCGGTCCCTGATCATACAAAGATAAGGGCATTGCACTACCATTTAATACTATTAAAAAGATATTTTCCTGAATTTGTTGTTGTCTTTTCACTATGTCTGTAGAAACTGTTAAAATTTCTTTTCAAAGAAACGCATTCTTTGTTCCGGTTTTGAAATCTTTTACCAAGTGGTATAATGAACGCCTGTCAATGTGTTCTTCCCTTTACTGCAGTATTTACGCTGTGAACTAACATTGTTACTTATATAATATATTAAAGTTTTTTTTAACGGAAAACTGAAGGAAAAAGACTTTGATGAACTTTGTAACCACAATAATTTAAATTATATTTAAAATTATATTTGAATTATTCAAAATTATATTTGTCAATCTTAAATTGTTTTGATTACGCACATGCGTGGCAGCGTATTATTGCTTATTTTACTGTTTATTACTGTTGATTTTACAGTATAATACTGGCAGCTGGGGTGCCAGTATTATACTGTAAAGCCAACACTTTTTTTTTTTGCAGTGTAGAAATATTTACATATTTTATTATTCAGGTTACTATGTAGATTTTTTTTGTTTCTCTCTAAAGAAACAGGGCATTCATTTCCTGTTGCGTGCCATACATCAGTTAAAATATAATAACGTATCCACTCATGAAGTTATCATTCGCAATTATTCCACAATTGTTCTCTACATTAATAAAATTAACTTCCTTTTCCCCATAAATAAAATTCCATAATGATTCAGAGTAAGATGTATATTATTTTTTCATTTAAATTCAAGAAATATGGTATAGAATTTTAAAAATATATATCTTCATACAATTACAAATTTAAATTAAAGTTCTTAAACAGCTTACTGTTATTTTCAATTTTTTTACTCTCGACAAAGTAAATATTTCTGACACAGTTACAAAATCATTTACATTCATGGAAGCATGAAATTTTCTGGTATTAATCGGATGGCGCAAAACGATCATATATATATTTTTTAATTTTCTTGTAAATGTTATGCCTATTTAAATAAACTCATGTACTGTCCGGCGAACGCCTTTTCATAATTTTCATGTTTCGAAAATGAAATTAAAATATAAATTGTCGCAATATTGTCTAAATGATACTTTATACCCTTATAGACAAAATGAAAAGATGTTCAATACTTCAGCTTTTGAACATCTAAACTTTTAAACAATCTGAACTTTTAAAAAGAATATCTAAATATTTTAAGGACTACATGTGAAAATGATTTCGTAAATACATCAGAAATAAGTGGGCTGGGATTTGAAAATAGCTTTAAATGATAGATAGAATAAATGTAGATGTGTTAATCGAGAATGAGAACTTAATGAGTTCACTAAAATTAAACATACAAATATGCTTCAAATTTTGATGAAAGATGCTGATTAAAGCTGTTCTCAAAAAAATATTTTCCCCCGCTTAATAACGTGAAACTTTCTGTCACATACTCTGACTCATTTTTAAACGTAAACGCGCACAAGACTTGCAGGTATGATCATTGAAGTGATTTGTAATCGAACAGTTTTTTTTTTTTCATTTTACGTTAAAATAAAAGTTATAAGTTATTGTTGTCTCTTAGTGATAGATAACAACAGCTTTTCTTCTCCCGTCTTTTCTTGTCTGGAATTTCGTTTCAAAACACCAACTTTGACAGCATTTTCTGAAATATCTTTCACCGTAAAAAAGAAAAAAAAAATGGTTCGATTACAAGTTTCTGAATACAAGCCCTAGCCAATTTTATGCGTTTCTGAATGAAAATTAATTTAAAAAAAAAGGTCATAAAGTAGATAGTTTCAACAGCCTTAAAGAAAATGCTAATATACTCTTATTTCCAAGAAATCTGAAGCCTGCATGCGAAACATGTACGCGCAATACATGAACACGCGGAATTAAAATGCTTTTTTTTTTTTTATGTATACGCAGCTTTTTGAGTAATAAACATTGCTGAATAAACATTGTATGAAAGGTATGTTCAATACTAAATCGTGTTTCTTTTATACTGTTAGAAGAGGGACAAATAGTGAATTCATATGAATTGCTTCCGTAAAATAATTATACTTTTCCCGACATTTTTAAGATAAAAAATATCTGAAGTATCTGAAAATTGAAAAGGATCTACACTATATTGCCGAAGGTGATTGGTCACTTGCGATTTTAGACGTTTTGTTAACTATCTAGAAAAATACATGAGGAATTAACCTGAAACTGCAGGTGTGTAAACAGTATAGTATATAGGTTATATATTTCCGTGAAGATTTTTTCACGAAACCCCATAGGGGGCTGGCAACAAATTGAAAAAGAACGAATATCTTTTGGATAACCCTGTAAAAACTAATGTAGCAAAGTCGTTCAAACTCGAGATTATTAATAAGTTGGCTTATTGTAATATACTATGTTCATTTGTATGAGGATAGCATGTATACTCGTAGAGAAATTAAGGTTTTTATAAAAACAGTCCCAAATTTCGCCTAGTTTTTTGCTTATAATTTGCAGAATTCTTAAAATAAGAAAAAAAGTTATTTTAAGAAAATATGACAAATAGCATTGTACAAATAACTCTGCAATCAGAATTAAAAAATAATAAAAATTAGATGGAAAATGAGCAGGTTTACTAAAACATGTTTCACTGCGCATGCGCGAATGCAATCAAAATATAATATGCATAATGTATTAGCTACGTATATAGAGCAACTTTTGTGTAAGTCTCAAAATCATAGCTTGAAAATTCTGAAAATTATCGTCGATAGAATAAGCTCGAAATCCGTTGTTCCCAAAAAAGAAGCAAAAAGATGAGGGGTTGTATCAAATATCTGTTGATTAGTGCCAAGATAGCATACACAATATTTCACGTACTACTATATTTGGATACAACCCCTCATATTTTTGCTTCCTTTTGGGAACAACGGATTTCGAGCTTATTCTATCGACGATAATTTTCAGAATTTTCAAGCTATGATTTTGAGACTTGCACAAAAGTTGCTCTATATACGTAGCTAATACATTATGCATATTATATTTTGATTGCATTCGCGAATGCGCAGTGAAACATTTTTTAGTAAACATGCTCATTTTTATCCAATTTTTATTATTTTTTTAATTCTGATCGCAGAATATTATGTACAATGCTGTTTGTCATATTTTCTGAAAAGAACTTTTTTTTTTATATTAAGAACTCTGCAAATTATGAGCAAAAAACTATGCGAAATTTGGGACTGTTTTTATAAAAACCTTAATTTTTCGACGAGTTTCCATGCTATCCTCATAAAAAAAGAACACAGTATATTACAATAAGCCACTTATTAATAATCTCGAGTTTGAACGCTTTTGCTACATTAGTTTTTACAGGGTTATCCAAAAGATATTCGTTCTTTTTCAATTTGTTGACAGTCCCCTATGGGGTTTCGTGAAAAAATCTTCGCGGAAATATATAACCTATACTATATAGTGTTTACACACCTGCAGTTACAGGTTAATTCCTTATGTATTTTTTTAGATAGTTAACAAAACGTCTAAAATCGCAAGTGACCAATCACCTTTGGCAATATAGTGTATATGGCTTCGGTTTATTTGATAATTGTGGTGGAGCCAATATTTCAACTACGCTGTCGGATAATGAACATATAATGTTTGAGAACTTTAAGAATTACAAAAAACATTACGCATATACATTTTTCTTTATTAAATTAACGACATTACCAAGGTAAAATACTGCAATAAGCGACCTATTTTGCTATTTGGGATTTGATGTACTCTGTCGAAAGGTAGTGGGGTGCCCAACTCTATGTTAGTTTGGATAAATTTTCGTTTTAAAATATAAAATAATACAAATTCGAGGTTCCTTTTCAAAAACAGACCAGAGCGTGCACTCTGAGAAAAAACGGCAAAAATTACAGCAAAATTTGCTGTAAATGTATGCACCCAAATTGCCAGCATATTTTACTGTAAATTGACAGCAAAATACGCCTTAAATAATATTATGTTTGGAATTTTTCAGCAAAATGTGCTTCAAACATGTTAATTTGACTGCAAATTGCAAATATGACTATAATGATACTAAATGTTACAGCAAAAAATACTAGCAATTTGGGTGCATACATTTACAGCAAATTATGCTGATATTTTTGTCGTTTTTTCTGACAGTGTCTGTGATGTAAGCCCGGGTACTAAAAATCGATATTTCGGTTTGAGAAACTGATTTATATACTATAAAAACGACTCGGAAACGTTTCAGATAATCAGTGGCAGGAAAAGAAACTTTGTTTTTTATAAATGATTCTTTAATCTGGAAAATATATGGTTTTTGAGATTTCTAAAGATAAAGAACGCTTTTCGGAATCGTGGGTAACTCGGAAGAGGTTATTGTATATTTTTGTTCGATGTTATATTGTACTTTCATAGCCATTTTGAACCATTTGTCTTTTTTTACAGTGAGTATTACAGTAGACCCAGGACTGATTTGAAGCATTTTATGTTTGGGTCCAAGCAGCCTCAAACTAGAGGTCTGCACGGGCCGGGCCAAGCCTGGTCTACACTACTTCCGGGCCGATCTGACTTTATTCTCCAGGCTCGGGCCAGGCCTGATCTTTACTTGTTCCGGGCCGGACCGGGCTTGAGCCTTTCTTTATTCTGCAATTTCGGACTCGGTCGGACCTGGTGTTTACTCTTTCCGGTCTTTGAATATTTATTTGAATATAATTGTCTAAGTCCATTTTTTTAAATCAGTGCTTATGTACGTAATTGTCTAAATGGTCACTAAATTGTTTTTTGTTTTTTTTTTTGTATTTCGAACATAATCTGAAAATAAAATCTATGTATAGTAATTGTAATAGTAGAATAATGTTGCTTCGGAAAGTTCGGAAGGTTTTTCAGAAATTCAGTCGGGTCGGGCAAGAGTAATTAAGTTTTTGTGCCGGCCGGGCTCGGGCCGAACTTTTAGCTGCCATATCGGGATGGGCTCGGGCTTTTAGCTTTAATACCAAGCTTTTATAATTTTTACCTTTTATTCTGGTCAGGGCTCGGTTCCGAGATTTTAGCTTTACTCGTATATCGAACTGGGCCAGTATTTTGTTTTTTACGGGCCAGACCTGGCCAGCATTTTTTTTTGTCGGGCCAGTCGGGCTGGGGCAGAACTTTTAGCTTTTATACCGGGCTGGGGCGGACTTGAACCATACTTTTAACTTTTATACCGGGCCGGGTCGGGCCAAGCCAATGATCTGTTTTCACGGGCCGGGCTCGGGCCGAGTTTTCAGATTTTATACCAGCCCGGGTCGGTCCAATCACTTGTTTTACACGGGGCGGGCTTGGGCCGAACTTTTAGCTTTTATACCGGGCCGGGCCGGGCCAATCACTTTTTTGTACTTGCCGGGCCGGGCTCGGGCCTAAATTTTAACTTTTATACCGGGCCGGACCAATAATTTTTTACACGGATCGGGCTGGGCCCGGATCTGGAAATTCCGGCCCGTGCAGATCTCTACCTCAAACTAGGTCCAGGTAACCAGGGATTACGTGCCTTAGTAAAATCAAAGTGCTTGGTTAGCATTTCAGATAACAGATAAAATAAAATGGCACAGACTTCCTGGTCCATCCTATGTCCTCCTAGTTCCTCCTATTCTTTGGATAGGAATTGTTTTTAATATTTTTTTTTCAAGGATATTCATTTTTTTCTCCTTCAAATTGTAGGATAGAAGCACTCAAGGCCTTTTTAACATCGACATCGCAATTTTCAGCAGAAACGCTGCTGCAAAACATCAGTGTGTTATTTACCAACGAGCAAAATTTTCCCTCCTGCGATAAAAGGCAATTCTGTCACGGAAATTTCTCATCAGCACATCTCACACAAAACCTGAACCTCTTTTATGTTCAACCAAATGCATGACCATAAAAACCATAATTATCTTTTTTTTTAAATGGAATCACCTTGCTTCTCTTTCCGTTGAATCGCAATAAAAAGGATGATACCGCAAAAATATTCTGTGAAAGAGTAAAACAGGATCCAGAGCGCATCAATTAATACCAAAAACACCCGTAACAGCTGCAAAAGCTGCCGAACGAAAGGCTTTCCTAGAATACTTCCGTGATTCACCTTAGCATTTGAGGTCTAAAAAACTATATCACCTGATTTCTAACGAGGAAGCGCAAAATCACTTTTGTCTTTCTCTCTCTCTCTCTTTTTTTTTTTTTTTTTTTTTTTTTTTACCTCACTTAATTACGAGGTCCAGGTGGTTCAACGGGTCTCCTTTGTGTTCAGAAAATCGTGGATATTTATTTTATACCTGCGTGTAAGGAACCAGTGAAAGATGTCAAACGAAGAGTTGGAGACTGTAATTTCAGAAAGTCACGATGGGGTTCTGAATGCCTAATACCACATTATTTATTCTCACCGTAAACGGATATTACCCTGAATTTTTCACCCTTGTCTGTATATGGTTAAGGAAGTATGTGCATTATCTCTATATTTTAGCTGTTAAATGTGGGGTTATTAGTATATTACTTCTCAGACAGTTTTCTGAGAAATTTGCAAGTGTGCTTTTTCTGTATTTTTACACCTGAATATCGTTAAGGCTATTTATTCTCAAATCCAAAGGGGCTACTTTCTGGGACACATTTCTGAATTCTTTTTTTTTTTCGGAAACGCATGAAATTGGCAGGTGCTCTTATTCGGAAACTCTGCAATCGACTGGAGTTTTGTAATTTTTAGTATAAGCAGAAGATCTTTCAGAAAATACTGTCAAATTCGGCGTTTTCAACCGAATTGCATGAGAAATGGGACAAATTTGTCGTCACGTTACAAGAATCGCTTGTAACTCAATAAGGAATAATTTATTTATCAAAAAATGGAAAACGCTCTTCTATTCTAAATCTCTTCAGTAGTCAGGCCTAGCAATTTTATGCGTTATGACTCTTAAAAAGTTGTCAGAAACTTTCGCGTTGATGCGCAGGGAATTTTGAGAAGCATTTGCCATATACCATGATCAATTCATGTACGGCAGACCACATGTAAGTTCGGAAGTGGACGGGAGCGCAAGAGAATAAGCGGCGCAATAAGATAAAGTTTCAAAATGGAGTAATTTTGAAAAATTTTATAGGATAAAGATCGCGAATAATTTGTTTATTATTAAATTTCGTTTAAAAAAATGACTTTATGGACGAAATTTACCATATTTTGTCATTAATCTCTAACTGTGGAATAAAATATACAAGTACTATGCTACCCCCTATTCCGCGCATGCGCAGCAGCGTATTACTGCTTATTTTATTTACTGGCAGCTGGGGTGCCAGTATTATACTGTAAAATCAACACTTTTTTTTGCAGTGTATCAAGCTTTTACGTTTATAAATTGGTCAGCAAAAGTGTCAGAAAGTTTCTCGTTACTGAGCAGGGAAAAATATTTTTTCGAGAACCGCTTTAAAATGCATCGCAAATTATTTTTTCCGATAGATCATAATGTAATAGAATCGTTTTGTGCTTGTTTTTAATTTCAAATAAAATATTAGTTAGCTATTAATTTTTTTTATATAACATTAGCGAAGAATTGTGAGTATTTTTTATTTATTTATTTATTTATTGCATTAGTAAGCCGACTTTTTTTTCCCTGATGTAAGTTCCTGACTATTGGTGCTTTTATTTTACCCTGTATAATTTATGGAGGAACGGAACCGAACCAAATGACCCTATTGCTCTTCCTAGGAATGCAGTATCACAGTGAGGTTTACTCGCGAGCAAGACTACCTTACAAACTTATTCACTTACTCTATTTTCACTCTTTTCGATTTACACACCTGAATTTAGCTTTAGAATTCTTGAATGTCAAGCTTCGTTTTTAAAGAGGGGAAGTAATAATTATTAACAGAATATTAAAGATTATTTTTGTTCTTTCTAATTGGAATTATAAAACGTCAGACATACATTTACTATAACGGGACATCGTCGTAATCAAAAAATGGTTTATATAACAATACGTTAAAATGTATATACATATGTAATTCAGGTATGTAGGATTCCAAAACTAAATATAATAGTAGAGTTGCTTTCAGATAGTGATTCAATAAAAAATGTCATTTTTTCAAATGACGAAAAATTTGCAATGATTTTTGTGATTGTACAGTAGTATAGAATACTGTCGACGAGCTGACAGTATAAATGGTTTCATGAATTGATCTGAATCATGACTCACTACAAAAAAATCAAAAACATGTTATGGTAAGTTTAAAACAAATTCATAAATATTTCAGATATCTCTTATGACTTGCCGGATGTTGACTAACTAATTAATCACCACCCAACTAATTCGATACACAGAAATTCACCTAATCACATCATCAGAATATCCGCTTTATAAAGCGCCTGGAATCTTTCAAGCAAACAATTAATTTGATTCATGAAGTTTACAAAATTGCAATATCTTTCCGCTGGGTTATCGAGAACCATGGGAAAGTAGCTGAATCCCGATAACATTCCAGAGCAGCTGTCTCCCAGGGTCCATCAGATCAGATATGAAAACTAACTGTTGTATTTCTTGGAATACCTACTCCTCTTTTCCCGTGAATCAGCTGCACATGAGTCAAAACGGTAACTTTGAATGAATAACCGTATAAAACGTCATTAAAGTCCACTAGTGACGTCAGTTGTGAAAGTGATTGTGATTCCCGTGGATGAGGGACTATGATCTATCCATGAACAGGGCACATGTTAATACCACTCATCTCTCGCCATTGCACACTTTCTTAATCTGCACCACCCCTTATCTGTCATATTAAGTGCGGTTATATTGATATTCGATGTAGGAGGCTATAATCATCTCTGTATGACTGAATACTTCTTTCCCACCCCATAGAATTCTACAGTAACAGGAGTTTTCTGGGGTGGAGGATATTAAAAAGGAACAGGGAAAAAATGATGTACCAATTTAGAATGTCTCTCACGGCTGCTGTTGCGTGGGATATTTGGATTAAATGTGGGGAGAGTTTGAAAGATTTTGAAGAACATGACCAGAATACTGTATATTGGGAAAGCTGATATTGTGAAAAAAATATATCATAGAAAGTTACTACGTGCTACAATATCTCTTTATCTAATTAATTATAGAAAAGGTTTTGTACCTCAGTTCATCTGATAGATGTGCTAAATATAAAAAAATTCACATTTACAAATAGGCATGCGAAAATTTGTAAATGTACATGTGTGCATTTGTAAATGTATTTTTCACCCCCCCCCCCCAAAAAAAAAAAAAAAATCGCTTCTAATATTTCAAAAAATAAAAAGTAATTTATAACTTAGATATATTTTCTATCAACCAAAATTGATATATCCGTGCATTAGTTTCTTTTTTCGACAATTTTTTGACCCAGTGTTCAATTACTGGTGCACTCGTCCTAAGTTAATATCTGTTTAGTTTTAAGATATGAAAAAAGAGAGAGAGAGAGAGAGAGAGAGAGAGAGTAGTCATCAATTAGCGATCAATTATAAAAGACGCCCAAATTATTAAAATAGAAAAAGTCGTTCAGTTCTCAAATCCTTGAATAAAAATATCTGAAAAATTCATGCATGAAGGAATGAAAATAATTTTGTGTCAGAATTCTTGTCCTCATGTGGTCCAAAAATTAGTCTTATCGAATCCAACTCATTTCCTCGTATTTTTCCCCGGACACCGGAAATTTACTTTACCAGTATTACATTAACATCTTTTAAAAAGCGATTTCTGAACTGTCAAAGTTGCTCAAATAAAAAGAAAAAATCACATACGCATTAACATCAGTACATTTTAACATATGAACAACAATTATAAGAAAAATATTTCTAAATGAAATATTTATATTTGCACAATATTATTATTATCTATTATTATTATTATTATTATCTATTATTATTATTATTATTATCTATTATTATTATTATTATTATCTATTATTATTATTATTATTATTTGTATGATTTTTAATGTTAAAAAGAAAATGCATGCTGATAATCTGAATGTGCAAAATGCAAAGAATGAAAGGTTAAACTCGGTCTAAGTTAATCTCTCAAGGATAAAAAATATTTAAGAAGTAGGAACAAAAAGTAATAACTGTTTTCGTCAACAATTGCCTGTCTGCTCAAAAGTTCTTTCGGATTGCATAATTAAAGGACATACGTGTCAAATTAAGATGGATTTCCAATCATGTCGGCAGGATTTATAAATTCATGATATGAATAAAAAAGTCCATCAGTTGCTATTTCGTTCAAAGGTATGCGCAAATTATAGGCCACTTGAAAAACATTTCCAAATAAAAGAATTTTGTTGCCAGAGGGAAGGAAAGTAAACCATTTAAAGAATTTAGATTACGGAAAGAACTTAATAAATGAAATCAGCAATTGTAATTCTGAATACGTACTATGTGGTGGCAACGACAACAAGAATATTAGTCTACCATTTTAAGTCTGTTGTCAAATACAAACTGGCTATTTTATGACATATTTTAATTCATTTTTGTTCGGAAACGCATGAAATTGGTAGGTGTTCTTATTCAGAAACTTTGTTATCGAAAGACGTTTTTCATTTTTTGGTAAAGACAGAAGATCTTTCAGAAAATACTGTTAAATTCGGCGTTTTGAACCAAATCTCCAACGCCCGCCGCCGCACCAGAAGGGAGAAACGCGTGTCATCACGTGACACGAATCGCTTATAACTCGATAAATAATTCATTTATAAAAAAAAATTGAAAACTCATTTCGATTCCAAATCGCTTCAATAGTCAGGCCTGGCAATTTTATATGCCTTTAGGTTTAAAAATAAGTCAGAAAATTTCGCATTGTTGAGCAGGACATTTGAGAACCTCCTTAAATGGAAAACAGAAACATTCAGAGATTCGATTTGTTTTAGTAACAATAGCAAGCAAATGCACAGTCAGTATGAAAAATTAATAAACCTGCCTTTATTCGCAGACCGTTTTCAATAAAATCACACCAAAGGTGTCATTAGACTCGAAATATTTTGTCTTCTTTCAGAATATGAATGCAATTTTTGAAATAAAAATCGTCTAAATTTTGAAAATTGCACTAACTTCAATTTTTTTAATTTATTTTCCACCCACATTTGATATTTAATTTGAGTTCTTTCTATTAAATCAACCCGGAAAAGTATATATATAGTTTTTTTTACATTTTCATGGAGTTAGAAGTCAAAATTTGAGGATGTTAATGTTAAATTCACGTGACATATTTCAATTTATATCTTCCCCAAAAAAGTCATCCTATTTAAAATTTTTGTTTTCACTGAGTTACACTGAATGGACTCAACCGTATTCTAGGCATTTTTTTTTTTACTCCAGAGTAAAATTTTAATAGTGATAATTATTAATAAATCCATATTTTAAAAAAATGTAAATTATGATATACATAATTTTTTATAAACAAAATGGGCATCGTTAAAAACATGGGTTTGAAAGTTTACAGATAATTTCAATCATTATTTTTCGAGATATAGCGAAATTTTATTTTTCGAAGGTCTAAAGCAGCCATACTCAACCTGCGGCCCGCGGGTCGCATGTGGCCCGGAGACCTTTTATATGCGGCCCGAGATACATAATCAATAACATCTATTTATTACATTAATTGAGATGTGTATACAAGTTTTTAAGACCTTATGTTCTTTTATATAATTTCATGGGAAGACGAAAACTGTCCTGTTATTTAAAATTAATAATTTAAAATTATCTTAAATACCGTTTCCTTAGTCAAGAATTCTTTTTACATGTAGTTCTATTTGTGCTGTAGTGGTGTATACATTTTTTAATCTTCAACACTAAGCCAATATTATTCCAAATTCATTACATTTGTACTGTACATTTCTACACTTTAAAAAAAAAGTTTATGTATTGAGAAAACGGTTAATTTATTAAAGCAAATCACCTTATTTTTTTTCTTTAGAGCTTGAAAATGCTACATTGTTATATTATTACGTTTAACTAATAATACTTATTAGGGTTGAACGTTTACCGTACAAAAAATTGGCAGCAAAATGTTTTACACAACTATTTGTACATCATTTGCAATTGAAATCTACCACAAAGTTTATTGTTTAGAAATAGTGGTGTTAAAAGTTTTGGTACTATTTCTTTTTCGACAAACGTTCAATCCTACTGATTATATTAACTTTATTATATAGATTTGTTATATACTACTTTTTTTTTTTATCTTACTATTTAAATTATCCCTTATTTACATTATAATATAATTGTGTTGTGGCCCGCCGAACGTTCCAAATATATGTTTGCGGCCCGCGAGAAAAAAAGGTTGAGTATGGCTGGTCTAAAGGGAGCATTTTCTGCTACCGTTCAGTTACATGTAAGGAAATCGAAACCAGCAACGGGAAATTTTATAAAAAGCGGTTTATATATAGTTATATATATATATATATATATATAACGATTAATGATACATTACCGAAATACCAACAAAAACTATGAAATTATGAATTAGAATGTAATAATTAATTGACAACAATAATTTTTCCCAACACTCTTATTCCATATACATAGTAAAAAAAAAAAAAAAAAAAAAAAAAAAAAAAAAAAAGAAAAAGAAAAAAGAAAGAAAGAAAGAAAAGAAGAAGAAGAAGAAGAAGAAATTAAATTAAAAAATTAAATTTGTGAAATTTAGACAGAATTTTCAGGTCCCAAATGCCTAAATTACCACAAATAAAATGTGTGGTTTCATCATCATATTAGCCATAACATTGCTAAAGAATATGATTTTGGGACTACCACAACAAAATAGAGAAATAAACTGTGAAAATATCATAAAATTCAAAAAATCAAAACAATATTAAAAAGGAAAGAAACCTTACCCATAAAAAAGAGAAAAAAGCTGTGAAATATAATCATAAAGTTCAAAATACAACAAGATTAAAAAGGATATAGGGAAAAGAAAACAACAGTTACCAGATAGAATACACGATCCAAACAGGAGTCAACACATAACACAGGCAATGAATTGGAGAAAATCCTTACATGTTGCCAAAATAAATTTTAAAAGATGATTGACCAAGGAATATTATTGTACCAGCAAAGCCAAACACAAACCAATATAGAATCAGCTACCTCTGTAGAAAATTATATATATATATACATCGATTGCCTCTATAATTTTACTGGTGTTATTCTAGAAGAAATTGTTTTGAGAACTTAATTTATTTTTTCTAAACTTACTGATTAACTTTTAATCAATTTTCCTTAATAACAGTATAAAGATTTAATAAAAAATATATAAACTATACCTTTTACCGGGCTGCCTTGATCAAAGGAACTCAAATATGGAGTCAAAAGTACGTGTTACGATTAAAAAAAAACAAAGTTGAAAGAATTTTTAAGATGTAATTGACCCCTACATCAAAAATTGCATTCATATTCTGAAAGGAGATAACATTTCGAATCTTATGACACCTTTGGTGTGACTTTATAGCACACGGTTTGCGAATAAAAACAGGTGTT
Source organism: Maratus michaelseni (assembly GCA_963931845.1). Lineage (NCBI taxonomy): Eukaryota > Metazoa > Arthropoda > Arachnida > Araneae > Salticidae > Maratus > Maratus michaelseni. Next base: position 132,376,696 of record OZ007587.1, read on the forward strand.
TATTATTATTATTATAATTATTCTGTACATTTTAAAAAAACTGTTTTTATTTTTGTTTATTAACGTAAAAATTGAGGACTCAAAAAGGAAAAAGGAAAATTAGTGGAACACTAAAGGAAAAATCAAACTGAAAAGCATGAGAGAAAGAGAGATCTTGATTTCGGTGAGAGCTGCAGTAACACTATATAGATAACTGTAAACTTCAGTATTCTCATATTTAATGAAGGAGTGTTTATAAAATTCGCATTATTATTACATGAACTTTCTAAACTTTTTCCATATATTAAGACGGTTCTCAAATTCTCCGCTCAACAAAGCGAAACTTTCTGACAGATTTTTTTATTCATTCAGTTCCTACTATTAGCTCACATTCTCTATATATTTATATATCTTGTTCAAATTTTCAATCGTTAATAAAATATTTTCTATTCATCCTATCAAGTTCAAATAATTTTTTTTAAACTTGTAGTGGATGACACTTGATGTTAATACAATTTTTTCAAATATTAATTCAGTAATTAAATTAAATTAGTTACTTTTAGTTTTATATGGGGGAAAATTTTCTCCCATTGTTTTCATAAATGAAATGAAAGATTGTCCCAAATGAGTGATACCACAAAAATAAAATACCGCAACCATGATTATAAAAAAATGTTCAATAAAAATAACGTGGGACATTAATGCTGCATGGGTTTATTTTATATATTTATGATTAAAAAGCAAAATTCAAATTCAAATGCACAAAAGGAAATTAGCTTTCTATTTTGCCACTTAATATTGTGATTCTGTCATATGTATATACATATACATATTAATTGTAATTATTAATTAAAAAGTAACTAAAATAAAAATTTTCTTTGTTGACCTAAGTAGGAATTGACTTAAAAAATTTATTTTTATATTACTTGTTTTTAAACGTAAAATACAATTGGCAGGCATGACTATTAAAGCGATTTAAGATCGAAATGCGTTTTCCATCGTTTGATAAATAATTTACTTATCGAGTTATAAGCGATAATTGTCACGTGACGACCGGTTTTTCTCTTTTCTTACGCTATCGTTCAGAAAATTCGGTTCAAAATGTCAACTTTGACTGTATTTTCTAAAAGGTCTCCTGTATATACCAAAAAATGAAAAACGCTATTCGATTTCGTAGTTTTTTAATAAACCAAAATTTCTCACAACATATGTATTATCTTAATTATTTACTATACACTTTTTAAAACAAAATACTTTTTTTTTTTTTTTTAGAATTTTTAAATAATTATGGTACGAATGCAACGAATTCATTCCTAGTTTTCGAATAAATATCTTATTATATCATGATGGCGATGAAATAACTGACGTGATATCTCTTGCAAGATAATATTTGTTATCAACTTCACGATTTGAATATGAATCCTTTTAAGATTTCTTATTAATAAAGATATTAATAATTATCCATAATATAGTTAATACCTACCGTGAGTAACAGGGACGTCTTTCGTAGTCATGGCGCCTTGGGTGATTTTTTTTTTCTTTTCAGCGCCTCTACGAATGATTGCTTCTAAAGAAACTAGTAAGTTTAAAGCAGCTATTTCCCATTTTTTCTGCCTCTTAATTTGGCGCCCTAGACGGTCCCCCCCGACACACACACACTGCTGTTATTATTATTAATTTTAATCTAAAATATGTTAAATAACTCTACTGTACTACTTACAAAGAAAACAAACAACAAAAAAAAAAAACACGTGATACTGTTCATTCATGTCAGACTGGCAGACCAGTTTTCAAACGGTTGTCAAGTTGTCATGATAGTCCAAAGACAGTGTTCCTAAATCCTAATCCTACGGAAACATTTCAGCAGGATCCCCACAGCAAGAAATAAGAAAGCTGTTAGCACCATCTATGAACTGCCCCATAAACTAGCATTTTTAATTATCCGCCAACAGAGGGCAGTTATATAGTTGTTGATTTTTTCGTTCTTATAATTCCTCAATAGTATGCCGTTTCCTTTTCCTTTGTAACTTGCGTAAGGACTATATATAGGCATTCACTCTTGACCATATTCTAAAATTCATATAATAATAAAAAAAAAAAATAGAATAGTGGAACCATGTTTTAACTCATATATAAAATAATATGAAAGAAAATATATACTTTAAAATACTATTAGTATAATAATAATAATCTTTATATTGTAAATGTCATGTAGATATCTCGACATGTACGGTGTTTCTTAAAAGTTACTGGGTAATTTTAAAAATTAATTACTTTTGACTCAGCTAATGTTTTACCTTTTTTTTTTCTCTGTCGCATTTTTTTCTTTCTTTCTTTCTTTTTACGATTTAGAATCTGGACGACATTCTGACGCATCATTATGCAGAAGTTGAATAGTATTATAATATTAAGGTGGTTCTCAAACGACCTGCTCAACAACGCGAAACTTTCTGACACATTTTATGACTCATTTTTAAACGCAAACGCATAAAATTGACAACCGGACATTTGAAGCTTTGGAATCGAAATGAGTTTTCCATTTTTTTTATAAATAAATTATTTACCGATTTATAAGCAATTCGTGTCATATAACGAACACGTTTTTCTCCTATCTCCCACTGCCGTATCGGGAATTCGTTTCAAAACGCCGACTTTGACAGTATTTTCTGAAAAATCTCCTACTTTTACCAAAAATGGAAAACGTGTTTCGATTACATACTTTCTGAATAAGAACACCTGCCAATTTCATGTCTTTCCGAACAAAAAGGAATTGAAAAATGTTTCTGAAAATAACCCCTTTGAATTTGAGAACAGCCTCAAACGAACCATCACGCGCAGTTATTGAAACGCATTTTCCATTACTATACCTTATCCTTAATATACCTTAATATTTTGTTGGGTCCTTCCTACAGTAACCTTAACTCTTGTTTAGATTGATGTCTGAGCTAAAGGTATTTTGAGGAAATTAAAGTTGAAGACCACGTTTTTTGGTTTATAAGACGATTTCTCATCCGACGTCAATTTTCGAATTCGGCTTTTTTAGGTGCGTTCGTAATTATATAAATACGTAGCACCTATTGTCGTCGCTGTCTGTCTGTCCGTCCGTCTGTCTGTCTGTCCGTCTGTCTGTCTGTCCGTCCGCATATAACAACGCAAAAACTACCCAACCGAATGGTTTGGAATTTAAGATATATTATTTTTGAAGAATTTTGTCGAGACATTTCAAATTTTTTAAAAATCGAGTCAAAACTTTAGGAGATATTAATAAAAATATTTATTAAGAATTTTGAATTTTTTTTTCAAAATCGGTGCTTTCTTGTTAGAGGAGCTTCCGAGGTTGAATCGTCAAGCGACCGAGATACTTACTTTATGACAGAAATTAATCTGCAGACGATATAATTCATTTCACAGAATTAAAAATCATCAAGATCTGAATATTTATATAACTAGCTATAGTACGAACGCACCTCATTTGTCACGTTTGACGTACAATTTCCAACTTGTTTCATATCTGATAGTTTGCATCTATCCTTTTTGTAACGATTTTATGCATTTCTATTGCCTATTCAAAAAAACAAAATTGTTCTAAAGTTACAGAATTTCGTTAAAAATTCTCCTACAGTTACAGAATTTCGTTAAAAATTCTCCTACAGTTACAGAATTTCGTTAAAAATTCTCCTAAAGTTACAGAATTTCGTTAAACACGCTTAAAAAAAATAAAGTGATGACGTCAAGAGGTCCATTCTCGACCGATAACACCAAACCATTTTCCCAATGGTTAATAAATCTAAAATATAAATTTAATTTAAAATGTATATAATGCATCATCATACTTGATATGTTTACAAATTGTCTTGTACGGGGTGTTCTGACAAAAAATTCTTAGTTTAGCTTATTTCGAACTAGCTGACCCACCAGGCGTTGCCCGGGCCCGTTGATAATAATCTTAAATATAGTATCTAAAATCAGTGTGGAATGGATTTATATTTTTAATTGAAAATCTTTTCAAACGAACTTAATGTACACTCTCGAATTTGTACACTCTCAAAAGGAGAAGAAAAAAAAAATCGCGAGAAAACGTAAAACATACACCAGGCAGCAAGTTACTTGGAGCACCCCTGTGATTGGAGGAGCTATTTGAAAAAATTTTCGTGTTTTGGCTGGAGAATTTCTGAAAATTTTGAGCTTAGGTTTGCGAATTTTTCGCGTTTTGAGGAAAAAGGGACATACCGGGTGATTATAATTAAAGTTACGATTTCAAAAATCGATAATTTTAAAACTACTGGTCAGAATGACTTGATATTTTAGCAGAACAATCGTGAGGCAATGGAATTTTGTTTGGCGAAGAAAAAAAAATAGTTCCAAATTGTGCCGATAGATGGCGTTGTCAGGGTAATGTCAGGGAAAGACCAAAAATGTATTCTTGAACCCTTTCCGGCGCGGTGTAAATTTGTTTGCAAAATGATGAAATAAAAGACTGACACCGGAATTTACAAACGAATCCATTAGTAAAAAGAAACTTGCTTATTTTCTGGTTCTTAATGAAAGGAAAATTTTAATTAAATATTCTTGGTGCCGTTTGTCAGTTTTAGAATTAAAATTGGGTGTCCTTTTTTGTGTGATGTGTGTGTTAAAGGGTTAAACATAGGAATGATGTTGCCAAAAGGAAAAAAATAGAGTTCAGAGATTTACTAAAAATTTATTAGCGAAAAGACAAGACTACGTGTTTACAGCGACGACAGCGATAATGACAAAAAATGAAAAAAAAAAAGAGCTTCATGGAACAAACACCTTACTGATTATTAAGGCATAAGTTGCTCAGTATGCCCTCCGCCTTGTTCCGCTACTAATTGGAAGGGCAAAACGGCATGCTCCACAACAGATCGGAGGGTATCTGTACTAATGCAATGGGTGTGTTGTGTGATGCTTGTCTTCAAGTCGGCTAGATTCTGAATCCGCCCGCTATAAACAACATTCTTCAGGTACCGCCAAAGCCAGAAATCACACGGGTTTAAATCGGGGGAACGTGGCGGCCACGTTGTTGGAAAATGGCGGCTTATGATCCATCTCCGAAATTATCACTCAGTAGCTGCTTCACAGTAGTAGCAATGTGCGGAGGAGCGCCATCTTGCATGAATATTATGCGATCCACACACTGACGCTGTTGAAGTGCCGGAAGAACATAGTTACGCAAAAGTGCTTCATACCGCTTGCCAGTAACTGTGCAGGTAACGGGACCCGCAGGTGTGATCTCCTCGAAGAAAAATGGACCGACGATAAAAGCTGCCGTTATTCCGCACCACACAGTGACCTTTTCAGACTGAAGAGGTAATGGCTGTAGCTGGGACGGAATCTCGGTCGCCCATATCCTGCAATTTTGCGTATTTACAGAACCTTGCAAATGAAAGTGGGCTTCGTCAGACCACAGAATGTTCCATGGCCATCCGTTGTCCACTTCCATCCGGGCAAGAAATTGTAGTGCAAAAGATTGACGTGCTTCCAGGTCAGCAGGTAGCAACTCCTGCACATGAGTTATGTTGTACGGATAACAGCGTAAGACGTTCCGTAGGACTTTACGCACCGTGCTGTTCGGCATATCCAGCATTCGGCCAATCCCCCTTGCACTGCTGATTCCAGCATCACTGTCAGTATGTTCCTGTAATGCTGTAGCCACATCTTCCACTGCCGCAGCTGAAACTGGTTTCCATCCTCTACCCCGTTTAACGTCAAATGAACCGGTCTCTTCGAATTTAGCAATCATTTTTTGCAGACCATTTGTTGTTATTGGACCTTTTTTTATGGATTTTAATGTCCGAAACTTCCTAATAGCTGTAAGTGCACAGTCATCGTTCTTATAAAAAAGCTTCAAGAGCAGAGCGCGATCCTTCATAGTCAGAGTCATGATGAAGCATTCAGGCAAAGAGCTGCTGCTCTGCATTTTTATGGTTGCTATGTCTGCGGTGCGCATGTCACGTATTAGTAATTTGCATATCTTCAGACAATGTGAACCCAGACAGCTCCATCTATGGGCACATTTTGAAACTTTTTTTTTTCCTTTGCCAAACAAAATTCCATTGCCTCACGATTGTTCTGCTAAAATATCAAGTCAATCTGACCAGTAGTTTTAATTAAAATTACCGATTTTTGAAATCGTAACTTTAATTATAATCACCCGGTATTTAATTAAAATTTTCCTTTCATTAAGAACCAGAAAAATAAGCAAGTTTCTTTTTACTAATGAATTCGTTTGTAAATTCCGGTGTCAGTCTATTATTTCATCATTTTGCAAACAAATTTACTCCGCGCCGGAAAGGGTTCAAGAATACATTTTTGGTCTTTCCCCTGACATTACCCTGACAACGCCATCTATCGGCACAATTTGGAACTATTTTTTTTCCTTCGCCAAACAAAATTCCATTGCCTCACGATTGTTCTGCTAAAATATCAAGACATTCTGACCAGTAGTTTTAAAATTATCGATTTTTGAAATCGTAACTTTAATTATAATCACCCGGTACATTAAAAAAATTCCGTTTCTAATACGAAAAAGTACTAAGCAGCACAACACAGTTGCCGGAAAAGCCATGTGATTTGACGAAAATGGAACTTTAGATTGGAGAATTTCAGGTAGTTTTTACGTTTGAATGGGTAATTTTCTGTATTTTGGGGAGAACAAAGCGGAAATTTTCGCATTTTAACTAAATATATTTAACTATATAATAGATGTTGAAGAGAATTGGAATAGCAATCAGTTTTCCATTTTTTTTTTTTTTTTTTTTTTTTTTTTTTAATAAATAAACTACTTATCGTGTTATAAGCAATTCGTGTCACGTGACGACAAGTTTTCCTTTTTTCTCGCGCTGCTGCGTCGGGAATGCGATTGAAAACGTCGAGTTTGAGAGTATTTTCTGAAAGATCGACTGCGCTTACCAAAACATGGAAAACGTCTTTCGATTACCTAGCTTCTGAATAATGAGTTTCCGAACAAAAATGAATTCAGAAATGCTTCCGAAAGTAACTCCCTTGGATTGGAGAACAACCTTAAACGAGAAACGATATCGTCAAAACAGTAAGGGGAAAAAAAAAATCTCTGGAAAATCCTTGAAACGACTGCTTATAGATAAAAAAATATTTTTTTTGAAATCTTAAATATTAATGTTTTTCGAAACCAAAAATATCATTAAAACCAAAACAGTTTTTTTTTTTTTTTTTTGTCCACAAAAAGAGCATTTTAAAACTGAAGAAGCTAACGAAAAATCAAACAGCGTTTCCCTTCAGTATTTTGAAATTTATGAGCGCTACTCCTAGCTGTATATGACACTTATAAATAAATAGGCCAATGGTATAAACTAAAAAAAGTTTACCTGCTAATAAAAAAATATTATAAAAGTATATCAGGTATAATTTGAGATAAATATCATTTGTGTTACAAAATTTAAAAAAGAAAATACTTTTACTATCACTTTCGATCGATTAAAGTCAAGTCCCTGTATCATACCAACCCTTTCTCTGTGAGATAATAGAATGACACAACAAAAAACGTATCGATTATCTTCAGCAGAGTAATTCTTCTGTTAAAATACTTCAAAAAGAAAAGAGAAAGCATTATTGAGATAAGTAGAACAAGCAGTTTGTTTGAGTATCGATAACAAAGGAGCCTTAGATTTCAGTCGCTAATTGTTACGTTCTCAAAATCATTGCCACTCTTGACTCTTCAAAAGTAGCACATTATTATTTTTTAACTTTGCCTTTTTAATCGGGATTTTTCTAAATCATGAAATGCGTTTTGATTTCTGAATTCGTCGTATTTATTTAATCGCGTCAAGTTTCTTAAAACTGCAAATCGTCAAATAAGGATATTGTCAAAAGTCTTGCGCCATTCCCCATTGTGATCGAATAATTTTGATGTAAAGTTAAATCAATTAAAACCTAGCAGCAAGACACAAAGTATGGCATGCAGTGTTACCAGATTGAAGGGCTTTTTTATTCAAAATATCTACTACTTTTTCACATTAATAATATTTGCTTTATTTAATCAGGGAATGTCTGTCTAAGCAAAACGAACATTTTTATCCTGAAGTAGTGGTAGATATTTAGAATTGTAAAAAAATTCCTAACTTAGCATCTCTGATAGTATGTGACTTCATAAGAGCATCATCTTCGACAGTGGCGTAACATAATTTGGCTGCATCTTTAAAAAAAACTCGAAAAAATGTTTTTCTCCGCTGAAATAAATAGGTCATGGTAACTTTCTGACACATTTTCTGACTCATTTCTAAGCATAAAAGCACGAACCTTGCAGGCAAGATTATTGAAGTGATTTGTATAATCGAACAGTTATTATTATTTTTTTCATTTTTCGTTACATTAATTACATCTTGAGTTATAAGCGATCGTTTTCTCGTGGCAATAGTATAAGCAGTGACCCTCTGTCATATTGTCGCGTCCGGAAATTCGGTTCAAAACGCCAACTTTGGCAGCATTTTCCTCTGTTTTTACTGAAAAATGGAAAAAACAGTTCGATTTCTTAGTTTCTGAATTGCCAATTTCATGCGTTTGCGAACAAAAATGAATTTTAAAATGTGTTCGAAAGTAGCCAGTTTGGATTTGAGAACATCTTAAAAGATTGCACCCCTGTAAAATTATACAGACAATCCATGATATCATATATCTGGCTTTTAATAAATCTTGGGTACAAGCGGCAGTGAATTTTATTTTGTTTAATTTTCTCATAATTTGAATCTTATTACCGTTTGAGCGGATTAGCGGATCTTTTAAACATTGCCATTTAAATATAATGATCAGTCCTTTTTTATGATGATATTTTTGAATAAATTTTTAAATAGTTTTCTGACTTCTAAAAATATATTTAAACTTATTTTACTGTGGTTACATTCTATACTCATTCTCAATCGCAAGTAAAATACATCAGGGGAAAATCGCCAGCACGCTTAGGAACGAAACAGAAATACAATTAAACAAGTTGGAAATTGTACGTTAAACGTGGCATAGGACGTTCGTTTTGTAACTAGTTTTACAATGTAAAAAAAATCCTCGTTATTATTTCAGTGAAATGAATTATATCGTCTGTTATAAGCGAAATGAGCATGACTTTTTTTTTTTTTTTTAAATCTTATTACGTATGCCACGTTTACAAATGCGATTTTTTTTTCTACGCCAGGCAAGCACTGTAAAATTCCCCATGGAGATCTTGCTTTGCGAATTATTACGTCCATGGTTTCATATTTTTATGACTCATAATGAAAGAATCTCCTGTGTTTGTTTACTCCAATGGATCGAGATATTCGGCTGTTAACGTAATTTCCACTGAAGTTATCTCAGAATCTATACATTTTTTAATGTAACTCATCTCTCAAACAAACAATTTTTTTTTCAACGATCTTTCTAAAAATGTAACTTTTAAGCAATTTTATTCGAAAAAATAATTTTGAATAAAAATGGCCGCCTAGCATATGAAAAAAGAAGTGGTTTGCCCGTATTTGTTTTCTTCAGTCACATGACTTGCACTTTTATTATATAGATTATGTACGATAGGATTTAATAGAATAAAGAAAACTTTTATTAATATCGTTTTAAGTTCTGATGCGATTTTCATAAAAATTTAAATGACTCGACAAAACTCTACAACTATAATATATATTAAATTTCAAACCATTCGGTTGGGTAGTTTTTGCGCTGTTATATGCGGACAGACGGACGGACCAGGCGACGACTATAGGTGCTACGTATTTATATAATTACGAAAGCACCTAAAAAAGAAGTCAATTAATTCGCCTGGAAGAATCTTATTGGTGTATTTTATTTAACATTTTTTTCAAATGATGACGAAATATAGAATTCGTCTAGAAAATACCTTTTTTAAAAACAAATAATAAAGAATGAAATTTATAATTTCTGTTAAATTACTACATTTTTAAACCACCCAAAAGCGCGCCTTAACCTCTTGTGCTCTCCTGAAGTCAAGGACTCTGCGGGCGCCAGTTAAGCCACTGATCCTCAATGAAGTTAAAAACGTTACTATAAAAATTATTAAGCAAGACAGGAAAATAAAAAAAAAAGACAAGGAAAAAAAATAATGAAAGAAGAAGACTTAAAAAAAGATCACAGGAAGCATTTAGCTCATTGTCATTCTTAAGTTACATAATTCTTTATCACCATTTTTTTAAATAAAAAGTACCGTTTAACATAGTACGATATATTCCCTGTGAATGAACTGATAAATAACCGTTTAGTGCGATGTTATAACATCATTTCCGGCAGAATTTCCCGTCCTTTCCGGGTTCCGCTTGACTGACTTGATAAGTAAGTTAGTGCCATCTTGTAATAGAATGTACTTAATGAAGGGGTTGCTTACTGTGAAGCATACCTCTTTTGTATCATTACACAATATAAAAACGGTGTCTGAAGCATTTTACAAGAAATTTATAAAAGCTAGGTAATTAGAAACTTTTTATCTGTCCGATCAGACAATTAATCGGAAAGTAATTGAAGCATGAATACTAAAAACAATCTGTAAGATCTTAAATATTGCCTTGAAAAATGTATTACTTACAAAAGAACAAAAAAGCAAGACCAACATAAAATAGTTTACAAAAATGTAAAAGCATACTTTAAAGTTATTTTTGTTTCTCTTAACTCAGCGAAGCGAATCTTTATGACACATTCACCAGCTAATCATACACATTTTCAGCCTGTTTGCATAAAATTTTCAAATATTAACATTCAGATGCCTAAAATTCAAATAGCGTTTTCAATTTCTGCAATAAATTCGATAGATCGATTTAGAAATTTGAGATTGCTATCAATGGACGACCATACTACAATTGCTATATCCCAAAAATCGTGACACCAACTTCTGTTTTATTATTTTTGTTTAAAAAGTGATAAGGCTGTTCGATTCTATAGTGCCTCTATAGTGTTATGCATTTATCAATAAAAATTATCTCATGAATGTTTCAGAAAGTAAGTGAGTTTGAATTTGGGAACAGCTGTAATTTGAAAATGTGAAAATGCTTCACAAATAGGATTTGATCAACAAAATGAAGAAAATAGATTATTCAATACAATGGCTACCTGACTCCAAAGGAAGAAATAAAATTTCGGATAGGAAAATGAGAGGATGAGAGATTTCATTCTCTTCCAACGAACTGGCTCGTTTCTGTACCTTTTCCCAAGCTATACAGTTTACAATGGTTTCTAATGGCTGATTTTACAATGGCAATTGATTATTGAATTTAATCTGTTTTTTTTTTTTTTTTTTTTTTTTTTTTTTCATTTCTAATTTCGTAATGAGCAAATTCTTTTTAAATTATTGAATCGAGCAAAGAGAGAAAAATTATTTTTTAGTTTTTAGATCACAAATTCTTAGTTTCAGGGTTGAGTACTTCCTTGTCATAGCGGCATCAATTTTCCAACTTGAAACAAATTGCTCTAATTTCCAACTCAAATGTGTGTATAATGATAATACTTATGCGTAAAATAAATAAATAAATAAATAAAATAAAATAAAATAAAATGAAATAATACTGAAACGGAAAACTTAAAAATTCTAATTATTGGTTCATTTAATATAGAAGTTTAAATACACCTCTTTCATTTAAATAATTAAAATAAAAAATAGATTAATGTTTATTTTCCTATCTTGGAATCATTCGACATGAAAATAAAGATAAAAAGATAAAATACCCATTTGCACCGCTTATTTATTTATTTATTTTTAGAGATCTAAAACGAAAGGAATATTTTCTTTTGTGTTTAGTCAACCAGCATTAGTTTAAGGTTTGCGAATTTTTTTCGTCTGCTATTGTGTACGAGTCATAATCGCCCTTCATATGAAAATAACGTCAATGATTCTTAATAAGAATCACTGGTGTTATTTTGAAATTTTCAGGAAGGACCAAAGTTTTGGAGGAAATAAAGAAGGTGGATTATAGTCAGCTGTTGATGGACAGGAGTAGAGAAATTCAGGTCTGGTAGATGTATGACATTTTCGTAGAACCGAGAAACACAATAAGAGATTGACACTGGCTGCTTTCTTGTTTTCTGTTTTTGCACTCAGAAACCTAGTGATCAAAACTATAAAAATTTCATATTTTTTTACTATTATTTAAAAAAAGTCTTTCAAAAATCTGGAATTTCCCTACTCTGAGATTAAATTTCCAAAGTTCACATATATTTCGGAGGAGGGGGTTGGGCATTGATATATTCTCCCCTGATGATTTGAGATTTTATGCTTTTTAAATGTCAAAACGTGCGATTTCCCTCTCGAAACTTTATTACGCCCTCCCCCACCCCGGAGACACAGAAATCCCTCCCGGAGAAAAATGTCTGAATTCAACACTGTGGAAAAACAAACTCCTAATGTGGATCTATGACAAGAAAATTAAGCACTTCTGGAAAATTTATTTTAAGAAATTTGTACTTAGCGACTTCAAAAAGCGTAAACGTAATTCAGTAAATGCATTTTAAAATACATGTTCAAAATTGAATTTCAAATGAAGTGAAGTCGACACATAAAGGGCAAAAAAAATCTGATACCCATCGATAATGAGCGACTTCCTGTTCTGTAGTTTTAAAATAAGCATTATTTATTTATTTTTAGCGTATACAAATGTATCAGCCTTCATGGGGCAATCCACTCTATCCCAACGACAATGCATCATGACACGCACTCGTTTATGCAGAAGTAGATGTAAAAAGATGTAATTCTCGAACAAGCACAGCAGATGAAAAGCGAGCGGCAAAGATGTGACCATGAAAAAGCAAAAAACTAAACAAGAACTAGAGAAAGATTTTTCCCGCCAAAATTGATGATTCTCGTTTGGTGGAAAAAAAAAAGATCGGGGAGAAGAAAGATCACCTTTGGGCTAGCGTTCTGAGAAGAGAGGAAATCACTAGGATGTTGTTCTATCTTCTATAAATAAAACAAACTGATAGCCTTTGTCCAAGCAGGTGGCAATGCCCATCAGCGACTTCCGTTCATTCCGTTCTGTCCTTGAATTTGGACAACTCTCAGTAGGTCAACGGAGGCAAGAGATGAAAAAATAGCTTTCAACAGCGGGTGGTAGATTCCCTTTAAATCTGACAGACGAAAAATTCATTCTGTCTGGGTGACATTCGGTCTTTCTGTGATGCACTATAGTGGGTTGGGCAGCTTGTCTTTTCTATTTACAAGCTATTGAAGTAATGTTTTATTTTCAAGTTACTACTTTGGTTTAGTTGTGGGATTAGGAAAAAATTTCAACAGGGAGGAATTTCCCTGAATAGGGAAATTTTTGCTCTAGGTCTTATAGAAAGAAATGTGAAGAGGTAATTTATTATTATAATTCTAGTAGGTAAGACAGTTTGTCTTTCTTCTTTACAGAAGGCTATAGAAAAAGGTTTCATGTTTCATTTTCAAGTTACTAGTTGTCAGATTAGGAATTTCAAGTCATTTTAATGGGTTTTCTGAATAGAGACTGTTTTGCTCTGAGTACTTTCCAAATGCAAATATTAGGGGGAGATGTAATTTATTATTATAATTCTAGTTAGGGCGCTAGATAGTTTGTTTGTTTGTCTTTTTACAAGCTAGTTGATCGATTAGGAATTTCAAGTAATTTTAAAAGGAATTCTAAATAGGGAAGTTTTTGCTCCGGTCATCTAGAAATACAATTGATATGGATAGAGATAATTCATTATGTATATTTCTATTTAGGGCACTGGGCAGTTCGCATTTTCCTTTTTACAAACTATAAAGAAATGTTTTATTTTCAAGTTATAAGTTACCATGTTAAAAATTTATCTTAATAATTTAAAGAGTGTTAAGATTTTTTACTTAGGCTCATTTAAAAAGTTAATTTTTGGTGCTTTAAATTAGTTATTGTTGCAGAAAAAGTATGGGATGGTTTGACATTTCTATCCCATAGTATAGTATACACAAAGTATAGAAAAATGTTTAAGTTACTAGTTAACAAATTAAATATTAATCTGTGTAATCACAAGAATTGTTACTCCTTGTTATGAGCATTTTGACCAAGAATATTTAGACGTGCAATTTTGAGTAATTTTAGTGTAAGTCACACACAGGCCCGGACTGGCCAGGTCGGCTAGTCGGCGATTGCCGAGGGCCCCAGGCCCAAGGGGGCCCCCAAAACTGGATATATGAGTACAACTTTATAATTAGTTACATTAGACAAATTTCACTATTTCCCACTAATTTTACGATCACACTTTTTTCCCACTAATTTTTTTTCCAATCAATTTTAAGCAGTGCCCAGTTGCTTTTTGTTTATGGTAGCCTACGTAGTGGCGCTGTGTCGTGTCGCTGGCCAGCAGAAGAAGACTGCTGGCTACTAATCGAGGTCTGTGTAGTGCTCATAGGCTACGATTCAAGGCGTATTGCGATGCTCATTTGCTCAGTCTCGTAGTATGGTTGTCAGGGCCTGTTTACCGAATAGGCACGTGAAGCCCGAGCTTACTCACTAAAATACAAAGGGCCGCCCAGATTTACTTTTCAAAACTAATTTTTAGGGAGGAAAATTTCATTCAGGGTAAAAAATGTATTTTTTTCCCTTAATTATAGCTACTAAATTTTCCCCCAGACTATTACTGACACATTTATACTCTATTTTTTTTCTGTTGATATAATAAATGGTATAAAATCAGTGATTAAATACAACTTATTTTCATTTTTCTTATGTTTTACATTTTAATTTCAAACGTGCTAAAAATAACAGAAAATTTAATCTGTATAATTATATTTTGTTTATATTCATAAAGAGTGGAAAAATGATATAAAATAGGGAGAATAGGTTATTTAAATAAAGGGGAAAGCAATTAGCATACAGGTGATACCAAATTTCTGTTTATAAAATAGAAGCAAAATTGTGTTGCAGCTAAGCATAAATTTACGTCAAATATTTGTTGTCCCTGCACTGTTCTTAGCACTGACAAATCCTGCAATTTGTAAAGCATAAAATATATTTTGAAGTTCAAATATTCACACCTGTTCCATGTTTATAAATTCATTTACAAAATTAATTTGTTATGTATATAATAAAAAATTTTTATATGTATATTGGTAGTTAGTTTTACTTTAATATTAAAAGTGTTGTTTACTCGAAATTTTGATGATAAAAATTCAAATTGTTGAAGCATAATTGGCAGAGTAAAAGGGGGCCCCCCTGTGTGATGTCGGGCTTCCCCTACTTCTAAGTCTTAAGCGGGCCATGATGGTTGTAGTTAGAGCAGTGTCACAGTTATGTCAACATGAAATGTGTGTACCATAGTGGCGCTACGAAAAGGGGGAAAAAAAGAAGAGAAAATCTTTAGACGTTGAAAAAAGTTCGAAAAGTTAAAATACTTGATTAACTAGTGCCACTTCTCAGTCGCAAAGTCAGCCTTTGAGAGAAAATAGTGATACATTAAATACAGGTAAGGTAAATTGAATTAGTTTATTAGCTCATAAATACTTTCCACATACGCAGTATTTTGAGTCGCCAATTCCGTGTTTGTGTTTCTTGCCTATTATTAGTCCAGTCAGTTGGTAGAAAATAAAAGAAAGTTTTGGTGGAGTTTTGATATTTGGTACTTTTATGTTTTTTGGGGTCGCTGAACATGAATCTGGGGTTTTCCAACAAACTGTTTTACGGGAAATACTTTTTTTTGTTACAAAACTATATTTTTAAAACGAACTTTTCTCTGTTTTATCAAAATAACTCTAAAACTATGCATTTTACGTGAAAGTCGACAGTATATGAATCAAAGAGGATAAAATTTCATACATTTTATAAATTGAAATTTTTTTCTCTGATCTATAGTTTAGCCATGAGAATGCCACAGAAATGGGTGTTAAAAGCAAAAAACTGAAACAACGGGAAATACGGCACTGTACACCAATGTAGCATAGAAACTAACCATTTTACGCTATAAAGAATCCGTTTTTGCTTTTACGTGACGTTGCGTGAGAACCAGTGTTTGGCAGCTGAGAGTTCTGAAGTGAAAACTTCTGAAAGAACATTTCCAGCATATTTTCTCACATCGGCGTTGCTTTGAAATAGTGGCAATCCTGAACTTCTTTTGTGAACAGAGGAAAACTTTAGAATTTTTATTGATAGCGTTCTCCAACAAGGATGACAGGACTTACTTTGCTGGTGGCCTGTCTCGGTGAGAAAAAGATCTCCATGAGAAACCACAAAGTGCAACTACTTATTTTCCCCTTTTAGAAAGAAACCAATACAGCATTGGTTTGCAGGTGATGTCATGGTCCCACGGTACAAGCGGTCCTGATAAGCCCCTCCTCGGACAAATACCCCTCTCATTGCGAAAACCATGAGCGAAAGGATTTTAATTAAGAGTTCAGATTGAGATAAACGCTGATAGGTACCAAGCCTCTGTTCGAGAATACAGGTTACGCCAAGTACCCGGGTGACTGCGAGAGGAACGCGGAGAGGTGCTAGACCTCTGTTCGGGAATACAAGGTACGCCGAGTACCCGGGCGAATGCTAGAAAGCCCTCCCGCAACAAGCTTTGTGCGGACAGGGAACGAGAAACCTTTTGAGACGCAACACATGATCTGGATAAAAATCCTACTAGAGTGAGAGAGAATTCTGAACTTTTCACGAGTCGAGAAGAGTGCTAAAACTCTTAATATAAAACAAATCTAACTGTCAATTATAGTGGACTGAACAGGCACTGAAATCCAATGAACGATAATTTAAAACGAAAGATCGTCATATCGACGAACTCATAAAATTTATTCTTATTTTTAATGTTATTCTTATTTTTCATCTACCAAGAAAATCTTTGTTTATTCAATAAAGTGATCTTTCGAATGTAAGAAATATTTTCGAAGTTTAATCCTTTCGCTACCAAGTCATCACTTCGCGGATCATCTTTGAAAGGGCATTGTAACGCAAATGTTGACCATTAATGATACTAAAAATTGTATGATTGATTATATTTTATGCATCTGAGGCTCATTGTTTTCTTCATAACTAAAAAATAAATAAAAATGAGCATACCTGGGATCGGATCAAAATCTCCATTTGCTTTTACAAAAATATGGCACTTTTTAATTTACATTTTAAGTAACACAAAAATAAAATAACTAAAACACACTTTCGCTAATAAAAGCTGACACGGACTTCAGTTCCTAAAAGTTTTATTTTTTGACTAAACGGATCAACTGTTATAAGTCGTGAACAATGTTGTTGGCGGTGACTTTGGAACTGTCAAATTTAAACGGAGCGACAGAGTAAAACCTCTTGTTGTAATGAACAGTGTGATACTGTGATACGAGTAGACGACGAATTGGTTTCTATTAACCCCACATCTTTGTTCCAACGAATTTCGGTTACAAAGCACTCGGATGAAGATATTGAGGAGTTTTTGACGTACGATCCAGGACCTTATTCCGTGTCCCTATTCGACAATGACTTAAGAAAAGGAACCAAATCTACTCCTACAAGGCATTCAAACCCATAATAACCAAGTGATTTAGCGGCAGGGTTCAATTCGTCATTGATGGTTGTTTTTAATTGCATAGGGCTGTTTGGTCTAAAAATCCTTCTTTTTCTTTAATATCCGACGAATATGTTGAGTACGTGCAGTAGTTGTCTTTGATGGCTACCCTGATGACGTACAAAGTGGTAAAAAAACTGATGGGCGTATGAGACGATTAACCCCTTAAGCACCACGACGTACTTGCGTATGTCATGAAAACCTCTATCTGTAATTTCAGGACGTATGTGCGTACGCCCAGGTTGCCAGTTTGACCTTTTTTTAAATTCAAAATTTTGAATTCATACCAGAAAGTTACAGTAGTAATTTGTATTTTATATAATGACAGACTTTTCGTGATCACATAAATTAAAATTATTCTTATAGAATTTCCGGTATGAATTTTGTGTTTTTGAATTTTTTGTATTTTTGACGAAATTTAACATAGCTGGTATTCAGCATACTATCACTAAATTGAATATGGTGCTTAAGGAGTTAAGGAAGCATGCTTTGACTGACGTATTGTTTGACGGCACTACGATACCTAGCACGTTCGAAGAAAAGTTTCTTGCTAACCCAAAAAACAAGGGTCGGTTAATATCTATGATGATTGACAGGTTTTCATCACCAGATATTACATGCAAGCAAGCAAAAGAACACGCAGACACCTTTATTTTAAACACTGCTTTGTCCTTGGCTCCATAAAATGAGATGGTGAATATAGTTGGGGAGGATGTAAAACTCTTGATCATTTTGATAGGTCTCTGCAGAGCTGAAAACGTTTTCTTTTTAAAACCTGGGAAGGACACCGTTTCTCCATTGACATTTTTTCCATCAAATGCTGTGAGTTCAACGGTTGCGGAAAACATCCTCTTCCTACATGCTATGGAGCGGGTGCGATACAAAGTCAGCACCGTTTATGCAAGGGAAAATGAAGTTCCTCAAAATTCTTGGGAATAATCCATATGTTGCAGACACTGCTAAAGTGTTCAAATACCTGATCGCTACTCAGGAGATGGCTGCAGCTGCTGTGGAACGTTTCCTTGTCTCACTGTACGGCTATAGTGGGGCGAATGTGCCTTCGCTGAACTACCTAAAGTATATTTCGTACAAGAAGTCAGCCTTTAGATACAGTTCTAATATTGCTGCTTTACCACCATCTGCAGGTGCAGCGCAACAGCACTCTTTAAGAGTATATCACCAAGTCTAGCAATGGCTGGGGATTGAAAAAAAGGCTGAAGAGTGGGGACGGAAGAAAACAAATGCTGGCCTTCAGCCTGTATTTACTGTACTACCCCATGCTCCTTTTGCTCTGTTGATGCTTGTATCCTGCAAGTGCACAGAGAACTGCAACCGAAATTTTTGGTTCAAGAAGGCAGGGCTTTGTTGTACTAACATGTGCCCCAACTGCGAGGGTAACTTCAACAGCATCGCAGTGGTGCATGAAGACGAGGAAGACGAGCTTACCTTGAAACCGAGCTGCAGCTGCATTGCCCACTCACTGAATCCGTGGACCCAATGGAAGAGGAACAAGCCATGCCACAAAGTATGAAATATTTACCATTGAGAAAACATTTATTCTATAATATTGGTAGTAATAAAAAAACCCACTAATTCCATACATTTATTTTTTATGTTGTAGATGTCGATGAACAGCATGGATCGTCAAATAAAAGAATGCGGAAATAAGATTTTTGCTTTTTTATTTTATGTAAATGTACTTACTAATGTACATAATTATTTATAATTAATTAATGATTCATAATGAGTCGTCGTATTTGTTATCAGGCAACTTCATTGTAAAATGTAGTCAATCACATAGTCCTTAGTATCATTAATGGTCAACGTTTGCGTAAAATGGTTAGTTTTCATGTCACATCGATATACAAGGCCGTAATTCTCGTTTTTTTTCTTTTAATAAACACTTTTTTTGCTTTTAACCACCATTTTTGTGACACTTTCACGGATAAACTGTTGATCAGGGAAAAAACTTTTAATACATAAAATGTAGAAAATTTTATTTTCTTTAATTCATATACTTTTGTCTTTCACGTAAATTGCACATTTTTGGAGTTACTTAAAAAAAAAAGAAAAAAAAACAGAGATTTCTTATTTGTGTTCAGCGACCTAAAAACATAAAGGTACCAAATATCAAAACTTCACCAAAACTGTCTTTAATTTGCCCTTTTTGAGCACGTAATGCTGGACTATATGTTTTGTTTTTGCCCCTAAAATCATTATAATAAAAGTCCAAATGGGGCCTCCGTGGTCGAGTGGTTAAGACACCATTCCGCTAATCGCTTGAGAGCGTAGGAGTCAGGTCGGCGGGTTCGACTCTCGCCAGCTCCATTGCACACACTTTGTGGAGCTGCCGGATGTAACTCTCTGGTGTTGTAAATTTCCTTGTGGCTATCTTGTCCCTGTATATTGACGATGACTTATAAGCGGGCACTTGATGTCAAGCACACAAGTCAGATGTATGTTCTCAATAAACAAACAAACAAAAGTCCACATCACGTGACTGAGAACGAAGTTTTGAGATTCCATACACAAATTGCGCTTCGTTTCTAAATATTATTTTTGCGCCATCTGTCGGTAATTAATATGAATTAAGACATCTTCTTTTGAAATTATACTTTGTTATGCGTGTTATGAACTCTGAAGACATTGCAAATAAAATGAATATTTCTTATGAAACGTAATTGAAATAAAAGGAATATATAATGCCGTGTACTACATATATTAATTATATCAATGCAAATAAAATTTTATATTTTAACATACTAGAAACTTTGTAGTAAAAATAAATTTGTAATCCTATTTATGTCTATTGTTTTGTTAGATTTATTTCTTGTTATATCTCCTATTTTAAAATATTTACAAATTAAAAACCATTGACTATTTTCTACAGTCTGGAACTTGGTAGAGAAGCTGCTTCAATAAATAACGGATAAAAGGAGTGATAAACACTTTCACGCTCTGTATTCCAAAACACAATATTATACAAGTATAGTTAATAGCAACTTAGAAGATAACAGTATTGATGCTGAAGTAGAATTAGATTTCAAGGAAAAAAGAACTTCAAAGAAAAAGGTAATGCCTGGTGATAAAATCAATAGACGAGGCTCCTGGAATCTCAACTGCTCAAAACTATAAATTGGTCTTTTTCAGTGTTTTAGATTGTGCCAGGGCAAGTATTGAAAAAAAGATTTAGTCCATACATAGACATTTCAGTAGATTGTTCCTGGTTAGACCCAAAGAAATTTAATAAAATCATAATGCTTGATAGTTTTCATGCGGAAGTCCTTTGTATAGCATTTCTAATCTTTGTAAAGTTGAAAGACGTCAGTTATATGTAGAGCTGAAAGAGTTTGCAGATCAGTCTGAAAGCTTTACAATGGCTAAAAAAACTATCATTAAAAGAAAACAAGGCAATCTGAATGGAACTGAAGAAATCTGTGAGTATGACGATGTAGAATCTGAATTTGAAAAACACAAAAATCTTTATGGTTACTGCTCTGACAAGAAACAATGTTTTCTGTGTTTATCATGCGCTTTTTCTGTTATTTTTGAACTCTTAGAATCTGGAATGTTTACCAACCTGTATGTAGCTTACAAGTTTGTACACCTGTGAAAGGTTGTTTTCTGAACTTAAAATAGTTAAGAATTGACTTAGATCTACTTTAAGCCAATGCATTATTTCTAATCTTCTTTTCATGAATGTAGAAAGATTTTTTTTATAACTTGGATAAAGATGCTATTATAGATGAACTGGCCAAAAAGGCGTTTGGTTAGTATACAGCCGTTCACTGTACCAAGGTATTGTAGAGCCATTTTTCTTTTTGTTATAAAACCTATTTTACAATGTGTAACAATTAAATTTAAATTAATGAGGACATTGTTTTTTTTTCAATATGCTTGTTTTTTTATTACCATTGTTTCCCTTTTTAATATTTACTTAGGTATTACAGAAGGATTTAGATTATTAGATCTTCAACTTTTGTTATTTGGTTGCCTAAAACTAAAAGCATTTCTCACTCTCATTTTTAAGTAATAAACAACTCGTAATTAATTAGTATACTTACTTTTATCTAGCATGGAACTAGTTTAGGTACGGTATATAAAAATAATATAAATATTTACTGTGAAAACTACATTAGAGAAAGCTTACTTTTTAAACCCAACTATTTTAAAAGTGACAAAGTAGCTATGTGTGGTTTTTAGGCATGTAAACCTAATTTTCAGAAAGCAAATATTCTAATATTCTATGTCCTCTTAAATTTCCCGGTAAGGGGCCCCTTTTCAGTCTTTAGCCGAGGGCCCCCAAAGGAGCCAGTCCGGGCCTGGTCACACATAATAGAATACATTACAAAATAAACAATAACAGTAAATATAAGTTAATTTAATTATTTAATTTAATTTTCTTTTTTTATTCATCATCCGTTCTTTTGTTCATAACCTACTGCACATTAAATACAATACAATGCCTGATTTAGAAGTGCAAAATTAATAATCACTGCATTACTTGTTAGAACGTCTTGAAAACTAGTAATTATATTTTAGGATAGTGAAATTTTCTAAAGTGGTCTCCACCACCACCAAAGTTTTTTTTTTTTTTTTTTTTTTTTTTTTTTTTAGCAACAAATAAATTTTCTTTATATCGACTTTAAATAACTGTATCTTGATACCCCTATTTAAGTTGATTAATTAAGCTGTCAATATTTTCAGTTAAGTCATAAGCGTTAGTTTCTTAATTCGAGTTAGTGCATTGCATATTGATAAATGTGGTGCAAGGTTTGAATTTTCGTTCAAGCTTGAACAGGCTTAGTAACAGTTTGAAATTCTTTAAACTTGAAATGCAATCCTAACTACTTTGTTCTTTTTACAGTTCCCTCCCTAGCACCTTAGTAGTCCCGTTTTTTTGTTTGTTTTCTTTCTTTCATCCCATCTGTTGAAATCAAAATGTATTCATTGATCTTTATCTATTATCCATCTGGATATACATTTAAATTAATCAATTAAATCTTAAATACCTCCAATTTCATTATGATCTTATTTTATTAACTTCAGTCAAGTATATTTGATTCATCATGCTCTTTTTTTTTTATGAATAGCTACGATTTCCCGCCAATTTCGATTCTTTTTTGTAGCCCCGGCGGTCAGAATCAATAGTAACGGGTTTTTTGTTGTGTTTTTTTTTTCCTTTCCAGGAATTTATCCCACGGTTGAGGGGTGGTAGGGAGGTGAGGAGTGAGGGCGCGAGGGTCGACAAATATGTGGGGAAACACAAAGAAACTTTATGGTAACCCTCTTGGCCTCAAGATCAGCAGTTGGCGACCCAGAGAAAGTTTCTGAATGAACTTAAAAAATGATCCCCATCTTCGTTTCCCACCAAAAGTAAGGGGTCGTAGTGGGTCTATAGAGGTCAAAAATACTACTTCAGCTTATTGTAATTATAATGGGAAAATAAGCAAAAATTTTAAGAATTTCATGAGAATGTAATATGGGAGATATACAACATAGATTGGTATAATGAGAAATTTGAGATTGCGTAAAAATAGTTTTATGTGGGGTATTTTTTTTTTAGTGTTTTTATTATTTCATATTTTTCTCATATAAGAGGAAAAGTATTTGACAGAATATTATTGCGGAAACATTTAAAGAGTTAAAGTATTTACTTTCAATCAATTCTTGTGCTGTTAATTTATTTATATTGCACTATTCCGAAAAGAAGAAGAAAAAAATAACTTAAAGAACCTCGTGTAAAAATAATATATACATCTTTTGGGTCTGATTGCTTTTAAAATTTTTCAAATATTATAAGTTTTGCAACTAATAATAATAATTAGAAAGATATCAAGTAATTATAAAATCACATTTATTAAAGGCAAAAAACAACACTAGAAATGCGAAACAATTGCTTTTAGGCCAAAAAGTGTAGAGGATAGAAGAAAACTTTGACCTGTAACATACTATCAATAATAATTTTTAACCGATAGAAAAAAAAAAAAGAATAATAAATTACTCTAACGTTAAAGATTTCTTGGATCAGAAATATCCAATTTAGGTTTTTTTACGTATTTTTAAGGTTAAATGTGCTCAAGACAGTCAGAAGTGTATAATTTCTATCGTGTGAAATATTGCAGCATGAAAACAAATACAAAGCCCATGAATAAAATTTTTAAAGTTACACCAAAATAAGCAGAAAAGTTATACAAAAATTATGTTCCAAATTTTATGTTTTTGAGCTTCATAGTAGATATTCAGCTATAAGTACACAAAATTTCATCACTGTAAGTTATATAGTTTCTGAGAACCGGCTCTGTGACAGACAGAAAACGAAGCTGAACTAATAGGGTTTCGTGACATGAATGAAACCCTAAAAACCATCGGAAATGTATATACGAAATACCATGTTTCTAATAACAAAATAATGCCATATATTTTAGTTTCTGAAAAAGTCAATTGCAAGGAGACAAACACAAAAATATAAGTGAATAATGTTTATGATTATAAGCAAAAAAATTTACCCGCGAGAAAAAAAAGATGAAATTTTCAATATCTGTTTAAAATGACATATTAGAAGCAAATTTCTCTGCTTCTATGTCATTTATTGTTAGATGTTCCATACTTCATTGGTATTAGTTACTATATTTAACTTTATTATTAGTCGTTCTTCGCCTATTATTAAAGAGATAAAAACAAAAATTCAAAGGAATTTTTGACAAATTGGAAAAATACGTAAAACAAAATGGGCTTGGACCTAGAATTTACCATGTAAATTAATTTGAAAGAAATAAATTGAAAAAGAAATATCTCTCAAAAAAGGACTTTTCCCCGCTCATCAACGCGAAACTTTCTGAGATTTTAACGATCTCATTTTTAAACGTATGATATTTGTAGGCATGATTATTAAAGTCATTTGTAATCGAACATTTTTTTTTTCTATAAATGAATTACATTTTAAGTTATAAGCGATTTTTGTCTCGTGAGGACAGTTTGGTTCCTTTCTTGCGCTGTCGCAACCGGAAATTCGGTTCAAAGCGTCAACTTTAAAGCATTTTCCGAAAGATTTTCTGCCTTTAAAGAAAAATGGTATAAACTGTTCGATTACATAGTTTCTAAATAAGAGCCCCTTCCAATTTCATGGTAGTGATGTTGTTTGTTAGTGCCGAATATCTATGCGAGAGATATAGACCGATGAGGTGTGCCCTCCATGGGATTCTTTCTAAGGGAACCTAACCCGTATTTAAGGTTGTTCTCAAAGGATTTGCTCAACAACGTGAAACTTTCTGGCACATTTTTAAAAGCAACGACATAAAATTGGCAGGCCCGGCTATTAAAGCGATTTGGAATCAGAATGAGTTTCCCCCCCTTTTTTTTGATAAATAAATTACTTATCGAGTTATAAGCGATTCGTGTCACGTGATGACAACACGTTTTCTTCTATCGCGAGTTGAAACATCGGGAATTCGGTTCAAAACGCCGACTTTTTGACAGTGTTTACTGAATGGAAGACGTGTTTCGACTAGTTTCTGAATAAGAGCACCTGCCCATTTCATGCCTTTCAGATCAAAAATGAATTTAAAAATATGTCATAAAGTAGCCAATTTGGATTTGAGAACAAACTTAAACAAGTTTACCCAAGTCTCGAAGGAAACTCTGAACGATTAGGCCGACGGGCGCAATTGGGTTCGAACCCAGAACTTCTCGTCTACCAACTTTGATAGCAGAGCATCTCAGCATCTGGTGGGGCCCAATTTCATGTATGTTTGGGAACAAAATTTAATTGAAAAATGTGTCAGAAAGTAGCCAGTTTGGATTTGAGAACAGCCTTAAATAAATAATTATAGTAGCGTACAGTGAAGTGTAAACCATAATCAGGGGCGCGCCAGTAGTGTCCTGCGCCTGTGTGTAAAATTTAAAGAAAATGTAATTAATTTTAATATGATTAAATTAAATAATGTATGTTTTCCAAATGTTTCCTCCTCGTCAGAAAACTTTGGCGCCTGTTTGCACCGCACACTGGGTCGGCGCGGCCCTGACCATAATCATATAATCATGGAATTCATCTATAAAACAGTTACGTTTGTTAGCAATATATATACGAATAGAGAAACATAATCTTATTCTCTCTTTTGTCGTCAAAATCACTCAGGCAACGAAATGATGTTACCCGTGATCAAGAGGGTAGGTAGCATCATTTCCATCGTTACCTTCGCCTCAAGTAAGGTGGGGCGAGAGGGAGAATTTTCTAAAGTATGAAAGTGAATAAAAAAATCAGAAAAAAGCAATACAAAAAGAAAAGAAAGGGATTTTTTTCTTTTTTCCTTCCAAGAATTACGGCGAGGATGCGCCTTTTCTGGAAGCCATGACTTTACCAGACAGGGGAAGGGAAAAGTGTCTTAGGAAGTTTTCGTTTTTCTTTATTGGGGGCTATCTATTCCTATTGACCCTTATTCGAGAAACAATATTAAAAAAATAAGAAAATTCAGAACACTAACATTAAACTATGGAGAAGCACTTTTATGGGGTTTTTTTACTTAAAAATGAATGATAAAGAAAAAATGTTTTGTAAAATCTTCAAAGACAACTTAATAACATAATGAAACTACCTGCATATATGTTTTTATTCCCTCTTCTTTACAAAAAATCCTTATTCTTTTTTAATATTATCATGGTAGTTTAGAAGTATTTTTTCTTTATGACCCATAACTGACCCTCTCTGATTTTATTCAATGACAAAATTTAAACAGTAGACAGTATCGGAGAATAAAAACTTTCTTGGAAGAATTTTCTGGATATTTTTTAGCATTTTAAAAGAAGGAGAGTTACACTGGCGTGGGAAAGTCTGGAATTATTTAGGAAGTTTTAACCCATTTCCTTCTGTGGTCCCCATGTGGGGATTTGTTAATTTTTTAAAGTTAGTAGTAGACAGTTGAAATATTTCATACATTTTTTAGGTTATAAATGTCTTCAAAACTGTCAGTTTCAGATATTCATTCTTAAATAATTTCATGCGTATAAATCTTTTTTATATATGAGATGTTGCAGAGTGAACAGAAATAAATGTACGGTTTATTCACTAAATAGCCGGAAAATATGTATGAAATTCTAAAATACGATAGTAAAGAGAAGATACAAAAAAGTTAAATATAATAAAATTTTATAAGAAAGAAGGGAGCGGAGCGGGTCCTAAAATTATATCATTGTTTTATGTAACTCTTTCGATTACTGTCGTATTTTGGATACTCTTAAATACTTTTGTGTGTATATGTTTTTTATGTGAGATATTACAGGGTGGATAGAAGTATAAAGCTCATTCAATATCAATAAATAGTCCGGGGGAAATGGCATGAAACGGGTTAAAAATATTAGTCCATTGAAAAACAGTATTTGCAGACAGGAGTATGATTACAGACATAGCATAACTTATAGTTGAATGATAAAAAATAAAAACTGCAGGGTGTTTGAATTTTTAGGTAGAAAAAAAAAGTCTACAGTGTCTACTAATCTATTCTATTTAAAGTGATATTTAAATTTTAAAATTTATAAATAAATAATTTTTTTTAAAGAAAAATATTGTAAGGCATACGAAAAGCTTAACACTGCTATAAATTAGAAACGCGTTACCCCATCGAAACTTATTCGAGAAACAATATTCAAAATTTAGCCAACAATTATAAATAATTTTTATTCATGCGCAAAAACTTTCAGCTATTCTAATTATGATTCTAATTATGATTCTAAATCGATGATAATTCTTTTATTTATTAACACGAAACTTACCGGGAATTTTACTCAATTTCACACCAAATTTTTTATTTAAAAATATATAACTTTTTTATTTAACTTCAGCGTGCTTCATTTAAAAAGAAGACCCAATTTTAAAAAAAATGGAAATTATGCTTTGATCTTCTCTAAAACATGGTCAAAGCTAATAATTTTAAACATAAAAAATAAAATAATAAAATTCCTACAGCCTTTTTTTTTTTTTTTTTTACTGATATGAAGACGACAAAAGCTTCTTTAAGAGCCCTACATCACCCAATGTCTAAAATGAAAAAAATGTTTGGAATCCGAAGGAAACAAAGAAATATCATTTCAGATATCAGTTTAAAGAGGATTCTTTGACAAGTGCCAAAAGTACTTCTCCAAAACCAAACCAACTATTCAATACCGAAGCCACCTGCGCTTCAACAACCTGTAGACATATTTTCCCTCCTCTCTTCTTTTCAGTTTACGAATTCCAAGGGTTTCGGTTTTCCAGCGGATTGGTTCTGGAACGCGAAGTTTTCTCCCGTCTACTTTCGAATTCGTGGAAAACAGAACCTTTTCCCTAGTGCTATTATACTAACTAGCGAAGGTTCGGGGGCAGACAAGCGATCGGCATCGGGTTCCGCCCAAAGAAGTTCTACCCCCCCCCCCCTCTTTTTTTTCTTCATTTTTTTGACACACACGTTGTGAATATTTGAGATTATACCTGAGGGTGGGCTTTTGGTAATCGGCCGTTCTCATGAGTTTATTTGTTTGTTTTTCTTGTCGGGATTTATGTTTTTTTTTTTTTTTTTTCCTTTCCTTTTCTTTTTTGCAGGTTACTCATTTAAACAATTCTTATTCGGCATTTTAAATGTAAATTTTAAAAAATATGCAGATATTATAGCAAAAATTAAAGGCAGTGATAAAAAGGACATAAACAAGTTATTAATGTAAAATTTAAAACAATAAAGAGGAATTTTATTTATTTATTTATTTATTTATTTTATTGCGAATATAGATTCAACTAGGAAAAAAAGTAACTGGAAAATAGTGACCGGAAAAAAAGTGACAAGGAATTGATAAATATTGAACTTATTGATAAATAAGTGTTAAAAACTAACGATGTAACAAATGTCTGATTTATACCATTCCCGTTGGTGAATATTTGCTCTAAATATTTGTGAATGCTATTAGCAATAGTGTAAAAAAGTGAGAATATTCCGGTACGAGAATGCTCGTATTCATCACTACTTCATATTTAACATTCGTGAACGCAAATACGAATATTTCTTTCTCGTATGCGAATATTCACACCACTTTTCAATATTCGAATTCGTAGACATCGACGAGAAATATTCGTATTCACGTTCGCGAATGTCAAAAATCAGGTAGTGACGAATACGAGCATTCTCGTACGCGAATATTCCTACTTTTTTACACTATTGCTAATAGCTTTCACAAATATTTACACTCCAACTATTTATTCGCCTACGGGAATGATATAAATCGGACGTTTGTTACTTCGTTAGTTGTTAACACTTATTTATCAATAAGTTCAATATTTATCAATTCCTTGTCACTTTTTTACCGGCCACTAATTTTCCGCTCTGGTATTTTCTGTCACTTTTTTTCCGGTCACTTTTTTTTCTGTTTACCGCGAATTTATAGTTATTTGTACTTTCAAGTATTCTTCCTTATCTTTCCTCTATCTGAAAACTGATATATATATAAATATTTGTTAAAAGACCTTTTCTGTATGTAAAATATAGTTGTTGTTTTTTCTTCACAGTATGATAAATGATAACCCATATATAAAAAAAGAAATTTTCTACATTTGATAAATAATTTTTTATTTAAGTAAATAGGAAATTTTCTCTACATACAAATGGATTAATTAAGGATTCCCCCTTTTACTCGCAATGTTTAAAATCATTAAGGTTGTTCCGAAATCCAAAATGGCTACTTTTTGGCCAATTTTTGATTTTACTTTTGTTCGCAAACGCATAAAATTGGCAGGTATTCTAATTCAGATACTTTGTAATCTAACTTTTCTTTTTCGTTACATTTTTCTCGTAAAAACAGGAGATCTTTCAGAAAATGCTGTCAAAGTTAACGTTTTGCACCGATTTGCCGGATGCGACAATGCTGCAGAGGAAATAAACTGTATTCACGAGACAACGATCGCTTATAACTCAAGATGTAATCAATTTAAGGAAAATTTTTAAAGCATCTATTCGATTACAAATCACTTGAATAATTATGCAGGCTAGTCTCATGCTTTTACATTTAATAATGAGTCAGAAAGTTTCGTGTTATTCAGCGGGGGGGGGGAATAATTTTCGAGAACCACTTTAAACACTGTTTAATGTAAAATTTAAACCAAAAAGTGGATTTATTTATTAAATTAAGAATTTATTAATAAGAAGTTCATTTATTATTAAGATACGTACTTTCAAGTATTCTCTCGCATGTTTGGAAAAATTTTCTTTTATCTGAAAAAATAATATATTTTCTTTTCTTTTTTTTTTTCTTTTTTTCTTAAGATTTTTTCTTTGTATGAAAGATAATTTTTTTCACAGTTATGATAAAGGATATTTTCCATGTATAAAAAAGAAACTTTTCTATGTGTGATAAAGGGTTTTTTTATATAAGTAATAAAGGAGGAATTTTTCTCTACCTTTTATCTACTTACAAATGAGTTAATTCATGTGTCTACCTCACAATCTTTGAAAAGCATTAAAGACAGGAGTCAGCCAGAACTGTTGTAACGCTTTTAAAAACAAGAAAGACAAACTTTTGATGAGTCTAAATCTAACTGACAACAACAATACTGTCGTCTTTCTTAGTACACTGATTTTAAATTCCAATCCCATTCCTAAAACCAATCTTGAAGGAATTTTGAGACTTAAAAACAAAACTTGAGTTTCCCCCTCCTCTCTTCCTTCCCAATCGAGAGATGTACCAATTTATCTTCTGTTAAAATCTTGTTTGATTTTATAAATAAAAAAATATATATATTATTAGGAATTAACATTTTGTTTTGACCATACAACATAAGCAAATTTGTTGTTGCTAGGGCCATAAGATTTTAAACAAGTACAATAAAAGGATCTTCGTTGCTAGGCTCACATAAATGCCCTTTCAAGTAACCTTGATGTCTCAACCGCCCAGGCGGTCACTATTTAGGGCCCCCACACGCTTTGCCGTAAAGCGATAAGAAGATCTCACTTCCTCTTCCTATGAAGCTGGGCTGGTCCCGACGCCTTCAGGCCGGCCGGCAGTCAATTCCATATATTTGAGAACTGGGATAAAGAAGAGCGGAAAGCAGTAGGAAAAAATATTTGTCTTGGAATTGCAGGGGAGACGGACGGTATAGTTAGAATTCTCAGTATGGGTGGTGGCAACAGTCTCCTTTCTGCGGCGTTTTTTGTTGTTGCAGATTTATATTTATATTTTTGTTTTCAAGGATCAACCAATGAAATTGAATCCTGTGGTTATTCAGTATCTCAGCATGAGAACTACTCCGTGTTCCTTTTTATTATGTGGTGATCACATTTTTTATCCTCATCCTTTCTTGTATGTTTTGGATCCTGGCGGTTTGATGGAGAGAAAAGTAGTTGCTAGTAGGTTTTGACCACAGGAGGTAAATTCAGCTGCACGCTTGAAAGACAAAACGTGTTAGGAAGAGACCGTTTGGTGGCACTGTTGAATGGAACATAAAATCTAATTACTTTTTTAGAAAGTAAACAGAATAAGAAAGGGTCGATCCAGACAAAATTTGGGGCCTATTTAGGACCTCTTCACAAAAATAAATTTAATAAAATAGGTCCCTTCACAAAAATCAATTTGATAAAATGGGCCTCTTCACAAAATTCCTTTTAACAAAATAGGCACATTCACAAAATTCCATTTCATAAAAACTTACTATTTATTATTTATTTATTATTCTTTGACTTTTAAAATGTATAATTTGTAAACAAACAAGATCACTAGAGAGGAAAACATCAGCAAAAGTATTTTAAAAAGTTTTTGTTAATAAACGCTAGATTCGAATTTGAGTAGCTGGATTTCGACTTTCAATACAAAATGTTATTTTTCACAAAAATATAATAAAATTTCACAAAAATAACCTTTACTTTTCACAAAATGGGCCCCGAGAAAAAAAACCTGCATCGACCCCTGATAAGACATAAACAAAAATTCTAAGCGAAATCCGTAACACATTTTTAGAGTTCTCATAAACACTCTGTGAGCAGTGGCGTATTCGAAGCGTCGTATTCGAATGTCGTCCTTGGAGTCCAAAACCTCTCCGAAATAAAATCCCAGAGAAAAAGTGAATGAAAAAGAGGGCACTTTTTTAATAGAGCTTTTTAAAACATTTTGTTATATGGGAGATAACAACAGTATTTTTTCTGCGGCGTTTTAAGTTGTTGCAGAATTTATATTTATATTTTTGTTTTCAAAGATCAACCATTGAAATTGAATCCTGCGGTTATTCAGTTATCTCAGCATGAGAACTTCGCGTTCCATTTTATTATGCCGTAATCACATTTTTTAGCCGCATCTTTTTTCGTAGATCTTAGATCTCGGAAGAATGATGGGGAGAAAAGTAAGTTAATGCCGATGGTAGGTTTTGTCCACAGGAGGTAAATTCAGTAGCTTTTTCAGAAAATTTAAAGGGAGAGAGGGGAGTTACATCATATGGTTATTTTTCTGCCTGTATATACATGCATATAAGTAAATACAATAAAACCTGCCAAGACGGAATCACAAGGAAATTTTTATTTCAGACAGTTTCCGTATTAAAGGCAATATGGTTTTCTTTTCGACTACATGATGAAAATTTTCAGTTTAAGACTGTCCGCAAAATCCAAACTGTCTACTTTCTGACACATTTCTTAAGATGGTTCCCAAATGACCTGCTTAACAACACGAAACTTTCTGACTCATTTTTAAACGCAAAGGAATAAAATTGGCAAGCCTGACTATTAAAGCGATTTGGAATCGAAATGAGTTTTTAATTTTTTGATAAATAAATTACTTATAGAGTTATAAGCGATTTGTGTCACATGACGGCACGTTTTTCCCCTTTGTCGCGCTGCCGCGTGGAGATTTAGATTCAAAACGCCAACTTAGGCAGTATATTCTGCCTTCACCAAAAAAAGGAAAGCTTATTTCGATTACATAGTTTCTGAATAAGAACTACTGCCAATTTCCTGCGTTTCCGAACAAAAATGATTTAAAAAATATGTCATAAAGTCGCCAGTTTGGATTTGAGAACAGCCTTAATTCATATTGTTTCGCAAACGCATGGAACTGGCAACAGCTCTTATTTAGAAACTTTATAATCGAACTGTTTTTTACATTTTCCGGTAAAAGTATACCTTTCAGAAAATGCTGTCAAAGTTGGCGTTTTGAACCGAATTTCCGAGAGTGAGAATGCGGGAGAGGAAAAAAAATTGTTGTCACGAGACAACAATCACTTATAACTCAAGATGTAATTAATTTAACGAAAAAAAAATTTTCGATTACAAATTACTGCAACAATTATGCCTGTAATTTCTCATTATTTTACTTTTAAAAATCCGCCAGAAAATATGTCAGACAGTTTCACGTTGTTGAGCATAAAATAATTTTTCGAAATTTTTTTTTACGTCATTGGGCTCATATTAAAAAATGCGGATAAATATGCAAAACAAGCAGTTTTTTGAAAGAATTATAGAAACATACTTAAGTTCTCAGGTTTTAAATGAAGTAGAAATTAGGTAAATATGCTGCTAAATTAGGTAAATATGCTGCTTATATTCTTGAAATAACGAATATATAGTTTGAAAGTAATACATATATTATGCAGGTAGAAAAAAAAAATGCATCATTATTTGGGACAAAAACCTGCCTTATGGACCCTTATCCTCTCATGGTCTCGAAGGAAGAAATACCATACAATAGAAAATGCTAAAAAGAAACTTTTAACCGGAACCTAACGATTCCGTAACGATTCAGGTTTTACTGCGTACACAAATTACAAGTGCAGTAAAACCTGTAAAAGCGGAATAGCTAGTGTCCAGAAAAAATACTGTTTTAGACAGGTTCTTGTACTTCAACAATGAAATTCTTACTGTTTCGATGAATAATGGACTTTTGTTTTGCATTAGCAGAATGAAAACTGCTTGATAATCATATTTAAAGTAGGATGTTATTGAATGTTATTGCAAATACCGCTTGTAGTTCAGAATTTTTATAAATCAAATGATTAAAATAATAATAATAATAATTATAATTCTCCAGTTGTTTAATTGAATCAAAATTTGTGGCAGAAATTTGATTTGATAAAGCGAAATCTACTGTATTTTAAAACAGAGAACGCTTTCTATAAATTATAAAATAAGTAAACAAGTATAATTTTTTCACTTTTCACTGATAAATTTTAATTCGATTACTTGACATATTTTTTTCATCATAAAAAATAGATTTTTTCCTCTTTATTCCTCTTGGCTGAATTTTGTATTTTATTCCCTTTGATATTAGAAATATTTATTTAAAATTAAATTTAGATTGCTATTTTTGTTATATATACATGAGTAAAACCGATTTATTCATAGTAATTATGTAAAACTTTAAAACATCAAGGAATGTTTTTTTTTTTTTTTTTTTTTTTTTTTTTTTTAATATTATTCATATGTAAGATGTACCTGATGCGAATATGAAAAATTCTCACACAGCCTTTTCTCGCGTTGCTTGAGATTTCGTCTTATCAAGTTTAAAAGTATTTAAATTTTGTTGCTATCCAATTATTTTCACGAAAGTTGGAGCACAGATAAATGGACAGACAGACAGACACACCAAAGCCATGAACAATTTTATACTGTAAGAAATTGTTAAATTAAAAACAAAAATGCATTATTACTAATTATTTCAGAATATTTAAATTTATAAGAAGATTTGATTTTCCTATATGATATGAATATATCTTTGAATATTAAATGATAAGAAAAAACGACGGTTTTATTTACATTACTGATAATATATATATACATACATACCTAAAAGTAAATGAGTTTGAATTTTAAATATTTAATTACTTCCACATTTATTTACTTATTCAATTTTTCTAACATCAGGCGGTTTGTGTTTTATCTTTATAGGGATTTGAAAAGCAATTAAGGTCGTGTGTCTGACTTTTAGAATGAAATTTAGGGCAGTAACTCATACATGAGGAAGAAATGTGCGACTGTACACATACGCAAACTGTTGCTTTATAAAAAGAGAAAATGGCAACAGCTAAATAAATTTGAACAAGTGGTATGTGTATAAAACTGTTGATAAAAAATTGCGGTTTCTTTTATTACTTTTTCGTTTGAATGAATGAGTGAAAGAGAGCTTTTTTTTTTTTTTTTTCATTTTTTTCATTTTTAGTGAGTAGTTGGGTAATAATGTTTCATTCATTCATTCCCCCCCCCCCCCCCGCATACCTTTTATGAAAAATTTACAATATGACGAGTTAAAAATGCTGAGTTGTTTATTTTTTCTTGGTAGTAGTTTTTAACTGATAATTACTAATGTGGTAATTTTCTTGGAAATCCAAGGAAGATTAAATACCTAAATATACTTTTCAGTATAACAACCCACATTGGTTCCTATGGGAACAGGCTATATATTTATTTCTCATCATTCAAAATGTAAATCTGCGGAAGAACGATTTTTATTTCATTTTTAAAACAGTGCTTATTCCTTTTGTTCATAAAAGAAAAATATTTTTTTTTTTTACTATCATGAAAGTTTAAAGTGATACAATTTAACAGTTGCTCATAATTTTAATTTCACGTATGTAAAGAATGATTGGAAATATCAACTATAAATAATTGTTTTGATTTTAAAACCATTATATTGTTTTTACTTCCATAAAAATAAAAGATTAGTGTTAGGCACGAAATGTAGGTTAGCAAGAAGAAACCTTGGATTGAATTCAAATCTAGCTTCGAGTTTTTTTTTTACTTTTGCTCGGAATTGTCTTTAT
Source organism: Maratus michaelseni (assembly GCA_963931845.1). Lineage (NCBI taxonomy): Eukaryota > Metazoa > Arthropoda > Arachnida > Araneae > Salticidae > Maratus > Maratus michaelseni. The sequence goes on from OZ007587.1 coordinate 132,411,950, forward strand.
TTATTTTTAATCATTCTTCACCACATATATTCGATATGTCAAAAATATTGGATATTTCTGATAATAATTTAAATGCTCTAATCTGATAATCCACCCCCCCCCCCCCCCTCTCTCTCTCTCTCTCTCTCTCTCTCTCTCTCTCTATTTTAATTGGTAAGTTTTAAATGAAAAATTTTGTCGAAACTAAGTAATCATAGTGTTTATATTATATATTTCAAATAACAACAACAACACTTATTTATAGCCCAATGTGTTTTACACCGTTTCGTTAATGAAATGCTAGTGCTTATTAAAGCATGATTCCTAAGAGAATAATATTCCTTTTTCACTTACAAAGGTATGAACATCTTCCTGTATCAATCGTTATACAAGAAATACGTGTCTCTAAGGTAAGAATTTTTAAAACTTATTTTCTAATATATATGTATGGATGTTTTTTGTATTAATTAATCGTCGACTGTTCTAAACTGCATAAATTCCATTATATACAAATTAATATAATGTTGCTGCAAAATGGTTTTATTATTTAAAAAATAAAATGTTATGATAAGTTATCGACTAAGATATATGTTCAGAATATTTGCTTTATCTTGATCCTACTACATTTTAAAACTTAACAAATTTTAGTGTAACATAACGAGATGAGTAGTACATATACTAGGTTACATGAAAGAATTCGCATACGTTAACGGTTTTAAGTATTAATTGTTAAAAATGAATGTTTAGTGTGATATGTTTTTATTTAAATGTTTATTAAGATATCTCGCTTCATTGTATGAATGAATTGTCTGACGTTGAAAAGTATTTCAAAAACTACACCCGATGTATCATTTTTCAACCTTTTCTTCTTTTTTTCTTTCTAATTCCAATATGCCTTATTATTTATGTATCATTTTTCATTCTTATTTTCTTTTTAATTCCAGTATGTATTATTATTGTTATTTATTTCACATATTTCCCTTCCCGTATGTTATTAATGTCAAATGCTAAAATTGTTTAGTTACATTAACAGTTAAACGAATTAAGTTATTTTTTTCCTGCGCGTGTGCATATACATTATAAAAATAATATATGACTGATTCATTAAGTAACATATATGATTGGTTAATCGAGTCATTATAAATCCAAATTTCATGTGTTTTTAACCCACTCACAACGATTGCCACGTTTACGTGCCACTTAAGGCCGCACGAAACCTTTAAATTTGAAAACCAGTATTTTTTATGGAAATTTTCCGCTTATCTAATCTCAAATTTTGAGCAATTATATAAGCCAAAAATACAATATGAAAAACTAGTGTCAGCCGGTGTCAAAGAATTAAGGCTGTTCTTAAATCCAAACTGGCTACTTTATGACACAATTTTTAATTCATTTTTGTTCGGAAACGTATGAAACAGGCAAGTGTTGTTATTCAGAAACTTTGTAATCAAAAGACGTTTTCCATTTTCTGCTAAAATCAGAAGATCCTCCAGAAAATACTGTCAAAGTCGGCGTTTTGAACAGAATTCACGCCCCGCCCCCTCCCCAGCAAGGAGAAAAACGTGTTGACACAGACTGCTTATAACTCAATAAGTAATTTATTCATAAAAAAAAAAAAAAAATGGAAAATTCATTTAAATTCCAAATCGCTTCAATAGTCAGACCTACCAATACTATGCTTTTGTGTTTTAAAATGAGTCTGAAATTGTGTCAGAAAGTTTTCGCGTTATTCAGCAGGTTATTTGAGAACAAACAGCCTTAACAAAAATGTAAAAGCTACTCGTCGTGAATGGGTTAAAGGAAAATGTCAAATGTAGTGTAAATCTTTATTCAGTTTTTTCAGTTAAAATATGTGTTAAATAAATAAGTACCCTTTATTCGCAAACTAGTTTTCGTCAACCCTTTAGAAATCTATTAAAATTACTTACTTATTTATTATTATTATTACTATTATTAAATTATTATTATTATTATTATTACTATTATTAAATATTATTATTACTATTATTTAATTATTATTATTATTATTTAATTATTATTATTATTATTTAATTATTATTATTATTATTACTATTATTAAATTATTATTATTATTTAAATAATAATAATATTATTATTATATTATTATTTAAATATTATTATTATTATCATTGTTATTTAAATAGTATTATTATTATCATTATTATTTAAATATTATTATTATTATTATTATTATTATTATTATTATTATTATTATTATTATTATTATTATTTAAATATTATTGTTATTATTTAAACATTGATCATTCTTTTGATATGTGGGGGAAAAAATGCTCGCGAAAGTATTTCATTTATGTTATAGGAAAATGTAATATATATTTGAACGGTTTATATATTTTAGTTGCACACTATATTGAAAAGTGCATAAAGTTACAAGTATATTCGTTCTATTCATACCTTTCCAGAATAATTCATCTCAAAATAGGACTTTTTACAAAATGTTTCATACCAAAACAGGATCCTTCACAAAATTTTTCATCTCATAACAGTAACCTTTACAAAACTTTTCACTTTAAAAGACGACCGTACACAAAATGTTTCATCTTAAAAATAGAACTTTCACAAAAATTTTCCTTCTCCGAACTGAACCGTTCACAAATTTAATAATTTGTAAGTAAGGTCTGACTGTTGCTTTTGCACGGTGGTAAACTCAATTATATTTTATTAATTAGTTAATTAATTTCCTTTATATAATAGTCGGTTTAATTCATTCAAACAATTCTGAAAATATTCCCATAAAACTTCGTAATTCACTATCATAAATATTTATTTTTCTTAATTAATATTTATAATTAATATTTTTAGATAAGATTTTTCAATATGTACTCAATATCTCCCACTAAATCTAACATCTTTCACCAGTTCAGAGAAAAAAAAATCGTGAAAATTGTTAAGTCCCATCAAGATTTCTTAATTAATATTTATAATTAATATTTTTGATTAATTTTTATAATTAATCTTTTTAAAAAATTCCACCTCATCAAGAAAACATTTCACGCAAAAATTTCTCCTCATCCTATAGTACACACAATTTCATGCAAAAAAAAAAAAAAAAAATATATATATATATATATATACAGTCCCTGGCCAAATTATTAGACGCAGTTCTTTTTATTATAATTTATTAAATATCTGGAAAGATACATGAGGAATTATCCTGAAACTTCAGGAGTGTAAACAACATAATAAACGTCATATATTTCCGTGAAGATTTTTTCCCGAAACCCCATAAGGGGCCGTCAACAAATTGAAGAAAAACGAATATCTTTTGGATAACCCTGTAAAAACTAATGTTGCAAAAAACATTCAAACTGTAGATTATGATTAAGTGACTTATTGTAATAATGTGGGTTCATTTTTATGAAGATAGCATGTATAATCAAAGAGAAATTCACGTTTTTATAAAAACAGTCCCAAATTTTACCAAGTTTTTTGCTTATAATTTGCAGAGTTTTTAATATAAAAACAAGTTATTTTCAGAAAATATGACAAACAAAATTATACACAATACTCTGCAATCAGAATTAAAAAATAATAAAAATTGTATGAAAAATGAGCAGATTTACTAAATATTGTTTCACTGCGCATGCGCGAATTCAATCAAAATTTACTGTGCATAATATATTAGCTTAATGTATAGACCAACTTTTATGAAAGTCTCAAAAACATAGCTTGAAAATTCTGATAGTAGTCGTCGATAGAATAAGCTCGAAATTCGCTGTTCCCAAAAGGAAGCAAAAAGATAAGGGGTTGTATCCAAATATACAATGAGAGACACTTCATTCTTATTATGTCAACTTTCATAAGCTAGTATATTTGGATACAGCCCCTTATCTTTTTGCTTCCTTTTGGGAACAGCGAATTTCGAGCTTATTCTATCGACGACTACTATCAGAATTTTCAAGCTATGTTTTTGAGACTTTCATAAAAGTTGGTCTATACATTAAGCTAATATATTATGCACAGTATATTTTGATTGAATTCGCGCATGCGCAGTGAAAGAATATTTAGTAAATCTGCTCATTTTTCATACAATTTTTATTATTTTTTAATTCTGATTGCAGGGTATTGTGTATAATTTTGTTTGTCATATTTTCTGAAAATAACTTGTTTTTATATTAAAAACTCTGCAAATTATAAGCAAAAAACTTGGTAAAATTTGGGACTGTTTTTATAAAAACGTGAATTTCTCTTTGATTATACATGCTAACTTCATAAAAATGAACCCACATTATTACAATAAGCCACTTAATCATAATCTACAGTTTGAATGCTTTTTGCAACATTAGTTTTTACAGGGTTATCCAAAAGATATTCGTTTTTCTTCAATTTGTTGACGGCCCCTTATGGGGTTTCGGGAAAAAATCTTCGCGGAAATATATGACCTTTATTATGTTGTTTACACTCCTGAAGTTTCAGGATAATTCCTCATGTATCTTTCCAGATATTTAATAAATTATAATAAAAACAACTGCGTCTAATAATTTGGCTAGGGACTGTATATATATATATACTAGCATACAACCCCCGTAAAAAATGACGGATTGTTGATCGGCGTTCCGTTTTCATAAGACTTCATACAAACAAACAGCATGAAGATTTTATTATTGAAAGGTTTGTATTGTGGAAAAGTACATTTTAAAGCCGGTAGATGGCGCCAAAACAAAATTTAAAGCAGAAGCGTAATACTGGATCGCTCACCGCAAAGCCTCCCTACAGAAGAAATCACCGCAATTTTTGAAAAAAAGTGTTTACAGAAAAAATTGTTTACAGAATACATGCTTATGAAATTATAGTATATAACCTCCGTTAAAAATGACAGATATGCGCTGCATTTTCATAAGACTTCATACAAATAAACAGCATACAGATTTTATTATTGAAAGGTATGTATTGCAGAAAAGTACATTTTAAAAATGACAAATGATTTCTATAAATACAAATGATGAGAAATTTTTTTATTATTATTATTATATTTACTCAATATTAAATTTTTTGAAATAGTTCAACGATTGGACAAAACATTCAAATTAAAAATTAATCCATGCGCGAAAGTTTTTGTAAATGAGTGTTATCAATGAATTTCTAAAGAGCTTGACTCACCACATAGCTCATTTTTTGATTATATAAGCAAAATTAAATGGAAATTACTCGGTACTATTTATTCCTTATATTTTAATTACGTTTCATAAGAAAAAATCATTTTATTTACGATGGAAACAAAATTTCAAAATTTGTTTGTATCAGACATGAAAGTGAGAAACAGGAAAAAAGTTGGAGAATTTTTACCATCTATACTATACAATGGCGCCAAACTCTTATAATTTAGACACATTTTAACAGTTATTTATACAATAAAATGCAATATAACTGTACATATGATTGTTATTTGTTTCCATAACTTAGAAAGTACGAAAAACAAATTTAAACTAACAATAAATGCATAGCCTAATTGCATCAAAAAATAAAACTCACTACAGGTATAAATCCAAATATATCTTATCAACTTATGTACAATGATTAATTTTTCAAAACAAATATTATTCTGGATGATTTGGCTGTTCAAGATTTTTCCCCTTCTTCCAAAAGAAAAAAAAATTTCTCCATGCTAAATATTTACACGTCAAATGAATCTTTGCTCCAGAAATAAATCTCCAAAAATGCATCAGTGAAATTATCCAAAAGTGTTGTATAAATAAGACAATTTATTCTATTAAAAAGAGAACTTATGAAAACTTCCTTTAAAAGAAATTTCACTCTGCAAAGACACTTTAAACAACTTCATTTATATACATGATTTTCAGATACTTATAATATAAGCTTGCCTTTCATTTGATGTCTCTTTTGCACAGCAATTAAAAAACAAACTCCAAGGATTGAGTAGACGAAATGTCTGATTATTAATTTTTTCAGACCCTACCCCCCCCCCCCCCCTGCAATTTTCTTTGCATTGTTGCATCAATCCAGAGAATGTCCGAAATTGCTTTTAAAAAGGTGGAATTCCTCCTTTAGGAGGAACTCTTTCATGCCTATTGTATTATCTGCCGGTAATTGGCACCAGAATATTTAAAAAGAAAGTGTAATATAATACTGGATAACAGTGTTCGTTTGTTATATCTGGGATTCCGATGTTTAATCTGGATTTTTAATTAAGAACTTAAAACATTATAATATGATATAATATACATGTTTTATAGGAAAATATGCTGAACAGGCATGATTTCAAGTAGAAGATATTATCTCATTTAGCTGTAGCTAGCATAGGTTTTACATTAATCCCAACATGGCGTTTAACTACCGTCGATTCGCAGGCCAGAGTGGTCACGCCCGGAATGATTACAGACACTTTCTTGCCTTCGGATTTTATTATAAGTATCTATCTATCAATCTATCTATCTATCTATCTATCTATCTATCTATCTATCTATCTATCTATCTATATATATATATATATATATATATATATATATATATATATATATATATATATATATATCTTTTTTCCCAAGTTCTCATAATTATTTTCAAAAAAATTAAATACAACAAAATTTAACGCGAACATTTTCTAACTCTCCATAAATAAATACATTTAAACTATCATCGTACTACAATGCACAATATTCCCTGAGAAATTTTTTTTACTGGACATTTCTTCGAACTACACAAAATAACATAAATATATTCAAAATATTCCTCGCAAAATAAAAAAATCCTTAAATTTTTCCAACACCCCAAAATAAAATAAATATATTCAGAATATTCCTTGCAAAAAAAAAAAAAAAAAAAAAAAAAGTCTTTAATTTTTTTCTAAGTTCTTAAAATACAATACATTTTTTTTAAATAATCATCGTGCTGAAAAACGTTCACTTATTTCTCCCTCCACCACTCAGCACCGTCACGCTTATCACATCGGTACGCTCCTCCACCTGCACGACACCTCTACTCCACCGTGTACAGCCTCCACCGTATGCAGGTGCAGCCAAACCATTAAAATCACACTACTAACGAGATATTAGAAATTAACTGTCCCATAGGCTTAAGATTATAGGCGGGTGTTTTCGCATGAGGAGAGAGAACCCACCCTTAAGGTAGTTTTCAAATGACCTGCTCAACAACGGAAATTTTCTGATACATTTTCTGATTATGTATAAATATAAATGCTTTTTGTCATCGTAAAACTGAAATTTCGTGAAATCATAATTATAAACCATGAAAATGCTTAGTATGCATGATTAATTGTACGCATGCAACTTTTTATTTCAGAGAGAAAAAAATCAGAGATGAATTTTCAATTAAAACTTCAATACTTCTTAGAAATTCCTGTATTGACTTAAGTAAACAAGGAAAAAAAATCTTGCCTCAAGCATGGGTTATGAAACACTTTCTAACACATTTAGAATAATGTAACAAAAAGCGTTTATTAAGGTGAAAGGTGATATCAAAGTAAAGAATTTGTAAAACGCATAACACATATTAAAACTCAATTTCAGATATTGCCATCTATAATCGGAAAAGTTTTAAAATTCTTTTGTAAAGTCCTGTATATGATCTATAAATATGTATATATACTACATAGTATGCTAAAATTTAGTTCAATTAGGAAATGTATAGCACAGTTGAAAATTCCCCTTCAGCAATTTCCGTCAATAAACGGAACTGTCTTCTTTTGTGCAACCGTGTATATGAATTTAGAGTTTATACACACCATGTAATATGCAAAAAGTACTGTAACCAAATTGTTTTATGTGTCCCTGTAAATGAACGATATCATGTATACCAACGCTATGCACACAATATTCTTACAGTATGCATCATATAGTGCACTTTACTGATGTATATCAATTTCAATATGTTTGAAATAAGTGTAACATTATTAAATTACACGTTGCAAATGATTTTTTCCCATAGACCATAACGTATCGGAATTCTTTTGAATGCCTCTGTAAACGAACTATAAATGCTACACATAATCACTACACATTTTCAATATCGAACATGGCATAGTAATTCTCAATAACATATATCAATTACTTGGCAATCCGAATATATTTAAGCGAATTAAAGCACGGACAGACAAACCGAATTCATAAACACTCTTCAACTGTGTTGGAAAGTGTTAAAAAAAAAAAAAAAAAAAAAAAAAACAGTTTATGGCTCTTTTCCCACTAATATCTCAGCTCCTATTTACCTTGAGAGCAAAAGGATAAAGATCATTAAGCAGCTGCAGGCATATTTGTATCAAATATAAATGAGGAAGAATGAAATATACTGGTTACCTAGTCTCTAGTTTCATTAGAAAATAAAATCAAGAAATGCCACCCGCAAATGAAACTAACTGTTCTAAATACTTATAAAACTTTTAACCTCTTTTACAGAAATATTAGAATTCCGTTCCATCAGATACAGTAAGGTAAACCCACAGATTGAATTCATTGTTCATTTCTTTTTTTCTTCTTCTTCTTCGAATATTTCCTGCAAGGAAAAAAGTGTCGCAACAGAATCGTTTAGTATATTTTAAAAGCAAATATAAAGGGGAAAATCTGATCTTTATTAATGTTTTTCTTCTAAGAAAAAATAATAAGTTTGAAGCTAGCGTTTCTAAAGGAATTTTACAAATTTAAAAAGAAAACTCGACGATAAGATATTTTAAACAATTTTAACAAAGAAATAACCGAAATTGAGAATTAAAAATATTCAAAAATTCAAACTATTGAGAACAATATCATTGGACTTCAACCAAAAAATGTCAAGACTGTGAAGTGAAAACTTGGATTAATGTGGCCTAGCAACAGCTGACATTTTATTAACATTTTTTGCTATTTATTTCTTTGATGGAGAGAGTCTGTCATGCACCAATTTGATTTCGGGAGAATGAAACATCATCGCACACCTGGATTTTAAAGGAATAGCAAACATTTGAAGCAGCTTAGTTTCTCAAAGAATTTTATAAATTTAAGACAAAAAAAAATATATTGTTCAAAATATTAAACTTTTAGCGTATTTAACAAAGCATTAACCGAAAACGAATGGTAAAAATGTTGAAATTTTCAAAATATTGAGAACAATATCACTGGACTTTAACCAAAAAAATGTCAAGACTGTGAAGTGAAAACTTGGATGGCAGATAATGTGGCCTAGCAACAGCTGACATTTTATTAACCTTTTTTGCTGTTTATTCCTTTCATGGAGCTGGAGCTGTCATGCACCAATTTGATTTCGGGAGAATGAAACATCATCGCACACCTGGATTTTAAAGGAATAGCAAACATTTGAAGCAGCTTAGTTTCTCAAAGAATTTTATAAATTTAAGACAAAAAAAAAATATATTGTTCAAAATATTAAACTTTTAGCATATTTAACAAAGCATTAACCGAAAACGAATGGTAAAAATGTTGAAATTTTCAAAATATTGAGAACAATATCACTGGACTTTAACCAAAAAAATGTCAAGACTGTGAAGTGAAAACTTGGATGGCAGATAATGTGGCCTAGCAACAGCTGACATTTTATTAACCTTTTTTGCTGTTTATTCCTTTCATGGAGCTGGAGCTGTCATGCACCAATTTGATTTCGGGAGAATGAAACATCATCGCACACCTGGATTTTAAAGGAATAGCAAACATTTGAAGCAGCTTAGTTTCTCAAAGAATTTTATACATTTAAGACCAAAAAATAAATAAATAAATAAATAAATAAATAAATAAAAATAAAATAAAATATTGTACAAAATATTAAACTTTTACCGTATTTAACAAAGCATTAAACCAAAACGAATGTTAAAAATATTTACAATTTTAAAATGCAGTAGGCAAAAAATAGTGTTTGTCCCCAAGATCAAATCATAACTTAGATGGCAAACAATGCCACCTATCAACAGCCGACATATCTAATTAAAAAATATATCATGAAGTAGCCAGTTTGGATTTGAGAAAACAGCCTTAAAATATTTGCTTTTAATGGGAAGGTTGGAGCATAAAATAACGTTTCTGTGCAAATAATATTCTGTTAAAACTTTTTTTTGAATTTCTAACATATGTGACGAAAAAAGGTTTTATACTTTCTGGACTTCCTTGAGACGAACTATTATAGATACAAACTTACACTTGATGCTACATAAGGGATATATGATAAAGTGAAAGAAAAAATGTATTGGGAGATTTCTACTCTCTTCGGTTCTTAAAATATAATTTTTTAACAAACAAATATGATTTTTTTTTACCAAAAAAGCCTAATAAATCAGTCCAGAGCTCTCAAAATTAAGATGTTACAAATATGCCAATACAAATTTAATTAGATTATGTAAAAGTATGTTAAATCACAAAAATGTACTCCACACGGTTTGTTGCAAGGAACTCTGATTATGTCAAAAATTAGAATTTAAAAAAAGTGACGTTAAAGATAAGAACACAGGGGTTACGACGCTTTACGTATTTTTAGGGATGAAAAAAGTTTTTGTTCCGTAATGGGCCTTGAATATGAAAAGAGCAAGGCCTTTAAAATGTAATAATCTGAATTTTGAAAATTTGGACAAAAATCGCTCTTTTATCAAACCCCGCGCTTTTTATATTCTCAAATCCAAAAGCACTACTTTCTGGCACATTTCTGAATTCATTTTTATTCGGAAACGAATGAAATTGGCAGGTGTTCTTATTCAAAAACGACGTAATCGAAAAACGTCTTCCATTTTTTGGTAAAGGCAGAAGATCCTGCAGAAAATACTGTCAAAGTCGGCGTTTTAAACCGAATTCTACACGCAGCACGGCGAGAAAGGGGGAAAACGTGTCATCACGTGACACGAATCGCCTGTAACTCGATAAGTAATTTATTTATCAAAAAATGAAAAACTCATTTCGTTTCCAAATCGCTTCCATAGTCAGACCTGCCAATTTTTTGCTTTTCGTTTAAAAATGAGTCAGAAATTGTGTCAGAAAGTTTCACGTTGTGGAGCATGTCATTTGAAGAACCACCTTAACACTATTTTAATGTTCAATAAATGACGTCTGGAAATACACCTGTTTAAATTAACTCCAGACAAGCCAGGAAGTCAAATAAGGAAAGAAAAACATACATTTTAGGCATTAAAAAAGCGGTAGAGCAATTGCCTGATTCCTGTTGCATCGGCAGACCATCACGCTAACTCCTCCGCCTTCGGGATGAAAAAAAATTGAAAACAATAGCCTGTGTGATAACAAATAGACATAAGCAGGATATCAGGTCACAAACAAATGAGGTTAAAGGTAATTGTTAAAGATAACAATTGCTTTAGCCATGAAATCCAAGCCTAACGTCATAAAAAAGAAAGATTCCTAATTTCTTTCCCATTGCTGAGAAAACTAAATGAAAGTAAAAGTAAATAACCACAAATTTACATCATTCTTTTTAGGTTAAACGAAAATGAATTTGAATAAAGGTCGAAATATGCAATTACTTTACGGCATTTTTTAAAATTAATTTATTATTATTATTAACAGATGATATTTTGCAAACGTGTAAACCAGCATTAATATTGTCTATTTTTTAGTTTTATAGGATACGATCTTTTGAAAATTACACAATTTCTGTCCCACATTTTTTTATAATGATTTTATTGTGAGTGTTTGAATTTTTGTCTAGTTCCAAGCATTTTTACTAAAATTACGTGTATTATTGTCATCCTTTATGGAATAGAGATTGGTCCATTGTAATCCCAACGCCATTTTTAGAGATTAAAATAATTAACATTCTAATCTTTTTTTAAAAAGCATTTGTTTTTTAAATGTTTACACACCTTATTCCAGTAAACATAAATTTCGATTCCTCTGAATTATTTAAACGCCCGCCGTTTACGCCGATGCAGTGAGAAATGCCAAATTTTATTGGAATAATAAAAATAGTTGAATCTATGTCCTACAGTACAAGATTTCACTTTTTTGGGGGGGCCGCGGCCTACAGTAGTTCCAAATCCTTAAAACGTGATTAAAAGCAAAAAATAATTAAATAAATAAAAATAAAGTTTCTATTTAAGGATTTTTATATGTCTACTTGGGTATAGAAATGTCTGGAGAACCATACGACACATTAGAGAGCATATTTTTTTATACACTTGCATTGGGACTTTATTGTGAAAACCATCGTTTAACATTCAAATGATCAGTTCAGATGAAAACGCAACGGTGTTTTTTAAAATTGCACTGTCGATAGGATTGTAAAAAGGGGTCAACGGACAAAGGTAGAAAGAATAAGTTACATACACCTAAAATGATTTACAGAATTTTAAATTTTATGTCTTATAAATAAACAAACTAATAATTTATCGAAAATTATTTTTTCTTGAGAAAGAAAACATTTATGAATCTCGCATACTTCATTTTCATTAGGGATCATGCTATAGTAAACCACAATAAAATAAAAAAAAATCATGGCAATCCAAGCATATTTACACGAGTTAGAGCACAGACAGATGGAAGATGGTCAGACAAACCGAAGTCAGTCAACTGGATTGGAAAGTGTTAAAAATCACAAAAAAATAGCTCCCATAGATGCTTTTTGGTGCACCGTTTTTTGTGCTTTTTTGGTGCACGTTTATCTACACTGCTGCAAAAAGATAAGTGTTTCTTAATCTATGAAAATATAATATAAGTACCAACAAAAATATACAATAACCTCTTCCATTACACACGATTCCAAAAAGCGTTCTTTATTATCAGAAACCAATATATTTTCGAAATTTAAAACAGCATTTACAAAAATAGAGTTTTTTTTTCTTTTTTTTTTTTTGGCCGCCACGGATTTTCAAAAACGTTTCAGAGTAGATTTTATAATCCTTTCATTGGGCAAAGTACTTGTATTCGTAAAATGTTGAAATGATTGAATGGCACCAGAATTTACAAACAATTTATTTTAAAAAGATTTAAAAGTTTTTCTTCGCGTTACTGAAGACTGCTCTCAAATCCAGACTGGCTACTTTATGACATATTTTTTAATTCATATTTGTTCGGAAACACATGAACTTTTCAAGTGTTCCTATTCAAAAACTATGTAATCAAAAAACAAGGCGAAAAATGTGTTGTCACGTGACCCGAATAGCTCATAACTCGATAGGTAATTTATTTATCAAAAATTGGAAAACTGACTTCGATTCCAAATCGCTTCAATAGTCAGACCTGTAAAATTTATACCATTGCGTTTAAAAATGAGCCAGAAAGTTTCGCGTTGTTTAGCAGGTCACTTGAGAACCACCATAATAAAATAAAAATTTTTATTCCAAACCTCTGGTGCCAATGTGGCATTTAGGGATTAAAATGAAGTAGTCTAAAAATGTACCACCGCCTTTCAAGGGTTTTTTCTCAAACCTGAATTGGTGTCTAAGATTCTATCTATTTTCAAGTAAACATTTTCAGCTGCGTAGTTTAATTTATATGTGCAAGAGTAACAAAATAATATTAATTTTAATGCTGTTAATTTATCATACACTGAAAAAAAAATTGTTGATTTTACAGTCTGAATTATGATACGTATCGAATCCGTTTAAAATTATTATTACTTCTAGGAAAAGGGCCTATGTATAACAGATTTTTGATATCATTAAAAATGGCCCCAAGGGGGGGGGGGGGGGGGGGTTAGAAGAAAAAAATTCATAACTTCGTCAATTCACAAGATATCAAATCCGTTTAAATTTATTATAAATCCTCTTAATATTATCTAAAACTTTTATATTGACAAGTTTTTTATAGGACCAACCCTTATAGCAAAAAAATAAAATAAAATAAAAATAAAAATAAAAAAATTTAAAAATTTAAAAAAAAATCCTTGCCAGCTCCGCTTGCAAACAAGTTAGCTTTCGAAGTGGACGGTCCCAACTGCCTCATCCTGGCAAAAGGTCATTTCCTCCGCAATTCCGAACATACAAGCGCCTCACGGTCTGCGTCTTCGAAATCTACCTGTGCCTGTAGGCCGAGCCGTCAGGGATTTTTTAGTAATTCACAATTATAATATTCATTAAAAATTAGAATAGACAATTCTATTTTCAATGCATTTAACTTAGACGGGTTTTTGTTGTTGTTGTTGTTGTTCTTATTGTGTTATTTTCCTGTTTAGGAAAGTTTAGGAAAATATACATTGTTTTATCAATAATATCAGTAACGTATAAATTTTATTTTTCAGATGATTTCGGTCTAGTTCTTGGATGTTCAAAGCATGTCAATGAATGCAGTAGGACGTAGGACTTGTAATTTAAAAAATATATATATCCTCATGAAAAATAATTTAAATTTCAAACGATGGTAATGCAAATGAATTTTATAAGTTCACCGAAAAAGGAATTTATTGATGGAATAAGAAATTTACAAACTATAGTTTTATTCTTTTTCATCGATTTTTTTCAATTTTGTCCGCTATATTGTATTCGCCATTTTGAATTTTCGTTTTCTGATATCAAATTAATAATCAGTAATTTAAAAAACCCTAAAATTTCTTTGCTTTTCAAAACAGCATACAATATTTTTGCTTTATTTTCCGGATTTTTTCAATTGTGTCCGTCATATTGAATCTGCCATTTTGATTTTTTTTCCTCATTTTGTAATTAGCAAGGTAAAAAAAAAAAACCTTAAAACCTTAAAACCTAACTTTTATGTGCATTCTTACGGATTTTCCTATTACGACCACGTTTTTGGCATTTGGAACCACCTACTGTGCGTTTCCCAGAATTGGGTCTATTTTAAATATTAAATATCTTCCGATGTATTCGCAAGAATTTCATGAAAATTTATATTTACGCTAATTTGTTTATAGGAGTCAAAATTGTGTTAGAAAAGGAACATTTTGAAGTTTTGTTCTACTTACGCAATATGGAGACCCTCGCCTGACTCTCCTCTAAATATATTTTTTATAGATTTAAAGAAAACACAATTACCAGACAAATGGTAGCTTTTGTACTTCCTTGTGGTAATATGGATATAATAGCCTTTGTTATAGCAAATAGATATAAGCACGATATCAGGTCAGAAGCAAATGAGATTAAAATTAATTTTTAAAGATAACAATTGCTTTAGCCATGAAATTCAAGCTTAGAACCGTAAAAAAGAAAATTTTGTAATTTATTTTCATTGCTGCAAAAAACTAAATGAAAGTAGGAATAAATAACACAAATGCGCATCATTCTTTTTTAGGTTAAACGAAGATGATTTGCAATAAAGGAATTAAAGCTAGAACATGTAATTACTTTATATTGTTTTGAAAGTTATTGTAGATATATTTTCTTCTTATTAGGTATATAAACACAAATAAGCTCTATGATGATATAGTTTTATGAAGGATTTTGTGTGAATTCAAAAATTTAATTGGAATCCAGTCGCTCTTGGAGGTAAAAGTTTAATTTTTGAAATTCCATCGATAACCTACCTTTAAGAAAATTACATACGGTTCATTTGAATCTTGATGACTTTTTGCTAAAGAATGGAGCTTACTAAAATAATTACAATAATTTTGTAAACCAATATAAAGCCCAATTTAAAATTATAAAATCTTGTTTGAAATCTGTCAAACGAAATTTTTAACTAAACACGCACTTATGCAAATTTTTTTGCTAATAAAATAATGACTAGCCTGATTATTTTGGTAAATTAAAATTATTCCCCCATTTTTTTTACGTCTGAAAATGCAATGCTTTTGTTTGTATCCAAGATTCAACCTTTCTGCTTTCTTCAGAAATCAGTTGAGGAAAAAATCCTTTTAATCTTGAAATAAATAAATAAATAAAATATCAATAGTTAAAAAAAAAAAATAGTTTTTTGAGGTTTACAAAAATGTTTATGAAACAGAAAAGCCCCTTTGATGCCAGCCAGTAATGAATCGAGAAATGTCATTTTCGTATTTTTTTTTTTTTTTCTTTTTTTTTTTCATAACCTTTTGGTAGTATTTTTTTTTTTTTTTTTTTTTTTTTTTTTTTTTTTACAGTGTGTACCTGTAAAACATCCTTTCCAAAAATGTGTACCTGTTTTAGATGTTAAAAATTATTCCATTTAATTTCATAAATTAAACTTAAATTTTAGATATCGTTTAATGTTATGAATCTTTGTAAAAAAAAATGGAAAAAAAAATAGATTTGTGTAATTGGAACATGTTTTATTTTTTTAAATACAATTTTTCTTCATGGGTTTTTGAATCATTACTATTATTAGTAGTACTGTCGTTATCATTACTGTCGATATTATTGTTATCGGGATAGTTTAAGATCAATTTGATAATTACTTTTTTCGTATTCAAACGCAACATCAAACTCAAACGATTTATTTAAAAGAGAAAAAAATCGTTAAGAAGATATAAAGTCAATGGAAATCTCAAGGACTGTTATGAAAGGGTAATGGCATACTAAATGTCATTTGCTAGTTTCACCTGCTCTAGACTCACAGAATTGTCATGTCAATTACCAACGTTCTACCGTTAAATGATTTCATAATGAGCGATTTTCTGTTTGCATCCTGTCTGTTATTTATAATCACTAATCATTTCATTTAGCAAGAAATAAATTATATATATGTATTTAATTATGTAAGTTGCTTCGAAATTGATCCATTCGTGATATCGTGTATTTTATTTATTGTTTTACTTTTTTATGTAGAGACAAATGTAAAACTATTGATATAGTGTAGAAGTTTTAAAATTATTTTAAGACAATAATAATAATAAAAGTAAAACATTTAAGATTAAATCTAAAAAAAATATATAACTTATTTTTTTTTTTTTAAATATAATTTGTTTTCTTCTAATTTTTCTGCAATTTAAAGTTAGTTTTTATTATCGTTAACTTTATTTTTTTAACTTTATTTTTTACATATTATACAAATAAAAAATATCAAAATTTTTTAAAAGTTAAAAAATATTTAAGATTAAATAAATTCACACGCACATATCTAATGATATAGCCTTTTTTTTTCCTTTACAATTTTTTTACAATTTTGAAGGGGAAAAAGTATATATTAATATAGTATATAATTGTAATACCTTTGAATTTCAAAATACATTAACAAGTTCTTGCAAAAATTCAAACTTAATTTCCAATTAAGATAGTTAATCCTAAAGTGTACACAGAATACCAAAAAAGTTAATAAAAATTAACAATTGCGAACATAAAATTATCAAAGCTATTTCATTTATGGTACGCGGCCAAAATTACAGAAAATTATAAAGAAATTATATAAAATAATTATATAATATGCCCTAAAAATGTAAAAAAATTGAAATTTGGATTACAATTGAATTAAAATGGAATTGGAAATAGAAAAAAAGACATGTGTACAACTTATGCATGAGTCTAGCAGAGCCACACACGTATCTAAACAATAGTGCAATATTTCATAAAATATACTGGCAAATATGCTAAGATCAGTATATATATATATATCTTTAAAATAAGGTACAAAACTCTTATAGAGAAGATAAAAATGATGCTTTACATTTTTTTAAGTAAAAAAGTCTAAGAATAAAGAGAAAAACTATAATCATGTTATGGATACTCTTTTCTTACACTTTTTTAACAAATATTTAAAAAATTGCCTTATATTTATAAATTCAAATGAAAGCTACGGCGTTCTTACGTTAAGAATAAAAATGAAATTTTACTTCATTTCTCTTAAGGTTTAAAATGCTAAGGATTAACAGAAAAAAAAAAATATGTTATGGATTTCTCCTTCTTGCACCTTTTTAGCAATTATAAAAATTTCAAATAATACCTCTTTCTTCTTATCTTTATAAGCATATTCTTATGGGATAGGATGAAAATTGAGTTTTATTCAATTCTTTTGGGGAAAAAAAAAATTCTGAAAATGAGGAGAAAAAAGATAAATGATATTATCGATTTCCTTTTCTTGTATATTTTCAACAGTTATGAAGAAAATTATTTCTTCATATCTTTATAAATGCAGATGAAAACTACAACATTCTTACGGAAAGTGTATAAAGTTTTAAAATGTCTGGATTAGATCATTCTAATCCAGCCACTTTAGATTTTCTTTTAAGTCTAAGAATAAGAATATATTTATCTTATCAGTGTTCATAAATGAACAATAATAAAATAAACAACGATAAAATGCTTTTTACTGGTATTTTTTTCTACAATTATAAAGAAAATTCTCTAATTTTTCACACCGGCAGGTTCAAAATGGATTGCTATGGTGATTATCTCTTGAACCGCTGATTGTAAAAACATACTTCCAGTAACAAAAATTATAGAAATAAAGTATAGCTTTTAGATATGGCATTTGTTTTCCAAGGGGTTCTATACTTTTTAAAATACGAAATCTAAGTTTTTATATGGTCCCGTTTCCTTAACTTATATTTAGAAAAATGTTTCCCTATGTTTAAGAAGGACATAAAAAATAATCCTATTCTTTTACGACCAAACCGTACTGAGTTATGATACTCTGAAAATTGTAAATTTTCGGTGTTTTCTGGCACTAAAAAATGAAAGACGGGTATTTAGCAAAAGAAAACAACAATAGAAATTTCATAAAAATTAAAGTATCGATAAGTTTTGATTGTAAAGGTTAATAAAACTAGTCGTTGGGGGCCACCATAATACTTACCCATCATCGATATGCATAACATAAAATATGAAAATAAAACATGTGTAAACTATTTATAAAATGCATTGCAATTCGAATAAAATCCTAGCTTGATGGCGTCATAAACTTTAAATGCTCTATTACTGAATTGCATATAAGAAACATCCTTATAACAACCATAATTGATAATCATATTAACTAACAGTTTACTGCGGCGGATTAAGCGTCTCATTTCCAATTAAAATATATATCTGAATTGAAATTTGAATGAAATGCAGGGTCATGAAAAATCGAAGAGTGTGGAAATAGGATTACAAATATCTCGGCAACTCATTATCCGATCGACTTCATTCTTTATGCAAAATTTATGTTTTTTATTGTCTTTTATATTCACTCCTTAAAATAAACAATTTCAAAAATTTTTATATACCTTTTATCAGAACGAATATTTCGAGAGTCCGAAAAAAATAGTTCCGGATAATACAGGTTACTGAAATTCAATAAGCTTCTTCCCATTATTACATACTAAGTACATACCAAATTTCAAGTCTCCATCTCAATTTGTTCGGGAGATAGAGCGTTTACAGATACACAGACACACACACAGAGAGACGAACGGCAAATTTGTTTTTCTAAAAATATGTTTTTCGGAATCTCCAGTGTCTGAAACGTGTAAATACGTCAAAATTTTTTTTTTCAATTTTCAAAACGATTACAAGACTTACCCTATACTACGTATGATGGGTAAGTAATAATAATAATAATAATAATAATAATAATAATAATAATAGAAATTTCATAAAAATTAAAGTATCACTAAGTTTTGATCGTAAAGGTTAATAATAATAATAAAAAAAGGGTATTTTAATGTATTTCGTAGAGACAGAACAATGTTTTTCTAAGTATAATTTATAGGAAAAGGGGGCCGTATAAAATAAAAGTCGAATTTTAATATATATATACAGCCCCTTGTAAAACAAATTTCATATCTAAATGCTGTATTTAATTTCTATAACTATACTTTTTGTAATTGGATGTATATTTCTGACATCAGCGTTGTAAGAGATAACCGTATTATGCCGAGGCATCTATTTTGAATCACCCGGTATACGCAGATGACAGCTACGTACAGCACTCTTGTGGAAAGGATAAAAATAAGATTTTACTTGAGACGTGACCTAAGATTCCGACTGGCGTAATCGGCGGCAGAAAAAAAAAAAAAAAAAAATGGACTGCCATTGGCATTTTGCGACAGCTCAGAGAAATACAGACAGTAGAGGAAAAGAAGGTAGGTTACCGACTGCTGTTTTTACACCCGACAGCATTATTTCTCACGTGTTTGTCACATGCCTCAACTGAACATAATAGGCAAATTAAAACGCAAGCAAATATACGTCTCAACTCTTTTCAGAACAACACTGAAAAGTATTTCCTCTTATCCCATTTTAGATGTAAACAATTATTTTTCTTTGTAGATTTGCATCATACATTCATAATGGGCGGGTATTTGTTAGAACAATATTTGATACCCAGTTTCCATTTGTTTTATAGCCTCAAAAACAAACTGTTGACTCTTGGTAGTTTTCTTCCGTCAGTGAAAATTCTATACCAGTCAACTGCTAAATCGCTGCCTTCAGGGTCTTGATAATGACGATGATGTTCGTTATCCTTCTAAGGTATGGTTCTGTTGTCAACCAGTTTAATCAAATACATACTTATGCTTTTGAATAATTTGTTATGCCGACATCAATTGCTATTCCTTTCCGTTGGAGAAGGAATTTAAATCATTTAAAAAATAAAAAATAAATTGCCTTCTAACTTGGTTAGAAGGAATCGCAGCTTTTACTCGCTATAACGGAGCTCACGGAATAACCAAGTATAAGGTTTCACATAACAAAATACAAGAAAATATGTGAAAATTTTATTATTAACAGTTAAGTTATTAAAAATTACAGAAAGTGTAATCCCATAGGCGTAAATTTGCATTTCTAGGTTAGCACAATGAAATTAATCATTAGTACTCTGTTAAGGCAAATCCGAAAGCGTTACTTTCTGACACATTTCTGAATACATTTTTATGCCTGAAATTGGCAGGTGTTCTTATTCAGAAACTATGCAATCAAAAGTCGTTTTCCATTTTTTTTTGTAAAAGTAGAAGATCTTTCAAAAAATATTGTTAAAGTCGGCGTTTTGAACATTATTCCCAACGCGGCAACACGAGAAGGGAAAAAACCTGTCGTCCGTGACAAAAAAATCTCTTTTAACCCTATAAGTAATTTATTTATCAAAAAATGGGAAACTCATTTCGATTTCAAATCCCTTAAATAGTCAGGCATGCAAGTTTTATGCCTTTACGTTTAAAAATGAGTCAGAAAATGTGTAAAAAAGTTTCGCGTTGTTGAGCACGGAGTTTCAGAACCACCTTAAACGAAGTTTTGCATTTCTACAGTAGCTGTATGAAATTACATAATTATTAATGGTAGCTTGAAATTTTTTTATATAATTTTTTTTTTTCAATTCTGAATTGTTCAGAAGAATAAATTTATTTAAAAATACCTCGAGAAAATCACATTTGCTATTTATTTATTCATTTAAATTGATTTTAATAAGGAATTATATATCTTTAGGATTTTTGGGGGGAAGAGGGGGGGAGGGCGGGGAAATTCACAAAATCGTCATCAGAGAGCAATTGATTATAATTCAAGGTGTAAAAAAACACTATTCAATTCTGTCAGGTTTCTGACTTTAACAGAACCTATATTGTATACTTATAATTAATTTAACTAATTATATTTAATCATTATTATATATTACGGTATTCTGATACATATTTTTCTTTTTCTGTAAAACTTTCGTATGTGATTAACAATGGAATTTCCCTGATCCGATTATATATTTGTAGGAGGTTCACGAGATCATAGTGAAAGTTACTAATCCGGTTTTGGAAGGAGAATACAATGAGCACTGGATGCCGAGCGAGCTGGGTTCAGAGCATAATAGAGGGTTGGAATGTTTTTAGAAGAAATGCTTCTACAATTATGGAAACTCCGTGAAATAAGAAGTACAGCCCCGTTTATTTGGAGAGTTGCCTGAAGAGTGGGAGACGTGTGACTCGTTGATGTGTAGCGGAGAGAGTAGGACGCGAGAGTCGTCAGTGCGCAGCGTAGAGGATAGACGTGCAGAGCCAAGAGTGCAGAGGAGTGTGTAGAATTGCAGAGAGAACGTGCATCGGACAACTTGGTCCAAGGGGAATTAATAGCAGCGTAGATGAAACGGTGTGTACGAGTGATGTATAACGAAATAGAATAAAACGTGCGATCAGGGAGATTGTCATTCGACAGTCGCATACGGCAAGTGATAATAATCTGTATTGACCAATAATGACTATCACTGTAACATTGTTTTCATGCTAATTTAATCAATAAATTATTAGTTGATTATTTACGTGATAACTTCTTTTCACAACGTGTCTGGTATCTGTCTAATACCGGTGGTGGCAGCAAATACCATAAGAATAAGGTCTCAAGGCTAGGAGAAGTACTACGGTGACCGCAAAAGACGACAAGACCATAACAAATTCTAAAGCACTTGAATATCAATGTCTTAAATTTCACAAATTTACGTATAAAAATGACTCCCTGAATATGTCAGAAATTTTGATCGATTCATTAACTCAAGATGTAATACAGGGTGCTTGAAAGGTCTTTCCCTGATTACAAAATTTATTCATATCCGCCTTATATCAGATAGAAGTGTCACCTACAAGCTGATGTTTGGGCCCTAGCCGGTATTTGGACCTTCTCCTCTATATAGAGGATATGAATAATTTTTTTAATCAGGGAAAGACTTTTCAGACATCCTGTACATTTAAAGGGAAAACGTCAATGAATTGTAATGGCTGTAAATTTCACACATTTGTGCATGAAAATGATTCCATGAATTTATAAAGCTTCCCGTTGTTGACCGGGATTTTTTTCTTTTTCTATTTTTGTGAACAGCCTTAAGAAAACAATTCTAGTAAGCTGTGTCAACCGTTTGAATTTAATGAATCGATCTTGATAGCTCACAAAACACTACTATCCCATCCTGCATTCTGCCAAGAAAGCTTGGCATGGAGCGCAGATAAACAAACCCAAGCAGTAAACATTTCCATTCTAAAAAAAAGTTAAAAAATGATCCGGAAGAAAAGTTGCCATGTGTTCAACCCCAAAAAACTTCTTTTAACCAAACTAGTGTAAATTAGACGCAAGCCAAACTATTACTCAGAATTCTTATCCTAACAGCTTTTACTGACAACTATTTACCTTGAGTATGTTTCTCATGAAACGCCAAATTATTGCTCTATGTAAATAAAAAGGAAATTTATTTTCAAGAAGTATATTTCAGAAGGCGTCTAGAGGACAAATGTTAAGGCCTTCTTGAAATTGTGTATCATAATCGTAAAAGAGTGTTCATTCGCTATCCATAATTTTTTTTAATTATTTTATTATTATTATTTTAAGATTCGTGTGAGGAATATTATATAATTCAGAATTCAGATTACAAATAAATTTGAATTACCAATAAGTGTATCACAACCTTAACTTAAAAAATAAATAAAGTTAGAGTTATTTTAAGCATAATAACTAACAAGTTTCGGATTTTCACATCTGGCCCAATATTAAAATAATGACACAAATATTAATAATTTTTTTCTTAATCATTCTGATTGGTAACGATATCATGCGAATTAAATTTTTTCAACTAAACGAAAAAATGCCCAAGCCGGGATTCTAACCCAGAACCTTTTGACTGAAATTGGCAATGCTCTACCGATTGAGCTTTCTGGGCTGACAATCGACTTACCCATCGTTTAATAGAGTCCCATTACCTGCGGTACATTCTGTTGAGCTATTTACATGGCAGACGAGATACTATTACCAATAAGGTTATCTGAGCAAAATATGCCCGGCTTGTTGTCGGCCCGGTAGAGCATTGACAATTTAAGTCAAAGGTTTTGGCTCGAATTCTCGCTTGGGCATTTTTTCGTTCGATTGGGAAAATTCTGTTCTTACAAATATTAATATTAATAATATTACTGTGAGAAAACCGAGTCAACATCTCAACTTGATGGAGTAAAAAGATTCACGAGCCACATGATAGATTCACAAGTAAAGATGATAATTAGACCATTATTAGAACAGTTTTCGTTGGAGTCGTATGATTGTTATGTCATTGCCGTAGGCTGACTCAGAAGTGAAGAAAAGTGACAGATCAAGCAACTAAAATCTAGAGAACCTATAACTTAGTAAATTGGATGTTACAAAGTTGTAGGTTCGGTTCTCAAATCCAATAGAGAGTAAGATATTTAGATATAAAGAATCTTCGATTCCTTCAAATGATGTGAGATATCGCTTCAATCACTGGCCTGTATGAAATGAGAAGTGAACAACATGCAAACTGCAAAAGATGTTACATTTGTAAGGTATGAGAAATGCCAATTGAATTTGTGTCTGAATTAAGACAGTTTGTATTTAATTTGTGGATATGGCATACGCCTGTAAAAATGCTAATTGAATTTACAATCGCTGAATTTTTGCTAAACCTCCTGCTGTGGGTGCAGCCTTATCAATTTACAAGAGTGAGGAGTGCCAGGCTGGAAGTCATCTTACCTTAGCGGTTGAGCATTGGTATAGATCAGGGCTGTCCAACCCGGCGCTCGCGGGCGCCATGGCGCCCCTTGAAGTATTTCTTGGTGCCCTTTAGAATGTTTTCTGTGATTAGCTTTTTTTTAACTATAAAATCTACACCATTTTTAAAAAATGGTTGATTTTTTTTAATTGTAAATCATTGATTATTGACCATTATTTTTACAATGTAGGCAGCATCCGATTTTTGACTCTTATCCTAGCAAAGTTTTTCAGATGAGCCAAAAGTTCTTCAGATGCGAAAATTCTAAATTTAATATGATTTTATATTTTTTTCTGCAGTCTATATTTAAATGGGCATGACTATCACTATGAGATGTATGTGTATCGTACAAGACTTGCGTGTGCCTTTCGAATGCTTCACGTTACTTAGCTTTTTTTAATATAAAAATTTCTTGTAATAATATACTTTTTTTAATTGCTAAAAGGTGTAAAATAAAAAATATATAAACAGTAAAATAACTTTTATTAGATTGTTGAGATGTTTCGGCTCACTTTTCTGTATGTGCAACGCAAAAGACGCGTGTGTGTTCTTAACACTATCAGAGTGAGATAATATTGTATGTTTCCAGTCATGTAAATAATGGCGCCCTTCTTTGTTTACCAACAGCTGAGATACGCCCCTGATTGATGAAAGGTTGGACAGGCCTGGTATAGATCATGCCTGGTTTAGCAACAATTGAGCGACGTATAAATTCAATAAGACCGTCTGTTTCATGATGCATTACACTCACTATTATTCATTCAAACAATACTACATTAAATATTCCATTATTTTAAAATAATTTTTGTTTTTTTGACTTTATCGAACATAAAGTTTAGTTTCTTTCAATTTATGTTGTTGTATTAATGACTCTAACTTATTACCTGCATGCATGTGGGCAAAGTTACTAAAAGCACACTTGTTTTACAAAAGCTAAGGGTGATATGTTTCATTAAACTCCGCTTAAGAACTCACTCCTCTTGGCAAGTCATTTTTAAGGCTTTTCTGAAATTCAAACTGGCTACCTTTAAGACATATTTTTTATTTCATTTTTGTTCAGAAATACAATGAAATTAGCAAGTGTTCTTATTCAAAAACTTTGTAATCGTTTTCCATTTTTTTGGTAAAAGCAGAAGGTGATATCAGAAAACACTTTCAAAGTTGTCATTTTGAACCGAATTTCCGACAACGCAGCACGAGAAGGGAGAAAAACGTGTCATCTCGATAAGTAATTTATTTATCAAAAACATGGAAAACTCATTTCGATTCCAAATCGGTTCAATAGTGAGGCGTGCCAATTTTATACGTTTGCGTTTAAAAATGGGTCAGAAAGTTTCGCGTTGTTGAGTAGGTCATTTGAGAACTACCTTAAGCGGATACGAAAGTGACGTACTAACGAGGTTTGACTACTTTGAAAATTTTTATTCAGATAAACCTTCAGCAGACAAAGAACTGAAATATTTATTCGAAATAGAAAGATTGTCTTCGAAATAGAAACAAGCATCACTTTTTCATGAACACCAGTTTTCATCAACATCAGTTCAACATCAGTTTCTTTTTAATCAAACAAGTGAATTTCTTTTCTTTAAAAATTTAGTTCATTTATATTTTTTGTTTTATTTCTGTTATTAAAATTTTATTTACAATAAAATAAGATTTTTTTTTGTAGTTTAGGATTTATATGCTTCTAATAATTTTAATTATAGAATGCAGTACGCTTTTATAATTTAACGTGGTTGAAACAATTCTAATTTTCGTTTCTTATGATAGCGGTGAAAGTCATTTTCCTTTTTGCAATCGGATAATTCGAATTTTTTTCTTTATCTACGCGAATTAACGGGCGTCGATTGTATATGTATAGTCTTTAGATTTTCTCTCTCATAAAAAAAAAAAAAAGAAAGGAAAAAGAAAAAGAAAAGAAAAAAGAAGACTGGGAAAATTTAACTGGTGTTATCATCATAACGAGGATCATTCCAGTCTCACAACTTTTTAAAAACAGTATTATCACATATCTAATAACTAATTATAGCCTTCATTGGAATTTACTGTGAAGAAAGGACATATTCTAAGCTATTATTAACATCCTACTATAAAAATCTTATAGAGTTATCATACAAGACCTAAATAAGAGATTTTTTGCACTGAGGGCCCTATGCAGTTTCTGCTCCCTATAAATTGGTCAGTTGTTTGATTTGGAGATGTTGAGGTAATTTTTTTTTTTTTTTTAGTATAATGAAATCAAACAGTGCACCTTTTCAATAAAAAAAAAAAAAAAGCGCCTTAACCATTAAAAAGAAAAAGATACAGGTATTCTTACAAATTAATATTTTCTGTATTAAACATTTTAATGTCAGGAAGTACTTTCTTTGAACAAATTTTCACGGTACTCTTAAAATAATAAACATTACTTATATTGCAACTGGGAATTTGATACTATTTTGTTTTTGGTGTTGTTGTTTACTATACTCGCCAAATTATGGAAAATTATTTTTTAATAAACCATTTAAAAGGGAAATATTTGCAACATTAGGAGATAAACTTCAACAATTTAACAGTTAGAAATGAAAGGTCTATAGAAAACCTTGAAAGGAGTTAATCTAATATTATCACATGATTTTGATAAGTTCACTTCAAATTTTCAAAATGAGCTTGAAAGTCTGCTTATATATATATATATATATATATATATAAAGAAGTATATCTAAATAAAGCATTTGTAAATTAATTAAAAGATTTGTTTTGCAAAAAGTAGAACGATGATTTCTGGATTTTTCAACGTAACTAATTTCATTAATATAATAAATAACATTATGGAAAGTTTTAGTGCCCCCGGAAATTTTCTGCACAAGGCATAGGTCCCAAGAGCCGTGAGATAATCAGGTTCTCGTTCTGTGAAACTTGGACCAATTGAATCAAACCCTTATACTTACATAGTCATACAGAACGTCTAAACCGTAATATATTTTTGTCCAAAAGTTAAGCAACAAATACAATATACTACTTTTAAAACAGTAAAGTTAATTGCGAGTACCTAAAAGAAAGTGATATAAACATCAGGTGTAGCAAATTGGTACCCCTACAGCACAACCAGTCGATGTGACGCCAGCAGGATGTCACCAGTGTCACAGTCACTCTTAACTATCGAGTGACTGCTATTTGATGACTCCCCTGAGAAGTCATCGTGACTGTTGATTTGTGACGAATCACCTGGCGACGTTAAAAATAAGTCACACTGTTATTCTTATGTGACCGCCATTTGAAGGCTCTATTGTAAAGTCATCATGAGCATTCCACTGTGATGTCACCAGATAAAGTTACAATGTAGTCACATGGGGACTTTTAGGGGACCAACATTTGAAGATTACTGTGAAGTCACTGTCAGCGCTTTGGGGCTCATCACAAAACAACATGGTGACTTTACAATGAAGCCTCTAAAAGATTGGGCACATGAGAGTTACGAGGCGGCTTCATTTCAAAGTTGCCTAGTGACTCGTCACAAAGCAGCAATCACGGTGACTTCTCAGTGGAATGACCAAAAGACGGTCACTTGAGAGTAATATTGAGAAAAATGAAATATATCATTTTTCAGTTTACTGTAGTGATTGTGACATTTGTGACTGTTTGTGACATCAAGGAGACGTCACATAAATCGGCTGTGCTGTTAGAAAAGCGTTTATATCATTTCCTTTTCCGTACACACAATTAACTTTTGTATTTGAAAATTAGCGCTCGAAAATTGATTCGAAATAAGTTCGGAATAGTTCGAAAATTGTGTTTGTTGCTTAATTTTTGAACACCATGTATTAATAATCAATCTCTAATCACAAGCTCGGATTACAGTTAAGAATTTTCTGAAAATTAGACTTGAGCGAAGAATCTTTTATGGGAAAATGTTAACCCAAATCATCCTAAAACTTATGCTTGAAGAAGAGGAGAATTTTACGCGGAAGAAAATTCTTGGGTTCAATCCCTTGACAATACTTTCTCCTGGCATCGTCTAGCTTAGAGGAAAAAAATATCAAAGTCATCACCCAAGGATCTTCTCTCCAAAGGGCAGCATTTAAAGGCACTTCACCTTGAATTCCTTTACTCAGTAAACATCATCGTCTAGCAAAAAGTCTTCACTCTATCTCCAAACTGCATTTTCTCATACATCACTTAGCTAGGTCACGCGTGATCAGCATCGAAAAAGATATTTTTGAACTGCTTGGCTGAAAAAAAACTGTATCACTTTTCTCTTCCGCTACGGCGTAGACGATGCAACCTTGGAAAGGCTGAATTTATGCAGGGAGCAAAATAAATTACACCATATGACATAATAACTTATGGTGAACAGAAGTCTTTAAACTGTAACACGATAGAGAAAAAGAAACATTGTTTGCATTTAAAAATGGAGCGTCTTTTAATAAACTGGGATATTTAGATTCAGTGTACATTTTAGGGACATTTACAACTGTTGAATATAAATCAAAAAGAAACTTTATAATTTTTGATATATTATTATTTTTCAGAATTTAAAAAAAAAGAGTATAATTTTCTCAAGATAAAAAGTGTTAAGTAACTGACATTGACTAGATCACTGTTGCATTATATCATATTGCCATTAAAAAAATAGGTCATTTCATTTCTCGATTTTTTTATCTTTTTAAATTCAAAATTATCTCTTACTAATTTGTAATTCAATTAAGATGGACATTTTTAAAATTAATTTACGTGAGCAGATTTTATTTTATTTTATTTTATTTTTTTAAATCTTGGAAATAACCTTGCTTAAATAAAGATCACTGATTTTGCTTTCGCAATATTTTATAATGAGATATATCCCTTTGATACCAACTCCTTGAGAATCATTGTAAGGCATATCATTTTCTGACATTGTTCATTTTATATTGGAGTCGTTTAAAATATTTTTTAAGGAAAAATAATAAAATTGCCGAAATACATATAAATATTATTTAATTGTATTGATAAAAATATGAAAATACAATATAATCCGGTGCAATTACCATTTCCACGCTACCTCTCATTTCCGTAAATAAAATTTAAGAACGGGGGTTATATATTCAAACAAGAAGGAAAAATCATGCGTCAAGCATAGATTATATAACACTTCTAAAATACTTTCAAAAATCTTTACCGTTTAATAAGCTGAAAGATGATGTCTAAAGTGTAAGTAAACAATTTGGAAAACACATAACACATTTAAAAACTCAATTTCAGGAATTACCAACACTATTCTGAAAAATATCCGAATTATTTGTGAAGTTCTGTATATGATCTACAAAATTTGTATCTATACTCTACAAAGAGTGCTAAATTTTAGTTCAGTTAGGAAACGCATATAGCACAGTTTAAAATTCCCCTTGTGGAATGTCCATCAATTAACGAAAATGTACTCCATATCTTTTGTGTTACCCTGTATATGATCTACAGAATTTA
The DNA here is from genome assembly GCA_963931845.1 of Maratus michaelseni. NCBI lineage: Eukaryota > Metazoa > Arthropoda > Arachnida > Araneae > Salticidae > Maratus > Maratus michaelseni. The sequence continues at coordinate 132,441,616 of OZ007587.1, forward strand.
TGCACATCACGTAATCGGCAAAAAATTAGTTAAATTTAAAAAAACGCGTTCCGCAACTGAAAATGCAACATGCGCAGCAATTATTGTTAACATACAGTACTTTAACTGAATTCTTTTGTGTGTCCCTGTAAATGAACGATGAATGCTAATGCACACCATATTCTATTCCATAGTAAGTCTCTTGTGATGCACCTTAAGTGATATATATCAATTTCATTGTGTTTGAAATAATGAAAAATTATTAAAATAAACCGCAAACGATTTTTCCTCAAAGACCGCAATGTAAAAGAATTCTTTTGGGTGTCCCTGCACTTAAAAAAAAAGTGTTGATTTTACAGTATAATACTGTCACCCCAGCTGCCAGTATTATACCGTAAAATTAACAGTAATAAAGCTGGGGTGCCAGTATTATACTGTAAAATCAACACTTTTTTTTTGCAGTGTGTAAATAAACTATAAGTGCTTTGCACACTCTATTCTATAGTAAACCTCTTGCACTGCACCTCAGTGATAATATATATCAATTTAAATGTGTTTAAAATATTTCAATATCATTAAAATTAAGTGAAAATGATTTTTCCCCATAGACCGTAATGTTACGAATTCTTTTGATTGTCCCTGTAAAGGAACTATATATATAACTTATATATAAGTGCTACACACTTCATTTTCAATACCGAACATGCCATAGTAAACTTGAATAACATATATCAATTGCATTACAATCCGAGTATATTTACGCGAGTTAGAGTAGACACAGCAGACAAACACTTCATAAACACTTTTCAACTACGTTGAAAAGTGTTAAAAAGCATTGTACCTCCGTTATATCAATTTAGCATGTTAACCTTTTACGTCTCGAACTAGGAATTAATATAAACTCCATTTCAATAATTTTTATCCTTATTATTTGAACATAGATTAGAAAATTTATGCAATAAAGTTAAAATATCTAGAAAGGATTCGTTCACTAAAACTAACTTGTAAAATTGGCAGTTTTTTTTTTTTTTTTTTTTTTTTTTCATAAAACAACATTAACACAGAAGCATATGGATATGCTGTGAGCGCACCACCCTGCGTCGTGTAATGCACTAGCTTGTCAAAATTCTCTGTAACAAACACAATAATAATAATAATCATAATAAAAATCAGAAAACATATTATTGAATTTTATCGGAGGGATGAGAGGGGGGGGGGGGGGGGTTGAATCTTTTTTTAATGAAATTGAATGAAATTTGGTAAAATGGTAGTCGTTTGAAAAAAGTGTAATTTTTTTCGCTCTTTTTCTCTAAATTCAACGAGGCTTAATATATATATATATATATAACCATTAATGAAACATTACCGAAACATTACCGAAACACCAACAAAAACTATGAATTTATGAATTAGAATGTAATAATTAATTGACAACAATAGTGTTCCCCAACACCCTGAATATAAGTAAAAAATATAAATTCCATAAAAATTTCATATAAGTAAAAAAAAAAAAAAAAAAAAAAAAAAAAAGAAAAAGAAATTAAGTTAAAAATTAAAAAAATGAAATTTGTGGAATTTAGACAGAATCTTCAGGTCCCAAATGCCTAAACACCACAAATAAAATGTATGGTTTCATCATCATATTAGCCATAACATTGCTAAAGAATATGTTTTTGGGACTACCACACCAAAATAGAGAAATAAACTGTGAAAAAATCATAAAGTTCAAAAAATAAAAACAATATTAAAAAGGAAAGAAACCTTGCCCATAAAAAAGAGAAAAAAAAAAACTGTGAAATATAATCATAAAGTTCAAAATACAACAAGATTAAAAAGGATATAGGGAAAAGAAAACAACAGTTACCAGATAGAATACATGATCCAAACAGGAGTCAACACATAACACAGGCAATGAATTGCAGAAAATCATTACATGTTGCCAAAATAAGTTTTAAAAGATGATTAACCAAGGAATATTATTGCACCAGCAAAGCCAAACACAAACCAATATAGAATCAGCTCCCTCTGTAGAAAATTTAAAATAGAACACCAAACATGTTTTCAAATGAATTAATAAGGTGCTGTCATCTATGAGAAAATTAGTGAATATTCTATGATTTAATAAAAGCATTTGATTACTATTATTAGTTAAAAATTAAAAAAATACTGTCTAAAGAATGATAACTGATAGTTAAATAATAAATAAATATAATTAAATAATAAAATTATGTTGATAAATTATTCAATTACATAAAAAAAAAGAAAAAAAGAATGGATGTATTAATGAAAAATTCTATGTAAAAAATGATATGTAAAATGGTGAAATTAATAATTATTGATATAATATAATATATATGAAAAGTTCATGACCCCGAAAAATAAATAATCTTTAATTTCCAAAAACTTGATTTTTTAAACGCTACTTTACACGGTGCGCTGAAAAATGTCGTTAAAAAAAAGCATTTAATGTTTTACTGAAGAAAAAAAGTATACAATTCTTTTAGTCAATTGGTATATTTTGCAACTTACAGTTAGTCCGTGATTTCTGGATTTATACCTACGAATCAAAGAATTCAGCACGCGTGCAGCTGTGTTCCGTTGGACTCCTTATAAGTACACATAATTTCGATCCAGAGATTGTGCACATTTTAGCAATTTGCGGATTTCTGGTCACTGCTTTGTTCAAAAATTTTAAACAATAATTTGAATGTAATAATGCACCCGAAATTATAATAAATCAATGAAGTAAAATATTGAAATAATCAAGAAAATAATATAAATTAAGAAAATCAAAAAAATAATTAAAATATTAAAAGTAAAGGTCAAGTGAATAATTAATAATGCATAACTAAACATGCATAATAATAATGAGATAAAATTTTCTTGAATAATTCAATGAAACTCCCCTTAAAAAAATACAATTTCAAAAAATAAAATTTATATTAAAATAACGAAGTTTTATTTCAGGTTTAGCCTCACTTAATAACCAAAAAAGCTTGATTAATACATAAGATCACGATCGCCATTGATATCAGCGCTATATTCAATTTTTTTAAGTAATAAATTTAAACTTCCTTCATGTGAAAGCATGAGTTCGGTCAGATTAACCAGAATTACATATTGAAATGTGTACAGAATGATATACCGTATATACTCGTGTATAAGTCGAAGAATTTTAGACAAAATTTGAGAGTTGAAAAGGGGGGGTCGACTTATATACGAGTTTGCATTTTAAAAAATAATAATACGAAAGATAGAGCTTATACTAGAGTTTTTCCAACTTGAGAACTTCTGGCCTTCTCTCCTAAAAGTCCTACAGTACAAATAAGAAGTAATATATTTTAGCAGTTTAAGACGTTGTTTACCCTTGTAAATAAGGTTTGAATAGATTTTTCAAAGATTTTTTTTCTTTTTAAATATCATTAAATTGATGTGAATAGGTTTCAAAATAGTTTAGGCTTCTGCAGTTTTACATAATTATACAATTTTAAAACGTTGAATTAAAAAAAAAAAAAAAAAAAAAAAAAAAAAGTTTATTAATTTAATGAAAATTTATTAATTTTATTTTTTTATCCTCGATTACAAATCATTTTTCAACATACTACCAGAAATGTGGTTCGACTTATACACGAAAACTCAATTTTTTTCAAAATTCTGCGTAAGAATTGGGGGATTGACTTATACACGAATATATACGGTATATATATAACAAAAAACACTTGAATTTTTCATGCATATCTTAAGTGTAAGTTTCACTGTTTACATCTGCAACGATATGCGAATTTTAAAGGTTTGTGGATTTTAGGAAAACTATTCTGTTTTTCAGCAGGTCCGCAATAGCTTTCAATTGACTATAACTTTTTAAATATTTCAAATTTCACCTAATCGTTCTAGCGGCTTACTCTACATCACATTATAGTGATTAAAAAAAAAATATTATTATTATTATTATTATTATTATTATTTTAATCAACGGTAACTTTTTTTTAAAGTAACAAATATTACATGCGAAATCTCTCAGTTCCAATAAAAATTGAAGGTAAATGTAGTATATTATATGGTTTTATCTATAAATGATGTCTTATTTTCATCATGAGTATAAAGTTTTCAACTCTCAACAGCATGAAATTTGTTCACATGTAATGGTCGATAAAATATCATTTTTAAAATATTGAGTTTCGTAAAATTGTCTGGGTTTTCTAAGCAAAGTATTATTTTGCATGAAATGTAATGTCTTCGGTTTATTCATTAGACGAATTAACCCATTAACGCCAAAATTATTTTTCTTTTGAAATATGGAAATGTTGCATTTCATACCGCTTTTTTAGAACAGAAATTTTTGTCTTATTTTATCGATGAATTTTTAGTCATCAAAGAAAGCGACATTTCAGAATTACTGGTACAATATATATATATATATATATATATATATATATATATATATATATATATGTATATATATTTAGCTATGGTGTTTTATTAATGCAACGGTAGGCTTTAATGGGTTAACTGCATTTTACCTGAGATTTTCTTTAATGCATACCTACCAATCTTACGCATTTTTCAAATCGCAGAAACGTACTTTGAACCAGAAATTTTAATTAATAAGTGAGAATCAAAGTAATAGTACATAGAAGCAAGTCAAATTAGTATTAAATTTTATTAAATAAATTTACTGGTTCTAAATGTGAATTTATGACGACTTGAAAAAAGAAGGCTGTGGGAGCTATGGTAATCCCTCTAAATTACCATTACTCCTGTGTTCTGTGTGCTGCGTCGGGAATTCGTTTCAAAACGCCGAGTTTGACAGTATTTCCTGAAAGATCGTCTGCCTTTACCAAAAAATGAGAAACGTGTTTCGATTACTTCGTCTAACAACACCTGTCAATTTCATGAGTTTCCGAACAAAAATGAATTCAGAAAGTGACTCTTTTGAATTTGAGAACAGACTTAATGGGACTTTAAAGTACTGTGGGACCATAAAGGGTTACTTAAAGGTACTTTAAAGCCAGTAATTACACGTCTCATTGATTACAAAGCCAAAGCCAAAGCCTAATCCTAATGTAAGTTTTATTTAGCTGTTCACGTTTTATTTTATTATAAAACACACACAAATTATTGTATTATAAGATACACACAATGTTTAATTCATTATAAACGACACACAATGTTTTATTTAATATAAAACACATACAATATGTTCTACCGGATTGCTATAGGAAGCAAAATTTCGCCAAAATCGCCGGGTTGCCATAACCAAGCAAAAATTATCGCAAAAAAAGATGCATTTGCGACATCTGTAGCACAATATTTAATTAAATAAAAGAAACAAATTTGATGTGCTAAAAAACATTTACATTTTTCAATTTTATTCTTTTTTATTCTTAAATGTGAAAGTTAACGAGACGTTAGACACACTCATGTTTGAGAGAAAAAGGTTAAAATCCCCTATTCAGCCATATGAACAGACATTCTAATTCGACTCTTAGAAGCTTACTAGACATATGCAAATTTAATTTAACAGACACCTGTTAGACGTAGACATTCTCAGACTCCCACCAGAATCAATAAATAGCACCGCTCGTTTCCGAAGAGATAAACAGAAATTATCGACTGTTTGGGCAGGAATTATTGACTGCAGTGTAAAAATATTTAAGTTAAGAAATAACGTAAAATTATTTGCAACTGAATCTCTTTTATTATAAAATTATTTCACTTTACCAATGTTTCTTATTTGATCAAGAAAAAAGATTTAATAATATGTTATTAGCTTTTCGAACAATTCAAAGATTCTTAATCTTTAAAGCATAACAAAGAGAGTTTTTCGAAAATGATTTATGTTAACGGAAAATAAGTTATTATTATATATTCAATGTGGCTTCCCCCCCCCCCCCCCCTCATAAAATGTAGCCGAAGTCGAAATTTGATGTTTAGCTTAGCATAAAGAAGCACGGGAAGTCGGCAGAACGAAATCCGAAGGCTGTTTTGTGATAAAAACAAATGTCCTATAATAATATTAATAATAATAATCTTTCCATGTATAATAATAATAATAATAATAATAATAATAATATACTTTTTACTTTCAATCATATTTTTTCTCTTACTATTTCAGACGGTTCTCAAATTCCCTGCTCAACAACGCGAAACTATCTGACACATTTTCTGAGCACATTTTTTTAAACGCAAAGGCGTAAAATTGGCAGGCCTGACTATTGAGGCAATTTGGAATCGAAATGAGGTTTCCCCATTTTTGATAAATCTTATCGACTTAAAAGCGATTCGTGTCACGTGACGACATTTTTTTTTCTTCTCGTGCTGCGGCGTGGGAAATTTGGTTCAAAACGTCGAAATTGACAGTATTTTCTGAAAGATCTTCTGCCTTTACCAAAAAATGGAAAACTTGTTTCGATTACAAAGTTTCTGAATAAGAACACCTTGAACAATTTTATGCATTTCCGAACAAAAATGAATTTAAAAATTTGTCATAAAGTAGAAAGTTTGAATTTGAGAAAAGCCTTTTAAAAGACATTTCCAGAGATAAAAGCAACAGCAACAACAAAAGACATCAGCTTTTGCAAAATTTACTTTTCTTTATTCTTTATTCTGAAAGAGATGTGTAATCATGATGTTTATACAAGGTACGTTATACGTTCTTTACAAAACATGAAGTTCAAATGCATAAATTTCAGCAAATCAGGGTTATTTTCTTCCAAAACATATTGTTTGTAGGACGAAAAAGAAACTGCTGGCTTGTTAGCTGATCAATCAAGTTATTTTTCTTGAAACAGAATTGTGTCTGATCTCCTTGAAGATTGAAATTATCATCAGCTCTGATTATGATCCTTTTTTCCTTTGGTGAATAATGCCCACAAGAATATAAGCTCTAGATCTATTAGAGTGCCCGCAAGAACTTTCTAGAGTGCATTAAATGCCGGGTAACTTTGAAATGTCAGGAAAATGCCCCGAAAGAGCTCAGGAAAGCTGAAATATTGAAAAGCAGCTAGGTAGTTTTGAAATGTCAAAAGTTACCGAATGTTTCAAAACTATTTTAAAACTTTCGGTGAACTTTATTATAAATTGGTCTCCCCATTTGTACAAAATTAATTAAATATACATATATTTATACAATCCTACTCTGTGGAAGTTTGCTTTTTTATGAAATTAAATGTAGCATTTAATTTTTTATTAACTTTAAATCACAAACAGATGCACTGCGCAAAAGATAACACTCAAGTAATTAAGTCGTATGAGCTAATGGTTTCTTTTTAAAATTTAGTCAAATGATGTCGAATCAAAATAACTTACAACTAAACAAAACTTGTATATTTGGAATAATAAAATGTAAACATTTCTTTAAAAGTAGTTATCTTATGCAAAATACTTCAGTTTATATTGAAATTTAACAGTAAAATATATTCTTTTTTACGCTTTTTAATGAAAAAAAAATGTATTCAGCATCTTTTTTGTTTGTTAGCTTTTATCGCTTATAATGGAACACTATATTCCCACAGTATCTCTGACAATTACATAATGGTTAAGGCAGCCTAACGCTTACAACGATTAACCCAATAACATTCATATAACTTGTGAGAAAAAGAAAGTAAGTGTCTATAACTGTACAAATAAATCCTCCAGTGTTTCCCGTATTATGACTAAACGTTTTTAACGACGCATATAATTGTAACTTAATCGCTTCGGTTGGCAAGATGCGCTCTCGTGCAGTTCCTCCATCGGACGTTAATACCTAAAACGTTACACACACAACGTCAAGGGCACTGATTCATTTATTCATACATTCAGAGTGTCGGGTATAACGGTTCTGAAAGGGTTAAAACTCGGTAAAACGATAGGACCTTTGCGTTTTTTAAATTCCCCCCCCCCCCCTCCGCTTTCTCTCTTTTTTACGCTCTTCCGCTCTCCAGGGGAAAAAGAGGATCACTTTCGTGTGTCGTGCGTCAATTAAGCTTTAATTGCGTATCGTCTCTCCACAAAGTTGTATAGAGGAAACGAAGTCAATCGCACGGTCACGATACGGGAGGTTCCGACAGCTTCTGGTGGTGAGAAAAAGGACGTAGTGAATTCACCTGCTCTCGATGAATTATTATTCTCAGATTTTGGCGGATTTTGTCTTATCGACCGTTTTCATCTTGACGAGGACTGTGTAATAAATTTCTTTTATACTTTTACGCTTTTTCGAGTCAATGCTCAGAAGAATGGTAAAAGCAAAATTTATAGCATTACTCAAGGTCGATTACGAAAGAGAATAATAATAAAAAAATCTTTTCTTTTCTTTCTGAGAAGAAAGAGAACAAAAACTCAAGAAATTATTTGAGAGTTAACAGCCTTACGCATTCAAATGCCTAAGCCAAGGGTGGTGAACCCGCGTGCCAGCCGGCCAGTTATCAGCACTATTTCTGAATAGTAATCTTCGTCTTATTTAATGACATAAATTCTGCGATTGAATAAGGCCAATATTAATATTTGGAAATAGTGGTGACAATTGGCCTGCTGGCACGCGAGTTTGTCATCCTTGGCCTAAGCAGTTCATTATGCACAAAACTGATGATTCACAAAATTCGTCACTAGAAAATAAAAGATTGAATTCTAGTAAAAGGTTTTTACAAAAGTTTTATTTTTCATCAGAAAAGACAAAGTTATGCTGTCAAAAGCATTTCAATGCCAACTCAAACCTTATAGCTATAGGTCTCCAATGTGTAGCTTTATCTTCAATTTGATCGGAAAGATTGGCTTTCGAATTTAAACTTTCTCAAAAGCTAACAGAATTACAAGTGAAAAAATATATATAAGGAAAACATCACAAAAATAGCGTTTTATATCTATTTATGTCTTATTTTGTATGCAGGGCATTATTTACTATAACACAACAAAGCAAGCAACAGCTCCAAGTTCTAAATCTGGAGAAATCAAAATTGACAAATAAGGAGCATTTTTTTTTTTTTTTCTAATTACATACTTTGAAAAAAATCCAAAATTTTGTCATCGGAATTTGAAATGATCTTTTGTTAGTGCTTGACCACCTGGGAGCTCAAATATCTATAGTGTTGTGTATCTGATTCATTCACTTGGTCATTTGATTTCTTTGTTTCTCTTATATAGTGCTATGAGTACAGATATTAATCCTTTACCTTGAAATTAAGGAGAATTATTGTGTTTTACCTTTCAATTTAATAGCGCCCTACCTCTTTTATGTAGCTTTCATTGCAAAAAGCTACCTATTGCAGCCGTTCGGAGGAAAGCAATTCCAAAAAAAATTTCTATATTATCACCGATCATGACCCCCAGACCCCCAAAACCACCCTCCGTTCAAATGTTGATTTATGTATATATATATCCATTTCATATATATATATATATATATATATATGACATATATCGTGCTGTGTAACTCTCTTTTTTACGAACCGATTTGGATGTGACTGAGTATGTGTAAAGGACATCGAGCTCGACAGAGTTCGTGGGCCAGCTTCATCCGCCATCTTGTTTCAAAATGGCGGCCAGTTAAAAAAATTTCAATTTTTAAACTTTTAAAAGATGTACAAAAAAATTATAAATTGAAAAATTGTTTCTGTTAAGTGTTAGAACGTGATACAAAGATTCTGGAACATTTTTTGTTTTTGCTATATCTTAAAAAATGGCTGAGATATGGCAGTTTGAAATTCTAGCGTGGCTGAGATTTTGGAACAATCTGATTATTGTTATGCTGTAATTCTCGTATTTACGAACCGATATGAATGTGACGGATCATGTGTACAGAACATACCAAGGTTTCGACCGAGTTCCTTCGCCAGCTTCATGCGCCATCTTATTTCAAAATGGCGGCAAGTTAATTTTTTTTAATTTTTTGTTTTAATTCAAAAAGATATATAAAAAATTATAAATTGAAAAAGCCTTTTTCCATTAAGTGTTAGATCGCGATACAAGGATTCCGGAACATTTTTCGTTTTGGCTTTATATTAAAAAATGGCTGAGATATGGCAGTTTGAAATTCTAGGGTAGTTGACATTTTGAAACAATCTAATTTTGTTATGATGTAACTCTCATGCTGAAATTCGCATTCAAATTCAGTATTAAAGAAAACCGAGATTGAATCTACTATAATTGGGTTCCAAGCATTTTGGCTTCGGGTGTTTAAGTAAAATGAGTTGAATTTTTAAAAACATGGACTATGAAAGCTACCTTTTCCTTCCGGTACAGGCCGGAAGGACTTTGTCCATTAAGATACTCTTTAACTTTTTTCTTTCAATTTTTCCTCTATATTTTGAGCTGTCGAATATTTATCATATGTATTTTAATGTTGCAATAGTCAGAGATTATCACTATATATATTCCCAGGGACACCATTACAAAATTTTCTTGGGGAAAAGAAAGTTTTTTTTTTTTTTTTTTTTTTTTTTTAAGTGAAGCAAAAAAACTTGTTTTAATCTTGTTGTGCACATCTTAAAAGCAATTGATACAAATTTATTCTGACATATATTTTGTAATTATCCAAGGTAGTCATTTATGATACACTGTTAAAAATTTGCAGCAAACTGTCCAGGCATTTGACCGTTTTTGTAGAAAACGGTTACATAACCGTAGTTTAACTATATTCTGACCGTATTATTACTCATTTAATGGTCAGAATATAGTTAAATTACGGTTATGTAGCCGTTTTCTAGAAAAACGGTCAAATGACTGGACAGTTTGCTGCAAATTTGTAACAGTGTAGCGTGTCTTAAAGTCTGTCTCAAAAATTTAGACACACACTAAAATATGATAGTAAAATTGGAAAAAGAAATATATAGGATAACTTCACGATTAATATTAAAACTGTTATTGAAATAAAACATATTAGAGATATTTTTATGGTTTCATCAGCATTATTTATTTTTAAAATACGCCTTCTTTTATTTTTATTAAAGAACAATTGTCTTGTAAAGCTTTATGTCTGAATGACTCACTACTTGTACTAATTGGATGAGAATAAGAGGTATATAATGACTGTTAGATATTACTTTCTTCAAAGTAAAAACTGAAAGCAAGTTTCCAGATGTGCGCACGTAAAACATTTTCAAGAGCCTATAATTCTGTATCCCATCCTATGATCTGACTTATAAAGACGTTTATTACAATATTATTTTGTAGCACTTGAATACAGACCTCGACCCTCAAGAACACTTGAAATTCCGTCACTCTATATATGTGGACTTTGAGGCCTTGAGAAGAAGATTCGATTTTACAAGTGCTGAGAACAGTTGGCTCAGAATATCTCAGGCGAGAAAGAAAATTCTTACGGCAAGCTATTGCCGCGAAAGGGAATTTTTGTCCAGGACAAGCCGGGCCATCCTGATAAAAACTTTTAAAATGAACTGAAATTAATTGTATGTGGCTTCATGTAAAAGTTCCGTGTGCTGTAAAGTAATCGCTAATAAATTAATGTTGCGCCTAACAAGTCTTTTAATTATAAGCGTTACAGTCTCAAAAAGTTAGACACGTTATGCAACGTTAACAAATGCTGGATTGATTCCATCCGACCAACCGTTTTCTCTGAGCAGTATAAGAGCAAATATTCAATTTCCCGTTGTTATTTAAGATGCCGAAAACTACGGAATTCACAAAAGTGGAAATTTTAAAATTATTTAAGTTGAAAACGAAAAATAAGCCCGTTATTGAAATTTCTAGAATATACAGAGTACTTACTAGAAATAACAATTTCGTCCGAAAATCAATATGCGGGCTGCCACGTGTAACAAGCGTTCATACTGATCGAACAACTGGAAAATTGGTGTCATGGCAAAATATGTTCATAAGGCAAATTAAATATAATTTCAGTGTTAATGTCTGTGTTAATAGGACATAATACATAGATGCACAAGACACTGCAAGAACACTGTCTTAAAAAATATATCTTGCAAACCGTGCCTAAAATCATCGGCTAATAAATAGGCTGGAATAGATTGGATTCGAAAGTACACATCATATAAGAGCAAGTGGTTCAGCTCACCGTATTATTTAGCGACGAAAAGAAGTGGAATCTGAATGTTCCTGATGACTGGAATTGTTACTGGTATGACCTCAGGAAACAGCCACGTACTATCTTCAGTAGATGACAAGGTGGCAAGACTCTGATGGTTTGGAGGACGATTGGCTTTCATGGCCAAATTTGCCTGGCATTTCTTCATGGGCAAATACATAGAAATAGATAAGGACTTCTAACAAAATTGTGTTAATATCGTGTCGCGACTTTCGAACTTAATGGCACCTACGCGCACAGTTCTGCGCAGCTGGCGAGCATCCCTGCTAAGGCAGCGCAACCTACAAACAACAAACCGAAACTAACAATGTAACTAACAAATTTTGTATTGCAATCTCAAGCAGACAATTTGAAGAAGCAGTCGAACTAGTGACGTACAGGGCAACTGTCCTACACAGACGCCACCTATTTGAAACTTTTTTCGATGAACGATTTTCTTCTTCGAAAGGCTATTCCGTTAGAAGAGGTTCTTAACTATTTCCATGTTCATGTTCATAGGAGACAAAATTCAACAAAGTATCAAGAGACACTAGAGCAACAGCTATTTCAGTCCTAAGTGAAGATTTCAGCACGATAATGCTTCAATCTCAGACTCAGATAGTATGAAGCATTGACTTTCCATCCAAAATTAACGTTTTTGATAGGCCAAGCTATAAGCCTGGACTTAAACTTAATTGAGAACAATTGGCAACTCGTGAAGTATACAAGAATGAAAATGAATAATTCTACGAACGAACTAAAAATGATCAGTGAAAAAGTATGGCAATTTCAACCACCAGTAATATTTAAAAATTTAATCGATTCAGTGGAAACATGATTATTTGAAGTAATCCAAACCAGGGAAATACATAAACAACCTCATGAAAAAGTGTTAATTGATGTTTTTCCATTGCTCTAAATGTTTGAGGCACTGTACAGTTACAGACTTTTATGATGTTTTACCAATATTATGATAATATACCAATTTATTCATTTTGATATGATTTATTTGAATAATTTTATAGAATCTAATAAGTAATATGTTTTTATTGTTATTTAATAAACCACATTTTCTTGTTGTGCCTAAACTTTTTAGACTGGCTGTATGATGAAGATCATATGCATATTTTCATTATTATTCAAAATTAATGTTCCCTTATGTTTCCTAAAGACTAATTAAATTTTTATTTAAACCCTTTCTATTTTAAAGATTAAAAGCAATTATATTTCATCAAATACATTAGCGTTTCTTTTCTATCATTTTTATGTCTGGCTTCTAACAGCAAAAATGATCTGCCTTTTCTGCAAAAATGCAGCTGCAAAATTATTCAATATGTACGTTAGATATTTTCATTACCCTTTCAAACTTTGCTTTCTGTCTGGAAAACTTAATGATAAATTCAAAACGTTTTTACATTTACGCTTTGGACCAAGCAGAATATTAACTTCCTGGTTTCAATGTAAATGCTGTCTTTAATTAATTCCCAACTGCCAAAATTCTATATGCTCATCAAATAATTCATATACAGGAAGCCACGTCTGACTTCTTTCTCATAACATTCATTAGATTGCTGCTCCAAAAATTACGAAAATAGCAATAAGTAGCCAGGCATGGCACTCCTTTGATTCATTCCCCCCTGTAAATTAATATGCCAGATGCCTAACTGTCCGAAATTCTTTCTGGCGAAAAATGTGCGATACACATGTATATTTGGTGTGGAAAACAAAGCATCGGCGAGAATGTATTGTAAAAATTACAGCAGATCCTTTTTATCTCTGATACGGAGAAGATCAAAATTTTCATGATGTGAACTACGTTCTGAGTGCCGAGGGGGCCACCTCAAACTTTCAACTCTCTTTCGCTTAAAATAAAAACATTCCATGGAAATCATCTGTTTATTTATTCTTCTTGCCATGCATCTTTACACGGGAGGAGAACTATGGGTCATCTGCTAAAAATAACGCAATGTTATTATGCTTATTTACTTCCAAAAACGGCCAGAAGACACAATGGACTTCGAAACTTTCTCACAGATTCTTGGTACCGGACTTATAAAGATGCAATAATGAGAGTTGTAGGTGGTCCCCTGAATATTTTATTCTCTGTACGCGATGTGATATCTTTTAAAGACCTTATAAACTAAATATTTTACAAAATTTAAAATGCTCCGGATTAAACTATTCAACGAATAATTTCGTTCTGATAACGACACTGTCATCGAATCTGCCGGCCTACCGAATGCACTGGAGTGCTGCTTTTTGCGGACTTGAGTACCGGACGTATCCTGATCGACATGATACCTGTACTGACTTTTGCGGCTCCCGGCTTTCAGCGCTTCTCTAGTTTCTGCCTAAGGCCACTGTTTCTGTCACTAAATTTAATATAAAGGGAAAACCAAGATTCGTGCGTCCGTTAAGCCTTCCAAAATTGATCGTTTGGCTAAAATACATAGAGATACTCTATTTTACTCTGTGTAACATAAAAAAAAGTCTGCTCCAGATTTTCACGAAATTAGGACTGTGTACCGGATCCCTTTTCCAGAATTATAGTGACTTGTTCCTGAAGTTCCTCAAATAAAAATGGCCTGGGATGTTTATAAACTAACATTTCACCTTTCGTCGGATAACGGCTTCATGATGCTCATGAACCCAGTCTTAAACACTTTTACGGAATGGACTCACTGTTACTGAATTATCTCTCACAGAATGCAGAAAAACGTAACGTGAAATTTGGACTGCATAAAGTTGACCTTTTTTAACTATTCCGTACCCTGCATGAGTACAGGATAACTTTTAAAAAAAATCATTAAAATAAATGTATTATCTACTACTCATCTTGCCTCTGGTATCTGACTTTGGATTATATCGTGCGCCACTCAGCAAATACCCTGCTAATAATTAGCATACCGGTGCTAATCGTACACCGCTGTGAGAATTTAATTACTAACAAGACGCGTGCTTCTACCCTTTATATTATTCGAATAAATAGATGTGAAGCGAAAAATATCGCCGAGAATAAGAACTATCTCTTCATACAAAGTAGAACTACGTTCTCAGATTATTTGCCTGTAAAACATTTTACAAGATTCGATTTTTGACTCATCTCGTCTCTTTTGTGCGCTTAGGACTCTATCCAGACGTTTCTCCTTGTTGATATAAAAAAAAAAGAAAAACAATAATTCGAAACTGAACCAAATGGAACTTCAAAGATGATTTTTGAGCATTTTCGGATAGATTTATTCAGCGGCTAGTTCAAGGATTGCGCATAGTCAATCACTTTTTTTTTTTTTTCATTTCGCTAGCGCTTGTGTTTTTAATACATCATTCGTCGCAAGATCTCAGTAGATAATATTACTGTGTTTTTGGTGTTATAAAGGTGCACGATTTTTTTTTACAATTTCCCATATTTATTAACACAGTGAAGTTTAAAAAAAAAAGGGGGAAAGAAATCTTTTATGGTGGCATATCAACCATAATAATACAGATATTTTTGGGTAAGTACTAAGGTTATAGTGATGTTGTATTGAATATACTTACCTTAAGATGCACTACAGCAACAAATCAGTCAAATAGTGTTTTTTTTAATTAAATATTTACTGTATTTGTTACTATTAGTTTTATTTGGTAAACATGCTTTTCCTATAGATGTGATACTTAAAACTTGGAAAATGTTTTTTGCATTTTATTTATGCGATTTGGAGATATTTTTAGTACCGCTTTACTATTAATGCAGTAAATCTCATCTAGAAGTATTTATAGAATTAAACATATACATTTTAGCTAGATAATTTAATTTACTTGGATATGCATAACATTTTATTTCTGCTCATATTGAAATCTAAAAGAAAATTTTTGCCTTGCTACTGGACAAATGAACAAAAAGGCAAATGAAATAAAATTAAGAATTAGCATAATAGGTTCAAAAATGAAATGTTTTTTTTTTTTTTTTTTTTTCAGTCATTTACTGTATGCAGATTTTACTCATGTTTAATAACTGGTAAAGTTGATATTTTTGAATATATACTATATTAACATTTTATATTTGAATTTTTATTCACAACATGTAAATATTTTAACGTAAGTAAAGTGTATATTTTTAATGTTGGTTACGAGAGGATGGTTATGAAAATTCATGAGTAGATAATAGTATTGTTTTGATGGTTTTTATTGCAGTCATTTACATTCCTTATTCAGTTGTTTTTTGCGTAGAAATATTTAATATTTTAATTTGCTGAATTTTTACTTCTGGTGGAGTGATGACATATTTCTGCTTTTATTGGTCAGGTTTATATTTTTACGGGACAAAATTCATAATGTTTGAGTTTTTTTAAAAATAAATTATCATTCCTGTTCCTTGCTCCCTACAATGTCACATAGAATTTATATTTCAATTCGATATATTTCTATTGATATATGATAATTCAATTACACTTTTTTTCTCATTAAAAGTTTTTTATTAATTGCATAATATTCATGGAGGTCATTTTACAGTAAGATATAGAGTTTTTTCGTGAGTGTAATTACTTCTGTTGTAGGACTATTTTCTAGAGATGGCCCTATGACTGAATGTTATGTTTCATGTCTGAGGTGAGTGAGATGGCCACTTACTCTTCTCGGATATGCAATGTGTTTACTTACACGCATGTTAAAATAATAATAATAATAATATTGTCACAATTACTCAAGTTTAAGGTCTTTACTTTTACCTTCCTGTATTTTTCAATGTGGCGGTAATTTAAGGTGTTTATTTCTAGTTATATGTTAATGGTAAATATTTTAATATCATTTTTTATTGCATTAAAATATATATGTATATGTACTTTGAGGCTATGGTGCGTATAAAAGCTTTGTGCCAAAATTTTCCATTAAAAAAAATCTCTTATTTCAGATTTTTGATTAAAAATTTCATATTCAAAATTTAATTTCCCCAATGTTATTAGATAATATGATATGGTCTGGTATAAATTTTACTTACTGTTTGTGTGCATAAAAAAGGGAAAAAATAATAAACGTTGAGTATGCTTATGGTTTAAACATTTCAAAGATATGCTCAATTATACTCTAATTGTGTCCCCTTTTTCCTCAATTAATATTCAAAGGTACAATAACATGGTGACTGAACATCAGTTAATCATGAAAATAAAATTTTAACTAGTATATGTGCATTTATATGTTTTGTTATATATTATGTTTTGCTAAAATTTAAAGATTTTGTTGCTTTTTGAAAAAAAATGAATGCAATGCATATTGACACGGAATTTTTCTGCGATACTGTCATATGTCCATTCAAACTTTTATAGATATGTCATATTCACTCTTATCTTCGTTCATTTAACAACAACAACAACAAAATACATTCTTGTACTTCATATGTATTTTTAGGTCTTCTCATAGACAACATTTAAAATTTTAATGTCTCGTTACCGTCTGTTTACATTTTACAAAGATTTCTTTTTAAAAAATTTTATGTTCAAGATTTCAAACATTCTTTTAATATTTCATGCATTCGTATAATTCTCGATTCAAGGAGATTATACTTTTACTTCATCGAATAATTCTAATTTCTCTTTTAATTTTTAATGTTTCATTTTTAAATGTAAGTATAGCTTCCGTTGATTAAGTTTCTGTAGAATTAATCAAGATTGTTTTCATATTGGATTATACTGAGCGATCACTCAATATGGTTTGTTGTAAAAAAATTTCTTACATTAAAAAAAATAATAATAAATAATTTTTTTTTGAGGACACATATTGTCATTTTTACCTTATTATTTAAATTTTTATTCTAATTTTGCAATTCAGTTTCTTTTTCTGCTACTCACATCGCATATTGTATGACATTTCACTACGTCGTTTCGACTCATTTTATTCTTACCTACAGTTACTCAATTCCTTCTATAATTTTTGAAATGTCAACATTTTCACACGCCTTAGTTTATTTGGTCGTGATATTTGGTACTATTTTCATACTCAGTCGTATTCTTCCAGAATTTTTTCAACTATTTCTTTCAACAAGAAGTATTTTGTGAGTATTCGCTGATATTTGAATTACACAGTTGTACAAGGGTTATTTACATTTTTTTCATTTCAAGTACTAGTGGATATTTGCGCGATCCTTCTTTTCGTACATTCTTGCGCGCAGACTTGTATTACATGGCCGTCCAATGTTTTCTTCAAGTACAAAGATTTTACAAAGTTTTTCACCTATGAGTTCTGCATGTGAGATTGTTATTTTCACACACATTTATTTAAATTTTTCCTTTTTATATACACACTTTTCTTTTCAACTGCAGGTTTGTAACAGGTTCACATACATTTTTCTATATAAAAAAATTCACTCATTTTTCTCCTCGTTTATATATCAATTCACATTTTACTGTACTTTTGCAAATTGTTCTCTTTTTTTCCACACTTGTTTTGGAATTTCTTTTACACATTTATGGTGTATAAAGTTAAACGACAATTTGTTCTTTTCTTCGTTTCTGTATTTGCATACATTTCCAGTTAGTTCATTGAGTTCTGGTTCTCCTTTTGTAGCCAGAAAATTGGTTCATAGAGTTCTGAACTCCTTTGTAGTCAGAAAATTCGTTCATAGAGCCTGGTCTCCTTTGTAGCCAGAAGATGTGATCATAGGATCTGGTCTCCTTCCGTAGCCAGAAAAATGTTCACAGTAAATAAAAATATTGTTCATTGTGTCTGAATATTTTGTAGCCAGAGTTTTTTCTTTTCTTCTTCTTCATTTTACACACATACACCCTTTGTCGTACTCAAAATTACTAGGCACAAATAGTTATTTTGGGTACATTCTACATACTTTTAAAATCTGTATTGCAATTTTCGTATTAAAAAAAAAAAAAAAAAAAAAAAAATCTCTCATTTTATCATACTTAAATTTATTCTACCAACTAATATTTTTAGAGAATGGACATTTTCTGCTCATTTTCTTCGACGTGTAACAAGACTATTTAATTTTCTCTATGTTCATGACATATATTTTTGCAATATATTAAAAAAATAATTAATTATTACAATATTAATTGTCCGGTTATTGTTAATTTTTTCCTTTTAGGTCACATTTCATGTACTTTTCTTATTTATATCATTATAACATGTTTGTAGTGTTTAAAAAAAAATGTATATACACACAGAATTAACATGCACCTATCCATGCCACTTGGGTCATTGTCGATATGTTAGTAAATATTTTTCATATAAATCTTCACAATATTTTCTTTTAACGTATTTTCAGGTATTCTAAGCCCATTCTTATAATTTACGTCCTCGAGCATAATAAAATATTAATATTTATGTAAAAAAAAATTTCTGTTTGTTAGATTCATGAATGCCTCTTAATCGCGGTACAGGTGCATTTATGCATATTTGGTTTGTAGAATTGTAGTATTATTTTTGTTTTTATGTGACATGGCTGGACCATTTTTATGTGTTATGCTGCAGTGCTGCAAGATATATATATTTGACAAATTAAAAAAAATTACTTGTATAGTACTTCTAATTTAAAATTTAACAATTTGTTTAAAAAACAATTTCAGTGTTTATTTCTTTTGGATTGGTAAGTAATTATTTGGTATACGTGATTTTCATGAAGTACTCCATATTTTACACTCATACAAATGCTTTTTGCAGGCTTTTCATTTGTAAAGGTTGCCAAGATTCCTTCATATGGTAGACGATAAGTCTTGCATACATCTCTTTTTCTTCTTTTACACATGTACTTTATTGTATCACAAAAAAAAACTAATGCGCTTACCTTTTCACTTCTTTTTGGCATTTTAAATTTAAATAATATTCTTTGAATTTTATTATTTTAAAAATATATATTTTTTAATTTTCCGTATTTACTAATTGTCACTTTTGCTCACGTTGATAGGATTTTTTTAAAAAGTTAGGTGCAACAAGTGCAACAATTTTATTGGCTATACAATTTTATACCTCAAGATATTTCAAATTAACATATCTAATTAAATATCTAATTATTTATAACTAGTTATTTGCTTTTAAAAGCATTATCAGAGTTACTCTTTGCATTTCTATCAAACACAATCAAAGTTTGTATTTTCAATTTAATGCTTTCATGGCAAATGACAGTATCCAGTAAAAATTGTATAGTTTTTCAATATCAAAATACAGTGTCCATTTTTCTATAGTTTAATGTAAATGTTGGTGTGTGTTTTATTTCTGTACACAGTATTTAGTACAAGTGCATATTTTTTTCTTTTTTGCTTTTACATTTTTATATGTTATTTTAAAAAAATATATTTTATTCATATGCTGATTTTTAAGATTTTATCAGCACTTCAAGATATTATTTTGTGTTGATGATTAAAAAAAAATAATAATAATAATATGAAGGCCAAACAACTGCCTCATCAAATTAGCCTGCAGGTAAATTTTTATCATGATCATGTATAATAACAATTGCTAGCATTATATATATTTATGGGTACACCTTAAAAAATATATAGCATTATTATATATTGGCCATTTCCTTTATCCGTCGTTTATGACGTGTCTATTAAAATAAAAGGAAAATGTTATTTGTGTCTGCATTTTGGAGCTCTTATGGCTATACGTATATATTGTATAAGCAGACAAGACATTTCAATTTGGTATACCTTGCACAGCAAAGTGCTAATTTTTTTTAATCAAGTACTTGTTTATATTTTTATATTTGTTTTATATGATTTTTATGTGTTTATTACTTATTTTTGTATGGTGGTCTCCCAGGCTTTGAAATGTTTGTTTTATGGATATTACAGCTTGTTTTCAGTGTGTGCACATGTGTATCGCAACAAGGTCAGCATTTTTTTTCCTATGAAGGGGGAGTATATGTATATGATGAAGATCATATACATATTTTCATTATTATTCAAAATTAATGTTCCCTTATGTTTCCTAAAGATTAATTAAATTTTTATTTAAACCCTTTCTATTTTAAAGATTAAAAGCAATTATATTTCATCAAATACATTAGCGTTTCTTTTCTATCATTTTTATGTCTGGCTTCTAACAGCAAAAATGATCTGCCTTTTCTGCAAAAATGCAGCTGCAAAATTATTCAATATGTACGTTAGATATTTTCATTACCCTTTCAAACTTTGCTTTCTGTCTGGAAAACTTAATGATAAATTCAAAACGTTTTTACATTTACGCTTTGGACCAAGCAGAATATTAACTTCCTGGTTTCAATGTAAATGCTGTCTTTAATTAATTCCCAACTGCCAAAATTCTATATGCTCATCAAATAATTCATATACAGGAAGCCACGTCTGACTTCTTTCTCATAACATTCATTAGATTGCTGCTCCAAAAATTACGAAAATAGCAATAAGTAGCCAGGCATGGCACTCCTTTGATTCATTCCCCCCTGTAAATTAATATGCCAGATGCCTAACTGTCCGAAATTCTTTCTGGCGAAAAATGTGCGATACACATGTATATTTGGTGTGGAAAACAAAGCATCGGCGAGAATGTATTGTAAAAATTACAGCAGATCCTTTTTATCTCTGATACGGAGAAGATCAAAATTTTCATGATGTGAACTACGTTCTGAGTGCCGAGGGGGCCACCTCAAACTTTCAACTCTCTTTCGCTTAAAATAAAAACATTCCATGGAAATCATCTGTTTATTTATTCTTCTTGCCATGCATCTTTACACGGGAGGAGAACTATGGGTTATCTGCTAAAAATAACGCAATGTTATTATGCTTATTTACTTCCAAAAACGGCCAGAAGACACAATGGACTTCGAAACTTTCTCACAGGCTGTAGGTTGAGAATGTTGCAATAACAACGCTTGATAATTGTTAATTTTTGCGCTTAAAGTGTTTATTTAAGGGACTACTTCAGTCATGTGAAGACACTCGCAAGCTAATGTTAAACCTATGGAAGGGTTCTTTTAAAATATCTCGTTCGCATTTCAATATTTATTTTTTTTTAAATTTTATTTATTTATTTATTTATATTTTTATTTGCATTGAATAGCTTAGGTCGATCTCTACAAAGGTCGTTTTTTACTTTTTCAATTTTGGTTGCAGCTTTTTTTTTAATAAGGATACTTTTATTTTCGAAAGTGAAAGTGTCCTCACTAAAAAAACTGCAATCAAAAAAGTAAAAAACGCTTTTTTGTAGAGATCGACCTAAGCTATCCAATGGAACAAAATATTTAAAAGTATTGAAATGCAAACGAAATTAGGTTTAACATTAGCTTGCGAGCGTCTTAGCGTGATTGAAGTAGCTTTTAATTAGGGGTCGGAAAAAACTACTTTTTTATTGTAGCGAACTACAACTACAACTACTTTGCCGAAAATGTAGTTAACTACAACTACAACTACTTGTTTTAAAAAGTAGCGACTACAAACTACTTCGCTACTTTCAAATTTTATCAAAGTGTTCAATTTACACTAGAAATTGAAGACGCGGATTAAATAATTAAGTGACCACTCGTTATATCGCGTCTGCCAGGATACAATTAAATAAATGCGACATAACCGAGGGCATTAAACAATTAAGAAAGATAACATAAACGAAAATGTTTTGTGTTTGTCTCCAAAATGTTAGTTTATACCCACTTAACAAATTTCGTAGCAAAATTGCAGAAAAACAACCCTAAATGCAAACAATAAATAAATCTGTAAATAGAGCAATTCCGAATAATAAGAAACCCGGTGGTAAAACATGAAGACTTAATAACGAATAAATAGACAAGTGTTGCCAACAAGAAAATTAATTCTTTTGGTGGGTGGTTAGTATGATTTCAGCGGCAAGTGTCAATTGAAAAAATCTATGACTTCACGCGATGCGTTTCTATACACTGCAAATGATATTTGCCACTGGGATTCGGAAATTGTTGAGCAGGACAAATTCTGCACAAAAGAAACAATTTCGACCACGTGATTTGCAGAATGGCCCTTCTTTTTCCTGAAGTAACGTTAAAAGTAGCGTCGGTTCTTGCTACAAACTACTGATTTTTTGTATCGCGTTACTCGCTACACTACATTATTCAAAATATAGCGCGCTACACTACAAACTACTGTAAGAAGTAGCGAATACAGTAGTTTCGCTACTTGTAGCGCGCTACTTCCGACCCCTGCTCTTAATGATAATGTTTCTGTTTTACTCAAATCCGACAAGTTATTTTAAGTTTTGTGCCATTTCTAAAAAAAAAAAAGTTGAGATTGTGACCTCTTTATAACTGATACAGTCTAAAATATCAATTTCCTTAGGGAGGGAGGGGAAGTATATGTCCCTGTTTAGCCTTCCCCAAATGGCGCTCCTGTGTATTCCTGTCCTAACGTACATAAATGACAGTTTTGTAATTAATAATTTCGTCCACTTTGACAGCATTTTCTGAAAAAAAAATTCTGTCCTTATCAAAAAACGAAAAAAAAAAAACTGTTTGATTAGTTTCTGAATAAGAGCACCTACCAATTTGATATGTTTGCGAACGAAAATGAATTTTTTTAAAAAAAAAATGTGTCAGAAACTAGCCACTTTGGATTTGAGAAAAGCCTTAAGGGCATTTCTAAAACTGACTATCTTGAACACATTTAATCTAAAATAATATTTGAGATAATTAAAAGATAAAATTAATTCATTATTAAATGGCCCTCTCAGATAGAAATGAGTAAATTGTAAATTTTTTATGACTGCAATGCAGACTTAATACATACAATATGATATATATTTTTTTTAAAATCAGACTACACACGGCGGTCAACTGACAATTATGTGGAAGGGAAAACGCACTAAGAGAGAGGTGTGTTATGAAGGGAAAGAAAAGTCGCTACTCAAAATTGATAAAAATGAGAATTCAGAAATGCTTCTTGTGTATTATGTTATTCATGGATAAATCTTAGTGTCCAAAAATTTTCCACTTCTTAATAAGATACTAAATGAAATTGTATAATTTATCAGTGTTATCAAAATTTAATGCCAAATGTGACAGTCTCTTCAAGAAATTTTGTATAGATATGAATGCGGGCTATATAACACCTTTGTTTCCCACTGAGGTAAGTTAACGAGGGACAACATAACCCTCCTATACATAAAGATGAAGTTATATGGCTTCGTCGCCTTTATAGAGATATTTTACAAACATACTTGTCATAAAAAGTTGCCTATTTTATAAGCTAAAGAATGTAAAATGATTTGTCAATGTTAATGCGCTTTTAAGCTTTCTCCGTATATGAATAACTTCCCATATAAAATAAATAATCATTATACGTTACAGAGGGGAGAGACAGCAAGAATTTATAAATGTCGTGGTCGGGCGTGGGCAGAAAAAGATTGGCAACCCCTGCTCTAAAGAATCAAAGACTTAATACTGATATCTGTACCAGTAAAACTACATTTGAAAATTAATATATTTTATTAACTAATTAATCTGCGCGTTACTCTTTGGAGAAAAGATGAATCGTTTGTCCCCAGTAAAGGTTTTAGAATAATAATAAATCTCGACCAAGAAAGGCTTGCATAAATTTATTTACCCATAAGCATACTGTAACATTAAAACAAACTGTTTAGGTAAGTTGCAGATTCAGAAAAAAACACTTGTTGCAGACTTTAACGTGTAAAATGCAATCAAAAAATATCCTGCGAAATTATCTAATTGTATTAAGCATTGCTGCGTTCGTCGTTGAATGTGTAATCTTTCTTTCATTTGTTCATAATCTAATTATATACACTCTTTAGATATCGAGTTTCCCACGAATGTAATCCTTCATTATCAGTAAAATTTTTCATAATAGAAAAAAAAATAATTATAAAAGGCTTGAATAAATTATTATCTGCACATTATTTTACCAAAACACTAAATATAGATTAGCAAACCGAGCAAAGATTCGCTCAAGCGAAACTAATATTAACGTTACACGAAATTCAAAATCGAACATTGAAACTTAAACATCTGCCAGAAGATTCAAGAAAAAATTTTCAGTGTGAATTTAATATTTTCATCTGCTGTGTGATATTAATGAATCTGACACAGATGAACATCACGGAACACGCATTGAAACATGCACATAATTTTTATTGAAACTTCATATTACATATTAAAAAAAAAAAAAAAAAAAAAAAAAGAGGCTGTACCTAGGAATATGTAAACGATTTTTAAAATTACTAAAAGCTCGGAATACTAATTCTGTAAAGCTTCTCCAGTTCCAACTTATGTATTTTCATGTTTTGTTCATCAAACTTTCGATGATTTTCTTTGAACAGACATCATACGTGTCGGTCAGATTCAAGGGCCTGATTATAGAAAAGGCCTGTGAAGCCTGTGCCCAGGGCACACATTTTTCAAAGGCACTGATGTGTTACTTTTCATAATGTCATTTAATATATTTATGAAAAAAAATACCATGAAAAAATCTAAAAATGTCAACATTTCTAGGTTTTTACAATACATACTCCAGATAATTTTGAATGCCCTCTTTCATATGCATTTATCAAAATGATTATTTGTACATCCCAATATGTTTTAACAAAAGATAAATAGATATTTTGATGGAAACAATTTCAATATATTATTTTTCGTATACTTTTTTATTAAATATCAAACAAAATTTTGAAGCAGTCAAATAATTTCTTAACTGCAAAATTTTACGCAAAAATAATTATTTGTACATACATTAATATGAAACATCATCTAATTATTTGTGGAGTTGTTGAAAACAGAATATTGAGCTGAAGGAATATCATTGGACAGGAGAAATCGTATTATTATTAGGCTTTAAAAAAAAATGGAAATGTTACTGGGAAATTGAAAAAATAAAATAAATTCTCATTTACAAGTGCTGACTACATAATCAGAAACTGTGAAAAAAGTTGAAGTTGAAAATAAACCCGCATTATACGGTTCCAGTAAGTTAATATCAAAGACAAAAAAAAGATGCTTATAAAACAATTTTAAAAAAGCCCATTGTGTTCAACTTCAAAACTTACAAAAGCACTTCCAGCATCTTCTAGTATCACGGTGACATCTCAAATAATAAGAAATGTTTTTCCTGGCGCGGGCATAAAAGTAAGAAATTCAAGAGAAAATTGTCTCGTCAATGAAGAAATTTAGAAAAAATGCTTGTGGCTTTCTTTGGCCTTAAGAGATTAAACTATACACCTTTTTTTTTTTCTGAGACGGGCAAGATTGGAATTTTTTTCGCACTAAGTAGTCGGGAAATATCGCGAATAAAACAGACCTTCTCTATATATCCTAAACTTATATACTTCCATCCCTAAAACAAGTTAGTGGAGATTTGAAGCTGTTCTCAAATTCAAAAGATCTACTTTCTGACACATTTTTTAATTCATTTTTGTTCGGAAACGCATGAAATTGGCGGGTATTCTTATTCAGAAACTTCGTAATCAAAACACGTTTTCCCTTTTTTGGTAAAGGCAGAAGATCTTTCAAAATATACTGTCAAAGTCGACGTTTTGAACCGAATTCTCGCCGGGGCGCCGGCCGCTAGCAAGCAGAAAACGTGTTGTCATGCGACACAAATAGCTTATAAGTCGATAAGTAATTTATTTGTCAAAAAATGAAAAACTCTATCGATTCCAACGCACTTCAATAGTCATGCCTGCCAATTTTCTGTCTCTGCGTTTAAAAAAGAGTAAGAAAATGTGTCAGAAAGTTTCGCGTTGTTGAGCAGGTCATTTGAGAACCACCTTAAGCGTACTTCTTCGTTGAAAATATTTAAAAAAAAAGTCCTTTATAAATTCATACGTTACAAACTACAAGTACGCTGTGAAACATTTTTATGTGCTGTGTTTAATCTTTAAATCCCACAGTTTTATGTAAAAAATCTCTAAAAGGCTATACATTCTTGGTTCTGAATCCCGTTATAATACTTAGTAAAAATTAACACTGAAAATTCAAATACTTCTTACTAATAATTCCCTTTTCTATGATCACTGCTATGTAAATTAGTTTTTATGTGTGTTTTTCAGAGAGTATGAAAATTTGTTTGGTGTCCTCTGCAACAAGGAGCATGGGGCGAATCTAGGAAAAAAAGTAATCGGAAAAAAAGTAAACGGAAAAAAAGTAACTGAGTCAACAAGAGCGGAAAAAAAGTAAACAGAAAAAAAGTAATCGGAAAAAAAGTAAACGGAAAAAAAGTAAACGGAAAAAAAGTAACAAGGTATTGATAAATATTGAACTTATTGATAAATAAGTGTTAAAAGATAACGAAGTAACATATGTCTGATTTATATAATTCCCGTAGGCGGATATTTGCGAATGCTATTAGGAATTGAGTAAAATCACCCCCTGAAAAATGCCCCATCGGTAAAAAGCTCCCTGATAATAAAAAAAGGGGGGTGGGGGGGGATAGGCTTCACGTTAAGATGGGAAAATACCACACATTTATGAATAACACGTGTTTGAATAAGCCAATTATAATTTCGGGTAAAGCACGTGCTACCACGTGTATTTACTAACCACGTGTACTAGGAACAATCAGAGCATTATATACATCATATATTCTAATACGAGAGCAAATCTTGTGTGTGTGTGTGTGGGGCGGGGGGGGGGGGGTTATATATATATATATACAAATTTTATTTTAAAAACAGCTCTCAGACGGGGGACATAAAACTTGAAAAATAATCATAAAAGCATCCGAATGAAGTTATCATAAAATTCTGAATATTTTATAAATAAATTTTAATTAAAAAAAAATTAAATTACTATTATATTTAGTTGCAGAAGTTTTTTTTAATCTGAAAACTTGCTCAAAAAATAAAAACTACAATTAGATCCTATGTTCCATCTGTATAACATATTTAGATTTCAAGACACAAATTCATTTTGAAAGCTTTACGCTATAAAACCTGGAGAAAATGTAAATTAATTTTATTTTTTATTTTTTATTATTATTTTTTTTTTAATGAAAAAGTTATTTGAAATAAAAAATGGGAATCAGAAAAAAGATGCAATTTAATATATTTACTTACATACAGTTAAGATTATTTAACACCTAATTAGTTTTGAAACTTGAATGAACTTTTCCTAGTGTTATTAAAAAAGAATAGATATATATTTTTAAGGAGAGCTAACACTTTCTATTAACTAGCTCTTACAATTATCATCTTATTTATATAAAAAAAAAAAAATGTCCGTATGATCATCTTAATTGCAACCAAATTAACACATGCGTTAAAAAATTTATAAAAAAATCATATAATCTTAGAAAATAGTAAAAAAAATATATATATATATATATATATATATATTCATTTTGAAAGCTTTACACCCACCCAACAGGACGGTTGGGTGGGTAGATGTTAGATTGAGATGGTGTGTGGCGGAGTTGTACGGAAAAAAACGCATGGTTAATTTATATTATTTATTTAAAAAAAAGGGGGGGGGGGCTTTTTGATTTACACAATTGTTTGATATTACACATTTTATAATGGACTGTGATGTGATATTTTCATATGTATATTAATTTAGTTATATTTACATATTCATTATTTAATTAATTTAAATGAATTTATATTCATTAATATTAAGAATGTTTTTGATTTAATGATTTGGATTAATACCTACGGTGGACAATATCATATTAACTTCTAATATAATGTATACTTTTCTAAAGTGTTAATATAATATGTTTTAATTTTTATTAAACGTTCTACCCTTACCACTTATATTAAGTGTTTATAATTTTTTAACTTTGTATGAAGAAACATTATATGTTACTAATTCATTTCAATATTTAACTAATATTAATTTTAAATTCTTTGTATCTTAATTCCAATATTTAGTATTTTATTTTAATTTAATTTATGTGATGTCGCATTTTTGGCACAGTTATTTAATAGTTTTTGTCATTTAATGGTACATATATTTTTATGTTGCTTTAATTATTAATTTTTCCATCTTACAACTTATTTTTAACATAGAATTATTCATTAATACATCCATTACTTTAATGTAATTAAATATTCTATTTATTAATTAATTTCATTTATTTATTATTTAACTAATTGCTATCATTTCCGATAGTAATTTGGTTTAATTATTAAACATTAATTTTCATCCAATACTTTTTATTCAGATTATATTCTCTTTTACCAACATAGATGGCAGCACTAATGTTCCTGTTTGCTTTACAATATTCATATTATTCTAACATCTTTTCTGGCAACATAGTAAATCATTTTCTAATTCTAAATTTGGCAACAAGTAATGATTTTTTGCAATTCATTCCCTAGTTTTGGTTGTGTTTCATGTGTGGTTGATGTGGTGCACAGGTATTTTTTTTATCATAATGGATTTTATACTTTCTGACTCTATTTCATGTTTTCTCTGTATATTATAGGTATGGCTTCTTTCCTTTTTAATATTGTATTTATTTTTTTTATTTTTTCACGGGTTTGATTCAATGTTTATGAGCAGGTAGTCCCAAAATCATATTCTATGAAACCTCTCATTTCATTTTATTTGTGGTATTTAGGCATTTGGGACTTGATAATTCTGTCTAAATTCCACAAATTTCATTTCATTTCATTCATTTATTTCCATTTATTCAATTTTTAATTTAATTTCTTATTCTTTTAATATGTTTTTGTTTCCATATTCAGTGTGTTGGGGAATCTTTCATTGACAACTAATTATTACATACTTATTCATTAATTCATTATTTAAGTTGGTGTTATGATAATGTTTTATTTATGATTATATAGTATATATATATATTAATTTTTAAATATTAATTTTCATCCAATGCTATTTTTATTCAGTGTATATTCACTTTTTGCCCTAATAGATGGCAGCACCATGGTTTCTGTTGCTTTACAATAATATTCATATTATTCTAACATCTATTCTGGCAACATGGTAAATCATTTTCTAAAACTAAATTTGGCAACATGTAATGATTTTTTGCAATTCATTCCCTCTGTTTGGTTGTGTTTCATGTGTGGTTCATGTGGTGCACAGGTATATTTTTTAATCCAAATGGATTATGTACTTTATGACTCTATTTCAAGTTTTATCTGTATATTATAGGTATGGTTTCTTTCCTTTTTAATATTGTATTTATTTTTTTATTTTTTCACAGGTTTGATTCATTGTTTATGAGTGGTAGTCCCAAAATCATATTCTTTAGCAATGTTATGGCTAATATGCTGATGAAACCACTCATTTTATTTGTGGTATTTAGGCATTTGGGACTTGATAATTCTGTCGAAATTCCACGGATTTCATTTCATTCATTCAATTTCATTTATTCAATTTTTAATTTAATTTCTTCTTCTTTTAAATAAGTTTTTGGTATCTATATTCAGTGTGTTGGGGAATACTTTCATTCAACTAATTACATACTTAATCATTATTTCATAGTTTAAGTTGGTGTTATGGTAATGTTTCATTTATGGTTATATATATATATAATTTTTAAATGATATTGAGTTATTAAGTTCTTTCCACACAGTCACTTTGAATTATTGATATATTTTTGTATATGAATTTTTAATTTTAGTGACAGATCGGTTAATTCTCTTACAGATTATATTTTCGAAGTCAATGTTTTCATGTTAAACAAAATTAAATTTATGTTCGGAAACTGTTAAAAACATTGTTGCTTAAAGAGGAATATAGAACAAGAAAACGAATCACAAAATCATCCGAATCAAATTGTTACGAAATTCTGAATATTTTATAAATGATTTTCAATATTTCCTATGGGAATGGAATTTTTCTAAGTATTTCCTCATGAAAACTTGTTCAAAATACAAAAACTGTATTTATATGTATTTACTGTGTTCCATCTAAATAACATATTTACATTTCAGGACACACAGCCATTTTCAAAATGCAACACAAACAAAGAATCCAAATCGGTTTACTTAATCATATATGAACTGGGAAAATTAAAAAAGTCTTATTGAAAAGATTCTGAATAAAGAATCAAAATAATGTGGAACTAAATAAAGATAATTGAAAAAAGAAAAAAAAAAGAGTAGTGGTGGTGTTGTGTGTGTGTGTGTATGGCGGGGGGGGGGGGGGGGAATTGGGTAGATAAGAACCATGTTTGGCCCATGGCAGAGACAAATATTTTGTTTTCATTTTTGTAATAAAATTTAGGATTAAATTGGTTCTTTATGTATAACTGCTTAAGTATGCTCTGTACAAGATAAAAATAAAAGTTCTTTAGCAAATTTTAATATACTCTTAACATTTTTACAAAAAAAAAAAAAAAAAAAAAAAAAAAAATCTTTTTTATTTATTTTTATTTATTTATTTATTTTAATAAGAAGGTCTCATAACACCAGCATGGTTTTTATGGATGTTAATATTTGAATAAAAATATAATACATTCAGAAAAAGAATGAAAACTTGATTTTTCATTATTATTATTATTAAACTATTCTATTCAAATGTTAAAATAAGTTAAAGCATACTTAAATGATAGAAACTTGTACTTTCTACTAAGAAAAAGGAACTGCAAAATGAATTTATGCAGTTAAAATTTTCAATAGCGGATACCTCGGGACTGCTGGGTTTGTTCTCTATATACCTCCATTTAGCGAGCTATAAATCAGGTTTGGGTTGCTTCCAGAAGCAAGACCTGATTATTGCACGGTCAAACTTTTCCACGGCTTTGACCCCCTCCCCTCTGAATTTAGGTGCCTGCCAAATTTGACATTTCTTTCAATATTTTAAACTTATAGAGTAGGATAAGATTAAAAACAAAATATATATATTTATCTAAAAACAGTGAAACCTTTCAATAGCGGACATTTCGAGACTACAAAATTTGTTTACTATTCGGAGGTGTCCACATTTCTGATATAAAAATATTCAAACATGTATGTGTTGTGTATTGAAAAGGTGGATTTTCGCTAAATAGAGGTATCCGCTTTTACCTCTAAAACCTGACACTTCCGAATAGCGGGAAAATTCTGTGCTTCCGAAGTATTCGCTATTGAGAGATTTTACTGTTTTTAGATAAATATAATTTTTGTTTTCAATCTTATCTTACTGTAAAAGCTCAAAACATTGAATATAATCAGTACAATGCTGAAAGAGATTTAAAATATTAACTTTACGAAAATTGCATTCTAAATTTTGGGCACCTTAAAATCGGGGGGGGGGGGGGGGCAGGCCATGGGCCCATGCTTTTATCAGGTTCTTCTTCTTCTTAAAAAATTACCAGCCCTGCTTTGTGATCATATATAGTCCATTTATTGAGGATGCAATGTGGTCAAATATGGCTGCATTTAATTCTTAAAAAAATTGTGGTCAGAAATGACTAATTATTGCCGACAGATCAGAGCACGAAAATGGCCGCAATTCAGGAGTTTCAAATATCTTAAATTCAGACACAAATAAGTGTCTTAAAAAATTAAGACACTTTAAAGTGTCTCTTTTTTTAACCATCTGTTTCAGACACTTAAGTGTCTGAATTTAAGACATTTCAGTTTACAGTGCAGTTTTAACAACTTTATACCTGGTTAAAAATTATTTTTATTAATACTTAAAATTATCCCAGTGTTTTGAAATATATGTAAGATTTGAGAATCATGATTCATGATAAAATTCACTTGACCCGCGTAGACCCAAAATAACCCACTTATAGAAAGTTCTCAAATATGTGACCCAGTCCAATAGTCTTCTCGTGTCCGAAAATGGTAATAAAAGTTTAGTCAAAATCGTTTGAACCGTATTTTAGATACAATTAGCTTGATCCTGACAGATTGTGACCCAAATGACCCACTAATCGAATTTCCTCAAACATGTGACTCAGCCCAACGGTTTTCTGGTGCCTCAAAACTGTAGGATACAAAAATTTCGTCAAAATCATTAGAGCCGTTTTTAACATAAAATTTGCATGTATATATATATATATATATATACCTCCCCACCCCCCTCACACACACACAAGATTTGCTCTCGTATTAGAATAAATGGTGTATATAATGCTCTGATTGTTCCTAGTACACGTGGTTAGTAAATACGAATTTAGGTAAAAACGTCAACAGTAAAAACGTCAACGGTAGAAACGTCAACGGTAAGAACGTCAACGGTAAAAACTTCAACAGGTAAAAAGGTCAACGGTAAAAACGTCAACAGGTAAAAAGGTCAATGGTCAAAATAAAGATAATACAATACTTCACTGAACATAAAATTGAGATATGTTATTTATCGGTTTCGGATTGGGTTTTGACTCTTGCGTGTCGGATTTGGGCAGCATGGGTGTAGGAGAGGAATTCCGGAAAATATCACCCCCGGAAAAAAGCACCATCGGTAAAAATCACCCCGGAAAAAAATCACCACGGTAAATATAGTAAAAAGGTCAACTGTAAGAATAAAGATAATACATTTATACATTACTTCATTGAACACAAAATTGAGCTCATATTATTTATTGAGATACATATATGCTCAGTTATAGAAAACCAATTCTATGTTTTTTCAAGTAAAGCACGTGGTTTAAGCACATGTATCTGTGAATATCTCTAACATTAAAAGCATTATATTATACGTATCTTTATACTAAAGCATACAAATAAATAGGAGTTGTGTGTTGCATAAGTATTCGTTGAGCGGAGACGTCGGCTATTCATTAAGGGATCCCTGGAAGGGGGGAGGGTTAAATAAAAAATACAGTCTATAGTTTCTATCAATACACTACATACAGCAACTTTTATATATTTATGGGAACTTTGACCAAGGGTATTCTTAGGGAAGAGGGGCGATGAACATTAAATTAAGGACAAAGAAATGAAATTTTTTAATTCTTTTTTTTAATCTTTACAAAGGAGGAGGGGTCAGAGTTAAGGGAAGCAACAGAAAATATAAGGAGTCAAAATTTGGAGATTTGGTCCAAAAAAAACACAAATTATGCAACCTACACTGCAAAAAATAATTGTTGATTTTACAGTACAATACTGGCCCCCCAGCTGCCAGTATGCGCGGCAGTGTATTACTACTTATTTTACTGTTTATTACTGTTAATTTTACGGTATAATACTGGCAGCTGGGGTGCCAGTATTATACTGTAAAATCAACAGTTATTTTTTGCAGTGTACGAAATAAAAATGTTTTTCCAAAAGGTGATTTGAAAGAAAATTTAGGATCTAAATTAAAGGGTTATGGTGGTTGTAAAAAAAAAAAAAAAAAAACATATTTTTTTTTTCCGGCTAACAATTAGAAACTTTAAAAGCATGAGTTTTTCATTTTTTGACAAACGAAGTCTGAGTTATAAGTGAGTTTTTTCCCATGATGACATTTATCGGGCTGTCGCGTACAGAAAGTCTGTTCAAAAAGACAACTTTCACAACATTTTATAAAAGAACTCCTACCTTTTTCGAAAAATGGAAAAAACTGTTCGACTTTATAGTTTCTAAATAAGAGCATCTGCCAGTTCCATAGGTTTATGAACGAAACTGAATTCCTAAATCTATCATCAAATAACCAATTTAGATTCCAATAAAGTTGAAAAGATTATACGATTTCTCTATGGGCAAGTGGGGCATTTGTCCAGAATCCCTCATAATTTAGTGTTCAAAAATTAGAAGTAGTTGCAATTTTATTAGTATACTTTTCTTTCCTACTTTATTCGAAAAACACAAAAGACATTTTAATAAATTTTATGTGATATCTAAGTATCCTGTAATAAAAGTATTGTTTTAACTATATTTGTCATACAGTATTCACATAAATGTACTAAATGTACTAATTCTAATCATATGTCCATGTGTGATGCCTATGTGAGATAGGGGGGTAAAAAATTGGATTTTCAAGATTTAATTTGTCATTTGAGCAGCATGATTGTGCAAAGTAAAGTAATAATAATAATAATAATAATAATTTTATGATATATAATGCTTTCGTATGTGTTATTGCTAGAATCTGTATGATAGCGACCCTGTTTGTATTTATATTAAAAAAATAGAAAGAAAAAAGAAGATATATTTACACTTATTCATATCTGTTATTTTAATTGCATTTAATCTTACTGATATTTGTGAATAATTTGATACTTGTACTGAGCATTAGCATCTTTATTCAT
This sequence comes from Maratus michaelseni, assembly GCA_963931845.1. NCBI lineage: Eukaryota > Metazoa > Arthropoda > Arachnida > Araneae > Salticidae > Maratus > Maratus michaelseni. The sequence goes on from OZ007587.1 coordinate 132,476,644, forward strand.
ATATAGTTACAGCTTTACAAAGAATTTTTGGATCTAATTGTGAGGGATTTCAAAGAAACTTTTGCTCGCATCTTAGAAGTTCTTTGTTTTCAGAAAAAAAAATATTTTAGATAAATGCGTACTAAAACCAAAAACACTGGCATAATAAAACAATTTAAAAAAAAAAAAACGTAAATAGTTTTATTATTCAAATAACAAGAAATCGAACAATGTTTCTCTCTCTCCTATAAGGACATATGGTCTTTTGAAAGTATATTATCAAGTTGATATCTTATAAGCCAATTTTGGCACACAACTTTCAGAAAAAGATCGGTATCGGGTAGCAATCAATTATAAATCTGGGGGATCAATTATAATACGTATAAGAAAAGAAATACATTTTCAAATCTTTTGCAACTAAATATTAATACTATCTGAAATTTTCATGCACCTACATATAAAAATGAGTTATATTTGAATGTGTCGCATTGTTTAATAAAATAAAAAATTCGTGAACAACCGTAAGGAACTGAACCCAGTGTCCGAAACAACTCGTAATTTAGTAACAATATCAGTTTTGAATTTTTTCTATTACAATAGTCTATGTGCATTAGAACAATATTTCATAAAAGTTTTTACAAACACTTGTAAACTGTTTCACCTAGTTGATGAAATCTTGAAATGCATTTAATAAAGTTCTGTTTTCCTTCTTTGTGTGTGTCTGTTATTTTTATCTTCAAAATGTTAATGCTTCGTCATATATTTATTTAAATATTTAAAAGGATTTCTAGTTGAATATTATATCACATGTAAAAGATTTAAGAATCGGATTTTGAATCGGATTTTGAATAGAATTTTATTTATTTATTTTCTTTCTCCCGCTTTTAAAATTTAAATATAATATCATTCATGATTTTTTTTCTCCTGTGGTTTGTTTTCTCTTAAATTCTCTATTACACGAAAACTATCTCTTCAGGCTCTTCTCAAATCTAAAAAACCCACTTTCTGACACATTTCTGAATTCATTTTTGTTCAGAAACGCATAAAACTGCAAAGTGTTATTATTCAAAAACTTTGTAATTGAAAGAATATTTCCATTTTTTGGTAAAAGTAGAAGATCTTTCACAAAGTACTGTCAAAGCTGGCGTTTTGAACCAAATTTCCGAAGCCACAGCACGAGAAAGGGGGAAAACGTGCCGTCACGCGACACAAATCACTTTTAACTCGACAAGTAATTTGTTTATCAAAAATGAAAATCTCATTTTAATTCCAAATCGCTTCAACAGTCAGGCCTTCCAATTTTATGCCAATGCGTTTAAAAATGGGTCAGAAAATTTGTCAGACAGTTTCTCGTTGTTGAGCAAGTCATTAGAGAAATCAGCTTAAAAACATGTTTCTGTTCCGATCCTCCTTTTCTTTTCTTCAATGCTTTTCAATATATATATGTATGTATGTGTATATATATATATATATATATATATATATATATATATATATATATATATATATATATACATATATTATGTTTTAAAAATGCTAGAATATGTTAGAATGTAGAAATAATGTTAGAAATCAGGAGGTTTTCAGGGAATTTCAATATTAAATTCCTAGTTGCAATAAGTTTTGTTGAAACCGATTGAAACGCATTACTGGATTTTGATACAGTTTACAAATCATTTTCCTCTCTTTAAATACAAAGGGATATGAATGAAATTCATATTTCTATCCTAAAGGTCTTTCTATTTATCTGGCATAGTCTGTCAAAATCACAATACAAGTTTATATTTCACTTACTCAAATCTAAGCCCTTTTGTTACTCATACCTAAAGGGCTCTAGTTTGCACCTGTTGTCTATACCCACCCCACGCCTAGAGAAAATAAATAAGTACAGGACAAAACCATGAGCATATCCCTGAGTAAAATGTTATATTTTGATGTTACTAGAATAATCTAAAAATTTTAGCTCATATTTATGCTCTTCTCTGCGTCTTTATTTTATTCTCTTTAAATACTCCGTACATAATTTTTTTTCCTACACTCCCCCCGCCACCACACACAAACGCCATTCTTGATTAATATATAATTATTCGTAATATCTAATCATTTATATAATTATGTATAATATATTATATATAATTGTATATAATATAATATAATAATATATAATAATATCATATAATATATTATATATAAATGTGTGTGCCCTTTCCACCTTAGTTAATGTGAGCCATCTTTTTTCATGGTGATTCCATGGGAGAAAATTCACTTATAACTCAAGACTTCGTTTGTCAAAAAATGAAAAATATGAAAAACTCATGCTTTTAAACATGCTTTTTTTCTCTAGTTGTAGAAAAACTAGAAAAAAAAATGTTTTTTTTTTTTACAACTACCATGTCCATAACCATTTAATTTAGATCCTAAATTTTCTTTCAAATCACCTTTTGGAAAAACATTTTTACTTCGTACGTTGCATAATTTGTGTTTTTTTTGGACCAAATCTCCAAATTTTGACTCATATTTTCTATTGCTCCCCTTAACTCCGCCCCTCCTCCTTTGTATTAAAAAAAAAAAAAAAAAAAAAAAAAAAAAAAAATCAATTTTCAAAATTTTTTATTTTTTTGTCTTTAATTTAATATCTCCCCCCCCCCCCCCTCCAAAAAAAAAAAAAAAAAAAAAAAAAAAAAAAAAAAGATACCCTCAGTCAAAATTCCCATAAGTATATAAAAGTTGCTGTATGTACCGTATTGATAGAAACTATAGATTGTATTTTCTATTTAACCACTTCCAGGGATCCCTTAATGAATAGCCGACGTCTCCGGTCAGCAAATACTTATGCAATACACAACTCCTATTCATTTGTATGCTTTAGTATAAAGATATGTATAATATAATGTTTTTAATGTTAGAGATATTCACAGATACACGTGCTTAAACCACGTGCTTTATTGAAAAAACATAGAACCGAAATTTATATAATCGAAACGTAACATAGCTAGTGCGGGAAAGTTGCCATTGGTAATAATAAATAAATTGGCAAAATATTACACCAAAAGGTTAATATCTTTTACCGCCGCAAGGGGGCCAAAGTTTCGAAAAATCACAAAAAAAAAGTTTTTATTATAAAAAAAAAATAATTATCCAACCATATCAATACAATTTCAAATAGAATGCAACAGCTACATCAAGATGTTAGTAATGTTCCAATAAAATATCATTATGGTGAAATCATTTCTATTACCATCGCAGGGGTGGTCAAAATTTTGATAAAAACGATAAAAATTGCAATTTTTCGTTTTTTTTTTTAATTTTTCATTTTTTATTATATATTTACAATTAAATAAATTTACATTATAGCTAGTAATAAGTTATAAATGTCTAGTAATTTTGATTATGGGGATTGCCAACCAAGGGCGAGAGGGGCCCGCCCCTCCTAAATTTGAGAAAAGGGGGCTTTTTGAAGAAATTTCGGGGATTTTTCGGTAAATTTTGGTGATTTTTTTTTGGTAGGCGGGCCTTTTACATAAATCAACACTCATTTTTCACTTTTGCCCCCCCCCCCCTACAAAACGCCCCTAAAAATTTCCGGAAAATCCCCAAAAGCCCTTCAAAAAGTCCGTTTCTCTCATTTTTAGGGGGGGGGGGGCGGGCCCCTCTCGTCCTTGGTTGGCAATGCCCATGATCAAAATTACTAGACATTTATAAGTTATTACTAGCTATAATGTAAATTAATTAATTCAAGACATATAATAAAAAATGAAAAATTTAGAAAAAACGGAAAATTGAAATTTTTGCCGTTTTTATCAAAATTTTGACCGCCCCTGCGGCGGTAATAGAAATGATTTCACAATAATGAAATGTTACTGGAACATTACTAACATCTTGGTGTAGCTGTTGCATTCTATTAGAAATTGTATTGGTATGGTTGGATAATTTAATTTTTTTTTTTAAACATTTTTGTTTTTGCGATTTTTCGAAATTTTGCCCCCTCCCCCCTGTGGCGGTAAAAGATATTAACCATTTGGTGTAATATTTTGCGAATTTATTCCTTATTACCAATGGCAACTTTCCCGCACTATTACGTTTCGATTATATAAATTTCGGTTTTTTCGACCCACCCTACTAAGCATATATGTATCTCAATAAATAATATAGCTCAATTTTATGTTCAATGAAGTAATGTATAAATGTATTATCTTTATTCTTACCGTTGACCTTTTTACTGATATTTACGGTGGTGATTTTTACCGATGGTGCTTTTTTCCGGGGGTGATTTTTTCCGGGGTGATTTTTTCCGGGATTCCCCTCCTACACCCATGCTGCCCAAATCCGACCCGCAAAAGTCAAAACCCAATCCGAAACCGATAAATAACATATCTCAATTTTATGTTCAATGAAGTAATATATTATCTGTATTTTGACCGTTGACCTTTTTACCTGTTGACGTTTTTACCGTTGACGTTTTTACCTGTTGACGTTTTTACCGTTGACGTTTTTACCGTTGATGTTTTTACCGTTGACCTTTTTACCGCGCACCAGTAAATACACGTGGTAGCACGTGCTTTACCCGAAATTATAATTGGCTTATTCAAACACGTGTTATTCATAAATGTGTGGTATTTTCCCATCTTAACGTGAAGCCTATCCCCCCACCACCCTTTTTTTTATTATCAGGGAGCTTTTTACCGATGGGGCATTTTTCAGGGGGTGATTTTACTCAATTCCTAATAGCATTCGCAAATATCCGCCTACGGGAATTATATAAATCAGACATATGTTACTTCGTTATCTTTTAACACTTATTTATCAATAAGTTCAATATTTATCAATACCTTGTTACTTTTTTTCCGTTTACTTTTTTTCCGATTACTTTTTTTCCGCTTTTGTTGACTCAGTTACTTTTTTTCCGTTTACTTTTTTTCCGATTACTTTTTTTCCTGTTACCGCATGGGGCACATACATGCCGCGTATCTCTGTATAATCAGGTATTGATTCCACGTGTGAATAATGTTCATCAAATAACTTTTACTGCTTTGATTTAGGTTGATACAGACAAATCAAGTTTTCACAAATCAATATGCATTAATACTGAAAAATAAAAATACAATTATAATAAGATAAAATATAATAATAATAAAATATAATATAATTATAATAAGAACATTCTTTTTCAGTTTTGTTTAGATTTAAAAAGTGCATTTGTTAAAGAGCTGAATATTTCACACGGTTTCGGTGTTATAGTCATGAGATACATCTTTAAAGGTCCGTGAAATAAATGTTGTGGCACGGTGGGAAGCGCGTGACGGACAGTGCTGAAAGTACAGATTATATCAACTAAGTAATGTACGTGACCGTGAATGGCGATGTTATAATGTTTGATTGGTCCATTATTAAATGTTCCACAGTTAACTGTGATTACAACTTGACATGGCAATGGAATAAATAGATTAAAAGGATAACGTAAGAGTTCATGCCAAAAAACTTTGTGAGGAAAAAAAATAGAAAATTCATAAAAAAAAAAAAGGCTTCGATGGTGAAAACACATGAATTTGAAATGAAAGGACAAATTAATTACTGAAGTGACGGAATTTTAACACTTAAATTTAAATCTAATAAGTCCCAGAAAACATTATTTCAATAATCATCTTTTGTAAATGAATTTTTCTTTAAAGTTGGAACTTAAAAAAATATATATATTAATAATAATTGATATTGACCCTGAATTAGGAACAGTCTTAACTATTAAATTCTAAGTTTTAATGCAGTTTATAGATTTTTTTTTTTTCATTTGATGCATTGAAACATTAAATTTCATAGCCAGTTAATAAAACATGGTTCTAAAAAATGGATTGTAAAATCATGCGTCAATGTATTACTACCAAGAGTGTCGTTAATTCTGCATGATTCCTTATACATTTCTTAGAATGGGGAGAGCTCAAAACTGAATATCCGAAAATGTTCAGTTAAGCATATTTGCTTTTAGTGGGATGATTGGAGCATAAATGGACGTCTATATGCAAACAATTTTTGGTTGGAACATTTTGTTATTTTGTATTTCCAACATATGTGACAAAAAAATATTTTACTGTCTGGACCTATTTGCGATGAACTATTAAAGATACATGGCTGCACTTGTTACTACATAAGGGATATATTATAAAGTAAAAAAAAAATGTATTGGGAGATTTCTACTCTGTTCGGTTCTTAAAGTATAATTTCTTAACAAATAAATATGATTTTTCAGCAAAAAAGGTTAATAAATCAATCATAAATACAGATCTCTCAAAATACAGATGCTACAAACCTGCCAATACAAATTTAATTGGATTATGTAAAAGTATGTTAAAGAGCAACTCCAAACGGTTTGTTGCAAGGAACTCTGAATATGTCAAAAAATGGAATTTAAAAAAAGTGACGTTAAAGGTAAAAACCCACAGATTACGACGCTTTAAGTGTTTTTTGGGATGAAAATTTTTTTTATTCGGTAAATGGACACTGAATATGAAAAAAAAAAAAAAAAAAAAAAAAAGAGTCCATTTTAGAAATTATTAGTGAGGTTTGAACCCCACGAGCACGAGCCCATGCAATTCTACGCCTATGGGCGAACGGAAGGCGATGAGTTTAATTGCATTAAAAAAAAATATACATTAGTCACTAAGGAGAAAGAGCAATATTTTGCTCCAGTCAGCTAAAACTTATCCTACGCTGCTACGTTTACCAAAATCATATAAACGAAAAATTAAATGCATCATAATTAAATGAGCAGCATTTCAAATTTCTTTGATTATATCTTTGTAAACTCTTTTATATTTTATATTTATATACTTTAAAGATGGAACAGTTTATATTATCTTTACATTAAAATAAAAAACTATAAATTTAGATTATTAATCTAAGTTTATGGAATTTACGTTTTATCATCATTAATCTCAAGAGATCAATCTCATTATAGGTAGCATTGATAAAAAGAAACGAAAAATTTAACATCATTAATCTCAATTGATCAATCTCATTACAAATAGAATCGATGAAAACGTACCGAAGAAATATATAGGTAAAAAAGCTCTAAAAAAAATAGCAGTATACAAATGTTTGAAGTATTTTTAAAGGTGCGAAATGACAAAGTGTGACCCACAAAAATGCTTTTAAAAAAGCTTTTTCAATTCCACAGCATTCTGACGTACTGATAACAAGATAATAATGGCCTGGTGAAAGTTGTATTGTTATCTCTCAAATAAATCTTGCTTCGTATTTTCTCCAAGAAAGCAGATCTTCCAGTCGACAGGCAAAGTAACCTCCTAGGAAGAATTCAAAAGAACACGAAAGCATCAATAAACATCATTGAAATGTCTTTGTACCATCCCACAATGGAAAAACAAACTTGGAGGTCCACTTTGAAGAAGAGGTCTGCGCCGCGAGAAAAATGGCGGCGGTGCATCTTCGTGCGACACGACATAACATGGCCGGCGTGGCGTGGCTTTAAAATTTTCAGTTAGTGGACTACTATAAAAGGAATGTAGTTTTTATTTATTTTTCTACATTTGCAGTTTTTATTTTTCATTTGATTCAGCAATTCGAAAACCAGAAATAACAAATATTTTTAAAATATTAAATTTAAATGTTAATTTTTAATAAAAGTCTAGAAAGATGGTGAGATGGGTGAGGCTTATAAATACCATATATACTCGTGTTTAAGTCGACCCCCCCCCCCCTTAATTCTCACGCAAAATTTTGAAAAAAAATTGAATTTTCATGTATAAGTCGAACCACATTTTTGGTAGTATGTTGAAAAAGAATTTGTAATCAAGGATTAAAAAAATATACAAATTTTCATTAAATTAGTAAACTTTTTTACGTTTCTAATCAGACTTTTTTTTTAATTCAAAGTTTTAAAACTCTATAATTATGTAAAACTGAAGAAGCTTAAACTATTTTGAAACCTATTCACATCAATTTAATGATACCTAAAAAGAAAAAAATATTTGAAAAATCTATTCCAGCCTTATTTACAAGAGTAAACAGCTTCTTAGACTACTAAAATATCTTCTTTGTATTGTAGGACTTTTAGGAGAGAAATTTAGAAGCATTCTCAAGTTGACCTCTTTATAAAAAGGGGATTAAAATGTTGAAAAAAAATGCCCCTGTACTGAAGAAAATTCTATCCAAAGAGAAAATGGGTGCAGAACAATTACTGGGATATTATTGTTGAGCTGTTTTTGTCAATCACAGGGAAATGACCATTGTCCACTTTTATCTCTTTTTTGGAACCTAGACCCGGTGACTCCGGTATTTATTTATTTTTACTAACAAGTATATAAGTCGACCCCCATTTTCAACTTCCAAATTTTGTCTAAAGTTCTTCGACTTATACACTAGTATATACGGTAAGTATCAAGAACTCTGTGAACACATTTATTTCAACAGTTGTAATCCCTCTCATCACTTTTTTACAGATTATGTACGAAGCTAAACCCAAAATGCACAAAGTATAAAGTGTGAAAAAGAACTCTGTAGTTAGAACAATCTAAACCACAGAATATACAGCTACATTTTGCTGGAAATACTTTTGTTTCTTTTATGAACACTCCCATTTTTGTACTTTAATTTTTGATGATTAATATAATTTCTTTTTCTACTCTTTGCAGAGAGTTTAAGCAGTTGTGTCTGTGAGTTCGAAAAGGGTGTAAATTTTAATTGTCCTGTGCTTATATTAAATGTTTTGTGTTTTTTTCATTTAAAGACTTTAGATTTTTTTGTGTGTGAGTCTGATGGATAAAGATGAAGAAATCTACACCGTGCGTCCCATCACGTACCCGCAGGTAAGAGATTTAATTTATTAGAATGATTTAAATAACATTGAAATGACTCTTACCTACATATGATTGATTAAGAAAATTTGATTGTTTAAGAAAATTTAACAATAAGCAAATTTTACGCCAGTTTGATAAGCTATCATCAGTGTTGAATTTAGACACTTTTCTCCGGGAGGGATTTTTGCAGCTCCACGGGAGGAATCTGCATTTTTAGACCATTAATAAAATAAAATCTGAAAACTTCTGGGGGTGGGAGGGGGCAGTATTTGATGCCCCAGTAGGGAGTGGGGAGATGGTCTGCCCCGTGCTATCCTCGGAATTCATCACTGCTGCCATTAATTTTATTTTATTTTACTTTAGTTATTTTTGTTTTTATTTCTTATGTACATGAGGTTCAATGAGACTCTAACGAAATAACATTTTACTAGTATTTATGGTGAAACTGAAAGTTATAAATTAAACTGTGAGGGGAAAAAAAAAAAAAAAAAAAAAGGCAGTTTCTGAAACCGCTAACGGCAGTTAATGGTTAATATAAATTAAACAAATTGGTCACACTCCTTATAAGTTCGCTAGTTTGGCAAGGAAGGTAATTTGCTTGGAAATTTCGAGTTTGGCTTACCAAATGTAAGTGAATGCATAGAAAGAAGGCACTTACATTAAATATGTATAAAAAAAAAAAAAAAAAAAAAAAAAAAAAAACTTGTTCAATACTTGCTCAATAATCGCCCATAGGCTGTGACATATTTTCGAAGTTCAAAGAGGTTCGAATCCAAACTATTCAATAAATGTCATAGAAAACTACATAGTTGAAAAAATATTTTATAGTGATAGAAATAAGTTCTTAGCAACAGTAATCAACTATTACAATACAAAACGGTATAAGTTAGGAGATATTAAATAAGAAAAAAAAAAATCCCTGTAAATAGGATCAGCTTTCTGTCTTAAAAATAGTTGCGAAAAATATATTTTACATTTTGTTTATTTAAGAATAAAATGAAAATAAACTCATTCAAGATACTTGCAAGTTCAATACACTGTGCCAATTAGGTTCGAATTCGTTTATTTAAGAATAAAATGAAAATAAACTCATTCAAGATACTTGCAAGTTCAATACACTGTGCCAATTAGGTTCGAATTCGTTTATTTAAGAATAAAATGAAAATAAACTCATTCAAGATACTTGCAAGTTCAATACACTGTGCCAATTAGGTTCGAATTCGTTTATTTAAGAATAAAATGAAAATAAACTCATTCAAGATACTTGCAAGTTCAATACACTGTGCCAATTAGGTTCGAATTCGTTTATTTAAGAATAAAATGAAAATAAACTCATTCAAGATACTTGCAAGTTCAATACACTGTGCCAATTAGGTTCGAATTCGTTTATTTAAGAATAAAATGAAAATAAACTCATTCAAGATACTAAAATGAAAATAAACTCATTCAAGATACTTGCAAGTTCAATACACTGTGCCAATTAGGTTCGAATTGATTCAGTATTTCGTGGAGAGAAGTTTTGCATGTTTTGCTTTTGTGTGTCCCTGTAAACGAATTATAAGAATTATAGGCTTGATTAACAAACTTATCCAAGATACTTGCAAGATCAACACTGTCCCAATTAAGTTCAAGTTGGTTTTGCATTTCGGACTTTATCGTGATGACGATGTTGCATGTTTTTGTTTATGTGTGTAATCGAGCTTTGTAACGAGCTTTGTAAACGAACCTTTAAGAATTACATACTTGATAAACGAACTAATATAAGTTACTGGCAGGATCAAGACACTGTCCCAATTAGGTTCGAATTGGTTCTGTATTTCACATGTTATCGTGATGACAAGTTTTGCTTTACATATAGATAGTATAAAATCGAAGTTATTGCAATAGGTCGATTTCTGAAGAAATCAACTTAAAAACAAAAGTAGCAAACATTTTTTTATTATTTCCATTATTTTATATATATATATACAGTATGCCCACTACAGTCCCTTGCCACCCTCTTAACTTCGGAATGGCTGCTGCTATATTCATAAAAGTGGTGTCTAGGTATAGTAAAGTAGCCATGCGCTACACAAAGAAACCGCCTACAGCGCCACCTGGTGGAATGCTACGTAGTTAGCATTCCTATCTCGAAAACGGAAAGAGATAGAAAAAAAAAGTGATCTACAAAGTTGTAGAGTATCATTGATTTAGTACGAAAAAACACCTTGTGGACGGTGTGCGAAGAATAGAACGGTTAAAACGTGCATTTGTTTTTTGTGATTTCCTAGACTGTGACGTGACAAAACGATCTTACAAAGAAAGAAACAACCAGTTATAAAACAGCAGGTCTGTGCGACCCCTCCACAAACATTGCAGGACATTAAACGACGCTATTACGGACGCTTGTGCTAACGTGTCACCATTTATGCTCCAACGTGTGCAACGTGAAATTCAAACAAGCATCCAAATATGCATTGCAGCTGACGGTGAGAAGTTTGAAAATCTAAAATTAAGGTATATTATTATAACTAGTTGCTTTTTTCTTTCTAAGATCGTTTTGTCACGTCACAGTGTAGGAAATCACGAAAAGACAAATGCGTGTTTTAACCGTTCTATTCTTCGCATTAATGTCCACAATGTGTCTTTTCGTACTAAATCGATGATGCTCTACAACTTTGTAAATCACTTTTTTTCTCTATCTCTTTCCGTTTTCGAGATAGGAATGCTAACTCCACAACATTCCACCAGGTGGCGCAGTAGGTGGTTTCATTGAGTAGCGCATGGCTACTTTACTATACCTAGACACTACTTTTATGAATATAGCAGCAGCCGTTTCGAAGTTAAGAGGGTGGCAAGGGACTTTAGTGGGCATACTGTATATATATATATATATATATATATATATATATATATATTTTATTTTAAAAATATTTTTCAAATAAACACAAAATAAAATATATTTTTGTTTTTATTGCATCAAGCCGAGATGCGCCGTGTTTGAAACCGGCGGCGTGGAAGTTCAAGAGCAAGAAAGTTATATTTTCATTCTTTATGCCGCTGTAAGTCGGGTAATGTTTTTTATGCATTTACTTATAGGTAATCTATATATCATTTAACATTATACGCATTTTATCACTTACACAATTTCCACTTTTGTTTTAGCAAGACATAAAATAGTACTTTAATTTAAAAAGCAAGCCCTCTTTACCTTGATAAATGCATGAGTGTAAGACCTTCAGTCTCAGGACTGATTTCAGGCTTGGCGAAATTTTTGACGGATAGTAAATTCTACATTATGTACTTAAATAAAAGCAATTTTACTATCAAGAACTTTTAATCACTTTCATTTATTGTTAGATATCAATTTTTAGCCATAATGCAAGACATAGAAGTCATCTAGCCTGTTTACATTTGGTTTTTCATATAATATTCAGAAAAGTTTTCAGCTTGTCTTGAATAGACTTCTTGCACCCATGGATAAATGGTACATTATACAATAATCTCATTGCCATATTTTGATTCAGTAGTGTGAAATCTGCAAGAATGAAGTGCTATTTTTACAGGGAAAATTTTGGTGCCGTGTAATATTGGAGACGATTGGATAAAATAAGGCCTATTCGTAATAAAACACACCATTAGAAAAGTACAGGGTGTTCTAGAAAGGACTCCCCAACTTTTAAATGACATAACTTCGAAACAGTGAGAGATAGAAATGTGAAACAAGTTGAATGTTAAACAGATAGGTCTGGAATTTGTTATACACGAATGTGAAAAAATAGTTCCAATATTGGATAATAGGTGGCAGCACAAGCACATGGAACTTTAAATGGTACTCAGAAGGACAGAAATTTCATTCGTGCGTCTGTTTCATTGCTGACACGTGTAAAAAAGTTGTATAGAATTAGAGAATAATTCGGAATTCAAGAATATCATGCCGTATTCACCATATTCCCTGGATCTGAATCCATGCGACTTCTTTTTGTGGGGTTACTTGAAGGACGCTGTTTATTCTAAGAATCCCCAAACGTTGGAACAGCTCTAACAATTCATCTATGAGGCATGTGCATCCATTTCAATAGAAGTATTGCAACAAGTGATTTCGAACGTTACCTGTAGGTTGCGTCATGTTGTTGCTGAAAAAGGTAACCATATCGAAACCATTGTAATGTGATTTTTATCTCAGTTCAAACAGCTCACTTTCAGGAACTATTTCAAAGACACAGCTTTGTGATTGCAGCGCCCTCTCGTGTCCAATATTGGAACTATTTTTTTAAATTGATGTATAAAAAATTCCAGACCTATCTGTCTAACATTCAACTTGTTTCACATTTCTATCTCTCACTGTTTCGAAGTTATGTCATTTCAAAGTTGGGGAGTCCTTTCTAGAACACCTGTATATAGTGCATAAAAAAAAAATACCACACCTAATCCAAGTTGCCTGCTGTACTACAGAATTTTTAAAAATTGGACCGAATTTTTGCGATTAGTTTACGTTATCGAAAAAATACAAAAAGGAAGCATTGAAAGAGATGGAGTATCTAGTACAACAGAAAACTTTGAATTTGCCTTGCCCAAGATGACCGCGATCTTCATGCATCCAACCCTGTGTATTTATTATTATTATTATTATTATTATTATTATTATTATTATTATTATTTACTCATGCCATTGAACACTAGAAAAAAATCATTAGCAAAAGATAGTTGAAAAAGCACAATAAAAAGCATATAGGTTGCTTTAGAACTCCTATAATAGGAGTCTTAGGTTGCTTAGCTCCAGTTGACCGTAAGTTCCCGAGGCAATGCTAGGAAAAAAAAAAAAAAAACGTGTTATCAAACACAACACATGAGTACAATTTACATAAAAACAAAGCTTGTACACATTTACGTAAATAGACTTCAAAGATTGCTAAGTTTTATATTACAGCAAGTATATCCAAACTTACTTTGAAAGTACATAGCTATAATATAATATACAACAAGATATTACAAGAATACAATGCAATACAAGAATATACTACAGATAATTCATAAATATAATATATGACTGCGAAACTCAAAAGAAATAAAATGAAAACAGTGAGATATAGATTAGTGTAGTACACAGTTAATTAAGAAAAGTATATAAACTGTTTTTTTATAAATGCAAAATATTTATTTTTATTTTTTGGATTTTATATATAACTTATCTGTGTAAATTATAAATCTACATTACTATGAGTAACAAATAATTAAGTACTTATCATTCATTACTACGACATAGCAAGGGCATTTAAAAATGTCTATTCATTATCATTATCATAAGAACAAGCAGTACACAGAAAAAAGAAGTTAAAAATATTAATTTAGTAAGAAGATAAAAATACGAATGCATCACACGTCCTTAGGTTTAACACTAACGAGGGCAGTTTGAGATCACACTAGACAACAGCCTTAATGGTTATTTTATACATATATATAAATAACGGGACAAATCATAGCCAATATGAGGAAAGTTACATATATTTGTAGACGTCTTGTAACATTTATTGACACTAAATTAGAAAATTAATAAAACGTTACTTTTTTTCAGAAAAAGTTTTTAAAAGAACACAAAAGTTGAAACCAGTGATTTGACCAGTCGCTATACTATTCTTCAACTGGAATGGAAGGTCCTTAAAGCTGTTCTTAAATCCAAACTGGTTAATTTATGACACATTTTTTAATTCATTTTTGTTCGCAAATGTATCAAATTGGCGGATGCTCTTATTCGTATACTTTGCAATCGAAACACGTTTTCCATTTTTTGTTGAAGGCAGAAGATCTTTCCGAAAGTCAGCGATTTGAACCGAATTCCCCACGCGGCTGCACGAGAAAAGGGAAAAACGTGCTGTCACGTGACACGAATCGCTTATAACTCGGTAAGTAATTTATTTATCAAAATATTTAAAACTCATTTCGATTCCAAATCGCTTTAATAGTCAGACTTCCAATTTTAAGTTTTGCATTAAAAATGAGTCAGAAAACGTGTCAGAAAGTTTCGCGTTGTTGAGCAGGTCATTTGAGAACCTTAAACGAAAAATTCTACGGTCCAGACGAAAAGAACACAATAAAAGTCATGACAGACAGTATACCTGATAACACGGAAACCTGGCTAAATGAAACATTTTTTCTAGTCCCACGGGATTGTTTTTTAGCAGGCTTTACTATAGTTAACATTTGTTTTAAACTTTCGTTTGAAACAGTAACTTACCCATTTCTATCTTAATTATTTTTCATATTTATCATCCAAAAAAACTTGGCACATATTCTAAAAGAGCATGGAAATTCTTAAGCATATACCTGATACTATATAAATTAAATGCAAAACTTAACATGCAAAAATAGATTTGAGTTTTCTAGAGAGAGCGTTACTATGTTAAACATTGTAACAACGTAGTAAAAATATGGCAGCCTTCCAAACTATTTAAACTTTTCAAGAAACTTTTTTTGAGAGTCTTCTTTTTCTCTGTCATCTACCCGTTACTGGAACAGCTGTTTAATCAGTTTTAAAATTCAAAGCCTAACAATGAACTTTTTTTTAATATATATATATATATATATAGAAAACTTTATTAAAGTTTGAAAAAATAAATAAAAATAAATGCGATACTCCTCTACAAAATTCTGTTTTAGGAAACTTTTTATAGAGTTGAAAATTATTAAGATAGATAAAAAAAAAAAAAAAAAAAAAAAGAGAACAATCCTGTTCAGTATGTTTTATAACAATAATTTATTATTCTTATTATAATTGTTGATGTTGTAGGGTCAAAGCCCTATTTCTTTCACTACAGACTTTTCCGCCGGCGTCCTCAGAAGTGCTTGGATTGCGTAAATCTCGGATAAAATTGAGTAAATCTCGTGGATAACAAGATGATTTTGCAAATAAAGCTGTAGAGTGAACGTACTCTTATAATCTTGATGCTGTATGCTGAACGTTTGTTTAAAAGTATTAAGGCGTTTCGCGAAAAAATACTTTGACAAATTCTCTGGGTCATTTTTAAGCGTAAAAGCATGGCACATTCAAGAATGATTATTCAAGCGATTTGTCATCGACCATTTTTTACTACTTTTCGATAAATGAATTATATCTTGTGGTGTAAGCGAATGTAGTTTATGTGACAGCAGTTTCCCCCAGTGTTGAATTCAGGGGGTGGCCCGGGGGGGACATTCCCCCCCGGAGCATTGAAATGTTCCCCCAGAAGATTTGAGATTTTATACTTTCAATGTTCAAAAAGTGCAATCCCCCCCCCGGAAGTCTATAATGTCCCCCCCGGAGCCCCAGAAATCCCTCCCGGGGAAAAGTGTCTGAATTCAACACTGGTTTCCCCCCTCTCCTGCGCTGTCATGTCGGGATGCTTGGTTCAAACGGTCCACTTTGACAGCATTTTTTAAAAGATCTTCTGATTTTACCGAAAAATAAAAAATAAAACAGGTTGATTACAAAGTTTCTGAATAAGAGCATCTGTCAATTTTAAGCGATTCCGAACAAAAATGAATTACAAAATGTGTCTGAAATTAGCCAGTTTCGATTTGAGAATAGCCTTATGTGAATGCACCGCATCAAGCAAAATTATGTTACTCACTTTGAAGACATTTTCAGGAAATGGCTGAACAAACTCTTTTATTTGAAATAGTCTTAAAACTTTTTTGTTGCTATTATACTTTATATATGCCAAAAAATGTTTTGTTAATTTTTAGATAATACCTCTCAAATTACTTTGGTTAACCAGGCCCCGATCATGACTAATTGGGGCCCTGGGCAAAGATAAATTAGGGGGCCCCATTTGAATCGTTGCAACATTATTCAAATAGAGCTGATGGTCAGTCATATGTATAATGTGTAACCAATATTTTCGCACCTTGGATTTTAAATAGAAGAAAATCCTTAGCTCCGTCAATTCTAAATTAAGTACCTCAATTAATAAAAATACTCTATTTTCTTTTTTTTTTTCTTAGTACATAATTTTTTTTTATATAACTTTAGCAACTTGTTATTTACTTTAAGGGGAATTTAATAACTTCAACTTATGGAAGAGTGTCAAATACTCCAACATGTATATATGAGTTAATCAAGTTACTCTTTTTTACAACTTTTTAAGTAGTGCTACACACAACATAATATTAAATTCAAATAGATTCTACTTTACAAGTAGAAAGTGTTTTTTCAATAAATCTAAAAAGATGGCAATTTAGCTAAGAAAGCATATAGCTATTATGTTCTATGCTCTGTGCTTGGAGCCACAGCGGTGCAGTGATTTGCTATTGAGTGGTTTGGGTTAGCTTTGCGAAAGCACTGAGCTCTGTGAGTTCAAAATAAAGTTTGTTTTTCAGAAAGTTTAGTAGAATCTTTTAAAGATGAAATTTGTATTTTGCTTTTGAAAAATTTCAGAGTTGGAATTGGGGTGGAGAAGAAAAGTAAATATTTTATAAATATATTGATTTGGGGGCCCCTTGATGTCTGGGGCCCCTGGGCAAAGTCCCGATTTGCCCATGCGATAATAAGGGCCTGTGGTTAACCCAAAACCTTGGGTCCTAAGCACATGTCTACTACGCCTACACTCGTCTAGACCAAAGGTCGCAGACCATTGGTCCATGGACCAACAGCGGTTCGCTGAAAAATCTGGACATTATTATTATTATTATTTAAGTTTTATCTATACTATTATATAAAGAGGAAACGGTGACTGACTGACTCATCAACGCCCAGCCGAAACTACTAAAGTCAGGGTCACGCAATTTGGACTGTAGATTGCTGTTATGGCCAAGGCAAGCAACAAGAAGGGATTTTTGAAAATTCCTCCCCGAAGAGGGTTAAAGGGGGGTTCGAATGTTATAGGTCATTTTGCCATATCTCAGCAGCAGTTATAGGTATGAACTTGAATTTCCGGAAAACAAATCTACTAGCAAAATGATTAAACACCTATTTCAGCGATTTTAGAAATTCCCCTCAGAAGGGGGTTAAAGGGGGGTGGTCGCATGTTTTAGGTCATTTCGCCATATCTCAGCAGCAGTTATAGGTAGGAGCGCGAAAATCGGGAAAACAAAGCTACTAAAAAATGATTAAACACGTATTTCAGCGATTTCAGAAATCCCCCTCCCCCCCCGAAGGGGTTTAAAGGGGGTGGTCGAATGTTTTAGGTCATTTCGCCATATCTCAGCAGCAATTTTAGTTAAGAGCACAAAAATCAGGAAAACAAATCTACCAAAAACATGATTAAACATGTATTACAGCGATTTCAGAAATTCCCCTCCCGGAGGGGGTTAAAGGGTGTTGGTCTAATGTTAATTTCGCCATATCTCAGCAGCAGTTATAGGTAGGAGCGCAAAAATCCGGAAAACAAATCTAATAACAAAATGATTAAACACCCATTTCGGCGATTTTAGAAATTCCCCCCAGAAAGGGATTAAAGGGGGGAGGTCGAATGTTTTAGGTCATTTCACCATATCTCAGCTGCAGTTATAGGTAGGAGCGCGTAAATCGGGAAAATAAATCTACTACAAAAATGATTAAAAATATATTTCAACGATTTTAGAAATTCCCCACCCGAGGGGTTAAAGGAGGATGGTCGAATGTTTTAGGTTATTTCGCCATATCTCAGCAGCAGTTATAGGTAGGAGCGCCAAAATCAGGAAAACAAATCTACTAAAAAATGATTAAACATGTATTTTAGCAATTTTAGAAATTCCCCTCCCGGAGGGGGTTAAAGGGGGTCGAATGTTTTAGGTCATTTTGCCATATCTCAGCAGTAATTTTAGTTAAGAGCACAAAAATCAGGAAAACAAATCTACTAAAAACATGGTTAAACATGTATTTCAGCTATTTCAGAAATCCCCTCCCGGAGAGGGTTAAAGGGTGGTGGTCGAATGTTTTAGGAAATTTCGCCACATCTCAGCAGCAGTTATAGGTAGGAGCGCGAAAATCAGAAAAACAAATCTACTAAAAAAATAATTAAACATGTATTTCAAAGATTTTAGTAATTCCCCCCTGAAGATGGTTAAAGGGGTGGTCAAATGTTTTAGATCATTTCGCCATATCTCAGCAGCAGTTTTATGTAGGAGCGCGAAATTAAGGCAAACAAATCTACTAAAAAATTGGTTAAACACGTATTTCAGCGACTTTAGAAGTTTACCCCCAAAGGAGGGTCGATTGTTTTAGATCATTTTGTCATATCTCAGCAGCAGTTTTAGTTAGGAGCGCGAAAATTAGGAAAACAAATCTACAAAAAAATGAATAAAAGATGCATTTCAGCAATTTTGGAAATTCCCCCCAGAAAGTGGTTAAATGGGGGGGGGGGGGGTTCGAATTTTTTAGGTAATTTCGCCATATCTCAGCTTTTATGTAGGAGGGCGAAATTAATTAAAACAAATCTACTAAAAAATTAGTTATACACGTATTTCGGCGATTTTGGAAATTCCCCCCAGAAGATGGTTAAAGGGGTATTCAAAAGTTCTGGGTCATTTCACCATCTCAGCAGCAGATTTAGGTAGGAGCGTGAAATTCAGGAAAACACATCTACTAAAAAATGGATAAACACGCATTTCAGTGATTTCAAAAATTCCTCTCGAAGGGTTTTAAAGGGAGTGGTTTCGAAATTTTTAGGACATTTCGCCATATCTCTCCAGCTGTTTTATGTAGGTGCGCGAAATTCAGTAAAACAAATCTACTAAACAAATGATTAAACACGTATTTCAGTGGATTTAGAAATCCCCCCCCCCCCACAGGGGGTTAAAGGAGGATTCGAAAGTTTTAGGTCATTTCGACTTATCTCAGCAACAGTTTTTGGTAGGAGCGCGAAATTCAGGAAAACAAATGTACTAAAAAATTACATTGTCTAGCCGTGCAAAGCCGGGACGGGCCGCTAGTTAATAATAAAACAAACATAATATTGTATAAGAAATTGTTATAATTTATGCAAGAGAAATTTTATATTTTTCTGCCATGTGGAAAAAAAAAAAAAAAAAAAAAAATCTGTTTCAGATTTTAACAACATATTTGAACGAAAGTACTTTTCCGTCTGTCACAAAATTAATACTCGGTAACGGTCTCGACTTAAAATTAAAACCACTCTCCGCTTTTCAATTACCTCATTGGAACAAAAAATCCATGAACGTATTTGAAACAAGTAGGAATAAATACCACACTAAAAATGTGCGATACATAGATAATTTCCAAGTATATTGCACTAATTAAACTAACTTTATAATAATTTTGTTACAATTAAACAACAATTAATGCTTTTGTTA
This sequence comes from Maratus michaelseni, assembly GCA_963931845.1. Taxonomy (NCBI): domain Eukaryota; kingdom Metazoa; phylum Arthropoda; class Arachnida; order Araneae; family Salticidae; genus Maratus; species Maratus michaelseni. The sequence goes on from OZ007587.1 coordinate 132,496,677, forward strand.
TGATTAAAAACGCATTTTTAATTTTTGACTAAAAAAGGATTTATGATTTTGCTTTATTAAATAGGTGCATTTTATGTTAATAAAATGGAACTTATTTGGTTATTACTATATAAATGTATTTATGTTTATTTTAAAAAATCCTGCTTAGTGATCCGTGGTATTTAAAATTATGATTTTGGTGGTCCTTGAAGTCAGAAAAGTGGGTGACCGCTGCTCTAGACTATAATCAGAACCTGATTTTATAATTATTGTATGGCTGGTTTCCTCGTATGCATTGGTGTTTCGAAGAAAATTTTCAGTTACTCTTCTTTTCTATCTTACATTTTCAGAGACGATTCGATCCCACGAAAAACGCATGAACGGTGTGGATATATATCCAAATATAATATGGGTATTATGGATTCAAAACACGAATTTCTTGTTTCATCAATATTCCTGTCAAAATCGTAAAATTCAATCAGAAAAGTGCTAATAAAACACTTATTGCAACAAAAGTAACTCCCAACTATTTCGCACGTCGAGGGAACATTCTAGGGAAAATTCCACAGTCTGATTTGCATTCAAAGAGCGTGAGTTGCATTTCACTTTCTGCTTAGGGACTTCCTTTCATCAAAAGTACCGCCTGGAGGCTTCTAATTGCAATGAAATGGGACGCAACATGTATACGATACAAATATGACAAAGTACATGAAGAATGAGGTACGGGGGAGATGCTAATCTGTAATAAAGGGGCTCGATAGGTCTTGGATTTCGTTTCTATGTGTTATGAGTAGATGGTTATTACTTCCACAAGTCTTGCCTATATCTAAAAGTAAATTTTAGGTACCCAGCAAGCGTGAGATACTTTTACCATGTAATTTATGAAAGAAAAACTAGATATATATACCCAGTTCTAAGTTCACGCTGATGTTTTATGGCTACCAAATATTACTAGTGTTCTTTTCGCCTGGACCATAGAATTTTCCGTTTATATTACGCATATCTTTATGTCTGGTTTATTAAGGTCAGGGCTTGACAAATACGGTCGCCAGGTCGCCACTGGCGACCAAATTACTTAATCTAATGGGATTTTTGTTGTTTCTTTTTTGTACAAAAATTCACCTAAGCTTTCTTGAAATGAGCACAAATGCCACCCCCCCCCCCTTCCCAATATTAAAAAATAAACTTTGAAACTACATTCACACAAAAAACAATTTTAACTTTTGTTTTTAATTTGGCAAAAATAAGTTCATCAAATGTAAATTTTAAAATAATTCAATTAGAATTATTTGAGACTTCGACAGAAAAATAGGCGAAAACTTGTTTTCCTGCTTCTCTATTTCGTCGATGGCCTCTTCAGCAGATGTAGATTTTGTAGCATTCAACTATCCGGACATTTGAAGCATTCGGCAATCAGCATTTTCCGAACTTGCCGGTTAATTCACTCTTTACAGTTTCCTTTCTTTTTCTTTCTTTCTTTTTTTTTTTTTTTTTTTTTTTTTTTTGAAAGATATATGATTTTGATATATTTCATTAGAAAACTTAGTTTATATTATCTTTCTAAACTATGTAACTAATAATTCTAAACAATGCCTGTTATTATTTTTCCTCAATTAATTCATAAAAACTTTTGTGCTTTTTGAAAATTAATGACGAGGAAGGATGGGGTGGTAAATATTTTTTACTGGCTTCTAAATTTTTTTTTCTGGCTAACAGATTTTATCAAATTTGTAAAGCCCTGATTAAGGCTGTTATCAAATCTAAACTGACTACTAAATAACATATTTTTTAACTCATTTTTGTTCGCAAATAGATCTAATTGGCAGGTGCTTTTATAAAGAAACTTTGTAATCGAAAGACGTTTTCCATTCTTTGGTAAAGACAGAAAATCTTTAAAAAAATAATATCAAAGTCGGCGTTTTGAACTGTATTCCTAAGGCGGCACCACGAGAAACGGGGAAAACGTCGTCACGTGACACGAATATTTTATAACTCGATAAGTAATTTATTTATCAAGAAATGGAAAACTCATTTCGATTCCAAATCGCTTCAATAGTCAGGCCTGCCAATATTATGCTTTTGCGTTTAAAAGTGAGTCAGAAAATGTACGAGAAAGTTTCGCATTGTTGAACTGGTAGTTTGAAAACCACCTTAAGGATGTTGGGTCAGAGAACGATCCTAAATTCCCCTCGCTAATGTTAAATTTATGGGTGTGAAATGCATTCTTATTTTTAAAATATATCCTCAGGAAATTAATATTTTAAACTTTTTTTTTTCAGTATATTCTTCTCAAAGAATATCCTTGCTTTTTCAGTTGACAAAATATTTCTAAGACATATGCTTAATTTAATATTTTATGTGTTAAGATCTGATGAGGTGTGAGTAGGAATTCAACACTTCAAATAAAATTAAGTATGCATTTTATAAATATTTTGACAACTAAAAAAGAAAGAGACATCCTTTAAGAAGAATATACAGGAAAAAAGAAGTTAAAAATATTAATTTCTTGTTGAGATACTTAGAAACTAGTCGTTGGGGGCCACCGTAATACTTACCCATCATGGATATGCATAATATGAAATATGAAAATAAAACGTGTAAACTATTTATAAAATGCATTGCAAGTCGAATAAAATCGTGGCTTCATGACGTCATCAACTTTAAATGCTCTATTACTGAATTGCGGAAAAGAAACATCCTTGTAACACCAAAATTGATAATCATATTAACTAAGAGTTTACTGCGTAGGATTAAGCGTCTCATTTCCAATTAAAATATATCTTTTAACTGAAATTTGGATGAAATACAGGGTCATGAAAAATCGAAGAATGTGCAAAATATGATTCCAAATATCTCGGCAAGTCACTATTCTATCGACTTCATTCTTTATGCAAAATTTGTTTTTTTATTGTCTTTTATATTCATACCTTAAAATAAACAATTTCGAAAACTTTTATATACCTTTTATCAGAACGAATATTTCGAGAGTCCGAAAAAAATAGTTCCGGATAATCGATCTTACTAAAATTCAATAAGCTTCTTCCCATTATTACATACTAAGTACATACAAAATTTCAAGTCTCTATCTCAAATTTTTCGGGAGGTAGAGCGTTTACAGACACACACACACACAGGCAGACGGACGACAAATTTTTTCTTCAAAAACTATGTTTTTCGGAATCTCCAGTGTCTGAAACGTGTAAATCCGTCAATTTTTTTTTTTCGATTTTCAAAACGATTACAAGATTTACCCTATACTACGTATGATGGGTTAGTAATAAGAATACATTCCACGCCTACACTGCCAAAAACTGTTGATTTTACGGTATAATACTGGCATCCCAGCTGCTAGTATTATACCGTAAAATTAACAGTAATAAACAGCAAAAAAAGCAGTAATACGCTGCTGCGCATGCGCGGCAGCGTATTACTGCTTATTATTAAAAAATTAAAAAATATTATATGAAAACGTATTAAAAAATATTATATGAAAATTTTTAAACTACAAAAACTGTTCCATTTATACAGATAGTATCACAGTATATTCATTTACAGATAGTATCACAGTATATATAGTATTTACATATATTTTTATAAAAATTGCGAGATTTTCATAACAGTATTTTTTGTTAATTAATCTAATTGTTCTTTTGCAAATATTTTTAAAAGGAGCTATAACTACCGATTTATTAAACAAATTTTATTGAAAAAGCTTATCTAAATTTGATATTATTATTATATAAATTTTCTAATACATCTTCAGACATCAAAGAAGATAATTATTGAGGTGGCACAGCTTCCTGTTTCATAATTTGAGGCATAAAATGTTAAAGCAATGGATTGTTTTTTAATAACTTCATTATATGTATTTGATACTTTGGACACCTGGTTTTCATTAATAAAATAATAATAATAATAATAATAATAATAAAACTCATTCGATAAAGAACTGATTTTTAAGTACTTTTATCATCGGTCATATTTGATGGACAATAGTTATTAATATTTGACAAGGGATAGCTAGAATATATCTAAATAAAAGTTAAATGATTATTGCGTTGTTAAAAAATAATTTGGAAAGACAATTTACTTTAGCATCATTTTATATATTTTATTATTATGATTTTTAACATGTAAATTTGATATTATAATAGACCTGTAAAAGATTATTTGCTTATTTGTTCTGTACAATTGTATTTATTTATAATGAGATTTATTCTATGCATTAGAAATTCAATATGCTTTCGAAAGAGAATTTAATCAACATTTTCTATTGACAGAAATGGAAATAAATTCTTGAAAATTTACCTCTGATAAAATATGCATATATTTTTTATATAGAAAACTGGTTATATTCTATTGTTGTTCGGAGAGTTCTTTCCATTTGGGAAAGTTGGTTCGTACCGGAAAATTCTATCATTTAATTATTAGACATTAATCCCGATATCTAATGTCTAATAATTGATGGGTAGAATTTTCCGGTACGAATTGGTTTTCCCGAACGGAAGGAACTTTTCGCTCAACCCAATATATTGAAATATTACGGTCATGAATTTTGTAATACAGCTTAAAATAAGAATGGTACAGAATCTTTTAGATGAATAATAATAATAATAATAATAATAATAAATTTTTACCCATTAAAAACATTACTTCGTTTTATTTATGTATTTATTTATTTTATTTTATTTATTTATTTTTATTTTTTTGGGGGGAGGGGGGTACTATTGATATAAAAAATTATAGAGATTATTATTAAATATAATCAGTACAATTAAAAAAAATAGATATATAGTTACCTGATATAATTGTAATTTAATTTTACGAAAAGAAAAGGAAGAAAAGAAAAGCAAGAAAAGAAAAGAATAGAAAACAAAAGAATAGAAAACAAAAGAATAGAAAAGAAAAAGTCTTCAACAGTAATGAATATTGCATGTGAAGATCAGTGCGTTTTGATATGAGAAAAAAAAAATAAAAAACATGAAAATTGAATCAAAGTAGCAAAAAAAAAAAAAAAAAAAAAAAAAGTGATTCTGATAGACAGTATACAGGAAACTTTGCATTTCCCCTCGTTACCTTTGCTCCGTAACAGCTCTTTTGACATATCGCCAGAAATCTCGGAGGACATTCATCTCTAAATGTACTTCTTATAGGAATAAACGAGACTACCTGGAAGTAAAAATGTTTAAAATAAGAAGCAAAGGGTGGCACGCATTCATCCAAAAGAGAGTTTAAAGAAACAGCTACTTCTATCCCCCCCCCCTCCCCCCGCATTTTATAATTATGAAAGGCTAGCAAGTTTATTTTATTTTATTTTTTAATCTAATAAAATTCTACTAAAATTCTATAAAATAACAATCTAAAATCTCAATGAAAATGGTCCGCCATACACAGAAAAAAATAACCCAATTTGGGTTGAAAGATTCTTAGGTATATGTGCCCAAATTGGGGTCATGCCTTTTTTGGTTACCGCTATGTATCCATTTTGGGCACTGTTAAATACCCATTTTCAAAATAAATAAATAAATAAATAAATAAATAAAAAGAATCTTTCGACCCAAATTGTTTTTTTTTCTCTGTGTAGTTCTAACTAGGAGGCATAATGTTCTTGGGAGGGGGGGGGGGGGTACTATTATTAAAAACCTTTAAGGTGTTTCTATTATTTTCTAGGAAACAAAGAATATTCTTTTTGAATAAAATGTATTGCAGGAATGGGAATTGGGCACATAGCTTGCGCGGTTCCTACATTTCAATTTCAGTCATTTCTTATAGTAATTTTTGCCTTATTTAATTGAAGAATTTCTGTGATTAAATAAGGCGATGATTACCGCACTGAAAATTTGGTATTAAAATATAGGATGCATGCGAACATTGAGCATAATTCCCATCTCTGGTATTACTAATATTCGAGAATGAAATAATACAATTCACTTGACATAAACAAGTAGTTCAATTCATAAATATTTCATTCATTATCGTATACTTCTGTTTAGTGTCTAATATTATTAAGGATATCAAAGACGATAGGAAGGCAACTTCTTTAATTAAATATCTATTAGCACCTCATAAATAGTGATAGTCATAAAATAATTTACTTTTATTATATCATATTTGAATAAAAAGTTACTTATGAGATCTCTCAAGGGTAAATAATGATCAACTCTCTCAAAGAACACTGTCATAAAATATTGCCCCAAATCACAAAACGACTCGGGTAATGTCCCATTAGAATTATTGAATTAGTTAACTCCAGACAATGAAGTTCCTCTACCAGTTCCGTAAAGCACAGCCATTGAAGGCATAATAAAGGCTACACATTGGTTACGTAATCCGTGATCAACAAAATAACCCTCAAGGAATTTTTCAAACACGAAGGCTTGCAAATCAAACTGTTCCAATCGTATAAAATTTATGTTACAGAAATAACAATAAAACTACTCGTCTAATCTTCTTAAGCACATTTACGATTAATTGCCAGTTTACCCGATTAAACCATCACAAATCAGGTTATAATTGACTGTGGCTCTAATACAAATTACTTTTGATAGTGACGTAGGCTTATGAACAAGTTGAACTAGATCTTGACGGATTTTTAAGGATGTATCGAAACTGACCGCAAAAGCAATACACCAGATCATACGTTTAATTTTTTACGGGCCCTCTTTTTGTAAGGGTGTGGTGTAATAAGCTATTGCCCTCTAAGAGGAATCTGATTAAATGCATTGTTACGTCATAACCCTTTAACTTCCCTATCAAAACGGTAGACAGTCTAGTTTACAAGAGGGTGGATCAGACGGCAATGCCCTGTGCTTGTCATCGAATATACATACCTTCAGAGGTATCCCTAACCCAAAACTAATTAAAGTCAGAGATATTCTGCTGAAGGTCAATTCTTTGATGGATACGTAAGGCGATTTTTAATATTCATCAGGTGGTGGGAAAAAAGATTTGAGAGATAGATAACTAGGTAATTTTTTTTATACATATAACAGTAAGAGAAAAATTCTGCCCAGCTTTCGAAAACGCATGCTTCAGTAGTTAAGTTTTACAATTATATCTGCATGCTTGGAAAATTTTTGTAATGAGTATAGAGAGATGAAATAGACAATTAAGTGTGGGAATTCATGAACAAAAGGGATGTGCGTTTACATAGATTGGCGCTTCTTAGCGTTACATTAATATCTTACAATCGTCTGAATGATTAACAGAAAAGGTTGTGAAAGAAAAAGGATCGTATCAGTTTTGGACGATATTAGTAGAAAATGTGTTTTCTTTCTATTTGTAATTTAAATTTATTTAAATTGTTTCGCATTTTATCACAAACATCTCCATATATTCAGATTTTACTTTCGGATTTTGTTTTCTGTTTCAGGATATATTAGGTTCGATAAACTTTGAACAGGGCTTTTTAAGTGTTTTTTTTTCTTTTTTTTTTAAAGCAATGACAAATTTCTCACGGTTTCTATTGGTAAAATTTATTCACATTAGTAAATCTATAAAGCAGCTAACTCAATCCATTTGTATAATATAAAGCGCTTTTTGCTTTATTTTTTGGATATGTCAAGCCATGTGATTTATGACCTTTTCCCTGTATGTATGATTAAATTACTTAAACGCTCTGTTTCACCTTACATGAACTTATTCTATTGTTTTGAGTAAGAATGATATCATTCGTGCTGTAGAATTATGCAGAAAGCTATTATTATAGCTCCCTCGCGCTTATTTTATAAAAGAAATGCCTATTTTTTAACTCAAAAACATGCGATATAGATCATGTATTTCACTGAGAGAATATCGTCCCTTTCAACTGAGGCCCATGTTAAATGTATATAACACAATCATATTTTAACGACGTTGAAAATGTATATTCTGTGATTAGTGTAATATCTCAATTTAAAAAGTGGCTTAGTAATTAAAATAATTATGGGAGTGGCTCAAGTAGTGGTCAATATACTTTTATATTTCTAATATACGTTCGCGCTTCACGAACTTGGCAAAATTGACAGCAACCTTGGCATAATCGTAATTTTGGGGGCCGCTATAACAAAGTAAGTACCGTCAAAAATTATGGTAAATAAGAAAATGGGTGCATAATGCCTTCACGAAACCACACTAATATATCTCTCTATATATTTACTCAATTAGCGCAAGACTTGCACTAGCAAGTCTTGCGCCAATTTTTGCAAAAAGTAGAACAGTAAATAATTAGTTTTCAATAACCATTAGCTTATTTCTCCTTCAAAGCATGTTTATATTATAGCTGCTTTCTGTCCTTTTCTTTTTATTTATTTAGAAAAAATTCTACCAGTATATGGCCTGATATATTTCTTTTTCTTTTCCAGTTGGATACATTAGATATATAAATAAAACATGTGTCATAGCAGGTAAAGTATAATTGAGGAATTTGGAATTTCCTGTTTTAAATAAGATTACACTTCGAATATTACAAATTCAATGTTGGAAACTTCAAAACAGAAAGAATGGAACAAAAGACATAAAAGTTATTCAACATTTTTCTTTAAATAAATCAAGCCTAACAAATATAATTTAGTAAATTTATTCGATATACCAGGGTTCGTACGCCTCAGGGGAAAAAAAAAAAGAAAAAAAGAACAGAATTATTGTAGTAAATTATAGTAATGCAATATAAATTTATAGCAAATAGTAAGTAATATTTGCCTTTTTTAATGAAAAAAATTCTGTGTTTAGATATGGCTATTTCTTTACGAAAATTCTTGTATTGAAACCCCTTAAATTTTCTGAATCACGTGAGGTGTACGAATCCTGGTTAAAACGAACCCCCGATAAAGAGGCTCAAAATTCGAATTAATTGACCAAATTGAATTCATTTTTGTAATATAATGTAAGATATTCACATTAAAAAAAAAATAATAAAATAAAAAATCACTAATCTATACTATAGTAGTACCATGCTTAGAGATACAATAAGATTCTTCGCCAAAAATAAATAATTAAATAAATAATAAGCAAATATAAAAATCAATTAATTCATAAAAAATATTATACAACAATTTATTATGTACGGATTTTAAGATACTTGATTTTAATTACTTACTAACCTTTGTTAAGATGAATTATCAGTTACGGAATTTCAATGCTTACTTGAATTTCAATAATTTCATTTCGAGTTCATTTATAAATCCTATACCTCTATATTATTTTCTAAGTGAATCTGAATTCGCGAGATAAATAGCTAATCACTGTTTATCACTCTATTGAGAAAAAATATTTGAGTAATTTCACAGTTTGCAAATCTATCACACTTATATCAAATTCGAGAAAATAATTTTATAACTTACTTTATGAAGAAAAATATACGAACATATCACAGCTAATGTATAAAAACAACATATAAATACAACCTTTACCGTTTTTAAACCCAGTAATGTTACATATATCACACTAATGTTAATAGTAATGTTACATAGAAGCAGCAATATTTTAAAGCCATTGTCTTACGTTTCTGTTTTCTGTTTAAACGTGTTTCTCAAAGCTCAGTTCATCACAATAAATATTTAATAATATTTATTAATTCAATTATTATCAATATTATTGATCTTAATTAAACTAAACGGTCATAATAAAAATTTATCAATTATTATTGATTCAATTATTGAAAATCTTTTTTTATTTCGTTTATTCAACTGTGTAATACAAAAAATAAATAATAAATAAATAACAAATAAATAAAAGAAGCTTTTGAAATAGGAATTTGAACAAATACAGTAAACACAGGAAACGACAACAACAACAACAACAACAACAAAAAAGACATTTTTTTTCGATAAATATTATGGGCTTAAAAGTACCGAGTCTCTATTGTAATATAATTGTGAAAATTTAAGCTTAAAAAGAATACTTATAGTAAAAGTATATTTAAGCACTGTTTGAGTGTGTAAATTAATTCAAAACAGTCATTTAAATGCTTCAAAAGAGATAAAAATGGACTGCCATTAAAAATCTGTAATAATTCTTCCTTTTGAAAATTAAAGCAATATTAGCAGAAATTTAAATTTTCTGTATTATTAAAAAAAAATCTAGAAGAGAATTTCCAATTGTCGAAATCTTGCCTCAAACTGTCGAGCAAAAACTTTTTTTTCCCCAATTTTTTTCAAAATAATCTGAATATTGTATAAATAACATTTCATTTATATCACGAAAATTGTAGCATAAATAGCATGTATTTAGGTGAAAAAGGAAAAATAGACCAAAAGAAAGTAAACTGCAATTATACAATTCCTTCTTAACCTTTTTTGATCCTTGAAGAGACTTCTATTATTGTGAGATCAAGTTAGGTTCTAACATAATATCAATTGAAAAATCTTTGTTGACTTTAAAATAAATAAATAAATAAAAATATTTTTCAGAGAATGCGGCTATATATTCGGGAGCAATTAATTAGCTTCCTGCATCAGGTGGATCTGTTTAAAATACTCCTCGTCGCAAAGGGCGATACGACAGATTTGTTCCGAACCTTGTAGTGTACGAATGTTGCGCTCCATCTGATGAAGTAAGCTGCAAATTAATTGCTTCGGAAACTATAAGCGCATGTTCGGATTTTCTGATTTTTTTTTTTTTTTTTTTTTTTTTTTTTTTATGAAGTTAAAGTAGGTTTTTTTTCTGACGAGTCATTGAGGATATTCAATGAGATTTAAAAGATTTAACTTTGAACATTTAAAAATATATAGGACACAAAAATATTTCATACACCTGGACCCCTTTAAGGAGAATATCGGCCTTGGCTTATAATGACAACATCCAGCCAAAGAGGAAAGTTATCAGAAGTTGCTAGAAAAGTTCGCGTGGCAGGAAAGTGTTAAAACACATATTACGTGGCAAACTTTATGAACCATTGCCAATTGCGTCAGCAGTTCGAGCCGCCCTTAGATAACTAACTAGCCTTTTAACTCTGGCAGCATGCTACGCTCTCAAGGTCTTCCCAAAAAAAAGTGAGAAAAAATTCCAGCTAAGTCGTTTACTTCCTTGGGGAAGAGGTTATTTTCCTTCGACAGCTTCTTGGGCTAGTCTGAGCTTGCCTTTTAGATGAATCTCCTGATAGATAATACGGAGACTGGTTACCGAAAAGTGTAATAGAGTTGTGGAGGGAGGGGGGGAGGGGGGGAGGTTAGATTCTAGATGTTTAAAATTAATCTTTACTAATCGATTCCACACTATGAGATTTCTCTGCGACCGGAATACAAATGTCAACTGTGAATTATTCGGATATGTGTTTTAAGAAAATTGACGGTTCTAAGATAAATATAGAGATAAAGAATGTTATTGGATTACATTACGTAAGCTTTAATCAAATAGCATGGGAAAAGCACTAAAGATAAAACTGATGATACGGGAATTGTGCAATAATTCTTATAATAAATCAGTAATTATTAAGCGTTAATGTCATAAAATTCAAATTTGTTAATGTATGAGTAAATTGATGAAACCTTTTGATTTCTTTCTTCTTCTCTTTTTTTTTTTTTTTCATGAATTATATTAACTGTTAACTGCTGTGGCAAAAATTGTCACATAGATACTGTGAGCAGTCTCTGGGGCCGCTCGATCAAAGGCTCGATTTCTAACTCATAGAATACTGTTTCTGTGCTAAACTTTATGTGCAGAAGTATTATCATTAAAACTAACCTATTCAGAAGTCTCTAGCTATAGTATTATGTCTCCAAACAAAACAAAATTTCATTAATGTCTATAGTTAAACTGAAAACTACAAGTTAAACTGTAAAAAAATGAAAAAAAAAAAAAATGAAAAAATAGCAGTGGTAATGGTTAATCAAATAACTTGGTAAAGCATTAAAAATAAAACTGAAGATTGCGGAACTGTAAAAGAATACTTATAATAAATCATTAATTGTTAAGCGTTAATCCTTCTATATTAAAAAAAAAGTAATCTGGAACTGAGCCAAAAACGATTTAGAAATGGACCAATCAAATTCTGCGTAGATATTCCGGGTTATTCTCATCGCTTTTTTACTAGGGACTTTTTTGAGGAGCTATTACTTTTTTTTCTAGCCATCCTACGGATTCGAAAATCATACCACCAGACGCGAAATATAACAAGCTTTCAGAAATTAAAAAAAATATCACGGTCGGACAATAAAAACTCAAAAAATTCTTAAAAAACGAGTAAAAAATCTTTTATTGAAAAAGTCATTTTTTTTATATTGTTGCCAATTTCTAAATAAGCGCAAAGGATTATGTTTTATCTCAAATAAAAAATGTATTTGCGCGAGATTATTAAAAAAGTTTAAAATAATAATTAAATGATCACGTGTTGAAAGCAGGAAATAAAGAAAATTACGTCATAAAAATTGTGTTTACACATGAATATTAAAAATAAAAAAGATGAATTAAATGAAAAAGCATTATAAACAGTTAAATGAAAAAGCATTATAACCTGATTACAGAAGATAGTCGCCGTTCGTGATATCATCATCATCATTTTTTTAAAACAGGATACATTACCAGGTTTTAAGAGGCTGTGAAATCAGAACGGGGGTTGCTGAGCGTAGCGAGCAGGGGGCAGAGCCCCCTAGTGTGTAAAATTTAAATGGCTTAATAATGTATTACATAGACTAGATCAGTCTCGATGAAGGTATTAAAAGTTCTTTTTTACCTTTTTTACTTTTTTTTTTATTTCATGTATTTTATTGGCATTATTATTATTATAATTAATTAATTAATTAATTAATTTTATTATTATTATAATAATTAATTATTTAATTAATTATATTATTATTATAATTAATTAATTAATTAATTAATTTTATTATTATAATTAATTAATTTATTATTATTATTATTATTATTATTATTATTAATTATATTATTATTATTATTAATTAATTAATTAATTTTTTTTTTTTTTTTTTTTGACACCTACAAAAACTAACATGCATTCTTCCCAATATTATGAAGTAATACCTATGTTGTGTCATCGAATTGAGTTCATACTTTTTATTGAAAAGGATGGAAAATTATTTAATTTTATGAATGTATATTATGTTTAAGGCTGTTCTAAAATCCAAACTGGGCTAATTTCTGACATATTTTTCAATTTATGTCTTGTTCACAAGCGTGTTTTTTTTTTTTTTTTTCAGAAACTTCGCAATCGAACTGTTTCTTTTTCTTTTCTTTTTTCTTTCGGTAAAAGCAGAAGATTTTTCAGAAAATGCTGGCAAAGTTGGCGTTTTGAACCGAATTTCCGCACGGAACAATGCGGAAAAAAACTGTTGTCACGAGACAACAATCGCTTATAACTGAAGATGTGATTTATTTATCGAAAAATGAAAAACTGTTCGATTACAAATCACTTCAATAATCATGCCTGCAAGTCTTCAATAATCATGCCTGCGCATGCGCGGCAGCGTATTACGCCTCATTTTACTGTTTATTACTGTTAATTTTACGGTATAATACTAACAGCTGGGGTGCCAGTTTTATACTGTAAAAACAACTTTTTTTTTTTTTTTTGGAATGCAGTATTATACCGTAAAATCAACATTTTTGTTTTAAATTTTTGTTGTGTACATTAAACACCATATTATTTTTATTTGATTATTTTATTCAAATTTTCGCTTACATCATTTTGATTTTTAATTGCGATACAGTTTAATTGCGATCTAACTCTTGGCTACCACACACACGTTTCAGCTGATGAAGGAAGCTACTATCTTATTTTCAAAACTAGTCGTTCTTCTTTAAATAATGCTTGGATGTTTCCTTTGATGATGATCAGGTTCTGGTCGAAAGCGCTCGGGACTCCGACGAAAGTTTTAACACCTGTAGAATGGTTTTAATGTTTTAAAGCCTTTATTTCATTTTACACCTATTTTAGTAATAAATAAATTGTGATTCATTTCAAATGTTTTCATGTTTTTAATTGATATACTAAGGTGAATTCATGTTCCAATATTGGAAAAAGCTTTTTTCTATATATATTTTGATGAATAAAAGGTTCGATTGACTCATGAGATAGTGTTTCAATACTAAACTTTATGTGTAAGGACTAATATAATTAAAATTGACGTATTCAGAAATCTCTACCGATAGTTCTGCGGGACTCCATATGAAACAAAATTTTACTATTACATTTCTATAGTGAAATAGAAAATTACAAGTTAAACTGCGAAAATTGAAAAGTAGCGGTCTGTGAGATCGCTGACAGCAGTTAAGGCGGATCTGGATTTTTTTTTTTCCCGCTCAACAACGCGAAACTCTCTGACACATTTACGGACTCATTTTTAAACGTAAAAGTAAGACACTTGCAGGAATAATTATTGAAGAGATTTGTAATCGAACAGTGTTTTCATTTTTCGGTAAATGAATTACATTTTGAGTTATAAATTATTATTGCCTCATGTCGGCCCATTCTGCTACTGTCGTGCTGTTCAAAATGCCCACTTTGACAGCATTTTCTGAAAGTTCTTCTGAAAGGTCTTCTAGGGAATTTTAAGCAAATAAAGCAAAAGTGACCAAATGAGATAGTAAATATTTTATTTTTTCTTATTGTGACGAATTTTTATTATTTTTTCAATCACACGAAGTCTCAGATAATGTCCCCCTGTAATGTCATAAATCTGCATGATATTTGCAGGATTTGTTTTGAAGTAATAATTTCAATTAAATTTCCAAGCGTTTTAATCATCTTTTTTTTTTTTCTCACTATTTCAAAGATGTACATTATTTTCCTGAAAATAAAAGTTTAATAACAAAAGTTTATGAAACCAGAATTTCAAAATGTTGTAATTTGTATTAATAAATAAATAATGATCTTGCGAAAATTATGTGAATAAAAATAAACAAGATTGAAAAATAAATAAAAGTAAAAAAAAATATTGAAATAGTTCACTGAAACAATTCATATTCTTTCTCCGGTTCTAACAATCATGTCTATATTTTAATGATCAACGAAAACATGTGTAAAGAAGATATGTAGAACCTCGATTTATTGTTTCTAAATTTTTCATTTCTATGCATTCATGGTTTCAATCTTTCAATTGAGGAAATTCAAATACAAGTTCTGTTTTATAATTATGTAAATAAAATCTGTATAGATCGTTTCACACAAGGCTTTGTTGTCGTACTTATTGTTTTGCCATTGGAAAATTCTCATTTTAGAATAGGGAAAAGCTAAATCTTACACTGTAAAAAAAAAAAAAAAAAAGAAAAAAGAAAGAAAGAAAGAAAGAAAGAAAGACACGCGGTAGCGTATTACTGCTTATTTTACTGTTTATTACTATTAATTTTGCGATATAATACTGACAGCTCGGTGACTAGTATTATACTGCAAAATCAACATTTTTTTTTTTTTTTTTTTTTCAGTGATGAAAAACGATATACATTCGGAATTTGCTCAGACAACAGACCTGAAGCATATTATAATTATTTATATATACATCACTGTCTATTTATATATTTCATATCTTTATTTCAATACATTTTTAGTGTACAAGTGCAGCTTTTGTCACCCATGCTTTTGTAACGGTTACTGGTAAATCCTACATCCATTTATCGCAATTTTGGCCGCTATTTTACAGTGTCATGTGTTTTTTTTTTTTTTTTTTACTCTCGATATTTGGATGTTTCTCCATATCTTTATTTATTGTTTCCACTTATTTCATTTTGAGAATCTTACAGTTTTGGATATATGTCTTTGTATCGTTATAATTATCAGTTCATATATTGCCTATTTTTTGATATATATATATATATTCAATGGTTAAATTTTACTTAAAGTTATATATATATATATATATATATATATATATATATATATATATATATATATATATATACTCGTATAGTATAAGTTTTCGCAAATGAGACAAAACGAAGTTTAATCATAAATTCGCCTCAATAGTACACATTTAAAATTTGATGAAAATATTTTATGTTAATCTGAATTAATTATTTTTTTTACAATTCTCATTTTATAAACCGATGTGATTTTCGGCTCTTCAGTACAGACTTCAGAAGTATTTATTACAAAGATCATTAAATTATTGCTTGCCAGTAAGAGGCTCTTAAGATACTAATGCCATGTTCGTGACCTAAGAAGAATCATAATAAAGGCCTTGAAAAGACACATTCGCCTTGCTAAAAAATACTCACATGCGGGACCCTTTCCAATGAAGAGACACGGGAATAGACGCGTGGGAGGAATCTTAATCAAATAAATAAATCTGTATGGGAACTAATCCGCAAACTGATCGAACTAGTCTGAAATGAATCGGTGTATGACTGAATAAAATGTTACGACAGGACAATCTCCGGATAACGGCAGTATCTTCCACAATGTTAATACTCTTCAGGGACATAAGGAAGGTGTTCTGGAGACCCCTCCCACACACACACCCACACCTTCTCTGAGTGGTATTTATATTGAATTTTCCATATCTGTTTCCCTTTGTAAAATTAAATTTCTAAATATAATTTATGTACTCTATTAAGATATTTAAGCTTGTAGAATTACCTTAAGGTGGTTCTCAAATGACCTGCTCAACAATGCAAAACTTTTTGACAAATTTTATGACTCATTTTTATACGCAAAAGCATAAAATTGGCAGGCCTGATTATTGAAGCGTTTTGAAATCGAAATGAGTTTTCCCTTTTTTGATAAATAAAATACTTATCGAGTTATAAGCGATTCGTGTCACGTGACAACGCGTTTTCCCCCTATCTCACGCTATAAAGCATCGGGAACTCGGTTCGAAACACCGACTTTGACAGTGTTTTCTGAAAGATCTTCTACTTTTACCCAAAAATAGAAAACGTGCTTCGATTACATAGTTTCTGAATAACAACACACCCATTTTATGCGTTTCCGGTCAAAAATGTATTAAAAAACGTGTCTGGAAGTAGCCCCTTTGGATTTAAGAACAGCCTTAATAGTGAAATAAGAACAGTGACGGTAAGAAACATTACTATCTATTCTTAAGCAAGTCATGTTAGCCAAAAGTGATAGCCACAGTGTTTATTATGGTTTTTAGAAACAGTTATTTACATTGAACTAAATAACAAAAATTTACTAATTTATCTCAACTTCAGGAATAAATCTTGGGGACGGTAAAACTACCAATAAAGCCTCATTCCTTGAATTTGATATTTAATTGCTGATTTAAATTCTGCAGAAAAATTCCAGTCAAAGAACTACAGCCATGTTTTCTCTAGCATAGTTCTTTATGAGAAAAAAGTTGAAAAATACCCTGGTGCTACATCTGGAGGGATTCTGCATAATTCTAGCAAGAGGGACAGTAAGGAATCTAAAATCCTGGGACAGAGTTAAAAATATAATAATAACCGAAAAATGAGTGCAGCGCTTAATTTTTGCTACATATTTATATAAAACAATAGTTTCATTTTCGTTAAAAAATTAAGTAGAATTACATTTCTTGAAACCATTTTATCCAGACAGCTCCAAACTTAAAAATCAACATCACACTCAGAAAAAAGTTTTGTTGAATCAACAAAAATTTGTTTGACCCAACAAAACTTTTCGTTTAAATATGGGTCAATGGAAATTTTGTTTGAATCAACAAAATAAATATTGTTGATTTTTTTTGCAATTCCAAAAAAAAAATTTGTATCGTCAGCAAAAAAATATTTTGTTAATTCAAGTAAAATGGTTCAATTTTACTTGAATTAACAAAATTATTTTTGTTACATAGATATATGCTATGTGTTATTTTAACAATCTATTTTCTTTTTTCAACAAAATATATTTTGTTTGTTGTCAGGTTTCTCTTACAGTTGCAAGAGTTGAAAGCTATTCTTAAGGGATTAGCGTATTGTATATGTATCTATTGTGTACCGTTGAAGGCTTTATAAGAAAAATCTTAATCCGAAGGGGAACGACGTGAAAGAAGTATTTCCATTGCAATGCGGTCCTTGATAGATAAGAAAGAGAGTGCACCCTTTTATTTAAGAAGACAGATCAGTCAAGAGGGAGGAACGGTTGTCAAGCGACCCTTGGAAACAGAGCAGTAGCCCCGTAGACAAAAAGGTGCTCTGGAGAATGACCAGAGAGGAAGGTAGTTCTAGCGTGGCAGCGAGGTGTGTAGGTTGGTTTTCAGAGAGCAGCTCTGAGCACGTGTATGGAACGGGATCTCTCGGAAGGAAGAGAGATAGCGTGTGTGAGATTAAGAGAAATCTCGGTTCTGAGTGAATCAACGTAGTCTAACGGTACACGTAAAGCGTTTCTGTATTTATTTTGATTTAATATTAAACCGGATACTTTACCTCCGAGTTTAAGTGTAAATATTGTTAATAAATTGTTTCTTTAACTTTAATTGAAAGAGTTAAGTTTTTCCTGAATATACATCAAGTACCGTGCCCGATATCACGTTTTCATATCGGTGGTGGCAGCATATCAAAAGACCGGATTTATTTCGAAGTTGTGTGGACGGAGAAGTGGAATCCGACAATGTTGGCAGCGACGGGATTGAATCACCGAAGACCAGTGCCAGTTAGCCGTGTTACTGAGAGTTTGTGCCGGATCGTCTAGCGGAAGTGTTCGTGCCCTATCGTTGTAGACTAGTGCCAGATAGCCGTGTTACAGATAGTTTGTGCCGGATCGTCTAGCGGAAGTGTTCGTGCCCTATCGTTGTAGACTAGTGCCAGATAGCCGTGTTACAGAGAGTTTGTGCCGGATCACCCAGCGGAAGTGTTTGTGCCCTATCGTCGTAGACAACCAGTGCCAGCTAGCCTATCGTCATTACAGTGAAGTGAATTAGTGGTGGTGTTAGTGTAGTGTTGTGCGTAGTGTTTTTTGTGCATTGTGAAGCAAGGTGCAGTGATTGTGGCCCGAGAGTGCAAGATTTACCCTGTGGAAAAGTGAGCAGAGAATTGCCCCAGCGAATGAAGTACGAGGTAAGGTGTTTTGATCATTTTACTCTACTGACATTCTCGAACCTATTTTTTTTATTGTGTATAATTGATGTTAATTTATGTGCAATATAATAATTGGTCTAAATCAAATGAGATATTAACAACCATTTTACACTATTGTTTTAAGAAAAGGATCTTATATTAATTACTAGAAGTGATTTTCTAATTGTTTTAAACGGATAAGATTAATGATTAGAATTAATGCATTGTGTTAATAGTTTGAAGGAATAATTGAAATTTCTTAAATTTAAATTATTATTAAAGTAATATTTAAATTAGGTGATATTGTTTGCTTTAAGTTTGAAATATTGATAGTAAATGAGGAAAGCAAATTTGTGTAGAATTTAAATTAAATTGAAATAACCTTCAAGGAAGAACTGAAGGCACAGAGGGAAAAAAAAAAAAAGTGCTGTGATTTACTTTTTAATGTGAGAACTAATTTTGAAATTGAAATATTTTATTGAAATTAAATTTAGGAATTTATGTGTATTTCATGCAAATTTTTGTTAGGTGGATATTTTTATGTAGTGATTGGCATCAGTGTTTTATTCAAATTGCAACGTATCAGTATGATTGTGTAAATTGTATTTTATTATTTAATGGTATAAATTTAAAATCTGTATTGCATAATAGTAAAATTGAGATTATTGTTACTTTGTTATTGGAAGCAAATTGTGGGGTATCATTGTTTAAGGAAATCTATTATTGTATTATTACTTATTTGAAATATGTTAAATAGTATAATATGTGGAGGTAACTTATGAGGGTAGGATTTGAGGAAGTATTAATTTGATATTGTGTTTAAGTATTACTGTAGGGTGGTAATAGTTATCAGTAGAAAGTATGGCTTTCTTACTAAAATTAAAAAGGGTGGATCTTCAGGCGATATGTGGAGAGTTAGGAATTGAGGTCTCGGAAGATGATACCAGGTTTAAGCTTAAGAAAAAGATAGTGGAGAGCGACGAATATGAAGAGGGAGCCGTTATGGAATTATCTAGCACTATTGTTACGGAACGCTTAGAACAAGAAGCGTTAGTAGTAGAACGGGAAAAGTTAGAAAGGGAGTTAGAACGAGAAAAGTTAGAAAGGGTGGAAAAGTTACAACGAGAAAAGTTAGAAAGGGAGTTAGAACGAGAAAAGGTAGAAAGGGAGGAAATGTTACAACGAGAAAAGGTAGAAAGGGAGGAAAAGTTACAACGAGAAAAGTTAGATAGAGAAGAAAGAGCTGAAAAATTGAGATTGGAACATGAGTTAGAGTTGGAAAGGATAAAAATTCAGAGTTCGGCAAATAATTCTAATGGGACTGGAGAATCTAATCATGAGAGTAGGCTAGAGAAATTGATTAAAAGTGTTAAAACTTTGTCTATCAAAGTTCCAGAAGGGACTGAGGGATGGAATCTGTTTTTTAGCAGTTTAGAACGAGCATTCCAAACAAAAAATGTACCGGAAACCCAGCAGGCCGAAATTTTGCTAAATATGTTAGGAGATAAGGCCGATAATTTGTTAATCTACACTACTAGGGAACAAATTGAGAGTTATGAGAAGTTAAAGGAATTAGTTCTAAGGGAACACGAGCCGACACCGAAGGCGTGTTTGGAAAATTTCAAGAAGGCTAGAAGGAATCAAAATGAAACTCATGTATTATTTGTGTCACGTTTAATAGCAACGTGGGAAAATTACTGTAAGATTAGAGGTGCAGATACGTATGAGAAGGTTAATCAGTTAATTGTCACGGATAAGTTGTTAACTACGTTAGATGAGGAAACCGCGACGCATGTTGGATTAACTCAGCACAGTAATTGGTTAGAAGTTTCTAAAATTGCTAAGGAATGTGATAATTTCTTTGATGCTAAACAAAAATCTTATGCGGTAACTTATAAGGGCTATAAAGGTAAAGAAAGGTATGTTAATAATGAAGATTCTAGAAGGGCAAAAGATGAGGTAGTTAGTAGTAATTGGAGACAAAATGGGAATAATGAAGTTAGTCCATTTTTGGGTAGAAAACCGGAATATAAGAAACCTAATGATACGACGCCTATCTGTTTCAAGTGTTCTCAACGAGGACATGTTCAGCGATTTTGTACAAAAGGAAATAATGAGGGAAGTAATCAAATTAATAACCGACAAGAATCAAGGGCTAGTATCAATAATGTCTCAGTGCGAGGAATTAAAGAATTACCAAGGGGAGCGAGTATGGCAAGAATCGGAGCAAGAGGGAATTGGAGAGCTAAAGTTATTGGAGAGAAGTTAAATAATCTCGAGAAAGTGGAAGTTAGTGTAAATGGACAAAAAGCGAAAGGATTGGTAGATTCTGGTTGCCAAATTAGCGTTGTTCATAAAGATTTAGTACCAGCAGAGAAACTAAGAGGGGCTGGTAGCATCTATTTACAGGGGATATTTGGTAAGGCAGTGAAATCGCCGTTAATTCAATTACCTTTAGCTATTCCAAAACGTGGTCAGACTAATGTAATTCATCAGGATGTACTTTGCGCGATAATTGATAATAGTAAGGAACAGGTAATTTTACATCCTGACGTGGCTAATGAATTGTCAGGGTTAAACCAAGAGAAATCATTAAGACAATCGGTAGAAAGGGAATGCAAGGAAGATAGTAGGAATAAAGTGAAAGAAGGGGAAGGGATTAGAAATGGTAATAATAACCGTTATGTCGTAGAAACGAGATCGGAAAATTTACAAAGTCATGAGAAGGAAAAAGCAGAGGAAGAGAAAAGTAAGATTAATCAAGTTACGGAAAGTAGTCTAAATGTATTTCAGGAATCCCAAATGAATTGTAAAGATTTAGAGAAAGCGTGGGAATTAGCTGAAAATGATAAAGGGTCTTACTATCTTGTTAATGGGTTATTATATCATAAAGAGAAATTGGTAGATGAAACGGTAGCTCAATTAGTATTACCTAAAGTTAGAAGGGAGAAAATTCTAAAACTAGCGCATACCTCCTTATATGGAGAACATCAGACGGTTAAGAAAATGTTAGAAAGAATCGAGCATTCATTTTATTGGGAAAATATGGCGAAGGAAGCTAAAATATATTGTGAATCATGTGTAGAATGTCGATTAACGAGGGAAATGAATGTGAGTAATAAGGAGAAAGAGGAAATATGTCGACCTGCAGTTATAGTTGAGTTAGGGGACGGAAGTAAGAAACTGGTGTATCAAGATGAAATGAGAGCATTTATGGCTAAAAATAAAGTAGTCGATATTGTCTTGGATAGTGACAGGGAGTTTGAAGACTGTAGGAAAGATCTGTTGGTAGACAGAGAACCACCGGAAAATAAAGACAGGAAGGGATTTGAGATAAAAGGATTAACAAATATTCAAGTTGGGGACATAAAATCAATCTTAAGGAAAAATAAGGAATTATTTATGGGTCCTATCGAACTGGTTGAAATGGAGAAAAATCGGATTGGTCGTAAGCCGGAGAGGGATAAGATAAGGCAGAAATTGTACAATGTCTTTATTACGTACAAAGAGGACTTGGACAGGCAAGTGCCTGATTGGTTAGAGGAAGATTTAATTGGGACATCAGAGGCAGAAGTTAGCCATTCAAGCGGGTGCATTACGAAAAGGGATGTGCCAATTAAGTTAACGAGGAAGGACTGGAAGGAAAAGGTGGTACCGCCTCCAGCAATCTCTGCCTAAGGACTGACATTGAAATGACATAATACTAGTGTAACTTTACTTTTTTGTGTATTTATAATTGTATTTACATCTTGTGTTTATAATAGTGTATTAGCATATTGTGTATTTTTTTTCTGTATTTATCACATTAGTATATGGTTCATTAGAGATGTCAGTAGATAATTTTCAGACACCTTGAAATATTTATGTAATTGTAGTAATGAAGAAACCTATCAAGGAACTGTTGAACTCTTCTCAGACATTACATAGTTTTGAGGAAAATTAGCCCCTAAAAGGCATATTTTCCGCTAAGGTGGGGGGTGTCAGGTTTCTCTTACAGTTGCAAGAGTTGAAAGCTATTCTTAAGGGATTAGCGTATTGTATATGTATCTATTGTGTACCGTTGAAGGCTTTATAAGAAAAATCTTAATCCGAAGGGGAACGACGTGAAAGAAGTATTTCCATTGCAATGCGGCCTTTGATAGATAAGAAAGAGAGTGCACCCTTTTATTTAAGAAGACAGATCAGTCAAGAGGGAGGAACGGTTGTCAAGCGACACCTTGGAAACAGGGCAGTAGCCCCGTAGACAAAAAAGGTGCTCTGGGGAATGACCAGAGAGGAAGGGAGTTCTAGCGTGGCAGCGAGGTGTGTAGGTTGGTTTTCAGAGAGCAGCTCTGAGCACGGGTATGGAACGGGATCTCTCGGAAGGAAGAGAGATAGCGTGTGTGAGATTAAGAGAAATCTCGGTTCTGAGTGAATCAACGTAGTCTAACGGTACACGTAAAGCGTTTCTGTATTTATTTTGATTTAATATTAAACCGGATACTTTACCTCCGAGTTTAAGTGTAAATATTGTTAATAAATTGTTTCTTTAACTTTAATTGAAAGAGTTAAGTTTTTCCTGAATATACATCAAGTACCGTGCCCGATATCACGTTTTCATATCGGTGGTGGCAGCATATCAAAAGACCGGATTTATTTCGAAGTTGTGTGGACGGAGAAGTGGAATCCGACATTTGTAATAAAACATGTTATATTACGAACTTGTTTTGTTTATACTACAAAACCTTTTGTTAAATGAACCAATCTAAATATGCAATTTTAATTATTTTTTAATCCAATTTTAGCAGTGAATTACGTTTGTAAACCTTGAATAATAACAAATGAATTTTTATCATGTTTTTTTTTTTTTTCACGCGAAAACCAAGAGAGTGAAAACTGCCCAAGCCGATCCCGGGTCCTCAGAACAGCGTTCTGATGCTCTACCACAGAGCAACAAGGAACAATATCTGTGCTCGGCATTTCTCACTCTTATGTATGTCGGAAAGGCTGAAACCGCAGCACAAGGTAGAAATGTCATCAGGAGCACGCAAATTTCTGCGGCAAACATGAGACGATAATACAAAGCCCAGCATACGGCAACACATAGTTAATTTTTAATTCAATTTCAGCAGTAAATTACGCTTGCAAAAAGCAGGATAAAAATTCACTGTTATATTTTACCAGTGTACTTTCTTCCAGTATGAGAGTACTTATGTACCAGAATACTTTCTTCTTGTAAAGATAGAAGAAAGTAATAAATGGGACAGGGGGATTTTTTAAACTACCTTGGTCCGTTCCAATGAAAAAAAGTTTTAATTATCCAAAAATTATGTTAATCCTTTAATTATATGGCTATATAAGTCAAATAAACCGAGTTACGTTCAACGATTACAGGCGTAATTCACTGCTGAAAATGAGATTAAGCTATTGCAGAAATCGCAAAAAATGCAACATAGCAGGGCCACCTGTTGCGCGACTTACACCAAAAACTAATCAGCAACAATTTATATCAGGAAGTAATTAAATATAAAGTTTTATTAAATTCCGCGCATTAGTTCTTGAGATAGAGCGCCCACAAAATTTTTGTCACATACAGACAGACAGAGTCATTGACAGTCATTTTCTAAAACCAGTCAAATCGTGTTCAGGACCTTCTAAAATCCGTCCGAAACCGGAAGTCGAAAATTTTCATGATTCCAATACTTTCTTCTTGTAAAGATAGAAGAAAGTAATAAATGGGACAGGGGGATTTTTTAAACTACCTTGGTCCATCCCAAGGAAAAAAAAGTTTTAATTATCCAAAAATTATGTTAATCCTTTAATTATATAGCTATATAAGTCAAATAAATCGCGTTACGTGAGAGAGTTATGGCTACTACACAACAATTTAAATTTTGCAAAAACAACAAAATTATTGTAAAATTAAAAAAACAGATTTTGTTAAATCAAGTAAAATTGATGACATTTTGTTAAAATTTTTGAAGAGTGTTAACATAATTTTTTTGTCCAAGCAACAAAACCAATTTTTTTACTTCAACTAAAACTTTGCTAAAACATCCAAAATGTACTCAACAAAACATATTTTGTTGTTTTAATCAATTCATTTTTCTGGGTGCAGGGACGGTAAGGAATTTGATGCTACATTTTGACGCCCAAAATCGTCCAACACTTATTTATCTCGTTAATATTGTTATAGAATCATGCAATGGCATGTTTTATTATATAAGAAATAAAAGAAAACTAAGAATATGTACTAAAATAAAAATTATTATTAAGGGACTTAAATGTCAAAATTGTGGAAAAATCGCTCATATAGAGAACTAAACTCCAAATAATCCAACTTTATTATGCTAAACTTCATTTCAACATAAATCATATAGTATGAAAGTTTGGATGTTAAAGCACCAGTATGTCTATTAAATCTTATAAATATGGTGCAGCTTGATTTAAAAATTTCTCGGCACACTTGAGGTCTTCTCGTGGCGCACCACTGTGCTACGGACACCGATTAAAAACCACTGGACTAATATGTAGCATTAAAGTGTTTATATCAATGTTGTTGTTTTTTTTCCTATTCTTGTTTTTCTTTTAAACAACGATTAATATTAGCGACTAATTTATAAAATCAAGTGCTGGAGAAACATTGGTCAACTGATTTCAGTGACCTAATTTATCCCATTAAAACGTATACAACAATTGTTTACAACAATTTTCATGTTGTTTATACAAATATTTAATATTTTTTATTAATTATGACATCAGTGGCTAAAATTTCTAATAAAACACTCCAAAATACTCTGTCATCGAAAAAAATATATTCAGCAAAGAACTGTATTAACATAAATTTTAGCATTCTTCTTTCCGAAGGTGAAAACAGGAACATACTAAGAAGGCAGGAAGAAGCAATTGTCTTCTATTGATCACAGTGACCTACTATATCGCATTGAATTAAATCCTGTAATAACACAGGAGTAATTGCCCCTTCAATAAAGAACATTTCAAGGGAACAAACGGATACCGCCTCCATTTTCATTTATCTATCTATTTGGCAAAAAAAAAAAAAAAAAAAAAAAAAAATCTGTCAGATACGCTCTCACGACTATCCAAGCTTTTAGCAATCAAAGCTCGCGCCATTTCATGCTACAATGGCTCTCGTGTGAAGATTCAGGTGAAACGGAGATGGCGACCGATACCTTAGACATAAGATCTAACCACCTTAGATTCCCCAAAAGAACCTCAATTCTCTCTGAAGGGTGAAACGCACATAAAACATGCTAAAAATATGAAAACAAAATAAACTGTTCTGCATAAAAGGTATATTTTGGTATGCGTGAGAAAAGCATCCTAAAATAGATTACAAATTAACAGAATGTCTGACCATTGGATCGTTTTGGAAGCGAAATGAGTTTTCTATTATTTGATAAATAAATTTCTTATCGAGTTATAAGCGATTCGTGTCACATGACGACAGGATTTAACACGATTTAATTGACACCCATTTCTAGCTCTGCTGTCTCGGGAATTCGGTTAAAAACGCCGACTTTGCCAGTATGTTCTGAAAGATCGTCTACCTTATCAAAAAATGGAAAATTCATTTTGATTACATAGTTTCTGAATAATATAACACCTGCCCATTCCATGCGATTCCGAACAAAAATTAATTCAAAATCGTGTTAGAAAGTAACTCCTTTGGATTTGAGAATAATCTGAAGGCTGTTCTCAAATCCAAACTGACTACTTTATGACAGATTTTTTAATTAATTTTTGTTCGCAAACATACCAAATTGGAACTTTTATTCAGAAACTTTGTAATTGAAAGACGTCTTCCATATTTTAATAAAGGCAGATGATCTTTCAGAAAATACTGTTAAAGTCGGCATTTTGAACCGAATTTTCGACGCCTCAGCACGAGAAAGGGTCGTGTCGTCATGTAACATGACAATCGCTTATAACTCGATAAGTAATTCATTTATCAAAAAATGGAAAACTCATTTCGGTTTCATATCGCTTCAATAGTCAGGCTTGCCAATTTTATGCCTTTGCGTTTAAAAATAAGTCGGAAAATGTGTCAGAAAGTTTCATGTTGTTGAGCAGGTCATTTGAGAACCACCTTAAAAAGAAAGAATTATTTCAGTGTGGTAGTAATAAAAAATTTGATAGGAATTGAACACGTAAACAAAAAGTGCAGGATCACACGATGTCGATAGCGACTATCGAGGACATTGGCGGAAATTGTGAGGCCCGGTACCGATTACGCTTATGGATCCCTTCTCGTTTTACATGTCCTGTAACATGTATAACATAGTCATACGAAATCGGCCCTTGACAAAGCCTTCAGTTTTGTGATCCAACCCCCCCCCCCCCTTTCACTCCTGTGCAAGTCCGATGGTGGTTATATGTGTGACCATTTAGCAAATTTATAACTGATTTTATATTTAGAAATAACTGATTATAGCTACTGAAATCTATACAAATAAAAGAAAGTTTAGCTGTGTGTGTGTGTGATGGCTAACGAAATCTACCGCATGTAGAAGTC
Organism: Maratus michaelseni; assembly: GCA_963931845.1. Taxonomy (NCBI): domain Eukaryota; kingdom Metazoa; phylum Arthropoda; class Arachnida; order Araneae; family Salticidae; genus Maratus; species Maratus michaelseni. The sequence goes on from OZ007587.1 coordinate 132,524,074, forward strand.
TGAAAATTTGGGTGCGGATCGTCCACAGCAGGTCCTGATGAACCTGAGGCTCAGATTTTTAATTTTTTTAAACCCGCCCCCCCTGGAGAAGTTTTTGTACCCTAAATTAGTTATATCTTGTCCCTTTTTATCCGATCTTCTTCGTTTTTAGGCCTTTTCTCCATTTAGTTATTCTTCCATTTCTACATTCCAGTTAGGACCCTGGCCCCCTGTGGCCTGGTCCGTTGCCCCTTGAACTTTTCATGCGCCATGCATTTTTCATGTTCCTGATTGTATCACCCTCTCAATGCATAACTTTAGAGTCTTGGACTCCTCTCCCCGGATCACTACCGTCATATTTTTATTGGGACCCTTGGGCCCTTTTTTAAGCATTTCTTTGAAATTTTATTCTAATGATTAATTTATATCCTATGCTTAATTTCGACTAATTGAAGATCTACGTGACAAGTAGTAGGACCTTTTAAGATGTTTTCCTCTTAGGGCCCTACTCAAAACTGTCAGTTGGCCCCTTTTGGGCCCCCTACTATAGCTCCTTTAAAAATCGTCCGATTCACTAGCTTTTTTCTGTAATAACTTCTTATGACTTCCAGCTAACTGCATGAATGATAAAAAAACTTCTCGGACAAGACCCAGGCTCCCTACGCTCCTTTAAGTTTTTGTGCTTTAATTGTTAGTAACTTCCTCCCTTTTTATCCGATCTTCTTCTTTTGGGGGGCCCTTTTCTCCATTTAGTTATTCCCCCCACTCCAGGTAAGACCTTGGCCCCATGGAGCCCGGTACAGGGCCCGTTGAAATTTTTGTTCCCTAAATTGTTAATAACTTGTCCTCTTTTAATCCGATCTTCTTCGTTTTCGGGACTTTTCGCTATTTAGTTACTCCCCCATTCCAGTTAGGACCTTGGGCCCTGCGGTCCAGTCTGGACCCTTGAACTTTTTTTGATTTCTTTAATGATTTGTGCGCCATGCATTTTTTACCCCCCCCTCCCCCCTAATTGTGTCACCCTCTCAATGCATAACTTTAAAGTTGAGTCTTGGATTCCTCTCCCGAACCATTTTTATTGGGGCTCTAAGGCCCCTTTTTAAGCATTTCTTTAAAGTTTTATTCTAATGATTAATTTATACCCTACGCTTAATTTCGACTAATTGGAGATTTAAAGCGCTAAGGTTCTTTTAAGATGTCTTCCTCTTAGAACCCTGCTCAAAACTATCAGTTGGCCCCTTTTAGATCCCTTGCTATAGAGTCTCCTTAAAAATCGTCCAATTCACTAGCGTTTTTTTTTTTAACAACTTCTCAGGACTTCCAGCTACAACTTGAACGACAAAAAAAATTTTCGGACCTCAACTACCATCAATTTTGAATATTAATATCCTTCTTGGGGCCCTTGGTGCAGCTTCTTCAAAAAAAAAAAAAAAAAAAAAAAAAAAAAGGTATAAAAATTCTATTAAAGTTATTAAGGTATAAAAATGTAAGGTTTATAAATATCACGGGCCTGGGCAACGCCGGGCGGGTCAACTAGTATACTATAAATCAAGGGTTTCCAATAACTAAACCATCGGATGCAGAGCTACCAGCAATTTTGTAGAGAAATCTTCACCTCATTAAATCGCACAATTTTAATTAAATTTCTGCAATTAAATAAGGCGAATATTTCAATACGATAAAAGTGGTAGTTCTACTAGCTACGGGGTTCAGTTGTAGGAAATTGCTGCTATAAATCATATGTACCCACACACACATCCGAAGAAGGCTGAGTCAGTGTCAATTACAAAAAATAATAATAATATACAGAAGGGATTCCGCTGATATGCATTATCCCATATTAGCTTAGTAGCTTTTACAAGTTGAGAAAAATCGATGACTTTTCTCAATCTTTCACTTTTTATCAATTATAACAACATTTCAAATAGAAAAACTCAAAATTTTTATCTCGAAATCTTTATCGAACTTTGTAAAAATTCACTAAATACATAATACATTATAGTTATCATCATCATCATCATGAAATATATAATGCACTGTAATTTTAATCTTCATTCACTCACACTAAAATTAACAAATTAAAAAATAAATACTATTTTTTTAAACTTAGAAATTTAACAACCGCAAAGACGATTCTTTGTAGGTCTATAGAAAGAAAAGAAATCCCCATTAAAGAGGGTGAATTAGTGCTCTCTCTCACAGAAACGGAAGAAAAAAACAAATTGAAATGTTAAATAACCTGTTTTGAAAACGGATATCAGTCGGTACAGCTCTGGTTTCGTTTTACAATTTTTTTTCCCTCCATTTATATTTGATTTTTGTGCTTTTTTCCCCAATCTTCCCTTCATTTCATTCATTTCTCTCGCTCCAAGAAAAGGAGCAATTCCTTCTTTTTTTATTTATTTTGACTAAAATATTCGTGATGAGAGGAATTCTTCTCTCCTAGTGTGATTTTGTTTACGATAAGAGGTTAGGGCCATTATAATGATTTTTATAATAGCTATTTGCTGGATTCCTTTAAATTTTTTGAATTTTTTTTCCGTCTGCTAAACCGCATTTTTTAAATTAGTATTTATTGTACGTAGTGGGAATTATTCGGACAAACATAAATGGATATATATATTATGACAAGCGAAATGATTTTACTTTTAAGGTTAACTTATTTACTAACTATTTGTCATGTATACATAAATCAGTATTTGTAAATATTTTACTAAATTTTGCACATAGAATTAATAATCTTTGTTCAAATAACTTTAAAAATCAAAATTTAAAACATATCCTTCAAATTGCACAAGTTTATGGATATCCTTACTATTTAGTTAAATCAATTTTACACATATAAATATAGATTTAATTTGGGTTAAATGTCTGTATTTTTTTTTTTTTTTTTTTGTTAAAATCTCCTTGATAAAAATGATAATCAACTTTTGATTGTTGATATATTTGGCTAAACTATGAATCCTATTGTGTGCGTTGCTGCATAGGATTATCCTAGTTTAATGTCATTCATATTTTAAAATTTAACGTTAATTTTCAACTTTTGACTGTTGATATATTTCGCTAAATTATAACTCATATTAAGAGCATGTGCTGCATAGGATCATCTTAGTTAAAAGTCATTCATAAATTAAAATTTACATGCGGGCAAATTCTATAATTGTTGTTATGATTATATGGAGTTAATATTATTGGGGTTGTAACAAAAGTTAAAATTATCAAGGATGTTACAATGGGTTAATCAATACAATATAATATTAATATGTTAAACATATTTAATTTTAGTAAATATTAAATATTTATTAAATATAGTACACTAATAAACATATCTCTTAGTTTTATATTATTTATTTTATTTTATTATTAGATCATTTAATTTAATTAATATTTATGTTTTTTATATATTTTTTTTTCATGGTAGATATTATTTAAATAGCTGGATTTAAATTATAATAAGTGCATTACCATATTGAATAATCTATGTTATTTCTAAGTATAATACTAATTTATAAAATGAAAGCATCATATGGATTCTACATTAATGTTTGGGTTAAATTAAGATATATTTTAAATGGGTTAGTTAAAATATAAATTATATTATACTAGTAACTCTTATTCTCTATATATATCATTAATATTAACTAGTAAAATTAATATATTTACACTACATTACAGCTGCATATAAGTAATTATACATACAATATTAAAGTTTTAGTAGAATATCTGTACACCAGATGTCAGCAGCAATGTATTTGATAGTATGCTAAAATAGTCTAATATTTTTACAATAGATAGCAGTAGTATAGCTTATTTAAAATATTAAAACTTGGAAATTTAGTATGGAGGTAATAATATCTATGAAATACTTTCAAATTATCAAGTAATATTATATATTTTAATTTATTAAATTAAAATTAAAATAAAATAATTAATGGTTTTTATTTATATGTATATCATAATTTTTTTTCTACATTTTTTTAAATGTTGTAATCTATTTAGTTAAATAAAAATAACTGTAACTGTAGGTTACAATTTATGATCTGAAGGATTCTCTATTTAACTGTGAATTTAACCTCTTCTTTTGGATACAACTTTGTACATGTGCTCACAATATACTAAATATCTTGGGATATTATCAATATAAGTAATATATATATTTTTTAATTTTTTTAATTCTTTTTCACACTCCTTTTCAAATTGTATGTATAATTTATAATATTCCATTGTAAAGGTCTTGTTATTCAATATTGTTTCAGCGATTGTTCGGGCAAGATATGGCACTATATTTAGCAAAAGCTGGTGTCATATACAGAAAACAATCGTTCTTTGCTTATAAATGTGATTTTCTTGCCCTTGAAAAAGTAAATTACTTTATAAGCTTTTATTTGTGTATATACTCGTGTGGTTTATATTTCATTCCTTATTTTCTATTTATTTAATTTTTTTTTCTTCTTCTTAATTTGAATTAATAATGTTACTTTTATTAGGACTACAATTTTAATTTGTAAATTGACAGGGCTCTTTGGTATCGGAATTTCAGTGTATGTGGTCAGTTTCTTATGTTTCAATGGTTAAATTTTACTTAAAGTTTTATATATATATATATATATATAAAGGGGATCTTATTTCAGACCTTTTATACAATAACGCATTTAAAAAATATATATAGTTGTGAACGTAGTGTAAATTATACAAAACGAACATAAAAGATAAATAACAATTTTGTTTACGATAAGAGGTTAAAGCCATTATAATGATTTTTATAATAGCTATTTGCTGGATTCCTTTAAATTTTTTTGAATTTTATTTCAGTCTGCGAAACCGAATTTTATAAAGTAGTAATGTACGTAGTGGGAATTATTCGGACAAACATAAATGGATGTAAAATATACAAAACAAGCATAAAAAAATAAATAACAATTTTGTTTACGATAAGAGGTTAGGTCCATTAAAATGATTTTTATAATAGCTATTTGCTGGATTTCTTTGAATTTTTTGAATTTTTTTTCAGTCTGCGAAGCCACATTTTATAAAATAGTATTGTACGTAGTGGGAATTATTCGGACAAACATAAATGGATATATATAGGGGATCTTATTTCAGCCCTTTTATACAATAACGCAGTTTTAAAAAATATATAGTTGTGAACGTAGTGTAAATTATAGAAAACGAAAATAAAAAAAATAAATAACAATTTTATAAACTAGGTTCAATAATTACACTGTTATTTTTTAATCTTTAAAAACTCAAACAAGAAAGATAATTATGCATTATACATAATATTTATTGTTTAAATATATTTAAGCAAATGGAAAAAAAAAAGGGGGCTTTTTGCAGGTATTTATCTATAAACGAAAATCGACTCTCAGATAAACTTTTTTATTTTTGATATAGTAAAAATTCATAAATTGTTACGTGAAAGGTACCGTTTGAAAGGTAAATGTAAGTCTTTCTGTACGTGTCTTTATTTTTATTTATTTATTTTGTTTTAATACTTGATCGGGTTCCCACTGATTGCAATTTTAAACTACAGAAAAAAAAAACAGGAAATATAAAAATGACCTTGGAAAAAATATATTTATTTAAATAGTAAATATTAATATTTTAAAATTATAACGGCGAAAATACCATCTACCAGTAGGTGTTTATTTATTTATTTATTATTTTTTTTTATCGATTGGAAGCCCTGGTGATCGCAATACGCCGCTGAAGTGTGACGTTTCAACATGGCGCTGGGCATAAACAGATCGAAGTGCCCATTGAAATAACATGGACGTAAAAAATAAAATCTTCTAAGAATAATAATTTTCATATTTAAGAACTTTCAGACACTGTTCTGCAAAGTTTAAGGTACGCTTTTCATTATGAATGCACCAAACTTCTGATTTTGTGCTTTAAATTTGAATAATTTATTAAAAAGTCATTAGCTTAACTCCGGTTAGACAAACATGGCGGTCGTTTACATCGTCTGAATCGGGTCCGTCACAATGCACTTATCTCTCTTTACTTAAAAGTAATTTGATGTTTTAATTATAAGTAAAGAGAAAATCATATTAAAATTTAAAAATTATTAGATTATTTTTAATAATTTAAATATTATAATACTTTATATATTTATTTTTTAAAATTTAGTATTTTAATTTAATATATTATATTATTAATTTAATATAATTCATTATGATATTATTTATATATACAATATTAATTATTTATTAAGATTAATACTAATTATAATTATAAATATTTTATGATTATTAATATTAATTATAGTTTTTAAAATTAAATATAATTATTAAATAATTAATATTTTAGTTCATATTATTATATTATAATTATTTTTAATTAATAAAAATTAAATTATGTTACTATGATAATTTAAAATTATAATTTGTAATAATATTATTATTTATGTTATTAATTTATATAAATTTAAATGTATTAATATAATTATAAATATTGGTAATAATATAATATAAAATTATAATATAATATAATAATATATCTATAATATAATAATAATAATCTAAACATATTAAATTAAACATATACTACATTAAATTAATAATAAATAATCATTTATCATTTTAAATGATTAATAAATATAATTGATATTAATATATAATATAAAATTAATTATTAATATTTTAATAATTATTATTTAATTATATATAATAGTCAATTAATTAATATATATAATTAAATGAATAATTTTTAATATATATATATATATATATATATATATATATATAATTAAATAATTATGAATTAAAATTATTAATAATTATGTAATTTTATATTATTTATCAATATCAATTATATTTATTAATCATTTAAAATGATAAATAATTATTTATTATTAGTATTAATTATTCATAATATTAATTTAACGTAATATATAAATAATTTAATATGTTTAAATTGATTTAATATTTAATTTAATAGTATATAATTTTAGTATTATAATTTAATATTTTATATTTTATATTTATTTATATTATTATAATATATCATATTTTACATATTTAATATATTATTTAATATATAATTTATATACTTAATTTAAATATTATATTTTATATTTATTTATATTATTATAATATATCATATTTTATATATTTAATATATTATTTAATTATAATTTGTATACTTAATTTAAATATTATTTATGATTTATGTATTATAATAATTTATAAATTCTAAAATATCTTTAATAATTTTTTAATATATAAAATTAGTAAAATTATTAATTTAAATTAAATAAAAGTTTTACTTATAAGTAGAGAGAGACGGAGATATCTTGACAGACATGAATGTAAATATCACCAATTCAGTCGAATTAAACAACCATGATGTTTGCCTAACCGGAGTTAAGCTAATGAGTTTTTATTAAATTGATCAAATTTAAATCACAAAATCTGAAGTTTGGGGAATTCATAATGAAAAGCGTACCTTAAACTTTGAAGAATAGTACCTGAAAGTTCTTATATATAAAAATTATTATTCCTAGATGATTTTATTTTTTACGTCCATGTTATTTCAATGGGCACTTCAGTCTGTTTATGCCCAGCGCCATATTGATGACGTCATGACTTCAGCGGCGTATGCCAAACTGCAGGAAAAACGATAAACATAAAACGTCCTTCAGATTTTTTTTTTTATTAGTAAATTTTCATTTTTTTTTTTTTTTTTTTTTTTTTTTTTTTTTTAATGAAAGTTTGCAAAAGTATCTTCGTAAAAAAAAAAAAAAAAAGAAAGAAAAAGTAATTAACGACGGATATAGAAATTGGTCTCAACTATCCAATGAAAAAAAAAAAAAAAAAAAAAAAAAATCGTTTAAAAATATTGAATGCAAACGAGATAATACACAAATAATGGCCCATAGTATTAACATTAGCGAGCTGGTCTTTTCGCGTGAGGGGTTGGGTTGGGTTGATTATTGACGGCCAATTATCTACACTAGGGATATAGGCCCGGGGGGAGTGCCCTTCGTGGGGGTCTTGCTAAGGGAACCTAATCCGTATTTACGCATGGATAAATCCACGGCTCGAAGAAAACCACGAAAACTCCGAACGATTAGGCCGACGGGCGCGATTGGGATCGAACCCAGCACCTCCCGTTTCGCGTGAGGGGAGAGGATACTTAATACTAGTTTTGTCATTCCCAGAGGAATGAATCAGTTGTGTTTACTTCGATGTAAAGAAATATTGAGCGGTCAGCGGCATTTCAACTGACCTAAAATATATAATTAGGGTACTCCACCTAAAATATATAATTATGTTATATGTAACATACACATGCTAAAATATATACATATTTGAACAGAAGTCATCTTTGAAAAGTTAAACTATTTTTCACATTTTTTTCTAAAAAAGTGAATTTTATGCAGTTTTTTCTAAAAAAATTTTTTGAAGAAACAAATGTTCGATTGGCTTCTGAAATGTGAAGCGGTTAGCCCTATCTTACTCGTTTCTAATTGATACACGGTTTGCGCTTTTATACTATACGTAGATATTTCACACGAAATATAGTCAATACAGTCAATATGCCTTAAGAATATATAGCAAATCAATATAGTATATAAATAAATATACAAATATAGATTCTGTATTTACACATATATATATAATATTAACTTCGATATACTCAGGGCCGTGCGAAGATGGGGGCCTTCGCCCCAGGCGGGAAAATTGAGGGGGCGCCAAAATTATACTACCAACCACAGCTTTATTTATTTATTTATTCATTTTTTGGCCGTCAATCATTTTCCGGGGAATTTCACTTTCTCTCTTCGTTATTCTCTTATTTTCTGCGGCAAAACATAATGATTTCTCTAGGAAATAAGTGCAACTGTCTTATGTTATTTAGTTGTTTGGAATTTCTGAATTAAAATTAAATCTTCTAAATTTCCAAAATAAACGCGAAATATTTATTCAATAGAATTTATTTCTGTTTCTGCAGTTTGTCAATTTCTATGACACCTGTCACAAAGAGGAGTGAATGGGGGGGGGGGGGGGGTGGGGGTGCGCCAAATTGAAACTTTGCCCCGGGCGCCGTTTTCTCTTCGCACGGTCCTGGATATACTCATCACAATGCATTTACCTGCCTTTTGTCACAACATTTAAAATAAACAAATTCCGTACGAACATTTCTTATTCAGCTAAGTAATCTTATCTTACGACCACACCTGAGTTATGATACTTTCAAATTTGTAAATTTCCGGTGTTTTCTGGCAGTAAAAAATGAAAGACGTGCATTTAGCAAAAGAAAAGAAAAAAAAAATAGAAATTTCATAAAAATTAAAGTATCGGCAAGTTTTGATCGTAAAGGTTAATAAAACTAGTCGTTGGGAGCCACCGTAATACTTACCCATCATGGATATGCATAACATAAAATATGAAAATAAAACATGTGTAAACTATTTGTAAAATGCATTGCAATTCGAATAAAATCCTGGCTTGATGACGTCATAAACTTTAAATGCTCTATTACTGAATTGCGTAAAAGAAACATTTTATAACTCCAAAATTGATAATATTAACCACCGGTTTACTGCGTCAGATTAAGTGTCGCATTTCCAATTAAAATATATCTTTGAATTGAAATATGAATGAAATACAGGGTCATGAAAAATCGAAGAGTGTGGATATTGAATTACAAATATCCCGACAGCTAATTATCCGCTCGACTTCATTCTTTATGCAAAATTTATGTTTGTTTATTGTCTTTTATATCCACTCCTTAAAATAAACAATTTCGAAAATTTTTATATACATTTTATCCGAACGAATATTTTGAGAATCCGAAAAAAATAGTTCCGGATAATCGAGGTTACTGAAATTCAATAAGCTTCTTCCCATTATTACATACTAAGTATATACCAAATTTCAAGTCTCTATCTCAATTTGTTCGGGAGATAGAGCGTTTATAGTCACACACACAGACAGACGGACGGCTATTTTTTTTTTTCTAAAAATATGTTTTCGGAATCTCCAGTGTCTGAAACGTGTAAATCCCTGAAATTTTTTTTTTCGATTTTCAAAACGATTACAAGACTTACCCTATAATATGTATGATGGGTAAGTAAAAGGGGAAGGAAACAGAGGATTCCAACAGGTAATATCAAAACAGTCAAGTTTTATACCTAATGCAATATGCTAGGAGTCGAAGAAGACTTTTTTTCTTTTTTCAATTCCTTTCTAATCATCTTTCCCTTAGGGCACATGAGACAGCTGTCGAGCGTATTCGCTCTCTTTTAATAATGGGAAAAGTTATCACGATTTTTTTTCGCTTTTGAACATTTGTATTAACATTGTATTATCGAATAGAAGGCAATAAGCGAGGGAAAACACCAATCACTTCTTATTAAACATTTATTCCTAATAACATCATGAATCTTCTTTCACTCTCGTGTGAAAGTTCGTGATTATTGAATATTCAAAGATTCAGAAAGAATGAAGTATTTAATTTCAGCCATTCATAATAAGTAGGAATTAATACTTTATAGGTTAAACGCTAAATATTATTAAATGATGACTTAGTTTTCAGCCATGATTTTTTCACGTGTATCAATATTGCGAAATGTTAGAGGGGGGGGGGGGGTAAATATTATTATTAATGCCATGCGAAAGATTAAGTTAAAAAAAGGTAGGAAAAAATTATGATTATAAATATCATTTTTGATACCGTTTATTTTTCCTTCAATACAAACAAGAGGGTGTGGTGAGTTGACATGTTTCAACTCCTCCCTTATTTGTGGAAAAAGGATAATCTCTCTGGAATGAAAATAATCAGTGTTGAATTCAGGGGGTGGCCCGGGGGGGAATGTCCCCCCCGGAGCATGGAAATGTTCCCCCCCCCCGGAAGATTTGAGATTTTATGCTTTCAATGGGCAAAAAATGTAATTTCCCCCCCGGAACTCTATTATGTCCCCCCCGGAGCTGCAGAAATCCCTCCCGGAGAAAAGTGTCTGAATTCAACACTGAAAATAATATGACAGATTGATCTCTATTGACAAAAATTCTATCAATAGTGTGAATTTCATTTTCATTTTGAGATAAGCCAAGCTGCAATACATGCTTTGTATTGAATGGTATGTTATCTGAATGAGTAGATAAGAATTGTAAAGTATTGTTCTTGTGGATACAAAGAACTGGGCCCCTACGACATGCAATGTTTTCTGGGAAATTCCTGGAATGCAAGGAAAGCCTCTGGGGAGTGAAATTGCAGACGGCAGTTGATGGTGGAAGGAGTTGAATGTTGAATCAGTTGAATTTGGAATACTGGAGAGTGAGGTTCCACTTTGAGCGGACGTCAGAATCGGAATTTGGCTGACCATGTAAATTTACGGCATGGATGCTTATCATAATTTTTCATTTTTACTTTTGTTTTCTTTTTTTAATGTGTTAATTTAAAATAAAGTTTTTTTCGTTACAAACGATAAATGGAATTTATTAATTATATATACAACGTCTCACGCTACCACAGCAATAGTATATATAATTAATTGGTGGCAGCAAATGGGATATGTGATCTAAAGTAAATTAGATTACGGATCTATGCGTTAACCTGATTAAACAGATGAAGAGCCAGTGGAAAACGGACGAGCAGAGTTGTGGAGTCTTGAAGTCTAATTGGAGTCGTGGGTTTTTCTCGGAGTTCTAGCAAGTAGAGAACTGGTAAAGGAACTTTATTGACTAAATCTGTGAGGTGAATGAACAGTCAACTATAGACTTGGTGCTATTTGTGTGTGCTTCAAAATATATCAGTGAAATGAAGATATGCGGCGTATCATCTGAGTTGTCTACATACGAATCTAAGGTGCAATTAGTGCCTCATCAGTGTCTTCAAATCTTCAAAAATCTGTGTGTGTGTCATCTTTAAAAGTGCTTGGAAGGCTGGTATCAGTGTGGAGGAAATATCTGCATCTGGAGGTAAGCTCTTTTATGAAATCTTCTATAGAGGTCTGTTTTAAATTAAATTTTGTGTATAAATTTTAAATTTGGGGAACAAAACTCTATGAGAAATTTAAGAATTCTAGGGAAGCTATTAATTTGGTATTTAAATTTTAGTTAGAATTTTTATGTTTGTTGATTTTCTGGTATCTGTTTGGTATAATATTGGGTTAAGAAAATTATATACTTATGTATATGTTAAAATTTACTTGGGGTATAGTAAATTGTTATTGATTAATTGAGATTATTAATCAGGGTATTTTAATCATAATTTTGTATAAAACTTTTGGAATTAAGAGTTTTGTTTGCATACATTTTATTTATTACAGTAATAAAGTTATAGCTTAATTTTATGGGTGTACTGTGGATGATTATGATTAATGTTTCAAAATAAATTGATGTTATACTGTACTGTTGGGTATAAAATTTATTTTGGGGGATATACTCAGTTTGAAAGACGTCACTGTTGCATGAGAATTTGCTATATTGAAATTGTGTCGTTTTTGAATACATTATTATACGTATAGTGAAGAAAATTCTATTTCTGTATTTATTGTATTATTGTAAATTGAATATATCTGATATTTTGAAATTTATTATATTTTGGGGGAAAATATGGTAGAGTATTTAGCAAAATATAATAAAAGCGTCTTGCTGTTATTAGCAGATGAATTTGAGACCAGTGTGTCGAATACGTGTAAAACTAGAGCTATAATCCAGGGTATTGTTGAGGCAGTGGATTATGATGAGAGTTTCGCTAAAATTCGCTTGCAGTATATTCTTGAGCAGGAGGCGGAGCGGAAAGTACAGGAAAAACAAATTGAATTAGATTGTAAAGAAAGAGAGAGGCAAATTGAATTAGATCGGATAGCGCAAGAAGTAAAACTTAAACAATTTGAATCAGAAAAACAATTTGAATTAAATAAACTTGATAAACAACTTGAATTAGATAAACTTAAGCAACAATTTGAATTAGAAAAATTGCGTATTCAAAATTCTATGGATATTGTTAGAGTTTCGTCGAATGTTGATTTGCATAGAACTTCTAGAGTAAATTTAAAAGATTTAGTTCCGCGTTTTGATTCCAAATTAATCAATATCACTCTTTTCTTTATGATTTTTGAAAGGCAAGCTAAGAAAGCTAAAATTTCTCAGGAGGATTGGGTTAGTCAATTAATTCCTTTATTACCTTCGGACATTGCTCAAATTATAGTTAAGCAACCTGTAGACAAGTGGGATGATTTTCAGTATATAAAGAAAGTTTTGTTAAATAGGTTTAAGCTGAGTACAGGCGCCTTGAGGCAAAAATTTGAAAATCATCAAAGAAAATCTGATGAATTATGGGTGGATCTGATTTACGAGTTAAGGGGTTATCTTGATAATTGGTTAGATTCGTTAGAAGTGAGGGATTTTGAATTCTTAAAAGAACTAATGCTCACGGAACAACTGAAAAAACGCGTCCCTTTTGAGATAAAAGAAAAATTTATGGATGATTGGGAGGAAATGAAGATTGCTTCTAAACTCGCGGAGAAATCAGATAGGTTTGAACGTGTTAGAAAGGAATTTGAGAGATTGGAAAGAAAACCTTGGGAAAAGAAATCTTTTCAAGAAACTCATGGGGATGACTTTAATTCTAATATTAAGAATAAAATTAAATCTAAATTGGACTTTGTAAATAGAAAAGATATTGTGAAAAATGATAAATTTAAGAAGGACCAGGCTTTTGAAAAACAAAGGCAAATTACATGTTTTTTTTGTTTAAAACCAGGTCACGTGAAACAAAATTGTGCGGAATGGTTAAAAGATAAATCTAATTATGAGAGTAGAAATCTAGGTTGGATTGTTACAAATGATGGTGTAAAGACTTCGGGGATTAATGAAATGTTGATCTGGTAGCCGTGGCGCCCGAAGCATTACTTATTTCATTAGAAGAAAATATTTTATTCAACAGAACAAATACAGTTTATTCTTCTAAGAGTTTTAGTTTCATATATTAAATACTGATACGAGTGAGTTCGGTGAAATTTTAAACTATTGTGATTAAGTCCTAAATCTTTGCTTCAGATAGTGGGTTCAGTCTATTCTTTCAGTGAAGCTGTCGCGTTGGACCGGGTGTCCAATGGATGTCAACTCGAATTCTCTCCGGGATGCCTCTCTTTCAGACAGGGCGTCCGTTTCCTCCGGCTTCCCCTGCGCTGCTCGTTTCACTGCCAGACTCTGCTTTTTCCGGGTCACGTCCTACCCTTTTGCCTCCGAAGAACCCCTCTCCTCTCTTCTCTTCTTTCTCTAGCCTCCCAAAAAAGGGGGGCGGGGGAAAGGTTCCTCCCGGCCTCTTAAACTTACGGCAGCCTATCGTAGTGGATCTCTGGATCTCAGATTTTAAAGGACTTCCCTTGGCGTCCGATAGTCTCTGGGAATCTCTCCATCTGCGACCTCACAAGTAGAATCAATAATTCGTTACCGTCGGGTAGGTGCCAGCCAGTCTCCATTATTGTTTCCCTAATGTCCAAACCATTCAGCGTAGGAGATGGATCGCTTCCTTAGGTTCGGCCCGACAACTCCTGCGGTCCATAGTAAAGTAACTCAGCTGGGATATGGGAAAATGTCACAGCATTACCCCCTCCAGCAGTTGAGATTTTTCAAGCATTTGGAAAATCTTACATCATTACTGGTGCGCTAGCCTTCCATCCATACCCAACACATGTTAATTCTCAATAGAGGCTTACCTTAAACATTATTATTCACAAGTTTACAATACACTCTACAGACTCACATCGTTAAATTAAATTTCAATATTCATTGTATGATTCAAATACACAATTATTTCAATTACAAAATTAAAAAAACTATATACAAAATTACTGAGTGGAATGTTATTTATTCCATTCTACTTAAACAGTCTACATGTGGAATTTGGCTGCCTGGGCGGTAACCTAAGGATCTGCGAATATCCTGCCTTTTTCCACAATCTCTAATTAGTCGGTAATCATTTCCGGCGTCGTTTTTCGGCTGTTTAACCTCGCTGCCTTTTATTTCGTTATGCGGCGATATGTATCCTGGGGTTTCTAAACAATCAGAACTGAAAACCGTTTTTCGCTTCCTTCCTAACGCACAATAACTGTTTACCCCTTTTGTTGTTTTCTGTCCAGAAGATTTAAACCTAAAATCTTCCTTTCGTTTTAAGACTGTGTCTTTATTTTTTTTCCCATGCTTACTTTCCCGGATTTCATTCCTTAAATAAAACACCCTCGCTCTTTCTTTATAACCCTCTTCCTTCATCCTTGCTTTGGGTGTCGCGCGGATCGGGGTCGTCGCGAATTTCGTTTTAATGGAAGATTCACAATGCGTTACTCCTGCACGTTGGCTAAGGGGAAAGGGAACAAAGCCTTTCTTTTCCTTCCTGTCCGGTTTTCTCACTTCATTCTTTTGATAAGCCGAAACTAAGCGGTTCGTGGGGTTGGGGGGAATTGGGCGGTCACTCCTGTGCCTTCTTTTCGGTGCTGCACTCCC
Source organism: Maratus michaelseni (assembly GCA_963931845.1). NCBI lineage: Eukaryota > Metazoa > Arthropoda > Arachnida > Araneae > Salticidae > Maratus > Maratus michaelseni. Next base: position 132,539,514 of record OZ007587.1, read on the forward strand.
AAAGCTAACAGGCGGTTTCGGTTTTATTCTGTCTAGCAAATTTTGTGTTTTGCTTCCCAATAAATAATAATCCATTTCTATGTCTGCATCGACAATACCTGCGTAAGTCCTAACTCTTTTTCCTAAATCACACAGATTAAGCTCTATTTCTGCGAGGGGTAGACATTTTAAATCATTTTGTAACGGTTGCTTTACCCACACGACTCTCCCTGTGTATTGTTCTCGGGTCACCTGGTTGGCACTAATTAAATCTAGCGACGTAGCAGTGTCTCTAAAAATTTTCATTTCTTTCCCATTTATAATCCCTTTTGTTAAATAGGGCTGGAACATTTCGTTTAACTCATCGAGGTCAGCCAACCGATTAACCACTTCAGGTATTTCACTACTCCATTTTAGTTTGGGGCAAAATTTGCGGATATGAGAAAAACTACCACAATGGAAACAAGACCTGTCTTTTCGCTTATCAACAATTACCTCTCTATCCTTTTTATCTTCCCTCTCCCTCCAATTTCTTTTCATCTCCGCGTTTTGGGGTTCTGTCTCTGGTCTATCAACCAATCTGTTTCCCTCAACCTGTTTGCCGTTATTTGAATATCTAGGCGGGGACTGTTTCATCTCTGTTCTTCTAACAGTCTCATAATGATCTAGTTTTTGGGTTAATTCCCCGGGCGTAATTAAATCACTCCAGGAATCTATGAAATGTTGTCTAATTTCAGAGGGCACTTTCCGTTTGATCTGGTCAGTAATTATCAGGTCCCTAAGTTGACTAAATTCAGACACCTGAATACCGCTTAACCATTGGTCGAAATAATTCGTAATTTCATACGAAAAATCTTTCCAATTTTTTTCTTCGGTCCGTGGTGTTGTTACGAATTTGATTCTGAAGTCTTCTGCACTAATTTTAAACCTTTCGAGTAATTTACCCTTCACAAAATCAAAATTGTCCGTTTCGTCTGGTGGTTCTCTAAGAATAACTTCTGTCAATTCTATAGGAAGTAAACCTAGCAAATTTGTTACCCATTGCGACTTATCTAATTGCGCTTTTAATGCCTGTCTCTCAAATAAGTTGAGATATAAGGAAATCTCCGATTTTCCCATTTCAAATTTAGGTAACACATTTTTTAACAGAATTTTAGGTTCCCTTTCTATTTGACTAGATGATAACGTTAAAGTATCATTTTCCCGTTCCGCCCTAATTCTCGCGAGCTCATGTTCTTTCTCAATTTTATCTTTTTCCAATTTCGATCTCTCTACACGGTCTTCTTCAATCAACTTTAATTGGTTTAACGCCATAGTCTCATCATAATCGGGGGCTTCCGTTATCTTTTTAACCAACTTAGGAATTGTATCATTTGACAAAACCTCTACTTCAAATTCTATCGCAAGGGTTTGTAGATCGCATTTTCGAAATCCCGATATGCCTGCCATAATCACTAATTTTAAATTCTAACACAATTTAATTCCAATTTCCCGCACATAAATGCAATATAAAAAAAATACACAATTTTTTTCACCCCCAAAACAACATAAAAATAAATACAGTAGTTTCTGCTCGACACAAAATACAATCAATATTCATGAAATTTTGAATTACAAGCAAACCAATTCCACATATAGGCTACAATTTGCCAAACAAAACATATATCTTACTTAACTTAACTGAATTACTAACAGACTTCAACTTAATCTTACAACTTCTTTAAATTCAAAATTTAATTCCTTAGCAATCTTCAAAATAAGAGAGCACATTAAAAATTTCGGCCGAAAAATACAATTAACATAATTTGCTTTTCACCAAACAAAAAAAATTTTTAATTAAAAAGATTAAAAGAATTTTTCAATTACTAGAAACAAGATGAATTTAAAGTTTGTTACACTTTTAATTTACCTTCAACACACAAAAACATCTGTTGGTAATTAATATTTAAAATTTTTACTTATATTACCGAACACAAATAATTAAAGAAAAATTGCTTCCTGTCCAAAATTAAAAATATACACACTAAGCCTCCACTGAGAATAAAACAAGTGCTCACCTGGGTATAGCTCTGTCTGCAATTCTCGGCGGTGATTCTGCTTTCTTTTCTCTCCACACTGTCAGCAAAGTTCGGATGCTTCTGGTTTCTGGTTCAGCGGATGCAGTTTCAGATCAGCTCGGGTCTCTGCCTTGGCTTTGGCGGGTCGCTTTGGGGTCGGTGGATCTTCCTCGATTCAGCGGAATCTGTCTCTCTATCACAGGATTCTGTACGAATTCGGCGAGTTGTCCTGCTCTGCCCCGATTCGGTATGTAGATTCAGGTTCCCAACGGCTGGTGTAGATTCTGAAGAAATTCGGCGAGTTGTCCTACTCTGCCCCGAATTGATAAGCCTTAATCACTCTTGTTTCTTTTCACTACTTTAATAATCCTTTAACGCTGCCACCAATCTTCTGTAAAGACTTCGGGGATTAATGAAATGTTGATCTGGTAGCCGTGGCGCCCGAAGCATTACTTATTTCATTAGAAGAAAATATTTTATTCAACAGAACAAATACAGTTTATTCTTCTAAGAGTTTTAGTTTCATATATTAAATACTGATACGAGTGAGTTCGGTGAAATTTTAAACTATTGTGATTAAGTCCTAAATCTTTGCTTCAGATAGTGGGTTCAGTCTATTCTTTCAGTGAAGCTGTCGCGTTGGACCGGGTGTCCAATGGATGTCAACTCGAATTCTCTCCGGGATGCCTCTCTTTCAGACAGGGCGTCCGTTTCCTCCGGCTTCCCCTGCGCTGCTCGTTTCACTGCCAGACTCTGCTTTTTCCGGGTCACGTCCTACCCTTTTGCCTCCGAAGAACCCCTCTCCTCTCTTCTCTTCTTTCTCTAGCCTCCCAAAAAAGGGGGGCGGGGGAAAGGTTCCTCCCGGCCTCTTAAACTTACGGCAGCCTATCGTAGTGGATCTCTGGATCTCAGATTTTAAAGGACTTCCCTTGGCGTCCGATAGTCTCTGGGAATCTCTCCATCTGCGACCTCACAAGTAGAATCAATAATTCGTTACCGTCGGGTAGGTGCCAGCCAGTCTCCATTATTGTTTCCCTAATGTCCAAACCATTCAGCGTAGGAGATGGATCGCTTCCTTAGGTTCGGCCCGACAACTCCTGCGGTCCATAGTAAAGTAACTCAGCTGGGATATGGGAAAATGTCACAATGGGAAAAGTTTAAATAATAGGGAAGGTGTGGAAACTGATTTACCTATGATTGATTTATGCGTAAATGGTAAGAAGTTAAAAGCGATTAAGGACACAGGGGCGCAAATTGCTGTTTTTGATAGATGCGATGTTCCCTGGAGGGCAAAAAAGGTGGGAAAGGTTTTTCTTATTCCGGCCCTGGGAGATAAACAAAAAGCGGAATTAATGTCTGTGTCTATTGCTTTGATAGAATATGAAAAAGAGTATGTTAAAAAGAATGTGGTGGTTGCAGTTGTGAGAAAACTGAATTCTCCTCCGCTGATAACACCCGCTGTTTATAACTTGTTAAAATTTGGAAGTACAGATAAGCAAAATTCAGGGTGTAAACAAGTGGGGAATCAAAGAGAATTAAATGGGCAGGGAACCCTCAGATTATCTAGCGATCATGAGCAAAGGGTTGTTAGAAAAACGGTTGTGAATAAAATCTGTGAAAGGGATAATAAGTCTGTTAATGAGATAGAGGTAAATTCCCCGGTAGATGTGACTGATAAGAATTTGGAAAAAGGCTCTAAATTGATCGATCTAAATGATGATGCGTCTCGAACGGACAGTGATAAAAGATCAGGTAAAGGAGGTCAATTTCGGGAAAAGAATTCTGAGCATGATGTAAATATACCCAGGTATTTTGTTGGTAGTATGGGATTTATACATGTTAGAAATAGAATTAGAAAGAAATTGAGTTCATCTATGACTGTGGCCAGTAAATTTAACTCTAGGATGAAGGAAAATAATAGAGTAAATTGGGGGGCTAAATGCCAAGAAGATGTGAATAAGAAATCAAAGTTAAAAAGAATGGAGCATTCTTCTTTTAAAACGGATCACAAAGTAAGATTTATTGAAATCAAACAAGATTTTGAAAGGAAAAATCATGATTATGAAGTTGTGAGGCGAAAATTATTGTCGAAAAGATTTTCTGATAGAAGTAATATAGATATTGGTTTTCGGGAGAATTCTCTAAATTAAGTTTATTCTAAATTTGGGAGTGCTCATTTTTGTAATATCTGTATTGTGTTTATTTATCAGTTAATGCTTAATATTATTTTCGTAATAGTAAAACTTCCTTAATTTAATAATTGCATAATTTAGTATGCTTTCTTTTTGTGTGTAGAAGTGTCTAAATTTAGGCTTTTAAGCAAGTTTTTAAGAGAATCGGTTTAGGCATTGTGTGGCATATAGATTTTTTTCTTTTTTTTTTTTATTATTACTTTTTTTTGTTAGAATCATGTAAAGTGTAACCTGTATTTGGTATTATATGTATGTGAAGTATTTCAAAATTGTTTCTTAGGGCATCAATTGTATAAATTATTCCTGGAATTATACTTAGGTATTGTAGGTGAGGGAGTATAGTAAATCCTATTGACAGTGTGGTCTATCAAATACTGAGTATGGGAATGTGTTTGTATTCTATAGGGATTTTTCATGTGTTATTCTAAATTCCTTTATACTTTGTTGACCTCTTTAGAAATTGATTGAAGGAGCTTATTCTATTAATATATATGCCAAATTTCTTCTAGAAATTTTTTCTTAGGGGGAGGTGTTGTGGTGAGTTGACATGTTTCAACTCCTCCCTTATTTGTGGAAAAAGGATAATCTCTCTGGAATGAAAATAATATGACAGATTGATCTCTATTGACAAAAATTCTATCAATAGTGTGAATTTCATTTTCATTTTGAGATAAGCCAAGCTGCAATACATGCTTTGTATTGAATGGTATGTTATCTGAATGAGTAGATAAGAATTGTAAAGTATTGTTCTTGTGGATACAAGGAACTGGGCCCCTACGACATGCAATGTTTTCTGGGAAATTCCTGGAATGCAAGGAAAGCCTCTGGGAAGTGAAATTGCAGACGGCAGTTGATGGTGGAAGGAGTTGAATGTTGAATCAGTTGAATTTGGAATACTGGAGAGTGAGGTTCCACTTTGAGAGGACGTCAGAATCGGAATTTGGCTGACCATGTAAATGTACGGCATGGATGCTTATCATAATTTTTCATTTTTATTTTTGTTTTCTTTTTTTAATGTGTTAATTTAAAATAAAGTTTTTTTCGTTACAAACGATAAATGGAATTTATTAATTATATATACAACGTCTCACGCTACCACAAGGGGTAAAAAAAAAAGAGAGATTAATTTTAAATTCTGTAAATGCATCTCAAAAATACACATTTTTCTAGCGACAAAACAGTCACTATTACTCTCATTTTTTGAAAACATTTTGTTACTAAAAATTATAGAACATAACATTCCGATAATGAATTTATTAGAACATTCCGATTATGTTCCTCACTTTAAATGTATAATTAAATTTTAGTGTGTAGATTGGTAAATGTGTAGTTACGTGGAGGTGTAAATATAGATATATAAAGACATATATATATATATATATTTGCTGCTGTATATAATTTATAACTATCATTTATATAAAGAATTATATAAATCTTTCTTCACCTTAGATTAAATGAATACTTATTTCAGGCTTTTACGGTATAGCGTATTTTTTTACTGAATCTCTCTTGTTAATAGCACAAAATTCAATACAAACCATAGTAAAAGATCGCCGTAGATGCAAGGCCTGATCAAGCCAAAGAGAGGCCCTTAGTCTAGTACTTCATCCGAAGTACCTTTTTTTATACCGTCACAAAAAAATTAAACATTTTCTGTACCTTAGAATACAGACATGACTATATAAATATACACACATACACAATTAAAATGGAATTATGTGTGTGAAAATAAATGGAAAAATAAATTAAAGTAAACAAATTGGAAAACGCATAACACATATAAAAACACAATTTCAAGAACCAACAATATTCGGAAAAAAAAAAGAAAAAAAAATCCGAATTATTTTGTGCTGCTCTGTATACGATAAATAGATTAAATATATTTTACATATAATGCTATAATTTAGTTCAGTTAGGAAACACATAGCACAGTTTAAAATTTGATTTCTGGAATTTCCGTCAATAAACGGAAATATGCTCGAGAGTTTTTGTGCGGCCCTGTATATCATCCGTAGAATTTATACACACCAAGTAATAGGCAAAAAATTGGTTAAATTTAAAAACATGTATCGCAACTGAAAACGCATTTCCAACAACTATTGTTAACATACAGTACTTTAACTGAATTCTTTTGTGTGTCCCTGTAAATGAAGGTTGAAATCTATGCTCACAATAGTAAGCTATAGTAAGCCCCGTGTAATGCAACTCAGTGATATATATATATCAATTTCGATATGTTTGAAATAGTGAAACCTTATTAAAATAAATCACAAATGATTTTTTCTCCATAGACCGTGATGTAACGGAATTCTTTTGAGTGTCCCTGTAAAGTAATTATAAGCGCGTACACTTCATTTTCAATACCGAACATGCCATAGTGAACATCAATAACATACATCGATTGCGTGACAATCCGAGTATATTTACGCGAGTTAGAGCACAGACTGACAGACATACACACAAACCAAATTCATAAACACTTTTCAACTATGTTCGAAAGTGTTAAAAATACAGATTTTCCTTCGTGAAACTAAATTTGCCTAATATTTCCAAAACATCAAAGCAATATAACTTTTTGAGATTTTTCCTTTGGTATGAATTAAGATTAGGAAAAAATCTATCTTACTGTATTTTATGTTTTAGAAATTAATGATGCTGGACAATATTCTGAAGAACGAAGAAAACCTTTTTCAGTGACTTTTATAATAATGATTATTTATTAATACAAAATAAATATATATATATACATAAACGTTAAAGAACTAGTGCGTATTTAGATCTATTTTCAGCACATTTGCATGTTTCCTAAAGTTTTAGCTTTAAAATTTTGTGATGACGTAATTAAGCGTATTGTATTACAAGCTTAAACATACTATACCTAAAGTAAAATATATTTGGATCTTTAAACTGCCTAATACACTTAGGCTATTTAATGTTCCATCTAGCATCGTGTGAAAATAATTATTTTGATTATCTAATTTTTAATTAGAATGAATTAAGAAGATTAATTTAAAAATAAATTAAGAACACTTCATTAATATGTAACATAATTGAGATGCTATCCATTTAGGTCAGATTCAAAAGTTTTTGTGCTCCTTTTCCAATAAAGTATTTTAGTCATGCGCTGATTTTAATTAATTCATTATGTTATTTACAAAATAAAAAGTAATTTCATCCTCTATTAATGATTTTCTAGGGCTTCTTCCGCATTCATCTTTTTGCAAGAAGACTTCTCAAATTCAAACTTGCTGCTTTATGACACATTTTTTAATTCCCTTTTGTTCGGAGACGTATGAAATTGGAAGGTATTCTTATTCAGAAACTCTGTAAGCAAAAGACGTTTTCCATAAAAACGGCGGCCACATTGAACTTGAATTAAATGTGCTAAATAAATATTTCAGTGTATTTTTAAACTCCCTTTTATATTACACAGCGACACATTTCCGCCCATCGGTGACTTTTGGAACATTTTTTTTTTTTCGCAGAATCCTTCTTCCCCTGTTTTGTTTAATCTTAATTCAAACTTTGGCTCTATTCTCGCAATGAGATCGCGCTGCAGAGCACATTGAGTACTGACCTTTAATTATGGCTACCCTGTATATGTGAGCAGCAAAAAACACAAAATGCTTGAAATAGGTAGATTCCTGGTCTGAGTTCTGATTCTGAGTAACAGAATCTAGTCCTCAGCTTTGAGAAAATTCCTCTGAAGATAATCCCTTTATACATCCCCTTTACAAGTCTTCAAATGAGGCACAAATTTCTCACCGAACTGTATTAAGGTGGTTTTCAAATTCCCTGCTCAACAATGCGAAACTTTCTGACACATTTTCTGACAAATATTCAAACTTAAAGGCATAAAATTGGCAGGTCTGACTATTGAAACGATTTAGAATCGAATAGCGCTTTCTATTTTTTGATAAATAAATTACCTGCCGAGTTATAAGAGATTCTTGTAATGTGGCGACAAGTTTTTCCCCTGTCTCACATTTTAAAAGTATTGTTTGAAAGATATTTTGCCTTTACCAAAAAATGGAAATTTCAATGCGTTTCCTAACAAAAGTAAATTCAGAAATGCGTCAGAAAGTAGCCCCTTTGGATTTGAGAACAGCCTAGGCTGACTTTATCGTCATTTACAGAGATGCACAAAAGTATTTGGTTACATGACGGACTATGGTACATTTCATTGTATGAAAAAATGAAATTTCTTAATAATATTCTGTTAGTGTTAGAAAGTGTTTCATAACGTATGCGTGATGCATGATATTTCGTTCTTGTTTCATATTAGTATTAGTAGTATTATTAAGTAGTTTCAAAAGATTTAAATCTTGCGAATTGTGAAGCGAAATACGATTACAGGCACTGATACAACATGACTATTTATTTTCAGTGAAAACTTTTTAATACTTCAGAAAGTCAGGGACGCTGCTCCCTTGAACCCCATGTTGATGTTGTCACAGTTTGATAGTCGAAACTCACTAGAATTCAGTATGTTAAATATTCTACATAAAATAAGTTTATTTTTCCCCCCTCAGAAATATTTTATAAATTATTTATAATCCCAATTGTTCAATTTATTTTAAATGGAACGACTACAGGAGACCCTTTCATACGTCACTGAATTATCTTAGCGAACTGCGATTAAACTGTATTTAGCATCTCATCACCGAAATTCCTCACCGTGACGTGCGCGACATCTGCTGTCAAAACAAAGCATGTATCCATCATAATCTGAAATGATTCATCTCGGAATCTCTCATCTGTGGGCGGCAGAGCGGAAATTTCTCTTGAATTCGTCTAGAGATCACAGACACAGTTTGGCGCGAAGGGACCAATTTGAGAACGCAATGAGCTGTGAGCTGGAAATAGACACAATTTGCCAGTGAACTTCGCTCAAAGAATTGGTACTTTTCTCCGTCGCTTTCTTTTTTTTGTGGCCTGCAGCCGGGAGCTGGCAAAGAAAAAAAGTGGTAGCATAATGAGTCTATGAATGGAAATTCGTAGGAAGGTCTCTTCATAACGTGCCCTTGTTAAATGTCTATATTCAGGCATACCTAAGTTGCCAGGTCCCCTCTCGCAAATAGCGATACAGAGAAATTTTAAAAAGTGGGACTGCGGCTTCTAAATCGAGATTTAAAAATATAAAGTTTTCTGTCTTGGTTAAATGAATAACTAAAGAACTAATAAATCTCTATGGTATATAACATGTAGTTAATTTAACTATTCAACAATATTAATTATATATCAACAATACTAATTAACAAAAATTTAATTTCGTTGGGTTTACTAACAATATGTAGGACAGTATGATAAAGAATGTTCATAAACTTTATAATCGAAACATACAACTATAGGAACATACTACTTAGGAACATACCAGTCTAGAACAATCAGTGCTCTTAAACTAAATTTTAAAATATTTCATTAAGAAATTAGGATTGGGAATTTGGCAAAAATTCAATCTGTCTACATATACGTTGGCAAACCTTCATACAATAATTGAAACTCAATAATCTTATTTGAATTTCAAACAATAGAACGTGTTCTAAGTTGTCCTATAGTTTTACTTATCTTCACTTGTCAATATATTTGACTAGTCTTACACTGGCCTCCAAAAGTTAAGGTACAACCAGTTTTTTGACGCTCACTATTAAATGAATGAAAATAAAGGTAAAACATATGGTTTATATGAATGATCATAAGTAAGTTCAATAAAATTTTATGAAAAAATTATACCCATCTCAATTATTTTAATGTATTGGATACTTATATATGTTTGTCAGGAGGAACTGCGAATATCCCACATTGGAAATTTGTGTGAATTTTTTTTATGGTTGATGATCTTGAATTGTTGGTACTAAAATAGTGTTGTCCATGTCTAGGAGATGTCGTTTACTTGATTCGCTAAGATGGCGGGCAATTCGATGGATGGAAATAGGGTTATCACAAGCTGGTGCTGTTAGACGTCTTAACGTGTCTCTTAGTGTGGTCCAAAGGCTCTGAGATCAATTTGAATCGAAAAATTCAGTATGAAGAAGACTTGTTCCAGACCGCTGATGGGTTACAACCCCTGCACAATATCGCTTTCTAGCTCTTTTGGCCCGAAGGAGGAGCATCACTACTGTGGCTCAGCTCATATCAGATCATCGTAAAGCAACAGGGATGACAATACCTGCGATTACGATGCAAAGACGTCTTCACAATTAAGGACTGTGTGCAAGACGACCCGTTGTGTGTGGCCCATATCAATCGACAACACAGAAGTGGACGCTTATGTTGGCCAAGAGAGCACGTTACCTGGAACACACAACAATGGGCTTCCGTACTGTTCACAGATGAGTCCCGGTTTGCTTTGGAGAGTGATTCAGTTCGTGTGCTGATCTAGAGAGAACAAGGCATCAGATTCTACCTATGTAACATTGTTGGAAGACACGGTTATAGAGGAGGTGAAATCATGGTTTGGACTGGAATCTCTCTTTTGGACACAGTAACTTCCATGTGTGCCATGGAAGAATCCTGACTGCTGTAAAATATCAGGACAAGATCCTTGCTCCGTTTGTCACACTGTATGGTGCTGCTATTTGTGATGAATTAATCTGAATGGTTGATAATGCCCGATCGAACTGAGCAGGAGTCGTTGGTAAATATCTAGAGGATGAAGGTTTGGAGCGAATGAAATGGCCAGCACAATCCTATAGAGCATCTTTGGGACTTTCTCATCAGACAGGTGGCTGCCGTAAGTCCTTCTCCAAAGTCGTTAAGTGAGCTGGAACAAGCGTTGCTCTAGGTACGGGAGTTTTTTTTCCTTTCCAGTGTCCGACAACTTAATTGATAGTATGAAAAGTCGATGCCACAAATTCATTACAAGTAGGGCCGGACCACATGCCTTATAAAAATCCGTTTATTTAATTTTTTTTCACAAAAAACGGCTATTTATTCTTTTATCAAAAAGTGGACTTTTGCAAAACATACAATTTTTTATTTGTAAATCATGCTTGATGTTAAAATTAAGTAAAATTCGATACATAACTGTTTAAAGCACAATTCTTCTAAATTTTACGTTTTTATCTTCATTTGTTTTCAAATTAGACACAAAAGATTGGTTGTACCTTAACTTTTGGAGGCCAGTGTATAAATTATAAGTATGTCTGTAAAAAATACATTCTTTTTTAACAATTTATCATATAAAGTCCCTTACTAAAATTTATGGAGATAAGTCTTTATAAAAGAAAAAAAAATCATTAAAAATATTACGCAGTCCTAAACTTTACAATCTTTGAAGAATTTCTCGGGGGAAAAAATCAACATTCACAATACATCAATACCATTCAGGTGAAGATGCCCAATATAGGAAAAATTCAAACACACTACTTAAAAATTAGTAGATTCTCGACTAAATATTATAACAATTAAAACTCAAAAACATTTCGAAATCATGTAATAGGGAGCTTAGTACGAGCCGAAATTTAAAAGAATTTATGGGTCATGAAAAATCGGGACTGGACTTTTGGCGTCCCACGCAATGGTTTCGTGATCCTTGGAATCCTTTAAAATCAGGTACTTTAGTGATGCATATTCTTTTCTGGTAGAATTTTTTTAACCCGATTAGATGGGGGGGGGGGGGGAGAGGTAAATAAAAGATAAAATATAAATCCAAATATGAAATGTGAAACGAAAAGAAAGAGCTCAGGTGTCATCCATTAATATATTTCCCTCTTCTCCCACTGACTTCATTGTAAGAGGAAAAAAAAAAACAGGTGATAACGATAAAAGTTTAAAATGTATCGATCTATATATCTAAAAAGGATGGATTTAACTTTGTGCCGTTATATTAAAAATAAATGAACAACGTGAAACAGCACAAATAAAAATATATAAATTGGCAAACAGCTGTTTCGGAGCCCCTAAAGCTCCACCATCAGTGCCAATTCAAAAGATTAAAACCCGATTTAAAAGTTTAAACTTTTAAATCGGGTTTTAATCTTTTGAATTGGCACTGATGGTGGAGCTATAGGGGCTCCGAAACAACAGTTTGCCAATTTATATATTTTTATTTGTGCTATTTCACGTTGTTTTGTGCTATTTCACGTTGTTCATTTATTTTTAGTATCGATCTATATTTTATAACAGTGTAAGAACTCTGAAAACTATATTAAGATAATTTTATTCAGTTAATTTTCCAAATTTTTAAATAAAAAGTTAATTGGAAATTTGGAAGAATGCTTGTGAAATAAACCATTCTTTTGTCATCTGATGTACAAACTTTTTTTATCTCTTAAAATTTCCCTTTATCTTTTTGTAACTTCATGTCCTTTACCAAACCTAGAATGAATTAATAAAATATTAATTATTAATTAATTAATATTTGCCTGCAGTAAAAATCTTAGTTTCAAATTAATCAAAGAAAAATTAAGATAGAATAACCTGATCCGGATTTGCGTAAATCTGATTAACAGTTTAATTTAAATTATTTCGCAATTAACCAGGCTAATTAAAGAAAACTGTACTTATTCCTCAGTTTTGCAAGTTATTCAACAGTGACATGTGGATAATTGTTTTTAGAAATTTCACAAATTCTTGCTTTTTCCAACATCTGGACGATTATTTAAACTGGTCCGAATATGGCATTGAATAAAAAGGCAGCGCGCCTAAGAAAAATCTGTTTCATCATAATCAAATTAGACATGGCCACAATGAAGAAACTATATGTGATAAAAATCGACCGATTTGTTGGGCGAAGCGCAAAGCCTTTTCGTTTTATAGAAGGAAGCAAAGGTCATCAGATAACAATCGGAAAATATCATGGGTGCCGCAAAAAAAAGTCAAGGTGGGTAACTGTTAACCTTTGTCTGACGGAAGTGATTGTTTATAAAATCCTCAAGAATTTTTTTTTTTTATCCTTTTTATTTATTATGCTAGGGAGGGGGGGCTACACTCTCCAACCCCCGCGTAATCGCTTCACTATACCGATTGGTATCGCGCAAAATCCCTATTTTCTAGAAGAAAAGAAAGGGAAAAAGCAGAGAAGATCTACGCAGATTTTCGTTGGTCCATTTCCAAATCGTCACTTTTTTTTTTTAATATAGAGGGATTTTTTTTTAAATGAACAGTGAAAAACAGGGTTCGGCACATTAGGCACAATGTAGAAGTACTTCGTAAAAATGCTACGCTGCAAAGAAAAAAAATATTGATTTTACGGTATAATACTAGCCAGTATTATACCTTAAAATTAACAGTAATAAACAGAAAAATAAGCAGTGATTAGCAAACGCGTATCTGGGGTGCTAGTATTATACCATAATTTTTTTTTTTTTTTTTTTTTTTTCCCAGTGTAATAAAGTATTAATTTTTTCGATTAATTTTCAGGGATAAAGGGTGTAAAGAAACAGGTCCCAATCAGTGTTGCCGGATGTTCCGATTTTCAGGGTTTCCAAAACCGGTCCCGTGGGACGCCAAAATTCCCGATTTTTCATGATGCACAATTTTCTTTAAATGTTTTTAGAACCATGTTATCCGTTAATCTGCATTAAGTGGAACTTACTACAGTAAAACCTGTGAAAAAAAAAAAAACCCTGTCTATAACAGTAATTTTTTATGGTCTCGCAGAAGGGAATACCGTAGAAATCTACCTGCTAAGACGGAAAATTGTCCAAAACGGAATATCTGTTCGGTTTCTTCAGCTATTCTGCTTTTACACGTTTTAATGTAACTTGGTTCAGTAAATCTTATGAAAACGGAACCTGTTTATAACAGAATTCTCTCTTACACGTAAAAATTTCATATTTCCATTCAGAAAGAATACTATATAATTATAACAGTTCAACCGGAAACCTCTCCAAAAAGGAATTTTTGTTTCGGTCGCTAGTGATTCCGCTCTCGCAGGTTTTACTCAATAAGGTTAATGTGTTTATTTAGTACAGTAAAACTACTAAAGCGGAATTTCATGACCAGATAGATATTCCGTTTTAGAGAGGTTTTCGTCTAAGGTAGAGAGGCTTTCGCTGGTATAATTGTATAGTGTACCTTCCGTAGGCACCATGAATTTCTTTACGTTTAAGATAAGATTCCGTAGACAGATTCCGTTTTAATAGAATTTATTCTATTTTTATGTCCCAATTTAAAAACCGCTGTCCCTTTCCCCCTCTTTTTGTCTCCTTGTCCAGTTTTTTGTGGCAGTGAACTTGGCAGCACTAGTCCCAATGAAAAAAAAAAAAAAAGAAAAAAAAAAGGGCTTAGGGACATAACACTTCCTCGAAACGGTTCTGCCTGGTCAATTTGAATTGATGAAAGACGCAAAAAATTTAAAGGGTAAGGAAAAACAACGATTATACTCATACTCACAGACAGTTAGACAATCGAAATGTATCGTTCTTTTACAAAGAGCCGACATACATCATGTACATCAATCTTAAACTGTGTTTTTTTTTCCAGAGGACTTTCATTATTCTTCCCCATTTATAGCTACCTTCAGCTGTTTTTCAAATGATTACCTGCATTTTTGCCTCGATGCAAGGTTGTCAAACGATAGTACGCCTCTTAAGGCCTCAAGCTATAGATATGGATTTGTCACCTTTGTCCTTTTTACATACTTTTTTTAACTTATATTTCTGTATGTATGTTGCATTCAAATTTTATGAATCCTTTTTCACATACTTCCTGTAGACGTAGAGCTTTGAAATTTGGAATATGTATTCCTGAGGGCAATACATGAATTGGACATTATTTTTTGAAAATTCGATTCTTAAGGAGGGTCATCGTCGGTCCAAAACTCGTAGAACCCACAGAAATAACGTTACGATTCTTTAATTAAAAAATAGCACCATTGTTGCAACATTCATCCATGTTCACCACATTGTTGTTCGCATCCGAGTCTCGGTTCGCATCATTATGACGTCAGCATCGTGCGACGCACACATTTGTGCTTTATAACATAAGTTGACTTTTTTCTGAATTTTAATGAAAGTATGGTTATTTTTTTTAATTTTTACATTTAATTATTTAATAAAATTTTTGTTTCAAATGTTTATGTGGCCTAAAGTAGCAATAAAAATGCTTGTTAGCAAAGGTGTTACGTGTATTTGTAATTCCATGTAAACTATTTGCAAATAAAACATTTGTCTCTGTCCTATTACTCTTACACCTATGGTCATATATAGTCACGTACCAAATTTGAAAATTCTTCAGTACAATTTAAAGTTAGACAAATGTATTTTAATAATAATTAAGAACTTTTGATATGAGTTCGTATTCCAAACGAACTGAATTGCAAGAAAATTTTAAGATTGGCCATGAACGTTAGCATTTCTTTTGGGTCATTATAAGTCATTATAATTATTGAGTCTGAGTCATTATTATAATTATTGTTGTTGTTTTACTTATTGCCGCCTAATTTTTTTCAGAGATTAACTGAAAGCTAAGTGGGTGTTTACAAAAAAAATAAAGGAATTACTGAATATATTTTTATTTTAGAAAGCGAGAACGTTTCCTTTCATATCAATAATTCTATTGTAACATAATCTTACATTTCCTTCTTTTTTTTTATTTGTCCAAATTCATTCCATTATTTAACAGTTAAGCGAAAAGCACGATTAGCTTCATGTTCGGGTCAGCAATTTTTTCCACAAGCATTTCCTAAATAATAATAATAATAATAATAAAAATAGAAAGAAGGCAAAACACCTTAACCTTGTAAAGTGATAGATTATTCGAGATTATAATTTTCATCATATGATAATGTTTTATGTCCTAATATAAAGATTGGAATAAAAAGAAAATCCGCTTTGAAAATACATTTTTTTTTTTTTTTTTTTTTTTTTTTTTTTTTTTTAAGATTACTGTATAAGAAGAGAGAAAAAAATATATTAAGTGCGTTAAATAACTTCTCCATGGATCAGCGATCAGCAACATTTCCATGGCACTTTTATGCATCAGGAAAAAAGACAAAAGAAAATTCGGGAACATTGGACGTTTTGCCGGCATTTCAGTATAGTAGTAAAAGAAAACAAAAACTTGACATAACAGAGTCGACATGAAGTTCCGCTACAGTTGCGGAAGCAGCGCCGTGTTCTGTGATGCAAGAGGCCCCCAACGTTTTAACTACCTGATGCACCACACGTGACTGAAGGCAGGTGCCCGTCGCGTGGCAACCACGCCTCCATTGGCCCCCAGATGTACCATGCACCTGCCTACTCCTTTAATAAATCCGCAGTAAAACAGTAACATGAAAAATAAAATATACAAAAAAGACAATACTCGACCAGCTGCCGCAAGTTATTTTTTTTTTAACTTACCTTTATTTTACAAATCTGTAGATGTGATTTTTTGGAAAGAATCATTAAGATGGACCCCCTGAAATTAAACTGGGCTGCATTAATAAAGCTAACTTGGCAAGTTCTGCTTCAGGGTCTGGCATTATGACGAACGAGTCGTGTTATGGAGGTTATTATGCTGACCTCTTATGATGGACAAGTCGTGTGCCATCCTTAAAACAGGTAATAATAATTCATTATGAAGTCTAGACTTGACTTTTGTATCCCTGATTTCCCTCATAATCTTTTATAGAGAGCTTAATCAGTGGCAATGACGTATGAGCAAGTGCCCCAAGGTATTATTTTTTTTTATTCAGTATCTATAATTTATTGATCAATACGAGTAAGTCTAAAACGAAGACACATGTCGGTGGATAAAACTGGACTTAATTTAAAAAGGCCCGGTGCAAAATTTAGAACGCTTAAAAAAAAGAAAAAGGAAGGAAAGATATTATCTGTGGTGAGGCTTTGTGGTTTCGGTTTTCGGCACGTGCACGCAATTCATTTCAGCAAAATTTTGCACGCACCTGCAAATTTATATAGTCTTGCTAGACATGTGGGGCCATATTACCGCACGGGGAAACCAGGTACTTGCCAAGGGTTACAAATTCAACATCTTCAATATGTAACTTGTGGTAGAAAATGGGATCCTGAAGTATTCCACCCCCTTCTTCGGTTCCCCGGGTGCGAAGTTTTCATGATCGGGGCGAGATTATATGCTATAACATTTACGTCCGAAACTGTTTAATAGAATGAAAATAGAGCTCCAAATATTAAGAGCTGAATAAAATCAAATGAAATTCATACAAATGCAAAATTTTTAGTGTCCAACTGAATTTTGTACCTGTAAAAAAATAGCAATATATGTTTTCAACTAAATTATCACACGTAGTAAGTTTAGTATTTTAATAAGCAGTTATTTATAGATAAAGTGTTAATATAATAAAAACATTTTCATTATAAAATTCAAACTGCAATTCATTAAGATGTTTCCATCATGTAACTAAATTTTCATTTGAGTGGTAAGTGCTTCAACAATTCTCAGAAAAGTATATTTTATATAAGTTTGGAAAAGTTACATTGGATATTAAAGTTATAAAAGCATGCCGAATATACAGAAAATAAAGCATTTAGCTTTGATCCCGAATCAGGGTAAATTTTGTAATTAATATTTATATTCTCATTGATGAACACTTTGCGCGGTAGCGTATTACTGCTTGCGCGGCAGCGTATTACTGCTTATTTTACGGTTTAATACTGTTAATTTTACGGTATAATACTGGCAGTTGGGGTGCCAGTTTTATACTGTAAAATCGACAATTATTTTTTGCAGTGTATCCTGTCCTTCCTAAATGATACCTCTGTGATTAATTCTCCTTAGAAAAAAACATCTGCGAAAAGAACAAAATAATTTTAGTATGTTTATAAAAAATAACTTTTTTATTTTATCTATTTCGAAAATTCACCTATTTTTTTCCTTAGTATAACTGTTTAAAACTTGCATTTCACTCATACATTTTTTCTCTTCGCCGATTGCGAAATCCCATGTCAATATATCGGAAAATTTAGATAAGTGATTACTCATTACCTAATATAATTATGGATTTACGGTTTTCACAATCAGAAAATAGACGTCCGGTGTCCATGTAGTGCGTTTTGCAAAACAGTCTCCTGAAATTTTATCTTTAAAAAAAAAAAAAAAAAAAAAAACTATAAAACTTCTGTTTTTGGAGCATTTTAAAATTATATCATTTTTTAAAAAATATTTAAAATTTGAAGGAGTACATTGGCATCGGACTCTACTTTCTGGTAGGATCTTGAGATGAGCGAAGGAAAAAGATGTATCGATGAAGCACCACCTTAAATTGTTTCATAAATTTCTGTATTTATTTATGTCTTAGTTGAGCGGTTTTTCCTTGTTCTCGAAAAAATAAAAAATATGAAAACTTTTTATCTTTATGTGGTCATGTTATAAAATAATGTTATAGTAAATATTTAAAAAAATATAAACAAATAAATAACATATAAAATGTCTCCATGATAAAAATCATTTTCTTCCTCGCGAAATTATAAACAAAACAGCGTAATGAAATTGAAAACAAACATATTCTTTATGTAAAAGAGGAGAAAACAAAATCAAATTATTTATACGCTATCCCTAAAGCAAATTATTCTCGTGAGAACAGAAATATTTCTTTTTCGGAAATTATCCTGACTCAGAAGCACGTCATCACTCAAAGATGTATTTACGTTTTCGCGCCAAAAACTCGCCGCCAGTCTCTTCCGAAAATTTAGAAAATAGAGAAAAATCAATAAGAAAGTACTCCGAATTGTGCAATCCGCACTGTTGCGCAACGGCGCGGCGGACGCAGAGAATCTTCTCTGAAAGATTTCGCCACTGTGTAAGAGAAAAACCACATAATCGTCTCACATACTCCTCCTTTAGTTCATTTTCCTAATTGTTTGTATTATATGAATGGAATGAATCACGAGAAAAATTTAGATTGTCCAAACATTGTCCCATTACCATAAAAGTATCGTACCGAAAAACAGGTATTGTTATATCTTAAAAAGGAAAATAAATCAACAAATATGTCTAGCATTGAATGATATGTTTTTAATGACAAAAGAAAAAGAAAGTGTACATCTTCTTGCAGTCTGTCCCTAAATCTTGCAGTTTCTTTCGTCAATTCTTCCTAAACCTCAGTTTTACAGTTTGTTCGAATACATAATTTTGAATAAATTTTAAACTGCAGATATGATAAATAATTTTAATCCCTGCAATACTATTTTTAATACCCTATATCAAATTCGAATAAATTGAATAGTTTTTGTACTACATTTTTACTGTAATTGCCAAACAATCTTTGTTATTATTTTAATTTCGTTGTAATCTTATACCTTACTGGAGTTTTTAGTGGCAGTAAATTGATTGTAAATTTTAACTAAGATAAAATTTTAAATAAAAAAGGCTGTACTTATTTTTTAAAGAAAAATAAATAAATATACCAGTAAAAAAAAAAAAAAAAAAAAAAAAAAGTAAATCACTTGTTCAGCTGTTTTGAATCTGATTAGAATATCTGAAATTTAGTGTCATATGAAAATATACAATATACCCTATTGAAGTTGATACTAAAGTTAAATTAAATTATTAAGCTAACAAATAAGTTTTAAAGCGTTTTAGCAAGCATTTTACTTACCCATCATACGTAGTATAGGGTAAGTCTTGTAATCGTTTTGAAAATCGAAATAAATTTTTTGACGGATTTACACGTTTCAGACACTGGAGATTCCGAAAAACATATTTTTAGAAAAAAATTTTTGCCGTCCGTCTGTGTGTCTGTGTGTCTGTGTGTGTGTCTGTAAACGCTCTATCTCCCGAAAAAAATGAGATAGAGACTTGCCATTTGGTATGTACTTAGTATGTAATAATGGGAAGAAGCCTATTTCATTTCAATAACCTCGATTAACCGGAACTATTTTTTTCGGACTCTCGAAATATTCGTTCTGATAAAAGTTATATAAAAATTTTCGAAATTGTTTAGTTTAAGAAATGAATATAAAAGACAATAAAAAAACAAATTTTACATAAAGCATGAAGTCGATCGGATAATTAGTTGCCGAGATATTTGGAATCCTATTTCCCACACTCTTCGATTTTTAATGACCCTGTATTTCATCCAAATTTCACTTTAAAGATATATTTTAATTGGAAATTTGACGCTTAATCAGATGCAATAAACCGCTAGTTAATAGGATTATTATTTTTGAAGTTATAAGGAAAAACCTCTTTCACGCAATTCAGTAACCGAGCCTTTAAAGTTTATGACGTCATCAAGCCACGATTTTATTTGAATTGCAATGCATTTTATAAGTAGTTTACACATTTTTATTTTAATATTTTACATTATGCATATCCATGATGGGTAAGTATTACGGTGGCCCCCAACGACTAGTTTACGTATGTGTGAGTTGAAAGTGACGCTTTAAAACTAAGACGACTTAAAAATTATTTGGATAATACATAAATTACATAAGGAACTAATTTGGACATAGGGTTCCCCTCTAAAAAAATTTACACAGTACAATTTTCAAATTTGATGGAGCATGAATTAAGATATTGAGCTGTCTGTATATTCCGTAAATAATGCTTGTTAAATTTGATTTACCTTAGTAAATGAATATTTACTTAAGAATCCAATTAAAAATGTTGTAAGGCATTCTTGCTAAATAAATCTGAAATTATTTAAGCAACAGGTTGTAAAAATAATTTAAAAATAATCCCATTAAAATTACACATTTATAAAGGAAAAGAGCTTTTCTGGCATTAGTCCAAAAAAGTTACGTTTAAATTCTTTTAATATTCTAAAAATGGCACGATTCTCTGTGCTTCGCAGAATTAATTAAACATTCGCTTTAAACCCGCATAGATAATTTTTCATTACGTGTTGACCTTGAAAATGAACCTCTTTTACGAACTAATATTTTTCAAAACCTAAAACCGATTCCTTTTCCTTTAACCTCTCTTTTATTAAATTTGAACGGAAGTTCAAGATTATTTTGTGTATATTTTAATTTCCTTTGCGTGATATTTATATCTGGTCTTCGGTAGAGAAAGAGTCGCCATTTGCGGCAGCGGTTACAATTCGTAGAATGACCCATGATATGATGCAAATCACTGATATGATATATGAATATCGTTATATAAGAGAAGTAACTCGAATCATATCCTTTGTGATAAAGGTTTGAAATAAAAGACGTGTACAAACGTGACTAGTAAAAATTAAGTATTTAACAAGTGAACGGACAATTAGTAAAGGACTAAAAAACACCCACAAAATTATTATAGTAGTGTACCGCTCTTTAAATAATAAAAAAAAAAGACTTTGTTAACGAACAACATTAATTTATTGACGGTTACGACTTCACAGTACACAGTAAATTTACATCAAGCACGTGTAAACAGTTTTAGAGTTTTTTTTTCGTAATGTTTATATCAGGACGGCTAGCGGTTTGCTCCTGGTAAAGTCAATTTCCCGGAATAATCTTTGCCGTAAGAACCAGGCTCTGCTTAAGACTTAGAAATAGGGGAAGCCCGACATCACGCAGGGGGGCACCCTTTTTACTCTACGAATTATGCTTCAACAATTTGAAATTTTACCATCAAAATTTTGAGTAAACAACATTTTTAATATTAAACTAGTTAAAAAAAAAATTTATTATATATATAATTATACATAACAAATTAATTTTGTAAATTAATTTACAAATATGGAACAGGTGC
This sequence comes from Maratus michaelseni, assembly GCA_963931845.1. Classification (NCBI taxonomy): domain Eukaryota; kingdom Metazoa; phylum Arthropoda; class Arachnida; order Araneae; family Salticidae; genus Maratus; species Maratus michaelseni. The sequence goes on from OZ007587.1 coordinate 132,561,331, forward strand.
GAATGTTTAAACTTCAAAATATATTTTATGCTTTACAAATTGCAGGTTTGGCAGTGCAGGGAAAACAAATATTTGACGTAAATTTATGCTTAGCTCTAGCTGCAACAAAATTTTGCTTCTATTTTATAAACAGAAACTTGATATCACTGAATGCTAATTAATAACTTTCCTCTTTATTTAAATAACCTATTCTCCATATTTTATATCATTTCTCCACTCTTTATGAATATAAACAACATATAATTATAGAGGTTAAATTTTCTGTTATTTTTAGCACGTTTGAAATTAAAATGTAAAACATAAGAGAAATGAAAATAAGTTGCATTTAATCACTGTTTTTATACCATTTATTATATCAACAGAAGAAAAAAAAAAAAATGTGTCGATAATAGTCTGAGGGAAAATTTACTGCCCATATTTAAGGAAAAAAAATACATTTTTTACCCTGGCTGAAATTTTTCCCCCCTAAAAATTAGTTTCGAAAAGTAAGTTTGGGGTGCCCCTTTGTATTTCAATAGGTAAGTTCGGGCTTCACGGGCCTATTCGGTAAACAGGACCTGGTAAGAACGCTCTAGGAAGAGAGAGCTACGTCCACTCTCCTTTGGACGACTCAGAAGCATTACCTATTTTTGGCACCTGGAGAATTGTACTTATGCAATCGGGGAATTGCACTTTTTAGTCATTAAAAGCATAAAATCTCAAATCTTCCAGGGGGGGGGGGGACACACTTCAATGCTCCCCCCTACTGGGCCACCCTCTAAATTCAACACTGATTGTAATCAATAAAAATGTCATAAAAAACTATAAATATAATCAAAATTAACAACGACAAATAAAAAGTCAATTTAAATCATTAACAGTTTTAATAAAAACAATAAAATATCATCAAAATAAAATATATAATAAAATATATAATATATTGTCAAAGTTATTATTATTATTATTATATATATATATATATATACATATATATATATATATATATATATATATATATATATATATATATATATATATATATTTGCCCTTGCTAGGTTCGATCAGTTTTTACTGTAACTTTGATGGAATAAATGAGATGATATCCTGGTTTAACTAATGTAGTTTGAAGATAGTTTTAGTCCTCAATTTTCCTTTAGCCTGCATCTAAAGAGTAATAGATACAGTGGGTGATCGGTTAACGAACTGTTCGGTTTACGAACAGATCGGTTAACGAACACTTTCGCGAGAGAATTTTATGTTCGGATAACGAACACATGTTCGGTTAACGAACACCTAACAAAACAAAGACAAGAAGAAGCAATGCTGTGTTTCAGATTTGCAGAGCTTTATTTAATTGCATCTACTATTTTCGACTTAGAGAACATTTTAACAGTTGTATACTATGGCCTAATTTATTGAAGGGTACCTGGGGGTTCAGGACCTATATTTTAGGGCCCTCAGATTAGAATGAAGAATACAAAAACATTAATTTTTATACTTTGTGTCCCTTTTTAAAGAAATATTTTTAATTGCAAGTTAATTATTTTAACTGAAATTTAGTTCCTAAATTATTAACAGGCTCTAGGCTCCACTGGAGCTAGGGCTATGCAGTAAACACAATCTTTTAGAGAACTAATGAAGTTTTTGATAGGTCAAAGTAATAAACTTATATATATGATTTATTTTAAGTACGTAACGACATGGACAAAGCCATGAAACTGCGATCTGTCCATATTAAATACGGACGTATATTAGCCCTATTAAAATGGGAGGATTGAAAACTCCAGAAAGAAACTAGTCGGATGTGTCAATCCCAAAACTTTCTTCTTTCTCACACAGGTTTCGCATACACTAAAATGAATCAGCACCAATTTATATCAAGGTCTAACTGAAACTCAAGTTTTATTAAATTCCGTGAATTAGTTCTTTAGATATGACTATCGCTAAAATCGTGTAAATCCTGCAAAATACTGCATAGCAGCGCCACCTGCTGGGCGATTTTTACCAAAAACTAATCAGCACCAATTTATATCAGAGACTAACTGAATATAAAGTTTTATTAAAATCGGAGCATTAGTTTTTGAGATAGAGCTATTGCGGAAATCGGGGAAAATGCTGTATAGCAGCGCCACCTGCCGGGCGATTTTTACCAAAAACTAATCAGCACCAATTTATATCAGAGACTTAACTGAATATAAAGTTTTATTAAAATCGGAGCATTAGTTTTTGAGATAGAGCTATTGCGGAAATCGGGGAAAATGCTGTATAGCAGCACCACCTGCCGGGCGATTTTTACCAAAAACTAATCAGCACCAATTTATATCAGGGACTAAATTCCGAGCATTAATTCTTGAGATAGAGCGCCCACAAAATTTGTGTCACATACATACAGACAGACAGACAAAGTCGCAGACAGACATTTTCTAAAAACAGTCAAATCGTGTTCAGGACCTTCTAAAACGTATAAATTCGTCGAAAACCGGAAGTCGAAAATTTTCATGAATCCAATACTTTCTTCTTGTAAAGATGGAAGAAAGTAAAAATAAGCTTTTGCAAATATTTAATGCCTCACAAACTCAAAAACAGCATGACTGAAGGAAGGACAACACTGTATGTATGCAATGCGTGTTTTATTATTATTACATTTAAATAAATTTAGGGAGAATTTGTTATTAATTTTTATATATTATTTAACTTTTAAGAACGAATTAATTGAATTCCCATACAAATCTATACTAAATCTATGATCGGTTAACGAACAACTCGGTTAGCGAACTTTGTTTTGGAACGGATTAAGTTCGTTAACCGATCACCCACTGTATTGCTAAAAAATATTAGATTGCAGTGCGAAATCTTCGCACGGGTCCACTAATTAGTAATTAAAAGCATTAAAAATTTCATTGAAAAAAAAATATTTTTGTTGAAAACATTAAAAATTTCATTGACATATTGCCAATATATATATAAAAAAAATGTATATAGTAAATTGAAAACTGTAAAAATTCCATTAAAAATTGTAAACTATGTTATCTATTGAAATCTTTAAAAATTTCATTGAAAACTTTACCTATTGTCAATTGAAAATTTCACTAAAAAGGATGCATCATTTTCAAAAGAAAAAAAAAAGTGAATAGAAAACATTAAAAATTTCATTTTATTGATATTCTCAAAGTTAAAAAATGTAGTGTCAGTTAAAACATTAAAAATTTCATTTAAAAAATAAAATATTGTCAAAAACAACATATTCAAATGAAAACATTGCAACCTCATCTGCCGTTTTTATATCCTCAATATAAAATATATATTCTATATTAATAAAAGAAAGTTTTTATCTCTGTATGTGTGTGTCTGTCAGTTTGTTTTTACTTGTTTGTTAGTGATGGCAAGGGAAATTTATCGCACAAACAGGTCTTTAAATTTTTATTATATAATGGTAGACGAAGACATAGGTCCGCGTTCACATGAACCGCAGATTTTGGATTTTTTTTTTTTTTTTTTTTTTTTTAAGTGGCCATTTCGCCGAAAACAGTAACTGTTTTTTTTTTTATCAACCAATTTCTATTTGATATATTATTCATCCAATCCTTTCAGATCCCTGTATATGGAGCAAAATTTTTAGAATCAATTAAAAGAAAAAGTAAGTAAGTAAGAAAGAAAAAATAGTTTATTTTTATTTATTATTAAAGAAAGAAATTCCAATAAGGGAAAAGTTCCAGCACTGGTCTCCTAAATAACATTTTTTTATCGCTACAAACCATTACTATGAGGAAGCACGTGTTCTCATTGTCGAAAGCTTTTCTTTTATTATTAAAATAATTTTTAGAAAAAAAGGGAAGAAAGAAAAAATAACGCAAAAAAAGTTCAGATGTTAAATACCATGGATTAGAGCAAAACATTATTTTTCTATTTTGCATAAAATTAATGGAAAAATTACATATTATTAAATTTCTATAATAATTTTATTTATTCAATGCAATAATGAAATGAAAATGAATTCACTCGGAATGAAACAAAAATCAAAATTTCATCACCGTTATTAGAATCAAATTTTTATAGAATTATTTGAAAGTTATTTTTTTAAAGGTATTAATTCATTTTCATCAGTGATGCCCAATTTTCAGATTTATTGATCTTCTAAGGTTAATATTACCCAGTTTAGATATATGACATATATTTTAGGTTAAAGTTGTTGGAGACGGTCAGTTCTAGATATAACTTTAAGTAATTTCAATGTATGCAATTTTTATTTATTTATTTTTTTCCATATGAAAAAAAAAGTGAATAAACGTATGACTTATTCACTGAATAACCGATAAAGTTATATAAAATTCTAAAATACGGCAATAATTGAAAAAATTATACAAAACTAAATATGAGAAAGTGGGAGGGCTAAAATTTGTTAAGAATTTCTTATATATATATATATATATATATATATATATATTTCTTCTTTTTCTGATTATATATTCTGGGTGAATGAGAATTTTGTAAAAACTGAATAAAAAACTTATTTTTTCATTTTATTGTTTATAATTTGTATGCATTTCTTTTATTTCATGCCACGACTTAAAAATATTTGACAGAAAATAGGTTAATTACGGAAGAGGGGTATAAAATATTTCTGATATAGAAGAGATGCATTTCGAGAAAAATTACTTCTTAAGAGAATAATATATTCGCCCTATTAAAATATTAAATCTGAAAAAAAATTATAAGCTAAATTAAAACCGAGGCACTATAAAACAAAATTTAGTACTGTGTCTCTCTACGAGTACATATATTACATAATATAAAAATATATTAGACAGATGATTGGAAACAAAGTAACGAAATAAAGAAGTATCCTGAGTCATGAACAGACAACTCCCGGCAAAAGATGATTTAAAGACATGTGTTTAAAGAAAAGATTTGTTTCTAATATTTCACTCTGACCTTCGAATCGGGCAAGCGCAGACAAGTTCAAGGAAGTTGCAATTCATATCTTTTTCATCTTGAGCGTGTGAATTTTTCCTTTAGCTGGCAACAGCAACAAGGGAAATGAGATAGTTGATTGAAATTCAAGTTCAATAATTTTCTGTTTGTGTAACTGTTTATATTGTCTTAGTTGTAAGATCAAGCATAAGTTTAACACCACCGCCCCGTTTAATTTTCCTTAAAATATTTAATAAAAAGCTATTGGTTAAAAAATTTTGATTAAAAAAAATAAAGAAAGATGTCAAAATATGAAAAGCTGAAAATGAATTCCTTGTACGTCAAAACTTCGTGATGTGAGCGACTTAGTTTCGAAACAAATAATTTTGCAATTCTCTTCCTGAAGCATCTGAGATACTTCTGAGATACTTATGATCTGAGTATACATATTTAGATACGGTTATTATATGTGAAAATAAATAATAAAACAAAATAAATTCCGATGCATACATTAGAGATGAGTCAGGGCTCTTTTATTTTCGGAGGACGAATTGACGTTTCGAAATTCGAGCGCAAAAAGTTATGTGTCATCAGAGATCGAACGCGCAGGAGCCCCATATCGACACTACGCAGTAGAAAATTGTTAATAATATTTTAAAATTCTTTCAAGATAAATTTTATCATTTTTATTTTTTTTTTCCCATTACATATAAATAAATATTAATTCTAAATAATGGTTATATATATATTGTCTATTGGAAACATTAATTTTTTTTATTAAAAACAATAAAATAGTGTATTCAACTATTGTCAGTTGTTTGTGCCTTATAATTTCATTTAAAAGTTGTCAAATAAAAACCTTAAAAATTTTATTTAAAACAATAAAATATTTTTTTTTTTTAACGGTCAATTACATAGATTAAATATTTCATTTAAAACAAAAAAATATATCTATATTTTTTAAACTATCTATTTATTCCCTTGTCCAATTATATACATTATTTCATTAAAAACAAAATATATTTAAATTTAAAAAATACCAATTGGAAGTATTAAAAGTTTCAGTAAAAACTATAAAATGTTGTCAAAATTGAAAGAAAAATATCGTCAATTGAAAACATTAGAAATTTCATTAAACAGTAAAATATCTTTTTCATCAAATCAGCCTTTTTTGTGTCCCAACTCTGCCAACTGAGCTACCAGGACAACTCTAGGGGCTGTCATTTAGTTTATAATTTTCAAAGCAAAATAATTCTGCTGCTGAAATGTTAAAAACGAACCAGAATTTTAGACCAATTTTGTTTGATAATAAATAAATGCTTTTTTCACTTAAAATATAAACGCATAAATATTTTCTATTTCTGTGACAAATTTTAATTGGCAGATGAGACTAAAATTAACCGATATAAATATACCCGATGCCCTTCAAAATGTTATTCTTAGTATCATCATTATTCTTATTTGAACGTGATATATTGCAAAATTATCATTCTTCATACATTTAAATTTTTTTCCGTTCTCCAATGTTTAAAAATTGAGCTTTTCAACTAAACGCTTGGAAGTAAGAATCCTTTGATCTTTCAAATAACCGAAAAGAATTTTAGTTATATTCACAATTGAAAATATCATTAACATTCAATTCATTAAAAAGAAAGAAAAATCACACAATTTCTAAATAACATTAATAACGAAGATGAGGACGATAATAATAATAATAAATTAAATAATATCATATTTTAAGGAAATTCAATAACTCCATATAAAAAAACAGCGACTAGGAAACTGACTTTCATGTTTATATAAACATATCTCTAAATCAATTTCATGTCATTTATATATAAAAGATTTCGAGGCATGAAAATTATTTTATTGTGTACGTGATGTAAGTTAGTAAAATCCACAGAAAAAAAGACAACAGCTAGCTACAAGCGGTATGTAACAAATGTTTTGTTTCAGTGACTTAATATTTAGACACGTTTTATCCAATTTGGATCTAAACTTGAAGTACTCTAAATTTAAAATCTAAATTTAAAGGACTTCTACAGTTTGAAATTTTAAATTGTAAGTATATTATTAAATAACCAATGGAAATAACAAATATAAGTATGATGCTTTAAACTAATTTATTTACTAATTTATTATATTGTTAAACTCTAATAGTTTAGAGTTTATCATTGTGTTTCGATTAAGAAAACTTGCACGTAAAAAGAGAGGAGCGGGAGAGATCGATGCCGGTTAAATACAGTTGGTGATAAGACAATTATTTATTTATTTATTTATTTATATTTATTTATTTATTTATATTTATTTATTTATTTATTTATTTGTGAGTGTGGGAGGGGGTTAATGACAAGTTGATGCCTTGTTTAAATAAAAACACTCTCATTCTCAATCATATTTTTTCTCTCCCTGTGTTTAATTTTATTTTTAATCACGTAAAATAGTAATAATAATAATAAGAAGAAGAAGAAAAAGAAAATGGATATATATATATATTTCAGGAAGAGGGAAGACCTAACACGGCTGTCATTTCCGACGTCCATGAAAAAAATGGGAATATGTTAGGTAATTTCTTTTTCAGGTGCTCGGATAAGATCTCTATATGAAACATTTCGAAGCAAGTACAAACTAGTCGTTGGGGGCCACCGTAATACTTACCCATCATGTATATGTATAATGTAAAATATTAAAATAAAAATGTGTAAACTACTTATAAAATGCATTGCAATTCAAATAAAATCGTGGCTTGATGACGTCATAAAAAGGCTCGATTACTGAATTGCTTGAAAGAGGGTTTTCCTTATAACTCCAAAAATAATACTCCTATTAACTAGCGGTTTATTGCATCTCATTAAGCGTCAAATTTCCAATTAAAATATATCTTTGAAGTGAAATTTGGATGAAATACAGGGTCATAAAAAATCGAAGAGTGTGTAAAATAGGATTACAAATATCTCGGCAACTCATTATCCGATCGACTTCATGTTTTATGCAAAATTTATGTTTTTTTATTGTCTTTTATATTTACTCCTTAAAATAAACAATTTCGAAAATTTTTATATACCTTTCATCAGAACGAATATTTCGAGAGTCCGAAAAAAAATGTTCCGGTTAATCGAGGTTATTGAAATGAAATAGGCTTCTTCCCATTATTACATACTAAGTACATACCAAATTGCAAGTCTCTATCTCAATTTGTTCGGGAGATAGAGCGTTTACACACACACACACAGACACACAGACGGACGGCAAAATTTTTTTTCTAAAAATATGTTTTTCGGAATCTCCAGTGTCTGAAACGTGTAAATCCATCAAAAAAAAAAAAAAAAAAAAAAAAAAAAAAAAAAAAATTCGATTTTCAAAACGATTACAAGACTTACCCTATACTACGTATGATGGCGTAAGTAAAAACTCAAAAATGTCACACATCTCTTTAAAAATTGTACTGGTAAATAACTTTTTATTTTACCTCTAAATAGTATAATGAAAATATTATTTACGAAAACAAATGTGACAAGAAAAAATAAAAAATCAGCTAAATTGTCTTTTAACTTTCTTATTCAGCACCAAATTCGGATTTGGAATAAGATTTTTAAAAAAAGAAAAAAAAAAAAAAAAAAGCCCTAAAGACAGTAATAAATTCCTCAGAAATTATTTACGAATGAATACACCAAATTTGTTAGTAAAGAAAATCTATTTTTAAAAAAAAGATAAAATGTAAATAGAATGACATTTTAAAGCTGTAGCTTAGCAGTGACAGGTTATCAATCGACTTTTGAATGAAGGGCACATGACCAAAGAATCAGATAACAGATGCAGCTATTTAATTTCACCGCGGCAGAAAGAAAAGTCCAGGATACAAAACCTTGTGCAACTCCACTGCGAAACGTTGTGCAATACCTGTGATTGCGCAATGCTTTGTCAGCGTTCGCTATATTGATTTTGTGCCCCTTTTAAAAAGACAATTTTCTTTCCTATCCTTCTAATTGTGATAACTGATGAATTATTCAGAAAATTAATCATTTAGTAGCATGAATATGCATGAAAAAAAAATATTTAATTGACAACCATTAAAAAACATTAGTTGTGTTATTTTATTTCACAGTATTTTTCGTTATATATGAAAAATATATTTCCAAGTCCGATTTTTTTTTTTTCAAAGGACAGCTGTTGTGTGATATAAAATGTCAATGTTTTTAAAATACATCAAAAAGTTCGTTAAAAAAAACATGATAAGTTTTAGAACAATAGAGATTGCTTTTTTTTTAAACAAGAAAAAGGAGAAACAAATAAAAAAAATAAAGGAATGAGGCAATAAAATAACACAGAAGACAAAGGTAAAATCTAATAGAATAAGGGTTAGATGATAAAAGAAAAAAAATATTTCTTTAAAGTTCATGTTTGGAGAAAGAAAAGTTTAGGATGCAAAACTTTGTGCAACTATGCGTGTTCACATTCACTGCGAAAGGTTGTGCAATATTTGCGATTGCACAATACTCCGCCAGAGTTCATACTATTGATTTTGTCTCTCTTCAAAAGACAAGCATTCTTTCGTTTGTTTCCTGATTGTGTGACAGGTGATTAAATATATATATATATTATAATAATAATCAGTTAGCAATATAAATATGCATTTAAGGATATTTTAGAATAATAACCATTAAAGCCACTAATTACTTGAGTGATTTTTATTTCACATTATTTTTCAATACATAAGAAATAATTTGAAGATAGAATTTTCTCTTTTAAAAGGACAGCTACTGCATGATAACTATATACTAGTATGTATACCCATGTATATTGATATAAAAGTTCATAAGTATAAACCAAGATGATACATTTAAGAAGAATAGAAATTGTTCTTATTAAATAAGAAAAAAAAATTATGAAGAGAGAAATGAAATAAAAGGATATAAAGGGGGTAATAAGACAGGACAGAAAAATATCCACCGAATTTAATCGGATAAAAAATGGTTAAAAGGTAATGGGGGAAAAAAAATTCAGAAATTTTTAATCAACATCATAAAAGGAGAAAAGCAAAGCTTACACACAGATAATTTCCCATACACAGATGAACTGGAGAAGCTTCGCCATTATATCGTGCCTTTGTATATCTGAATTTAGATATATAGCTTTTTTTTTTCCGTGTCCATAAGTAAATAAATAAAAATAAGCTCTAATTTAATCGAACTTTTTTTTAGTATTACTTTTCTTTATTTCAGTTGCAATAAATGTATTTCCTACTCATTAATTTTATTAATAAAATTGGAATGTGTATTTAAACTAACATATTTCAAAGACAAAATTAAAACTTCTATTTTATAAGTTATTTTTTCCATTTATTATTATTATTATTATTATTATTATTATTATTATTATTATTATTATTATTATTTTCTTATGCCGGTTTTTTACTTTTTCGATTTTGTTTGCAATTTTTTTCCCTTTCTCCTGAAAACAATTTCGAAACTGGTTTCGCTGCGCTTTTTGTATGTGATCGAGCAAAGTATTTTGTATGAAATGTAAAATCTATATTTATTAATAGACGGATTATATAAATTTTAGATTATTATTATTTTAAATGGTACTTAAAAGTGTATCGTCGGAGCATAAAGGGTTAACAAACTTAACATTTGGAACAGTTTCGCGCCTAAAAATATATGAAAACTAAATGTCTACAAATTAATACAGCCAATTTTAGTTTTCTTCTTCTTCTTTTATCTTCCTTATTTTAAAGCCATGATATAGAGAACCATTTCTTAATATATATACTTATTGATGCATATTAAACATGTCATTATAAATTGTTTATACTGCGGAGCCTCATATTTATTATTATTTTTATTTCACCGATGTATATTCTAATTGCTAATTAATTAAACATTTCTCAAAAGAAAAAGGTTCCTTGAAATTAACTTTTTGCAGAGATCATGTAATTTGCAAAAAAGAAAATAAATATGTTGTCTTTATTATTATTTTTTTCCTCTTGTGTTTCATCTAATACTCCCCCCCCCCCCCCCACACTTTTTTTTCTCGAAAAAGGGTTAGTTTGTTTTCACTTTTTTAAACTTAAAATTTGTATTCATTCATTTATTTGGATTAAGGTAAGTAAATGATAATATTTATTTTATTCTGACAAATTTTTGTTTCATTTTTTAACAATGATTGTCTATAGTTTAAATTAATATATGTATATTTTTTTCATATTAACAAAAGAGTTCTTACATTAGTAGATCATGGACCAATTGAAATACTTTCGTGGTCCATAATAAAATTTGTAATAATACTACATATTGGTTAAAAAAATGGATTTCATTTTTCATTTTATCTTAATGCTATGATCATAGCATAAAATATGTTACATTTTTCAAAAAAAATTACAAATTTATTTCGTATCTATTAGATAGAACAGTTTTCTTTTTCCTTTTCTTTTCATATAAAGAAAAGAAAATGCGATTTATTATTTATTTTTTGTGAACTATGTAACAGGGATTTTTTTTTAATGCTAAGTATTAAGGGATTTTGTACGAAATTATTCAATAAAATCAACTATTTAATTAAACATCTTTTAAAATGCAATCCTTTGAAAAATGACAATTATGTATATTTTACTTCACCTTACATATTTACAGACATTAAAACAATTTTTCACACATAGAACTCACGCAGATGTGCAGATGTCTTTTCTTTTTTTCTTTCTTTTATATATACATATATATATATATATATATATATATATATATATATATATATATATATCCGGAAGAAAGAGTATATCTTGTGGCATCTGCGTAAGTTCTATGCCAGAAAAATTATTTTAATGTCTGAAAATAGGTAATGTGGAATAAAATATGTTTAGCTATGACATTATAATAAATGATTTTAAAACTATGAGAATTATGTTTTATTATTTCATATTCTTTGCAGCTCACCATTTGCAAATAATAATAATGATACCAATAATAAACACATGCAAAATTTGCATATAAATTGTTTAGATTAGTATATCAATTCGTTCTCTCTTTCTCCATTCTTGTCAATTTCTCCATCTTTCTCTTTTATTTATTTTTTCTTTCTCTCATCCCCTTCCCGATTTTGGTGAGATAAGAAGAATTATACAAAAGGTAAAAATGACAGGTTTCGATATAAAAGTTTGGATTCCATAGAATATCAGAGTAAATCAAATAATCAATTACAATTTTTGTATCAATAATTTAATCAAATGAAAAACTTTCTTATATGTTTCTTTAATACTTTAAATCGCTTTTGTGTATTGATTTTGTATTATTATCTCCATTTTTAAATAACTCCTTCTTTTTAAAATAACAAAATAAAAATATGCCCCACCCCGGAAAAAAAAGACATGTCAAATGTTTGTAAAGTTGTTAAAAAATATTAATAATACTAGTACAAAAAATATCTTAGTTTTATAGAGTAGTATCTGATGAAATCAAATCGCTTTTGTGTATTTCTTTTGTATTGTAATTTACATTTGTTATAGTTCATTCTTTCTAAAATAAGTAAATAAAAATAAAATATACCTTAAAAAGGAGCATATCGAATGTTTGCATTATTATATTAAATATTTTCTCCCTTTTAAATGTTTTCAAAATAATAATAATAATAATAATAATAATAATAATATGCCTCCCCCCCCTTCCAGAAGATCAGCTGTTTATCAGAAAGTTACTGAAGTGGAAACGGGTTCAGGAAGAAGCAGAGTAATAGATATCATGTACATATCCCTTAAGTTTTCGTTTTATCATATTATTATAATTATTTTCAATGTGTCGTTTAACGGGAGCTAAGTACGAAATTATCTCATAAAATCAATATTTAATTAAATGACATTTTTGTTTTAATGATTAACATTCGTTGTAGCTCATCATTGGCGAATAATAACAACAATAAGAATAATAAACACCTAAAAAAATTCGCATGCAAATTGTTTATATTTTAGGATATCAATTTGCTTCACATTCTGCTCCATCACCTCTCTCCATCTTTTCATCTTTCCACTTTTCTTTTCTTTCTTTTCTACCCCTAGTTAGATAAGAAGAATTTACAAAAGACAAAAATGAAATGTTTGGCTAAAAAAATGGCTGGATTTTACTGAATATCAGATGGAATCAAACAATTAATAAACGATTTTATAAAGCTCAAACAAATGGGAAACTTTTGTTTTTGTCTTTTTACTATTTTTCTTCGCTTTTGTGTGTTACCTTTTATTTTTTTATTGTTATCTCCATTTTTTATAGTTCATTCTTCCTAAAATAGCTAAATAATAATAAAATAAACCTTAAAATGGCATACCAAATGTTTGTATTATTATATTAATTCTTTTTTCCCTTTTTTTTAAACTGTTTTAAGAGAATATATATTTTTTTCCCGCAGTAGATCAGTTGTTTATCAGAAGGTTACTGAAGTGGAAAGGGAATCATGAAGAGGCAGAGAATAAAGGATGTCATCTACATCTCCCTTGAACTTGCCCGGGCTTGTCCAAGGCAAAAGCCAGGTGGAGATTTGGGGAACAACATCACTGTCTCTTTATCCGGGAGGAGGTAGAGTAGATGGAAGTCCAAAGGTTTTTTTTTTTTCACCCATTTTCTCCCTCATGTAACGCTGGAGGGAGAAATGATTTTTGTTTTATCATTTCTTTTTCATTCTCGACAACACACCTGCTTTTATTTGATACTGAGTTGGAATTCACGGCGCCGGTGTTCGAAAATCCTTGGCTGTACTGTTATCCGATAGAGTGCTCGTTGGGGGTGAAGAGTGGTATTTGATAAGTCATCGACATTTTATTCTATTGATAAAAAGGGTAGTTGATACACAGCGAATCGATATACAACCGACTATTTTTAATTCGAATCCCACAGGGTCATGAATACTCGAATTTTCACAAACAAACAAATATTTTAAAGGAACTCAAAGCATTAACCCCTTGGGGACGAGCGACACGTATACGTGACGCATAAGATGCTCAGAATCCTTGGTTATTCCCACCAGTTTATTTTTATTGTAAGCTTTGCCTTATTTTATGACAGCATTTCTGCGATTCAATTAGGCGATAATTTCTGTTTTGAGAAACTGGTGGTAAAAGATTAAAAATTCTGTAAAGGACGCTCGTCGCGAAGGGGTTAAACAAGGTGAACGAATTTAATTATTTCAGTTTGTGTTTATTTGATCTTTGATCAATCATATCTTTTGATATGTCATCTTCCCAACCGGGCCCGACTTTTTCGCCCGGTTGCGAAGATTACATATCATATGATTTTTTTACCAATTAGAATAATTGTGTCAAAATTAATGTAGTGTAATAATGTTTCCAGCGTTTACTGGAGGTCCCATTACCTGTGATTTATTCTGTTGTGCTGATTCAGATATCCGACCAGATGCTATGATCATTAAGGTTAACTGGGTGAATTAGTTCAGCCATATACGTCAGGGATTGCTCACTTGGTAGACGATTGGCAGCTTCAGCCAAGGGATCCCGGGTTCGAATCCTGGCCCGGGCATTTTCGCCTGGTTGAGAAGATGACATCTCATATGATTTCTTTACCAATTAGAATAATTGTGTCAAAATTAATCTAGTACAATCATATCTTTGTTTCACTGGTTGTTTAAAATAATACCGCTATCATTACTATTGTCGGCTGACCAACAAAACAACAACAACAAACAAAAAACTTTTTCTACCCTACGTTTTTCTGCGAAGAACTGGTGAGGAGGAGTAGTTGAAACTGCGTTCCTCGTTAGTCCCTCGTTCTCGTTTCGTAAACAATTAATATCGCGCACTCATTAAATTTGTGTTTTCCCATAAGTGTTTCGAAAATTCGATTAAATTGCGATTTGTCAACATTATTTTTAATTCAGTTTTCAATGGATATTACTTAGAATAAAAATATCATATATATATAGAATTATCCATATTCGAATAAAATAGTTCACAGTGTAAGGATGCTAATGCACAAAGAACTCATATAAAAGGGTATTGATACGATAGGAAAGGTAAGAGAAATAGAGGAATATGAGCAAAATTAATGTGTGGTATACATTTATGTTAAAGATTTATCTTTATTTTACTTAAAATATATTGCTATACTTAACTATATATATACAAATAATCAGTGATTATTTCTTGCACTAAAAGAAGCTTCGGATCTTTAGTTATTTCAATGTGAACAAATTTTCAAAGAAATCACTTCTTCAAAAAGTATGCACTATTCTAACTTCTAACTGAAGATATATTTAGCTATTTCGTAGAAATTCTATTCAAGACTATAATCTCATAGTTCAAAATAGAAAAAAAAAAAAAATAATAATCGACATTTATTTTTGAGGAAAACAAATTTTGTACAGTGCCCAACCAAATCATACCGTGAATTTAAATAATTGAAAACACATTTAATTTCCAATTAAATAAGGCTAATATTACTATTTCAAAAATTGGTAGCAATGAAACTATTTGAATATAAAACCTCGCCCAATAGGCAATATTGACGTCATTCGTCATTTGGGAATCTTCACAGATGTATTCGCGATTAATTTTAATTATTCTCAATATATCATCAATTGACCTGGATTTATATGAGAAATTAAAACTGATTTTAGGAGGATGAGAAAAAAAAAAAAAAGAATGTTACCATTTAATAAGTTTTCATTACAACCGATGTCTAAAAATTAGTGTCATATTGTATTTAAAAGCTGCCACTACATTTCCCCCTCCCCCCTATTTTACATCAATTACTTTATTTATCCATACGTACTTGAAATCAATAAAACTTTTGTTTTTTGTCAATGCACTATACAGCTATATAACCATGGACGTTCGCAGAACAAAATCCAGGTAGGAATAAAATTTTGAGAAGTGCCGGCACTTTCTCTGACACGCCAACAATTACAAAATTTTGAGATTAGATGTGCCTGGAGTCTGATACCAAGACAGCATTTTTTTGAATGGAGAATATGAACATGAAATAAGCTAAAGTAGAATTTTTTTGTCAGAACACTCCGTGCAAGAATTTTTTTTTTTTAAATATCAACATGAAAAGCAATATTACACAAATGTAACAAATAAGGAACATTAAAAATCCAAAAGCAAACTTATGCCGATTTTTTATTTTTTATTTTTTCCAAAATGAAGAATTGAAACACTTTATTATCCTTTTTACCCCCTCGTTTAAGATACTTTTTGAATACATGAGAGTGAAAAGAAAAACAGAACTAAAATTTATCTTCCAGGTGGGGGGGGGGGGGGGGGTTCAGGAAAGTAACGCGTCCCTAACGGAAAATCCCGAGTTCCTTTTTCTCTTGGTGTTTAATTATTTTAAGTCACGTGAGAAAAATATACTTTTATTATATATATATATTTTTTTTTTTTTTTTCAAAATTATCAGAGAGAAAAAAGTATTTAATTAAGTTTGAAAATCCAAGAAGGGGCTTTTGCAACCCCCTCCCCCCGCCTCCTCTTTGTTGGTGCCCATGTGTATAATAACCACACCAACAAAATAAATAAATAAATAAATAAAAACGTAATTTTTATTAACCCATTCGGGACCATGGGTGCATATATGCACCCTCAAAAAGATCATACAGAATTTGTCTTAGGCACCAGTAAAAAATAAAAGTAATATTTGCTTTCTCTAATTAGAGCATTTTTGTGAAAGTTTAAGTAAAGGTAGCTTTTTAAAAAAAAGTGGTGCCAACCGAATAAAATTTGTGTAAAAGCCGCCGGTCCCGAAGGGGTTAAGTTCTGAGGGTGCCGCACGTCGAATTGTCTTAATTAAAAAGAACAGGAAACGAGAAAATGGCGATTTCAGATTAGTACAAAGTAGCGTTTCATTATCGTAACGAACTTGAACCTTCGGTCGTTTGGAAATACATCATCATAAACTTTAACGGATCAGAATTTACGTACTTTCTTTTTTTTTCCATATGTGCCCTATATATCATTTTTCTCTCATCATAAAACAAATAAATGTCAAACGAGACGATAAAAAAATAAATGGTAGCCAGTATTACTTTAGTTACCGATGCGAGACATCGGCCAATACGTTCCCCAATTTTTTGTCTCAAAATTAGATTTACGTGAATGGCAATATTCATATGTCTCATCGCTTTAATAAAGAACACATATGCTGACGACATACATATCCAAAAGAGGTCTTCTTCCTAACCTTTATGGTTTGTCGCTTGGTTGATCGCAAATTTTCCCAGACCGTATCTTTTATTTATTTTGTGGAAAAATGGCGTATAAGTGGCATAGCTATTGTTTGGAATCAGCATTATGAGACAAATCGCATGAAATACGAGCTTTACTTTCTGTGTGCATATATTCAATGGCTTTTTAGATGGTTCCAGCCTCTGCTCTTAATGAACGAAGTACAGTTTAATGGAATGATGAATAATAATAAAACAAAATACGAGACATGATCCAAAAATTATTTTTTGAATTTCTGTTGAAGTACGGTTAAAAGACATACGCATGTGCAATAAATAATGATATAATATTTTCATGTTGATATAAGCGAAATCAATTGTAATTTTGTTTAACACTTAACAGTTAATCTCGATGCATATTGCATGCCGTTATTAGCCGGTCATGAATAAATCCGCGACAGTTCTCAAATAAAGAATCTAAATTATATTAATGTAAACCTGTTTAACCACAGACACATTCAAACAAATAAAAAATAAAAATCAATTTTTAATTTATTAATTTATTTTTCTCAAAGAAGGGTGTGGGGGGGGGGGGGGATGGGGGAAGCACAACAATTCAACAGAGAAGGAAAAAATATATTATCAATGCAAAAATGTAATATTTAATTAATTAGTTTCAGCTGCTCAAAACAAGATCTCCTAGAGATTGCTAACTATACGCAGTCATCGGAAGGAGTAGTTTTTAGAGATAAATTTTGCAGACGATATAACTACAGATATTTGCTAAATTACTGTATGAACTTTTCTCACATTGTTACGAAATCTCTGTCTTTCAATGCAGTGAAAGATTTCCAAACAAATAAGGAACTTCTCGCTCGATGATTAAACTTTATTCAAGGAACAATCGAGAACTATGACCAATGCTCAGAATCTGTATCACAACAATTGCAAAAATAGTGTAACACAATAAACAGAATCCAAAGAATTGGTGAATCAAAGCTCAATCTCTCAATTCAAAGGCAATGAAAGCTTTACAGTTCTATCGACTGTATATGGAATTCAAAATATCGCAGAGACTTCAAGCACAGTCCCTCACTTCAAAAGAAACAGTTTACGTTTACCACTCCACTGACTGAATAGATGAGCTCTCTCCTATTAATACTTTCGGAATTTCATTTGATGAGATGCGATGACTAACAGATTATCAAGAGCATTCTACATATCTTATTCAATAATAGTCGTGCTACTCTGATGTCTACTATTTTCTAATAAGAGTATGGTGCCAAATATGGCACAGAAGATCACCAGTTTTGTCGCCAATGTTCCGACCAAGACTTATTTTGGCACTTTAAGGATGCCTGTAAAACTATCTTTCCAGCAGTGACTTTTACATTGCAGGAAACTAGTTTTTAATTTTTTTCACAATATTATCGGTACTTCTCTACTATCCCGTCGACCACTTTTCATAACAAAAAACTATCGCCAAACTGTAAGATTAAACGCCAAAAATGCAGTCCCATTTACTTGATATCGGAAGCATTATACGTGTGTTATGTCATCAAGTGGGTTTTAATTTGACATTTGCGTGTATTTTTCATTATGTTTTACTGATTTATTAGTTATTTCATTCATTAAAATAACAATTGTGTTCTTAAATTCTTATATATATATATATATATATATATATATATACATATATTAATATTGTCGAGATATTATTGTCGACATATATTAATATTGTCGAGATATTGATATTAATATTGTCGAGAATGATTATCTGCGCAGTTTTATGACTAATGGGACTAAATTTCGAACACCATCATGTTATAATATTTTTTCTATATTAAAACAATTTAATCTGGATCTTGACCTTTTTATATATAAAATTTCAATAGATTATAATAAACCCATTGAATTTTTTAAAGAATGGAAATTAAATGTATTAAGTAATTTAAATGTTGAACTTTTCAGAAATATGGAAAATTTTAATTTTAATGTTAAACAACTAAATAGTGAAATAAAGAATTTACAAAACAAATTTATTATTACTTATGTTGATAAATCACCAAACAACTATGCTTTCATCTGCAAAAAATATTATTCACAGCTAATATCTAATGCAATAAATACAAGTTTAAATTTTAAAAAAACTAATCTTAATACAATTATTAATAATCGACATATATTTCAATATTATAAATTGCTAAAAATTAAAAATTACAACTTTAATTATCCATACATTGTTGTTATACCTAAATTTCATAAAACTCCTATAAAATTTAGAACTGTAACTATAGGCTGTAATACGTATAATAATAATGCAAGTAAATTTCTATTAACTATTCTCACTAAATTGTTTGAACTTACAAAACTAAAAGATAATTTGTTTAGCATAAAAAATAGTTTTCAACTTGTCAATAATATAAAAAATTTAAATAACATAACTTACATGAAGACGTTTGACTTTAATGACTTATTTAATAATATTGATATCAAGGATATGTTCAGGATTGTCAATTTATTATACAAAGAATACAAGGATTCCATAAAATTAAAAAATAACATTTCTTTAAATTACTTTAAAACTTTAACTAGATTTATTCTACATCATAATTATATTGTTTTTAATGAGAATATATATATTCAATGCTGTGGATTACCACAGGGTGGTATTGTTTCTTCAATTCTTGCAGAATTATATTTATATTATTATGAACGTAATTCACATATTGCTAATTGTAAAATGTACCGTTATATAGATGATATAATTGTCTTCTATTTTAATAATAATTCAAATTATTTACTACCAATAAAATATCATAAAAATTTAAATTATAGTTTCAACCTTATGGTAAATAATGAAATTAATTTTCTTGATCTTAAGATAATTCTTAAAGATAATAAAATTTTGTTTGACATTTATGACAAAAGAAATGATTTTACATTTAAAGTTAACTTATTTACTAATTATAAGTCTTGTATACATAAATCAGTATTTGTAAATATTTTACTAAATTTTGCACATAGAATAAACAATCTTTGTTCTAATAATTTTAAAACTCAAAATTTAAAACTTATTCTTCAACATGCAGTAGAATATGGCTATCCCTTTTATTTAGTTAAGTCAATTTTACGAATATAAATTTTGCTTTCATTGGGGTTTATATGTTTGCACATTCTATCTGTTAAAACACTTACATTTTGATTACTGATATATTTGGCTAAAGAATGAATTCCTTTATGTGAGAGCTGAGTGGGAATATTTTGGTTAAATATCTTTTATTAATTAAAAAATTTAAATAGTAAATTATAATTTTTTTTCTTTTCTAGGGAGAGAACTTTAAATATAATATTGTTCCAATAAGTGCGTTGCCATATTGGAGATTTAATGTTTTTTTTTTTCCCTTGCCAGGTAGAGAACATTTAACAATTTAGTTAAATGCTTTTTTATTTTTTATTTTTTGCAAGATATTAGATTCAATACGTGAGGTTAACATATTGGAAATGTTTGGTTATTTTTAGCTATCAGTGTGTGAAATCTAATTTTATTTTTCAGAATAAATAATATTTAGCAAGATGTTAGTTCCATTAAGTGTGTGTAGCCATTTTGGTATTTCTTTTAAACTTGCATTGTTATTTATAAAATGAAAATCTAATTTTATTTTTCAGGGTTAATAAAATTTTGCAAGATGTTAGTTTCAATAAGTGCATGTAGTCATATTGGTAAATCTTTTAAGCTTGCATATAATTATTTATAAAATGAAAATTTAATTTGACTTCTACAATAATATTTTAGATTTTATGGGTTTATTTATGTTTTGAAATTATTTAAATGTTGACATATGTAAAAATAAATAGATAAAATAATTTTATACTGAAAATTTACTTAATCAAAATAATTAATAGTTATTTAGATATTGTTTTAATCTTTAACTAGATGGCAGCACCATATAATGATTTTAAAAAAACTATTACTATTATTCTTTAGTATTATTTTTTAGTTATTGTTTATTATAAAACCAGATGGCAGCACCATATAAATTTTCACAATTTTTTTTTCTCTTTTAACTGAAAACTTGGAATACAAGTGAAATTTTTAAATATTCCAATAATATAATATATATATTAAAATTATTTAAGTTAAAAAATATTTTTAGTAAATGAATTTATAGTTTTTATATTATTTATTTGTATTTTTATATTTTAAATTAGAAATAGTTAAAATCACAATGGTTAAATTAATAACTGCTACTTTTAGAAAATTAACTGTAATTTTAACTTGTACGTTTGAATTCACTTATTCACTTTACCATGTTCTTAGCACAAAACATTTTTGGCTTCGGATTCTGGACAAATTTATGTTGTAATGTATAGATTTTCTTTGTCTTCCTTTGTATTTATTTGTTTATAAATGGATTTATTTTCTTCCGTTTGATTTGTAGTGTTCTATTTTCAATGGTATCCTTTTTTTTTTTTTTTTTTCCAATTTTTTTTCCAATGATTGTTAGGGCTTGGAATTGTCACAAAATTTTGGCTTTAAGCTTGTGACAGTTACAGAAAACAATCATTCTTTGCTTATAATGTGGTTTCCCAGCCCTTGAAAAAGTAAATTACATTATAAGCTTGCATTTGTGTTTTTTTTTTTTTTTTTTTTTTTTTTTACTTATGTTTCACTTTTTGAATAAATACTTCATTTGTTAGGACTATGTTTTATAATGTGTAATTTGACATAGCTATTTGGGATAATAATTTCATTGCATTTGGTCAGTTATTTCTGTTTCAATGGTTAATTTTTGCAATAAGTTTATATATATATATATATATATATATATATATATATATATATATATATATATATATAAATCCATTTGTATTTACTTAATTGCAACTCCAATTTATAATTTTTTTTTTTTCCCCTTTCTCTCTATTTCTTTTTTCTTTTTTCAATTTTCTTTAGGTATGAGTAAAAATTTGGCCAATTACCATTGAAGCACAAGCTATGGTAATATTATGTTTGCACATGTTAATTATTAGCTATGTGGTATTCTGTATACACAATATCATTAATTATCTCTTTGGAGATTTAAGTAGAATGATAATAGAACTTGATATGTTTTTTGAAATTCATAGATATTATAATTATATATATATATATATAATTATATATATATTCCAATGGCAACGTTCTCCCATTTATTTGGCGTTACAGTTTGGCGATAGTTTTTTGTTATGAAAAGTGGTCGACGGGATAATAGAGACGTACCATATTATCTATATTTTCTGTTTTCAACTAAAACACAATGATATTTCCTATAAAAATATTACAAATCTGGAAAATGAATTTTATTGGAGAAATTTACCTTATCACGTATGCACGTACGCTTTATTATAGACGTATGCTTTTGGGCCATGTATAAATTTATGAATATCCTTTTAGGTAGCTTTCAATACAAAAAAGTATAAAGCTACCTATTGCAGCCGTTCGGAGGAAAGCAGTTCCGGAAAATTTCGATATATTTTCACCGATCATGACCCCAGACCCCAAAACCACCCTCCGTTCAAATGTTGATTTATATATATATATATATATATCTCCATATATATATATATATCTGACCTATGTCATACGATAACGCTCGTATTTATAAATCAATTTTGATGAAACTAATTGTGTGTATTAAGCTCACCAATGTCTCGACCGAGTTCGTTGGACAGCTTGGTCCGCCATTTTGTTTCAAGATGGCGGCCAATTAAAAATTTAAAACTAAAATAAATATACAAAAAAGTTAAAAATTCAAATTTATTTTTTAATTCAGTGTTAGGCCTTGAAACGAGGATTCCAGAGCATTTTTTGTTTTACCTCTATTTTAAAAAGCGGCTTAGATAGGGCAGTTTGAAATTCTAGGGTGGCTGACATTTTGAAACAAGACAGCCCATTACAAAAATTTTCATTGTTGTAATAATTTTCCCAATCAAACGCATAAAACTATATATTCATATCCATTAGCGCCAAATTCTCGCCAAACTTGGCGACATTTGGCGAAATATCGCCAAATTTGGCGACCAAAATAAGTCTTCATAAATGAAACCAATTTGGCTATTGCTCAATAATTTGGCGAATTTCTTATTCAAATTCAGTATTAACGAATCTTTTGTAAACGTTTTATTTGCATTTTAATTTGCTGTTTTCGTGTAACATTAGCTAAAATTTTAAAACGAAGATATAGGAAAGCTACCTTTTCCTCCCGGTACAGGCCGGAAGGACTTTTTAAGCTTAAGTTCTCTCTCTTTTTTCCAGTATCTTTGTTGTTGTCGTTGTCTACAACTTCTAACTAGTGTTGCCAGCTCAGAACAGCAGTCACAAAAAACGGGACGGGGAGACAAAAAAGGTTGGACAGCAACTTCTAAATCGAGACATAAAAATACTGTAAACCCTATGAAAACGGAACCTGTCTATAACGGAATTCTGTATTAAACATACAAAATTCCTTACGGTATGAACAACCATACGATTATACACAGAAAAAAATAAAACCCAATTTGGGTCGAAAGATTCTTAGGTATGTGCCCAAATTGGGCCATGCCTGTTTTGGTTACCACTGTGTATCAATTTTGGGCACTGTTAAATACCCCTTTTCAATATATATATATATATATATATATATATTGGGCATTGTTAAATACCCATTTTCAATTTTTTAAATTTTTTTTTGAAAATGAGTATTTAACAGTGCCCAAAATGGATGCACAGTGGTAAACAAAACAGGCATGACCCCATTTTGGGCACATACCTAAGAATCTTTCGACCCAAATTGGGTTTTATTTTTTTCTGTGTACCTGATGCTAAGGCTGAAGCCTGTTTAAAACGGATTGTCCCTTGCGATTCAGTCTTAGCAGGTTTTATTATATTAAATAAACACAACAATCTTATACAGTAAAGCCTGTGAAAGTGGAATCGCTAGGGGCTGAAACAAAACTCGAATTTAGCAGGCATAATTATATGGTACTCATGTTGTTAGGGATAATGAAGTTTTTACTTTTAAAACAGAATTCCGTTATAAACAGGTTCCGTGTACGTACATGGGGTTTACTGAACAAAGTACAGTAAAACTTGTGAAAACAGTCGTTAGAAACAGCAAATAGTTCCGTTTAAGACAGGTTTCCTTCTAAGACGGTAGATTTGTAAGGTACTTATTTGGAAGGGACTATAAAAATATTTTGCGTTATCGATGGGTTAGGTATTCACAGGCTTTATTCTACAGAGTTATTCTAAATGATGGACCCATTTTCAAAAAATTGTATTTATTAAAGTACAAATCGAAAATGAACAATCTTTATACCAATAAAAAAAGGAAGTTTCAATGTTTTTTTTAAGACATTATAAATGTTCAATGTGTCCACAGTTTGCTGCACGGCAAACATCTACGCGATAGCCAAACTTGTCCCACACACGAGAAAGCATATCTGCTGTTACTGAGTGCACGGCAGCAGTGATACGGTTCCGCAGATCATTCAAAGTTGTTGGTAGCGGCAGGACATACACTGGACGTACAAGCCGCGCGGTAGCGTATTACTGCTTATTTTACTGTTTATTACTGTTAATTTTACGGTATAATACTGGCAGCTGGGATGCCAGTATTATACTGTAAGATCAACACTTTTTTTTTTTTTTTTTTTTTTTGCAGTGTACAATATATTTAAAAGAACTTGTGTATCATGAAAAATCGGGACTTCAGGCGTTCCGAAGGCCAGATCTTGGTGCTCCTGAAAATCCGGACAGCCGGCGAAAATCGGACACCTGGCAACACTAATTTCAACCCTTCTAGTCTTATTTAAGGCTGTTCTGAAATCCAAACTGGTCAATGTATGACATAATTTTTAATTGAATGTTGTTCGGAAAGGCATGAAAGAGGTAGGTGTTCTTATTTAGAAATTTTGTAATCGAAAGACATTTTCTATTTTTTGGTAAAGATCTTTCAGAAAATACTGTTAAAGTCGTCGTTTTCAACCGAATTTCCAACTTCGCCACACCAGAAGGGAAAAAAGCGTGTCATCACGTGACACGAATAGCTTATAACACCATAAGTAATTTATTTATCAAAAAATGGAAAACTCATTTCGATTCCAAATCGCTTCCGGAGTTAATGTTCTTTGGTCAGACATGCCAGTTTTATGCCTTTGCATTTAAAAATGAGTCTGAAATTGTGTCAGAAAAGTTTGGCGTTGTTGAGCAGGTCATTTGAGAACCATCTTAAGTTGTTGATTGGAATTAATATTTTTTGAACAAACGCTAATGATATAATGTGAATAATAATATTAATAAAAGAAAGAATAAATGTATTTATGAAATAGCTTTCTATGTTTGTAACAAAATCAGGTAGTTTATTTTTCTGTTAATTATATATTTTAAATATTGCCTCATTTAGTATTGGTTTAAGTATCCAATTCTCTTATATTCTTTTGTTACTTCAAATCCCCAGTCGTTTCACTCATTTATTTACAGGGGCAAAATACAACCGAGAATTACAATAAGCATCATTTGTAAAACTTCTTTCGCCAAAAGCATTAGAGTATCAAAATAAAAATCGTCATCATTACTTTCAATATCATGGCAACTCGTTATGAATTCTCTTCGTGTTTTGTTCTTTATTGTGTAATTTTGAGAAAGATGAAATATATTCGATTGCCAGGGGCGGATTGGAAGGGCCTCATAAATTTAGGAAATGTAAAATAATTCTTATTAAAATACTATAATAATATTCATGTTGTCAGTAAAATATTAAATCACGATTCTCTACTGATAAGTTTTCTAAATTTATATGCAAACTATATACACTGAATATATCTTATTATTATTAATATTTTTATTTCATAAAGTTTCTTTTTTTTTTTTTTTTTTTTTTTTTTTTTCTGGTACTAAAATTGCATTTTATACCATTCCAGAATTTCTTCTAAACATTTTTTTTTAATACTGTTATTGATTTTGGATATTTTATTATTTTAAAATAAAGTCATGAACTTGAATCAAATTTTACTCTGATTGAGACATATCCACGGGAAATTCACTCGTGTCAAACATGGCCTGATAATATTATACTATACCATGCTAATCCAAGCACGACATGCTAATCCTAAAACATAACTATACCGTCAAACCTTGTTTATGCTGTATAATAAACCGATTAAAACTGTTTTGATGGTTGAAAGCAGACTAAGGCCGGAATAGTTAAAGCGCTTTCGTGGTTAAGAGTAGACATATGACCGCAAAAATTAATGTGGCCAAGGTATTCCACTTATAATTTTCCTCTCCTTCAAATTTTGTGGTTTGAATAAAGTGGGCATTAAAGATCTACTTTTTCTCGGAATAATTTTATTTCCCATGAAAAATTTTCTTTCTCGAATAGTTTCAAAATATCTTTATAAAATGCATGAAAACTAAATATTTTTTTTACTCAGTGTTGAATTCAGAGGGTGGCCCGGGGGAGACATCCTCCCCGGAGCATTGAAATGCCCCCCCCCCCCAAAAAAAAATGAGATTTTATGCTTTTAAGGGTTAAAAAGTGAAATCCCCCCCCCCGGAACTCTACAATGTCCCCCCCGGAGCCACAGAAATCCCTCCCGGAGAAAAGTGTCTGAATTCAACACTATTTTACTAGTGACAATAAAAATATGAGAAAGTCTGTAGAAAAAGAATAAATATTAAAACTATCACTCGAGCAAAATGTCAACACTTTCCAAAAAAATAATAATAGTAAATAAATAAATATATTTCTATTTTTAAGATTTTATATTATCTAGAGCAGGGGTTCTCAAACTTTTAGACAGACGTACCACTAAATCGAAGTTCATACTTCCACGTACCACCACTTGGTGGTACGTGGAAGTATGAAGCGTAAAGCTAATATAGAAAAATCTGTAAAAAGAAACCTGTCTAAAATGAAACATATCTTCGGTCTTTTGTGTCTCCGTCATAGCAGGTTTTATTATATTTAAAAATGAATGATTACATTACGAAATTAGTACTTATATTCACTGCTTTATAATAACATCCTTCTATATTTAAAAAAAAAGTTATCTGGAACTGAGCCAAAAACGATTTAGAAATGGACTAATCAAATTCTGCGTAGATATTCCGGGTTATTCTCATCGCTTTTTTACTAGGGACTTTTTTGAAGAGCTATCACTTTTTTCTAGCCATCATACGGATTCGAAAATCCTACCACCAGACGCGAAATATAACAAGCTTATAGAAAATAAAAAAATTATCACGGTCGGACAATAAAAACACAAAAAATTCTTAAAAAACGAGTAAAAAATCTTTTATTGAAAAGTTATTTTTACTTACCCATCATACGTAGTATAGGGTAAGTCTTGTAATCGTTTTGAAAATCGAAAAAATTTTTTTGACGGATTTACACGTTTCAGACACTGGAGATTCCGAAAAACATATTTTTAGAAAAAAAATTTTGCCGTCCGTCTGTGTGTCTGTGTGTGTGTGTGTCTGTAAACGCTCTATCTCCCGAAAAAATTGAGATAGAGACTTGCAATTTGGTATGTACTTAGTATGTAATAATGGAAAGAAGCCTATTTCATTTCAATAACCTCGATTAACCGGAACAATTTTTTTCGGACTCTCGAAATATTCGTTCTGATGAAAGGTATATAAAAATTTTCGAAATTGTTTATTTTAAGAAATGAATATAAAAGACAATAAAAAAACATAAATTTTGAATAAAGCATGAAGTCGATCGGATAATTAGTTGCCGAGATATTTGGAATCCTATTTTCCACACTCTTCGATTTTTCATGACCCTGTATTTCATCCAAATTTCACTTCAAAGATATATTTTAATTGGAAATTTGACGCTTAATCAGACGCAATAAACCGCTAGTTAATAGGATTATTATTTTTGGAGTTATAAGGAAAAACCTCTTTCAAGCAATTCAGTAATCGAGCCTTTAAAGTTTGTGACGTCATCAAGCCACGATTTTATTTGAATTGCATTGCATTTTATAAGTAGTTTACACATTTTTATTTTAATATTTTACATTATGCATATCCATGATGGGTAAGTATTACGGTGGCCCCCAACGACTAGTTTTTATATTGTTGCCAATTTCTAAATAAGCGCAAAAGATTATGTTTTATCTCAAATAAAAAATGTATTTGCGCGAGACTATTAAAAACAATAATGAAAGTTTAAAATAATAATTAAATGATCTCGTGTTGAAAGCAGGAAATAAAGAAAATTCCGTCATAAAAATTGTGTTTACACATGAATATTAAAAATAAAAAAGATTAATTAAATGAAAAAGCATTATAACCTGATTACAGAAGATAGTCGCCGTTCGTGATATCATCATCATCATCATTTTAAAACAGGATACATTACCAGGTTTTAAGAGGCTGTGAAATCAGAACGGGGTTGGTGAGCGTAGCGAGCAGGGGGCAGAGCCCCATAGTTCACGTAAAAATTAGTATCAGCATTAAATTTTAATAAGGCATACAATACCAACATACTGTACTTTGGTATGGGAAAAAAGCCCCAATTCTTAATGACATATTGGCACACATTGATTATTGCTACAGTATACTGAATGCATTTATTTGCTTCTATTGCTAATGAAAGGGGTGGACTTGTTTTATCAAGCACAGTTTGCTCATCTCTGGCTCAATATTGGATAGTTTTAGTCATAAGTCAGATTCGATGTTTAGTTTATTCCTGCATTTGTTTTTCATATAACGAAGAGGAAAAAAGCACATGAATAGAAATATGTTGTGCTAAACACAACCAGACTTTGACGATATCAGAGGGTACTCTGATATTCTCGCCAGTAAGAATTCTATTACAATCATCCTCTTGAATAGGGACTCCAGTATTCCATCATAGGAGAGCTGAATATGTTCACATCTTTCCTCTATCGTGAGATACAGTGGTAGGGTGTCTCAAATGAGGAATGAATTTCTTATCCAAAACTTAGCGCATTTAACATAAGCTAGGTACAACTGCATTAATAATCTGCATACCTTTAAATGCGACACTAATGTCGCGCAGTAGGCAAACACTTGGAAGTTTCTTCATACATTTATGTATGTACCACTGCAATACATATGCACAATGCCTTACCTGAAATCCACACTGCATACGACCACAGTTTTTGTTTGATTTCAGATCACCATTTTAAATAACCTTTCTCTGGTAAAACCCGATTTCCAGGAAATAGGAGGAAACTATAAAACCTTTTGTACAAGAGAAGAAATATATTCCAATCAACATAATTAATTAATTTAGGAAATATGTTTGAAATGAAATTTTTTTTTCACCAACTCTTAGAAGCTGTTCTAGTACAGAGAGAACAATGGGTTATAAATTACACTTGGAATTTTATTTTGTTTCAACTCCTCCTACTCTCACAAGCTCCTCCTACTTCCAAGTATCCAGACTTTACCTTCAGATAATTCAATTTATAAAGCATGTTTAAAAACAGTTTTTTCGCTAATACTTCAATCATTAATTTTAAAATTAAGTCTTTATTAAAATATTCAATTTTTATCCATATAAACCTAATAGTAGCGGCGGCTCGTGACTGGTTTTATTTGGGGCACTAAATGCATGGCTGCCAAATTTATTCTTTTCTTACCACTATTATTAGAAAGAAGTACTTTACTTTTGTTATTAGCAAACATTCTGCCATTAAACAACCAAAATATAAAAAAAAATGGTATGAAAATAATAAATGTGTCAGGCATGCATTTAATGCTCCCCAAAAAGACAGTCACAAGCCGCCACTGCTAATAACTATGTTTTTAATTCTGGAAAACTGATTGTATCATAAGCGGTGAGTTCGAATTTCAGAAAGCCTGCTATTACAAACAGTTTTCGCAATAATAAAAACAAAAACAAACAAAATAGAAAAAGAGTTTACAGATCCTAAATCGCATTCGAAATTTTTTTGAAATTTTTCGAGTTAATAAAGACAAGCCGTTTTTGATTCCATAATAATATGTTGCATTTTGTATCTTATTCCACGTACCAGTATCGGACTTATGCGTACCAGTAGCAAGAGCTTCGCGTACCAGTACTGGTACGCGTACCATAGTTTGAGAACCCCTGATCTAGAGAATAGACTGCCAGTCAGTGTTTTTAAAAATTTGTTCTAGTCATTCTAAAAAGGAAAAAAATAAGAGAGAGAAAATAACAAAAACTTTCCAAAATGTTGTGAATTCAAACCTCACAATTCATTAGTTAATAGATATAAAATCAACCATTCATACAATATCTCAAAACATTTCACACATAACTTTAAAATTATTATTATTATTATGGTTTTCGTAATGGCAAATGATGGAAAAGTATTCTGAGGTAAAAGCAAAAAAAAAACATTTAAAGCGCTATGACGATGATGCCACTCGCTAATTTTTAGAGTTGTTGTTTATAAGATGAAACCTCGATTACGGTTATCCAAACGTACGTTCACGATGTTTAAAATGAATAAAATAAAAAAATATTTAGAATTTCTCAATGTGTTTAATTTATTTTAATCATTAGTAATACGTTAAACGGCGCTTAATATAGTCCCCCACCCCACCCCCTCTCTCACACATACACACATATAAAAAAAAAAAAAAAAACAATGTTGTTAAATTGCATGATCTCATTGGCCAATTGGCATAGTTATTTTTCGAAATTACTGCATTATAAATAATTATCTCAAAAACAGAACGCAATAGAATCGTTGTGTATGCTGTTGCACCATCCTGTTGAAAACAGATGGGAGAAAGGTCGATTCCATCAAATTCATAAAAGAAAAATTCTCATTCAGCATTTTTTGAGTAACGATTAGCATTGGTTATGTGACAGCATCATCTAACACCATACCAAAATGGACTTCCTTTTTTACGACTATCATAACTGCCATCTAATATATTTATAATCAAGGGTAAAACACACTAATAAATTTTAAATAGTTTTATTTTATTTAAGTTTAAAATCCTAAATATACTATTAGATAATATTTTCCAATTAAAAATAAATAAATAAATAAATAAAACATTGTGCTTTAAGGCTGTTCTCAAATCCAAACTTGCTACTTTTTGACGCATTTGTAAATTCGTTTTTGTTCTCAAACGCATGAAATTAGCAGGTGCTCTTATTCAGAAGCTTTGTAATAAAACTGTTTTATCATTGGCATTATGAACGACAATGAACTTCTGTTCATTGAGAAAAATGCGTTCAAAGGAAGTGTCTCACAAATCTATTTCAAGATTTGACCCTCACAGACAGACATCAAACGAAGTTAACGTGATTCTCAAACGACCTGCTCAACAACGCGAAACTTTCAGACACATTTTTAAACGAAAAGGCTTTGGCAGACAGACCTGACTATTGGGGCAATTTGGAATCGAAATAAGTTTTCCATTTTTTGATAAATAAATTACTTATTGAATTATAAGCGATTCGTGTCACTTAACAACACGTTTTTCACCTTTCTCGGCGTTGGAAATTCGATTTAAAACGCCGACTCTGACACTATTTTCTGAAGAATCTTCTGCTGTTACCAGAAAAATGGAAAACGTCTTTCGATTACAAAGTTTCTGAATAAAAACACCTGCCAATTGCAGGCGTTTCCGAACAAAAATGAATTAAAAAATGCGTCATAAAGTAGCCAGTTTGGATTTGAGAATAGCCTTAAATAAAAACTTGCAGGAAAAAAAAAAAAAAAAAGAACAGAAAAAGAAACAGCTGTAGAATCAAAACCTTTCACTTCATACATACACATTACAAAACAAGGTTTAGAAAATCTTATGGATATTCAATTGAATACAGTTCCTGTTCTTGTTTTCTCTCTTTTGCCAAATTACAGGTGGAAGCAAATGGGGGATGCAAAGATTGCAAAATAAACATTACAAAAAGTGAAGAAAAAGAGAAAAAAGGATGTTACTAACTTACAAAACAATAATTATGATGTGAATAATGGAAAAGCATCGTTGTCTAAACCTCCTAGACACCTGTTTTCTTCCTGCACCTCTTTGAGGTTATACTCCCCTTAATGTTACATAAATTATGTGATACCACTTGCCAACGCCTACGGAAAGTATAATCAGTTGCGGTAGAACAAGAAACTACAAGGAAATCCATTAATGATTAATCTGGCCCGTAATTTTAGAGCTATTTAATCAATAAACTTTGATTCACATATCTTTGAAGCATATGACTTTTACTTACCCATCATACGTAGTATAGGGTAAGTCTTGTAATCGTTTTGAAAATCGAAAAAAAATTTTTTGACGGATTTACACGTTTCAGACACTGGAGATTCCGAAAAACATATTTTTAGAAAAAAAAATTTGCCGTCCGTCTGTGTGTCTGTGTGTCTGTAAACGCTCTATCTCCCGAAAAAATTGAGATAGGTACTTGAAATTTGGTATGTACTGAGTACGTAATAATGGGAAGAAGCCTATTTCATTTCAATAACCTCGATTAACCGGAACTATTTTTTTCGGACTCTCGGAATATTCGTTCTGATAAAAGGTATATAAAAATTTTCGAAATTGGTTATTTTAAGAAATGAATATAAAAGACAATAAAAAAAACATAAATTTTGCATAAAGCATGAAGTCGATCGGATAATAAGTTGCCGAGATATTTGGAATCCTTTTTCCACACTCTTCGATTTTTCATGACCCTGTATTTCATCCAAATTTCACTTCAAAGATATATTTTAATTGGAAATTTGACGCTTAATCAGATGCAATGAGCCGCTAGTTAAAAGGATTATTATTTTTGGAGTTATAAGGAAAAACCTCTTTCAAGCAATTCAGTAATCGAGCCTTTAAAGTTTATGACGTCATCAAGCCACGATTTTATTTGAATTGCAATGCATTTTATAAGTAGTTTACACATGTTTTATTTTAATATTTTACATTATGCATATCCATGATGGGTAAGTATTACGGTGGCCCCCAACGACTAGTTTTAATTTCAAAACATGTGACGAAATGCTGGACATTAATATACTCAAAGGTTTATTTCAGAGGCGAGTAATTGTATTTCTGTAATATTGAATTCATGCCTGAATTTTCGAAATTTTTAATTTGAAAATAAGAAAAAACAATTTTACTTTTTCACCAAAGTTATGAAAGTAAGATGTTGTTCAAAACTGCTGGTACAAATCTTGATTAAAATTAAGTGGTATAAAAAATATCCCGCCACTCTTCAAGGGTTAAGATATTTTAATTAAAACTTAGTGTTATTTTTTTTTAAAACTTCAAGTTAAGTTATACAATTGATATTTTATACTTTTTAAACACGTTGCCTAAAATTGGATTTTTAAGTTCTGCAATAGGAAATGCTGTAAAACCTACCATCTGCGTCCCCCCCCCCTTTTTACTTAAAAACAACGAGTACATTAACAGTTATACTATCTAATATTAATGTTCAAATAGTTTATTATTATTTTTTTTAATTTATAATATTTTTTTTCTTCTAATACATATACCTCTGAAATAAAAATAGAGTTCTTTACTGAGGTACAATGTTACAATGCAGTTCGATTAAAATCTATAATTATGTAATAGCTAAAGTTAATTTCACCAGGTTTTCAATCATGATATTAACCCAATGTCCATCGTGATTTCCATCTGGGGTTTGTTGGTGGCCCAGTGGCAGAAACACCGCGACACGGCGACGTAGTCGCGGACAAAGAAAATCTCTTGCAGACAATTTTTGTCTGCACTAATGAAATTAATTTTAAAAACTGTCTGCAACTTGTGGATTTCGGCAAAGGATCGCGGTAAAAACACGGAATTTCGTCAAAAGATCGCTGTAAAAACACGTGAATTACGTCAAAAGATCGCGGTAAAGACACGCGAATTTCGTCAAAGGATCGCAGTAAAAACACGCGGATTTCGTCAAAGGATCGCGGTAAAAACACACGAATTTCGGCAAAGGATTGCGGTAAAAACACGCGAATTTCGGCAAAGGATCGCGGTAAAAACGCGCTTTTCGTCGAAAGATCGCGGTAAAAACACGCGCTTTTCGTCAAAAGATCGCGTTAAAAACACGCGATTTTCGTCAAAGGATCGCGGTAAAAACACGCGAATTTCGGCAAAAGATCGCGATTAAAAAAAAAAAAAAAAAACGTGATTTTCATCAAACGATTTTGGGAAAAAATAATCGTGAGTATCGTCAAAATTTACTGCATAAAAAGACTGCTAAAATATTGAAACCCAGTTCCTTTTACTTAATGTCTAAAGATCGTCGCAAAACGAGAAGAAATGCTAAAAATTGCATAAAAAATTCAAAAATAGATAGAGGAATTCCTAATTCCTTTTACTAATGTAGAAAATTCACTGCAAAAAACATAAAAAATTAAGAAAACTAGTCCAAAAATGGGCTTTGAGGTGCATAACTTCAGACAAAACAACACTTCAGACTCTTCCTTCCAAATCTTGCAGCTCTGCACTTAGCGGTCTCTTCAGAAAACATCAGACACAGACAAACATCCATATTTAATACATAATTTTTTTAATCTGAAACAATATACAGAACCAGCTTTTAAAAAAATGAGTTAACCGGAATCCAACCTGCAGGAATCTAAACTCAGCTCGAACTGAAAACAATGTTAACCTGATCTGCAGCTGATGCAGGACTTTAAGACATTTTCTCCAGAAGGAATTTCTGTAGCTGCATCAGGGGAAGTAAATTTCTCTCCCCCCCCTAAGCGTATCCTCCCCCTTTTAGAAATCCCACAAAAAGTGAGATGATGAAACGATATCTAACATCAAAAGTTATAAGCAAAATTAATGAGTATGCATCAAGCTTACCCTGTTTTAAATAAAAAGATGAAAAATTTCTAGTTTAGTATGTATTATTCATTCATTAAAATTACACACAAAATTTGCAGACAGATTATGAAATTTTAAAAGTTTGTCGCAGACAGCTACAGAACTTTCTGCCACTGGGGTTGGTGGTACCCTGTTTAGATATTTTACATATTTGAGATGTTAAATGTGTCCAAGACAATAAATTTTAAAAGTATTCTTGAATCTGTCAATCATGGCTACTTATTATGTGGTTAAAGTGAAAAAGACCCCCTCCCCCAGCGAACTATCTACATGTTTATGAAATACACGGTTAGATAGCAGAATCGATAGATAGCCATTTCGAATTTTCAATAAGAAAATTGACCTTCGACATTTTTTCCCTATTCTACACGAGAGAGAATTATTTGTATTTCATGGAATTTCTGCTTATGTACCTAAGCAAAAACATGACCAGAAATATATATATATATATATATGTGTGTGTGATTTATATATATATATATATATACATTCAGATTTAGCATTTCTGGAAAGTTGCCCAAAGTTTAAATTATCACAGGAAATCTTGTAGTAACATTCAATAATAATGTCTTAAGGCTTGCAAACGTTATATCAGGGTCGGTTTTGTAATTTTATGATAAAAGTAAGATTTTTTTTTTAAATTCAATGTTATTTGCTTTTAATTGTCCATTTTAAATTTATTCCAAGTGCCTAATACGTTTATCATCCACTTAAAAATGAATTATGCATGAGCGGGTTAAATAATTTGATTTGTGTAAAATTTTTCATAAGAGAGATATTTCTGAATGTATATTAATAAATACAAAAATACAAGGCTCACTCAATAAATAACTGAAAAATTATATAAAATTCTAAAATACAATAGTAGCCAGAAATTCTAAATATAAGTTCTAAATATAAAAAAAGTTTCTAAATAAAAAAAATACATATATTTATATATTATTCTTACAGTTATTGCAAAATTTGGAATTTTTAAAAGGTGTTTTTTTTTTCTTTTTTTTTTCTTTTCTTTTTTTTTTTTTTTTAATATACTTCTTATATGAACAACTTATTTTTTCATTTTGTTTTTGAAATTTGCTGCATTATTTTTTTTATTTTTACCCTAGCAACATAAGTTTTTTTATAAAAATAAAACCTATTTCTTCCCTTTTTTTTGTTGCAGGAAATGGGTTAAAATAACCACGATATGAATTCATATTCATGGCTTAATTTAGCAATTCTAACATAACAGGTTAAATAAAATAAAAGAACACATTCAACAGTCTTATCGTAAGTCTATTTCTAAACAGATGGTCTTGTATTAACGAGTATACAGTAAAAAAGACAACATCGACAGCGAGACCCCGTTTAACCCATATAATTCTAGCAATATGGGATGCGGTCGGATTTCGTCGCCCACGATGTCCATAACGTATACAATTACATACCATGATGTGCACTTAAAATTTTCTGTTTGAGCAGTTAAAGAGTTAAAAATTGCAAGTGACTTAACTTGGAAGAAATTTTGAATCACAATCCTTGAATTTAAACACATTTTTTCCCCCATCATTTCGTCCTTTAACTCCGTCGAAAAATTCTAATTGAGAGTGCATAAAATTAAAAGAAAAGTGTATGTGACGGTCGTCGCGAAGGGGTCAAAGATGAATCTGACATCTTCTCAGCTTTATATCAGACCCTATCTAAAATTCATTAATGTTTTTTTTTTTTTTTTTTTTTTTTTTTTTGGGGGGGGGGGGAGGGGCATAAAATCAAAGAAACTTAAAAAATTATTTTTATAGATTGTGTAACGTGCTTCTAAATGTAATGTTGATTTATTATTATAAATAGCTCCTGCACCTAAAATTCATGTAATATCCTTCAATTATTACAATAATCGATTAGTACACTTAAAACAGATATTTCTACTTATTTTTTAATATATACAGAACATTTTAAATATTTTTTTTTGAAATAGAGTTTTATAATAATAATAATAATAATAATAATAATAATAATAATAATAATAATAATACCTTGATCATCTAATGTCACAATTCATAAATATTTTTTTGTTTTGTTGTGTTAAGAATAATTTAATTTTTAACAAAGAAGCGAAACAAAAGGTACGTTTAAATATCAAAATCTAATAGGTTTACTTTTATGAGATTGAAAAGCAGTTTGATTGCTAAATTTTATTTCTCAAGGCAACATTTCGAAAAATGTTTGTATATCTTTCCTCAGTTTCCTTTTTTTTTCAGATTTTTTAATTTTAATTTATTCATTTACAATTTTATTCGAAATCTTATTATTATTATTTTTTTAACAAGTTTATTGCTTTGAAATTGACATTAAACTTTTATTGCTAAACTTTCTTTTATATATTGCGAAATTTACTTATCATTTCTCAGACATCATTTGACCTCTTTTACTTTTAATCATTTATTTATTTACAATCGTTTTTATTAAAGATTAGGTTTACTCTGTAACTTATATATATTTTCTTTTACAACACTTAGATTATTTTGTTGAAACACTTGAAAAAATAATTTTTTATCCTTTCTGAAACTTTCTTTTGTTCGATCCTCTTTATTTATTATTATTATTTCATTTTCATCAATATAATATAATAATTGCAAACAAGCATTCAACTTTTATTACTAAACTTATCCTTTCAGAAATTTCGCTTATTTGAAGCTTCTAGAAACAATTTATAGGTTATAATTCATATATTTAAAAAATAAATAAAATAAAATAAAATAAAATAAAATAAAATAAAATAAAATAAATTTATTTATTTAAATAATTTTTAAAAAAAGTGAATTGCATCCTATGGTAAAGGGAATCTACGTGTTTAAAAGTACATTGCGTGAAAATTAATCCAGGTGATATGCATCCGCTGAAAGTAACATAAAAAGGCAGTAGGCTGTAGAATTAAATGCTCTGAAAGAATTCTTTACGATATTTGTTTATTAAACTTCGAGTTATAAGCGTACGATTACAAAGTACGTACATGAAGGGATGGGATGGTGCCCGAGAGCATTTTTTAGCAGCGTAACCTTACATTATTAACTTCTTATCCGAGGCCGTGCAAGAGAGAGAGTGAGCCCTCCGACACATGTCGATTTTCATGCCATACACATATTGGCAACATAAAATTGGCGGAAGAGCATGTGAAAATGAATGATGTCATATAAGCTAAAAATTATCAGTTACGCATTAGGCAATTAGGAGAATTTTTGAATTACAGGACAGGGGTACCAGAATGGCAGTCCTAAAAAGTGAGCCAACAAGAATGTGAATGCCAAATGTACGTTGAGAGCAAAGTTTTGGGAATCTAGCTGAAGTAGACAAAACAATTCTCATGTACTGGAAAATGTTTAGGATTTTACCGAAAAGGCTAAACTCAAAAATTAAGCAGACACAGACATTTCTAACGAACGTTGGACGGAATGAGAAATAAAATGCAAACCGAATACAAAGTCAATCTTTATCTCTTTTCTTTTTTTTTCTTGGATATCTAGTGATGGTGATTAATCGTTTAAATGAATTCTATCTATGTGAGAAAGTTTTATTGATAAAGGGCATATGTTAAAGATATTTTCTTTTAATGGAGGAAAATTACGGCGGGAGCTGAAATAGAAGTTAGGATAAAATAACTAAGTAATTAAAAGATAGTTTAAATTGAAAATTAAAAAAAAGGATTAATTTAAGAAAAATATATGTGATTCCACATCACACATCCTATGAATTTTTTTTAACAGAAATAGATTTCCAGGAGCTTCAATACGCGAATCCAAAATTATATTTTATTCCGCAAAGTAGTTTTTGAGTTATGCTTAAAAAACTTACTCGCATTGCAAACTATTTTGCAACGATTAATTATGAATTTAATATTAGAAGTTTCAAACTTTAAACTTGCATAATTCCTAAACTAATTCACTGAATAACTTTTCGTTTGGTAATTGGTATCTAAAAATAAAATTCACCGAATAATCCAAATATGGTGTCAAAATTAGGTGTTTGCATTGAAAAATTTCAAGTATGGTACAAGTTCTATGTAGACGACCCCATAAGCAAAATTTAAGTGTAGCATTAATTACTAAACGTTAATAATTCTATTTCTATTACTATTAATTCTATTACTATTAATTTCTATTAATTCTATTACTATTAATTTCTATTAATTCTATTGCTGTAATTCTATTTCTATTAATTTCTATTAATTCTATTACTAATCGACAACAATATTTCATTATGCGTCCATTATAATTTTTCAGGTAGCCACGAAACACATTTTACGTTAAGAATAAAATAATTAGAATTAAAATAAATGTGACCAATTAGATAATCAAATACCATCTACAGGCATCTGCGGATTTAGGCATGGGCACGGAACTAAAAGTATTAAAAAAAAAAAAGAAAAAAAAAAAAAGTTAATTCCTATTTAGGGGAACAAAGAAAATTTTTATTTTAGTTACTTTTTATTTAAAAAAAAAACTGTATTAACATCAAGTGTCATCCACTACAAGTTTTAAAAAATATATTTGAACTTGAGCGAATAATAAAAAGTATTTTATTAACGATTGAAAATTTGAACAAAATATATAAATATATATAGGGAGAGTGTGAACTAATAGTAGGAATTGAAAAAGGGCGGGAAGCAAGTAACGTTTTGATAATATTGCCCTTTTTTAATTTTTATTTATTTATTTATTTATTTATTTATTTTTTGAAAAACGGACAAAATTATAAATTATATCAAAAGTTAATATTATTTATTCATTTTGTAAACAGAGGATAAAGTGGTGCGCTGCGGAATCCTTCGTCAGAAAATGGTAACTGCAATAATCGTCATATGTTTACTCGAAAATGAAATATTTAGATCCGAAAAAATGGAAATTTTTATTATTGCTTCGAAAGTATAACCTGAATCTCTGAGATCGACATATACGCTTTGACTGCGGAAGGCTATCATATTTGTTCTCCATTGTTTATGGAGAAAGTAAAAGGCCCAAAAATATTTTTCACCGTAGTTTGTGTTTTACATTTTTATTTTTCATCCAAGTACAATTATTTTTATCATTTTTAAAGTATGAATTTAATTGTGTTAATGTGCTTCTTTTATAGCATTGTACAATGACGTTTTAAGAGCTTATGCTAGTCAAGCGAGGATTCTAGCAAGCTAATGTTAAACCTATGGGAGCGTTCTTTACAAATTCCTCGTTTCCATTTCGATATGTTTGAATGTTTTTTTTTTTTTTCCTCAAAGGATAGCTGAGGTTGATGTCTAACCGGGTATTTTTCGATTTTTCGATTTTGGTTGCAGTTTTATTTTATTTTATTTTATTTTTTCCTTATCTGGCGACACTTTTGATTCGGAATCGGTTCCGAGAACAAAAGTGTCTTAATTAAAACAACAACAACAACAAAAAGATACCCTGTTAGACATCGCCCTCAAATACCTATGCAAAAAATAAAAATAATAAATAAATAAATAAAAATAAATATAAATAAAAATAATGAAATGCAAACGAGAAATTTGAAAAGTACGCTCCCAAACGTTTGAAGGGGAGAAAATAGGGGGCAGTCACATTTGATCTGGTCTGTCTCTGAGGGCATGTTAAGCAAAAATCGAGCCCTGACCGTCAGCATCACTTATAGCAGCCAAATAGATGCTATAAGTAAATAACTAAAAGTAATTAAAAAATTATAAGTATACCCCTTCCCTCCCTGCTTAAAAGATGCAAATCAGAGGCCATTTGAAAGTAATATACGAAGCTATGCCCCTGATAAATACAGTACATATTCATTTTTATAATGTTATTAAAATTGAGAATTTTAATATATATATATATATAGGATTTTTCCATAATTGATATTTTTAAGGTTAAACTTTAAATTCTAACAAATTTACTATTCTAAAAGAAGCCATTCAACTTTCTTTTCTAAATTTAAATTCTTATGGTGTTTCGAAGACTTGCAAAATATGTACGTATCCTTTGTCAGCCATTCTTTTATTTATTCTGTTTTATTTATCACCACTTCTGTTGCGTTAATAAAAAGAATGTTTCAATAGTTTACTAATGTTTTTGCACATTTCCCCCATCCTCTTTCTGGACACATGCATCTCTAACGAGATTCAAATAGACACGCAAAAATTTCACCGGATATAATTTCCATGACTTATAAAAAGTGACTGGCGTACATTGCTTCGGGCAATCAGGGGGGCGTCTACATATACATATAACAACGATCATCTTTTCCACATCTTCAATTTCTTTTTTTATTATTATTGTTCTTTCGATCTTTTTTTATTTTCTTCCTCAACTTCAAAACTTGCATCCGGTGAACTCAGACGTTCCACAGTCTGGATTTAAAAAAAAAAAGTAGAATGAAAAAGTAAATAAATAAATGAAACACCAACGCGAAAATACGTGGGGGATGAGCAATTACTAAAAGCTCAGAGGTTTTGTCTTCGCGCCTAAGCGGAAGCCAGTATACGAATTTATGAATGAAAACCGCTAGTAAAAAGGGAGTGCGTGTGTGAAATTCAAGAAGTCGTAGTACAAGGAATTTTGTGAATGACCTTCGGCTTTCTTTCTGCTTTGGGTGAGAGAGGTGTTTCTGAATCCTTATCTTGAAATGATTATAGAAGTTTTTTAGAATGGTTAGTGAGTGATGTATCATTAACTGTGGTAAAGCACAAATTTGAATTTAGAAGAATTGGGAGATAATCAGATATCACAAAGGATATCTCAACGCTGAAGATAGAAATCATGTCCTGTAATTTTTGTAGATGCTTTCTTAGAAAAGTCCGCACGTAATCTTCTGGTAAATTATTGATATGTATGCAGAGCCCGACCAACCCACCATAGTGAGGCTCTGGAACAATTAGTAGCCTGCAAACTCGCAATAAAAATTCCCATAATTTTTGGTACGGAAAGAGGACAGTCTAGCATGGATATCTGTGTATATTATACTAATATTGGTACAGTTTGGGCGACCCCGCTTATAAACTCACAATAAAATGATATATATATATATGTAGGATTTCAGTTTGAACACTTCATCTCCTTATGATGTAGATGATCATCAAATTAACTGACACTCTAGTGTACTATTATTATCCATGATTTAAATGCACGAGTTATAAATATTTTGGATCGCGAGATCAAGATTTGAAAATCTTCAAAATTGGAAAAGGGCCAGTCTTCTAATTTTTATTGTGAAGCAAGTATAAAAATGAGAAATATCCAATAAAGGCGCTGTTAGGCCTAGTTGTTTTCTTTGGTAAATAAATATATTGTATGTGTTTGGCGAGAAGTGGATTAGCTGAAAAGAAATTATGAGTAAAGTATTGTAGAATTATATTTCTAGGACTGTATTAAAGTTCATATTTTGTTATTCATCTTCTATTTGTTCATATAATGCCAGTAAATCAACTATTTACATAGCATCTTTTTACATTTATATATATAATATATATTAGAAGAAGGACAATCAAACGTGGATGTCTCTGTATGGTAAACCAATTCTGGTACAGTTTGAGGCCCCACATGCACATACAAACTCTCAATAAAAATTCGCAAATTTTAAGATTGATTATTTATTTATTTATTTTTTATATGGAAGAAGACGATCCAACATGTATTTTTATATATGGTTTACCATCAGTTAAGTGATAATTTTTAACAATAGTTATAATACGTTTAAAAATTTTTGAAGTTTGGTTAATTTACGGAGAAAAATTAATTGAGTGTAACATTCTTATCACGTGAGCATGGCTTGCATAAAATAAGTTAATTGGTGCCTAATGAAATTCAGCGACTGAGGTCTCCGGACCCGTATATTAATCACTGCGTAATTTGTAGTGCTAGACATGGATTAACGGAATCTCTAAGCACAGAGCTTGCATAAAACATTTTGCTATTCAATTCAAACCGTTATCAGCAAAACTAAGAGTTAAATTAAAAGAGAGAGAATCAGTTTTATAAATTATAAATTAATGTATTTTGTTTGAATAATATTTAAATAAACATATAAGCATAACAGAAAATGTAAAGCATTACCTATATTATCTATATATCAACGATTCTTCACCCTAATTGTGTATACGATTTTTTTCAGCGAGGAATAGTTGGATTTATAACTTATACAAAATATGAAAAATGTCAAATATATAGAACAACTCAACTCAACTACTATGTATCTTTTTAATCTAGAATTGTGATACTTGCAGTAAAACCTGTGAAAGATGAACCTGTCTACTACAGAATTCTCCTTAAACGGAAAAGATTTGCGGTCCTGGTAAAAAAAAAATATCAATGTAATTATACCTGCTAAAACGGAATTTTTCTTCGATCCTTGTGATTCCGTTTTGACAGATTTTACTGTATTTAAAGTTTCAAAACAAAATTTAAAGGAATTAAAATGAACTTGAACTATTAAATTGTTTTAATAAAAAAGATTTTTAAGCAAAAGTTATATAAAATATTTGGATGCATCTTCAGTTTAATTTTTATAATTGAATAAAGTGACATTTTTGAGAGAGGTAATCTTAAAATGAAATAAAAAA
Organism: Maratus michaelseni; assembly: GCA_963931845.1. Taxonomy (NCBI): domain Eukaryota; kingdom Metazoa; phylum Arthropoda; class Arachnida; order Araneae; family Salticidae; genus Maratus; species Maratus michaelseni. The sequence continues at coordinate 132,604,785 of OZ007587.1, forward strand.
GAAAATAATTTTATAGCAATTTTTACAAAACAAAATTGTTAGGTAAATTAGAAAGTTAAAAAAAAAATACATATTGCCAAATTTTGCTACGCTGTTATAAAAACTGAGAGTATTAATAATATTATACGCTTAAAATGACAGTCAATTACGCTTAAAATGACAGTCAAACGCGAACTCTACTTAAATGTATAGAAAAAACTCCATAAATAAAAAGGAAATACTAAAAAAAAAAAAGTATTTCCAAGAGTACTGTTATTCATATTCCTTTTTCACCAGGAAAGGATTGGATATTGATGATATGTTATATATAATGTTACAGAATAACTCACAAATTTCTACAATTTAAAGCTCCAATTCTAATTAAAAATCTTGATGTTTTATATTTATAGTAATAAAAAAGAGAAAAAAAAAAGCTAATTTGTCTCCTTTTTATATTTTACCTATTAGATTTTTGAATAATTCTTGGTGCAATAAAAGTGATAGTTTAATATGGAAATTATTTGAATCCGCTTTCTTTTATTTATTTATTTATTTATTTTTGAAAATAAATTAAAGTTTGCAGCGGTTTCAAAACAAAAAAAATGAAATTGGTAGGCCTGACTATTGAAATGATTTTGAATCGAATAGCGTTTTTCATTTTTCGATAAATATATTGCATCTTGAGTTATAAGTGATTGACGATTGATGTCTCACGCCGATCTTTCTTGGACTGCAGCGTCCAGAAATTAGGTGTTGAAATCTCCAACTTTAATAGCATTTTCTAAAAGATACTGGAAAAGTAGAAAACGCTATTCGATTTCGTTAATTTCTTAATAAGAGTACCACCTTTTATTAATTACATATGCCTAAGATAAAATTGACTTCAACAATGGGGCAGAAAGGTACGAGTCTGGATTAGAAAACAGCCTTAAACAGAAAACTGGTCCTATTTAATGGGATTTTTTTTTTCTTATTTAATATCGCCTAACCTTTTCCGTTTTATATTGTAATAAGTTCATTACAGTTGCTAATAACTTATTTCCATCATTTTAAAATATGTTTTCTCCTTTTTTTTTTTTTAGATGTTAGACAAGTTTGATATATAAAAGTTTAATAAAATGAAATTATGCTACATTACCACTAAAGAACTTTTACAAGATACAAAATTCTACATTGTACTTCCAATTTTCGTAATAATGTCGGTGATACTGTACTTTGAAGGCATATAATTTAATCATTCGTCTCATAATATGATTAGAATAACATCTCTTTCTAAAGAAAGAGGATCTCTAAACAATAACTATGCCGAAAACGGTTACGAAAACAAATAATTCCTTTAATGTTCCTTATAAATTCACTTCTCTGAACGACTGTACTTCTATTATTGGGATTCAGGACTATTTTTAACGTCCTATACGCATGGCGACGTCAAGCAGATTACTAAATGTTATGCTGGGCGCGGTTTTGTAATCGGATTACAAGCGGACTATTTTTGTGTTCCATACATCAAATTATTGTTGCACCCAACGGATATGTGAGAAGATAAGATATTGTTTTGCTCTGTACTTAAGACTAACAGGATAAGGCGCAAACAAAATGAAGGAAACTAGGAAACTTTTTAATGCATCTTCATACTCTTGTTCTTTATTGGGACAATAGGATGTAGAATATTATATATTTAGTTACTGTTTAGCGAAAAGCTATACCGGTGATTTGGTGAAAGTGACGTAACAAAAGCAAAAAATTTCTTGGTGGTACAGTGGGCGGTAAATGGAAACAAGAACGAAAAATCATGCGTCAAGTATACATTATGTAACACTTTCCAACACTTCCAAAATAATTTTACAAATCATACCGTTTAATAAGCTAAAAGATAACATCGAAGTAAACAATTTGGAAAACGCATAACATATTTAAAAACATAATTTCAGGAATTTCCAACATATATAATATTCGGAAAAATATCCGAATACTTTTATTCAGCCCTGTATATGATCTATAGATTTTTATATATACTACATAGGATGCTAAATTTTAGTTCAGTTAGGAAACGCGTAGCACAGTTTAAAATTCTCCGTCTGGAGTTTCTGTCAATAAACGGAAATGTGTTCCGAACTTTTGTGCTTCCCTGTATAGGATCTACAGAATTTATACACAGCACGTAATAGACAAAAAGCGAGTTAAAATTAAAATCGCGTTCAGTAACTAAAACGCACTTCCAGGAATTATTGTTAACAGACAGTAGAGAATTCTTTTGCGTGTCCCTGTAAATGAACGATGACTGCTATACACACAATATTCTGTAGTAAGCCTCTTGTAATGCACCTTAGTGATATATATATATGAATTTCAATGCGTTTAAAATAGTGAAACATTATTTAAATAAACCGCAGACGATTTTTCTCCATAGACGTAATGTAACGGAATTCTTTTGACTGTCCCTGTAAAGTAACTATAAGTGCTATGCACACCCTATTCCATATTGAGCTTCTTCTAATGCACCTTAGTGATATATATAAATTTCAATGCGTTTAAAATAGTAAAACATTATTTAAATAAATCGCAAATGATTTTTCCCCATAGACCGCAATGTAACGGAATTCTTTTGAGTGTCCCTGTAAAAAAACTATAAGTGCTACACACTTCCGTTGAAATAGGGAACATGCTATAGATAACAACAATAACATATGAAAATTGCAGAGCAATCTGAGCATATTTACGGGAGTTAGAGCACGGACAGACGGCAGACGGCAGACGGCCATACGGCCAGACAAACCGAAGTCATAAACACTTTTCAACTAGGTTGGAAAGTGTTAAAAAGGTCTGGATAGGCACCTTGAAAAAAGGTTACCGGAAAAATGGTACTCGGGAAAAAGGGCACTTTTGTATATTGCGCATATTTTCAATGGGAACTTAAACAAAACCAGTGTGATACAGTACAATGCAACTCGTAAGACTAAAACTTGTATAAAGCGGAAAAAGGTTATACTGTATATACAAGAAAAACCAGCTACACTGCAAAAAAAAAAAAAAAAAAAAAAAAATTTGATTTTGCAGTATAATACTGACACCCCATCTGCCAGCATTATACCGTAAGATTAACAGTAATAAACAGTAAAATAAGAAGTAATACGTTGCCGGTAGCGTATTGCTTCTTATTTTACTGTTATAATACTGGCAGCTGGGGTGGCAGTGTATTACTGCTTATTTTACTGTTTATTACTGTTAATTTTACGGTATAATACTGGCAGCTGGGGTGCCAGTATTATACTGTAAAATCAACACTTTTTTTTGCGGTGTATGTTTTTCAAAACAGTAAAAATCTATTTTTAAATTGTTTTTACTATGTACATTCAAGATGTGATTCATTTATCGAAAAATGAAAAAAAAAGAAAACCTGTTCGATTACAAATCAATTCAATAATCATGCCTCCAAGTGCCATGTTTTTAAAAATGAGTAAAAAAATATGTCAGAAAGTTTCGCGTGCGTCGGTTGAGCGGGGAAAAATACTTTTTTTAAGAACCGCCTTATAATGGTTTAAATTTTAAGCAAATATGCAATTCTTTTTTATAAAGTAAATTATTCAACAAAATTTATTTCTATTTATCATACTTATGGAACTACATTGGAATCACGACCGGGGCTACGGCCTCATTCCATGGTTTATATTTATATTTTCATTCATGAAATATTTCTAGCCAGATAAAGTTGAACGATTTTATTTTTAATCCATGAACTTGAATATATCTCTCAGTCTGGTCATGCGAGAACGTGATACAGCACCTGAATGCATGCTGTTAGATTGCTCATCTTTAATCAACATCGATCGAACTTTATAGAAAATATGCCAGACAATTGAAACATTCTGGGCATACCTTTCAGCCGGTTCTTTTGCATATTCGGCCAACGTCATGAACGAGTTCCAGCCGGAACGAGTTTCTAGATCGCCTCCACCGACACAGTAAGGGAAAAAATGTTAACTTCTATTTAAAAAAAATAATAATAACACTTCAACCATATAAAGTTTTGAAGGTCGACCAACCGCCGGTACTCAAAAACACAAATTTAACTATTGCGCCATTTTGTTTCTTTAACCCTTTCCGGCACAGACAAATTCTGTTCGTAAAATGAGAAATTACTGACTGACACCGGAATTTACAAACGACTTTTTTTTTTAGAAAATAAGAACTCCTTATTTTAAGCTTTCATTGTAGAAACAAAATTTTATTAAAATATTCTTGGTGCCATATGCAAATTTGGAATTAAAATTATGTGTGCCCGGAGTGGGACCACTGGGCCTTAAAGGGTTAACTATAGTTAAATTTCGGATAGGCGAATAGTTAAATCGTCTGATTAAACTCTAAACAAGATGAAGGCTCCCTTTTTTAGGCTTCTTATGCATGAATTTTTTTTTAAATGGAAGAAAATTACTATATTTTGCTCATAAAATAGATTTAAAATGGATATTAATAATGTTGATTTTTGAAAAATTTTACATTTATTGCAAAATTACAAAAGAAGCCTATAAGTAGTGACGTCTAGAAGCAGTGCTTAATTTGTGCCGGAGCTTAGCTTCTTTTTTATTAGTGAATATTTCAATATTAGCTGGGGCTCATCAGAACTTATAATACGCACCGAAGCCCACCAGAACAGCACTTACTGTATGGTGTATTAAAATTAATTTAAATTTAGGATACATTAGACACAAAGTATATAGAAGAAAAAAACACTTGTATTTTTTAGGTATATTTTTGTACACTGTTTACGTATCTTTTTGTTTATTCTATTTAAAAAAAATCATTTATTAGATTTTAAAAACGAGAAAAACTAACAGCATGATATCTTACATACATCATAGATGCGATTTTATCCACATTAAATCCCTTCATAATTTCGAAGTTTTTATACAGTGTTTCTAATACTCCCCATAGCCGACTGAGACGGCAGGCAAGGTCCTGTACAAAAAAGGTGCAACAGCTTCAGAAGACTGACTGAGTAGCTTCGGTGTTTTCCACGCAAATTGTATCTTCAAGTTGGATGAATCTACCGCCTGCCAGTGCCTGATTTACGGGGCATTCGGGGCATGGGCCCAGGGCCCCCGATTTTTAGGGGGCCCCAAATGCTACTAAAGATTTTTCAATTATTGGCCAAAACAGTTTTAACTGTCAAAAAACAAAATTAAAATGGAAAAATCTGTTTGTTAGAGATTGTCTATGATATGTTAAACTAACTTCATTTTTTGCTGATTGTCTTTTCACAATTTATATGCAATAATTTATAGAACTCCATTTTTGGGATCGCCATATTATTTCATTTTACTTATTTTACATGTAAGGCCCTCATGGTTAACATGGACAAAGCCGTGTGTTCTGCTAGTTACTTGTGTAAATTTAGTTTTTTTTTTTTCCTCACACAAAGCTTGTATTTGACAGAAAAAGTAATTTGATTAATACGATATGGTAATATTTTAAATAATTATAGCTTGGTACTGCGGTAAATTTATTATTAGTTATTGCATACTTTATCATTCCAGATACATGGACTTGCATAGAGAAAGGTAATCAGCATCACACAGTTTATTATAAAATTCAATTAAAAATTCATAATTATCAAATAATTACTTAAAAGTAAATTAATGATTATCAAATTAAATTTTTTAATTAATATTTTAAAGAAATTATCAAAGTCAATAGTGGTTATCTTAATAAGTACTGCTTTCGATATTATATTTTTTTATTCAAAGATTCTGAGCGAGGGTGGCCCCCATACGCATCTGTGCCCAGGGCCCCCAAATTTCTAAATCGGTCCCTGCGCCCTGCGAGTGAGGAGATACTTCACATTCGCCCCATTCATTTACATGCAGATATGAAACCAACAGCTACGCAGTTTCCCTGATAAATTACCATCTCAAGTATTAACCACGCCTGACGCTATTTCATTTCGGAGATAGGATAGTAACCGGTGCTTTAGCAGCATGGTTTATTCTTGGCCCGTATGTTTCTCTTCAAATATAAAATTAATTTAATGAAATTTGTACAGAAAGTTCTCTTCTCATATTTAATAAATCTTTCAAGAAAAAAAATATACTCTCTAAATTATTTTAAGGGGAACAAAAAAGATTTTCATAACTATTTCGTATAACATTATGAATGGGATAAATCAGTCGTTTATAAAAGATAAAAAATAGCTATACAGAAGGAAACAAAATGTCTGCCACTTTGCATTAGCATCTCCCATGACGTCCTATTTCCACTGCCGGCGTAATTTCAGCTTCTTGAAATGCCAGTGAGACTGCGGTTTTATTTTAAAAAAGCCGGCTTGAGGTTCAGCATATGTAAGTCTTCTTTGTATTGCCTTATTTATTTAGATTGAAATTCGTTCTTCAAGTCTGAATAGAAAATTGATTTTCTTGTCTTTTAAAAGGTTTCTTGTTTTGATTGAAACATGAGGGGCCAGAATTACCCGCCACCAAAAGAAAAAAAAAAGACTTGAAAAAAGATAAAAAAGATCTATTTTTTTAGAAATGCATAAAATTGTTTTCCATTAAATTTGAATATTTATTCCGTATATCATGTATATATTTATACCATATGATACTCTGCTGGAAAAATAAATAAATAAGCAATACAAAATTCGGAATCTCTAGCTTAGCTTATATATTTTCACATCGATGAATAGGGATTGGGATTGTCTTTGTTAAACTACAAGCGTAGACCCAAGAAGATGCTCCTGAAAGTGATCACAAGCCCCCCGTTGAATGATGAAAATTACTAAAGAACACTGTATTTTTTGGATTTGTATGTTGTTACAGATTAAGATCTCAAATTCTTCTCGCTAATGTTAAACCTATGGGCATATGGTGCATTCGTATTTTTAAAAATATCTCCTCAGGAAATTAATATTTTAAAATTATTTTTTCTGTGTACTCTTCTAGAGGGGCGTCTCTTTCTTTTTTAGTTGTCAAAGTATTCCTAAAATTTTTACTTGATTTTATTTGAAGTGTTAAAATTTTACTCACAGCTCGTCAACTTCGCTAAGATAAAATACCAGATAAAACAATTAAATATTAATAAAATAATATTAAATATTAATAAAATATTAAATAAAGCACATATGTTTTAGAAATATTTTGACAGCTAAAAAATAAAGATATGTCCTTCAAGAAGAGTACACCGGAAAAATAAGTTAAAAATATTAATTTTCTGAGGAGATATTTTAAAAAATACGAATGCATTCCTCGCTTATAGCTTTAACATTATAGCGAAGAGAATTTGAGATGTCGCTGGAAATCCCTGGGCAGCTAGGATTCAAGCCCCTTCCCATTCAAATGAAAAAAAAAATGTTTTAAAGACACGGCACGACACGAGTTTTTAATGTTTGATAATTCATATCTGAAAAAAAAAGTACCTAACGAAGCACTATACATATTGAGAGATCTGTTTCGGAAGAAATTGAGTCCATTAAAAAATGATTCACATTATTATTATTTTTTTTTTTAAACAGGACCCTTTACAAAATTATGTCTTAAAACCTAATCACCTTTCACAAAACTTCTCCATCTCCAAACTGAACCTTTCACAAATTTAATCATTTAAAAAGAAAATCTAACAGTCACTTTTTCTTTTACATATATAAAGAAAATATGTGTATTTTATAAACATATATCTTCTTGAAAAGGTATAAACAAGGACCAGATCATTTCAAATTCACAAAATTATGACTAGAATTTTCCCAAATGTAAACAACTTTTCACAATTTCAAAAAATAAATAAATAAATAAATAAATAAAAAACAGGACCCAGGGAAAAAAAGACTGGACAGATCCCTGATATTGATTACATCGATTAATTAATAAATCGGTACACCAAGAGTCCAAAAGCCTTAATATTAGCTCCACGTCAGTCCTGTACAGTGGGCGTAGCCAGGAGGTAGGAGGGTGTGAAATCCCCCCCCCCCCCCCCGAAATCATGGACACATTCTGTCCATTTCCACAGGAAAATGATGAGTCAGGTTTGATTCCCAACTGACCTGCTCAACAACGGGAAACTTTCTGACACATTTTCTTACACATTTTTAAACGCAAAGGTATAAAACTGGCAGGCCTACTACTGAAGCGATTTGGAATCGAATGAGTTTTCCATCATATTTTTGATAAATAAATTACTTATCGAAGAATAAGAGATTGGTGTCACGTGACGACGCGTTTTATTCTTTCTCGTGCTGCGGCGTCGGAAATTAAGTCCAAAACACCGACTTTGACAGTATTTTCTGAAACATCAGTTGCCTTTACAAAAAAAAAAATGGAAAACGTTTTTCGATTACAAAGTTTCTGAATGAGAACACCTGCCAATTTCATGCGCTTCCGAACAAAATTGAATTAAAAAATATGCCATAAAGTAGCCAGTCGTCTATCTATACGTAATAAGATTTAAAAAAAAAATTAAATGAATAGTTAACATACTGCCTTACTATACTAATTAACTATGTCACAGCCCATAAAAAAATAGGATAAGTGAATATGCCAAGTCTGCAATTAAACCAAAAAAAAAAAAAAAAAAAAAAAAACCAATGGCACTCCGGGAGTGCCGACAGAAGTGAAAACTTGAACAATTACGTGTGTATTTTTTGAATCGTCAGGAAACGTTCTATTGTGCAGGAAATACTTTTAAATGAAGTGTTTTTTTTATTCATTATTATAAACTACTACAACAAAAATTATATTACAATTTTCATTTACTGCGCTATTGTACATTATAATATTATATTATAAATTGAAATATTTCATTATTTTCATTTTTTCTTTTTATATTACTTCTGCCTATTTTTTTTTTTTTTTCTCGTGCTGGTTAAATTATAATATTTTCCGTATTTTGTTATTTCATTTTCATCTTTTGATTTGGTCTCGCGAGTTGAGTCACTTTTATCTGTTTTCACCGCGCGTGCTAAATTTATCTTGGTAATAATTTTCTGAATTATTTTTATTCATAATACCAATCATTTCGTTTTCTGCACGTGAACTATTTCCTTTTGATACTTTCGCTTCATTGTATGAATTGGCAACATAATTTAATTTTTTATCGGAATTATTTACAACTTTAAGGCAACGTACTTGAAAAATATTGTGCTCGCCAACAATTTTAATTCCCTCTTCATCTATCGCCAACTTTAGTTTGCTGATCACGTCTTGCCCTATTACAATATCGTATGTGAGAGATTTTGAAACATAAAATTTCGTTGATATAAGAAACCCATCGACACGTATTTCATACACAAAATATCCAATTAGATTTACAGTTTCTTTGCCAATATCAGTTAATAAGATATCAACAGAAGACAAATTTGGCGACCCAATATGACATAACATTCGTAACTGAATAAAAAAATATAGCTGTCTGTATCAAACAATAGATTTGCTTCTTTGCCTTTGATATTAATTATTTTACCCATTCCATTAGGTTTAGACTTATTTCTGATTCGAATTGTAGCAATGTTAGCTTTTTCCTGTACATCGGCATTAGGATTGTGATTTTGGCGATTATAATTTCGATAGTTTTCGGTGGAGTCTTGACTGAACTCATTAGCATGACCGTTATTGCTATTATTACACTGAGACGCTATGTGGCCTTGAGAGTTACATCTATCTAAAACACCTAATTTGAGATTTATTTCTTTTGTTTTGGTATTGGGTATGAAAGAAAGATTGTGAATTTTCATTTTTACTTACTTCGGGTTTTCTATCTTCAAAGTGGTGTGAAATTCTATTCATGGTTTTAACATTACGTCTCGCCGCATCATAATCGTCTAGTTTACTTACTAATACGTCTACATTTTTAATTTTGGAAGATCATCAATAAAATGTTCTTTCATTTCTATAGGTAACCTTTTCTTAATTTGATCTACTACTATTAATTCTTTTAAGGATTCAAAATCAGATACTTTAAGACCGCTAATCCATTCTTCCAAATGATTTCTTAATTCAAATGCTAAATCGCGCCAAGTGGCTGAAGATTCTTTTTTATGTGACATTAATTTCTGCCTAAATTCTTCTGGCGTCATTTTGAAGTGTTTAAGAAGTAAATCTTTTACATAATCGTAATTGTTCGCCAATGTTTCTGGCTCTCTAGCTATAATATTGGCGATTTCTAACGGAATTAAACTTAACAAATGTGTGACCCAATTTTCTTTTATTATATTCATTCGAGAAATTTGTCTTTCAAATAATGCTAAATAGAGACTATCAGTCTTATATAATCACTTTTGCTGTCAAAGTGAGATATTAATTTAAGCAAATCTATGGTTGCTTACCTGAATCAGCTATTGCAGAATCGTCGCCAAATATACAGAGGTGTCGGGGTACTTTTCGGTTAGCCGGGCGCCAGTGATATATGTACATATATAAATACATATGTATATACATAAATTTTTAAATATATACATCCATATATGCATATATTTGTGTATGTATATATATGTATCTGTAGATATGTGTAGATATATGTGTGCGTGTATATATACATGTATATATATTACTGGCGCCCGGCTAACCGAAAAGTACCGGTGTCGGTAACAGTGTCGCGAATTCAATGTTTTTTTACCATCTCAAAAAATGTCCAACGCGCCTAAAGAAGTTTTCACTTCAAAAAAAAAAAAAAAAATCATGCTTATTTCGCTCATAACAGACGATATAATAATAATTCATTTCACTTGAAATAATAAGGATTTTTTTTTTTTTTTTACAATGTGAAGTTAGTAGTTTAGTAGTTATAAAACGAACTCTCCTATGCCGCGTTTAACGTACAATTTCCAACTTGTTGTACTTATTATAAGTAGAAATTTTTGGTTCGAATCCACATATTTTCATTTGGTACCGGTCAAGCGACCGGTTGTTGGTATGTGTACAGCTAATATAATATTTCATAAACAATTCTATCATTAACATATGAAAAGGAAAAGCTTGTTTAGTATAAATTAGGGGCATAACTCCCTCTTCCCAGATATGAAAACAAAGATTTATTTATCAATACTGTCAATTAAAAAGAAAAAATATATATTGATCAATCAATTTCTATGCAGCAAATTAGCTTATAGTATCGTTAAGTTTTTTTTTAACCACAGCGTTGCTTACGCTATTTAAAACGCTTGCAGAAAGTGTAATTCCTATCTTACCCGCATAATCGCAATCTGACCAACCAATTCATTTATTTTCCTTGGAATCATGAACAAAACAGAAATGAATCAAAACCGAAATTAGTGGTCTTTTTCGGTTTCACTAAGGCAACGACTGGTAATAATGCGCCATCTAGTGATCTGCTTATAAACTATATTATACTAAATTGAGATGTTTCCTCAATGGAAATTTATCGTAGTAATGATACTACAGTTTCTGTAGCATCATTACGAAGAATGAATCATTGACATGATAAATAAATTTTTTCTTTCATTTTTTTCAATTATCAAAACATTCGGTAATTGCTACAAATATTCATATAAACAGTACAGTAGTATTTAATAGTCAGGATGTTTTAAAGAAAGGTTTGAACAGAAATCGTAACTGAATAATTAAATTCTACCAGATAAATAAAAAAAAAAAATCATAGACGAAGAAAAAACAGAAGAGAATATTTTTTCGTTCAAAATGCAGAATAATCTTCAAATTTGCTTCATTGATGAGATGTGTTTCCCTCTTCCTCCTCATTAAGGTTGTTCTCAAATCCAAACAGGCTATTTTCAGACATATTTTTTAATTTATTTTTGTTCGGAAGGGCATGAAATTCGACGGTGTTCTTATTCAGAAACTGCGTAATCAAATACGCTTTTCATTTTATGGTAAAGGCAGCAAATCTTTCAGAAAATATTGTCATAGTCGGCGTTTTGAACCGAATTCCCGATACTGCACTGCAAAAAAGAGGAAAAACTTGTCGTCACGTGACAATATGTCTCATTTTTAAAACTCAAAGGCATAAAATTGGCAGCCTGACTATTGAAGCGATTTGGAATCGAAATGAGTTTTCCATTTTTTTTTAAATAAAAAAGTTAGTTATTGAGTTGTTATAAGTGATTTGTGTCACGTGACAACGCATTTTTCCCCCATCTTCGCGCTGCCGCGTGCAGAACTTGATCCAAAACACTCACTTTGACAGTATTTTCTGAAAGGTCTTCTGCCTTTATAAAAAAAATTAAAACGCTATTGGATTACACGGTGTCTGAGTAAGACCACTTGGCAATTTCATGTGTTTGCGAACAAAAATGAATTGCAACATGTATCAGAGAGTAGCCAGTTTGGGTTTGGGGCCTTAAGTTATAAGCGATTGTTGTCTCGTGATAACAATTTCTTTTCTTTACCCCTGACGCGTCCTTAAATTCGGTTCAAAACACCAATTTTGACAGCCTTTTGTGATACATCTTCTGCCTTTACTAAAAGATGAAAAACTGTTCAATTACCAAGTTTCTGAAAAAAGGACCTGTCAAATTATGAATTTTGGAACAAGGATTTAAAAAATGTGTCAGAAAGTAGGCAGTTTGGATCTGAGAAGAGCCTGAATACAAAAAAGGGTAAGGTGGGTTGAAATTTCGAGAATATTTGTGCATGTTAGATAAAAATTTTGTCAAATTTCTTCTAAAACGTTTTTATGCATTTGACACTGGATAAAAATCTTTAGTTTATATATTTATATTTTTAACTCTATTCTTTCCGAAGCCGTAAATTTTCTTAGAAAAGATTAATCTTATCAGAATGTGATCTCCCCCAGGCATTTTAAGGTGGTTTTCAACTGACCTGCTCAACAACGCAAAATTTTCTGACACACTTTTAAACGCAAAAGGGCCAGCCTGACTATATTGAAGCGATTTGAAATCGAAATGAGTTTTACACTTTTTGAGAAATAAATTACTTATCGAGTTATAAGCGATGCGTGTCATGTGAAGACACATTTTTCCTTTTTTCCTGCTGTGGCGTCAGAAATTCGGCTCAAAACGCTGACTTTGACAGTATTTTCTGAAGGATCTTTTGCTTTTAATAAAAAATGAAAACGTGTTTCGATTATATAGTTTCTGAATAAGAACACCTGCCAATTTTATTCCCGTCCGAACAAAAATGAGTTTAAAAATATGTCATAAAGTAGCCAGTTTGGATTTAAGAACAGCCTTAAGAGAAATGAAACGCTGAAATGAGCGTATGCGCAATTCTACTTTAAACCTCATCATTATTATAACCTCATCACATAGCGCATAGTTTAAGCATGCTGCACTAAAAGAAATAGAAACATTAACTGTAAGGAGCAGTGCTACATTAACTGCAAATTCATATACATTATACATAATATTTTACTAATAAATTATACATTAATCAAAGGATGAAAAAAATTACAAACTAATTACATACTTAAACGACTTACATGACAACAAACTATATAAAAGTAAATTATTTATTATTTATTTATGTATTTTACAAAGTAGTCTTTAATCTTTAATTGCTGGAAACTATTATAATGAATCCGTTAATTTGCATTCTGTCATTGCTGAGCTTGGCCATTTCCAGGTCAAGCAGTACCCATGACCTATAAATTTTTAATTGATCTAGTCATTCATATTTCCTAGGCACTGTCCTAACCTAGATAAGTTAGAATTCTTAAAGAAATTTTGATTTTTTTTTCAATATACTTAATTCCATTATTTAAATTATTTTACTTTTTTTTTTCTATAACCCATTTTATGTTTATTACAGACATCACGCTATCAATCTTTCTTGAAGAATACTCAAGCGAAAAAATAAATAAATTGACTTTTAATGTAATTTTTTTTTTATTTTACATGTAATTCTTAGAGAGAGGGTGGAGGGGATACATTTACAGTTAATGAAAGTCTGTCAAATATGACATATTAAAATAAATTTAAACTGAATATAGACGTAGAACGCATATATATAGATTTTTAAAAAAAAGAAAGAAAAAAAAACTGTTTTTTAATGTTTGTATATTTTTTTCTGGAGATACTAAACCAAACTACTGTAATAAATTTTGTCATATTAAAAATACATTTTTGATTTTTTTTTTTTTTAATATTTAAAATATATATAGATTGTTAAAATAAACGTGTTTTAACACCTTCGCGACGAGCGTCTTTTACAGAATTTTTAATCTTTTACCACCGGTTTTTCAAAACAGAAAAACTGTTTTCGCCTAATTGAATCGTAAAAATGCTAGGATTACATAAGGCAAAGCTTACAATAAAAAATAACTGATGGGAATAATCGATGATTCTGAGCATCTTATGTGTCACGTATACGTGTCGCTCGTCCCCAAGGGGTTAATATGTTTGCAATCCCTCTCATCAGTTTGACCAAGTGTGAAAGTAGATTAATTTTAAAGCAATAATACATAATGAAACGTTTGGAAAGTAGACTTCCGAGTGACAATGACTTCAATATTATTTTGGCTTCACAAAAATCCAAAAGGGCTACTTTCTGACACATTTTTTAATATAATTTTGTTCGGAAACGCATGGAATTAGCAGGTGTTTTTATTCAGAAACTATGTAATCAATAGCGTTTTCCATTTTTTGATAAAGGCAGCAGATCTTTCAGAAAATACTGTCAAATTAGACGTTTTGAACTGAATTTCCGCACGAGAAAGGCACGTGACACGAATCGTTTATAGTTAGATGAGTAATTTATTTATTTAAAAAAAAAAAAAAAAAAAATGGAAAACCTCATTTCGATTTCAAATCGCTTCAATAGTCAGGCCTGCCAAATGCGTTTGCGAGCAAAAATGAATTTAAAAATGTGTCAGATTTTTTTTTTTTTTTTTTTTTTTTTTTTTTTTTTTAATTACACTGGATATGCACATTGAAAGCATCTCATATGGAGAATAAAAAGACCAGAATTTAAATAATAACAATAATAATAATAAATAAATAAAAGAAACGCATTTTTCCTCAATATTCATATATTTGTTCTGGAAATACTAAACGATACTACAATAATAAATTTCGTCATATTAAAATAACATTTTTGATGTATTTAAAAATATTTTTTTAATGTTTTAAAATATATATATTTTTTAATATATTTTCTCATCCCTCTCTGTACTTTGACCGACAACCAAATTGCCATTAATTTTAAAACAATAATACATAATGTATAATGTTTGAAAAGTAGACACTTTGTTATAACTAACACTAACGTATTTATTTCCGAATGAAAATTAATTCAGTATTATTTTCAGTTTACAAAACATTAAATAGTATTTCAAATCCTTTACAAAGCAATTAAAATAAACACCATCATATTGCCGCAATTATTATGCTCGTTACTTATTAAAAAAATACATACCCTATATAATCGTGTATAAGTCGAAGAATTTTAGACAAAGTTAGGGAGTTGAAAATGGGGGGGTCGACTGATATACGAATTAGTATAAAAAAAAAATAAAAAAAAAATCACAAATGCTTTAGAGTGTTTGTTCTGCTATAAACCCTTTGCATGTGAAGTTACACTCAGGAAGAAGTGTGAAGTGAAATAGCGTTCTGAAATAACGCAGTCCCTGGGTGTAGGTTGGAGAGAGAGATAAAAGCGGACAGTAGTCATTTCCCAGTGATTGACAAAAAAAAAAAAAAAAAAGGCTCATCAATAATGTCCCTGTAATTATTCTGCACCCATTTTCTCTTGGGATAGAATTTTCTTCAATACGGGCATTCCTTTCAACATTTTAACCCCCTTTTTAAAGAAGAGTTCAACTTGAGAATGCTTGTAGATTTCTCTCCTAAAAGTCCTACAATACAAAGAAGTACTATATTTCATCAGTCTAAGACGTTGTTTACCCTCGTAAATAAGGCTTGAATAGATTTTTCAAAGATTTTTTTTATTTTTAAGTATCATTAAATTGATGTGAATAGGTTTCAAAACAGTTTAAGCTTCTTCAGTTTTATATAATTATACAGTTTTAAAGCGTTGAATTAAAAAAAAAAAAAAAGTCTCATTAGAAATGTAAAAAAAAGTTTACTAATTTAATAGAAATTTATTATTATTATTATTATTATTTTAAATTATCGATTACAAATCATTTTGCAACATACTATGAGAAATGGGGTCGACTTATACACGAGTCGATTTATACAAGAGTATGTACGGTATATCGTTGCACTTTTTCCGAGAAATGTTTTAATCCCCCTCCCCTCCTCCCCTGTTCGATGTTATTTTAAAGTACAATATGCCCCGAGTTTTGTTTTATGACAAAAATCTCCAGAGATCTGCATTTGTGCGCTATTTATGATCAAAAACGAAAAAAGACGATATGGTAAGTATTAAAGAACTGTGGGAAATGCACAAAAATAAACGCTGAAAGATGGAACAAAAATAATAAAGTAAAAAGGTAGCAAATTAAGAATACGGGGAAAGTACAAAGAGCGAAAAATCGAATCCGACACAAAACATAATAACAGCATTAAAACTGATATTGACCGCAATAAAAGTAGTAATAATAATGGCAATGATATTCACACTGGCAATTCATTTATGGCACTGCAACATTTCCGGTTTTTACAGACCAACGTAATATTACATTAAAAAAAAATGAAGACACTAAGGTGAATTGTGATTTCTCTCTTTTATGTTTATGTTAACGAAACAATTTTCCATCGATTTGAAAGATTCTCAGGTGAACGCTCCAAAACTGCGATTACGTAATTTAAAATTACTATGTATATCTGACGGTGTGACAGACTTAATTCCACCCCATTCAACTTAGGGACAAATAAAGCGAATTCTTGAGACCAACAAAAAAAAAAAAAATGCAGGCATTTTAGAAGCGGAAAACTAAAGAAATAATAAGAAGCGCTGAACATAATAGCCGGGGAGATTCCATCTGCAGTTTCTTTTTTTAAAACTTCACGTGAGAACAAAACAATTTGAAGACACGTTAAAAGTTATCTGAGAAGTGCTGCTGCCACTCGCAAGGTATATCAAAAACGCTTTCGGTCATTGAACTTGGTCGGCACTTTTGAGCTGAAAATATTTTAAAGGTGATGTAATTATATATATCAACAGATTAAGGAAGGCAAAAAAAGAATGCACTAATGTATAATTAAATGTTTTTTAACAAAAATAAAGAATCCGAAAATTTTATACAATGGAGCACAGTTTATATGTTTTTCAGTTTATTTATTTTCTTCTATCTAGAACAGCCGTACTCAACCTTTTTTTTTTTTCGCGGGCCGCAATCATATATATATATGTGTCGTTAGGTGGGCCGTAAGACACTTGTATAATAATGTAAAAAAATATAAATTTTTATAGCAAATGCCGCGAACATCGTTGTTTTGAAATAGTGGTATAAAACTTTTGGCTGCCAACTTTTTCTGCAACAAAAATTTAACCCCAATAAGCCTTATTAGCTATATGATAAGTATAAAACGTAACAATATAACAATGCAATTTTTTTAATATAGAAATATGCAGTGCAAATTAAATTAATTTGGAATAATGTTTGTTTAGTGTTCAGGATTAAGAAATGTATACACTACTGTAGCACAAGTAAAACTATATGTAAAAAGAACTTTGACAATGGAAACGTCATGTAATATAATTTAAGGTAATTTTAAATTAGTAATTATAAATAACAAGAAATTGTCTTCCCATGAAATATATAAAATAACAGTGAAAATATTAAAAACATTTTATACACATCTCAATTAATTTTATAAATAGAGATTAACGATTATGTGTCTCGGGCCGCATATAAAAGATTGCCGGACCACATGAGGCCATATCGGGCCGCAGGTTGAGTATGGCTGATCTAGAATGTATTTGATTCGTGAAAATTTTCAACTTCCGACTTTTCGTTTTCACATTTTGGATGTCTTGAATACAATTCTATACTCGGAAAATAAGTGCTTGTCTGTGTATTACACAAAATTTGTAATTTCCCAAACTCAAATGATAAATCATTGAAATCGATGATATTTCATATTTAGTTAGACTACTGATTATATTTTGATGTATATCGCTCAACAGGTGGTGTTGCTATCTATGTTTTTCACAATTTCCATGATAACCATATCTCGGCATCTGCGGGATATAATTCCACCAAATTTCGTAATGTTAGAATTTTTTTACTATGCAGATTTAATTTTGGATTTGATCACTCGCCAAAAAACGTTGCTATGCTATGCTTTTTGCGATGACCATTATTATAGCTGTATCTTAGTTTCTATAGTGTAGAAATAAAGCAAGTTTTATATTTGAGGTTATAATTAAAAATATACATGTTGATTTAATTTTGCATACCCAGCAAGGGTCGCTGCTGTGTTGTGTTTATTATTATTATTATCCGCATATCATTGTAATTCAATATTAAATTTTAAGATATGCACTACATTTCATAGGTATAATTTATTGATGTGTACCTGCGCAGTTGAAATTAATATTAGAAAAATGTTTTGTGATGGTCACACACAGTATACTAGTGTCCTTTGTATTCTGATGATTAAAAGTTTTTGTTTTTATTACACCGTAAAGTTTTAATTTTATTTATACAGTAAAACCTGTGAAACCGGTCCCTTAATATAAGAGAGCCCTACCTTAAATGGAAAATATTCATGTTTCTATGGAAAATAATGCAACATAATTTTAATGATCTGGGTACCTGATAAAATGAAAACTCGGAAACCTGTCTAAAAGCATACAGAGCCTACAAAGGCGAAAACCTAACTGATGCTCTACGTATTAGCGTCCCGTTGAGTTGACCCACTCGAAAACACCCGCTCGCTAATGTTAATCCTATGAGACAGCTATTTTGTAACATCTGGTTTGCATTTCAATGTTTTTGTAAAAATTTTCTGCATTGGATAGCTAAGGTTGATCATTTTCATTGGTCGTTTTTTTATTTATTTTTTGTTTTGTTTTGTTTCCACTTTAGACGCTTTTCCAAATTGCTTAATTTTGCATTTTTCCCTCTGGCTTTAAAATTATTAACTAAATTTATACTTTTTATGTCTTTCTGCCCAGGCTATTAGCAATCGGGTACAGTTCACCTCCTCTAAATTTTTAATTCTATTATTAATTTTATTTGATTTTTTTTTATTGTTTAAATCATTAAATTGTAACTAATTTATATTTAAAAAAATTATATGTGGCCCTGTTAGCTTAGTCTGCCCCCCCCCCCCCAGTGTTTGGTGTTTTCACGTATACCAATTCCAGTGCTCAAGAATTTATACTGCAGATTCCACCAACCGGCTGAACTTAACTATGCATCAAGAAGATCGCATAATTTCCCTGTCCACCGCCGATAGACGATTGCGATTATCATGCTTTCTGATTAGTTGTTAAACCGAACGCTTCTTAAGTCATTACTGGTTGAACTTGGGTTCCAATATATCTATTAACTTCTATATAATCTAATTAATTTATAACTGTAATATAATGAATATTATAGTAATATAATCTAATTAATTTCTATATAATCTAATCTCTATCTAATCTAATATTTCTATATAATCTAATAATATATATTAATTTCTTACATTATATCTTCATAATCCTCTAAAATACCGGAAATGACTTAAAAAGCGTTTGATTTTACAAATAATCAGAAAGCGTAAAAGTCCCAATCGTCGATCGGCGGTGAAGATGGAAATTATGCAAAGCCACCATAAAATTAAAAGGAATGTAAGGCAATTCAACACCCATCGCATTGGTACATTGGATAGCTGAGATTGAGCTCTATAATCACCATTTTTACTTTGCAGGGTTTTTTTTTTTTTTTTATGAGGATACTTTCACTTTCGAAACCAGTTCCGAAAGTAAACGTATCCTAATAAAAAAACCCTGCAAACAAAATCAAAAAAGCAAAAATTGGCGATTGCAGAGATTGATCTCATCTATCTAATGAAAAAAAAATAATAATAAAAAAAAATCGCTTTAAAATATTGAATTGTAAACGAGATATTATAAAATAACTGTCTCATAGGATTTTTTTTTCCGGACTCTAGCGATTCCGTTATATTAGGTATTCCAGTAATGTGCACACTCTTTTACTTCGATATAAAATAAATAAATATTACATTGCGTAGTCCCGGTTTATTCATGAAATTACGCTAAATAATACTAATAACAAGAATGATAGTAATTAAAGTATGGATGGCTATTCGCTGTTTACATTTTAAAAATTGGTTGTCACCAGTGGTTTCTGTATTTTTTTTGTTTCCATTTTATTTATGGAAATATTAGTAGTTTAAAGAAAAGCAGCAGAGATGCTGTTGAGCTGTGAGATTTTACACTTAATATATATATATATATATATATATATATATATATATATATATATATATATATATATATATATATATATATATATATATATATTAGAAATATTTTGCCAAGATAAAAATATATTTGCCAAAAATACATTTTAGAAATATTTTGCCAAGATAAAAATATATTTGCCAAAAATACATTTTAGAAATATTTTGCCAAGATAAAAATATATTTTAAAAATATTTTGCCAAGATAAAAATATATTTTAGAAATATTTTGTCAAGATAAAAATGTATTTTAAAAATATTTTGTCAAGATAAAAATATATTTTAGAAATATTTTGCCAAG
Source organism: Maratus michaelseni (assembly GCA_963931845.1). Classification (NCBI taxonomy): domain Eukaryota; kingdom Metazoa; phylum Arthropoda; class Arachnida; order Araneae; family Salticidae; genus Maratus; species Maratus michaelseni. The sequence continues at coordinate 132,625,361 of OZ007587.1, forward strand.
ATAAAAATATATTTTAAAAATATTTTACCAAGATAAAAAAATATTTTAGAAATATTTTGCCAAGAAAAAATAGATGTTTACATTTAAAAAATTAGTTGTCATCGGTTGTTTCAGCAACAATATTGCTTTCGTTTGCATTACATTTTGTTCATCGGCAGTAAAGAAAAGCACCAAAGCATCCTGATCTTCCCCGTTTAGCTGTGAGATTTTAACACTTAAACTAAAATGTAAATATTTTAGAAATATTTCGCCCAATAAAAATCAAAGAAACACCCTTCAAGAAGAGTATGCTGATGAGAAATTTGAATAATAGAAGACATTCCAAGGCTATAGGATTAACATTATAGAAGGGAATTTGTAGATTTTTATTGTGATTTTTTTTGCTGAAATCAAGATAAATTTTATAGGTGGAACCCCTAATCTTGCTTGTATAGAGAAAAGGGGAGATGCGATACAATTTATTGTTTAACGCCTATCTTTTAGATTCGAGAATCAGGAGATTTTAACAAAACAGGTCCCCAAGATTTGTTTTCTTCATGTTGGGTCCACTGTCAAGAGTTGAGTTGTACTTAGGTTTATTTTTCTCATGGTGGGGATAGAATTTTCTGTTAAAAATAACTTCAGAGAGAAATTCCGCATAATTCTCAGAAGGGAGGAGAAGGAAGATTTAAATCCGACGAATCGGAAGCAAGGGGGATAACTTTTCTTCTCAGAATGTCAGGTCAGGATTCAAGAAAGAAGCCTTGGAGAAATTTTTCAGAAGGGTCCGAGGAATTTCGAAACCGAAACCCCTCCCACTTCCCTTTTCGCATCAGCTGGAATTCGGCCGCTTGATGTCTTGGTCTTGACCAATCTTGATTGATCTCCGGAGCCCTGGAGACTACTTTTCCGGTTCTTTTATTTTGAATGTCGTTTGTGGAACCATTTGCGGACCATTTTCATTAGCATTATTGCTATTTTTATGACATCTTTCGGGGAAAAGGCGATCTCGTTTCGTTTTTCTTTTCATGCTGTCCTAGAATTTTGGACAGGATGCGAATGAATTGGTACTGGGATAATTAAGGACCACCTGGACTGAGACTGGATGACAATCTTTTAAAACGTCACGGTTTTTTGAAAATACGAAAGTTTCCGCAGGGCTACTTGCCCTGGGGCATGTTTAGATGCCCTTCAAAATTTAACCTTAGCGACAAGATTGGAATTTTCGGCGCCTAGTTACTGAATTTATGGAAAACTTATTGGAATGGTTTGGAATCGTAAGTTATAAAGTTTAATGCGATAAGAATACAACTTGTTAGGAACGAAGTATCTTACTCAATTAAAATTATCCCGTTGAATTGTAATGTTCTTCAGCCTTTCACGGGAAGTAAGATATTCTTATGTAAAAAGAAAACATCATGATAGTCACAAAAAATATATGCTTATAGGAATAGGTTATTCTCAAATCCAAACTGGCTACTTTCTGATACAATTTTTAATTCGTTTTTCTTCGCAAACGCATGAAATTAGCAGGTGCTCTTATTCAAAAACGTTGTAATTGAACTGATATTTCCATTTTTGGTAAAAGCCTAAAATCTTTCAGAAAATGCCGTCAAAGTTGACATTTTGAGCCGAATTTCCGGACGCGACTATGGGGAATAGAAAAAAAAACTGTTGTCACGAGACAACAATCGCTTATAACTCAAGATGTAATTAATTTAACGAAAAAAAGCACTTATAATAGCTGCCAACCTGCTGTCCCTTTTCGTAGCCATATTTCGAGCTAAAAATTCTCCTTAATAAATGAAATTAAATAAGTATCACATAGAAATAAAACACACTTTATTAAATTAAATTTCCGATTCAAAACATGTTTAATACTTGACTTGAAAAAAAAGTGTAGCGGCTGGCAGCTATAATTTAGTTCAAATAATTTCCATCTGTCATTAAATATTTTACACTTTAATAACTTAAAATCTAAATTTATAAGGCAGTTCTTAAATTAAGCACTATTACTTTTAACTTGATCGTTTTCACGTGTAAATACATAAACATTTATAGTGCACTGGATTAGATTTAACTAACTTATCTTAATTTATTACCAATAAAGTAATATGTCTTTCAAAAACATTGCCAAAACAGAATTTTAAAATGGTTTTATTTTTTAGAGGCAATAATGAAAGATCAGTCCGTAATAAATTGTGATAAAGCATTTTTATATTGTTAATATTACGCAAATAAAATCTTATTGAAAACCCAAACAAAGTATCATACTTTTATGAACGGGGTGAAAAGAAAACAGTGGACCCGTGCGAAATTTCAGAACCGCAATCCTTGAAATTATTTGCTGATGTGTATTTCATTAATTTTTAATCAAAATGTGAGTTAACCTGTTAAAAAAATCTTGACATGATATTCCAATCATCGCTGTGCGTTTTGTATGTACTTAGAAATGAAATATTTACATCAGAAATAATATATATAACGATTATAACATGAAACTTTTTCTAATGTTTCAATGTCAAATTTTTATGTACAAAAAAAAAAAAAAAAAAAGAAAAGAAAAGAAAAGAAAAAAAGAAATGGGTAATGTAATAACAATCTTAAATATTCAAGACAGTATCACCAAATCATGCTAATTTTTTTTTATGGAATTATATTATAATAATGTACATAGATGCAGCGTTACATAAAAAATATGTTAAAAAAATCTTGACGTGATATTCCAATCATCGCTGTGCGTTTTGTATGTACTTAGAAAAGAAATATTTACATCAGAAATAATATATATACGATTATAACATGAAACTTTTTCTAATGTTTCAATGTCAAATTTTTATGTACAAAAAAAAAAAAAAAAAAAAAAAAAAAATGGGTAATGTAATAATAACAATCTTAAATATTCAAGACAGTATCACCAAATCATTCTAATTTTTTTTATGGAATTATATTATAATAATGTACATAGATGCAGCGTTACATAAAAAATATTTTTTGTAGTGAAAAATGAAATAGTTTGATTTTTCTTTTTGTGAAATCTGTATATTATCTGTATCTGCGGATCATTTAATTAATTTGGATTAACAAGCACGAAAAGGTAAACGATAATCAACAGGACTTTAAGCGATTCTCAAACAAACAAACAAAATATTTTTCCGCGCTCAACAACGTGAAACTTTCTGACACATTTTCTAGCTCATTTTTAAACATAAAAGAATCATACTTGGGGGTATAATTATTCAAGGGATTTGTAATCGAACATTTTCCGATAAATAAATTACAATTGAGTTCTTATAAGCGATTGTTGTTTCAGGACGACAATTTTTTTTCTCTTCCCTACACTGCCGCATTCCGAAATTCGATTCAAAACGCCAAATTTGATAGCATTTTCGGACAAAAGAGTTCTTTCTGCCTTTACCAAAAAATGGAAAAACAGTTTGATGACATAGTTTCTTAAGAGGAGCACCTGGAAATTTGATACGTTTGCGAACAAAAATAGATTAAAAAATGTGTCCGAAATTAGCTAGTTTGAATTTGAAACTTTATGAAAACATTATTGTAGACACATTTTAAAACTGCATTATTTATGTAATGTACATATACAAGCAAAAATTTTCTGCTCTATATGCTACTTAGAGTAAGTAAATTTCGAAACCTAAAGGTATGAATGAAAAATGTTTGATATATTATCCGTTTTTCTTGGAATCTCGAAGTTTACATCCCATTCCATTTTGTTAGAGTGAACAATTACTATGAGGTAATGTAGTTTACACGAATTTTAAAAAATAATTTTTCTATCAACTATAAATGGAAATGTATAGTATCTTCATATATTTGTATCTTCAGAGTAAAATATATGCATTTTGTGGCCCGAGGCATATGTGTGCCCCTGTGATAATCAGGCCCTGCACTCGAAGGAATTTTCTCAAAGCTGTGGACCAGATTCTGTTACTCAGAATCAGAGCTGAATCTAGGAATCTACCGATTTCAAGCACTCTTTGCCATTCATATGAACTTACAATGAAAAATTAATCTTACTGTATTACTGCACGCAGTAAATATTTCCATCTTTCGCTTTGTTGGTAATGTGAATTTATTCAATTTGATTGCATGACCATGAAGGAGAATAAATAACTTATATGGTGAAACCCCCAGTTATTCACACCTGACCAGTAACTGACACTGCAGCAAAAAATCTAACTCAAATAAACATTTTCTTGTAAATTCTGCAAAGTAATGTCATCTAGTGGTAACTTATTTGTCTTAATTTTTGACTGACCGTAATTTCGCGCGTATACGCCGCACCTCAGAAAATTCGAATTCCTATCAGAATTTATTTTAAATGAAATGTGACTTACTTCTGCTTAGCACTTATTTGACTTCTCATTTTCAATAAAATTTCCGGTTTTTTAAAAGACTTAACTAAGATGCGGGCGCATATTTATAATTTGACTTTATAATTTGACTTATATTTTTCAGCTGTTGGTTTTTCAAAAAAGAGATTGTGTCAGTTACTGGCGATATTGACAATATTTATAACAAAAATTAATTTTTAGTAATAAAAAAAGTATATTATTTCAAAATTTCGTCAACAATACTTTTTTAATGTATCTTTACTATACTTTCAAAAACAAAGATAAGTATAAAATATATTTAAAACTTTGTAATAGGGATTTGAACAAGAAAAAATCCTTAAAGTATCAGTTACTATGGGTTTCACCCTATAACAAATTTTAGCAATACACAAAATGAGTTATATTTTCAATGTTAGAGGAGGAAAAAAACAAATAACATTTTTTTATATTCAAATTAAAATGTTGACGTTTATGATTGGAATACCGCTTCAAGAAGTTTTTCCAAGTATGAATTTTTGATTAAATGTAACTTTTTCCCATTTCGTTTTTTAATTTTTAAGTAAAAATATAGTTAAGGAGATTCAGGGGTGGAAAATCTGCTCCAATTGCTCCGAACTGCTCCAATTTTGATTTCCTGCTACATTCTGCTCCAAAAATAGCAATTTTTTAAAATTCTGCTCCAATCTGCTCCAAAAATGGAAATTTAATCTAAAAAATTAGAATTAAAAAAAAAAAAAAAAAACTTCATTAACTTTGTATAGGTTTGGCAATGCACTGCTATGATGCATGTAGCTAAGATATGCAGCATCATTTAAGCTTAAGAATTATCTCTAACTGAATAATGGATTATACTACATAATCATTGTCTTACATTTCAGTTTTTATAATATAACATATCTTAATCCAAAGAGGATGATTACTCCAAAACACAGCTGATGTACAATCTATCAAAAATAAGCATTATTGAAAAGATATCCAGCATTAAGACTGTTCTCAAACAAAATATTTTCCCCCTGAACAATACAGAAATTTCTGACACATCCACAAACTATTTTTAGATGTAAAAGTATGAAATTGGTAAGGCATGACTGCTGAAGTAATTTGAAATTGAATAGCAGTTTTTGATAAATGTCACATTTTATGCTATAAGTGATTTTTGAGGCATAAAGACCTTTACAGAACTGTAGCATCCTAAAATTGAGTTAAAAATGCCCACTTTCATAACATTATAAAAAATAATCTTTGTTTTTATTGAAAAATAGAAAATGCTATTTGATTTCAATTCTAAAACATAAGTTTGTTCTACTACAAAACCATTAAATTCTGATACAGAACTGCAATTTATTCTGATACAAAACAAATTTTTTATTTTCTACTTCTGTATTATGAGACTCCAAATCAGAAGATTTGTTATTATTATAAAGTGTGCTTTAGCCAATTAGCCAAAATATTGGTTGCTGTCGTTCTTTAGCAGTGGACTGGTCACGAAGATTGTAAAAAACAAATTGCATGAAATCAACATTAATACTGTTGATATAGAAGCATGCACTCTTCACAAAGTCCACAATGCATTTGGCCACGGTTTTAAAATGTGTCTTATTGACTTATACTACTTTTTTAAAAGAAAACCACTGTGCAGTCTAGTGATTACTCGCAGTTACAGGTATCACTTGGGTTATTTAAATTTACTATCAAATGTTTGTCATTTGCCAAAAATATACAATAACTATTGTAAGTAAACATATTTAACTTGTTACATTCTGTTTTTAATTTAAATCCTTTCTTAAATATTTTCCTAAATGTTAGATAAATCGGATTATTTTTTAATTTCTAAAAGGGTGTAAAATATTTGTTGTCAGAATATGGTATATTCATTATGTATTATTGGAATGTGGAAAGTCAATTCATCTGTTATAGTCATATTACTACAAATTTTGAAACTCTCTAAGTATATAATTTTTTTTTCTTGTATTTTATACATTTATTGCATTTTATACTGTTGAAATTGTATATATGCACTATTTTAAAGAAAAGTTCATTAACAAAGCATATTTGCTTTTAATTTGGAGCTGCTACAAAATGTAATTAACCCACTCCAAAATTGTAATTGACGTGCTCCAAAACTGGCATTTACTGCTCCAAAACTGTAATTAACCTGCTCCAAAACTGGCATTTACTGCTCCAAAATTGCAATTTGACCTGCTCCAAACCTGCTACAAAAACGGATTTTTGATTTTCCACCCCTGGGAGATTCTCAAAAAAATATTTCCCCCGCCCAATATTGTACACGCCAATTTCATGCCCAACAACGCGAAACTTTCTGACACATTAACAGATTCATTTTCAAACATAAAAGCACGATACTCGTAGGCATGGTTATTCAAGTGATTTGGAATTGAACAGTTCTTCTCATTTTTCGATAAATGAATTACATTTTAAGTTATAAACTATTGTTCTCTGATGGCAATTTTTTTTTTTTTTTTTTTTTTTTTTTTTTTTGCGTTCGGAAATTTGGTTCAAATTGACAACTTTGATTGCAGTTTCTGAAAGATATTCAACCTTTACCGAAAAACGGGGGGGAAAAGTTGTTCGATACATAATTTTTGAATAAGAGCACCTGCCAATTTCATGCATTTGCGAACAAAGCTGAATTCAGGTAGCCAGTTTGAATTTGAGAACAAGCTGACACATTTGCATTTGTTATTTTTTTTTTAATTTCAAACTGATATTTCAACATTTTTTATTGGTATATTTATATTATATAGTATTATATTTATATTTATTTATTTATAACTAATGAAAATTTAAGGAAAAGAACATTATACATCATGTGAAATAAGAAGTTCCCACAATAAGCCTTTGGAACAAGAAAGTCATTTGTTATAGCAGTTATATGCTACATTATAGCAGTTATATGCTACATTATAGCAGTTATATGCTACATTATAGCAGTTATATGCTACATTTGCAATAAAATTTGTTACCGATATCGATTGTTATATAATAAAATTATACATTCTTTGGACATGTAGCATTAATAATTTGAAGTAGGTCAATAAAACGCAGTTGAAGATAAGAGGTTTACGTAATCTTCTTGCCAAAGAAGGGAAAAAATGCATTAACTTGTTAAACGGAAACGTGGATCTTGTAAATGATAAAAATTATCTTTTTGATCCAGATGTTTGCGTAGTGCCTGTTTAGTTTATCTATAGTATCTACTAGGTAGAGAAGAGAGTAAAAGTGTAACATTTTGTATTACAAAATGATAAACTGATTTCTCGAAAATGGCGGTTTTTTTAATATGAAGTGATAACTTGATACTTTAGTTTGCATTGGAAAACATCATTTCACCAGGTTATAATAGTTTTGGAACGGATCCTTTGATTTTGATTATTCTTTTTTAGTTCGAATAAGCTCGTTAGGGTAGTTTTTCAAAGAGAACTAAAGTATCACTAAAAATGAAATATAGTACAAAAATTAAACATGACAATTTGTGAACAATCCCTTCTCATTCAACAAGTTTTAGTGAGAAGCTAAAAAACAGATCACTCTAACGCCGATATCTCTCTAAATTTTTACGATATTTGACTGATTTTTTTTTAATAAGTTGCTCGATAGAGTTGACTATTAAATTATGCAAAAAGTTCCTTGTTATCTTTCGCGCATGCGCAGATAAAAATTATTTTATACAACTGCCCATATTTCCTTAAATATTTAATATATTTATATTCCAATTGCACTATATTGTTTCTACTACATTTTGTCAATTTTTCTGAAACTGGCGTTAAATTTGGTTAAAAACCCTGTATGTTATAAGCAAAAAAACATGCAAGAATTTTTTTAATTAAAAAAAAAAATCGCTATATCTCTATTAATATACATGCTATTCTTACCCAAATGAATACACATATTGTACAATGTCTGCCTATGTATATTCTGTAGCGATAGATCATTTTGTGCATTTTATTTTACAGGGTGAACCAAAGTATTCTTTTTTTTTCTTTAATATTTTTTTAGCCCCCTAATTGACCTCCTTATCAAATCGACGTTGATAAATATGAAGTCAAACCTGTTCTTTTTAATCCTGAAATTCCAGAAGAATCTGACAAGTATATTTTTAAATATTCGACAAAATGTCCAAAATTGAAAGTTGCCGGTCATTAATGGCCATATAGTGTACATCATAATTCAAGATGTGCGATAGATTAGATTTTCTTGCCACTTATTTTACATAAGTGAGAAAAACAATTACTTTTGAATGAAATGTAACCTTAGAATGAAGAACCTTTTGATATGTAATAAACAGTCTTATATTTTTTGCTATATTCAATAATTAATTTATGGCTTTTAAAATTTATTGGAATTTTTATTTTAATTTCACTCACAATTTACATCAGATAACGACCCAATTCGACTAATGCAAAAATATATTTTATAAATCTTCTTCAGTTTTCTTTCTTTATTGTTTTTTCTGTTCAACAACGCGAATTTTCATGGGGCAATCTCAAAGTAATTTTCATATTTTATTGAATATTTCATGTACTCTCATTCAAATTTCAAAGCTGCGAAATCACTAATATCCTAAATGAGATACTTCCTTGATTATACAATATTGTTGACCAATGGCCAACGATACGTGACTTTCAAGTCTTGAAAATTGATTCGAAACTCAAGATTTACTCGAGATTTACGAGATTTACTCAAACCTGTTTTACTTTTTATAGGGAAATGGAAAGCGTTGTTTGATTCCTTGAGATGTCGATAAAAATATTTGGAAATGTTATTCATTTAATGGTTATTTCACGACGTTATATGTGTCCGTAAGTACATTAAATTTACGGGTTACATTTATTTAGATACCGACAAATCGAATGAGGTTTCTCATTTTCCATAATCGTCTTTCAGATAACGGTGACAAATTTGGCGTTTTAAGATGATTCTCAAATGACCTGCTCAACAACATGAAACTTTCTGACACATTTTTAAACTCAACGACATAAAATTGGTAGGCCTAACTATTGAAGCTATTTGGAATGGAAATGCGTTTTCTATTTTCTGATAAATAAATTACTTATCGAATTATAAGCGATTCGTGTCACGTGACGACACGTTTTTCCCTTTCTTGTGCTGCGGCGTCGGAAATTTGGTTGAAAACACCGACTCTGACAGTATATTCTGAAAAATCTTGCCTTTACCAAAAAAGGGAAAACGTAATTCGATTACATTGTTTATGGATAAGAACACCTGCCAATTTTATGCGTTTCCGAAGAAAAAAATGAAATCAGAAATGTGTCAGAAAGTAGTTCTTTTGGATTTCAAAATAGCCTGGCCGATTTTCGGTATCCGACAGTGAGAGAAAGGATTTTTATCAGGGAGTAAACATCTATAATTCAAGAAGAACCACAATGTACAAGACAAGGCAAAACGCCGTTCAACTCTTTGGCACAAAAATGGTGATATAACGCAAATTTGACGAAACTTGCGCATAAAAATAACTTCATGATTATGTCTGCAAGATTCACGCAGTTGAGTGGGGAAAAAAAAAGTTGAGTATAATAAGCATTAGCAGTTATATCATGAAGATATTTGCATTCCAAGCGTAGCATTTATTTTCATGTAGAATTAATTTCATTATCTCTTTATTCCACTGTCGTCTTACTTACATTTTCAGAAAACTAATTAACGTTATAATTAAAGAAAAAAATTCACATTATTACAGATACATCGTAACTGTCAAGGAATTTAAAATGTGACGAAGAAAAAGTGGGGAAGGGAAGAAACCTTGGACATTCTTGAAAGAGTACTTTTCAATTCATTTATTCCAAGAGGATGGTTCGAAGGAAAATCATATAAAAATTTTTCGCACTTTGATATTAAAAGTGGGTTAGGTCATGCGAAAAAAAAAATCTGTTCGGTTTTTTATAGGAAAATCAAAAACCTTTCATGTTCTGTATAGGAGTATATGCAAGTATCATGCATTGAACGAATAAATAAATAAATGTTAATGTTTCAGAAAGCAGTGAGTTAACATTTATGAATAGTTTTAAGAATTGTTCCAATTTTTTATATCTCCCCTCCCCCCGCTCAAAACCACGAATCTTTCTAACACGTTCAGAAACTTGTAGCAACAGGTTAAATTATTAAATTTAAATAGATATTAATTTTAATTACATTTTGGCTATTGATATTTTTACATGTTGCCACTTTTACCGCGTCTATTTTTAACTGTTACCATTCTTGCCGTTCCTTTTTTACTGTTTATTTATTTATTTATTTTTATTTTATTTTACCGCGCAGTGTTATTATAAAAAGATGTTTACATTCCTGCAGCATATCTCTTTATTTAAAATTAATTTCATTATCTCATTATTCCACTGCCATCTTACCTACATTTGCAGAAAACTAATTATTGTTATAATTAATAAAATTAAAACGTATAATTCTAAACAATGATTACAGATACATCGTGTCAAGGAATTTAAAATGTAACTAAGCGCAAACAGTTGAGAAGCCTTCTACATTCTTGAAAGAGTGCGTTTCAATTCATCAATTCCAAGAGGGTGGTTCGAAAGGGGAAATCATAAACAATTTTTCGCGCTTTGATATTTAAAGTGGGTCAGGTCATGCTAACGAAAGATCTATTCCGACTTCCTTTTGTTCTGTGTGCTTGGGCGATCATCCCAAGAAATCTTGAGGCAAGGGTGGAGTTGGTTTCTTAGACTTTAGTCTACCGGTTCGTTGTTATGTTGATATGGAACGCTTCCAGGAGACTGGCGATTCGTTCTAAAAAAGTGTTCCTCTTGCTCTAGAAATATTTTTTGCTACCTGTCTAGAAATTATATTTTATTGACATTCTCATCACAGGGGTCGGAAGTAGCGCGCTACAAGTAGCGAAACTACCGTAGTCACTACTTTTTACAGAAGTTTGTAGTGTAGCGCGCTACTTTTTGAACAACGTAGTTTGTAGCGAGTAGCGCGATACAAAAAATCAGTAGTTTGTAGCGAGAACCGACGCTACTTTTCAGGGTAAAAATGTAGTTATTTCCAAATCACGTGACCGAAACTTGATTCTTTTGCGAAAAACTTATTCTGCTGAACAATTTGCGAATCTCAGATGCAGTGTATAACAACACAACGCATGAAGTCCTAGATTTTTACCATTGGCACTTGCTGCTAAAATCAAGTACTGACCCACCAAAGGAATTAATTTTCTTGCTGGCAACATTTGTCTATTTACTCTTTACTAGGTCTTCCTGTTTTAACACTACGTTTCTTATTATTCAGAATTATTGCTTTATTTACAGATTTATATGTTGTTTGCATTTAGAGTTGTCTCTCTGTAATTTTCTAGATTGTATAATATCTCTCTTAATTTTGCTGCGAAATTTCTAATGTGTGTATAAACTAACATCTTGGTGACAAATACAAAACATTTTCTTGTATGTTATATTTCTTAATTTTTTAATCCCTTCGTTTATGTCGCATTTATTTAATTATATACTGGCAGACGCGATATAACGAGGTCCTCCTAGTCGCTTTAATATTTAACCCGTTTCTTCAATTTCTAATGTAAATTGAACCCTTTGACAAAATGTGAAAGTAGCGAAGTAGTGACTACATTTAAAAAGTAGTTTGTAGTCGCTACTTTTTAAAACAAGTAGTTGTAGTTGTAGTTAACTACATTTTCGATAAAGTAGTTGTAGTTGTAGTTCGCTACAATAAAAAAGTAGTTTTTTCGACCCCTGCTCATCATACTTCTGCAATTTTTCATAGTTAAATTAGAAATATTTACATAATAAAGACAACGTCTTCAACTATTATTACAATATTTTTGTAGCTGAATTTAGCCTATGGAATTCATTGAATTAGTAATAAAACGATATTTTTCATCAGACACTTTTGCCGATAAAATGGGTCATTAACACTTACCTTAAAGCTGGACGTAGATAAAAGCCAATATCTACGGGAAAAACAGGCCCAGTTTAACAATATTCTTCAAACGGGGCAAAAACGTATCCCAGAATATATCACGGCATCCGTGAAGAAATTTTACAAGATGTTGAGTCTCAAAATATAAATACCAGATAAGGATGATCTTTTTAGACCTCTTTATTTCCCAGGGGGGGGGGGGAAAGATATAAAGACGCGTATTCTTATAATACATTACTTATCATCATCAGAATCCATCACGACCTCAGCGATGAAAGTATGCAAGATGGTGAGTACCAGAATATAAACATAAGATATGAAGGATTTTTTGAAATTCACTTTTCTTGAAATCCTCCTTTCTCACAAGGAAAGGGAGCAACGTATCGCTGAATATATCATTGTCTTCGTGATGAAATTTTGTAAGATGAGTCTCAGAGATAAACATCAGATACGAATATATATATACAATACCAATGTTAACTGAAATACAATGTGGTACGGAAAAAGAAGCGATTAAGAAAAAAAAAATGAAGAAACAACAATATTCGATTTTTTTTTTCTAAATAAGTTTCAGATAATAGAATTTTAAGGCATTTATTAAGGAAAAATATAAATGTTTTTTTCACCAAAATCTGTAGTTTTGATTTATATACCAGTGTGTTTGTGTACTATTAATTTGTAGTGTAAATTAATATTACTATAAATATATAAAAATATATACTGAGATTTCATGTTTATTTAATTAAAAAAGTTAAAAGATACTTTAGTTTTACTTTTTAGCCAAAGAAATGTTTAATACTCTGTGAACGGGATGTCTATAAAGTTTTTCTGTCTAAGCCGGAAATCTGTCTAAAGCGGAATTTTTTTTCAGTCCCAAGCGATTCCGCCTTAGGCAGATTTCACTGTATTTTTAATTCAACCCTTTAGCTCTGCTTCTCCAGACTTGTAGATATAAAAGTAGGGCTCAAGTTAAATCTTTATCGAAATGCAAATAAATAGAATATTTTTTTATATACAAAAAATTCTACGGGTAAAATAAACAAATTCTTCACTTGAATTATTTCTAAACTTTTAAAACAATATTGCTTCTGCTCTTTTAAGGCTTATTCACCTTAGGCTTAAAATACCAGCTCATGAACGCGAAACTTTCTGAGACATTTTCTGACTCATTTTTATACGTAAATGCATAAAATTAACAGGACTGACTATTGAAGCGATTTGGAATCGAAATAGGTTTTCCATTTTTTGATAAATCAATTATACTTATCGACACGTTTTTCACCTTTTTCGTGTTGCAGCGTCGGAAATTTAGTTTAAAACGCCCACTTTGACAATATTTTCTGAAAGATCTTCTGCCTTTACCAAAAAATGGAAAGAGTGTTTCGATGACAAAGTTTCTGAATAAGAACACCTCCCAATTCCATGTTTCCAAACAAAAATGAATTAAAAAAAAAAAAAAAAAAAAAAAAAAAACATAAAATAGCGAGGATGTGAGAACAGCCTTAAATACATTATACAACTACACACAAAAATAAAATCATTTTGAACCAATTAAATTTAATATTAAAATAATTTAAATCGTAAAACAATTATTAAAATTGCTCTTTTTTTAATTCAAAGACTTTATGTTCCTGAATATAAGTAAATAAAAGAAAAGGTGTTTAAATAAATATTTTTGTTCCTTCTGCGGTTGTGAATGATTGCTTCGAAAGAAAAAAAAAACGAAGGAGAATTGCATGTTTTAATTGGGTGTTGAAGGACCGGGTGGTCTCGGTCGTGCGTCGCCCCTTCTAAAGGCGCCTCTGAAACAAAAGCTGCAGACTTGAAATTCACGTGATACAGATTCATTTTCTGGAATTCATCTGGAAGCATTGTGAAAACGCTATCTCGTTTCTTACTTATCAGTTATCGGGAAAGTTCCGTTGTTGTATCCTTAAAATGAAAGCTACAAAACGTTCGTCTTGGACAAGATCGATCGTTTCCATATGACCAACTCCCAAGAAATCTTTGGTTAACAGGTGGTGACAGTACGTGGGAACAAATGGTATCGTTAGCTATCTGTACTTCGGCTAATTAATGTGGTGCTGGTGCACATAGGCGATTTAATGAAGTGTTATGCATTTTTTTAATTAGAGGATTTCTAAAAACATTATTTATTTTGAGATTATCAATAATAACTTTTTTTCATTATATGAAATTTACGACAAACATTGTTTTTAATTCTTGATAACGTAATAAAAAAAAATGTATTTATGACTTCGGGTCGCCTGTCTTTGGTATCCGATATTAATGTTTACTGCAACGTATTTGCAATTAAAAAGGGTGTAATTTCCAGGAGGCGGAAAAAATGCCCCTTTAAAATGCCCCCCGTTCTCAGCTCCTTTAATAAAATATACACACTGACATAGCATTCTACTGTCTGTAGCAAATTTATCTAAGAATACCAACTCAGCAAGTACGAATGAAAAACTCTGAAATTACAAAAGAAAACACAAGATACTAACAAAATAAGCTTATTTAGGGCAAATTATATTATACAAGTCGCTTAAAGTGATAGTGTGAGTTCTCAAAAGAAGGAAAAAACAAACCGCTCAAGAACATTAATCTTTCTAACATATTTTCACATATATAAAAGCATAACATTTTTAGATATTACTATTAAAGGGCTTTGGAATCGAATAATATTTTGCTTTTTCCTATAAATGTATTACATTTCAAGTCATAATCGATTGCTCCTCACTGACGTTTTTTATCTGACAGTTGTCTCTATCTAAAACCGGCTTAAATCGCCAACTTAAACATCATTTTTTAAAAGACACTTTGCCTTTATAGGAAAAAAGATTATTCGATTTCTTGGTACTTGAATAAGATACTTGCAAGTTTTGTGCATTTAAGAATATAAATAACTTTGAATGTACCAGAAAATAACGTTTGAATTCGAGAACATTCTATTAAACTCCCTGGTTTATGAGTAAAGGCATTTATTCTTCCTAAGTTAAGCCGTTCTCAAATCCAAACTGGCTATTTTCTAACACATTTTTTAATTCATTTTTGTTCGCAAACGCATGAAACTGGCAGGTGCTCTTATTCAGAATTTTTGTAATTGAACTATTTTTTTAATTTTTCCATAAAAGCAGAAGATCTTTTGAAGTTGGCGTCTCGAACCGAATTTCCGGACATAACAGTGCGGAAGAGGGAAAATAACTGTTGCCACGAGACAACAGTAGCTTTTAACTTAAGATATAATTTAACAAAAAGTTAAAAAAAAAAAAAAAAAAAAAAACTGTTCCATTACAAATCACTTCAATCACTGGACAACACAGATTTGAACTTTTGCTCTGCCCAAAACCAAAATTAGTTGTTTCTTATTCAGTTTTTTGCGTTGATTCCGAATCTAGTTTTAGTTTCTCCTGCACGTCCAGTTTTTAAGATAATTGCATATTTTGATTTATGCAATTTTTGTACAATTATATGCAAATTTAAGGCATAAAGCGTTATCAGACTGGATTTTTTGTTTTATGTTATGATTACTGGCCAGTTTACTTTACAAAAATGTTGTGTCCGAGATTATACTGACACAATGACCGTGAAATATTGTTCCAAATTTACATTTTTCTCATTTCTTTTTTTCTAATAACGTTTCTTGACGTCCAATATTTCTGCCACATGAGTACGTTGATATTTTTCTAAACCAGTTTTTTTACTCTGATTTCAAATCTTGTGCCCGTTTTCTTCTATCATATCCAATTTTTTAAAAGTAGTAAAATTTTATTTTTTAATTAAAAAAAAAAAAAAAAAAAAACAGAAATTGCTTTTTATGCTACTTTGTCATGTACTTCAACTAATTAGAATAGATTCTACTAATTTTTTCAAATGTTTTTCGATTATACCCATTGTTGATTATATCCCTGATACGATTACGAATGTGACACTTTTCACCCTTTTGACAATGAGGTACACACCCCTGAAAAGCATTTTATATCAAACGTGAGAGAATACAATACAAAAGTAGAAATTCATTTTACTCAAAATCTATACGTGGTATAAGGAAACTGATTGCAGATTCGAAATCAACATAAAAATCTAGTCTAGAGAAATACTACGCCAATTCTGTGATGACTACTTTAAAGTTGGAGTTGGAAGTAGTGTAAACATTACACTATTGAAATATACGCAAATTAGGCTTTGTAACTGACAGGTAAATGTTAAGAATATGCAGACTGCGACATTTATTTGAAGCAAATGGTCCAGTAATCACAATCTAAAAAATGCAATTCAATCTGATATTGATTGTACCGAAAATTTCCTTAAAATGGTACACAAAAGCTTAAATTTGCATAAACTTAAATATGCAAATTTCTCAAAAACTGGACGACCTATATATAGAAAAACGGAAAGTATATTCGGAATCATTGATTGTACCGAAAATTTCCATAATATGGTACAAAAAAGCTTAAATTTGTATAAACTTAAATATGCAAATTTCTGAAAAACTGGACGACCTATATAGAGAAAAACGGAAAGTATATTCGGAATCATTGATTGTACCGAAAATTTCCATAATATGGTACAAAAAAGCTTAAATTTGTATAAACTTAAATATGCAAATTTCTCAAAAACTGGACGACCTATATAGAGAAAAACGGAAAGTATATTCGGAATCATTGATTGTACCGAAAATTTCCATAATATGGTACAAAAAAGCTTAAATTTGTATAAACTTAAATATGCAAATTTCTCAAAAACTGGACGACCTATATATAGAAAAACGGAAAGTATATTCGGAATCATTGATTGTACCGAAAATTTCCATAATATGGTACAAAAACGCTTAAATTTGTATAAACTTAAATATGCAAATTTCTCAAAAACTGGACGACCTATATAGAGAAAAACGGAAAGTATATTCGGAATCATTGATTGTTACCGAAAATTTCCATAATATGGTACAAAAAAGCTTAAATTTGTATAAACTTAAATATGCAAATTTCTCAAAAACTGGACGACCTATATAGAGAAAAACGGAAAGTATATTCGGAATCATTGATTGTACCGAAAATTTCCATAATATGGTACAAAAAAACTTAAATTTGTATAAACTTAAATATGCAAATTTCTCAAAAACTGGACGACCTATATAGAGAAAAACGGAAAGTATATTCGGAATCATTGATTGTACCGAAAATTTCCATAATATGGTACAAAAAAGCTTAAATTTGTATAAACTTAAATATGCAAATTTCTCAAAAACTGGACGACCTATATAGAGAAAAACGGAAAGTATATTCGTAATCAGCGCAAGAAACTGATCCAGACTAATTTGAGTGCTGGGACAGAACCATTGTTGTCCTGTGTCCATAGTCTACGTGCAAGTCCATACCTTTTACACTTAAATATGAATCAGAAAATGTGTCAGAAAGTTTTATACTAATAAGCGGGGTAAAATATTTTTTTGAATATATTTTACTTACCCATCATACATAGTATAAGGTAAATCTTGTAATCGTTTTAAAAATCGAAAAAAAAAAAAAAAATCACGGATTTACACGTTTCAGACACTGGAGATTCCGAAAAACATATTTTTAGAAGAAAAAAAAAATTGCCGTCCGTCTGTGTGTCTGTAAACGCTCTATCACCCGAACAAATTGAGATAGAGACTTGAAATTTGGTATGTACTTAGTATGTAATAATGGGAAGAAGCTTATTGAATTTCAGTAACCTCGATTATCCGGAACTACTTTTTTCGGGCTCTCGAAATATTCGTTTTGATAAAAGGTATATAAAAAATTTCGAAATTGTTTATTTTAAGCAGTGAATATAAAAGACAATAAAAAAAACAAATTTTACATAAAGAGTGAAGTCCATCGGATAATGAGTTGCCGAGATATTTGTAATCCTATTTTCCACACTCTTCGATTTTTCATGACCCCGTATTTCATCCAAATTTCAATTCAAAGATATATTTCAATTGGAAATGAGACGCTTAATCCGACGCAATAAACTTTTAGTTAATATAATTATCAGTTTTGGAATTATAAAGATGTTTCTTTTACGCAATTCAGTAATAGAGCATTTAAAGTTTATGATGTCATCAAACTACGATTTTTTTCGAATTGCAATGTATTTTATAAGTAGTTTACACAGGTTTTATTTCATATTTAATATTATGCATATCTATGACGGGTAAGTATTACGGTAGCCTTCGTCTAGTTTTTCATTATTATTAATTTGAAACCAGCGTGAAATAATAAAACACATTATTTTCTATTTGTATTAACTCATTTCTTTATCTTAAAAAATACTAAAAAAAAAAGTTTATATTTCTTTAACAATTTACTAAATGCCGTCCTCCCTTTATAAATTAAACTGATTGCTCCCAAGCGTAAGTTGAATAACTGGTAAAAAAAGCATATGACTCTTTTTTTTTTTTTTTTTCTTTCGTCCTTTTTCTCTCATCACACTTTTTGTGACGACTTCGTTTTAATCATTTCATAAATAGCAAGGTGATACATTTTGCATTCAGCCGGAAAAAGAAAAGAAAAAAGAAAATCATTACATAACAGTTCTCAGCCACTTTAATAAAATATAACACACTGACGTAACATTCTACTGCGTCTAACAAATTTATCTAAGAATACCACTCAGCGAGGCCGTGGCACTGATATCTTACTTTCATCGCCAATGGGCCATGACCTACATTTTGGATTTTTGCCGCCAAACAGGGCTGCAACTAGGAAATAAATTTTATCCGCGGCCGGTACGGTTGGGAACTTGGCCGATTTTTTTTCTTTAATTATTATTCGCCTAGTTTTCACTTTTAGTATGTCGCCAAAAGGTGTGAAAATGGGACAGAATGATTTGAGAATGAGATCTGATCATTTAAACTATTTAATATCCTTTACTTTGTTTTCGATTATCTGGATGTTCGTTTTGTTTTATTGTTTCGGTTTATTTAAATTTGACTTAATTTTTTTTTCTCACCCTGGAAGCTAAAAAATCAGGTCCATGATTAGCTGGCGAAAACCGCTTTGGTTTAGCCTGTATGTTAACTTTGTTAAAATGTTTTGATGGTTTCCTTTTAACGGTGTTTGTAAGCTATTTTCGTTGTTTTAATAGGTACTTGCCCTTCTTATCTTTTACGTAATAGTTATTTATGCGCTCGTTTGCAACCGGTAAACTTGGTAAAAAAAAAAAATAATAATAATAATAAGTAAAAATAAAAATCTTATACTAGTTCAATGCACTTTATTTTAGCATCTGTGAATAAAATTGCTTAATTTAGTTTTAGTTTTAAACCAACTTTCTCAAAGAATCGAACAACGCTTTATAATTTCTTATAAACTAGTACATTTTGAATTTTATTCAATTGCTTCTTATCTATTATAAAGTACAATCGAAAATCGGCTTAAAATGTGAACTTTGAGAACACTTTCTATAATATAATTTGCTTTTATTATAAGAACATGGTAAACTCGACTTATTGGTAATCTGAACAAACTCTGTAGATTTCATCCATTAACGAATGGAAATGAATTCGTGTATATATCAGAAAATAGCCAATTTGTATCTATGATATAAAATTTGCTAATGAAGATCCCCCAATAAGAGAGACATGACCCCCTCTAAATGAAGGATTGGATCCGCCTCTGATTGGCCCAACGAGGTTAAAATGATTTTGTCTTTCTTTAAGCACTCGGGCCCACACCTAACTTGATTTTAGTTATTAGGGCACCCAGCGAGACAAAAATACTCCTTTTATATATTTGACTAAAGAAAGTAGAGCATTCAAAGAGTATTTTACAGGCGAGGCTTCCTTATAGCAAAGGCTGGATCTGTTTTCATTAAGTGTCGTTCTCAAATGACCTGCTCAACAACGCCAAACTTTCTGACACATTTTTAATCGCAAAGGCATCAAATTCAGCTGCCTGACTAATGGTAGCGATTTGGAATCGAAACGAATTTTCCATTTTTTTGATAAACAAATTACTTATCGAGTTATATAAGGAATTCGTGTCACGTGACAACACGTTTTACCCTTTGCTCGAGTCGCCGCGGCGGGAATTCGGTTCAAAACGTCGACTTTGACAGTTTTTTCTGAAAGATTCTCTGCTTTTACCAAAAAATAGAAAACGCGTTTCGATTACATTGTGCCTGAATAAGAACACCTGCCAATTTCATGCACTTCCGAATAAAAATGAATTAAAAAATGTGTTGGAAAACAGCTCCTTTGAATATCAGAACAGCTTTAAGTAGATTTAAATGCGATCATTTGCCTTTTGGGGATACTGCTTCAGATTGTAAGATAAAAAAATTCCATAAGAAATTCCATGTGAAATCGCCATGCTTGTTGAAGTAAGCCGAACGATCGTCGAAAACCGAAGGATAATTTGCAGTGTACAAAACCTGTAAAACGCGTTTCCCAGCATGACGGATAGAGATGCAGGAAACAAATTTCTGACGTTTATACTGAATAATATTTTTAATAATTTTTCTTCGTATAATATATTTTTTGTTTTTCTAAATTCCAAATGAGAATGAATGTTATATTAATTGAATCTTAATAGTATTATTTATTATGTTTTATTTATTAATAGTATTATTATTACTATGTACATTTACATTTTTTTTTAGTGGTAAAACATTAAAAAAAAAAAAAAAAAAAAAAAAATCGCTACGCTTGTTGAAGCCGAGCGGTCGTCGAAAATCGAAAGGTAATTTTCAGTGTACAAAACCTGTAAAACGCGTTTCCCAGCATGACGGATAGAGATGCAGCAAACCAATTTCTGACGTTTATACTGAATAATTTTTTTCGTATAATAAATACTGTGTTAAAAAAAAATATTTTTTTTTTTTTGTTTTCTTCGAAATTATAAAGGAGATTGAATGAGATATTAATTGATTCTTAACAGTATTAGTTATTATCTCTACTATTTACATTTTCAATTTTTGTAGTGATTAAAATATAAAATAAGAAATGGAAACAAAAAAAATCACAATTGTGTTTTACTTTACATTTAAGAGTGACAAATTAAGACCAAAGTGCATATATATATTTTTTTCAACTAAATTAATTTATCGTTTCATTTTACTTTATTGGTTATTTTCCAGCGATATTTGAATTTTTTTTATAAAATGACATCATGCCATGTACTTTGTTAAAAATAAATAAAAAGAAATTAAATTGCGTATTATTTGCCATTTGTGCCATTTGTGATGTTTATCTCAAATCGTTTGTAAACATTACAATTATTTTATTCTAATAACATTTTTACCCCTTTAAAAATTTTGAACAACTATCTTAAGGCTGTTCTCGAGTCCAAACTGGCTACTTTATGACATATTTTTAAATTCATTTTTGTTGGATACGCATGAAATTGGCAGGTGTTCTTATTCAGAGCTTTGTAATCGAAAGACATTTTCCACTTTTTTGTAAAGGCAAAAAATCTTTCAGAAAATACTTTCAAAGTTGGCGTTTTGAACCAAATTTCCGTCGCCTCAGGACAAGAAACATGAAAGAGGTATCGTCACGTGACACGAACCGCTTATAACTCGGTAAGTAATTTATTTATTAGAAAAATGGGAAACTCATTTCGATTCCAAATAGCTTCAATAGTCAGGCTTGCCAATTTTATGCCTTTGTGTTTAAAAATGAGTCAGAAAATGTGTCAGAAAGTTTCGCGTTGTTGAGCAGGTCATTAAAAAAACACCTTAAAGTACTACATAGGATGATAATTTCGCTTTATAATTATTTAAAAGAAATTTATTGACAAGAAAGGATGGGCCTGGAGTTTATTCAGTAAATACTCTAAATTCGAGATACAAATATTGCTAAATATACTAAATTTTATAATATTCAAGTATCAAAATCATATACAAACAAATTTATATAACTGTGTTATTAATTTCTATTTCTATTTAAAATTTATTTTGCTGTTTTGTATTATTCTATTTAATTTGTGTAAGAATCTTACCTTCTCTTCTTCCATTTTCATAATTATTTAAAAGAAATTTATTGACAAGAAAGGATGGGCCTGGAGTTTATTCAGTAAATACTCTAAATTCGAGATACAAATATTGCTAAATATACTAAATTTTATAATATTCAAGTATCAAAATCATATACAAACAAATTTATATAACTGTGTTATTATTTTCTATTTCTATTTAAAATTTATTTTGCTGTTTTGTATTATTCTATTTAATTTGTGTAAGAATCTTACCTTCTCTTCTTCCATTTTCATCATCATCATAAAAAAAAAAAAAAAAGTACTGTTCCCTAAGCCTACAAACGAAAGTTTAGTAGATATAGAAATTGGAGATTTAAGACAATAGAGCGTCCGTTTTGATTCTGAAGAAAAATGTTTTCTTTAAAATATCCTGCAAATAGAACTAAATTTCCATTATACACTTCTGTTAGCAAAGCATGTTTTGAATTTAAAAAAAAAATTAAATAAAGCATCCCCTCCAAAAAATAAAATAAAATAAAATAAAAATAAATAAATAAAATAAAATAAAATAAAATAAAATAAAATAAAAGTTTTATAAAAGATAATTTATAAAAATTTCTAAAAATTTGTAAAAAAATGAGAATTAGAAACACTCTGTCTTTAAAGAGTCTTCCCAAAATAAACTAGTCTTATTATTCTGTCTTCCATTCTTTTGTTTGTTTTATTCAACCCTATTACCCCTTAAAATTTGCTTCAAAGTCTTAAAACACCCTCTATATTGATTCTCTATTTGTTTATGCCTATTTCTTTTGCCCTACATACAACAGCAAACTGTATTATTTCCAATTCTTTAAAAACTTTTATGCGTTATTTCCTAAGTAACACGTTGCTTTCCTCTAACCTAAAAAACATTGACATCATCTGGAGAATTAAATAAACTTCCAGCAATGATTTTGCAAATATAAAGCAGAATGTGACAAGACAGATTTCTTCATCTAATACAGAAATCGCTAAAATATTGTGTAGTACCAAGCACATAATTGCTATTTGTTTCCATTTTTACATAAATAGATATAAATAGAGATGAGTGATAAGTAAATTACGTTGTTTTTGCTATGTTTCTTTTTCTGACAGCAACTAAGACAGGCGTGTTTATGTTTAAGCATTGACTGTGGCATCCACAAGTGAAAAAAGAATATTTTATCCCACCCTTCTTAACCAACTTACAAAAAAGCGGAGGCTCTTAATTCGACTAATTTCGGCTTTTATACGGAATGCTCACACAATTCTTTGACATACGTGTACCAATTCTGGCTTTCTTTCTTTCTTTGAGTCGGGAGTTTTTTTTTTTAGATTTCTCCATGTAAATATTATTCAGTTTTGAATTCAGTCATTTTTCTATGGGAGGGATTTCTGCAGCTCTGGGCTCTGAGGGTTGGAGGGGGGCGGCATTCCTGAACGGTAGTTTTATTTCAAATCTTCACCACGGGCCAAAATTCGATAAATTCCTTCTTTCGATCTTTTTAATGTAGCTGCAATTTTAGAAACGAATTTATGTTTTGCATTCTTAATCCAGATTTTTCTATAGCTCTATGATTTTTATAGCTATGAGAATTCTTGCTACTTTGTCATTTTGCATAAAAACAATAACCGGGTGTTACTTATATATCCAGAAATCATATGGTGGACGCAATTGCTTACATGATTTTGTAAAATTTGCATAACAAATTTTTGAGCTTCAACTTTTAACACGATTATTTTTTTTCCCCTAATTTATAATAGATATTTTGGAATAAAATTTAAGAGATAATTTTGTTAAATATGATTTTCAAGATTGCAATTATTAACATATATAAACAAGTTATTGGAATAAAGTATATATTTAAAATTTATTTTAAATTTGTTGTTGTGCTTAAACTTTAACACGAACAGTATTATTAGAATTCGGTGATCGCTTGCCAGTCTGCCTATTTTTGTCAATAAGAGCAACCTAATTTTCGTAAAAATGCTCGCATTCTCACGGTATTTGAATATATTGTTGAAGAAGGAATCAGTATTCGCCTTTTGGAAAATGACCACCGAAGTTTAATGAAATCGAATATATTATCGCCTATTGTTTACCGGAAATTTGTTTTTTATATCTCTTATAGCTTTTTTCAAGTAAACTGTAAAATAATGCTTAGTTTTTCCCCACCAAGCATAAAGTTAAATTTTTAAAATGATAACATTCTACAGGAAGTTACAAAAATAATACATCATATAAGAAACTCTATTACCTTTACTCAGTAACTAGCTCTGATGGTGCCGAAAGTAGTAGAGAAAGGAGAGTTCACCGGCAGAAGGCGCAATCCGCAATGAGGAATGGGGATTCCTCAAGGAAGAATGGGAATGAGGGGGTAGGAGGTGCCTTCTCAACCGGAAGTGCAATCTTCAGGGGATCAACCCTCTTTTTCTCACAATAATCTTTTCTTCTCATTTTGTTGGTACATCTGATATTTTGTTAAAAAGGTTTATGTGTAAGAGTATGTTTTAAAAAGCATATATGTCTTATTATAAATAGTTCTATGTGTGTGTGTGTGCGTGCATGTATGTGTGTATGTGACAAATAGTTCTCTTTATGTGTGTATATGTGTGTGCGTGCATATATGTCTTATAGTTATTATAAATACCTGTATGTGTGTGTGTATATGTGTGACAAATAGTTCTCTTTGTGTGTGCGACTATCTGCTTGTTTATCAAAGTTTTAGAAATATTTTTCGTTTTTATAACGAAAAAAATATGTGTTAGTTAGTTAAA
This sequence comes from Maratus michaelseni, assembly GCA_963931845.1. Taxonomy (NCBI): domain Eukaryota; kingdom Metazoa; phylum Arthropoda; class Arachnida; order Araneae; family Salticidae; genus Maratus; species Maratus michaelseni. The sequence continues at coordinate 132,650,367 of OZ007587.1, forward strand.
AAGTTTCACAAATTAAAAAAAAAAAATTCTTTTAGAAAAAGTTTTACATTACTTATAAATTTTAAAAAAAGTACTCAATAATAAAATCAACAATTTTTATTATAACAAAATAATTTACAGAAAGATATTTACAGATCAAAATATACATCCCGATTTTGTATTAGCAATACAAATCAACATTTTCTTCCTTGTTACAAACTTGATTAATTTCATAATGGCCATATGCTAAGCTGCATATCCCATCATCCAATAAGTAACGCTTATCGTCAAAGGGACTTAAGCTAATTTTATTTTGAGTTAATGTATATAGGCGATGATCATCTTGGGCAATCCTTGTCTGTTTCTCCAGACTTGTTTTTTGTTGTTGGAGGCACTCCAGGTAGTCATCATGTTTAATTTTCTGTCGAACAATCTGCGTAGACACGCCTTTTGCACGTTTCTTTTCGTCTTTAACAGATTTTAGAGAATACATTTTGGATTTCAGTCCGACAAACTCAAGGGCTAATTCACCATTAAGTTCATCCTTAAACTTTCCGAGCGTCTTCTTATTATCCTCAGAGTATAGACGATGAGATTTCGGGTATTCAGAAAAGTCAAACAACTCACGATGCTGCTCCAGATCCTTATAAATATTATTGGTTTGAATATGATACGTTAGGGAATCTGTATCCGTAAAGAGTAAAACTGCACGATCTTTGTATGTTTTCTTTATAAAATTGTAATGGAAATCATACATACAAAGTTTAGATAGTTCAAGTATAGAAAATCCAACATAGATGGGTCGGTTCATATGTATGCTAGTTTTTAATCTCTCCACAGCAGTCAAGTCTTCATCATAAGTTTTAAACGATTTAAAAGTAGGCGATGCTACTAATTTTTTGGCTCTTTTTTCACCATTACAAAGCACAATATTTCTTCTTTTTCGTAGATTTTCCATGGTTTTACCAAAAACAGAATTGTTCATTAACTTAAAAAAGTCTTTCTCAAAAGAAGATTTTGCTTCTTTCCTTTTATCGGTGTTGAAATTAATATATTTCTGCAACCATGGCCCCTGTTTAAATTTTAAAGCTTTATGCACAGCTGTAATTTTTAAACCAAGTTCTAAATAAAATTTGAGATTACGATAATGGGTTATATAATTTCGTTTATTATTTAAATTTGGTATAAGTTTAGGAGTTCCGACGAATTTTCTATTGTTCAGTAAGCTTCTTGCATGAGAAGACAACATCTGATCCTCCACAGTTACTCTCTCAGGGGCGACAGGGTATTCATTATGCAAAGGATGTAAATGTTTTGGGTATTCCAAGTCTACCTCGAAAAGATACCCAATTTCGGAATTATCAGATAAAGATAGAACCCACTCTTCTGTGATATGACTTGTTTCACACCATTCAAAACCGCCATAGGGTAAAAATTGGCTCATAGCCCACCCGTATAAGTTATTGGCATCCCAATACATGATGTAGCTGGGTGCCTCATTTTTCTTATAATCGGGCGTACCAGGGATGTTTGCTCGGGCATATCTTTTACTTATCATGCTAATGCCGCCTCGTATTCCATTTTCAACCATAAGCAACATATCTATATCACTGAGTAACTCTAAAGGTGTATCAGACATCTTCAAACAAGCCTGCCATGCTAGCCCAGGTGCTGTAAACAGGTGAGCAGGGTCAATTTCATAATACTGCTGACATAATTTCCTAAAGTTTTGAAACACGTCAGCAAGTAGTAGAACATCTGTCTTCACATAAAGGTTGTGATAATCACCAAGAGTCTTGATATCAAATGTTTTCCATACATTCTGGGCGTGTTGGTACTCCTTTTCATCTATAGGCTCATTGGTTAAACTATTAAAAAAGGCAGAAGGCGGGGGAAGCTGCTTCTCAGTAAATTTTTCAAAACAAGTAAAATAATCATAGGGGTAAACCCCTTTCCGTATAAGTAAAGATAAATTATTATTTTGTGAGAAATTTTCTGCAAGTATAGAGAATTGATCAGGTTGAAGGTTTTTAACAAGTTTTTCCAATGACGTAGGCAAAAATTGGAAAGAATCTATAAACACCATCTGAATAGGAGATGTAGGCTTTCTGATTTTAAAGGTGATATAGTTTTCCATAGAAGTAGCAATAACATCGATTTCATGATCTTTGAATTTTCCAAGCTTTGTCATAATATGATGGCCATCGTAGTTTTTCAAGTTATGGAATATAACAGGAATTGTTTTACACTGCTTATAGTTCAAGTTGCATTCCACATGTGCAGCCCCTCTGTACGCACCTGACAGGTGATCATGGTCACGTGTGCGTTTCTCATCTAAAGTTTTCTTACAAATATGACAAAACTCTGCTTCTCGAAATGCCTTTTCTTCCTTGGGAGAAAGCTTCATAGGTTTAATATTATGTAACTTTTCTCCTAAAATTTCCTTCTCTTGCATCATTCGGTTTAAAAAATGCTCAACACAGTTTCTACCCCGATATACCTGTGCTTTTTTCACACACGTTCCATCGGGTCCAATAACCACATAGGCATAACCACATGGTAAGTGATAGGTTGTTTTCTCGGTATAAGATGCTTTAGAAGAGGGTGGAGCTGACGAAATAGGTATAAGGAGACTCTCAAAATCCGCATAAATCGTATAGGCAACAGGATGTTGTAAATGAATACCTGTAAACTTTAATATATTATCATTTTCATTAGGCATCTTTATAGCTTGCGCAACATGTTGAGAACAATATTCATTATGCTTATCCAATAGATCTTGTCTTGAAAATCGATGCAAACATCGATAACAGTAGTGTTGCACACCATTATGCTTGGTAAGATCACCTAAAAGTCTTGAAAAACTTCTTATCAAACAATAGTGTTGCTTTTCACCATCACCAACCAATAACAAATTAATCACATCTTGATCTTTCTTTTCAGATATATACAGAGGGCAAACTTCGTCCTCTTCATAACCAAACACGTTAACCCGTAAATTGTTGAGTTGTTCAATAACAGGTACCTTCTGAAGGGGTACAGGGCATTCTACACTACCTAATTTAATGTCATGTTCATAAGGTTGATAATGTGAAACACGTTCAGGCTTTTTTGTATAATCTAAGTTTAGTTTAAAAGCCAAAAGACACCATACTAAGCATTTGTTATCTTCGTTTTTTATATTCAGCACTGCTTTTTTATCATCGAGTTTTTTAGACAAAGGAATATAGGAACTCGCAGCGAGGGGGTGATATTTAGCAATCTTGAGTTCTAAATGAAGAATTTTTCTAAGTTTCCAGCCAGAACCTCTTTGTACAAATTCTTCAAAGGATTTAATAATCTTCGAAAATCCTTCCTCAATATGCTGTGAAATAGTATCTTCTATAAGTTCGGTCATACACGAACATCGAAAATAACATTGAATTTCTTCAAACTCTTCATTATCAGTTAGACGTTCAAGTGATATTTTTTCTACCATATACCATTTAATTGCACCTTTTTCATGAATTTCACTTATTAAACGTTCTTGTATTTCAGTTTGTACATGGCTATGAAATACCTCTAAATCATTTTCCTCACGTTCATCAGGATGCAAAATCACTGTTTTAAACACATTAAGCGCATCAGAATACTTTGTGTTTTTCAACTTTGCATTAGATAAGTTCATTTTGCGTTTTACACTCACAAGAGGAGTGCGGGGGTGTTGAGTGCGTACATGTTGTCTCAGATCAAATTTTCTTCCAAACACTTTATCGCAATCACAGCAAGGAAATGTTGAATTCCGATGCGACTGTAAATGCTGCTTCAAATTATCCTTACGTGTAAAAGCTTGATCACATTCATCACACTTAAATGTAGACTGTCCATCAGTATTATGGATTTTCAGGTGTCTAATCAAGTCTGATTTCCTTCTAAAACACTTTCCACAAGTTTCACAGGAAAACGACTTTTCATTAAGATGAACCTTAACATGTTGATTTAAATTAGAATATGTTGCAAAGACTTTGCCACAGGTGGGGCAAATATGCTTCTTTTCCACATTCGTAGGGGTCACAGTCTTTAAAGAAACATCCTCTTCAACTTGTTGATTAAAATTTAAAGAACTTTGAGACATAGTATCCTTTTCTGAAAAAACTTCAGAGAATCCATCATGCTGTAACAATCCAACACTATCATGTGTTTTTAAGTGTCTTTGTAGGTTTGATCTTCGATAAAAAGACTTCTGGCAGATATTACAACTATATAATTTCTCGCCAGAATGAATTTTCATATGTCGGTTCAGATTAGAAATGCTCGAAAAATCTTTATCACAGGTAAGACAGGTAAACATCTTCTTCGCAGATACAGAATCTCCCACAATCGAGGTTTCATCAATAGGCATATCAACATCCATAATATAAAATCAATAAAAAAAAAACTTTTAACTCTTAATGGCAAACAACAGCGATTCGCACGGATAAAAAGCGGGAGCAATTTAAAACACGTTTAACCACTAGCGATAGGAATCCTCAAATGATGAAAATCCTAATTTTCCCCGTCTATTTATACCGACCCGAAGGCAAAGTTGAGTTGTAGTATTGCTTGATATGATTGTTATCAAAACGCGTCATACGATTTCGGGGGCCTATAAGTTTCTTTCCCCTCTTTATAATATTGCATAATTAAACAGATAAACCCGAATGTATACAAATTTAAATTCGTAAACTATATTATATCACAAAATATAAAAAATCCTACAAAATAAAAATAGAATTTGGCACTTACCCCAAAAACACATCCACTTTAGTTGTTAGTCTGCACTTAACTAATCTTTCTTCCTTATCTTTAGTAGGGGGCGCTGCCATCGCCGCGAGAGGCACTGCCCGTCTTCCGGTTTGTGACGTCATTTCCGGTTTGAGATAAGAATAAACCTTAAATACACGTGCTTAGTCATTCTTCCTTCCCTCTTTCGCGCTAGTAGTTGTCAGTTTCTTGTTTAGACGTGTTGGGTGACATCATTACGTGTTTGCGATAAGAACAAGGTCACCCCTTATCAACAGGTAAACAGCTGCAGTGACGTCATAGGTGTTATGACATAGCTGATAACGGTACGATTAGCTGATAAAAATTTGTACTAATCATCTATTTCTCTTCAAGTCATTGCACGAGACGGGTGAGCTCCAACAGCTGTACATAAGGTAAGAGTAATTTATATATTATAATAGGATTTTAAATTAATTTAGTAGATGTTACAATTTGATATTTAAAAAATTTCATGTTAAACGATATGATTATATGTTGTTCATCATACTAAATCCACAAATTTTAATTCGAAAGAAATATTATTAAAATTATAATCTAAAATAAATTAGCGAAAATGCATAACAAATCTCAACAAAAAGAAGCTAATTATAAAAGGAAATGTACAAAGTTTATAAATTTACACATGTGTTAAACGCGTTTACAAACCTTATCATAGGCAAAAGTCTAATTCCACCAGACTATTTGTTATAAGTTTAACTATAAGTCAACATGTTAGATATTTGTGAAAAGGAATCTTATGATTTTTAATTTTCCAAGTTCAGTTTCAATCATATTGTAAAAGGATAATTCAAACTTTGAGATTATCTATAGTAAAATACTTAAATTAAAATGTATTTTTGATAGTTTAATATTTATAAACTACAACTTTGACTACTTTTAAAATGTTTGCCTGATAGAAAACTGTGATAACATGTCTATGTTTGAATTTTTCTGATAACATGCCAATGCCTGAATTTTTCTGACAACTTGTCTGTGTTTGAATTTTTCTGATAACATGTCTGTGCTTGAATTTTTTGCTAACATGTCTGTGTTTAAATTTTTCTTATAACATGTCTATGTTTAATTTTTCTCTTCTTTTGAAATGTATAAACTTTTACTATACATGTCTTTCGATTTCATTGAAGAAAAAAGTGATCGATCAACTTTATCAAACCATTTTAATGTTAATATTTTTAAACGAATACGATAATCAGATAAAAATATATGTAGCTAATTCATATTATTCCACTAAACATTGCAAAACAAAAAACTTTAAAAAAAATTTTATACTTCAGCATTCAAAAATTGACAATATGCACATCCTAATACTAAAAAACAATCCTTATCTTGGAGTATTTCCTGTAACAAAATCTAAAAATTTCATATCAACAAGGCCCAAGTTAAAAACTTTGCCTCTGAACCTAATACCAATTTTGAATCTCAGAATGATAAAACTCAGAATTTTTTTAGAAAGTTACTTCTAAAACATCTCATAGATGGCGCTGTTGAAAAAATCAACTCAAAGTTGTTTAAAAAACATTAATAAAATAAATCTAACTTTAAACTATCATCAAACTCCCCAAAAATCACTTCCAATTATAAATATTCTAAAATAATTAAAACTTATAAAATCGCTCATAGAGGGCGCTGCTGCGAAAAAATCATTTCGAAACTTGTTTAAAATACATTAAAAAACTAAATCTAACTTTAATCTATCATCAAACTCCAGAAAAATCGCTTTCAATTAGAAATATTTTAAAATAATTAAAACTTCTAAAACCGTTCATAGGGGGCGCTGCTGCGAAAAAATCATTTCGAAACTTGTTTAAAATACATAAAAGAAAAAATCTTACTTCAAACTATCATCAAACTCCAGAAAAATCACTTACAATTAGAAATATTTGAAAATAATTAAAACTTCTAAAACCGTTCATAGGGGGCGCTGCTGTAAAAAAAAATCATTTCGAAACTTAAAAAAATAATTCATTACTTGATTAAAACATTTTCATAAAAAAATTTCATCGAAATATCAATAAACAAACAGTAGTAGAAGAATAAGAGTTTCACGTCAGCAGGAGCCGTGAGCGTGGTGGAGGTGAGGCTCCTGGAGGTGGAATCGGAAGTGATCCTGCTGGGCTACACGCTCATTCTTCTACTACTGTTTGTTTATTGATATTTCGATGAAATTTTTTTATGAAAATGTTTTAATCAAGTAATGAATTATTTTTTTAAGTTTCGAAATGATTTTTTTTTACAGCAGCGCCCCCTATGAACGGTTTTAGAAGTTTTAATTATTTTCAAATATTTCTAATTGTAAGTGATTTTTCTGGAGTTTGATGATAGTTTGAAGTAAGATTTTTTCTTTTATGTATTTTAAACAAGTTTCGAAATGATTTTTTCGCAGCAGCGCCCCCTATGAACGGTTTTAGAAGTTTTAATTATTTTAAAATATTTCTAATTGAAAGCGATTTTTCTGGAGTTTGATGATAGATTAAAGTTAGATTTAGTTTTTTAATGTATTTTAAACAAGTTTCGAAATGATTTTTTCGCAGCAGCGCCCTCTATGAGCGATTTTATAAGTTTTAATTATTTTAGAATATTTATAATTGGAAGTGATTTTTGGGGAGTTTGATGATAGTTTAAAGTTAGATTTATTTTATTAATGTTTTTTAAACAACTTTGAGTTGATTTTTTCAACAGCGCCATCTATGAGATGTTTTAGAAGTAACTTTCTAAAAAAATTCTGAGTTTTATCATTCTGAGATTCAAAATTGGTATTAGGTTCAGAGGCAAAGTTTTTAACTTGGGCCTTGTTGATATGAAATTTTTAGATTTTGTTACAGGAAATACTCCAAGATAAGGATTGTTTTTTAGTATTAGGATGTGCATATTGTCAATTTTTGAATGCTGAAGTATAAAATTTTTTTTAAAGTTTTTTGTTTTGCAATGTTTAGTGGAATAATATGAATTAGCTACATATATTTTTATCTGATTATCGTATTCGTTTAAAAATATTAACATTAAAATGGTTTGATAAAGTTGATCGATCACTTTTTTCTTCAATGAAATCGAAAGACATGTATAGTAAAAGTTTATACATTTCAAAAGAAGAGAAAAATTAAACATAGACATGTTATAAGAAAAATTTAAACACAGACATGTTAGCAAAAAATTCAAGCACAGACATGTTATCAGAAAAATTCAAACACAGACAAGTTGTCAGAAAAATTCAGGCATTGGCATGTTATCAGAAAAATTCAAACATAGACATGTTATCACAGTTTTCTATCAGGCAAACATTTTAAAAGTAGTCAAAGTTGTAGTTTATAAATATTAAACTATCAAAAATACATTTTAATTTAAGTATTTTACTATAGATAATCTCAAAGTTTGAATTATCCTTTTACAATATGATTGAAACTGAACTTGGAAAATTAAAAATCATAAGATTCCTTTTCACAAATATCTAACATGTTGACTTATAGTTAAACTTATAACAAATAGTCTGGTGGAATTAGACTTTTGCCTATGATAAGGTTTGTAAACGCGTTTAACACATGTGTAAATTTATAAACTTTGTACATTTCCTTTTATAATTAGCTTCTTTTTGTTGAGATTTGTTATGCATTTTCGCTAATTTATTTTAGATTATAATTTTAATAATATTTCTTTCGAATTAAAATTTGTGGATTTAGTATGATGAACAACATATAATCATATCGTTTAACATGAAATTTTTTAAATATCAAATTGTAACATCTACTAAATTAATTTAAAATCCTATTATAATATATAAATTACTCTTACCTTATGTACAGCTGTTGGAGCTCACCCGTCTCGTGCAATGACTTGAAGAGAAATAGATGATTAGTACAAATTTTTATCAGCTAATCGTACCGTTATCAGCTATGTCATAACACCTATGACGTCACTGCAGCTGTTTACCTGTTGATAAGGGGTGACCTTGTTCTTATCGCAAACACGTAATGATGTCACCCAACACGTCTAAACAAGAAACTGACAACTACTAGCGCGAAAGAGGGAAGGAAGAATGACTAAGCACGTGTATTTAAGGTTTATTCTTATCTCAAACCGGAAATGACGTCACAAACCGGAAGACGGGCAGTGCCTCTCGCGGCGATGGCAGCGCCCCCTACTAAAGATAAGGAAGAAAGATTAGTTAAGTGCAGACTAACAACTAAAGTGGATGTGTTTTTGGGGTAAGTGCCAAATTCTATTTTTATTTTGTAGGATTTTTTATATTTTGTGATATAATATAGTTTACGAATTTAAATTTGTATACATTCGGGTTTATCTGTTTAATTATGCAATATTATAAAGAGGGGAAAGAAACTTATAGGCCCCCGAAATCGTATGACGCGTTTTGATAACAATCATATCAAGCAATACTACAACTCAACTTTGCCTTCGGGTCGGTATAAATAGACGGGGAAAATTAGGATTTTCATCATTTGAGGATTCCTATCGCTAGTGGTTAAACGTGTTTTAAATTGCTCCCGCTTTTTATCCGTGCGAATCGCTGTTGTTTGCCATTAAGAGTTAAAAGTTTTTTTTTTATTGATTTTATATTATGGATGTTGATATGCCTATTGATGAAACCTCGATTGTGGGAGATTCTGTATCTGCGAAGAAGATGTTTACCTGTCTTACCTGTGATAAAGATTTTTCGAGCATTTCTAATCTGAACCGACATATGAAAATTCATTCTGGCGAGAAATTATATAGTTGTAATATCTGCCAGAAGTCTTTTTATCGAAGATCAAACCTACAAAGACACTTAAAAACACATGATAGTGTTGGATTGTTACAGCATGATGGATTCTCTGAAGTTTTTTCAGAAAAGGATACTATGTCTCAAAGTTCTTTAAATTTTAATCAACAAGTTGAAGAGGATGTTTCTTTAAAGACTGTGACCCCTACGAATGTGGAAAAGAAGCATATTTGCCCCACCTGTGGCAAAGTCTTTGCAACATATTCTAATTTAAATCAACATGTTAAGGTTCATCTTAATGAAAAGTCGTTTTCCTGTGAAACTTGTGGAAAGTGTTTTAGAAGGAAATCAGACTTGATTAGACACCTGAAAATCCATAATACTGATGGACAGTCTACATTTAAGTGTGATGAATGTGATCAAGCTTTTACACGTAAGGATAATTTGAAGCAGCATTTACAGTCGCATCGGAATTCAACATTTCCTTGCTGTGATTGCGATAAAGTGTTTGGAAGAAAATTTGATCTGAGACAACATGTACGCACTCAACACCCCCGCACTCCTCTTGTGAGTGTAAAACGCAAAATGAACTTATCTAATGCAAAGTTGAAAAACACAAAGTATTCTGATGCGCTTAATGTGTTTAAAACAGTGATTTTGCATCCTGATGAACGTGAGGAAAATGATTTAGAGGTATTTCATAGCCATGTACAAACTGAAATACAAGAACGTTTAATAAGTGAAATTCATGAAAAAGGTGCAATTAAATGGTATATGGTAGAAAAAATATCACTTGAACGTCTAACTGATAATGAAGAGTTTGAAGAAATTCAATGTTATTTTCGATGTTCGTGTATGACCGAACTTATAGAAGATACTATTTCACAGCATATTGAGGAAGGATTTTCGAAGATTATTAAATCCTTTGAAGAATTTGTACAAAGAGGTTCTGGCTGGAAACTTAGAAAAATTCTTCATTTAGAACTCAAGATTGCTAAATATCACCCCCTCGCTGCGAGTTCCTATATTCCTTTGTCTAAAAAACTCGATGATAAAAAAGCAGTGCTGAATATAAAAAACGAAGATAACAAATGCTTAGTATGGTGTCTTTTGGCTTTTAAACTAAACTTAGATTATACAAAAAAGCCTGAACGTGTTTCACATTATCAACCTTATGAACATGACATTAAATTAGGTAGTGTAGAATGCCCTGTACCCCTTCAGAAGGTACCTGTTATTGAACAACTCAACAATTTACGGGTTAACGTGTTTGGTTATGAAGAGGACGAAGTTTGCCCTCTGTATATATCTGAAAAGAAAGATCAAGATGTGATTAATTTGTTATTGGTTGGTGATGGTGAAAAGCAACACTATTGTTTGATAAGAAGTTTTTCAAGACTTTTAGGTGATCTTACCAAGCATAATGGTGTGCAACACTACTGTTATCGATGTTTGCATCGATTTTCAAGACAAGATCTATTGGATAAGCATAATGAATATTGTTCTCAACATGTTGCGCAAGCTATAAAGATGCCTAATGAAAATGATAATATATTAAAGTTTACAGGTATTCATTTACAACATCCTGTTGCCTATACGATTTATGCGGATTTTGAGAGTCTCCTTATACCTATTTCGTCAGCTCCACCCTCTTCTAAAGCATCTTATACCGAGAAAACAACCTATCACTTACCATGTGGTTATGCCTATGTGGTTATTGGACCCGATGGAACGTGTGTGAAAAAAGCACAGGTATATCGGGGTAGAAACTGTGTTGAGCATTTTTTAAACCGAATGATGCAAGAGAAGGAAATTTTAGGAGAAAAGTTACATAATATTAAACCTATGAAGCTTTCTCCCAAGGAAGAAAAGGCATTTCGAGAAGCAGAGTTTTGTCATATTTGTAAGAAAACTTTAGATGAGAAACGCACACGTGACCATGATCACCTGTCAGGTGCGTACAGAGGGGCTGCACATGTGGAATGCAACTTGAACTATAAGCAGTGTAAAACAATTCCTGTTATATTCCATAACTTGAAAAACTACGATGGCCATCATATTATGACAAAGCTTGGAAAATTCAAAGATCATGAAATCGATGTTATTGCTACTTCTATGGAAAACTATATCACCTTTAAAATCAGAAAGCCTACATCTCCTATTCAGATGGTGTTTATAGATTCTTTCCAATTTTTGCCTACGTCATTGGAAAAACTTGTTAAAAACCTTCAACCTGATCAATTCTCTATACTTGCAGAAAATTTCTCACAAAATAATAATTTATCTTTACTTATACGGAAAGGGGTTTACCCCTATGATTATTTTACTTGTTTTGAAAAATTTACTGAGAAGCAGCTTCCCCCGCCTTCTGCCTTTTTTAATAGTTTAACCAATGAGCCTATAGATGAAAAGGAGTACCAACACGCCCAGAATGTATGGAAAACATTTGATATCAAGACTCTTGGTGATTATCACAACCTTTATGTGAAGACAGATGTTCTACTACTTGCTGACGTGTTTCAAAACTTTAGGAAATTATGTCAGCAGTATTATGAAATTGACCCTGCTCACCTGTTTACAGCACCTGGGCTAGCATGGCAGGCTTGTTTGAAGATGTCTGATACACCTTTAGAGTTACTCAGTGATATAGATATGTTGCTTATGGTTGAAAATGGAATACGAGGCGGCATTAGCATGATAAGTAAAAGATATGCCCGAGCAAACATCCCTGGTACGCCCGATTATAAGAAAAATGAGGCACCCAGCTACATCATGTATTGGGATGCCAATAACTTATACGGGTGGGCTATGAGCCAATTTTTACCCTATGGCGGTTTTGAATGGTGTGAAACAAGTCATATCACAGAAGAGTGGGTTCTATCTTTATCTGATAATTCCGAAATTGGGTATCTTTTCGAGGTAGACTTGGAATACCCAAAACATTTACATCCTTTGCATAATGAATACCCTGTCGCCCCTGAGAGAGTAACTGTGGAGGATCAGATGTTGTCTTCTCATGCAAGAAGCTTACTGAACAATAGAAAATTCGTCGGAACTCCTAAACTTATACCAAATTTAAATAATAAACGAAATTATATAACCCATTATCGTAATCTCAAATTTTATTTAGAACTTGGTTTAAAAATTACAGCTGTGCATAAAGCTTTAAAATTTAAACAGGGGCCATGGTTGCAGAAATATATTAATTTCAACACCGATAAAAGGAAAGAAGCAAAATCTTCTTTTGAGAAAGACTTTTTTAAGTTAATGAACAATTCTGTTTTTGGTAAAACCATGGAAAATCTACGAAAAAGAAGAAATATTGTGCTTTGTAATGGTGAAAAAAGAGCCAAAAAATTAGTAGCATCGCCTACTTTTAAATCGTTTAAAACTTATGATGAAGACTTGACTGCTGTGGAGAGATTAAAAACTAGCATACATATGAACCGACCCATCTATGTTGGATTTTCTATACTTGAACTATCTAAACTTTGTATGTATGATTTCCATTACAATTTTATAAAGAAAACATACAAAGATCGTGCAGTTTTACTCTTTACGGATACAGATTCCCTAACGTATCATATTCAAACCAATAATATTTATAAGGATCTGGAGCAGCATCGTGAGTTGTTTGACTTTTCTGAATACCCGAAATCTCATCGTCTATACTCTGAGGATAATAAGAAGACGCTCGGAAAGTTTAAGGATGAACTTAATGGTGAATTAGCCCTTGAGTTTGTCGGACTGAAATCCAAAATGTATTCTCTAAAATCTGTTAAAGACGAAAAGAAACGTGCAAAAGGCGTGTCTACGCAGATTGTTCGACAGAAAATTAAACATGATGACTACCTGGAGTGCCTCCAACAACAAAAAACAAGTCTGGAGAAACAGACAAGGATTGCCCAAGATGATCATCGCCTATATACATTAACTCAAAATAAAATTAGCTTAAGTCCCTTTGACGATAAGCGTTACTTATTGGATGATGGGATATGCAGCTTAGCATATGGCCATTATGAAATTAATCAAGTTTGTAACAAGGAAGAAAATGTTGATTTGTATTGCTAATACAAAATCGGGATGTATATTTTGATCTGTAAATATCTTTCTGTAAATTATTTTGTTATAATAAAAATTGTTGATTTTATTATTGAGTACTTTTTTTAAAATTTATAAGTAATGTAAAACTTTTTCTAAAAGAATTTTTTTTTTTTAATTTGTGAAACTTTTTAACTAACTAACACATATTTTTTTCGTTATAAAAACGAAAAATATTTCTAAAACTTTGATAAACAAGCAGATAGTCGCACACACAAAGAGAACTATTTGTCACACATATACACACACACATACAGGTATTTATAATAACTATAAGACATATATGCACGCACACACATATACACACATAAAGAGAACTATTTGTCACATACACACATACATGCACGCACACACACACACATAGAACTATTTATAATAAGACATATATGCTTTTTAAAACATACTCTTACACATAAACCTTTTTAACAAAATATCAGATGTACCAACAAAATGAGAAGAAAAGATTATTGTGAGAAAAAGAGGGTTGATCCCCTGAAGATTGCACTTCCGGTTGAGAAGGCACCTCCTACCCCCTCATTCCCATTCTTCCTTGAGGAATCCCCATTCCTCATTGCGGATTGCGCCTTCTGCCGGTGAACTCTCCTTTCTCTACTACTGCCGAATGTAATATAATATACAAGTTTTTAAAGTCTGATAATTTCAAAGTACTATTATTGACTTTAAAATAAACGACACAAATTTGCTATTAAATGCAACATAAGTGTAAATATATCAAGTTTTCAAGGAAATGTCCGCAAATGTTCAATATAGTCTCATCCGACCACACGGCATGCATGTAGTCAGTAGTCCCCCCCCCCCCCCCCCTATACCTTATGTAACATGTCTCTGTCGCATAACCACTACTCTAATGCATGTCTTCAATTCATCCAAAGTGTTCGATAGAGAAGGGAAGGTACTTATATTACGAATATTTAATGAACTTTGGTCGAGCAGCCGGAGTAGACCACATTGAACATTTGTGAAAATTTCGTTGAAAATTTTTAAGATAGCTTCAGAAAAATGCAAACCTAAATTTTCTATGATTTATGTTTTCTGTATTTTTTATTTGCGTTTTGGGGTCCTTTCATTGTACGTAGGGGCTATGACTGTGAGAAATATGTATATTATTCGGGTACTAAACGATTTATTTAAAAAATCGTGAAATTAGCTTTCCGCGCAAGATAATGAACTTTTGCCTGAAAATCAGACGATTTCTAGCAACTTTTAACGCGTGGGAAAAATGTGAATACACATAAGCTATCATACACCTGAATTTTTCCTTAATTTTTTTCACTTTCCATTTTTTAAATTTCACTTTCCATTTTTTTTTTTTTTGCATTTGTTGTTCCATTTTCTTCTGGCGTATTACACAACAGATAAAGACTAATCAGAAACTACACAGTTTAATCTCGCGTCGTATACACGACTCGCAAGTCCAGAACAATACTTCTCAGCCGTTTAACAATACATGGAAACTTTCTGAAGAGCCTACACCTGTCGAACGCGATAACGGTAGAACTTTCAATTCTAATTTCTACCTCCTCCCCTCCAACGCAAGCGATAAAATGCGCGCCATTCATTAATTCGACGTCGCCATACTTCCGTCTGACCTTGGAACTCTACATTGTTTCTGGTTTTATCATCTTGAGAGAAAGTGAATTCGGCTCATGACTAGAGTCGATAACCCAGCTGATAATTCCAAGGAAAAGAGAAAATCAAAATGAGAGCGGCTGGAGAGGGTTACGTTTGTTTAATCGGGTGGTAGTCCCCGTTCCGTCCCTCGATATCGCAATCGGGATGACCTCACTGCACTTATGATTAGAAATATTAGTTGTAAGTTTAAGTTCACAAGTATGTTCAGCAGGAGATTGCATGTTTCTTTATCTGTAACGTTTCCTTTAATTTTTCGGAAGTAAATCATCATTCATCTTTCATAGGATTTACATGTACAAGGCAGCTGTTAAACACGAGGCGGCGAATAACTTTGAAGGGTGTCCAAACAATAATTGTTATTCACACGTTGAAAACATGTAACAATAATATCTTATGCCCAACCAAGATGTTCATTCTATAAAATTTGATTGTACTTGAGAACAATGTTCCGGGATGTCCCACCTTCCTTGTAGCAATGATAGCGATATACAAATGTCTACACGATACAAATATGAAGGGGTTGGGGCAAGAGAGTGTTAAACCACATTTTTGAACTTCTGAGATATTTCAGTTTGAAAATTTGATCAAATACTCAAATCAAGATAGATATAACATAAAGTTTTCTCGCCAATGTCTTAGTAACATGTGAGATATTCAGAGTAACAATATGGCATTACTTTAATGATATTACTATTATGTTTTTTTTGTAAATTAGCTATCTTCATTGGGGGTATAAACATCTGGGCAAAAACGAAACCTGGGGCATATGCTGCCACCAAGTGGCCTAAATCATATGCAGGATATTATAATTTACAATATTAAGCAACATATTACAGTGTTAGATTTATTTCACTAAAAATGTGGCTTGCCCCGACCCCTTTATATGTCTCACAGTGGTAGCCATATCGCCCTTATGATGCAAGGACCCCAAATAAAAATAAATTGCAGAGAAAACATAAGTCATAGTAAATTTAGGTTTACATTTTTGTGGGGCGGGGGAAATCCCACGAATTACGAATTTTAGCTCGAGAAGAAGCCTAAAATCTCAGTGTCACCTGTAATAAAAAATCATGCAAACATTAATGACTTTAAAGCAAAGCATTATATAACAAGTATTTTGTATTTAATAAAAAGGTTAATAAGGGGAAACATTCGAAGACAGCTCTGGATTAGAGCGCCCCCCAAATTCGACATTTTCATTCAGGACCTGGATCAAATCAAAACATGGATTAACTGAATCATATCCATAGAGCCCCCTGATTTTGGTGTCCCCCAAATTTGGTAAAATTTATATTGACTAATTATTCTCTTGTACTTTTAAAGTAGGGGGAATTTAAAGACGAAAGATATGTTTATCCAAATATGTATTTATCTATTCATATAATTTATATATGTATTCTAAGGTGTCGAAAATGTTTTAATTTCTTGTGGCAGTATAGGAAGGGGAAGGGAGCTCCGGAATGATTACTACTTGTACTTACCGAAATCTGGAGCTTGATCGGGCCCTATTTTCACCTGTAACAGAGCAATAATAAATTTTGTGATGGGACAGGATTCCACGAAATTTGTTGTTCCGATTACCGTCCTGCCATGATTGAGGCGTAATTTACATATTATAGTGTATAAAAATATACGTTAACAACGTTAAAATTTCATATTAAAACGACGCAAAATTGTATTCGATTCAGGCCTCAAAATAGCTAACATGGCTTTTTAAGGATACGCTGCCATGATTGAGGCGTAATTCACATATTATAGTGTATAAAAATATATATGTTAACAACGTTAAAATTTCATATTAAAACGACGCAAAATTGTATTCGATACATGCCGCAAAATAGCTAACCTGGCTTTTTAAGGATATTTTCAAACCTTTCACCGCTCGATAACGCAAACATTTACAAATTCATTCCCATCCTATAATGTTGAAGACTTTCTCCATCCATCTTTATAGCAAAACAAAACAGTTCAGATGGAGATGAAAATGATAATCTTCTTTTCCTCCAAGGACTATTTAGTGAAAATGCAACGAATTCAGTCAGTGTACCTGCTGCGCCATCTATTAGAATAAAATATAAACAAAATTGAAGTTGCGGCGTCTACAGCTCAGTAGAATTGATAGTTGCAAACATGAGTTTTATATTTATCTCTATTCCTTTAAAACATAAATATTTGGAGCGAGAAAAAAAAAATATTTTTTAGAAAGTAAAATAATTTTTATATTTTCAGAAATACTTTTTTTTAAAAATATTTTGCCAGAAACTCACAAAATTCAGTAAATTAGAACTCGCACGATCATGTAGGATATCTGAAAAGATTATTGTTGCAATCTTGCAATGTACCTAAAAAAATTTGGTTGGAAATAAGATATTCTTTGTTTATTAAAATAGTCAAAAATCTTTTATTTTATTTTATTTTATTTTATTTTATTTTATTTATTTATTTATTTATTTATTTATTTTTTTTTGCGACAAAACATATTATCTTTAAATATAAATATGTCCAAATATTTTTCAACAACACTTTCAAATTCACTTTCTTCAAGTTATAACTTGGATTTTGGATACATTATGTTCGTATGAATGAATTTTTATTTAAAAATGGGCAAATATTCTTTCTAATTTTTTTTAATTAATTATTATTATTATTATTATTTTTAGGATGAAAGATACAGGTTCAGTTTATAGACGATTTTAGAGCTTATCTGGCATTTTTCTGGGGAAAAAAAAATACTGGATTGCAAAGCACCCAACGAACACTTTTCATGAGCCCGCAATAAGCCTGTATAAATTTATATTCATATCATAACTACATATTTTGCACTCAACAGTATAATAAGCGTGGGTTTTGATTGAAAAAAATAAAAGATTATCTTTTTGATACTTTCTGAAAAACTCTTTTTAGAAATCTTTGTAAGCAATTTAGGATTTTCCAATTTTTCTTGCACCGACCCACTCTTTTTTTTTTTTTTTTTTGTCAGATTCTGAATGAAATCGCAGTATGAGTAGGAAGAAAAGCAGGTTTATTTTATTTTATTTTTTAATCATTTACTTTTGAATGAGACACGTCTTAGAATTTTGTTGGTTGCCAGGTGTTAATACATTTTCTTTCCTTTTTTGTTTTGTTTTGTTTTTTCTATTTTTATTACCTTATCAGCAAATTTCAAAAACTTTATGAATCTGATTAAGTAATAAACATATCTGAAATTTTTATGCATGCCCGGATACAAATTATTGTGCGATTGCAGCAATATGTAGTGAACTTCAAATTTGTTACTTTTTGACACATTTAGGGAATCGTTTTTATACTCAAATGCAGATATCAATAATTTGCAGATATATTTTTATTTAGACACTAAGAAGTCGTATAACATTTCTCGATTTTCTATAAAGGCAAAGGATCTTTTAGAAAATGGTATCAAAATGAATGTTTTTAACTTATTTTCTCCGCTATACGCGATCTCACTTTACGCGTTTTCACTATAACGTGATTTAGATAAAACTTTGAAATATGTTATGCATGTTAAAATAAAATCACTTTACGCGTTTCCGTGTTAGGCGATGATTTCTCGGAACAAATCGATTACATAAAATTGGGGACACTTCACTTGTGTATATTTATAGGGTAATGGAAATGTTATTCGATTCCAAAATACTTCTTTAATAATGAAGCATGCAGATTTCATGCTTTTTCTTAAAAAGAAAAAAAAAATGACTTCGTGCAATCATTTGAAAAATTCGTGTTGTTGAACTGGAATTTATTTAATTATTTTAATTGCAGCTTTACGGCTGTTCTCAAATCCAAATGAGCTATTTTCTGATACATTTCTGGATTAATTTTTGTTCGCAAACGCATGAAATTGGCAGGTGTTCTTATTCAGAAACTATGTAATCGAATGCCGTTTTCGATTTTTTGTTAAAGGTAGATCTATCAGAAAATACTGTCAAAGTGGGCGTTTTGAAACGAATTCCCGTCGCGGCAGCGTGAGAAAGAATCGCCTTTAACTCGATAAGTAACTTATTTATCAAAAAATGGAAAACTCATTTCAATTCCAAATCGCTTCAATAGTTAGGTCTGTCAATTTTATGACTTTGAGTTTAAAAACGAGTCAGAAAATGTGCCAGAAAGTTTCGCCTTATTGAGCAGGGAATTTGAGAACCATCTTAAATGTATTGTATTTCATATATTTATCCCTCTTTTTCTGCAGATACAATTGTAAGAGTTTTGTGGCAATCAAAGTAGTAAAATTTAAAATGTTACTACATCTTCATTTTTATAATTCCTCGGCTAATATGAAGTTAGGACTTATTGTTGGAAGCAATCATTGAATTAGCTTCATGGAGGTGGAGATAAATTTCTCTAAATGGGTAATATAACTTGACACCTGACACCAAACGCCGAGAAAGAGTCAAACAAGAATCAATTATCAAATCACGAGCGCGAGTTATAGAAGCGTGTTAGAAAGACGGATGCAACAAATTTGGTAATTGGTTTCCCAGTTAGTGGTAATAGGTAACGAATGCATGCAATTTAATGATACTGTTTCACGAGATCTGAATACTAATACCGTAGTGACTTCCCAAACGAATTCTATTCTTTTTTTTTCTTTTATTTAAGATGGTACTTAGAATATTAGTGATAATTTGGTCACCTTTATTTGCAATTCAGGTCACACATAGACGCTGGACAAGAAAGCGTGCTTCAATGTATCTTCATTAGGAAAAGAAGTAACATAGCCAAAACAAGAAATTGCTTGAAGAATTTATCCATCAGCTGCTGTCTGAATGCGATTGTTGTAAAAACCCTAAATGATTTCAAAGGGAAGTATATAAGATTCACAGCTGTAATCGATAATACGCAATGGTTTTTATCACGTAGGAACGGAACGGTTATGTAATACTGGAGGATTGTGATAAAAGATATACGGGATCACTGCTCCTCCAAGATCGTAATTTTTTTTCTTTAATTTTTCATATGCGTCCTATTTAATCTGATGAAAAACATAATCGTAAGGTGGTTCTCAAATGAGCTACTCAACAACGCGAAATTTTATGCCACATTTTCTGACTCATTTTTAAGCGCAAAGACATAAAATTCGCAAGCCTGATTATTGAAGCGATTTCGAATCAAAATGAGTTTTCATTTTTTGGTAAATAAATTACTTATCGAGTTATGAGTGATTCGTGTCACGTGAGGACACGTTTTTACGGGTTCTGCGTCAATTCGTCGCGCACAATTCATCGCAGCGTCAATTCGTCGCGACGTCAATTCGTCGCAACGAAAATGTTTTCGAAGGCTATGATGATAAAATAAAGATAATTTAGTAAAATTATTTATTGATAATTAGTTTTTTAGATATAGAGAATTATAACTACAATTTAGAGCTCATTAAATGATTTTACTAAATTATCTTTATTTTATCACCAAAGCCTTCAAAAACATTTTCGTTGCGACGAATTGACACCACGACGAATTGACGCTGCGACGAATTGACAGTGCGATGAGTTGTCGCCTTGACGAATTGACGCGACACCGATTTTTCGTCTTGCTCGCGGCGCCATGGCGGGAATTTGGTTCAAAAAGCCGACTTTGACGGTATTTTCAGAAAGATCTTCTGCCTTTACCAAAAAAGGAAAACTTACTTCGATTACATAGAAGAACACCTGCCCATGTCATGCGTTTCCGAATAAAAATGAATTAATAAATATGTCATAAAGTAGCCAGTTTGGATTTGAGAACAGTCTTAATTTTTCTTCTGTACTCTCACAACGCTTGTTTTAGTTTGGACCAAGAGGCATTTTTGAGAAACCTTTGCATGAAACTCACAACACAATTCTCATCCGTACTATATCCATAAAAGATAATAGAAAATCAAAGACAATAAATGTAAATCACAGTTTTTAAAAAAATTCAATTTGTAGTTTATTTTCACAGAAATAAACACGCTGAAGCAGGCAGCTTTTAAATCGAATAATTATTTTAAGTACTATTTAATGTTGAAATCGGTTACAAAAGTGTTATAGGATGAAAAACTATGTATAACAATTTAACCCTCTTTTGCAGGCATATACTTGACTAGATTGTGGTGTGCAATGTCCAATCCCTTTTTAAATTTGCAAAAAAAAAAAAAAAAAAAAAAAATTGCCCATTTTTTTAAATTTAAAATTTCAGTATCTGAATAAAGATTTAATTAATAGTTTGAAATAGTCCTTTTTATCTGCTGTTGCCAAATTTGAAAAAGCCGAAATAATATTTCCAAACACTTTTCAATTGAAAAATATATTTACACGTAAATTTAAAAAAATAGAAAAACTTTAAAAGAATTAAACTATTACGTAAAAAGCATTTTATGATGCAAATTACGTCATATTTAAAACGTCATGTTTAAAATGATTTTGTTATAGCGTCTAATAAAAAAATTGTAGATGTTATAAAAACCCGGGAGGCAGCGACATATTTTACTACACCATTTTATACACGATGGTTTTCAGATGTAGATGTGTAATTCATCTTACTTAATCAATGATAAAACCGGTTGTCAACTGTTGCGACAGCGGTGGGTACGGCGTTGGGAACCGAAAAATCTCCCAGTCAAATGGAAATTAATGGCAACTTAGTTACAGAAGATCGTTAGTGGTCATGATAATATCATTCAATCTTCCGTAATCGGTTAATCTTTTCAAAACTGAGCGAGTTAGCATGTTTTTAGAGCCTGCGTAGTCTGGACGGGGGTTGGTTCGTAGGGGGCAGAGACTCCTAGTATCGAAAAAAAAGGGGGTTAACAAAAAATTTAATATTCTAATGAGAAATTTTAAAAATACATAAGCATTCTATGTCCATGTAGGTTTAACATTAGAAAAGAGAATTTGAGATCTGACTGAGGAGAGCCTTAATTGGGAAAAAAAAAATTGGCCCCGACGGAAGAAATACCTTATAACTGTACCTGTTAAAACGGAAACCTGTCTAAAACGAAATTTTAATTTAGTCCCTATCAATTTCGCCCATTTACTTGTCTAGTGGTTAGGGACAAAAGGTGCTGTGTCGCGACTCAGACATGGACGTTTATAGTTAAACGGAGGTCTCTGTTTAACCCTTGTGTGCAAAATATGACCGTAGAGTCCGCAACCAAACAACCAACCCTATCAATTTCATTTTCACAGGTTTTACTGTATGTTGATCTACATACGAAACGTTACTTAACCTTGACATTACAGCCGCTCAAAGTGACAAGTGACGCATTTAGATGAGAGAGATCTATGTCCCTCACTTTCTTTCTGTGATCCCTGTTAGAGAAAGAAAAAGAAGAAGAAGCCTTTTAATATTTCCCTCTGCTCAGTGATACAAGTCGAGCTCTCAATACGAATGAAGCATAAGAAAACAAAATCATTACAGTCGTGATTGAACAAATCTCATTAGAAACGACAAAACGAATGATGAAAGTTCACTGAACTATAAACAGATACAGAATACAGCGCGGCAAAAGACGACCAAAGATATGAATTAAAAAGTCAAGAAACAAGTACTCATGTCACTAGCTTCCGACGATAAATGAATCATTTTCTTTTAACATGTGCTTTCTATTGTTCATTCACTCTGACAGCCTTGAAAAATTTACGCCCGTCATTTTAATCAATTCTGGGAATGTAACGCCATCTATTAAATACTACATTAACTAATTTTGAGTAATAACAGTAATTCGGTCGGTAATTTATTTTCCAGGCGTGATGTTAGATGTTAGATCAATGACGGATTCAACTTTCAAATTTAGAAGGAGGGAGTAATATATCACTGATGAAACGCTTTCAAAATAATAATATATTTTCGACTTTAAAAAAGTGAGCTGACCTATGAAATTTTTCTTCGATTAGAGAAGATCATGGTTTTCACGACTCCCTCCCCCCACGCTCTCCCTTCGATCAGTCTAAAAGTTTTGTAAAAATCTATTTAGTCGTTACCCTTGGCTTCGCTCGTATGGAAATTAATTTGTAATAGCATTTTTTATATTATTATTTAAAAAGTGAGAGGTAACAATAATTTTATATTATAATGAAAGCTTTTAACAAGTTTATTTTTAAACTACCTTTAAGGTGGTTCTCAATAGAGCTCCTATAATATATAATCTAGTATAGAAGCCTTAGTTCTCAAATGACCTGCTCAATAATGCGAAAATTTCTGACGCATTTTTTAAACGCAAAGGCATAAAATTAAAAATATGTCATAAAGTAGCCAGTTTAGATTTGAGAATATAATATAGCTCCTTTGGATTTGAGAACGGTCTTAAGACTGTTTTCAAACCCAAATGGCCTACTTTTAGACACATTGTTTAATTAATTTTTGTTCGAAAAGTCATGAAATGGGCTGGTGTTGTTATTCAGAAATTAGGTAATCGATACACGCTTTCCATTTTTCGGTAAAGGCAGAAAATATTTCAGAAAACACTGTCGATGTCGACGTTTTGAACCGAATTTCCGAGGCCGCAGCACGAGAAAGAGGAAAAACGGGCGTTACGTGACACGAACCGCTTATAACTCGATAAGTAATTTATTTATATATATATAAAAACAAAAAATGAAAAACTCATTTCGATTCCAAATAGCTTCAGTAGTCATGTCTGCCCATTTTATGCATCATTTACGTTTAAAAATGATTCAGAAAATGCTGTTAGAAAGTTTTGCGTTGTTGAGCAGGTCATTTGAGAATAACCTTAAATGATACTTCAAGCAGTTGTTGTTTGTTATATTTGATCTCTTTTGAAATAGATATTGAAAAATTCATGTATGAAGTTGTTTTAGAATAATCGTGTCGAACAATGTTTATCCATGTCAATATATTTGCTACAAAAAAAAAAAAAAAAAAACTAAATTGCAATGAATTCTAGCTGATAAATTATTTATAAATATTTTCGAGAATATCCGATAATTTTGAATATGTCATTACGAATCGTCATATTCCTTATGATTTGTATACAAATAAAATAATTTTACAAATTATGGCTCCACAACTTGTCCCCATAGTAAAGTAAAAGCTTTTCATAAATTATGTGCTTTAGGTGGTAGTGTATTACTACTTATTTTACTGTTTATTACTGTTAATTTTACGGTAAAATACTGGCAGCTGGGGTGCCAGTATTATACTGTAAAATTAACATTTTTTTTTTACAGTGTGTGAATGAAAATTTATATATTGTTTATTTTGAAAATGATATTCTTTTAATGGCAGGAGCATCTCAACCTCGTGAGACTGTGTGTGTTGTGTCCTACAGTTGTTGTTTAATGATTGAGTACTTAAAATGTGTTAGATTGTGCTTGGGGAACTAATTCTTAATTATAGAACGAGAGCTTTTGCCGGAAAGAAAAACACTAATGTATAAATTTCCCAGGGATCTTTAATAGTCGCATCAGATAAATGGTTGGTTTTCTTGGGTTGGTTAGCTAATTCAACGGCGACATTAAAACATTTTCCAAAAATAATATATTAAATTATTATAAACATGTTTAAACTCATCTTTTTTAACAATACTAGGGCATCGAACACGGGCTTCCCGGAATAGAAAATATATGTAAAAACCTTATTTTTTTTTTTTTTTTGAAAATTTTAATAGATTTTTTACATGTAATAATTTTTTTAGATTGCCCGCCAGCAACACCAAAGAGCATTTTTATATGAAATATGTCAATTATTTATTCAAATAAAATTTTGAAATTTAATAAAACTGGTAATTTTGTATTGGCCTCTAGCCATAAGTATATATTTAAAAAAAAACATTGTCTTAATATTACCTTAATTAACTCTTACAAATCATCATCCGTAAATACAGAATAGAAAAGTAGTAGAAGAACAAGAGTTAGACTCCAGCAGGCTAAGCGCTAAGTGGTGGAGGTGGGTACCGGAAGTGAGCCTGGCAGTGGAAGCGGAAGTGATGGAAGATAAGACAGGAAGGGATGGAAGTTAAGACAGGAAGTGAACCGGAAGTGTTGGAAGATAAGAGAGGAAGTGAAGTAGGGGAGGGCTTAAATTTTTTTAACCGATAAGGGAGAGAGGGGAGGGCTTATTTTTAGGGGGGGCTTAATTTTTTTTGTGAATGTGAGGGAAAAAGGGTGTCGCCCTCTACCGGTGAGAAAAGAAAGTGTGAAAAAGTTTGAAAAAGAAGGTTATCTCTGAGATTCGAACCCGGGACTAAAATAGTACCATGGTTTGATCATTGTCGGCGGGTTTAATGATCAAGCCATGGAACTACAGCATTGAAAAGTGTTATAAGCTATTGGTTAAAAAATCACATAATCGTGGGCGTGTTTAATTGTGTCATGTGACTTTTTTTAACCAATAAAATGTTAGTATTTTAAATCGAGCGCCCCCTACGTGAGAATGTTATTTTCTGAAAAAAGTGTTTGGTGTTTTATAGCAGTTTGGGATTGATGTGAAAGGTTGTGATTTTCGTCTAAGTATTAAAGTTGATATGGAACGCGCGATGCAGTCTTGTGAAGGGGATAAAACCGGTTCACCTAAAACAATTAAAAAGTTACCCTATTTTTGCAAGTCGTGTGACAAAACATTTCCTCGAAAAGTTAACTTAGTGTTTCACATGAAAAATCATTTAAAGGAAAAGTCTTTTCGCTGTGAGGTGTGTGCCGAAGTTTTTTCGAGAAAGAGCGATTTACGTATTCACGAAAAGATTCACAAATCGCCCAAACAATACAAGTGTAGTGATTGCAACGAGATATTTTCAAGAATGGCTGACTTAATGAAACATAAGAAGACACACAAGTCAGGAAAACAACATTCATGTACAAAGTGTAGCGAAATGTTTGATTGTGATTCAGATTTAGTACAACATTGTGATACTTTACATAAAGTTGTGAAATCCCCTGATTTATTATTTGAAAAAGTGAAGCATTTTAAAAGACAACATGATGTGCGAAATATTTTTACTAAAACTATTATCATATCTAATGAGAGGAACCAAAAAGACTTTCGTTTGTTTTTTAACAGTATTCGAACGGATGTTTTAAACGAATTAAATTACCAATTGCAAATGAAAAAGTCAATAAAATGGTATGCAGCTGTTAAAGTGGATGTCTATCGTGAAACACAAGATGCAGACTTGGAGAATGCGACGCCCTTTTTTATTTCCAAAAGTGAATTGGAATTAACAGACCAAAACATACCTGTACATGTTGAGAATGCCTTTTTAAAGTTGTACAACGGCTTTGAAGATTTTACAGAACGTGTGTTTAATTGGACATTACGAAAAATTTTGAAATTAGAATTGTATACAGCTCAATATGATAGGCTTATTTGATATGTGTTATTTAAAATGAAAAATAAACTTATTTGATTATTTTAAAAGTGTTGTCTGTTTTTTTTAACTGACACTGTTTTTACGAATGTTACATTTTTTGAATAACTTTGATAATTTAAACATGAGAAAAGAGAATTACTAATTAAAACTGGACTTACCTCAAAATTTTTCATAGGTGTCTTTTCACTATGAATTTTTCAAATAAACAAGTCTTGATAGGTGCTTTAAATGCTGAGTGGTTGTGAACATCACGTGATTTTTTTATCGTAGCTATGAGGTCACATCCTGTTAGCAAATAGTATAAAACTGAATAGCACAAGCTTACTTTTCACTTTCTTTTTTGATCTGAGTGTATTCTACCTTCGGTGTGTTCGCTTTTACAAACGTGTTATCAGCTTGTGACTCATCTGCTTGCTTGAACTTGTTTGCCACCACTTCCGGTTTGCTGCACGCTTATCAGAGTGACTCATCTGCTTGCCCAGACTTGTTTACCACCACTTCCGGTTTGCTGCACGCTTTCAAGAGTGAGTCATCTTTACCTGTTTGGACTTGATTGTTAGAAAAATGAATGCTAAGCTATGCCCATCTACACGATTTTTTCCTGGAAGCACTTTAAACTATAAAATTTCAGATATAACCCATTTTAGTCGTGCATTTAAATTTTCTGGTGTTTTTTCTCCTGCATATTGGAACTTGGGTTTATCACCTTCAAAACGTGACTTGGAAGATCACACAATTGTTCATGTTAGAATGAATCAGAATTGTGAGTTGTATGTTCATATTGAGAAATTTATGACTTATGAATTTAGTGGAGGTGAACTTTTTCCTATTCATGAAGGAATTAAATTATCACTTGCAACCTTTGATCAATTTAGATTAAAAATGGATAAATTTAATTTTGTTTGTGAAAAAGATACCTTTGTGTCTAACAATGACCTGATGACGTTGTTTGTGAATCGAGATACCTGCATTTTACAACAGCTATCAAAAACAGAAGACTATGAGTTTTGTTTTAAACCTAATTCTATAACGATGACAAAAGAACAATTTCGTGAACTCGAGAAATATTGTGATTCGATTACCGATTGTTTAATTGCAACTGTTTTAACAAAGGTGATTCCTGTTTATGTGTTAGAAAACTTACGTAGATGTAAATGTTCGCACATGACAAACAAAAAGACTTTAGATTACTTCTTAACATGTTTTGATGATGAGGTGAAAGCCTCTGTGTCTCGCATGTTTGAATGTTATCGATGTTCTATTGGAGATGAAATTCAAGCGGATCATGAATGTGTGAGATATTCTCTTCTTCAAAAATATAATTGGACAAGAGATAGTGCACTGCTTAATTTTAATGTGAAGGAATTTTTACAAAACCTGAATAAGCAATGTACATGTCATTATAACCATTGCTTTTTTGAAAGTTTAAACGTTGATTTTTATCGCAACCATTTAGAGAATGAATTTTTAAAGTAATGTGTTTTACAAATAAAAATAAGAACAAGTTTTAAAATAAGGAACACTTACCCACAATCACGTGCGTTCTTTATCCATGCATCGACTTGAATGATCTTTTTTTGATAGAGGGCACTACCATCGCCGCTAGAGGTGCTACTTGTCATACGTTGTGTGTGACGTCGTTTCCGGTTTGTGATAAGAATTTTGTATAAATACACGCAACATTTATTCAGTCGATGTTGCTTGTCTTATTTTCTGTACCTTGCTGTTAACCGCTCGCTTGATTAGTCGTGTTTGGACTTGCCTTGGTGACTCATCGTTTTCGTGTTTAAACCTGCTATTTGAACTTGCTATTTGGACTTGCCTTGGTGACTCATCGTTTTCGTGTTTAAACCTGCTATTTGAACTTGATTGGTGACTCAACAGTTTGGAGTGAACGTTTTCTTATTTAGACTGTTTCCTAATGTCTTCAGTGATTTTCAACGAAAACGGACTGAACGTCCAGTATTTTCCAGACTTCTTCACGAAAGAAGTGGCTGATTCTTATTTCAATGAGCTTAAAAACTTACCGTTTTTCACACCAACCTTATGTTTTCGTGGGAAAAGTATTAAACCTAAAAGACAAACCCTTGCATATGGCGATTCTGGATTAAGCTATAGCTTCAGCGGAACCACTATTCCCGGTCTTGCGTGGACACCCCTGATGCTTGAACTGAGAGATGCTGTTGAAAAGAAATTGGGTTGTGCTTACAACTATGTTTTGTTAAATTGTTATGTTGATGGAAAAAGTTATATTTCACATCATAAAGATAACGAAAGTCAACTCGATGCTACGTTCCCAATTGCTGCTTTAAATTTTGGAGCTTCACGAAATATTGAATTTAAAAGAGAGGGTGTGCCAACAACTACTATAAGTCTAAGTCATGGTTCTATGTATTCTATGCATCACCCGACCAATGTTCTGTTTTCACACGGTGTACCTGCAGATCCCTCACAAAAAGAAATGAGAATAAGTTTAACGTTTCGTCGAATTCTACAACAACCTGAACTTCCCCCTTTAAAAAAAGCAAAAACTGTTGAAACCAATCTAGTTATTCCTGAAAATGATTGGATGTCACATCATATGAAACATTTAGATGAACATCACCCCTTACTAGCTGAATTTAATTTATGTTGGAATGCTTTTGTTCAGATTCAACTGGAAAATTTTAAATATTTGAAACTGCATATTCGAAATTTTAAAGAGACGGAAACATTTGAAAAGTATCCTACAAAACAAGGTGTTTTAATGAACATACCAACCTGGCAGAAATTTAGTGAAAAACTGTGTCACTTTAAATTTTTTTCGAACGATGATTCATTTATAGCAAACAACCAGCTTTTAACAGCCTGTGTTGACTCGGATACATGCTTTTTACAACAGCTTTTTTCAAATGAAAATTCAGAATTTTACCTTAAAACTTCTGGAATTAAATTATGGCAAGATCAAATTTTGAAGTTAATCGAATTTATCCCACAAATCAACGAAACTTTGATTGATATTATTCTAACTCGTGTTATTCCAAATTGCATTAGACATCAGAGACCAGTATGCCATTCGCATTATACTGAAAATGATGCGAAAGAAAATTTCTTATCGTGTTTGAAAAAACAGATTGAATCAAGTTTAAATAAAATGTTTATTTGTGAAGGTTGTAAACACAATTGTAATTCACCATTTGATCATGAATGTATAACAACCCCTATGTCTGAAAAGTGGATTTTGTTTAAAAATGTAGCAATGTTACATTTAAATACATTTGAATTGTCAAAAGTTGTCTGTTTACAATGTACTTGTTTTTATGACGAAAATTTCTTTAAATCATTTAATTCTGAATTTTATGAAAAATTTCTTGAAAAACTGTTTGATTAAAATGTGAAATAAACTTTGTTTTGATTTAAAAATGATTGTTGTCTTTTTTTTTAGAATTTGACTTACTTAAAATGTTTTTTTATTATAGGAAAAGTACCACATTTAATAATTGTGACTTGAAATGATTTATAATCATGAGAAAATTCTAACTTACTTAGAATGATTATATAATTTAAAAAAAAAAATTATAAGCAAAGTATGTTTAAAGATATATAACACAGAAATTTAAAAGTTATTATATGCTTCATATTCTAACAGAAATAAAACTTGCTTTGTAAATCGATAAAATAAGACTTATTTAACATATGTCTTGAATGGAAATGAGAATGAAAAACCATATGTGTATGTTATCAAATTTTAAGTTGTCTAAGTAAATCTTGAAATAATTTCAGTCTTATTGTATGCTTTAAACAGGAACAAGATATCTAATGAAAAGTAAAACCATATGTTATCAAATTGTAGGTCATGTAAGTAAATAATTAAGATAAGATTAGTCTTTATCCATTTTAGTTATGGGAAATCACCCAAATAATGAATGATTCTATTTCCTGTTTTAACTACGAACATTCGAGAAACTGACCCTATGTTTGTTTAGAAAACATTACTATTTTAAACACAGGAAAGAAGCTTGTTGATAAACACCTGCCTGACTTCCTTTTTGACTATTAGAAATGTTACGATAAGCTACACCTTTGTTTTTCAGATAACACAGGAAATTGACTTGTTGATAAAACACGCACACATCCAGAATGTCTTACACTTCCTGTTTTGTTAATTAGAAACATTTGATAAGCTACACATACGTTTTTCAGATAACACAGGAAATTACCTTGATGATAAAACACCTGCCTGCTTCCTGTTTTTTTAATTAGAAACATTTGATAAGCTACACCTATGTTTTTCAGTTAACACAGGAAATTACCTTGTTGATAAAACCAGCGGAAATAAGGTTTCTTTGGAACATTCGAGAATCCTGGTTAGTGATGCAATATGTTCTAGAAAATGCCATCGAATGGTGACGTAATCGAGCTGATAAGAAATTGAGGGAGGGAGGCGTGTTTAAATTTCATTGGTTGATAAGAATTGATAAAGGAAAATGTTTCGACCAATGAGAGATAAACGGGGAGTGTTTCAACTTCCGGTCTAAATAGATAAATAAGAGCACACTTCATAATCTAGTTATTATTTTATCGATCTTCGTGTAATAAAGTTATTTTGTAGTGTGTGTTCAAGGTTACTTTTCTAGTGTGTTTCAGATATTTTACCGGTATTCGTGTTTCAGAAAATATCATCAAAAGATGGAATCACCCAACGGATTTAAAAAAATTGAAGTAAGTTTTTTAAGTTTATTAATTTATGTTTAAATGATTGCTAATCTAAATGCATGTTTAAGTAAATATATTCTAAAAGTTTGAATCATAACCTATTTTTCGATAAAGTGTACAATACTTTCAAATGAATGTGATAAAATTATAACATATTTTTTATTATTATTTATTTAACATAGTGTTACTTGTATAATACATGTTTAATTTTTGCTAGCCGATTACAATACTTTGAAATATATTCTAAAAGTTTGAATCATAGCCTATTTTTCTTTTTTTCGTTAAAGTGTACATTACTTTGAAATGAATGTGATAAAATTTTAGCATAGTTTTTTTTATACAGTGTTACTTTCTATTCTTACTTTTACGATACATGTTTAATTTTTGTTAACCGTTTACAATACTTTGAAATATAATATAAAAGTTTGAATCGTAACCTATTTTTCTTTTTTCGATAAAGTTTACAGTACTTTGAAATGAATGTGATAAAATTTTAACATATATTTATTTAACATAGTGTTACTTGTATAATACATGTTTAATTTTTGCTAGCCGATTACAATACTTTGAAATATATTCTAAAAGTTTGAATCATAGCCTATTTTTCTTTTTTTCGTTAAAGTGTACATTACTTTGAAATGAATGTGATAAAATTTTAGCATAGTTTTTTTTATACAGTGTTACTTTCTATTCTTACTTTTACGATACATGTTTAATTTTTGTTAACCGTTTACAATACTTTGAAATATAATATAAAAGTTTGAATCGTAACCTATTTTTCTTTTTTCGATAAAGTTTACAGTACTTTGAAATGAATGTGATAAAATTTTAACATATATATATTTAATGTAGTGTTACTTTCTATTTTTACTAGTCTAAACAAAAGTTTTTATTTAAGTAAATGTATTCTAAAAGTTTAAATCGCGGCCTATTTTTTCGTTAAAGTGTACAATACTTTGAAATATATTCTAAAAGTTTGAATCATAACCTATTTTTCGATAAAGTGTACAATACTTTGAAATGAATGTAATAAAATTTTAGCATAGTTTTTTTTTAATACAGTGTTACTTTCTATTCTTACTTTTACGATACATGTTTAATTTTTGTTAACCGTTTACAATACTTTGAAATATATTCTAAAAGTTTGAATCGTAACCTATTTTTCTTTTTTCGTTAAAGTTTACATTACTTTCAAATGAATGTGAGAAAATTATAACATAGTTTTTTTTATACAGTGTTACTTTCTATTCTTACTTTTACGATACATGTTTAATTTTTGTTAACCGTTTACAATACTTTGAAATATAATATAAAAGTTTGAATCGTAACCTATTTTTCTTTTTTCGTTAAAGTGTACATTACTTTGAAATATAATATAAAAGTTTGAATCGTAACCTATTTTTCTTTTTTCGTTAAAGTTTACAGTACTTTCAAATGAATGTGAGAAAATTATAACATAGTTTTTTTTTATACAGTGTTACTTTCTATTCTTACTTTTACGATACATGTTTAATTTTCGTTAAAGTGTACATTACTTTGAAATATAATATAAAAGTTTGAATCGTAACCTATTTTTCTTTTTTCGTTAAAGTTTACAGTACTTTCAAATGAATGTGAGAAAATTATAACATAGTTTTTTTTATACAGTGTTACTTTCTATTCTTACTTTTACGATACATGTTTAATTTTTGTTAACCGTTTACAATACTTTGAAATATATTCTAAAAGTTTGAATCGTAACCTAATTTTTTTTTTCGATAAAGTTTACAGTACTTTCAAATGAATGTGATAAAATTTTAACATATATATATTTTTTTAATGAAGTGTTACTTACTAGTCTAAACGAAAGTTTTTATTTAAGTGAATGTATTCTAAAAGTTTAAATCGTGGCCTATTTTTTCGTTAAAGTGTACAATACTTTGAAATATATTCTAAAAGTTTGAATCGTAACCTAATTTTTTTTTTCGATAAAGTTTACAGTACTTTCAAATGAATGTGATAAAATTTTAACATATATATATTTTTTTAATGAAGTGTTACTTACTAGTCTAAACGAAAGTTTTTATTTAAGTGAATGTATTCTAAAAGTTTAAATCGTGGCCTATTTTTTCGTTAAAGTGTACAATACTTTGAAATATATTCTAAAAGTTTGAATCGTAACCTATTTTTCTTTTTTCGTTAAAGTTTACATTACTTTCAAATGAATGTGAGAAAATTATAACATAGTTTTTTTTATACAGTGTTACTTTCTATTCTTACTTTTACGATACATGTTTAATTTTTGTTAACCGTTTACAATACTTTGAAATATAATATAAAAGTTTGAATCGTAACCTATTTTTCTTTTTTCGATAAAGTTTACAGTACTTTGAAATGAATGTGATAAAATTTTAACATATATATATTTAATGTAGTGTTACTTTCTATTTTTACTAGTCTAAACAAAAGTTTTTATTTAAGTAAATGTATTCTAAAAGTTTAAATCGCGGCCTATTTTTTCGTTAAAGTGTACAATACTTTGAAATAAATGTGAGAAAATTATAACATAGTTTTTTTTTTTTTTAATGAAGTGTTACTTACTAGTCTAAATGCATGTTTAAGAAAATATAATCTAAAAGTTTGAATTGCAACGTATTTTTCGATATAGTGTACAATACTTTGAATTAAGCTTTTTTCTATAAAACACATCTAAATTTTTTAGGTAGATAATAACACCTTAATGGAAATGGAAAACAGCAACCCCGAATGGGATCTATCTCAAGATATGTCGAAAACATCTTATCAACCAAACAATGAGGTATAAAAAAGTTTTTTAGAGTTTTAGTTTTAAAGTATATTTTTAAATTTTTGGTTTAAAAAATTATATATAATTTTAGATTACTGCAGATGTTATAAAGGAGATGCAAATTAGTGATCCGGATTGGGATTGTATACAAAGCGAAGCTAAAAACAATTCATTGTGTGTTCAGGTAAAATAAGCTTTTTTCAGGTAAAATAAACTTTAAAAAAAAAAAAAAATGTGTATATTATAAAAATGTTTAGAATGTGTTTTCTTTTTGTTTAATTTTCAGAGTCTGACTTGTGAAGTGTGTCAAAAAACTTTTTCCAGGAAGGATTCATTAAAGCGACACAAATTCACTCATGAGAGGGTAGCCCTAAAAATAAATGAGGGTGCATCAACATCGGGTGTGCAGACATCATCGAAACAGGTAGGCGAATTTAATTATTATTTTTACAGGTTTTCGCGATTTTAATTGTTTTAGGTATGTTAAAAAATAATTCAAGTTTATATTAGGAAAAAATTATTAAGTTTTTTTTTTTTTTTTTTTTTTTTTTTTCAGGCATTATACACGTGCGATGTTTGCCAAAAGTCATTCTCTCATGCACCTAGTTTAACACGACATAAGAAAACTCACGAAGAGAACCAAAGGAAATTTAGCTGCTCGATTTGCCAAAAAATATTTTCACGAGAAGATAACTTGAAAAGTCATCTAAAATTACATGAAAACCCGTTATATAGTTGTAAGGATTGTGAGCGAAAATTCGCTACTAAATTTAATTTAATGCAACATGCAAGAACTGTGCATAGTGAAAATAGTAATCTTACGTGTATGAAAAAACAAAGAGTTTCCCGATTCCCAAAAAATAATAATAGAACCACAAAAGAAGCACTTGAAATGTTTAAGTCTATATACATCGAACCGGAAGAAGACATGAAATTTGACATTTCTGTTTTTTTCGATTCTTCTCGCAATGAATTAATTGACACTTTAGAAAATGTTCTTGAAGAATATCGCGCCATTAAGTGGAGACTAATAATTAAAGTATTATTGGAAAAGACCTCGCCTGAAGGTGACGTTGAAGTTATTTCCACCTATTTTTGGTCGGATACGTATACTGATTATACGATTGACACAATTGAGGATAATCTTGCACAGGCACATCAAAAAATTTTAGCAAGCTTTGAAAAGTTTTTACAAAAGGGGTCTGGGTGGGTACTTCGTGAAGTTCAACACTTTGAACTTCAAACTGCAAAACATGCTCCTTTAAAAGGCAACAGTTACATTCGTTTACCGAAAGACTTGCGTGGAAAGGATGCTGTTTTGAATATTGAAAATTTTGAAGATGAAAAATGTCTATTATGGTGCCTGTTAGCTTCAAAAATGAGCCTCCCTTATGGTGAACATCCAGAAAGAGTGTCTAAATATGTTGATCATGAACATACGATTGATATGAAAGGAGTTACCTACCCAGTACCTTATCAACAAATACCTATTATCGAATCACAAAACGATTTAAGGATCAATGTGTTTGGTTATGAAGAAGGCGAAATTTACATTTTGTATGTTTCAAAAAAAAACAAATGATGAGGTCATTAACTTACTTTTGATAGGTGATGGTGAAAAGTCACACTATTGCCTTATCAGAAATTTTTCGAGATTTATGGGGCATCGAAGCAAATATAATGGTGCCATGTTTTATTGTTTTAACTGCTTGCATGCTTTTATGCGTCAAGACCTTTTAGATAAGCATGCACCCTATTGCCAAAAGCAAGCACCCCAAGTTGTTTACATGCCGGAAGAAGGCAAAAATATTTTAAATTTTACAGGCATTCACCTTCAAGCCCCCGTTCCATTTACGATTTATGCTGACTTTGAGTCGCTGATCGTACCAGTACCAACTGCCCAACCTTCCAACATGTCATCTTACAAAATGGATCTTGCCAAGCATGTGCCGTGCGGTTATGCCTGTGTCGTTGTCGGGTCCGACCAAAAAACTTATAAGTGCACACAAACACCCTCTAATCAAGAGGGTGTTTATGTTTATCGAGGTGAAGATGCGGTGGATCACTTCATCGATACGTTAATAAACATAAAAGAAGAACTCGGAAAAAAACTCCTGACTGTAGAACCCATGAATTTAACGAAAGAAGAAGAAGAAAGTTTCCAACAAGCAAAAACATGTTGCATTTGTCGAAAACCGTTGGGATCCAAAAAAGTACGGGATCACGATCATGTGACTTCAAAATACAGAGGAGCTGCCCATCCGTTTTGCAATCTGCACTTTAAACAGTCCACAACCATACCTGTGGTTTTCCACAACTTAAAAAAATATGACGGACACATAATAATGAGTAGGCTAGGCCGTTATAAAGACCATAAAATCGACGTGATCGCTTCAACGTTAGAACAGTATATTACCTTTAAAATAAAAAAACAGGGATCCAAAATAAGCTTGTCGTTTATCGATTCGTTTCTGTTTCTGGCAACGTCATTAGATAAGCTATCCAGTAATTTGGAACCTGATCAATTTCAAGTTTTGTATGAAAACTTTCCTGTTCAAACAAACTTTGATATGATAAGGAAAAAAGGTATTTACCCTTATGAATATGTTAACAGTTTTAAAAAGTTTGAAGATACATCATTACCCCCCAAATCTGCCTTTTATAGCACCCTTACCGAAGAACATATCACAGAAGAAGAATATGCACATGCACATAAAGTTTGGAAAGACTTTCAGATACAAAACCTCGGTCAGTATCACGATCTGTATGTTAAAACAGACGTGTTGTTGCTGGCCGATGTGTTTGAAAATTTCCGAAAATTATGTAATCAATATTACCAACTGGATCCAGCACATTTGGTCACACTTCCCAGTCTGTCATGGCAGGCTTGCCTAAAGATGACCGATGTGAAATTGGAACTTTTAACGGACGTGGATATGCTTCTTTTTATAGAACAAGGTGTGCGTGGGGGCGTATCTCAGATATCGCATAGGTTCGCCACAGCCAACAACACAGATTGCCCACACTTTAAACAAGATGACGAAAAATCCCATTTGATTTATTTAGACGCCAATAACTTATATGGTTGGTCTATGTCGCAGTTTTTACCGAACGGAGGATTTCAATGGGGTAATCCTGAAGAATTTAATGAAAGAAGAATTTTAAACATGAATGAAAAAAGCAAAATTGGTTTCATCTTTGAAGTTGATTTGGAGTATCCTGAATCCCTTCACACACTCCACAACGAGTATCCACTGGCACCCGAAAGACTTACCGTACAAGAAAACATGTTATCGCCCTATGCGAAAAGTCTGATCAACAAGGGGTTCAAGGGTACTCCAAAACTCATTCCGAATCTGTTCAATAAACATAAATATATTTGTCATTATAGAAATTTACAACTATATTTACAATTAGGATTAAAACTAACCAAAATTCATAAGGTATTGCAATTTAATCAGTCCCCTTGGCTCGAAAAATACATTACATTCAACACAGAAAAAAGAAAACAAGCAAAGACCAGTTTCGAGCGTGATTTTTTCAAGCTCTTAAATAACTCCATTTACGGTAAATGCATAGAAAATCTTAGAAAAAGACGAAATATTGAGCTAACCAATAACACAAGAAGAGGTGAAAAGTTGGTAGCCTCACCTAACTATAAAGGCTGTAAAATATTTGACGAGAATCTCGTGGGTGTAGAAAGACAAAAGAACAGTATCTTGATGAATCGACCCATATACGTCGGTTTTACGATACTCGAGTTGTCAAAAACACTCATGTATGATTTTCACTATAACTTTATAAAAAAAATTTATAGTGGAAATCGTGCAGTTCTTCTTTTTACCGATACGGATTCTCTCATGTATCACATAAAGACGCAAGACCTACAAACTGATTTGGGGCTCCACAGCTCCAGATTTGATTTCTCTGATTATCCCAAAAGCCACCCACTTTATTCTTCCACGAATAAAAAAGTTTTGGGAAAATTTAAGGATGAATTGAATGGTGAAGCTGCCCATCAATTCGTAGGTCTTAAGTCTAAAATGTACAGCATAAAATCTGCACAAGAAGAAAAAAAACGAGCCAAGGGGGTGTCTACAAGAATTGTACGAAGAAAACTTCGACATGAAGATTATGTTGCCTGTTTAAATAACCAGACAAGTACTTACGAAGTTCAAAAAAAGATTGACCAAAGGCTGCATCAACTATACACGGTACAATTCAACAAAAAATGTTTATCTGCGTTTGACGATAAACGTTATCTTTTATCGGATGGTATAACGAGCCTAGCCTACGGACATTACAAGATTAAAGAAATTGAAGAAAATGGCGAATGCTGAAAATTGTATATATTTATTTTTCATTCTGTTGTATATCTGAATTAATCTCTACAAAGAAATTTATGGACGATGAACCTATTTCGTTGCGAAAAGTTGTATATATATATTTATTTTTCATCCTGTTGTATATAATTAATCTCTACAAAGAAATTTATGGACGATGAACCTATTTCGTTGCGAAAAGTTGTATATATTTATTTTTCATCCTGTTGTATATAATTAATCTCTACAAAGAAATTTATGGACGATGAACCTATTTCGTTGCGAAAAGTTGTATATATATTTATTTTTCATCCTGTTGTATATAATTAATCTCTACAAAGAAATTTATGGACGATGAACCTATTTCGTTGCGAAAAGTTGTATAAAAATTCTGTATATATTGATTTTTTACTAATCAATACAAAAAGTATTGTTTGTTGTATGTGAATCGAAGGCAACAATGAGTGGTGTGGCGGCCATGCGACCCCTGCTTAGTCAGATAATACAACCTATATAAAATTATTTAAAATTTTGTATAGGTTGGGGGGCCTTTAGCTATCACATACATCAAGCAAGGCTTGTTTTTTTTTTTTTTTTTCTAGGTTCCGTGAAGCTGGATTTCCTCATAGACACTCTACAACTTTAGCAGTCGTCACACATCTGATTTCTTGTATGACACAACTCTCGCTTAAACATAATAATAATAATAATTAAACCCTTTTATTTCGTTACAGGTCTCTCGCAGATGACTGATGAAGCAGGATTGACAGATTTAAAAAAAAAAAATTGTGGCGTTATGAATTGATTTCATAGCGGGTGGTTATGGTGGGTCCACAATAAAAATAAAAAAAAATATTGTACATTCTGTTAACATTATTATTTTTTATAGCAGGCTTCCTACCCCTCAACTCTACTCGCACTGTTCGCATTCTGTTAAACATTTCCCACCAACCATAAGAAACTTTTATGAAAAAAAAAAAATGTGCATTCTGTTAATATTATTATTTTTTACAGCAGGGTTCCTACCCCTCAACTCTACTCGCACTGTTCGCATTCTGTTATTTTTATAGCAGGCTTCCTACCCCTCAACTCTACTCGCACTGTTCGCATTCTGTTATTTTTATAGCAGGCTTCCTACCCCTCAACTCTACTCGCACTGTTCGCATTCTGTTATTTTTAAAGCAGGCTTCCTACCCCTCAACTCCACTCGACTTTGCTGAAGCATAATAATAATTAAACCCTTTTATTTCGTTACAGGTCTCACGCAGATGACTAGTGTAAAAGAATAGGTAAAAAAAAAAAAAAAAAATGTGGCGTTTTCATAGCGGGTGGTTATGGTGGGCCCCCCCAATTTAAAAAAAAAAATTCCCTGACAAGAAAGAATCTGATTAAAACCCTTTATTTTCCTACAAAAAAATTAAGCCCCCCTAAAAATAAGCCCTCCCCTCTTTCCCTTATCGGTTAAAAAAATTAAGCCCTCCCCTACTTTACTTCCTCTCTTATCTTCCAACACTTCCGGTTCACTTCCTGTCTTATCTTCCATCCCTTCCTGTCTTATCTTCCATCACTTCCGCTTCCACTGCCAGGCTCACTTCCGGTACCCACCTCCACCACTTAGCGCTTAGCCTGCTGGAGTCTAACTCTTGTTCTTCTACTACTTAGAAACAGCCAAAGAAATTGCTAAAAATGTCGTTATCTACAGCAGTTTTGAGCGCTTATTTCAATTACATGTCTGTTAAATCAGTGTTTTATTTTCACTATTTTAATTATTCCTTAATGGAGTTAATTTTGTTATGGGATATTAGCTTGAAACAAATGCTGAACTTTTTATATTGTTTAAACTGCAAACGGATTAATATTTTGTAATCGTCTGCAAGCGATACACTGCAAAAAATAATTGTTATGCTTTTACATAGTATAAAACTGGCATCCCAACTGTTAATTTTACGGTATAATACTGGCAGCTGGGGTGCCAGTTTTAT
The DNA here is from genome assembly GCA_963931845.1 of Maratus michaelseni. Lineage (NCBI taxonomy): Eukaryota > Metazoa > Arthropoda > Arachnida > Araneae > Salticidae > Maratus > Maratus michaelseni. The sequence continues at coordinate 132,690,697 of OZ007587.1, forward strand.
ACTGTAAAAGCAACAATTATTTTTTGCAGTGTAGAGATAGATATTAAAAAAAAAAAAAAAATCATGCCTGAAATTTAATTTAATAAATCAGTCAATTAAGATACAGTTTTCAAACAAATTGCATCTGAAAGTAGATTTTTTTCCCTAAATAAAGGTGTAAAAATTAAAAATGTGCGATGTTTAGAAAAAAAAAAAAAAAATTGCAGTAGAAAAATCGCAAAACCGAAATTTCATCGTTAAGTGTTGCCATTCGCAAAATGACGTCAGCGTTACGCTCGGACACGTTTGTCCTTTATAATATAGATACTTCCGACCATTGTAAGTACCATATACTTCAAAATGCAGTTAACGTTCCATATGGTGCCATTCGTCGTACTTTTACAGTTCCAGCATCACGTTCTCCACAAAGCAAACCAAATCTGTTGAAATTTTCGTTAAAATATTTACATTGTTTTGTTAAAGTTATGAACATAAATCTGGGTTGAGACACCCTGTATTTTTGGCTAAATAAATAGATTGAGACCCTGCTTTTCCATACGAAATTTGTTTGTTGTAATGTACTCTACCACCTCTTAAAGTATGCCTGTCTTTTTTTTTTTTTTTTTTTTAAACATAACTGTTTTTATATTGCTAAATTTCTAAATATCAACTTCAGAATTTCCAAACTGACAAAGTCTGTTATCCAGCATTCACTCTTCAAATAAATGTGCTGTATGATTCAAGACTGTTTAAACTAGTCAGATGTACCAATCCCAAAACTTTCTTCTATCTCACACAGGTTTCACCTACACTAAAAAGAATCAGCAACCAATTTATATCAAGCTCTAACTGAATCTAAAGTTTTATTAAATTTCGTGCATTAGTTCTTGACATAGACTATTGCTAAAATCGTGTAAATCCTGCAAAATGCAGGATAGCAGCGCCACCTGTTAGGAGATTTAGACCAAAACCTAATCAACAATAACTTATGACAACGTCTAACTGAATCTGAAGTTTGATGAAAATCCGTTCATTAGTTCTTGAGATATATCCTATCGTAAAAAATCATGAAAAACCTGGTATAGCAGCGCCACATGTTGGGATATCTACACCAAAATGTAATCAGCGTCAGCGTTTGTTTATGTCAAGGTCTAACTGAATCTGAAGTTTGATGAAAGTAACTGCATTAGTTCTTGAGATAAAGCTATTGCGGAAATCGCAAAATATGCAGCATAGCAGCGCCACCTGTCGGGTGATTTTCACCAAAAACTAATCAGCACCAATTTATATTAGAGACTGAATGAATATAAAGTTTTATTAAATTTCGTGCATTAGTTCTTGAGACAGAGCGCACACAAAAATTTTGTCACATACAGACAGACAGACATTTTCTAAAAACAGTCAAATCGTGTTCAGGACCTTCTAAAACGTGTAAATCCATCGAAAACCAGAAGTCGAAAATTTTCATGAATCCAATACTTTCTTCTTGTAAAGATAGAAGAAAGTAAAAATGCCAGGAATAGTTTCCTTTATTAGAATGACTCTGCTACGTAGAATTGCTCAAAACATTTCACCGAATCTAAAGAGAATTCGCCATTTTATTACACTCTTTTATTTAACCCAACTTGATTTTTGTATGTAAAGATGGAATTTTGTAATCGTTTTTATAGTTTCGTTCTTCTTTCTGATGAAATTCTATTCGTCTCACTGCTTTGTCTGTCTGTCTGTCCGTCACAGACTCCGTTCTCAGAAACTGTATAAGTAAGAGACTTGCACTGTCAGAAATGGATAATCAAATTCCCCGAAATTTTCTTCGTTTTTGACGAAACTGTTTCCTGGAAAATGCTCCGAGCGAATATTTCGTCAAATCGAGTAAATTTGTATCCTCAAAAAAGTGAGGAAATCAATTTCGTCAAATTGCTTGTTCGAAAGTGTAAAAAAAGGCCGGTGGTGTCATCTATTGACAATTTTAGAAGCATCTGTAATTGACATGGGGAAAAATTACATTGCTTTTCTAAAGTTTTCAAGGGGATGCGAACGTGCGACCTTTGGTGTGGGAGACCAATGTGCTGCCTGTTTCGCCAGCGGGACCTTGCGTGATTTTGATTTTAAATGTATCTACGGGATGTTGATGTGTGTTTATACTTTTAGACAGTAGATTGTATTTTTATCGGTGCTGTTATAATTTCTGCATGTTTTAATTAATAAGGCTATATTATTATTATGGTTTTCATATGGTTAATAAATAATTAGAATATGGCTTGATTAATATAATTTATTAGAGCAATTTCCTTTGTTCAATGAATGATTAGAATATGGTTAATTTGTTGGTCAGAAATTATAAATTTTGAAGTGCATATTGGAGGAGAGTTTATCAATTTTAGATTATGGGGGTTAAGATTTTAACATGTTGCTGTTTATAGAGGAGAAAGGGATCAGTTATGCATATTTTAAATTTGATTGTTATATGAATATATTAATTAAATAAAAAAAAGCTCCTGAAATTTTGATTTTTTTTTTTTTTTTTTTTTGAACGATTTTGTAAGAACAAAAATAATCTGGCCGTGAATGGGGAAACAGTTTCGTCTATTTGAGTTTCCATTTCATTAAAAATCACTTAATTTTGGGACGAAATGATTGTCAAAAATTATAAAATATAGCTCAAGAATTGCTGAATCTTCAAAAGTGAGAGTTTTATTTTTGACAGTGAGGAAACAGTTTCGTCAAAAACCACGCGACTCTGTGACGAAATGATTGTCAAAAATAACGAAATAAAGTTTAAGGCTTGCCGAATCGTCAAAATTGAGTGTTTTATTTCTGATAATGTGTGTACTTACAGCTGAATATCTATGCGTAGAATTTAATAAACCGCAAAGAAAATTCATTCTGAAACTCTAGAAGGTAGGGAAGGTTGCCATAGTCACAGCATTTGCAATGGCGATAACAGACGGGACGTTTTCAAATACACTCCTATTTTATAAACTATTCCACCTAGGAACGTGAAATTTCGAAAAAAATTATGTTTAAAAAAATAATAATAATTACTCCCACTAGAAGTATAAATATAAATTAAAAATTGATTTGAATAAATTCATTTAATTTCCTTTCATTGGAAAACCAAAGACAAGCAGCCTGACATCTGCTCTGTGCATATTGTCCCACAGCCCAAAGATGGTGGACTAGGCATTTTTCAGGCTCTATAGATTTTTTTCTTTTTTTAATATTGAATTTATCAATTTGAAATTAACACATGTATGCGTATTTTTTAACGCTGAATCCAAAAACCGAAGACATTAATTTTTATTTCATTAATTCGATTGCAGAAAAATAATTCCTTTGAACATGTCAATTTGAATGAGATACACCAGGCTGAGAAATATGACAATGATGGAATTAATAGCCCCTAACTTATATCAGGGTTTTCTTTAACAGGATATTTGTTGTAACTTTTTATTTTACGAAAAAAAAATATATGTATGTTTCTTTTACTTTCGAATGCAAAAGATAAAATTTTAAAAAATAAACAAAACTGTTGATAATTAAATATCTCACTCACAAATTTTAACGCATGTTCACATTTTTAAAATTGTATAAGATGAGGATTTGAACATTAGTATGTATACGCAAAATCCTATTGTAAAGAAATTCAAAAAATCGACCTGTACTTTTTTATTTTATAAAAAACCGGATTTCTTTTATGGAAAATGAAATTTATTTGATTTATTAATTAAATGATAAAGTGTTTTGAAAGGAATATTAAACGGAACCCTTTGTGCGATCTTTGATCACACTTACCACTTGTTTTGGTAAGTTTCTTATATGTTAGATTCTAGCATAAGCTAGAACTAAAGAAAATATGTTCACAGGTGTGTTTCAGATAACAATACAACATCTTAATATTTTTAGAACTTTATTATAAATTAATCCATTAATTTTAAGCCCTTTTTCGTTTTGCCCACAACAGGTGCTACATCGCCAAATATTCTTGAGGGTTACAATTGTATACGAATTACAACAACAATGGATTTAATTAGATGCTCGCCAAAATAGGCTAAATGGCTGTGAAACTGCAACGATGCAATTTTAAACACTTAAAAGGAGAAAATAAAATGTAAATAAAAAATTAGCGTGTAATAATAATAATAATAATAAAAATACGCGTTTATCAGTTAATAGTTCACAAAAATTGAATTAAGATTATACGTTGAGAAATCAATTTAGAAATCCGAAAATGATAGTTTGAATAATGTTTGGTTTATTATTTCCTGTTGGCTATATGTTAAAAAAGAAACAGAGAGTAAAAATCATAATTTTGTTAAATAAATTCACGAACTCGCGCTTCCTATTAAGCGTAAATAAAAGCGCTTAATTTCCGGGTTTGGTGCCCACGTCATACTCACGTATTTTAGTGGAATTTGGAAAAATCATGAATTGCAGTCATGCAATTAGGCGGGATTTTCAAGATCCTTTTACATTTATTAAACTTTTTACCTTTGATCGATTCATTCAAAATTTCAAAATTGCTGAATCTCTACATCTTAGGGCAAAATTCACGGAAAGAAGGTTCGCATTACCACTTTGGAAGCAGAGCAATTACCTAATCGTCTATAATTTGATCCTTACAAGGTTGCATGGGAATCGATTAAGCAGACGGATTAGATTTCAAAAGTTCCGGATTCATCAATACCTATCCGATAATGGATTAACTTTGACCTAGGACTTGATCGCTTGCATGTCTGAAATGGTTTCGTAATACTTGTACATGAATGAAATAGATGGTTATATATTAGTAGCAAACGCTCATTCACAAAGCCGAGACCCAGTATACAACTTAATAGGAGTGGAGCTCCCTCATTTTTTACGGGCTCTCAAATTTTGAATTCCGCCTTAAATTTTATCTTATGCATGGTAAAGTTAAAAATTGGTTTGGTATTTTAATCCATTTCCTGATAAATTTGCTTGTTTTTGTTTTTTCGGAAAAATAATTGTATAAAAATATGCATGCGATTTTCAAAAATAACATTGAAAAAATAATTTTTTATTCCATTGCTCAAAAGATCAAAATGCAATAATAACTATGAGAATTGGACAATTAAGATAGAAAACTCTTTTTATTATATATATATATATACAGTGGAACCCCGATTTTACGTTTTTCATGGGATGAGCGGGAAAAAAAACCGTACAAAACGGGAAAACGTAAAATCGGGGTCAAATAGAGAAAAACACTTAAAACCAATAATAAAAAAATAAACTTACCAATACCATATTAGTATTTAAAAAAAAAAGTGTTATTCTTTATTGCGTTTTCTTTGTAAGTGTCATTTCACATGTATTCTATTTTCAATACATGCAATTTTTTGCTTAATTTTCATGTCCAGTTACAATTTCTTTAAAATTTTTAAATTCATTGTCGATCCACGGTGTCCTCTGGATCTTCATCAATATCATCCTCACTTCAGTATTGCGAAATCAGATCGTAAATCGCCTGAATGACTGTGGTAGCGAAAACATCCTTATCGCAATCAATGTACTCATGAACATTGATGACTTTTTTGAGTAATTACACAAAAGAGAAGGCAAAGTTTTTTTCATCCATTCCTCAACAACCGCAGTATTTACTCCATCTGCTTCACCACAAATAAACTTATAAGACAAAGTATATCTCTTCTTGAATCTGTCGATCCAACCGTTGGATGCCATGAAATTCTGCATTTTAAGTCGAGAAGAAATTTCAAGAGCCTTTTCTTACAAAATTGAGCCATTGATTGGAATCTTGGCTGAACGGGCTTGTTTAAACCAGTCGTTAAAAATCTTTTCCAGTTTCTCAAAAAGAGAGGTTTTCAATGTTTTTCTTTATTTTGACAAATTTCCCAGTTTTTCAGATTTTAAATCCACAGAGACCTTTTGTTTTAGGATGGTTTGTAACGTGGAACAAGCGATACTGAACGATTTTATGTGATCCATTTTAGTTCCTTTGGAAACTTTGGATTTTTCGATAATTTCTGCCTTTTCGGCTACAGAGAAACATTTTCTTTTAGACATCCTACTTTTTACAAATAATAGTTCATCGTTACTTTCTCACGAGAGTATTAATGGGGAGGAGAAGTACTGTTTTTGATAACAAACAACCAGTTGACCAAGTGGAAATCATTTTTGTTCTTTTGAAAAATTTTCTATGAGTGGAAAAAGAAAAAAAATCCAGAGGTACTTGGCGTAAAATGACGTACCAAGCGGGAAACGTTAAGAGTAAATAACGTAGAATCGAGGTACTTTTAACATTATCGGAATAGGAATTTTCTGGGACCGACGAAAAATGATGTAAGAAGCGGGATAACGTACGAAACGGGTTACGTAAAATCGGGGTTCCACTGTATATATATATATATATATATATTTGTTGACCATCCCGGCATTGCCTGGGCTCGGAATAAACTTAAATATGCTTAAAATCAATGTTGAATTCAGATATTTTTCTCCGGGAAAGGGGGGGGGGATGGGGGGATTTAGTGTTCGGTGGCGATTATATTCATCTTTGTCATTTCGAGGTATGAGACAAGTAAAGTAGGGGAAAAAAGAGCGGCCATTCACTGAAATGCGGTGTTACTATAGTTACTGACCTAATATAAGAAATGGGAAATGACTCTGAGAAGTCAATTGAAATTACATATAGTATAATTAAAAATTGGAGTTAAGGGTTAATGAGGGTTAAGTTCTTTAAAATATCTCCTTTGCATTTCAATATTTTTAAGCGATTTTTTTTTCTTTTGCCTTGGATAGCTGAGATCGATATCACCCTTTTTTACCTTTTGATTTGGATTGCAATTTTTTTTTTTAAATTTATTTATTATTATTATGAGGATATTTTTCCTTTCAAAACCAGTCTTGAAAGTGAAAGTATCCCCGTAAAAGCATCGCAAGCATGATCGAAAAAGTAAAAAACGGCGATTGTAGAGATCAACCTTTAGCTATCCAACGCAAAAAAGAAAAAAAGCTTGCTTAAAAATATTGAAATGCAAACGAGATATTTTAAAAGAACTGTCCCATTCCCATAGGATTAACATTAGCGAGAAGATGTTTTTACGTGAGTCAAGTAGCCTTTTAAAGAACTGGAGGTTTTAGAATCAGTGTTTCACAACGAATTTATTTTCCTAATATTTTTCCCCACTTGGCTACAGATCTTTTTGCTGATTTGTCAAATCGCTAAAGTTGGTCGAAAGTCAAATTTTATTATGCAAGATGTTTCAAAATTCTTATAAAATGTTTTGTGTTTTTGTACTTTTCCTCTCCTATTCAGAGTTCATTCTATAAAAACTCATTTCTCACAGATGAATTTGTTCTCTTAATGAAGTTAGCATTCAACGCTTTCATATTAAAGTACAAAGTTTGAATTGTTGTATGCGCTTGCGTGACACTCAATGATAAACTTTAACTGATATTTCAATTTAAAAAGAAAAAAAAATTGAATAATCATTCAACAATTGATAAAGAAATGTCGTCTCTCTTTATTTATAATTTACAGAAATTTAATCTTAAACTTTAATATAATATTGAGAAATAACGTGACCTCTCATTTATGGTTCATTCTCCCAAAAATATATATTTTCAGCGCCGTGAAAAAACAAGAAAATGTCTCCTTACGAGCGCTTTTACCACTAAATATCAAATTTTTTTTCGCGAATTTTTCATTTAAAAATATAAATTCATACAAAAGCGGGTTAAAAATATAAAATCATACAAATTTAAGGTTTATTTAAAAGTTGTTATCACAGGCTTGTGTAACGCCGGCTGGTCAGCTAGTACATAAATAAATAAACTCGCTTATTTTTCGCATCCTTACTTTTAGAACCAAAGAAATGATGAAAAAAGTGCGAAAAATACGCAACTAAATACGGTAATACAGTGAAAAAAAAAAAAAAAAAAAAAAAAAAAACCTGTTGATTTTACAGTATACACTGCAATTTTTTTTTTTTTTTTTTTTTTTTTTTTTTTTTGATTTTACAGTATAATACTAGCATCCTAGCTGCCAGTATTATACCGTGAAATTAACAGTAATAAACAGTAAAATAAGCAGTAATACTGGCAGCTGGAATACCAGTATTATACTGTAAAATCAAAATTTTTTTTTCAAATGTAAATACTGGCATCTCAACTGCTAGTATTATACCGTAAAATCACCAATTTGTTTTTGCAGTGTAAAAGGAATTTAATAATATGATTTCTTTAAAAAGTCTTAAATTAATTACCTCTTGCTTTATCACTTACGTGGTACAAAGAAAAGTACATTTTCACGATTCTTTGTTGCATTAAAAAACTTATCCTGTTACGATATTTTAAAACACTCATATCATCCCAAACTAGTTCTTTTAAAACGACAGCTGCTGTATAAAAGGTCTCACCTGCCCTGTCCTAAACTCGTACCTGTACCCTATAATAAAATATTTTGTTGACCTTTTCCCTCTCTTTGTTTTATACGCAAGCTTCTGAAATTTCCTTATTTCTAATTCTTTACCCAATTATCTACCTCAGCTTTGTAAGACTGCTCTTGAGTTTGGGTAAATGAAACATTCTTCGACTATATTTAATTAATAAAATCCCAATGTTTTATGCTTAGTGTTCCATTTATTGAATATTTACATTGTTTATAGAATTTTCTATTCAAATATATAGTGGATAAAATTATCTGTGGGGGATTTGTGATTTCTTATTATTGTAGAAGGTAAGACTTATTAATTTTAATTTTTGAGCTAAAATATTTTACTGAATCATATACATTTATATTACACGGGCAATTTCTTTCTTTGGTTTATCCGAAAGAAAAAAAAAGTACATTAGCAAACCGTATGTATTACTTTTTACAGAAATAATGCTAGTTGTTAAAACGATTAGCAAATTTTCATTTATTTTACCTTGTAGACTTTCTCTGTATATTAAAATTAATGAAATTTGCTATTGGGATTTTTTCCTAGCAAATTTATGCATAAAAAGAAACATTTAAGGAACTCCAATTTTATTGAATTCATTTTGAAAATGTCTGGAATTTCAAAACTTTGGATATGTGTTTTTGAATTTAGGAATTAGAATTTATCTGTCTTATTATTAGTAAGCCAGTGTTTTATTTTATTTATTTTAATTATTTCGAGTCACATTTTAGTTAGACTTCTGCGGTTCTCTTAAGTTATGAATATAGAAAAGCATTAAAAAGAATGTTTTAAAAATATTTATCTATAAGTTAACTTCGCCTGCCGTCAGAGATGAAGGCGATTATTTAAAAAAAAAAAAAAAAAAAAAAAAAAAAACATTTTTAACAACAAATATTATTTAAAAAAAATTCTTTAACACAAACAAAATGCACCCTCATTTCACAAAATAAAACAATAATAATAATTAAAATTCTCTTAACAGTGAAAGTAAAATAAATAATTTTTAACAAAAAATGAGATAAAAAATAAATAAAACTTTTTTAACAAATGAAATATATATTTTTGAATCATTTTGTGATTGGGTGTCATTTATGGGGTTGTGTTTTAAAAAAAGTGTGCTCTCAACTTGTCTTACAAATCATTTCTCTCAACTCGACTTAGTTAACATGTATGATGCATTGCCATGTGGATGTGAATATTATGTAGACGTTGTGACATTTTAAGGATTCTGTATAATTATTGTGAGTAAAATATTTTATCTACACTTTACGAGTTCATATTTCCAATTTTATTATTTCAAAACTGTTATCTCGTGGTAATTTAGTGAGGTGTTAATTGCAGTTTTTTGGATAATCGATGTGAGTGAAATATATTGTATTTTCTTAATGGTTTTTTATTTCCTATTTAAATGTTTCCAAATTTTGGTATTTCCAATTGTTGTCTGGTAATAATTCAGTGTACCTGGATGATTCTACTGATCTTAGCATTATGCCAGTGGAATTATGAAACACTGAATTATTATTTAAAACACATGTGGGTGCATCCAGGCTGATGAGTACATGTGCATGTGTTTTTCCATGTCCAATTCATATTTGATTCTCATGTGGTCCAATTTTCCATTGTGTATGGTTCATATTTAATTTGTTAATCCATTTGTGTTTACTTAGTTGCAACTCCAATTTATATATATTTTTTTTCCCCCTTTCTCTCTATTTCTTTTTTCAATATTCTTTTGGTATGAGTAAAATTTGGCTAATTACCATTGAAGCATCAGCTATGGTAATATTATGTTTGCACATGGTATTTATTAGCTATGTGGTATTCTGTATACACAGTATCATTGATTATCTCTTTGGAGATTTAAGTAGAATAGAACTTGATATGTTTTTTGAAATTCATAGATATTATAATTATTTAACATTCTATAAAATTATGCTGCATTGCGCAAATTGGTATGGAATGGTTTTTACATATTCTTTTCAATATTCTTTTCAACAATTAGCTAGTTAAAATATTGATTTTTATATGATACCATAATTTAGCCTAATTGGCTCACAAATCACTTTGATTAACTTCTGTTTGAAATACATAGTTATTATAGCTGCATTGCGCTTTTAATGGTGTATTTAATAATAATTTAATAATAATAATATTTTAGTATTACTATTATTTCCTGGTATCATTTGTTTATCTATTGAATTTTCAAGGGCATCTTTATAAAATCTTATTCAGGTTCTAATGATTTTTTTTTTTTTTTTTTTTTTTTTTTTACCAACATTAATTTTGTACTGACTTATGACTGCTAGGGGTTTTTATATTGTTGTCTTTTGATGTTAGTTTGCTTAATGGGACTTTATGTATATATGTAAATAGTTTTATTATATAGCTTTATTATATTTAATCAAGTATTAAACAGTCAATCTTAATATTTTTTTTTTATTTTTTTTTTTATGGATATTCCAGTAATATTAAGATTGATTCATAACAATTTTTTTTTTTTAAATATGTTATAGATATATTTAATATGTATTTCTTGCAATTTTTATTGCTATCAAACAAATATGGCAGTTATTAGTAAAATGTTAGATACTGGCAATTTAGGCCTTGGTGGATCCAGGACTAATGCTCGGTACAGGAAGATTATTAGGGATCTTCCTGGATCGTTATCAGATAACCTATTCTATTGTCCCAAGCCTGTACTATGTTTTCGAGAGTGTGAATCTAAGCGTTGTCTTACATGTCCATTAGCTGATAAGTCACAGATTTCAAATAATAACAATCTTAATTTGGTAAAATTTTGCAAAGCATACAATGTAATCTATTCATTGAAATGCAATTCGTGTAACATGGAATATATTGGACAGTCTTGTCAAAAATTACATAAGCGGCTAAATTTACATCGTTCTCATATTGATAAATATAAAAATTCTAAATTTCAAACAACTCATAATATTGAATATACTCATTTCAAAAATCATGATTTTAAAAATATTACTATTAAAATACTTAAAATACAAAAAAAATTTACTGAACGACTTTTTCTAGAATCTAAATATATAAGACATTTTAATACTACATATCCTTATGGATTAAATCAATTAGTATACAAAAAATCACATCCTGTATTTTCAGATTTAACTAAATATGAAAATTATAAAAATCTTTATTCCGGATTAAATTTTTCAAACTTAAAAAAAACTTCTAGATCTGGTAGAGGTAAACATAATAACAAAAAATTCACTGATGATATTGTGATTCAACAGGAGCTTGATAATCTTGAGGCACAATTTTGTAATGATTATTGTTGCCTTGCTATAAGAAAACATGTTTTTAGTATAAAAAAGAAATATATAAACCAATATTTCAAGGTATTTAAAAAGAATCAATATTCTCCACATTTTTGTGATATCTTTTATGATATTCTACATTATAGAGCAAACCTATTAAATACAAGTCTTTCTAATAAACCTAAATATAAAACTAATAATACACAATTAATTATAAATTTTTCCAATCATGTATTTAATAATATAAATTTACACAATATAATAAACAACATTAATAATAATTTTCCAATAAAAAATTTTACCATTCACAAGACATATAAATATAATCGCACACTTGGACGTAAAATTTTTAATTACAATTCTTTTGCAAAAAATTTGGTCTCTTCAAAGAATTACCCATGTTATTGTAATGACCCAAAATATCAAAAGTATATAAATACAACACATGGTCATATCATTACTGGTGATCTTAATATTGTAGAACAACCTATTTTACAAAACTTAATGCATAATGGCACAAAATTTCGTCTTCCATATAAGTGTAATATCAAATCCATAATATTGCAGTTTATTCAAGATATTGATTTGTTTATATATAAAATTGCTGTTGATTACAATAAACCAATCGAATATTTCAGTGAATGGAGATTTTCTGTAATTGATAAATTAAAAAATGAAATTATAAAAAATTATCATCATATTACACATGCAGCTTTTAAAAACATAAATAAACATATATCAGAATTACAAAACAAATTTATAATTACTTATGTAGATAAATCTCCAAATAATTATGCTATCATTTGTAAAGAATACTATAAAGTGTTAATTCACAATGCAATCAACACAAGTAATATTTTTAATAAAACTAAATTAAATATTGAAATAAATAACAGAAAATTATTAAATTATCACAAATTACTAAAAATCAAATGTAATAATTTTAATTATCCTTATCTTGTTATAATTCCAAAATTTCATAAAAATCCTATTAAATTTCGCACTGTTACCATCGGTTGTAACACATATAATAAAAATGCAAGCAATTTACTACTTAATATTTTAAAGCAGATATATGATATAACGCTAAAACATAATAACCAACATTGCCTAAAAAATAGTTTTCAACTCATTAATAAAATACATAATATCAATCCGGTAAAATTCATAAAAACATTGGATTTTAATGATTTATTTAATAACATTGATATAAAAGATTTACATAAAACAATGTGTATATTATTTAAAGAATTTAAATCTCAATTAAAATTAAAAGAACATATTTCAGTAAATTTTTTTAAAACTTTACTAAATTTTACATTGCATAATAATTACATTATATATGATAATATTATCTATAAACAATGCCAGGGAATTCCGCAGGGCGGAACCGCATCTAGTATTCTCTCTGACCTTTACTTATATTATTATGAAAGAAATATAAGTCCGAACACTGATTATGTATTTTATCGCTATATTGATGACATTATCATATTTTATTTCAATGAAAAAAATTGCACATCACCACTCAATTTTTATCCTACTCAGCTTAAATTAAGCGAAAATGATTTAATTAATAATAATATAAACTTTCTTGACTTAAAAATTAATATTACTAATAATTATAAATTAATTTTTGATATTTATGATAAGAGATTTGATTTCCCATTTAAAGTAAATACTTTTACCAATTATGCTTCATGTTTACATAAATCTGTTTATAAAAATATAATTATCAATTATCTACATCGTATAAAATACTTATGCTCAGATATAAATAAAAACAAAAATATTAGATATATTCGAGATCAAGCAAAAATATATGGATATCCTATTTTTATGATAAATTCAATCATCAACTCTTTTAAATAACATTTATTATATAATTTAAATATAAACATGGTATGTAATAAATTATTGTTTTAGTGTGCGATAACATATAACAAAAGATATAGAAAATAATAATTATAACATACATTATTACAATTATAACATATTAGGAAATTTAATATTTAATATTTGTTTGAACATTATATACACTTTATGTAGAAAATTACAAATATAACATACATAATTACAATTATAACATATTAGGAAATTTAATATTTGATTGAACATTATTTATACTTTGTATAGTTGTGATTGTGCGTTGCCGATCACCTCTGTTTAAGGTATTATTGATGTGCAGTTTTCATACATTTATAAATTAACTTATACAATAACAAATTAAATTATACAATGATAACATTGGTGATTATAACTCATATATATATATCTATTTGCAATATATATAAAAATAAATATATATAGTTTTTATTTTTGTCTATGAATAATTAAAATTAACAAGTATTTTAATTACTGCATTGCATTAATTTGATTGAAAAACAGTAGTAATACTATTAATTATCAACATTATAAATTTTGAGATATTTTGAATTGTTTATGAATTATTTAATTAGATATTTAAATTAATCTATAAATATAAAATATATTTACAATGTAGTATAAATTAAACATTAATTATTTAAAAACAAGTCTAATATATATTTAAGTAGTAGTAAAAATAAAACATTAATTATTTAATAAATGTCTATAATATCAGTGGATTAACACAGCTGGAAGCAAAAATAATTTGAATTAAAATAATATCTCTTTTACATAATATATTCTTGTTAAGAATATCTGAAATGCTGTGCAAGTTGAATTAATTCTGTGTAGATTTATTCATATAGTAGTATTATATTTTTTTTGAATTTTAAGTAAAATTACAAGTTAGTATTGTTTTTTAAAGTTTATTTATATAAATAAATCTAATGAAGTGAGTATGTAACTAATAAAGTGGATATATAACTAAATATTAATTATGAACTATTATAATACCAATAGATGGCGACACTTTACCTTTCAGGTAGTTGTAGATAATATTGTTAATATTATATTTAATTTAACTATAGAGGGAGCTATTGATTGTATATTAATTTTACTTTCAGGAATTAAAATTGGATGGAGTAATATATATTCACGGATATAAATTTGTTATAAGTGTATTAAAACCAGAATTATTTTGAGTGTTTTTGAATCATTTTGTGATTGGGTGTCATTTATGGGGTTGTGTTTTAAAAAAAGTGTGCTCTCAACTTGTCTTACAAATCATTTCTCTCAACTCGACTTAGTTAACATGTATGATGCATTGCCATGTGGATGTGAATATTATGTAGACGTTGTGACATTTTAAGGATTCTGTATAATTATTGTGAGTAAAATATTTTATCTACACTTTACGAGTTCATATTTCCAATTTTATTATTTCAAAACTGTTATCTCGTGGTAATTTAGTGAGGTGTTAATTGCAGTTTTTTGGATAATCGATGTGAGTGAAATATATTGTATTTTCTTAATGGTTTTTTATTTCCTATTTAAATGTTTCCAAATTTTGGTATTTCCAATTGTTGTCTGGTAATAATTCAGTGTACCTGGATGATTCTACTGATCTTAGCATTATGCCAGTGGAATTATGAAACACTGAATTATTATTTAAAACACATGTGGGTGCATCCAGGCTGATGAGTACATGTGCATGTGTTTTTCCATGTCCAATTCATATTTGATTCTCATGTGGTCCAATTTTCCATTGTGTATGGTTCATATTTAATTTGTTAATCCATTTGTGTTTACTTAGTTGCAACTCCAATTTATATATTTTTTTTTTCCCCCTTTCTCTCTATTTCTTTTTTCAATATTCTTTTGGTATAAGTAAAATTTGGCTAATTACCATTGAAGCATCAGCTATGGTAATATTATGTTTGCACATGGTATTTATTAGCTATGTGGTATTCTGTATACACAGTATCATTGATTATCTCTTTGGAGATTTAAGTAGAATAGAACTTGATATGTTTTTTGAAATTCATAGATATTATAATTATATATATATATATATATATATATATATATATATATATATATATATATATATATATATATATATATATATATATATATATATATATATATAATATATATATATATATATATATAACTTAAAAAAAAATAAAAAAAAATAAATAAAAATAAAAATAAAAATAAAATAAAATAAATTCTTAGAAAAAAAAAACTTGTTTGAAAAAGATTTTTTTTAAATACTATTTAACGAATTGCCTTGGTTTTTATTTTTAAATCTTCGTTGTAAGTTTCGATTTTTAGAGATGCATATTCTTAAATCTTCCCCCCAAGAGATCAATTTTCCCCAATTTTTACAATGTTAGTACAGCTGTCTTTTTTTTTTTTTTTTCTTTGCAGTATTTAAAAATTCATACTTGGGGGGTTAGTAACAGATAGTTCAATATTTCAATTGCAATCATTTTCCGTCAACTCTTCTTCTGTGATATTTAAATTTGCTGATGTACACGGCGCAAGTGAAGGGATTTCTCACCTAATCCAATGGAGCTATGTCAAGTGTAAGCATAAGAAAAAAAAAAATCAAAATTTATGTACAATAAATCTAATGTTTGTAATATTCGTTCAGTAAGATTCATTATTAAAATTATTATTACTGTTAATATTGAGTTTTATACACTTTCACTAATTGAAAGATTTCTGCTGTATTTTCAGTTTTAATCCTTTCATTCCAAAGGTTTTTTTTTTTTTTTTTTTTTTGAAAGAATCAATTTTATATGTGGATGTGAGAATTTTTGTATACATTATTGTAAAATGCACGACACGATTTAAAATGGCGTATTAAAGAAAAATTGACGGAATTTTTATTACTAAAAATTTTAATAAAACTAGATAGAACATTTTCGTTGCATATCTAATAAAATCTCATTCTCTGCGTCAAAAGTCCTTGTACATCTTAAAATCCAATAATAATAATAATAATAATAAAATCAAGTAATTAGCGTCGTAAGAGAGTGCGGTTTAGACAAAAATGCTTCTTATGACCAAAAATTTTGTTTAAAACTAAAAGAAATCGGTACCAAAATGTACCCATAGATGGCGCTACACATTCAAAGCGGTATGACATGAAAAACTCAACATAAACTGTTGCAGACTATTTATTTTGTATAGTCTACTATCATTGCTACATGTGTGCCCTTTCTAGCTCGAACCACATACATCCAAATGGTACTCAATTTCATTCCACACATTGCAATATGGTTGTATACTGTACAAAATAAATTGTGTATGATTGTTTATCTTGAATATTTCATGCTTTTGTTTTGCAACTTCGAAGGTATAGCGCCATGTATGGGTAAGTTTTGGAACTAAATTTTTTAATTTTTTCATAAACGAACTACACTTTAGTAGGCCAATTACTTAACTTTACTATTGATTTTTACAATATGTCAGGGGCTTTTGGCCCACCCAGTATTCTAAAAAACTATGAAAATCGACTACTTTAACTATTTTGGAAACGTTTGTATTATAAAAAGCAAAAATGTAACTCTCTAACGGTGATGTCATGATATTAAATCATTGGATCATGATATCATGGTGTGAAAACAGAAAAATCGAAGAAATTTAACAATCTGCTGCTTTGTATATTTACGTACTTGAATGTATTTATATATATACTTACATGCACACACATGTACGCAGGCACATGCACGCTAAATGAAAGCCAAGGTTTGTAAATACTTGGCGAAATATCACCAACGTTATATTAAAAAAGCCGCCAAAAACAAGGTGGACACTACGCCAAACTTGTCAATATGAGGAAATTAAGTAAATAACCTAAACTGACTTTTGCTTGATTTATCATCCAAGCTTAGCGATGGCACTTTCTTCTGGTTACTTTAAAAAGGAAAAGATTAAGTCATTGAGATCAAATACGATTATTCATTCCAAAAAATAAAATTGAGTGACACAATATGTTTTAGGCAAAAATATTCTGTATGGTTTTAAATGTGTAAGTCTTAAGAAGTAAAATTCTTGCATATTTTACCGATTGTGAAAACTAAAACTGCATATTTCGAACACCTTGTAGAATGATCGGTGTGTTTTACTTGACTATATTCAGTTAGCCATAATTTTAGCTTATATTTAAAAAAAGAAATATGTCGCAGTTTTTATTTGTAATGTTTTGAGATAAATATAACTTTTAAAAATTTTCTCAATGAGACCTTTGAATGAATAAAATTACAACAACAAGTTAAAGTCTGTTACAAAATTTTATATTAAAAAAAAAAAAAAAAAAAAAAAAAAAAAAATCGGATTAACATGTGACAAACAAAGAAGATTTCTATGAAAGTCCATCATTGATAACGATATCATCAAAAAGTACTCCGAATGTGTTACAAGGTATTACATGCTGAATAGATTATAAAAGCTATGCTGAATGTAAACAAATAGCTAAATCCAAACATATTCAGCATCTGAGCATCAGCATGTCATTTTCATGTTAATGATGTACAAATACAGTTCATCTATGACAAATATAATATCATTCAAACATTTTAGTGTAAAATATAGTTCCCATCTCGTTTTTTAAATCAAAACATTTTAACTTTTATTATTAAATATAAAAAAAAAATTAGTCAATAAAATTAAATACCGTGTTTATAATAAGTAAATATGGATGAAAATTATTTTGGAAATGAGAAACAAAACAAATATGTTTTGATTTAAAAAACAATATGGCGAACCGCGGGCAAATCCAAAGCTTAGCCTTGTTTTTTTTTAGCTGATGTGAATTGATTGCTTATGCTTTTTCTATCAAAGTTAAAACCTTTATCGAAATATTTATCGATCCATTTATATATAAACTATTTGTTTAGAAAGCAATTAAAATTTAATTATTTAATCCTCAAAAGTATTTAAAATCGTTTTTGGAGTGAGATAATAATAATAATAATAATAATAAACAATCTTTTTTTTTTTTTTTTTTTTTTTACTGATCTGATTCATCATGTTCTTTCTGTCAAAGTTAACATATCTCATCATTTTTGGTGCTGTGTCACCTAGAGATAAATTATTTGTTTTGAAGGAGATTAACAATAATAATAATAAAATGGATTTAAGAACAATCTTCTTTGCTTACTGAGTTGATTCTTCATATTCTTTCCACTAAAGTTAAGATATTTCATTATTTTTGGTGCTGCCATCTAGAGATAAATAATTTGTTTAGAAGGCAATTTAATTGGTACTTTTCCTTTATACGGACACCATTGTCGCCAAGCATACATTTACATACATTTAATACATACATTTACATACATACATTTACATACATACATACATTTACATACATACATACATTTACATACATTATGCGTTAGCATACATTATGGCATGGTGTCCGTATAACGGAAAAGTACCATTTAATTTCATTATTTGCTATTTAAAATTTATTCAAAATCGATCTTTTGAGTAAAATAATAAACATTTAAAATTTAAAAGCAATCTTCTTTCTTTAATGAGATGATTCTTCGTGTTCTTTCCGTCAAGGTTAATCTTTTTCCTTTGTTTGTTGGTGCAATCTAGAGATAAACTATTTGTTTAGAAGACAAATAAATATAATTAATTGCAATTTAAAATTTATTCAAAACCATGCTTTTGATTGAAATAATAATAATAATAATAATAATAATAATAAAATGGATTTAAAAAACAATCGTCTTTCTTTACTGAGTTGATTCTTCATGTTCTTTCAGTCTAAATTAACACATTTGATTACATTTGGTGCTGCCATCTAGAGATAAACTGTTTGTTTAGAAGGCAATTAAAAGTAATTATTTTAGCTATTTAAAATTTAATCAAAATCGTTTTTTTGAGAGTAATAATAATAATAATAATAATAATAAAATGGATTTAAGAACAATTTTCATTCTTTGCTTTATGTTCTTTCTCCATCAAAGTTAACTTTTTTGATTATTTTTGGTGCTGCCATCTAGAGATAAACTATTCGTTTAGAAAGCAAGTAAATTTCATTATTTGCTATTTAAAATTTATTCAAAATAGTTCTTTTGAGTGAAATAATAATAATAATAATAAGTTATCAGAACAGACACTTTTTTTATTTGCTGAGTTGATTCTTGATGCTCTTTCCGTCAAATTTAACATATTTTATTATATTTGGTGCTGCCATCTACAGGTAAATTGTTTAGAGAACGATTAAAAATAATTATTTGCTATTCAAAACTGATTAAAATCGATCTTTCGATATAAGCAATAATAATAAGTTATCAAAACATTTTTTTTAATTTGCTGCGTTGTTTCTTGATGTTCTTTTTATCATAGTTAATACATCTGGTTGTCTTTTGTGATGTCACCCAAAAGTTAGATTAGAAAGCGATTAATTTTTTTTCAAAATCGTTCTGGAGAACAGATTTTAGAACAGTCTTTATTATTATTATTATTATTATTATTATTATTATTATTATTATTATTATTTATTTTTTATTATTATTTTATATTTATTATTATTAATTTTTAAATCACTGAATTGATTCCTAATACTCTCTGTTCATCAAAGTTTCAATGTTTGATTATTTTTGGTGCTGCCATCTATAGGCAGACTCTTAGCTTAGAAAGTAAATCCAACATCAAGATCGGTGTGGCTTCAAAGAATTTTTTTTCCAATACTAGATGCTCAATATTAGATTCTTTTTTAAAAAGCACTTATTTTTAAAACGCATAATTTAATATTCGGAACAAAATTTAAAACATTCAGTTGTATTTTTATGATGAAATGTTTCTTTTTGCAAATTTCATTAACTTCAAAAATATAAATAATAGGTGAAAAAAAATATGATTTAAAAAAATTATAAAACGGAACAACGAAAAAAAAAACAAACCTAACGAGTATTTTTTAAAACTAAGACACATGCATATCGTATTTAATGTTTTTTTTTCTGTCTGCTTAAAATAACATGAAAATCTGAAATACAAGTAGTTCTTCTGTATTTTCAGACGAAGAAATTTTAAAAGGTCCACTTAAAGTCATTAAGAAAAGCATTCAGACCATTTTATTTTACACATGTTCCTGTTATTGATGACCAAACAGCATTCGATGAGCATTCAACTAAAATAAAAAAAAGAAAATTAATAATGTTGGTTTTAATATAAAAGATATGTTTATCTTCACATTTTTAAATATTAAAATTGAAGTATTCAAGGCTTCAACTTACTACAAACTTCCTCTCCAGTGACATCTACTTTTTTAAGTTCAAATCCATCTTGACATGTGGATGAAATTGCTAGAGTATATTCTGAAATCGTAATAAAGATTAAAGTTAATAAAATAATACATTAAAATGAAAAGAAAAACAGTTATTTAAAAGAACGCTTTTATTATAGTACTTAAAAGAAGAAATATGTCGAATTTACAATTCATGTTTTACACTACTGTCCAAAAATTAAGGGGAGTGCCCCGACGCTTTCGATTTTACATGTTTCGCCGAATATCTACGAACATTCTTGACGAATTATTGTTGAACTTCGAGGATGTAAAGAACATGTTTGACTTCATATTTTGTTGTGAAGATTTAGTCGCTAGGGCAATTAAAGGGCTAATAATAAATTTAATAATAAAACAATATTTGGAATTACCCAAGAAACAGAAAATGCTCAAAATGGTCTGTCACTGTAGTAAATGACTATGTGTGGGTCCTGCTCAACATGTGTGTACATTTGTGTAAGCATCGCACGCATATCTGTGAAGATGTCAATGTTTCTATGAAAAATTAAAATGTGTTTTGCTTATAGCATACAGAGTTTTCAACCGAATTTAACACCACTTTCAGAAAACTTGACAAAACACAATAGAAACAGTATACTGCAATTAAAAGATAAATATATTGAATATTTGATGAAATATGGGTATTTGTATAAAATAAATTTTAACTGCGCATGTGCGAACTACACCAAAGATTTTCCTCCATGACTTGGTAGTCAATTCTACAGAGCAACTCATATAAAAAGGTCAGTCAAATATCGAGAAAACTCAGAAATATATCGGCAATAGTAAACTGATTGACAATTCACGTTCATTGCATGCACGACGTCGTATTCTCATGTAAAATCATACAGTAAACGTTTAAAATTAAAAGATTGCTTTTTCTTAGTTTCTTTTTTAAGATATGGCAACAGGAAAGAAGAAAAGCATTTTTATATTGCTGCAAATATCACTTTACATTACTTTAGAAAACAAATTTGCAATACTTAAAAATCATGCCTGAAATTTATTTAAATTATCGAGGAATTCAAAATTATTTTCTTAACGTATAATCAAAATTTAACTAATATTAATCTACTAGCAGACTACGCCCGCTGCACAGGACGGTTTCTCCAAAAGAACCTTGAATCAAACGAAATATATCGGTGAATTTAACTTTGTATTTTAAAGTAATCTGTAACTTTACCTGGAATATCCTAAAATAACATAAAAACGGATACTTATTTCACATAGTTATATATTTTTTAAAATACGGTTTATTACTACGTTTACAATTTATTACCTACCATTTTCCATTGATTTAGATGTTTTATAGCAACATTTTTTAAAAACGTGAATTAACCTATATTATTCAAAACTAATAAGAAATGTCGCATCTAGTATTTGTCGAAAATTAAATAAAAATCATGCACTCATAACATCATAATACACTTTTATATTTTAACAGGTTACTATAATTTTACTGTTACTATAATTTGGGACTCGTGCTGACACATCGCTGTTATTATAATTTTTTTTACGCGTGAAGTTTTCGCTATGGTATACTCCATTGTGAAATTTGGTAATTTTTGAAATTCAATATTTGAAAAATGGCATAATCAGTGGATTTGAAATTTATATCAAGAAAAATACAATTTTTTACCTTTCTAACGCAGTTTGTCTAACAATTTTCTGACAAATGCTTTTCGAGCAATTAATTTTTTTCAGCAACTTCAAATGTTTCATTTTCTGAGATTAATCTGCGGCAACGATTAGCGAAAATCCCAGTCGTCAGCAACGCATACCTTTTTATTAAAGAGGATTAATAGACAATTAAGTTCTGAAAATATGAGAATATTGTATTGTCATAGGGAGCACACAACTGCAGAATCGAAGAAAAAAAAAACTCAATAAAAAACAACAACAACCAAGAATGTAAAATCATGCACCAGGCATAGGTTATGAAACGCTTTTTAACACTAATAGAACATTATTAAAAAATTCATTTTTTCATACATTGAAATGAGACATCTAAATAAGCAATTTTAAAAAACACATTACTCAGTAAAAATGTGTGCGAATTCTTTCGTGTAACTTTTCTGGACCGAAACCGGATCCGAAAGTGGAAGTATCTTCAGAAAAAGAAAACCTTACAAACAAAATCGAAAAAGTAAAACGCGGGGATCGTAGATATCAACTATCCATATAGATCCTATAGATATATCAGCTATCCAAAGCCAAAGAAAAAAAAAGTTTAAAAATATTGAAATGCAAACTAGATATTTTAAAAGAATAGTCCCATAGGATTAACATTATCCAGAGAGCGTTTTCGTATGAGTGAAGTAGCCTCTTAAAATGATTTCAAAATTAGAATAAACTTATAAACTTGTGGTTTTGAGTAGTGTATTTTTCACTTTTATTCTACACAAAAATAGCATTTAAACTTTAAAATTTCCGAAGAAATATTTTTCTCAAAAAATTGTATAAAACTTATATTAGCTGGGGCCCCCTTTTCCACAGATTCCGGTCGCGGAGACTTCTCTTTACTTGCTTTGCCCCCCCCCCCTTTCTTTTTCTGGGCTTGTTGCATATATGACATTAAAATGTTAAGAGACTACTTCACTCACGCGAAAACACTTGCTCGCTAATGTTAATCCTATGGAAGAAAAATTTAAAAATATCTCGTTTGCATTTCAATATTTTTAAATGATTTTGTTTTGCATCAAATATTTGGAGTCGATCTCTATAAGGGCCGTAGACCTCAGCTATCCAGTGAAAAAAATCATTTAAAAATATTGAAATACAAACGAGATATTAAAAAAAAATCCCATTGGATTAACATTAGCGAGCGGGTGTTTTCGCGTAAGTCAAGTAGCCCCTTAAAACGGATTATTTGTTTTTTGAGTGCTACAGCGTCACCTTTCGGAAAATGTTTGTACTATTTTTTTATATTTAAACCCTTCGCGAGGAGCGACCGTATACTTGCTGTATAAGGTGCACAAAATTCTTGAATTTGATCACCAGTATTTTAATACAGAATGTTTCGCCTTATTTAACCACAGCATTTCGTCGGTTAAATAAGGCAAAAATTACAAAACGTAATAGTGGTGCCTAAGGATTAAAAGAAGTGTATTTGACGCTCGTCACGGAGAGGTTAATAACAGACAAATGTAATTGGAATTAACCGTAGCTTTAATTTCGTCTCAATTGGCTCCAGAGCCATTTGAAGTAGGTAAGCAATTTCTTGAAAAATTTGTGAAATAACATCTGAGTGCGGATGAAAAAGGGGTTGGGGAAGAAGAATGAGGATGTGAATGATATATATATATAATTTATTTGCATAAGCAATCTGACTAACGTACTGATTTTATATATGATAAGTGTTTTTATTTGATTTTGTCACAAAAATGTTTTTTTTTTTTTTTTTTTTTTTTTTTCCAAATTGGTGTATGATTTTAATATTGATCACACAAAGCTATTTAAAACTTACTCAGGCATTCACTAATAGAGTCATTAGGCTCCCATAGACCAGTATCATCGCAGGAATAATATACAGGGTCCTCTGGATCCCGCATATATCCGTCGTCACATTCCGGATTGCACAGTTTTCCAAACATCCAGTCCATACAATTTGATTTGCCGTGAACTGGATCTCTGAGATCGCTACAATTCATACCTACAGAAAAATAATTGACAAAAAATGAAATTCTGTATAAGCAGTGAAACAAATAAATAAATATTGCAGGCGAAAATATTTTATGCTACTATTGAAAATTTATAATTTTAATGAAGTTAGAGTGAAATAAATTAGTAAACCAGATCTTCTATTTAGTTATTTCTAAATGTTAACACCTTTTGAGGTTAACCGTTTTTTGTGAGCTTGAAGACGCATAAGTTGGGGTCATCATTACTACCTTAAAATTCGAAAGGGCGAAAAGCTCCTTGAATTTTTAACCTATCCTTACAGTGAAAATAATGCTTCTGCACATTTTTTTTTTAACAGTTGTGATGGAATATGTTTAATGCAAGTATACTTCAAATAGTTAAATCGGCCAAGTGTGTATTGAGAACCCAAACAAATTACTTAGGAAACTTTTAATAGCCTACTTCACTCGGGTCAAAACACCGGCTCGCTAATGTTAATCCTATGGGGAAAATATTTTATACGATATCTTATTCGCATTTCAATATTTTTAAATGATTTTTTTGCATTGGATAGCTGAGGTCAATCTCTATGCAGACCGTTTTGTATTTTTTCGATTTTGGTTGCAGTTTTTTTTTCTTTATTGAGGATACTTTCATTTTCGAAACCGGTTCCGAAAGTGAAAGTATCTTAATAAAAAAAACTTGTAATCAAAATCGAAAAAATACAAAAGAGGCTGCATAGAGATTGACCTCAGGTATCCAATGCAAAAAAATAAATAAATAAATAAATAAATAAAAATCATTTAAAAATATTGAAATGCGAAAGAGATATCGTAAAATATTTCCCCCATAGGATTAACATTAGCGAGCGGGTGTTTCCCCCTGAGTAAAGTAGCCTCTTAATGACAGTACTCTCATGATAACTTGGCCTATGAACTTGAAAGATTTCGCGATGCTACGGTGAAAGAAAGTTGCTAAAAGACACAAATCGTTCAAGAAATGCATTATTTAATTAAATACTGTATTCTGCATTCTGCTAGTTGCTAGAAGCAGTAATTTGCACTTTAATTGAAGATGTGAAGATGCATAAGTTGGAGCCATTATTACTGTTTTAAAAATCGAAAGTGCCAAAAGCTCTCTGAATTTTTTTAACCTAATCTTATAATGAAAATAAAGCTTCTGAACATCTTTTTTTTTTTTTAACACTTGTGTTGGAACATTTTTAATGCAACTGTAAACTTGCCAAGTGCGTATTGGGAACCCAAACAAATTACTTAAAAAAAAATAAATTTTAATTACAGTCCTCCCATGGTAACTTGGCCTATGACCTTAAAAGATTTCGCGATACTACGGTGAAAGAAAGTAGGTAAAAGAAACAAATGGTACAGGTAATGAATTATTTAATTAAATACTATATTCTGCTAGTTGCTAGCAGCAGTAATTAGCATCTTAATTAACCAATAAATTCATCTAAATTTGCGTTACTCATCGGCCAATTGACTGGGGGAGGATTATAATAATCTCCATACTCGTTTTAAAATTATAATTTGTTTTAAGAGGTACACACTTACGAATAATACTAATTTCGAATGAACATGTTCCTATGTTTCCAGACGAATCTCTAGCAACATATTCCACAAAGTATGTGCCTGGAGCTAATGTGGTGTTTGGTTCCTGAAAACACAAAGCAGAAACAATTTAACACACATTTTCTAATAACGAATGAGCATTAGATATTTTTGTTACGATAAATAATAAAAAAAATATTTAAGCTATTATTTATTTTCTCTCAAAAAATAGGATAAAGGTTTTTAAAGAAACGCAATAATTAATAATAGAGAATTTTTTAAAAATTAGTTTGCCAAACATTAATAGGTAGAATTTTATATACAACAATTAAATTTTATTTAAGAAATTTATACTATTGAATGTTTTAAGTAATGTTCCGGATATTTTCACAGCTGGAGCTGATCCTAGGCATGGAAATGATGTACGGAAGTTGCGAAGGAAAACAACTCCGGTGTGAGTAAGTGATGCGTGTTTCTTGTTCATAATAAAACTGTTGCAAGTTTCTAACTTTATTCGCATTTGAAAAAAAAAATACTAAGTCTTCTTTTTTTCATCCGTAAAAGAAAGAAAAAAGGAAAGACTGAAAAAAAAAATATATATATTAGTTTTCCGATAAATAGAACTATTTCTAAAATGTTAAATATTCAAATGTACAGATCTGCTCTAAATTAACTACAGTGGAACTTCCCTTTAACGAAGTCTGTATTTTACGAAGTTTTCTACTTAACGAAATTTTCTGCAGAACTTTGACTCTGAACATCATTAGCATGTAAATTAATCTCCATATTACGAAAAATATATTCTATATAACGAAGTTTATTCCACTTTTGTACGTGCACAGAATTCAAACTAAGATGTTGCTGTTGCGATGGTTATGCGAATTTTATATCAGCGGATTACATGGAAATGAACACATTTAAATAATTTCCATTCTGCTTGGTGCTAAATAAAGCAATTTTTTTTTTCACACTAAGAAAAACACTTGTTATCATTACCCTCCCACACCGAGACTCCAGCGCTGACAGTTGGGGGAAGCCAAAATCCCCTTTATACATTCAATGATATAGAAGATACAGTGACGCAATGACGTCAGATGCATTGAAGCAAAAATTATCAATTAGAGTCAGACAGTTATTATTCTGACCTTTTACTGCTGATAGACAATTGCTTTGTACATCCACAAGAATGTGCTTCAAAATGCAAATCGAAGAACATCAAAATTATTTTTGTTCCTGCCAATACAACTTCTAAAATTCAGCCCTTAGTCTAAGGAATAATAAAAAAATCTTGAAGTACATGATCGCAAAAGACAGAAAAAAGACAATGTAGTGACAATATTAGTTTGAGAACGTGTGTATCAGAGCTGATGAAAGCTTGAGCCAAAGGTTGGGAATGTGACATGATTTCATCGACCGTACACAACTGTTTTGTAAAAGACGGCTTCATAATTAAAACTGAATCAAGTGCTTCTGAATCCAATACATGTTTGTCATATCTGAAGGAAAAATTTCATGAATTTAAGTGGATTTCTATTTAACGAATTTTCTTCATAACGAAGTTTTGAAGTGTAACGATGATACTTCGTTAAATGGAAGTTTCACTGTATTTGGACTTTTAGAGGCCCAAAACCACCCGTTTTCAACTCCCCAAACCACCTTTTTGTCTACAGCCTTATTTTAGGTAATAAGTAATCACTTATTTAAATTTTCCCATAGATTAACATGGGATTTCGCTGCCTGCGAGGGGAAATTCTGCATCAGTGAAGCGTCTCCTTAAAATTACAAAACGAAGCAACACAGAAAAATAAAACATAAAAAAGTCCTCCAATGAAAATATTAGAGATCAATTTGCAGATGGTAAACTTTTATAACAGAAAACCAAAAATTTTTGAATATAAATAAATAAATAAAAGCCATTCATACACACCAGTATTGAAAAAACGGATACCAATTCAACATTATCAGACACGACAGGCTCGTCCCAAGTCACAAATTCTCCGCTACCTTTTGCACCTTCAATTGTGATAGGATCAGGACAGAAATTGAAAACAGGAGGTTCTTCATCTGAAAGGAAAAAAATGATGGATATGTAACTGTAATTTTATTGAATTTATTTTAATGAATTTTATTATTTTCTAAGGAATACTTAAAATTTAAGGAGATATTTTTTAAAAAGCACATCGGTGGCCTCTCAGTCCCGAGACTGATCGACGAATTTAGCGATTTTTTTTTCTATGAACATAGACATAGATAAGGATTTCTGATAAAATAGCCTTTTGAATAAGAACATCGTTTCTAGAAAAATGTTTCAAATACAATGTCTGTGTAGAACAGTTGTATTAGTTCATCTACCTCTTCAAATCGTCTGCTTGACAGCCATCGTCTGGTAGGTATAATAGATTTATTCTATGGTATTTATCCGCATTGTTGTTTGTAGGTGGCGTTACCTTAGCACAGTTGTACACTGGCTGCCATGAAGTCCCAAAGTCGCAAATCGATATTAACACTATTTCGTTAGAAATCCTTCTCTATTTCTGTTTCTAACCCTACTTTTCCGACCCTACTATTAACCTACTTTCTGATGGTGAAAATTGTATTTTTATAATTATATTAAGTAATGAGTAAATCGAGCTTCTAAATTTTCACATAGATTAACATGGGATTTTGCGATCGGGAGTTTCAGTGAAGTCCTTCAAGATAATTAAAAGGCACTTCTTTTCAGCTGTCCACAGCATCACCCCTCAGCCTCCCCTTCCGTGCAAACTCCAACTGATTTAAATCGTACGCTCAGAATTTAAATCCCATTAAAACGGAGCCTCCAAAATAAATAAAATCGGTCGGTGAGCGAAAAAGCCGATTTGCGAAATAAGATAAGAGAAAGTATAGGAAAGATTTACACCAGACATTTGCAAAAAACATTTCGTTGTACAGTAATTTTATTAATACTTACCCAATACTGTAACAATCATCTCACATTTTGCAGTTTCATTGAAGCTAGAATTAGCAATGAATGTGATTTGATTTGCACCAACTGGGAATTCAGTCGGCTCATTGACAGTCACCCATGAGGGATGGACTTCATAAGATTCCATGTTAGTTGATGGTTCCGGAATAGTTATATTCTGCGTAGCTTTTCCCCGTGAAAGAATGACTTGGATATCTTCAGGACATTTAATAACAGGTTGAATCTTTACTGAAAAATAAAGTTATTAAATTAACAATTTTTGAGAAAAGAATTGAAAGTTCAGCATCGAAAAGTAATCAGGATATTTTAAAAGTGAAAATACTGCTTTTGACTAATACTCCCAATACTTAAAAAAAATTATGTATATTACAATTTAATGATACCAAAAGGAGCGTAGAGAATGGACGGTCTCATGAGGCTCTAGTCACCACCATTCAAATTAAAACTATCTTTTTTAAGTCACATGAGACTTTTAAAGACTTTTCTGCATTCAATATTTAGCAATTCATCTCTGAAAAAACAACTCTGTCCATAAAGAAGCATTAGAAGCACTGATTATATTTGTAGTTGGTAAATCTTCAGATCACCGGAATCGATGTCAGTTCTGTAAACGCATTTTTCTTTTAAATTTATTTTGTTTAATATTTGCAATTTTTAAACCGCATATTCATTTCTTTCAAATTAATATTGCTGTAAGTCAAGCAATTTTAGAAGATTTAACTCTTAAAAATTATAGCGCAAAATACGATTACATGAATTGATATTCCAAGACTATTTATTTATGTGAAAACTTTTATTATATCAAATATTTTTTTCTTTTCTCGAGAGCTCGGCCCCCTGAACTCCCACTGTCTCATTAATCTCATAATAGTAACTATATGATTCCCTATGTTAAAACTTCTGTCTAAAGTAAGTGAATTATCAATTTTGTGATGAGGCGTTTACAATTACTTTGAAAAATTGTTATTCTCATAATATATTAATTATTGATAATTCTAATTGTTAATTAAAATAAAAGAATTACTCAAGCCTTTTCGTAATTAATAATATATATTATTTCTGTTGTCAACATCCTTTTTTCGAAGCAAATACAAAACGCAGAACGATAAATGAGATACCATATGAAAGGATTTGAACAGGCTTCTGACATAATACACTCACTATTCTATATTATATACTTAAATTAAGTAATTGAAGCAACTTCATAATGGATAACTCGAGGTGGACTTTAAACCTGTTTAATTTACAATTTAAATCACAACACGTACATCTACACAAAACACGTAACAGATACATTTTACATCTAACAGTAAACAAACCTTTATCGGTAAGTGACAGAATAATCCGCAGTGGTGCTGCCATCTCAGGGTTGGGTTTCTTCCGGAAGAAACTGGTTTCTTCCAGGACAGTGGAAGAAACTGGAAAAAACCGGAAGAAATGGAAAAAACTGGAAGAAATGGAAGAAACCAACAGAAAACAAAACAGATGCTCAAAATTAAAGTATATTAGCTATATAAAAGAATTAAATTCAAAACCTGATTATATGAAATATAAATTGGAAACTTTAATTAACATTAAAAATATTATTTATGGAAAAATAAGTTATTTTTTAATAAACTTCAGGTCAGCAGGTATTTACAGGTTATGTTTTTTACAACTTTAGAGGTAGGGGGGGGGGATGAGACATTTTTTCATTGTTTATGTCATTTCTGTAAAAAAAAAAATACCTACCAATTCTTTATTTATGATATAAAAATGCAATATTTCAAAAACTATTGTACAACACTTAAAATAAACAAATTTGTAATTATATATAGTATCAACATATATACTAACAACATGTATACTAACATACGTATCTCAATGCTGATTTTGAAAGATAAATGTTCTAAAAATAAACTACTACCAGTTTCTTCCAGTTCCATCCTACTGCTAAAATACTTTTGTTTTGTTATACCATGTTGCACTGTAGTAAGGAAAATGGAGATTTTAATGAAATCTTTCAATACAGTAATTATTGTATATTAGTTCCCTTAATAAAATGGATGTAAATTAAAAGCACTGTCTTTTATTTAAAGGCGTTTCCTTCTACAGTAGGTAAATGATCCACATACTATTTACTACTGGTTACAGAAGTTTAAATAATAATAAAAAAAAATTGTGCCTGTTTTTTGAATTGAATTACTTTTAATTGATTTTGTGTATTTTTGAAAAATTTATTTGGTACATTTCCGTTATACCAACACCATTGTCGTTGCCAAGCGTAATAATTGCCGTAAAATAAAATTCATTTGTAATAATTCATTAAAAAAACAAAAACATTGTAGGCACAAAATTGAGCAATTAAAATATAACATTTGAAAATTACAGACTTTCACGAACCATTTTATTAAATCAATACAAATCTAGACTTAAAATAAAAGAACAAATAAATATTATACGATAAAATAATAAAATAAAACTCAATTTAAACTACAGGCATGGAATTGTAATTGTTTCTTAGAACTGCAGTAAACATTTCACTTTTTCAATGAAGACACTCATGTTTTTTTTTTTTTTTTTTTTTTTTTTTTAAATAAAACGTTTTTTTATGTATCAAAGTCCTGAAACAATTTTATTGCAGCTTCCTCATCATCTGGTAACTGCCAAATGGTAAAATCCATATCAGTGTCAACAATAAATATAAGTTACAACTTAATATTAAATATTTTCTATTGGAAAAATAGCAAATTAAAATGTTTTGCGAGGTTATGATTAAGTAATAACAATAATAATTAAAAGATTCATGTTCAATAAATAGCAAATCACAATGCTTGGCATGGTTTGCAATAAAAATCCTTTGAAATAAATGCACATTAACATACATTTTGGCATGATGTTAGTACAACGGAAAAGTACCATTTATTTTATTCAGGTACGCAATGATTGGAATGCTTTAGACAGGTGTGTAATCTTGGCTAAAGAACTGATGTAATTATCAATTTATTATATTTAATTACATTTTTATAGGTCTAATTAAATTTACTGAAGGTTATATATTAGAAAAATGCATTTATTTTTATTGTATCTTACAAAATTGCAACATATGGTAAATTATTAAAGAAAAACAGTTTCTTCCATTTCTTCCGGCCGGTTTTTTCCGCGGTTTTTTCCACTTTGGAAGAAACTTGCCAACCCTGTGGCCCGACTAGCAAGTTTTTGTGCCCAGGGCACTTTCCATTTTTCGTGCCCCCTTCGATTTGCTGATTTACTGATACTAGTTTTTATTTATTTATTTATTTTTACATATTGCACGCTTATTCGAAAAGTGTCAACTCAAAAAATTACGTTTACCGGAAAATTTATAAACGGTTCCAGGAATAAAAATATTTTTTCTATTAGTTATTGAAATGTGCTTTTAACCATAGATTGAGATATATTTTTGTCGTTTTATCGTATTAATATCTCAAATATACATGTTTTCAATTGTGTCACTTTTCGAATAAATGTGTAATATGATAAAATTGAATGACTTGATAAATACAGTACATCAATTACTAGAAAATAACGATAAGAAGTCTACTTATTAATGATGTTATGGATATTAAATGATATAACCAAAATTATACTGAGTGCAAACAAAAGTCCTAAAAGAAATAAAAACGTTGACACAATTATGATTTTTTAAAATGATAATTTACATGAAATTAAGAAAATTTTCGTGCCCCTCAGAAATTTTGTGCCCAGGCCATGGGCCCCGGGTGCCCGTGCGATAGTCAGGGCCTGCCTGTGCCATCTAGTAATTATATTAATAACTAAACACCACATACTCTCCCCTCCTTATTTGGGAACTTACATGGAGCTTTTCTTTTCCTGGTGGATCTTCTAGGTACCTGTAGGGAAGAAGAAGAGTTAATTAAAGTATCTTTAGCATCATCAATAGAAGTATTGGGCACCATGGTTTTTGGAACTGAAGGGATCACTCTAGAGTCCACTGGAGCAGGACTTGGAGTATTTGGGAGGACAAAGTCATCTGGTTTAGGATTTGGAGCAGCTGGGACAACACAATCATCTGTTTGAGGATTTGGAATAGATGGGACAACAGAGTCAGCTGGTCGAAAATCTGGGACACTAGGAGGCATTAGCTGAGAATCACTTTGATTAACAACTGCATTATCACTTTTGTGACTTTCTGTACCACTCTCTTCAGAATTTGAATCATTAGTTAGATGTATCTTCGAATCGACATTAGTTATCTGATCAACATGCCTTTTCCAAATATTCGAACCAACTTGAATTCTATAATGCAACTTGCCCTCTCTTGCAATAATGCGACCAATTTTCCACTTGGCTTCAGGAGTATAATTTCTTACAGCCACTTTCTGGTTAATTTGAAATTCTTTTACTTTAGAATTGGCCTTTCTCGCATTTTGTTTATCATGCACAAAATTTGTAATATTTGGAATTATCAAATCTATTTTCGTTCTTATATTTCTCTTTAGAAATAGAGATGCAGGACTTTCCCCCGTAGTAACATGAGGCATCTTTCTATATTGTCAAAGAAAGTTATTTATTTTCATCTGTAAAGTACCAGATTCTGAAGATAAGGCTTTCAACCCTCTTTTGAGAATTTGTACATATCTCTCTGCCTGACCATTTGTAGCTGGATGGTATGGAGCACTAAACCTATGTTTAACCCCATGATTCTTCAAAAATGTCTCAAATTCTTCAGAAGTAAATTGTTTTGCGTTATCAGATACCAGAGATATAGGATACCCGTATCTGGCAAAAAGAGAAGAAAGGCAAGTAATTGTATGTTCTGAAGTTGTATTAGGGACAATAAAAACTTCAGGCCATTTGCTATGAGCATCAACCACAAGCAAAAGCATTTTACCCATCACAGGACCAAAATAATCTATGTGAATTCTTTGCCATGGAGCTGTAGGCCATTCCTAATGATGAGTATCTACCTTAGGAGGATTATTTTTTAAATTGACACAAGTAGTGCAATTTCGTGCAAGATCTTCAATATCTTGGTCAATCCCTGGCCACCAAACAAAACTGCGAGCTAAAGACTTCATTTTCACTATACCGAAATGTCCATAGTGCAAATCACGTAAAATTTGTTTGCGGTGAACTCCTGGGATAATTACTCTACATCCTTTTAAAATACAACTATGTTGAAGAGTAAATTCTTCTTGTTTGCCACCAAAAAGTAAATTTTTAGGAATTGGAGAACCAGAAATTAGATGATGAAAAAGTTGACGTAATAAAGGATCAGATTTTGTAGCTACAGCAATTGATTTGGCGTTTAGAGGCAATGTAGAAATTTGGTTAATTTGAAAAAATTCAGATTGTGAGAGTAATTGTGAGGGTAAATCTTCACTACGTAATGGAAGTCGTGAAAGAGCATCGACATTTCCATGTTCGGATGTTTTCTTATAGCGAATATCATATTTAAACGCTTGTAAGTATAATGCATATCTTTGCATCCGAGCAGCTGAAAGAACAGGAATACTTTTATTTGGAGAAAATATGGACACGAGTGGTTTGCTATCTGTAAATAAAGTAAACCTATTACCATATAAATATTGAAAAAATTTCTTTACTCCAAAGATAATAGCTAGTGCTTCCTTATCCACCTGGCTATATTTTTTTCTGCATTCGTAAGCGTTCTGGACACAAAACCAATTGGTTTTTCCACGTTATCTGGCATCACATGCGAAAGAATTGCAGAGATACCATATGGAGAAGCATCTGTTGCTAACACTAAAGGCAATTTAGGGTTGAAATGTGTAAGAACTCTTTCTGAAATAATCTCATTTTTTATATTTTTAAATGATTGTTCACAAATAGGAGACCAAATAAATTTTACATTCTTTTTGAGCAAGTGATTTAAAGGATGAGCAATTGTAGATAAATTTAGTACAAATTTAGAATAATATGTGACTAAGCCTAAAAAAGCTTTAACTTGTGACACATTAATTGGTCTAGGAGCATTTACAATAGCTTCAATTTTATCTTGCGTTTTATGAATACCTTGCTTATCAATTTTATAACCACAATATGTAATATGGTCAGCCAGAAAAATTGATTTATCTTTATTTATCCTAATATTATATTCACGTAATCTTTCTAAGACTTGTTTTAATCTTTTTAAATGAATTTCATCCGTTTCCCCTGTAACACCAATATCATCAATGAACACAGTGACACCATCAATACCATTTAATATTTGTTCAATAGATCTTTGCCAAATTGCTGGAGAGCTAGTAAGACCCATTGGTAACTTTAAAAATTGAAATAAGCCCTTCGGAGTATTTATAGTTAACAATTCCTGTGATTTTTCGTCCACAGGTAACTGAAGATAAGCTTGATTAAATCAATTTTAGTAAAATGTAAACCACCACCTAAAGTAGCTAACATGTCCTCTACCCTAGGTAAAGGATATTTTTCCACCTTCAAAATTTATTTACTGTAACTTTAAAATCTCCACATAAACGTATTTTCCCATTTGGTTTTACCACTCGAACTATAGGCCCACTTACTACTGGTGACAGGTTTAATAATACCCTCATCCTGTAACCTTTAGATTTCATCATTTACTGCATTACGTAGAGCATACGTGACTGTTCTAGCCTTACAAAATATGGGCGTAGAACCTTTTTCTAGATAAAGTTCTGCTTTCAAACCTTTTATTTCCCCTACTTTATCCGAAAATAAATCAGAAAAATCATTTAATGATGCTTTCAATTGATCAGTAGAATTTGCAATTTCATTGACGTACACAGATTTAAAATTAGTGGGAAACAAATTAAATGCAGCTACCCAATTCCTGCCAAATAAAAGTGGGAAATTATCTTCTTTAATTAAATACAATTTAAGCTGTTTAGTAATATTTGCATAAGAAACATCTACTGTTACATACCCCACAGGTGTAAACACCTCACCCGTTGCCGTTCTCAATTGAACGTCTGGTGGAAAAATTTTATTATTCGGAAAAATTTTCCGAAAACGATTTACAGGTGCCGCAGAAATTCCGGAGCCGTGTCTACTTCCATTTCAGCTATAGCTTTGTTTTCAATTAAAACCCACACTTTTATAGGTGTAGAACTTTTATCATGGCTGACAGATAAAATGTCGACAGTTAGCAATACATTTGTTTGTTTCTGAGAAAAACTTTTACATACTTTACCAAGATGGCCTCTTGTTTTACATATTTTACAAATAGTATTTATGTGCTTACACTTGTTGGCAAGATGAGAAGGATTTCCACATCTATAACATTGTAATTTATTTTTATTTACTTCAAAATTCCCCTTATTTACATTGTTAATTTTCGGTTTCTGGAAATTATTTGAAATTTTATTCAGTTGAACATTTTTAGAATATGGCAATTTATTAACATTTACATTTTTATGTTTCAATTCAGATATATCATGTTCGTTATTTTGCAAAATAATTGCTTTTTCAATGGCTTTCTCCAATGTTAAATAATCTATTTGTGAGAGTAATTTACTTTGGATATTTTCATTTTTTAAACCTCGTAAAAATTGTTCTAACAAATTTTCATTAAGTGTTTCACCAGCAAAAGCACAGAATGTAGTTAACTTCTTTAATTTTGAAACAAAATCTTGTATGGATTCGTTTTCATTTTGATAAGAATTACGGAATTTAATTCTAGAACAAAATTTATTAGGGGCGGGGCTTAAGTGCTTTAACAGAATTTCAACTATTTCTTCGTATTTTAATGCTTCCAGATTTTTAGGAAACGTTAAATAGGACAGCAAATTATACAGTTTAGGACCATACATGAAATAATTGCAGGTACCTTTTTTTTTTCTTCAACATCATGTAATAAAAAATTCTGTTCCAACCTCTTAACATATGATTGGAACGTTTCAATGGAATCATTGTATTCCGTAAAATTAGCAAACATTATTACTTTTTATTTATTGCAGAGAAGAAAAAAAATGTCAGCACTTACCACCCTCGAAATGACGTACGCCTTCAAAATATTAATACAGCATATACTCTTGTAGATGCAAAACACGAAGTTTCGCCATTTTGCGAATCAGGTGGATTTTCTAGTAATTTGAATTCCGGTAAGAAACTTGATTTTCATCGTCGCCATAATATTCTATATTATATACTTAAATTAAGTAATTGAAGCAACTTCATAAGGGATAACTCGAGGTGGACTTTAAACCTGTTTAATTTACAATTTAAATCACAACACGTATATCTACACAAAACACGTAACAGATACATTTTACATCTAACAGTAAACAAACCTTTATCGGTAAGTGACAGAATTATCCGCAGTGGTGATGCCATCTAGTAATTATATTAATAACCAAACACCACACTCACATTTCGTTAAAACATGTTTTTTGATTAAAAATTGCAGTTAAATAAAAATTAAATTGGCTTTATTTTCATAAATGAAATGAAAGGTTTTTTTAAAAATAGTGTTGACAGCCACAAAAATAAAATACCGCAACAATGATTATTAAAAAAAAGTCCAATAAAGATAAAGTGAGACATAGTTGCTGCACGGGTTTATTTTATACTTATGATAAAAAGCAAAATTTAAATTCAAATGATCAATTTATTTTTTTTTCTTTGCCACTTTTTTTTCCTTAACAGATGCTATCACCCTCTAATGCAGTTAAAATACGATTAATAATTTTTCCTTTTGCGTTTGCTATCTTCGGTCAGTTTTTACTGTAACTTTGATGGAATAAATGAGAGGATATTCTGGCTTGACTAATGTTGTTTTCAGATATATATTTTCAGATATTTGCCACAAAAATAAAAGATCGCCAAAAGAGCACAATTTCATTTTAAAAATGTAAATGTACTTTGTACATTTACATTTGTTGAAGTACAGCTTACATTATAAATGTAAGTTGTACTTTTTTCAACTTGCGCGCAAGTTGAAAAAAGTACGGTTTTTACATTTCGAGGTAAACAGCTTTAAAATATACCTTTAACCATTGTTTACAATGAAAACAATTCACACATTTTTAGTCATAGTTAGTCTAATTATAAAAAATTTTTGTGTGTGCGATTTGTTTTAAAATACCCAGAAAATATTTTTCTTTCATAAATAAGTTTTTCAAAAAATCGAATTTTTTGAAGATTTAACAATGGTATATCCCCTTTAAAATGTTAACTTGATATTTACCAAGTTTGCAAATTGGTATATCTTCCTTACTCCATGTCAAATTATTTTTGCAATTAAAAACAGGAAAACCGTCCAGTATATAGCCTGCATGACAGCTAAAGGAGCACTTTTGTTTTACTGTCGCACCATGAATAGAGCAGCTAGAAGGATGAATTTCACCATTTTCAGGAACTTTTAAAGGAGGGCAGCTTTCAGCTAAAAAATAAAAGAAAATATATGAATAAACGTCATATTATAATTATATACAGTACACTCTCAAAAATCCGGATAGGTTGAGACCAACGATTTTGCGAAGTTTAGATAATTGCATTGTTTAAATTTTAAAAATTCATCTGACTAGTTACATCTTTATGAAATAACTATATTTTATAGATAACTAGCTAATCCGCCCGGCGTTGCCCTGGCCCGAAATATTAATAATCTGTTCTATACGAATATGACTGAAATCTGTAAGGCTATCGAAATCAAGTCGAATGAGGCAAACCCCGTCGTAATCGGGCTCATAAAACCCAAGATCGGAAAGCACATCCTGGCGGTCGAAAGTGCAGCTAAAATATTTAAGGCTATAGATATCAAGTCGAATGAGCCAAACCCCGTCATAATCGGGTACATAGAACCAGATATACTCCTATAGTTCCACTTTCCACCGCCAGGGGGCGCAGTCTGTTCTGGAAGAGGCCTTTTCAGAACACTTGACTCAACCAAATTTCCTAGTAGAATTGAAATTTAACTACGGGTAAACATTGAAACAGTCGAATGAGCCAAACCCCGTCGTAATCGGGTACATAGAACCGGATATACTCCTATAGTTCCACTTTCCACCGCCAGTGGGCGCAGTCTGTTCTGGAAGAGGCCTTTTCAGAACACTTGACCCAACCAAATTTCCTAGTAGAATTGAAATTTAACTACGGGTAAACATT
Organism: Maratus michaelseni; assembly: GCA_963931845.1. NCBI lineage: Eukaryota > Metazoa > Arthropoda > Arachnida > Araneae > Salticidae > Maratus > Maratus michaelseni. The sequence goes on from OZ007587.1 coordinate 132,729,807, forward strand.
GCCAAAATAGCGGAAATCGCGAAAGTGGGTTACGTAATCGATCGGTTTCTAAAGGGTTAATGTAGATATTTTTTAAAACCCAACCGTGCATTTTGAAGAAAATGAACGTGTCTATGATCAGGAGTCTACTGTTTATCCGTACTTGCATTTACCGAGTCCATGCCGATTTTTAAATCTGGACCAAAAAAAGGAAATTCGCGTGAGTGAGTTTTGGAAAGAATTTTTTTTCGGAGTGTTAAAATTTAATTTTTTCAAAACGGATACCAGATTTTATAACACAAAAAGATATAGATTAGGCACGGTATTTTTAGTTTTTCGTATCTTGTTTATAAACGCCAATTCGGATTTTTAAAGATAGGAGAAATAGTTAAAAAAGCGAAAGTGACTTACGGTTAAAAACGTTTTCGAAAGGGTTAACGTGATTTATTTTTTAACTAAAGGTTTCTGCTTAAACTCGATAGAACGTAGATGTCTTTAGGTGTGTTTGCTTTTTATTTGGTTATTTTAGAAAGCCGATGCCAGATTTAATATATAGCAGAAAATCGGAATTCGCAAAAGAGAGTCCTGCGCACAAATTTTTTTTGAAGGGTTAATATTCGTATTTTTCAAAAACAAATAGAGATATCAAAAAAGGAATAAATGTAGATATTGTCTGGTATTTTTAGTTTTCCGTACCTGTCTCTGAATTGCCGATGAGAATTTTTAAAAATTGCCAAAATCGCAAAAATCGCAAAACGGCATACAGAAAATATACTTTTTCGAAGGGTTAATTTTTGCATTTTTTAAAACCAAAGGTGGCTTTGAAAAGGACAAAGACAGTTCTTTAATTTGATAACCTTCGTTTTTCCGTATCTTTTGTATTCCGGTAGATGCAAGGCTCGGAAAACGGGAGAAAATAAAAAACATGAATTCGATGCTTTTTGATTGTTTTTTTTTTGAAAGGGTTAAATGTAAAATTTTTTCAAACCAACCAGATCGTTCGAGACGTAAAAGTATGTTCTTTTAGAATATGTAGACGGTTTTTCCGTATTTTTAGCCGTTTGACCATAGCGAATTTAGAAATACTTAAACAAAAAACGGAATGTCTTCTGCTTTCTTTCTTCTGTTCCGGAAGATACGGAAATTGGTTTCTGCACATGCACCAGCTAGATTCAGAATAATGACTTTTTTATTTGTGATCTTTGATCAGTTTTTAATTGATAACTACTTTAATTTTCAAAATATTAAAATTCTGACGTAATGGTGCACCAGGAGAGGGTTTGGGCTACCTAAATCTAAATTTGCAGCCTTCTAGGTGGGCTAGATTTTGCGGGCCATCGCCAACAGACACACAGACACACACACAGAGCGAAACTTTCTTTTATTAGTATAGATGAATGCTTATAAAAATCAGTATAATAAAAATATAAATAATTCATTAAAAACTATCTATTTAATGTATAATTTTGATAAATTATAATCACTATTACAAATTAGCATTTAAATTTGTTGAACATTTGATATGTAGTAGTTTAATTAAGAATTTATAAATTAATAAATCTCTTTATATAAAAGCCGTTCTTGGTGTGTGTGTATGTTCCTTATACAAATCTACAGTTTTGTCCGATTTGAACAAAACTTGATGTACATATGCTTTAGAACACCAGTAAAATTACTGTCAACTTTAAAAATTTCTCAGACCATTCTTTACCACTTTTTTCAAGCATCTCCCATATTTTATCATTACAGAAATCTATTTTTTTTTCTATTTTTTATGCAATTTCTTTCCCGGTGCTATAAAAAGAAACTGTTATGGACAATAATTTTATAAACCACTAAAAATCCAGATTCTCTCACTGTGATTTGAAATCCAAAACTGACGTCATTTTGGGAAGATAATGTGATTTTTTTCGTATACAGTAGACTTCCGATTATCCGCCATTCGATCAACCGCCACCTTCGGTTAACCGCCACCCCCCCCCCTTTCCATTTTTTTTTCAATCTGAAACGAACAACAAAAACACGCATGTTCAGTGAACCCGAGTGAGGCGGCGCTATTCCGAGAAAAATGCTTGTGTGACGTCAGCTAAACTGCAGCCACCGCCCCCTGAATGCTAGAGCTTTTAAGAATATTAACATGAAAGCACTGCCTGTCAATTATTACAGTAAAAAAAGTTCCTGGATGACGCAAGATATTTTTAAGAAGTGTTTTTTTTATATCTTTGTTCCCGGAGTTAAAGCACATTTAAAAAAAAGTAATCTTCCTCAGAAAGCAATCTTGTTGCTTGATAATGCAGGAGCACATCCGGAAAATTTAGAATCTACTGACGGTAACATCAAGTGCTTATTTCTTCCACCTAATACAACATCACTGATACAACCAATGGACCAAAGTGTCTTTGAATCGATGAAAAAACGTTATCGGAAAGCTTTAATTCAAAAGCTGCTACTCGCTGATAATGAATCAAATGTCTTCGTTTTTTGGAAATCATACACTATCAAAGATGCCATATACAACTTGGCTGATGCCTGGAATGATTTATCTGAACAGATTTTCCAGAGAAGCTGGAGAAAATTGTGGCCCAACACTATTGATACACCGGAAGATGCTACCAATACTACCAGCACAGAAGATGTACCTGATGATGATACAGAGATACTGACCTTGGTATCAAACGTACCATGTTTAAAAGATATTTCTGCAGATGAAATGAAAAACTGGCATAATTGTGATAACAATGATATTGGTTATGAAGAATTTATGGATGACGAAATTATCCAAAATATTTTGAATCCAGGGAAACCTGAAGCGGATGAATCTGATGAATTGGAAAATGATGACCCAGGAGTCAGTCATGCAGAAGTGGAGACAATACTCTCGAAGTGCATTAATTGGTTTGAGATGCAAGATGAAGCCGATGCAACTCAAGTACTTTTATTACGTAAAATTCGCAATCTTGCTGCTGTAAAAGGACAAGCAAACTGCAAACAAACATGTAAAACGAATTATTTTCGATGAAAACAGGTAATTTATTTACTGTGTAAAATTTTAAATTACTCTCATAAATTTATTTGTTATTATTAATTGTGTTTTCTATTCATGAAATACACAGCTAATAAAAAACACGCGTTTAAATATTGTTATTTATAAACCAACAAATAGAAATGTGATTTTAATAATGGTCTTTCGATTATCCGTCTATTTCGATTATCCGCCACCCGGTCGGTCCCGTGAGTGACGGATAATCGGAAGTTTACTGTATTACAAAGATTACTAGAAGTGAGTTTAAATGACATAGTACATTTATTTAAATGAGTTTGGAGATAAAAATAAATAACTTAGCTCCTAATTTTACAAAGGTAAATAGTTTCATTGGTTTGCACTCGCATGCTTATAGCAGACATATGAGAATTTGCCTTGTGTATCGCACTATTATTTTTTTTTCAAGCATAAAAAATTTAAAAATATCACGGTAAATGGTAATTGATAAATTTATACTAATTCTGGGTTAAAAGCATTCGATCTAGATTCTCGATATATGCGCTTTTTATAAATTGATGGAAGAAATTAGTCTTTGTATCGGATATTTTATACAAAGGGAAACAGGAGGTGTAATCCAATTCATTCCAAATTACAAGTTTTTTTAGAGAGGTTGTACGAAGATCTCTACGAATAGTAGTATTTCTTACATAACGATGGCCATTTCTAATTCTGTAGTCTTTCTGTCGTATTTTAATATTTAGTTTTAATAACTTTAATACCAGTAAAATTTTAATACCTGATAGTTTTATTATACCTGCTTGCTTTGAACTGATAGGTAAAATTATAAGGTATTAAAATTTTACCGGTATTAAAGGTATTAAAATACGACAGAACTTTTGCATCAACCTAATATATAGAAACTCAAGATCAGTATTATTAGGAAAGTTCCAGATCGGACAAGCATAAGTAAGAATAGATCGAATGCAAGTATTGTAAATGTAAATCAGGAGCTTGCTTTTAATGAAGAGAGTATTACTACTGAGAAGAGGAGACAGAAATTTAAAAATGCCGTCGACTTTACTGCTGGCGTATATGCTTATTCCAATTAAATCTTCTATCGAGGATGACCTTCAGGTATTTAGTATTGTTAGTCCTGGAAATGGTAACGCTATTAATGGCTATACGATAAATATTTTAGAGAAATAAACTGCAGCAGTTTTCTTTTCATGAAGCTTAACACGCTACATGATACACCGGCTTATGAAAATGTCAGTGTGATTTTGGAGAGTTTTGTATAAGCAGTATGACGTATAGAGGAATAGATTGCTATGTTGTCTGCATACAGAGCAATAAAAGTCCTCAGTGTACCTAGTATATCAATAAAGAATATGTTAAACAGACTAGGTCCTAAAACTAAACCCTGTAAAATATCCAAGAGAATTAAATAGAGAGTAGAGAGAATGTTATTAATGCGGGCACAGAAGTTGCGGAGCAGTTTTCTATTACTAGTTTTTGTAACAATAAATTTTTTGCACATTAAAAAAAAAAAAAAAAAAAAAAAGATAGTTTGTACAATAATGCGCCGACGCCCGTAGTCAATGTGTTATCATTTATTTATAATATGAGAAATAAAATCACAACCATCATTAATTTTCCTGTAAAGTTGCAATCTTCAGAATTTTTACGCATAAATGTACAGGGTTTTGGATATTTTTATACACAGTCTACGGTAAATTTACAAAATATATATATTTTTTTTTTTTTGGTTTACAGAATCTCGGTTTTTATCTTTCTGTAAATTATCTCGGTTTTTATCTTTCTGTAAATTTACATGAGGCTTAAAATAAATGATTACGAATAGGTTCTCCATTATTTCACAGGAAAATTCTTACCATTATGCCGTATACTGTTTATTATGTTATTGCTATAAAGATTTTATAGTTGTAGAATCATAAATGTTTCAGAGAGTACTGGGCCTTAATTTGAAACACAGAGAATATTACTTCATTTTGGCGTTCTTTACATAATTTTTTTTTATTTTTACTAAAGTAAATACGCATTTTTTTTTCCACAGTAGAAAGATATGAATTATTTTAAAATTATTTCTGCGCAACAATTATCCAAGCATTTGTAATGCATAAATCGTAAGAGAGAGACAAATATAGAACTATTTAAATCCTACCTACTACGCCAAATTTCCCGGTAGTATTAAATGTAATTATTTAAAATTATATGGCATATCCGTGGTATCAAGGAATTTTGTTTAAGGTATTGTCAGAATCTTGGACCTGACGTTTACAAGCTCGTTGGCTATTCCACCGTTGCTTAATTTCCAGTTTTTTTTTCAAGTCAAATAAACATAATTTGAACCTGAAAAATTATTTAAATGTTTCTTCTTTCTGTTATTAATTAACTCATTTTATTTATTAAAATCTGTGATATAACTGAATGAGAAAAAAAAAAAAGAAGTTTGACTCCTCGAATGTAGTCTTCGATCATGAAAATCTTGTACTCAGTAAAGGATAATTTCTTCAATCGTACTAAATAATACACACACACACACACACAAAAAAAAAAAAAAAAAAAAAAAAAAAAAAAAAAAAAAACACGTTGAACAAAATGATTTAATACCGCGAACATATCAAACATTTTTTAAAAAATCACACAAATTTTTGTGGTACATTTCATACAATAGAAGATGTGGTAATACTCACATTTACACTCCGGAAGTGTTCCTCCCCAATTACGATCTTTTTTGCATTTCAATTTGTTGCCATCTTGAGTGTTCTTGAACCCCTTGTTACACTTAAAAGAGCACTGTGTGCCAACGGGATAAGTATTTTGCTCTGGTAGAGACGTATTTCTATATGTGCATTCCATATAAGAATAATGAGGTATTGCAAGTTTTGGACACTGAATATCTAAAAACATAATTTTAATTTAAATATAAATTTACATGAGAAAAATATTTATAAGGACTTTTTAATTGATCTAATAAATTTATGTTGTATATGATAAAGTATATATGTGAAAGGATAAAAAGTAAATCTTTGTTATATTCAAAAATAAAAGTAAAAGTCTAAAAGTTAAGATCCCCAAAACATAAACTTAAAATTAATTTACCAGTCATAAACATCTTTAGCCATAAATTTTAATCAGCTCTCATCAACATGACAGTTATTATGAACCAAGAAAGTAGATATTTCCTATCAGAATTGCATCATAATATTTCGTAATATAAACAAACTGAGTTGTTCTTGTGATGCATGAGTATTAAGGAAACAAATTATGAACAATATATTATTATTGCAGTTCAAAATTACATTTAGATCATAAAGTTTAATAATATTTCCTCAAAATGACAGTTATTGCATTCAGATCAAGAAATCAAAGTAAATAATTATGTCCAGACAATAAATTCTAATTAATGTCAAAATAAGAAATCTAGAATTACAATTAGATCATAAAGTCTAATCAACTTTCTTCAGTATGACAGTTTTTACATCCAGATCAGGAAATCAAAGTAAATAATTGTGTTTAGAATATAAATTTAAATTATTGTCAAAATAAGAAATTGGTGAGTATATTTTAGGTTGTAAATCCTAATTAACTTTTGTCTGTTTGACAGTTATTAATATGATTTGTTCATTAATATTCACTAACATTAAATTTAGAAATGGCTGTTGTTGATGCAATTGGCAAAACCTATTGCATCATAAGACCACATTAATCAAGCCTTCTATCCAATTAAAAGTAAGTTCACGCCTATATATGATTAGTTCGCCCTCTGCTGAAGAATATCAGAAATGCCAAACAAAAACAGGGAGCATGGATTTTTTAGCAGCTTTTTGAGCCTTTTTACCTCAGACGAAATAAAAAGTATTGTTAGCCACCTAAAAACTACTCAAAGAAATTATGGCCACTCAGCCGTCCTGAAAATTAACTGGCTAGGCTCAATACTCCTAAATACGAGCCTTTAATCTAATCATACTCTCAAACTCCCCTGGGTCTGACTTTCAAAGGATTATAATGTATTAAAAAGATAAATAAAGTCAGATCCCGGGAAAAAAAAACTTTGTTGTTATTTAGTCACGACAACACTAAGTGATAAGAAACCTGAATGGATCAGGATATGGAATATATTTCAAGATGACAAAAAATAGATGCCAGGGATATTTCTTACATATAGGTTTAATTTTAACAATTGGCTTAGACAAATCAAAATGAGTGTAGCGTATTAGTCGCCAGGCTGCTATATTCTTTGAGACTTTAAAGTTGTTCTCTAGTCCAAAAATGTTTGTCTCTGACACACTCATAAAATTTTTTCATTCAAATCAATATACATTTTTAAGATGTTCTGAATAAAATTCCAATAACCAAAGTAATTGTTTTAATGCAATATTTCAGAAATATTTAACAAACATGATCTTCTAAATAGTCTAAACCGATTTTTGAGGCCCGAAAATAATATAAATATATCAATAATGTTAGCAAATAATATAATGAAAAATACATCATATTTATAGAAAAATTTAAAAGAAATACTCTGTTTACATTTGAATTTACCAGCCAACCGCAGTAACCGCATCAAAATAACCTTGAAGCTCGTATTCAGGGAGACACAATCATACTTGCTAATGTCAGAGAAACGGAAGATAGATGGCACTTTCACGCGCAAGTGTTAGATATAGGACAACATTTTCACAAACTAGGCTACCGTCATAAGTGAGTAGCCAGACACTGCTATATGCGAGGATACAAATTTTTAACTTTACACAATTATGAATTTCTTTCTTAAGTTATTACAGTTTGTAAAAAATGATAACAAATGAATAATGCAACTTTTAATTAACCTTTTTAATTAAACCATTAGAAAAAACTAAAAATAAATAGTTTTTTTTTTTTTGTTGTTGTTGTTGTTGTATTATGCAAGTTCATAGATAATTACGATAAGTAGAGTAATTCTTACAGAAGATGCCAAAACATAAATAATTTAGATTTCAGCAATAAAAATAATAAAGAAATTTTTTATGTTAGTAAAAATTCAATAATAAAAAAAAATATTTTAAAAAATATATATCTATTTTTTTAAAAATTATTTTTAACGTATGTTAAAATTAAAATAGTAAAAATTATGCAGATAAACTTTTAAAAATACTCCATCGACTTTTTATTTACATAATTTTTTTTTCCGTTGTTTGTTTCGTTTCTGAAGTCTAAGTTCCTTATGTTTTGACATTTTATGCAAGAATTATTCTAATTTTCATTATTATTTATCAAATTACGTAACAGAACACCGAAACTTCCAGTAAAATAAAGTAGTTTAGTATTTTTTAAAATTCGTTTTTAAGGCTGTTCTCAAACCCAAATTGGCTGCTTTTAAATTCATCATTGTTCTCAAATACATCAAATTGGCTGGTGCTCGTATTAAGAAACTATATAATCGAGCCTTTCCCCTCCTTTTTTTCATAAAGGCAAAAGATCTTTCAGAAAATGCTGTCAAAGTTGACGTTTTGAACAGAAATTCCACACGCGACAGCACACGAAAAAAAAAAAAAACTGCCGTCCTGAAACATTAACCCCCTATAATTCAAGATGTAATTCATTTATTCGAAATTGAAAGAAACTATTCGATTACAAATCACTTCAACCATGCCTGCAAGTATCCTGCATTTAGGTTTAAAAATGAGTCGGAAAATATGTCAGAATGTTACACGTTGTTGAGCGGGGATTTTTATTTATTTATTTATTTATTTTTAGAATCGCCTTAAGGTTGTTCTCAAATCCAAAAGAGTTATTTTTGACACATTTCTGAATTCATTTTTGTTCGGAAATGCATGAAATTGACAGGTGTTTTTATTCAGAAACTATATAGTTGAGAGACGTTTTCCATTTTTTGGTAAAGGCAGACGATCTTTCAGAAAATGCTCTTAAAACTCAAACTCGGCGTTTTGAACGGAATTCTCGACGCAGCAGCACGAGAAAAGAAAAATAAAGTGTCGTCACCTGACACGAATCACTTATAACTTGATAAGTAATTTATTGATAAAAAAATGGAAAATTCATTTTGATTCCAAATCGGTGCAATTGTCAGGCCTGCCAATTTTATGCCTTTGCATAAAAAAAAAAAAAAAAAAATGAGTTAGTAAATGTGTCAGCAAGTTTCGCGGTGTTGAGCAGGTCATTTGAAAACCACCTTAAAGCAAATAGTTTCATTCAAAGGCTTATTAAAAGTTAAGTGTTCATTTGTTGTCACATTTATATCTGTAATAACTTAAAAGCGAAAGTCATAATTTAACCAATGCATATTAGTTGTTATTTTTTTTTTTATTATTATTACTTTTTAAAATTACATTAAAAAATTAGTGGTGCTCAGTATTTTTGACCAAAATGATGTTTGTATAAACTTATATCTATTTCAATTACCCACGCATTTCTGTAAACTGCTATCCAAATGATATCCAGCCTCACAAGCACAGTAAAATCCTCCAAGGTAATTGATGCATAGATGCTCGCAGCCACCATTATTTTCAGCGCATTCGTCTATATCTGAAATGTCATAAAAAAGGAGAACTATATTAAACTGGTGTTAGTAAAAAAGAAGAAATTCTGAGTAATACATAATTTAGTATTTGAATTTTATTCTTCATTGTAAAATATCGCTAATACAATAGAGTACCTATAGTCTGCAAACCTATAATTCGAAAACGCTTGTAATCCGCACTATATAAATGAATGTAAACGAAGAAATTTAAGTCTTAAAAATAATTTATCAATGGTATTTTTACATTTTTTTTCTCAAACTTTAATTTGACTTCTGATATATATTATCATATATAATTTAATACTTTTTTATATCTTAAAATGATAGTACCTATAAAAGTATTTTATTTAATTAATCATTCATATGGTAAATTCAAATAATTTTTGCCTTTTACAAATGCATTACAGTCTATTATTTGTCTTAAAGAAAGATGATTACTTAATAATATGTTTAATCTCTCATCTATAAATATTCATAGAATTAAAAATAAATAATTATCTATTCAAAAACTAAGTAATTAATCCCTTAAACCAATATTACATTATTTATATGTTTCAGTATGTATTTTGTTTATTTTTAAGCATTATCATTCTAAAATTGTCCAAAATATGAATTAAAAAAAAAACATAGACAAATATTAAATACGCATAACCTCTAAAAACCAAAGCATAACCTGCAAAAACCTCAAATCCGCAAAACGCTTCTAATCAAGCTGTGCGGATTAGTGGTCTTCTATTGTACACTGAGAAAAAAAATGATTTTACATTGTAATATTGGCATTCCAGCTGCTAGTATTATGCCGTAAAATTAGCAGTAATAAACAGTACAATAAGCAGTAATGCGCTACCGCGTATTTTTATTTTCAGTGTAGTACAAATAAAATAAAAAATAAACAAAATTTTAAACAGCACATATTATATTCTAACACATATAACAACACATTTTAATATTTAATTTTTGTCAAACGAAAATATCCAAAATAGATTTTATAGTGTTTATATGAGTAGTAGAAGAACAAGAGTTAGACTCCAGCAGGCGCTGTGTGCGTGGTGGAGGTGGGTACCGGAAGTGAGCCTTTCAGTGGAAGCGGAAGTGATGGAAGATAAGACAGGAAGTGAACGAAGATAAGACAGGAAGTGAACCGGAAGTGTTGGAAGATAAGAGAGGAAGTGAAGTAGGGGAGGGCTTAATTTTTTTTAACCGATAAGGGAGAGAGGGGAGGGCTTATTTTTAGGGGGGCTTAATTTTTTTGTGAAAAATAAAGGGTTTTAATCAGATTCTTTCTTGTCAGGGAATTTTTTTTTTTTTTTAAATACGAAGTTTAGATGTAAGATATTTAAGAAATATAAACTACAACTTGGAGTACTTTTTGAAATTTTCTTATTTTTAGGGGGTCTTTTAGGTAGGGGAGGGCTTATTTTTAGGGGGCTTAATTTTTTTGCAGGAAAATAAAGGGAGATGAAAGGATTGGACCGACCTATAGGTGAACTGCGATTGAACAAAATGCACATCATTTTTTGTAAATAATATGTGTAACCTTTTCGAGTAGAGTTGAGGGGTAGGAACCCTGCTGTAAAAATAATAATATTAATAGAATATACAATTTTTTTTCATAAAAGTTTCTTATGGTTGGTGGGAAATGTTAAAGTAACAAAAGGTCAACAGTGCTAGTGGAGTTGAGGGGTAGGAACCCTGCTATAAAAATAATACCTGTAAAAGAAATATTTATGTGCTACCTTTCGCGCTCGTCGACCTAACTGTTCAGAGTTTAACATGAGATTTACTTATAATTCACCTGTAAAAGAATTTTTTTTTTTCATTCTTTAAACATTAACTTAAATGTGAATGAGATTAAAATAGATGCGAGGGCTAAATTTTTAGAGAGTTAAAATGAAAATTCACTAAGAGTTGCTAAATAAAAGAAGATGATCGACTTTGACAGCATTTTTCTAAAAGTTTATTTATCGAAAAAGGAATCATACATTTCGATTATATTTGTTAACTATTATAGTTTAACATTAAAAAGCAGGTAGACATTCACATCTTTAGCGCTCGTCGACCTAACTGTTCGGAATATTTTTCGAACCCATTATTTTTGACTTTATAAAAGTTTCATATAAAAAAATTATTCTTTAAGTATTAACTGAAATGAGATTAAAATAGATGTAATGGCTAAATTTTTAAGGATTTAAAATGAAAATTGTGATAGCCATGTAAATAAAAGTAATGTGATTACTTTATAAAAATCTAACACGAAAAAAGCTGGTAGACGTTTACCTTTCGCACTCGTCGACCTAACCGTTCGGAATTTTGTTTAAACTTCTCTCGAGTTCGTCGACATAACCGTTCAGAGTTTTCGTCGAAATCCGGATATAGATTAACTTACAATAGCTAACTTTTTTAAGGGAAGTTTAAATAACATATTTCCCAAAGTGTCTTACAAACATTTAAGAATTTATACACACATAAGCACCTCGCCTATTAGGTGCAAGGTTCTGACTTTAAAGCTACTAGATGTTGAAATTTAAACTTCTTGCGCTCGGCGACCTAACAGTTCAGAGTTTTTTTTTCAAACCTTGTGTCAATACGAGTTAGGATCCCTTAGAAAGACCTACATAGAGACACTTATCCCTAATATAGATAATCAACCCTAAACTAACCAGTTACAACATACAAGACATAATCGTTACATTCAGTTAATAAGTGATTTGACATGCAAAATATTAGATATAAAAACATACAATATGATATATACAAAACAATTTTAAAGATTTTTTTCCCTACAATTTTTAACAATTTTTAGCAATAATTTAACTTGAGAGCAGGTATTTGTTTAGAGTTATACGATTATAATAAATTTTCATTAGATTTGACATTATACAACTAACATTTAAAAAAAGAGAAAGACATCTAGTTTTTATAACGTCACTTATTAGAATTATTAACCTGTTTTAGTTAAATTATGATACTTAAGTGATTTTATTTGAAAAATCAATTCAACAGTTTAAAAGCAGTCGAAAGATTTTTACTTTTAAAAATAACTAACAGAATTTTTTAAAGCAGTAAGGTAGATGACACTAACTTTAAATTAACTTTTTATAGGTCACTTTAAATAAAATACATATTTTTTATTATTATTAAAGAAAAATATAAGCTACTCACACATTATTATGCTGCATTTTAACATAACTGAAATACTACAACCTTTCTGCTGACATGTGGTCACGGAGGAAATCTTTTCATATAGAAGGCAAAATAAGATAATGAATTGATAATCATGATTCGTTATGCATATGTTTAAACAGGAAATTATTTAAGACGTGTGATTAAGACCATTTTACATGGTATTACAGAATAAATCTTTTCACAGGATGCAAGATAAGATAATATCACGTAATGACTTAATAAACACGATTCGTTATGCATATTTTAAAACAGGAAATACATCCGTCAGATAACATTACTTTGTTTATATGAAGTGACCAAATACAAATTTTGCTGATAAGATTAATTTAATTTCGAAAATATTATTGACAGAACATTCAAATTTTACACAATATTTTTAAAAATTTAAATAAGGGAAATCAGAAAATTGTACACGATATTTTAAAAAATAAATAAATAAGGGAAGTTACAAAATGTTGTACACTCTTTTATTTAGAAAAAGAGAGCGGGTATTTTGTTTTGAGTTATACGATTAAAATAAATTTTCTTTATATTTGATTTTACACAACCAACATTTTCAAAAAAGAGAATGGAATCTAGTTTTTATAAATTAACGTACTTCAATTTTTCAAATACTTAACACCCCCTCTTTTGCTAGACTTTATACACATAGGACATAAAAGGTGTTTTCGAATACATCATTTAGAAATTAAGCGACTTGATAAGTAAAACATTATTTATAAAAGCAATAGATACGAAAGTAATAAAGATTTTTACTTACAAATGTACGAACTTCTGATAGGTAAGACTTTCTTAATCACTGTGCAAGAATTAAGTGGTGATTAAACTTATAACATTATATGATGAAATAATCACGTGACGTATTTTTAAACCAATAAAATGTCAGTATTTTTAAACTAATACAAAGTTAGTATTTTTACACGAGCGCCCTCTATCATTATATAAATTTCAATGAAACGAGTTCATAACATTCTACTGCGACCTGATATCGTTGTAATAGGTTGTATTTTTCGTTAAGTTAGTTTTCATTTAAATTATTATGGAACGAGTTATGAATTCTTATGTTGGTGATGTAACCAACTTGGAGTGTCAGCACTCATCACCAGAGTTAAATAATCAAGAGATGGATTCTACACTTTTATCTAAACAAGGACCCGTTTCGAATTGTGAAGTGAAACCCACCTCATCAGGACTAAAGAAACAGAAGTTACCTCATGTGTGTAAGATGTGTAACAAGGCATTTCCTCGAAAAGTTAACTTAGTGTTTCATATGAAATGTCATTTAAAGGAAAAGTCTTTTCGTTGTGAGGTGTGTGCTGAAGTTTTTTCGCGAAAGAGTGATTTACGTATGCATCAAAAGATTCACAAATCACCCAAACAATACAAATGTGGGGATTGCAACGAACTGTTTTCAATAATGTATGATTTATTAATTCACAAGAAGACCCATAAGACTCATAAACAACATTCATGTATAAAGTGTAGCGAAATGTTTGATTGTGAATCAGATTTAGTACAACATTGTGATACTTTTCATAAAGCTGTGAAATCACCCTATTCAAAAGATTTGTTATTTGAAAAAGTGAAGCATTTTAAAAGACAAAATGATGTGCGAAATATTTTTACTAAAACTATCATTGTATCCAATGAGATGAATCAAAAAGACTTTCATTCATTTTTTAACAGTATTCGAACGGATGTTTTAAACGAATTAAATTATCAATTGCAAATGAAAAAGTCAATAAAATGATATGCAACCGTTAAAGTGGATGTCTGTCGTGAATCACAGGATGGTAACTTAGAGAGAGCAACCCCCTTTTTCCTTTCCAAAAGTGAACTGGAATTAACAGACCAAAACATACAAGTGCATGTTGAGAATGCCTTTCTAAAGTTGTACAACGGCTTTGAAGATTTTACAGAACGTGTGTTTAATTGGTCATTACAAAAAATTTTAAAATTAGAATTGATTACAGCTCAATATGACAGTCTTATTTGATTTGTATTATTTTAGATGAATAATAAATAGTTTGGTTGTGAAAAAAGTGTTATGTGTTTTCTCAAGCTTACACTGTGTGATGTTTGAACTAATGATGTATATTTCGATTGACTTAGACAAAATAGGAGTGTGTGTTGACATTTAAAAAGATTTTAACATGAGATAAGAGAGTTATAATAAAAATTGACTCACCTAAAATTTTTTCAAGATAGTCTGATATCGATTCCTATCTAAACTTGCTATATGCATGTTTGAGTGACTCATTTTTACCTGTGTCGAACTGTTTGTTGGGAAAATGATTGCCATTTTTAACACGTGTAGACGATTTTTACCCGGAAGCTGTTTGAACTATTAAATTTCAGATATCACCCATTTTTCTACAACATTTAAATATTTTAATGTATTTTCACCTGCATATTGGAACTTGGGCTTATCACCTTCATATCGGAACATGGAAGATAGAAAAATATTAACTTTACACTTAGACAATTATTTTAATCTAACAAAAATAGACTTAACACATTGTTAGAGGTTTTGGAAAAATATATAGTTGGTTAAAAATTTTAGAAAATTAGCAACAAATAAACATTTCATTAGATTGACAAAAGAAAATAATTAAATTTAAGTAAACTTTACACTTAGACAATGTTTCAAACTAAGAAAAATAATAACTTTACACTTATACAATATTTTAAACTAAGGAAAATTAATAACTTATCACATTGTTAAAGTTTTTTTGAAAACAACACAACATTTTCAAAGCAGTGGAAATAGTATACCTGTAAAAAATTCAACTTAGTGGAATTTAATAGTGAAATTTTTTTACCTCACTCATTTAAAAAATAAAACTTTATAAAATTTTAAGTAAGCAACTGTTAAACATTTTGAATGTCTTAGACAAAGTAGGAATAAATTTGATAAAATTCTATAAAACATGAAAAATTTCATAACTTTTAAAGGAAATTTTATTTATGGTGAAATAAACTCGAGGTATTTATTATATGTTACTTAAACTACAAGAGAATTGATTGAAAATGTGTTACTTTTAATCACTCACAAGATAAGACATGATGTTAGGAATTATATATGGGGTTTTCCCCCACACATGACGTCACTGGTAACATATTTACTGATCAAGTCATAAAATTATAGTTTAAAGTAGGTTTTTGAGCACGAAGTTTAGATTTAAGATATTTGAGAAATATAAACTACAACTTTGACTACTTTTTGAAATTTCCCCTACATAAGAAAAAGGACATAGGAAAATAAATTGAAAAGTCGTATTTGAATGGAATCGAATTATTATCCTTTCACTTAACAGCTGAATGCGTTGGCAATTACACCACAAAGGTACTGATTGAATATATTGTGTTTCTTTTTTAAGGCTAAATTGATTTAATATTCAAGTTATTTCTTAATGTTACACTTAAAAACAATAAATTTAATTAGCATTCAAAAAGCAAACGATCACATTATTGTATAAATCAAATGTTTTAAAAGTCACGAGTTAAAATTTGAAATGACTTAGAGTTTAATTAGAATTTAGATGTGAACCTTTTAAAATGAAATAATAGTTTTTTTTGTATCGCCCTCTATCGGTGGGTAATAGAATTAAGAGATAATTAAAAGTTTTAACTTGAATTCGAACCCACAACCAAAATTATTTTTCGGTTTTATAATTTAGGGTAGGTTTAACTGAGCAAGCCATGATATAACAGTATTTATAGACGATTTAAGATATTCGATAAAGGAAATCATCTAAATTTCTAATTTAATTGAAGGGTTTACTGGTTAAAGTACTGCAAAATGAGTACAACACGATGCATAGTTTTTTAATTAATTATATTTTTCGAAAGGTTAAATTGAATTATTGATAAACTTAGGATTTATGTTTAAAGTGAATAAATTTGATATGTTAGGTTCACTTAATAACAGAGGGTTGAATAAGTTATTTTTAATAAAAATAAAGTTTACTAAAAGTTTTTAAAGTTAAAAAAAAATGTAAGTTACGTTAAAAAAGTTAACAAAAATATAGTTTTAAGAAATTTAAAGTTTACAAAAAGTTTGAAAATCTCTATGTTAATCAAAATTAACTTTTTAATTTTAACTATTGAGAAACTATAATCTGTTTATCCTTGTAACCAACTGGTGCATATCAACTATCTGCACATGTGCAGTAAAAACATACATTTTTAAACTAACTTGAGTTCGATTTTAAATTATTTGCTAATTTTTATACAGCTCGATTACCTTTCAGAAACAAAACAGAATGAAATACTTACCAAAAAACACGTCAACGTCTTATACTTGCTTTCACTTAACTAATCTTTCTATATTAGCTTTGCTAGGGGGCGCTGCAATCGCCGCTAGAGGCGCTACTAGTTTCCGGTTTGTGACGTAGTTTCCGGTTTGCGATAAGAACAAGGTTAAAATAAAACCCACGTGCATTCAGTTGGTGTTGTTTACCTGTACCTTGTTATAAGCCGTTTGCCTTCTCTTGCTCACTTATCACTCGCTTGTCCAGACTTGTATCTGTGCTGCACGCCTGTTTTGCTGACTCATCTCTTGCTTTAACTGTTTGGACTTGCCTGATGTGAACTATCTCAGGTCTTTTGTCATAGCTTGAATGTACTTTATGTCGATCACTTTAATATAAAAGTTATGTCCCAACTTACTTAAACTTTAATAAAAATATTATTTATTTATAAATTACATGGAATTCTTATTTTTCTAACACATTTACTAAGTCACTTTCGTTCAAAAATATGGTAAAACCCGATTTTAAATCGAAGTTTAGGATAAATTCCCCAAATTTTGTAACATTTTAGCAAATATTTTTAATTTATAAATTTAAATTAAAAATAAAATATTTTTAAATAAGAATATTTAAGAATTTTTAAAGTATTTAAATTAAATTTATAAATTAAAAATATTTTACTAAGTTTAAAAAGTTTGTTTGCATATAAGTTTTTTTTAATAACAAAAATATGTGATCTATTCTAACTTTTTCTTATATCATTCGTTCAGCTATAATGCTTTACATTTTAAAATAATATGTAAAGACATGTAATTAGACGGTTAAACCTATGGTTGCATTTTTGTTTAACACTGATTTTAGCGATATTGAAGGTTCTTATCATGGGACTAAACGAGTTAGCTATAAGTAATATTATTTTTACAAAACTTGTATGTACAGGGCGTTTACAATATTTATTATTAGTGCTAAAATGTTACAAAATTTGTGGAATTTAATATTATTTTTATAAAACTTGTATGTACAGGGTTTTTACAATATTTCTTATTTGTGCTAAAATGTTACAAAATTTGGGGAATTTATCCTAAACTTCAATTTCAAATCGGGCTTTACCATATTTTTGAACGAAAGTGACTTAGTAAATGTGTTAGAAAAATAAGAATTTGATATAATTTATAAATAAATAATATTTTTATCAAAGTTTAAGTAAGTTGGGACATAACTTTTATATTAAAGTGATCGACATAAAGTACATTCAAGCTATGACAAAAGACCTGAGATAGTTGACATCAGACAAGTCCAAACAGTTAAAGCAAGAGATGAGTCAGCAAAACAGGCGTGCAGCACATAAACAAGTCTGGACAAGCGAGTGATAAGTGAGCAAGAGAAGGCAAACGGCTTATAACAAGGTACAGGTAAACAACACCAACTGAATGCACGTGGGTTTTATTTTAACCTTGTTCTTATCGCAAACCGGAAACTACGTCACAAACCGGAAACTAGTAGCGCCTCTAGCGGCGATTGCAGCGCCCCCTAGCAAAGCTAATGTAGAAAGATTAGTTAAGTGAAAGCAAGTATAAGACGTTGACGTGTTTTTTGGTAAGTATTTCATTCTGTTTTGTTTCTGAAAGGTAATCGAGCTGTATAAAAATTAGCAAATAATTTAAAATCGAACTCAAGTTAGTGTATGTTTTTACTGCACATGTGCAGATAGTTGATATGCACCAGTTGGTTACAAGGATAAACAGTTAGATTATAGTCTCTCATTAGTTAAAATTAAAAAATTAATTTTGATTTACTTAAAGATTTTTAAACTTTTTGTAAACTTTAAATTTCTTAAAACTATATTTTTGTTAACTTTTTTAACGTAACTTACATTTTTTTTTAACTTTAAAACTTTTAGTAAACTTTATTTTTATTAAAAATAACTTATTCAACCCTCTGTTATTAAGTGAACCTAACATATCAAATTTATTCACTTTAAACATAAATCCTAAGTTTATCAATAATTCAATTTAACCTTTCGAAAAATATAATTAATTAAAAAACTATGCATCGTGTTGTACTCATTTTGCAGTACTTTAAGCAGTAAACCCTTCAATTAAATTAGAAATTTAGATGATTTCCTTTATCGAATATCTTAAATCGTCTATAAATACTGTTATATCATGGCTTGCTCAGTTAAACCTACCCTAAATTATAAAACCGAAAAATAATTTTGGTTATGGGTTCGAATTCAAGTTAAAACTTTTAATTATCTCTTAATTCTATTACCCACCGATAGAGGGCGATACAAAAAAAACTATTATTTCATTTTAAAAGGTTCACATCTAAATTCTAATTAAACTCTAAGTCATTTCAAATTTTAACTCGTGACTTTTAAAACATTTGATTTATACAATAATGTGATCGTTTGCTTTTTGAATGCTAATTAAATTTATTGTTTTTAAGTGTAACATTAAGAAATAACTTGAATATTAAATCAATTTAGCCTTAAAAAAGAAACACAATATATTCAATCAGTACCTTTGTGGTGTAATTGCCAACGCATTCAGCTGTTAAGTGAAAGGATAATAATTCGATTCCATTCAAATACGACTTTTCAATTTATTTTCCTATGTCCTTTTTCTTATGTAGGGGGAAATTTCAAAAAGTAGTCAAAGTTGTAGTTTATATTTCTCAAATATCTTAAATCTAAACTTCGTGCTCAAAAACCTACTTTAAACTATAATTTTATGACTTGATCAGTAAATATGTTACCAGTGACGTCATGTGTGGGGGAAAACCCCATATATAATTCCTAACATCATGTCTTATCTTGTGAGTGATTAAAAGTAACACATTTTCAATCAATTCTCTTGTAGTTTAAGTAATATATAATAAATACCTCGAGTTTATTTCACCATAAATAAAATTTCCTTTAAAAGTTATGAAATTTTTCATGTTTTATAGAATTTTATCAAATTTATTCCTACTTTGTCTAAGACATTCAAAATGTTTAACAGTTGCTTACTTAAAATTTTATAAAGTTTTATTTTTTAAATGAGTGAGGTAAAAAAATTTCACTATTAAATTCCACTAAGTTGAATTTTTTACAGGTATGCAATTTCCACTGCTTTGGAAATGTTGTGTTGTTTTCAAAAAACTTTAACAATGTGATAAGTTATTAATTTTCCTTAGTTGAAAATATTGTATAAGTGTAAAGTTATTATTTTTCTTAGTTTGAAGTATTGTCTAAGTGTAAAGTTTACCAAAATTTAATTTTTTTATTTATCGAAATGTTTATTTTCTAAAATTTGTTACTTTATGTTAAATTTTCTAAAAATTTTAACCAACTATATATTTTTCCAAAACCTCTAACAATGTGTTAAGTCTATTTTTGTTAGATTAAAATAATTGTCTAAGTGTAAAGTTAATATTTTTCTATCTTCCATGTTCCGATATGAAGGTGATAAGCCCAAGTTCCAATATGCAGGTGAAAATACATTAAAATATTTAAATGTTGTAGAAAAATGGGTGATATCTGAAATTTAATAGTTCAAACAGCTTCCGGGTAAAAATCGTCTACACGTGTTAAAAATGGCAATCATTTTCCCAACAAACAGTTCGACACAGGTAAAAATGAGTCACTCAAACATGCATATAGCAAGTTTAGATAGGAATCGATAATAGACTATCTTGAAAAAATTTTAGGTGAGTCAATTTTTATTATAACTCTCTTATCTCATGTTAAAATCTTTTTAAATGTCAACACACACTCCTATTTTGTCTAAGTCAATCGAAATATACATCATTAGTTCAAACATCACACAGTGTAAGCTTGAGAAAACACATAACACTTTTTTCACAACCAAACTATTTATTATTCATCTAAAATAATACAAATCAAATAAGACTGTCATATTGAGCTGTAATCAATTCTAATTTTAAAATTTTTTGTAATGACCAATTAAACACACGTTCTGTAAAATCTTCAAAGCCGTTGTACAACTTTAGAAAGGCATTCTCAACATGCACTTGTATGTTTTGGTCTGTTAATTCCAGTTCACTTTTGGAAAGGAAAAAGGGGGTTGCTCTCTCTAAGTTACCATCCTGTGATTCACGACAGACATCCACTTTAACGGTTGCATACCATTTTATTGACTTTTTCATTTGCAATTGATAATTTAATTCGTTTAAAACATCCGTTCGAATACTGTTAAAAAATGAATGAAAGTCTTTTTGATTCATCTCATTGGATACAATGATAGTTTTAGTAAAAATATTTCGCACATCATTTTGTCTTTTAAAATGCTTCACTTTTTCAAATAACAAATCTTTTGAATAGGGTGATTTCACAGCTTTATGAAAAGTATCACAATGTTGTACTAAATCTGATTCACAATCAAACATTTCGCTACACTTTATACATGAATGTTGTTTATGAGTCTTATGGGTCTTCTTGTGAATTAATAAATCATACATTATTGAAAACAGTTCGTTGCAATCCCCACATTTGTATTGTTTGGGTGATTTGTGAATCTTTTGATGCATACGTAAATCACTCTTTCGCGAAAAAACTTCAGCACACACCTCACAACGAAAAGACTTTTCCTTTAAATGACATTTCATATGAAACACTAAGTTAACTTTTCGAGGAAATGCCTTGTTACACATCTTACACACATGAGGTAACTTCTGTTTCTTTAGTCCTGATGAGGTGGGTTTCACTTCACAATTCGAAACGGGTCCTTGTTTAGATAAAAGTGTAGAATCCATCTCTTGATTATTTAACTCTGGTGATGAGTGCTGACACTCCAAGTTGGTTACATCACCAACATAAGAATTCATAACTCGTTCCATAATAATTTAAATGAAAACTAACTTAACGAAAAATACAACCTATTACAACGATATCAGGTCGCAGTAGAATGTTATGAACTCGTTTCATTGAAATTTATATAATGATAGAGGGCGCTCGTGTAAAAATACTAACTTTGTATTAGTTTAAAAATACTGACATTTTATTGGTTTAAAAATACGTCACGTGATTATTTCATCATATAATGTTATAAGTTTAATCACCACTTAATTCTTGCACAGTGATTAAGAAAGTCTTACCTATCAGAAGTTCGTACATTTGTAAGTAAAAATCTTTATTACTTTCGTATCTATTGCTTTTATAAATAATGTTTTACTTATCAAGTCGCTTAATTTCTAAATGATGTATTCGAAAACACCTTTTATGTCTTATGTGTATAAAGTCTAGCAAAAGAGGGGGTGTTAAGTATTTGAAAAATTGAAGTACGTTAATTTATAAAAACTAGATTCCATTCTCTTTTTTGAAAATGTTGGTTGTGTAAAATCAAATATAAAGAAAATTTATTTTAATCGTATAACTCAAAACAAAATACCCGCTCTCTTTTTCTAAATAAAAGAGTGTACAACATTTTGTAACTTCCCTTATTTATTTATTTTTTAAAATATCGTGTACAATTTTCTGATTTCCCTTATTTAAATTTTTAAAAATATTGTGTAAAATTTGAATGTTCTGTCAATAATATTTTCGAAATTAAATTAATCTTATCAGCAAAATTTGTATTTGGTCACTTCATATAAACAAAGTAATGTTATCTGACGGATGTATTTCCTGTTTTAAAATATGCATAACGAATCGTGTTTATTAAGTCATTACGTGATATTATCTTATCTTGCATCCTGTGAAAAGATTTATTCTGTAATACCATGTAAAATGGTCTTAATCACACGTCTTAAATAATTTCCTGTTTAAACATATGCATAACGAATCATGATTATCAATTCATTATCTTATTTTGCCTTCTATATGAAAAGATTTCCTCCGTGACCACATGTCAGCAGAAAGGTTGTAGTATTTCAGTTATGTTAAAATGCAGCATAATAATGTGTGAGTAGCTTATATTTTTCTTTAATAATAATAAAAAATATGTATTTTATTTAAAGTGACCTATAAAAAGTTAATTTAAAGTTAGTGTCATCTACCTTACTGCTTTAAAAAATTCTGTTAGTTATTTTTAAAAGTAAAAATCTTTCGACTGCTTTTAAACTGTTGAATTGATTTTTCAAATAAAATCACTTAAGTATCATAATTTAACTAAAACAGGTTAATAATTCTAATAAGTGACGTTATAAAAACTAGATGTCTTTCTCTTTTTTTAAATGTTAGTTGTATAATGTCAAATCTAATGAAAATTTATTATAATCGTATAACTCTAAACAAATACCTGCTCTCAAGTTAAATTATTGCTAAAAATTGTTAAAAATTGTAGGGAAAAAAATCTTTAAAATTGTTTTGTATATATCATATTGTATGTTTTTATATCTAATATTTTGCATGTCAAATCACTTATTAACTGAATGTAACGATTATGTCTTGTATGTTGTAACTGGTTAGTTTAGGGTTGATTATCTATATTAGGGATAAGTGTCTCTATGTAGGTCTTTCTAAGGGATCCTAACTCGTATTGACACAAGGTTTGAAAAAAAAACTCTGAACTGTTAGGTCGCCGAGCGCAAGAAGTTTAAATTTCAACATCTAGTAGCTTTAAAGTCAGAACCTTGCACCTAATAGGCGAGGTGCTTATGTGTGTATAAATTCTTAAATGTTTGTAAGACACTTTGGGAAATATGTTATTTAAACTTCCCTTAAAAAAGTTAGCTATTGTAAGTTAATCTATATCCGGATTTCGACGAAAACTCTGAACGGTTATGTCGACGAACTCGAGAGAAGTTTAAACAAAATTCCGAACGGTTAGGTCGACGAGTGCGAAAGGTAAACGTCTACCAGCTTTTTTCGTGTTAGATTTTTATAAAGTAATCACATTACTTTTATTTACATGGCTATCACAATTTTCATTTTAAATCCTTAAAAATTTAGCCATTACATCTATTTTAATCTCATTTCAGTTAATACTTAAAGAATAATTTTTTTATATGAAACTTTTATAAAGTCAAAAATAATGGGTTCGAAAAATATTCCGAACAGTTAGGTCGACGAGCGCTAAAGATGTGAATGTCTACCTGCTTTTTAATGTTAAACTATAATAGTTAACAAATATAATCGAAACGTATGATTCCTTTTTCGATAAATAAACTTTTAGAAAAATGCTGTCAAAGTCGATCATCTTCTTTTATTTAGCAACTCTTAGTGAATTTTCATTTTAACTCTCTAAAAATTTAGCCCTCGCATCTATTTTAATCTCATTCACATTTAAGTTAATGTTTAAAGAATGAAAAAAAAAAATTCTTTTACAGGTGAATTATAAGTAAATCTCATGTTAAACTCTGAACAGTTAGGTCGACGAGCGCGAAAGGTAGCACATAAATATTTCTTTTACAGGTATTATTTTTATAGCAGGGTTCCTACCCCTCAACTCCACTAGCACTGTTGACCTTTTGTTACTTTAACATTTCCCACCAACCATAAGAAACTTTTATGAAAAAAAATTGTATATTCTATTAATATTATTATTTTTACAGCAGGATTCCTACCCCTCAACTCTACTCGAAAAGGTTACACATATTATTTACAAAAAATGATGTGCATTTTGTTCAATCGCAGTTCA
This sequence comes from Maratus michaelseni, assembly GCA_963931845.1. Classification (NCBI taxonomy): domain Eukaryota; kingdom Metazoa; phylum Arthropoda; class Arachnida; order Araneae; family Salticidae; genus Maratus; species Maratus michaelseni. Next base: position 132,754,332 of record OZ007587.1, read on the forward strand.
CCTATAGGTCGGTCCAATCCTTTCATCTCCCTTTATTTTCCTGCAAAAAAATTAAGCCCCCTAAAAATAAGCCCTCCCCTACCTAAAAGACCCCCTAAAAATAAGAAAATTTCAAAAAGTACTCCAAGTTGTAGTTTATATTTCTTAAATATCTTACATCTAAACTTCGTATTTAAAAAAAAAAAAAAATTCCCTGACAAGAAAGAATCTGATTAAAACCCTTTATTTTTCACAAAAAAATTAAGCCCCCCTAAAAATAAGCCCTCCCCTCTCTCCCTTATCGGTTAAAAAAAATTAAGCCCTCCCCTACTTCACTTCCTCTCTTATCTTCCAACACTTCCGGTTCACTTCCTGTCTTATCTTCGTTCACTTCCTGTCTTATCTTCCATCACTTCCGCTTCCACTGAAAGGCTCACTTCCGGTACCCACCTCCACCACGCACACAGCGCCTGCTGGAGTCTAACTCTTGTTCTTCTACTACTTATATGATAGAAATTAAGAAGACAGAAAACACGCGTTATATGCTAAGTCACTATTACAGTTTGCAGTGTGTGTACATTTCTACCACATTTTTTTTTAACAGAACGTTTTTGCCTTATTTACTTGCAGGAAAATTTTACAAAAAAATTCAATTACAGGCGACCATTATAAGATCTACGATTTAAATATTAAAAAGAAATTTTCTAATAAAAAAAGTGGTGCCAGACTCCTCGAAATTTCCCAGGAGTCTACGATGCGAACCTTGAGTTTCTTTCCTTATATTTACCTGAAATAAATACCAAAGATAGTTCTCATAGTAACTAATAAAAGATTAACAAGAAAGAAAACTCATGCGTCAGGAATAGATTATGAAAGACTTTTCAATCCATTCAGAATACTGTAACAAAATTTTACCGTTTAATAAGGTGAAAGATGATGTCCAAGTAAGCAATTTAGAAAACGCATAACACATATGAAAACCCAAATTTAGCATTTACCTTCTGTAATCGGTAAAGCATTCGAATTCTTATGTGCAGCCCTGTATATAGGATCTACAGATATGTACATGTACTACATGTTAGTATGCTAAAATATTAGTATGCTCATTTAAGAAACGCATACCACAGCTGAAAATTCCGCTGCAGCAATTTTCGCCAATAAACGGAAATGTAGTCAAATTATTTTGTGAGAGAATTTATTCACACTAAGAAATATGCAAAAATTTGTTACATTTAAAAACGCATGCCTCAACAAACTAGTCGGATGTGCCAATCCCAAAACTTTCTTCTATCTCACACAGGTTTCGCAAACACTAAAAACGAATCAGCACCAATTTATATCCAGGTCTAACTGAATCTAAAGTTTTATTAAATTCCGTGCATTAGATTCAGAGCCCGATTAAGGTCGTCTGGGGCCCAAGGCACAGCAACTTTTTGGGGTCCCCTCAAATTAAAATAGTATCTAACATTTTTTTCGACGATTATTATTAGATATAATGATGCAGTTGACAAGTTAAACAAAATCTTTTTGTTCTGTTTTTGAGAAAATAATTGTAGAAAACTTCATTTTTAAGAAACATTTTCTAAATCATTTTACTCATTTTGGGGCCCTTATCAGCAGTGGGCCCAAGGCCGCGGCCTAGTTGGCCTGTGCGTTAATCAGGCCCTGATTAGATCTTGAGATATGACTATTGCTAAAATCGTGTTGAGAGATTTACACCTGTTGAGAGATTTAGACCAAAACCTAATCAACAACATCTTATGTTAACGTCTAACTGAATCTGAAGTTTGATGAAAATCCATGCATTAGTTCTTGAGATATAGTTAACGTGAAAATCATGAAAAAAGTAGCATAGCAGCGCCACCTGTTAGACCATTTTCACCAAAACGTAATCAGCATCTATTTATGTCAAGATCTAACATAACCTGAAGTTTCATGAAATTCCGTGCATTAATTCTTGCGATATAGCTATCGTGAGAATCATGAAAAAAGTAGCATAGCAGCGCCACCTGTTGGGATATCTACACCAAATAGTAATCAGCGTTTGTTTATGTAATAGTCTAACTGAATCTGAAGTTTGATGCAAATAAGTGCATTATTTCTTGAGATAGAGCTATTTTGGAAATTGTGAAAAACGCAGCATAGCAGCGCCACCTGTTGTGCGATTTTCCCCAAAAACTAATCAGCATCAAGTTATACCAGCGACTAACTGAATATAAAGTTTGATTAAATTCCGTGCATTAGTTCTTGAGATAGAGCGCCCACAAAATTTTTGTCACATACAGACAGACGGACAGACAGACAGACAGACAGTCAAATCGTGTTCAGGACCTTCTAAAACGTATAAATCCGTCAAAAACCGGAAGTCAAAAATTTTCATGAATCCTATGCTTTCTTCTTGTAAAGATAGGAGAAAGTAAAAATGCACTTTCTGCAATTATCCCCCATAGACAGTACTGTAACCGAATACTTTTGTGTATCTCTGTAAATTAACGATAAATGCTATGCATACCATATTTTACAGTAAGTATCTTGTACTACACTTCATTGATGTATATAAATTTCAATATGTTAGAAATAGTGTAATATCATTAAAATACATTGAAAGCGATTTTTTCCCATAGACCATAATGTAACTGAATTCTTTTGAGTGTCCCTGTAAACGAATTATAAATGCTACACATTTCATTTTCAATACCGAACATGCCATGGTAAACCTCAATAACATATATCAATTACATGACAGTCCGAGTATATTTACGCGAGGCAGAGCACGGACAGCCAGACAGATGGCTATAGAAACTAAAGTCATAAACACTTATCCACTATGTTGGAAAGTGTTTAAAAGAGTTCAGATGGGCATTAGCAGATGAAGAGCAGATTGAATACTGACAATATGTATATAGTGATAACCAGTTATTCTTTTTCAATTCCTACTATTAGTTCACACTCTCCCTATACATATTTATATATCTTGTTAAAATTTTCAGTCGTTAATAAAACACTTTTTATTCATTCACTCAAGTTCAAATACATTTTTTTAAACTTGTAGTGGCTGACACTTGATGTTAATCCCTTCGCGACGAGCGTCCTTTACAGAATTTTTAATCTTTTACCACCGGTTTTTGAAAACAGATATTTTCTTCTAATCGAATCGCGGAAATGCTGTCATTAAATAAGGTAAAGTTTACAATAAAAAGTAGCTGGTGGGAATAATCGAGGATTCTGATCATCTTATGCGTCACGTATACGTGTCGCTCGTCCCCAAGGGGTTAATACAGTTTTTTCAAATATTAATTCATTAATTTAATTTAATTTAATAAAAAGTAACTAAAATAAAATTTTTCTTTGTTGACCTAAGTAGGAATTGACTTAATTTTTTTTTATATTACTTGTTTCTTTCTAAAACATTCCGTATTACCGTGTTACGTTACAGAATTAGCAATCGCAAACAGACAAATGAGCATTTGACACGTTCTACTCTTATCATCGCGTACAACGTGATTGATTTACGCTTGAACAAGCCCTGCATTCTTCACCTGTTAAAGCATACAGAAAATTTAAATAGAAAGGATAATTATGTATTTGGAAAGTAAATATATAATTTTTGTGAAGTATGCCATTTTTTTCTTCTATGAAAACATACGTGTTGATATTGTACTCAATAATATTACATTCCCGTTCTGAACCTATATATGGTTACAGACAATTTTTAAATATACAAATTGCTATCGTAGATCGCCAGCTTGTTGTAATGAATGCCCATAGTTCTTGAAAAACATGGATGAGATGCAAAAACATGCAGAGCACAAAAATAAAGAACTAGGATTTCACTTACTTCAGAAGTGGTGCAAGATATTAATAACATTCTTTAAAAGTGTCTTACATTACCATCACATGAGTAGCGGTCCTTGTTCGATGCGGTAAAACCTTCCTGACAGATGCAATTGAAACTCCCATTAGTATTCATGCATAGACCTTCGCAACCTCCGTTTTTGGTGCTGCATTCATCGATATCTGCAGAATTGAAAAATTGAGAATAAAAAATATGTAAGAAAATTGTTTGCCAAATTGATTTGTGCAGATAAATTTTTCGACATGTTTAACGGTATTAAAAAGATTTGAAATGACGAAAAAAGGTCAAGTTAATTATTATTGTATTTATAATATTTGAACTTTAAGAATGTCTAAAAGTTGAGTCACGTTGAGTCGTTGAGTCACGCAGACCGGGGATACCTGCGAATGGATTTGTGCAGATAAAGATTTCGACGAGTAAGATTTGAAATGACGAAAACAAGCAATTTTATTTATTATTATATTTATAATATTTGAACTTTAAGAATGTCGTACAGTCGACCGATAGGAAAATTTCTAAAAGTTAAGTCACGTTGAGTCGTTGAGTCACGCAGACCGGCAATACTTGCAAAGGGCAAAACTTTAAACCCGGTTATCTCAAAACTCTGTTTTTTAGTTGTTTTGTCAGAATAATTCTTTGAACAAGTTAACGAATTTACATATTTCTTTTTCTTTTAAATAAAATAAATTAAATTCTGTAAAAACTATACCTAAAAAACAAACAATTTTTGGTAGTTTTATATTAGTCAGGCGCGAATCTCACCAATTGAATTATTTTTCTCGCCAACAGCAGATTTTATTATTCGCATGTGTAAATTAAAAACAATGCTTTGATGTTGAAATAAAATGCTTTGTTTTATAGTATTATTTCCTATTAATATTTTGGGGATATTTTAAATGTATGTAATATATGAATTTCAAATGTATGTAATATATGTATTTGAAATCTATGTAATATATGTGTTTTAAATGCATTCATTTTAAATGTACACATTTTAAATGAAAGTTATGTATTTTAAATGCATATATTTTAAATGAAAGTTATGCATTTTAAACGAAATGAGTGAAATATATATTTTAAATGAAACAAATGCAATACGAATGATGGTGATGGGAACAATATTTGGAGATTTATTACCTGCGTCCTTCTGACATAAAATTACCACCCCCCTTTTTTTTTTCAAGTTGTAACAAAAATTATGATAATTTTTTATGAATTCTGAATTTTTATTATATATATTTTTTTTTAACTTTTTTGCTTTTATAATGAATCCATGATGTTATAATTTAAAAAGGGGTAGCGTGTGGCCTTTTGATATGGATTTATTTCAATATGTTACTTCGAAACAAATTTTATTTAAAATTGTTCTCGAATTTCTTAATATTTACAACTCATTACAACAATTTTTTTCAGCTGGTTTCGTTTCAACTTGTAATCAATTTATAAATCAATAGAGTCCAGTCTTGTGCAGTAATTTGAAATCTTAACATCCAACCGGAGTATCTTTTTCACTCCTCACAAAAAGTTCAAACGACGGCCTTGCTGTTGTCTTCAGAGAAATCCTCTCTTTTTTGAAAATCTGTCAGCAAACCTTTCCTTCCCCACTAAGATGGGAATCCGTCCTGAGATGAGTGTTTTTCTACCAACACTCGTCTCCCCCCAAACTCTAACTAACCTCCTCTCGATTCTCTTTCTCGTCCCTTGGCTCCAACAAAAGTCTCTCCGTTCACCAATCAAAGAAGTTTCCGCTCACGTCATAGCATTCAGTTTTTCTGTGATTCGATCGGGATTCCTTTTTGGGAGGTCTTACTGAAATACCAAATGTTCGCACGGGTAAAGTTCTCACGCAAAAGCGATCAAACATGAAGCCGGCGAGATCAGAGAAATATTTTGCTGTCGAAACAGTTTCCGTTCACAGGATTGATCGAAGCTATTCTGTGCCTTTGCAGGTCGGCGACATTCTTGCAAGCTAGCAGAAAAATATGACAGAAGTTTTCCAACACCTGGGAACTTCTATCCTTGATTATTTTGCATAATTAGCAGACTGTGGGAGATTTAATGAAATCGTTACAACACCCCCACCTTTAAAACATTTTCCGGGTGAAACACGGAAAATCTGCAAAAAAAAGGGTTAGCTCAACATATTTGAGTGGCTCAAATAACATTACAATTTAACCTCACTATATACATAAGTGACCCAATTTCTTATATACTGTTTACCATTGCTTGAACATCTAGCCTTAGAGACTTTTTTTTTTTTTTTTGAAAGATACTTTTTTACTAGACATGCCAAAATAACAATAAAACTAAAAATAATCAAATACGTGCAAAAGATTGGATTTTACTCAAAACCTTACTACTGAATTTCTTTACTTGTGTTTGCCGAACAATACGTTTTACACAAACGTTCAATTTCTTTAAAAAGAGTGTCACAAAGGCGTGAATTTCCCATACTGTCATTACTCTGTTTCAACAGGTCTTCAAAGGACTTTAGAAAAATCTTCGTGAATTCGTTTTCTCCCTCCAGATTAACTTTCGAATGAGGAACCTCCCTGTCAACACTCACTTCCCAATTTTCGCATCTATTTTTCGAATTTCCCTGCCGGTCGAAAACCAACTCATCAACTTTCCTTGACCTATTCAAAAGGGTTTGTTTTTCCCCAATACACTGAGAACGGTGGTTCTTCATTTCGGGTGGAAATGACAAATGAATTTCTTCCTGCCCTTTGGGATCTGTTAAAGGGTCTATCTCGTTCCCCGGGTTCTCAAAACTGGAATTAGTTTGTGATTTTTGGTTTCGCTTTATCCTTTCATTTATTAAAGCTTGCGTCTTATTACCTAAGATATAGTGTTTAATTTTAGAGTGTCTAGGCAGGATTGCCGCTTTCGTATTTACATATCCGAGACCTTTTATTTCCATTTTTATACGTGCCACTCTAAATCGTTTTGGATATTTATCAAATGTCTGTTTAAGCCAAACATATTCGTTGCCTAATTTGCTTTTATTTACCAAATTCCATGGGCAAACACAATACTAGCTACCTGAATCTCTAAGTACACACGCCCTCTTCCCATTTATTTTGTTTTCACTCAAAAAAGGTCGGAACAAGCTTTTGTCTTCGCTTATATCGCCTAAGTGATTTATGCTCTCGAACGCTTTTATTTCCGTACTATCCCTTTGTCTTTTCGGACAACGGGCCATTAGGTGAAATTCGCTTCCACACGTATGGCAGCGCCTCTTTCGTTCAAAGACACGTTCCCTGTCTTTAATTTCTTTGTCTCGCCAATTTATTTTTTTGTCGGAATTTTTTTCTTCTCCAGAATTTTCCTCGAGTTTCGTTTCTTCAGATTTCCTATCATAAAAAGATCTCGCATTCTCTTTTTTATCTGAAATCCCTTTTACTGCTTCATATTCGTCCAGACATTTAGCTAAAATTAAAGGGTCTTTGTAATTTGCCCACGAATCAATGAAATGCTCTTTCATTTCACTAGAAGCACGGAGCTTGATCTGGTCAGTTATCAATAAATTTTTCAGACTACTGAAATCCGTAACACCTAAACCATTCAACCAACACTCTAAATAACTGTTGATCTCGAAAATAATGTCCTTCCAAGGAGCATCTGGATTGCGTGGATGTTTCATTAATTTTTGACGATACGATTCGGGACTCATGCGGAAACGGTCTAGCAAAAATTTCTTGACGTATTCAAAGTCATCAGTCCGATCTTGTGGTTCCCTTAAAATTAACTCTGCAATTTCGACCGGCACTAAAGCTAATAAATGCGTCACTAAGTCACCTGTCTCTAGTTCCGCTTTGGTCGCCTGTCGTTCGAACAAATTTAAAAACAAAGTTATATCCGAGCGTTCCGGATCAAATCGATGCATGATTGTTCGGAGCGGCAATTTAGGTGGGCGTTCCGACCCGCCACTGGTCGTTGAACTGCGTCTATTTGCATCTTGCGTCAATCTAAGTTGTTCCAATGTAAATTCGCGTTCTTTTTGTTTTTCCTCTCTTTCTCTTTCTTCTTTCTCCCTCTCATATTCCCTTTGTTTTTCCTCTTTATCCGCAGCTATCTTGTCTTCGCGATCTTTTATGATATACGCAGCTTGCGTAAATGCAAAATCTTTATCGTAATCATCGGCAGCTTCGTTTTTTTGGATAATTACCGGTATCCTGTCATTTTTCCCTATTTCCACTCCCAATTCTTCCGCTAAATTCTGCAAATCAATTTTCCTGCACTGTTTCAGATCAGTTACTTCTTGCATTTTAAAATTTTATGTAAATACAATATAAAGATGAAAATGATAGTTTCGCTCGCTAACTTATGCAATAGAGATTCTAACACTTTATGGAAAATTTTCTGCTACTACCCACATAATACTAACAGTTTTAAATACCATTCAATTTGAGGAATAATAAAAATAGTATACATATAAAAATAGATTTTCAATATTGTAAAATTTTCAATACACTGACACGTTTTGGTGTCGATCATACACATTTAAAACAAATTTAGACATTTGAAATTCTGTGCACATAATTCAACCAATACTTGATATTTCTGACCCCGCAGGTAACCATTTTCCCAGTTATAACAAAATGACCACTTTTGCAACTGCTAAAAAATTTTCCTAACGTCACATATGCAAAATATTTGATTATCAACAACATCTATTGTTTCACTACTAATATAAAAAAGTACACCTTTGAAATCTTTTAATCATGAATAACTAGACAATCGACTTATTTGAAAAATCAAAATTTTTATCTCTTTTTTTTTTTCGAGAAAAAAAAATTATATATATATATACACATTTAGCCTGACAATCCTTATATTATTTTACTGCCAAAAGAAAATTCACACTATCAAATTTTATGCTGATAACAAATATACATATATTTTTTCAAATATGTTAAAAGTTATTAGATTTAAAAATTTATCATAATTTATCATATATCAATATTCAAATAAAAAATTTCTCAGAAATGAATTTTCCTCACCAAAGAATATGTAAACAAAATGAGAGCCACTCAAAAATGAATTGAGCTTACCTTTTCTACAGTCTTGGTCTGCATCATTTGTCGCCGGTTTCGGTTCTGGCCTAGACGTCGTCGATTGCACAGGTCATCTCGATTTGTCGGCTCCTGATGTTTCCATTTCAAGGGTTTGCTTCGGGCTTGTTATTTGTACACAAGGGCTTGCTTCGGGCTTGTTATTTGTACACACGGGATTGCTTCCAGGACGGAGCTGCTGTCTGTCGTGCCACTGCCAGGGCTCACTTCGGGCTTGTTATCTGTACACACGGGCTTGCTTCCAGGACGGAGCTGCTGTCTGTCGTGCCACTTGCCAGGGCTTGCTTCGGGCTCTGCTTTCCTCTCCTGACCTGGCGTCAGATCTTGCGCGCTTAGATGCGGGCGGGCGTCACTGCTACTGTCTGGGCTCTCTTCACTGACGCTAATCAATTTTTGTTGAAATATCCGACCCGCTTGCAACGAGCTATAATGAATCCATGATGTTATAATTTAAAAAGGGGTAGCGTGTGGCCTTTTGATATGGATTTATTTCAATATGTTACTTCGAAACAAATTTTATTTAAAATTGTTCTCGAATTTCTTAATATTTACAACTCATTACAACAATTTTTTTCAGCTGGTTTCGTTTCAACTTGTAATCAATTTATAAATCAATAGAGTCCAGTCTTGTGCAGTAATTTGAAATCTTAACATCCAACCGGAGTATCTTTTTCACTCCTCACAAAAAGTTCAAACGACGGCCTTGCCGTTGTCTTCAGAGAAATCCTCTCTCTTTTGAAAATCTGTCAGCAAACCTTTCCTTCCCCACTAAGATGGGAATCCGTCCTGAGATGAATGTTTTTCTACCAACACTCGTCTCCCCCCAAACTCTAACTAACCTCCTCTCGATTCTCTTTCTCGTCCCTTGGCTCCAACAAAAGTCTCTCCGTTCACCAATCAAAGAAGTTTCCGCTCACGTCATAACATTCAGTTTTTCTGTGATTCGATCGGGATTCCTTTTTGGGAGGTCTTACTGAAATACCAAATGTTCGCACGGGTAAAGTTCTCACGCAAAAGCGACCACACATGAAGCCGGCGAGATCAGAGAAATATTTTGCTGTCGAAACAGTTTCCGTTCACAGGATTGATCGAAGCTATTCTGTGCCTTTGCAGGTCGGCGACATTCTTGCAAGCTAGCAGAAAAATATGACAGAAGTTTTCCAACACCTGGGAACTTCTATCCTTGATTATTTTGCATAATTAGCAGACTGTGGGAGATTCAATGAAATCGTTACACTTTTTTTGCTTTAGGTATAATCGAGAAACAACGTAATAACCAGTGCAAAGAAGATCTGAGACTAAAAAATATGGAACCTGGACTTGAAAATAACCAAGCAAAACGAGTTTTCCAAGATACATTTTGCTGCATTTTGTGTTTTGTACAAATTAATTTTTTCTTATTTCTGTAAAACATGAATAAATAAATGCAAAAAGAAGATCTAAATTAATTACAGGCTTCCCAATCCACGATCAAACTTCAGTCAATTTTCGTCATTTCAAACCTTTTTGATGCCCTTAAATGTGGGATAATAACATCAACAAACTTATCAATTGCTAAATTACTTTTGAATTTTCCGTGTGAATTCATTAAAACCTCACATGCTAAAAAATTAAAATAATATATATATATTTTAAATGTGTTGTTCTTCACAATATAAATGATGTATAGTGTATCTGAATTGTTTTAGCACAAATAAAGAAGCTATTTATGGCTTATTACTAAACTAATACATGTTCTACATTTGTTTATCATGTATTCAGATTGTAAAGAATTGAGTCTCTTCACCCAGGTGTAGTGTGTGTCAACCTAGACTTTCCCGTGAGAACGCTTAAAAGGAACTTTTTCCTGCATACCTTCCCACGCTAGTGTAGCTTTAAAGAAAGGTAAAACGCCGAATGTCTTTTGTGCTACGAGCGAAGCGCTCGGACATTGATGCATCTAAAGGAACACCCCAGTGGAGGCCTTGTGCTTTGATCTATGCCGGTGTAGGGGGAGACGAACTCTGCACACGATTTTATGTCTGCACACGATTCTATGTCCTTTGTCATAGAATATCCAATAACAGATTTGTTATAAATGGGAATGGCGTATCCCAAAGTTGCTTAGAGGCTGAGGAGTTTCAAGATGCTCCGCCTCGACCAAATCCCCGCCCCTAGTGTAAAATCCCCTGTGAGAGATTGAGAGTTAAAAAAGTCAGTTTGGGAAAAGATCACAACAAGTGAGGTTACTCTCAGGAGAGAGAGTAAGAAACATCAGTTTCGGACTTAACGTAGTTAAGACGCTAGAGAGGTCATACCTCTAACGTATTGATACGTCACGTATCAGAGAAAGCCCCAACGAAGAGAAGGCACGACAAGTGCAAGGGAAGGAGTTCTTAACTCTGATTTATCGTAGAATAGAAGATATTCCGAGGAACGGAACGGGTACATCTAGGCCCGAACAAACTGAACATTGTAACTACGGCAGACTGTGCTTTGCAGAAACCATTGTTGTGTGAGTTAGACTCAGAGTCAAGAGACTGTTAATTGAAAGCTGATGACCTTCTAAAAATATTAAAATGATGTAATTTCCCCTTGTATATATTAACATTGGAATCGATATTGTTTACAATAAAAGTTCCATTTTCTAATTATATGAGAATTCTCTTTGCCATTGATTCGTTTCGCTACCACTTACCAACATTATCGGGTCGGCATAGAGGAGGTGTTACAAGATTAAAACGTTTAAAAAATTTTTTTTAAAAAAAGGTGTTGAAAAAATTAATACACTTTTTAATTTATTTTTTCTACTTTTCAGTATTTAAAATATTTTGTTGTTGCAGTTTCACAGCCAGTTGGCCTATTTTGGCAAGCGTGGTTTGGCGCATAATTAACTCCATTGTTTTTGTAACTCGTGCGCATTCGTAACCATAAAGATTATTTGGCGATTTATCACCAGCAAAAGGCTAACTGAAAAATGCCTTAAAATCAATTTATTAATTCACGTTCTAAAAACGTGAAATATTACGTTCTAAAAATATTAAAATGATGTATTGTCTTCGAAAACATATCCGTGTACATAATTATTATAATTCTAGCCTATCAGGAAGTGAATGCAAAAACGAGTACCAAATTCCATCTTTACATACGAAAACCATAAGTTAAGTAACAGAGTGTAAAAAGGTTTGAAGTTTTTAAAACGGTTTCAAACTTTGCACAATTAATAGTCCCTTTACTCTGATGTTGCTAAGTGCATATCTTACAACGAACTTTAGTCTAAAAACTCATTGACAGAGAGTTAATTTCATTTTTAAATCGTAGATGATATTCGGCACAAAAATAAAACTTTACTCAATAATAGCTCGGATATCCTGTTTTATGGGAAAAATATAAAATCTGGCAGTGTGCATGCATTTGGCTGGAAAAACAAACAAAAATCTGGCATCGACGAGTTGTTTTTTTGCCTCCAAAGTGTGTCTGAAGAATGTGTTTTTGATAAACGATACACATCCTTTAAACTTCTTTGTATGTTTTCAAAAATCTGAGATAATATTAGCATATACAAGGTTGCAACAAGCATGTTTTATCACAATCAAAAGCACTTTGTTGGTTCAAACAGTTTAATGTATAGAATATGTTCCATTTTTAAAGAAATATGTTTCTGGTGCTTTTGCTAAGGCAGTGAACAATGCAATAATAAATACAGTTAATCTTGCTGCTGAAAAAAACTGTGAAATGATAGTTTGTGTATGGGCGATGATGTTGCAAATTATTTATGGTGAAACACTCACTATTTTTCAGGAGCATCTGCATACAAGACCCGTCTGGGCGATATTGGTTCTGTGAGTATAAACTCCTGAACAGCAGCAAGTGCATATAAACGTGTGTCTGAAACTTCAGACTAAGGTAACAATAGCAAGGCATTGTGAAGTGTCCATGTAATCCGTCATAGATGCTGATAAGAATTCCTGATATCATTACAATTCTAAAAGCAAATAGGCAAGAATACAGCATGACAATCAGTAAGTTCTTCCGCTTCAAATAACACCAAAGTTGTAAAGTCTGCAGAAAGAATAACAGTTATTTCTTTCATGACTGTTATGGAACTGTTTATCAACACGATGTGGCGTCTGAATATGCAACTGTTAATCAAAATGATGTGGTGCCCGAATATGAAACTGATACTGGCCAGTTTTAACATCACAGTTTGCGTTCATGTGATTGGGGTTTACATCACGATAATTCATCAGTGTTATTATTCATTGTTTGACAAAAGGAGGAGTAAGATGTGTGCTACACTCGTCTTATAACCCGAATGAAACAATTGAAAAGCGTATTGAATTTGCTTAAAATTTCTGCAGTATTATTGCTCACAAAGGAACGGCGACGAGTATATCAGTTAACTCAGAAACAATGGTATAGATTCATATTTATCTTTGGCTGATTTGGCTATAAAATACGGTTTATGACTTAATTCTGAATACGGCTTCCTTATGAAGAATGGTAGTGGAATTCAACATATGCCATTTATGACACTGTGCCATCGATGTAGCAGTTTTTTATTTATACTTTTTTGTGATAAATACTTATTGACAATATTCAGAATCAGACGCTATTAAAAAAAGTAATTGCAAAGTAAATAATAGAATATGTTTATAATGCGGCATTCTCTATTAAGAAAGAGATAGAAGTGATCTCCTTTTAGTGTGACATTGAAAAAGAGAAAAGAATTTTCTGAAGATGAACCTGCTTAACTGTTGAAGAAATAACGCGAAGAAATAACGCATTAACCTAATTCTAAGCTGGTTGGTAAATTTGTCTAATTTACACAGTTGAATTCTCAAGTTGTGACCAGATGCAATTACTTGAGAATCGGATTAAAAAAAAGTCTAATTTTCCGAAAACTACAGAATTTAACAAATGGCTTAAAAAAAAAAAAAAAAAAAAATCTTAAATCTATTTATAAACATACCGAAGATAATCTAAAACGAATGGAAAAAATTTCTAGCTGCAAGCTAACTTTATTATTCAGTAAAATACAGACACATTTTCCTCATCTTCTTAACATTACTATTACTTCTTTCAATTACCCTCAATATTTTTTGAATTTTGCAGAACTTCTCTATTTTTACTCGGTTTCTTTTTCAATTCGAACTTCTCATGAATTACCTAGCATTCTTCAGCAATTTATTATTTTTAATTTTATTTATTTCTTTAATAGTTGTTTTTGACGTCCAGCCCAGGGGCGGACTGGTCCAGGGAAAAGGGCGCAGACCTTGAATTTTCAGAGGGCGCAAACATTTTAACGAACTTAAATCAATTTTACTTACTTGTGCTGTGTCTGGACTTTACAAAGTTTAACATATTCGCATAGCACCAAGTAGGAAAAGGGCTTAATATTATATTCCTGAGTTTAGATAGACAACTTCGCTATATTCCCAGTGCAAGTTTGAAGTTTCATTCATTCTACATAATGCTACACAGTTTTTCAAGCCATTTCATGTAATATTCAAAAACTTTAGAAAGTTGAATACAGATTACCTTGTATCCTACTTTATTCTTTTGTCAATAGATACCTTAGAACAGTCATGGTATAAAAGTGATCACTCCTTACTAATTATCAGTGGCTGAGAGATTCTGCTCTCGAAGCTGGTAGACGGGAGGTGCTGGGTTCAAACCCCTGTCGCGCTCGTCGACCTAACCGGTCGGAGTTTTCCGTGGTTTTCTTCGAACCTTGCGTAAATATGGGTTAGGATCCCTTAAAAAGACCCCCACGGAGGGCACTCCCCCCTAGGGCCTATATCCCTCGTGTTGATAACTGGCCGTCATAAATCAACCCAACCCCCTTACTAATTATCCTGCAAATAAAATATAAAAAAAATACATAGGTACCAATTTATTGGGAACAATTTCTGCTATTAAACTATACTCGAAAATTTTGTTTCGGGTATTGTCTACATTTAAAAAAATGCACGAACATTGATTTTTCAAATTGTAACACCTATGTTTGAGTTCTCTGGATCAAGAAAGCCTGGGAATATACTTATCTTAATTCTTCATTGAGTTATAAAAGAAAATGTGTTAGGAATTTAAAGAAAAATTTCGGAAAATAAAATTTAAATCTTACAAGAAAAACTACTGAACACCTATTTAGTCAGCAGTAAAATTATACAGGAACTTAAAATTTATAATAAACTTTCTTTATATAAAAGTAAACACTACAAAATGTTTCTGGTAAATTGCTTCGTGCTATTTTCTATAGATTATTTGAAAACAGAAGGCGATCCCCTAGGAAGGTTCTCTGCATCTTGAAAACTAATTATTCAAATGAACTGTACACTTACACACAGATTTTTATTTATACAAAAAATAATGTAGGTGATAATTCATAATTTTTAAAATGAATTTATTAATAACTTTCATAATTAAAAATATGTCTTTGGATACAAAAAACCTGGAATATATTTGGTTCTATAAAGTGTATTTCATTAAAAAAATAAATAAAAATTCTATCGAATGATTTTTATAAGTTTCTCAAATGGATTTTTAACATTACCATTCTCAAATTTTAAACTCTTCTAACTCTATGAAATTTTAACATAAAGTATTTAAACTATACCTTGTCCTGGGCTGTATCGATCCAATGAACTCAAATAGGGTCTCAAAAACATGTGTTATTATTTGAAAACTCAAAGTTGGTATAATTATTAATATGTAAACGACTCCGCTTAATCCATAGCTTTAATTATAGTAGACATTATTTCCAATCGATTAGTAACCTATAGATTTTTTACAATTAGTTTTAGAAGAATTATTAGGGGGTGATCTCGTTTTTTTTTTTACAGGACTGTAAAAGCAATTTCAGACATTATTACAAGTTTGACGGTATTTATGATTTTTTTTAAACCGTCGTCTAGCTGTGAGATATGACTTGACCAACTCTTCCTTTTTATACAATTATTTTTTCACTTAAGCAGACACAGAATTGTTGGACATCATTAGTCCATTGTTTTCTAGTTTTGTTGGCCAACGACTGAGTTTGGCTACTTCCAATAGCTGAGCCAAGCTAATCGTCGGTCTAAAGATATGAGTTCCCATTTGACCAACAGAGTTATGTTTTCTTGCAAAACTGCTCTAATAATAATATTAAAATATGCAAACAATTGATCCCATTTTAATTAGAAACTTCAACTAATCTTTTGATTTTTTAACCAAAAATTAATTATGCTTCTGGGTCATTCCATGCAAAATGAGCAAAAATTAAAAAAAAGTCGTGGCCACATAGTAACCGATTTTAATAAAATTTGGTACACAGATTCAATTCATATTTAAATAGAGCTATTCAAAATATCTTGACAAAAAATAAAATATTTTGGAAGTTCTGGACATTTAAAAAACTTGTGACATAGAATGGCTTGTATGGGTCGGGTTGGGTTGATTTATGACGACCAATTATCAACACGAGGGATATAGGCCCTGGGGGGAGTGCACTCCGTGGGGGGTCTTTCTAAGGGATCCTAACCCGTATTTACGCAAGGTTCGAAGAAAACCACGGAAAACTCCGAACGGTTAGGTCGACGAGCGCGACAGGGGTTAATGGCTTGTATGGAATCGTTCAAAGTTGCAAGTTTAAAGTTCCGTATCTTGAAAATTATTTAACATAAATACAATTTTTTCATAATATTGTAACCCATGGACAGTTATTATCATATTTATTTAGTAATAATAATTTCGTAACACCATGGTTAACCTTAAATTGGTTCTAAAAATTGAAAAATTTGAGAAAATTAAAAGCGTTAAAAAAATCGAAGAAATTTAAAAACATGTGAAATTGATGTACGATGTAATTTTACATATGAAAACCAAATTTCTCAAATTTGGAAGTTGCCATTTATTTTCTTCATCTTCAAAATAGCTTAGAAACTTTTAAAAAAATTACAAAATCACAATTTTTCCTCTTATGTATACTTAAAAAATCAAATGAAGGAAAAACGTGACATTAACAATATTGCAAAAGCATAAAGTTCAAAAAGCCCATGATATGCTAAAAAAAAATTCAAGATTGCCTTTTGATTCCTTACATAAGAGAAATAAGTTCAAAAAGTTAATATTTCTTATGTGCTTTGGGCTATTTCACTTCAAATATCTGCGGATTTACATGCGTTTCTGCTATCTTGCAAAAAAAAAAATATATGTAGTGCTGCCATCTATCCGGAGCCTTGATTACTATTAATTGTTTGCCCCGTTTAAATCAATAATTTATTCTACTCTAATTTAAATATTGTTGAGGAAAAATAAACTGAAGGCAAGAATGGAAGTTTCTATATTTAAAATATACACTTTTATCTATAACGTCAAATAATTAAAAAGTTTAGGATGTTTCCTTCGTATTCAAACAAGTAATAGAAATGTTGAATTTTTTCCCTCAAAATTTTTCCTTATTTATTTTTTTTTTCTCATTAAGAAATAAAAAGGCAAGAATCAAAGTTTCTATATTTAAAATATATACTTTTATCTATAACGTCAAACAATTTTAAAATTGTATATAAAGAAATTGTAAAAATTGTAAAAAAATTGATGTAAAGAAATTGTAAAAAAAGAATATATAGTGAACCGTCTACGGACCCAGAAATATGTCCACTATAACCGATGGTTCACTATATCCAAATTCTTTAAAAAGAAAATATTTTTTTGCATATGATTGTTATTATTGATATTTTAGTGTATGGTGTATTGGTAAAAATATTGTTTGCTTTCATACGTTATTTACTTACAAATTATTAACTAACTAAATTGACAACAAATCAAATAATAAAAAGAAAAAAGTTACTTACTAAAGCTTGATTTTATTTTTACATTCTATGGAAGAAATTTGCGATTTTTGATTGAATGCAGTTTGATTTTAAGTAGATTTCATCAATTTTCTTATCAACAATTAGTAAAGAATCTAATATTTTTTGGTTCACATTTCCTGTAGAAAAAAAATGTTCAGGGTATTCGCTGCCAATTTCACTTCCGAGATAGAAGGTGCCGAAATTTCAAATTCTTCTTCAATATCGTCTTCTAAGTCTTCTTCAACATCGTTCTTTTGTTTAACTTCAGATACAATGTCATCATCTGTGGGGATACCAGAAGTATACACTTCATTATCGCAAGATTCGAAGTGCTCAGTAACGTCCCTTGGAAAAATGTTCACATTATGCTTTTCCAGACACAGAGCTATTGGTAAGATTTCTTCATCATCTTCGTCCTCCACGTTGGCATCTTTTCCTTCCCACAACACATCTTTCGAAAGACCTGCGCGTCAGAAACAGTTGCGGATTGTTGCTGAAGTCCCCTGTCCCCATGACTTTTCAAACAAAACGACCTTCCAAAAGTGAGATGTTGCATTCCGTAATGTTCTTTGCGCAGTTCTCGAAAATACGCATCACTAGCTGTTTCCTATAGTGGGACTGCTGTGAATAACGTCCTGGTCCATGGGCTGTAGTACAGAAGTCTTGTTTGGAGGCAAAAAAAACGAGCTTAATGCATTTCAGATTTTCTAAGTGGGGATGAGCTGTGCAATTGTCGACAAGGAGAACAATTTTACGTTTTTGCTTCAACAAATCATTGTCCCATTGTCCCAAGTTCTTCTTAAAAAAAACTGGAAGTCATCCAGGATTTTTGATTAGCTTTGTAATTGACTGGCAGTTTTTTAACATTTTTAAAACACCTTGGTTTTTGGGATTTACCCACGACAGTTAATTTTCGCTTTTCTGATCCGTTCATATTTGCACATACAAGAACAGTTATTCTCATTTTCGAGAGGTTCCCGTTAGTGCACTTTTCTCCTTTAAATTTTAACGTCTGATCGTGAGTCATTTTGTAAAATAATCCAGCTTCGTCAGCATTAAAAATATCCTTCTTTTCATAACCCTGGATTGCATCCAGCCACACTTGAGTTTTCCACTTTTCCACATCCGATGCAAAAACACTTGCTGCATCACCAACAATCTTTCCACAAGAAATATTGTTCCTTTTTTTTTAACCTATCCAGCCATCCATTAGAGCACACAAAACTGTTTTCTCCGAATTTTTCTGCAAACTCATTCGATTTAATTTGAAGCATGGGTCCGGTCACAGAAAGATTTCTATCCCGCTGAATGGTGAACCACTTTAATAGAGCTTCTTCTACATTTTCTCTTTCAGCCCGACGTAGTTTCTTCGAAGAATCCAAATTTTTATTGTGTGCAGCGTGAGTCGCACTGCGATTTTTCCAAATGTTCGAAACTGTAGATTTTGACAAGGAAAATTCCTTGCACAATGCCGATTGATTTGTTCCATATTCAATACGTTTAATTATTTTAACCTTATCATCAATCGAAAATGCTTTTCTTTTCAAAGAATTCGCCATTTTTACAATATTTTTAGCTGCTCTTGAAAAAAGTATTCATATCTCAAATCAATCAAAAGAATAATAAAGTGAGACACTAAAACGAGGGACATTCTTGGACTGTTCCGATTATATCGAGGGGCGGAGGACAAAGTTAGCAAGTGAACACCAGAGCTTATTCCTAAAATTAAGGAGAAACGAAGAAGAGAGGTTTGTTCCTGTAATAGGGAGAGGAGAGGAAGAAGAAGCATGTGCTGTTTAGGCGATGAGCGTGAAAGAGTGAAATTTGAAACAATATAAAGCCATGTCATCATTTGCAGTCCAGTCCCAACTAGTGCAAGTTTAAAGTTGGAGAACTGAAAAAAGAATTCTGGGGAAATAAAATTTCAGTCCACTATAAACGAACTACCAAAATCTCAGCTGTCCACTATAAGCGTATAAAATAACATTAGTTAAATGGGAGCTCGGACGGAACCAGCAAAAAAGTTCACTATATCAAAGTGTTCGCTATATCCCGAGTTCATTATAGCGGGGTTCGACTGTATATTTATTTGACATAATATGAATTAGTTATCAAGTCAGTTATAAACATGGTATAGATGCAATTTCTGATATAATCTGACAGCAAATGCTGTTTATTTACTACAGCTTTTTTTTGTCTTTAGTAAAATAGAATCTTTAAATGTCGTCTCTGACGGTGTCTGCCTCATCACACATACAAAATAAAGATTCAGTATGCAAAATTCGTTCAAAAAATATTTATATCGAGAACAAAAATGTATTTTCAGTATAGAAATAGAAATTTTGAAAACTCATGCTTGGTTTTTTCTTTTGAAAAAGTACTACATATTATAGCAGTATTTGAATGTCCAAATATAGGGGTATTTGAATGTGGAAATAACTCTTGCTTGTGAAAATATTACACTTGCAGCATTTGGAATATGCTGAATTGATATCGCACTACAAAAAGGTTTTACTGAAAACTGACGTCAAAAATAGCGATTAGTAGCCTTTAATCGCTAAAATAATTGAGTAAATTTGTTTTTCTCAGTACACGCTTCCCATGATTTGCAAATTTCTTATCATAGTTAGAGATCAAGGGAAATTAAGTTTCTATAATTGAAAGAACTCCTCCGGGGATTGTAATCTTGCAAGCGACAGGATTTTGCTGCCATCGTTTTATAATTAAAAAAACCTACAAAAGTTTCTGAATAGTAACCATTGCTTTATTTAATGATCGATTTTTCCGTGATTAAATAAAGCAATTTTTTTATTTAAAATACATACCAGAATTTCCGAATAGTTATATAATTACGGAAAGGCTGTCATTAAATAAAGCTAAAAGAAAATTTTGGTAGGTATTTTGAATGAAAAAACGCTGGCCGCGCGATCCCAGCTTGCAGAATTGCAATTCAGAAGTGTCATCGAGGTTGTATTTATTCCTCGAAAAGTTATGTTTTCCAGTCAACAACAAAATCCACAAAACGTTTTTGCCTTCTAATATTTATATCTTTTTTTTATAAAGTTGCTTTTTCGATAAGCATGGTTTCAATTATAGGTCCATTCAGGGACAGCTTTAAAAAGGCGCAAGGTCCCCTGGGTATTACAGTAGAGGGTAGCAAAATATTTGATCTGAGATTAAGACCTAAAAAATATCATCCTAAGAACCGATGAAAAAAATCTCTCTCAAAGCGCTGGAGTAGCACATGGGCGTGAGCTTTAGTAACCAGGGCACGCCAGGGCTATTAAAACTTTCCCTAGGTGTCCGTTTTCTATACTCAATCATATGCAAACACATCCGATTTGGTTTCCGATTCTGACAATTCCTTCGATGTATTTTCATTTTCTTTATGATAGTAAAAATCTCTCTCTTTTGCTATTTGTCTATTAGTTGATGATTATCCCTAAGCAAATTCTCGAAATTTAGTACACTAATCATAATATATGTCTGTGGAAAAATATTGGAGCGGCCTAAGGGCGCGAAATTTTCCTTGGCTGAGGGCGCACCGGCCCTCGGGCCGATGGGCCGGCGGGCCAGTCCGAGCCTGGTCCAGCCTGTCCGCTGGTTGTATTATTAAAAGTGATACAATTGCGTTATTGCGGCTGTATTTTTATAGGTATATTGTGAAGAGCCTTTTTGAGAAATTTCTCAGTTTTTGGTTTGTATGTCCTTTTTAGCGCTATTGATCATTTAGGAAGACAGACAAACAGTTCTTTGGATTTTTTAAAATTAAGATTTATTTTTATTCAAACACGTTGTAAAATATGCTGCTATAAACAGAATTGTGCACCGGAATAATATAAATATACAAATATACAAAGTAAAGTTGTCAATGATTTATGCTGCATGATATCAGTAATTTCTGCCCCTTTTCCACCAAGAAAATAATTTTAAGAGTCATTTTAAAAAGATATAAACAGTATAAATTACTGTTATTTTTTACTGTTTTGTACTAGAATTAATATTTATGAAAGTTACAAAATAATAAGAGAGTTTCCAAAAAAAATCATCAATTAATGCTTTAAAATTAATTTATTTCTGGTTTCGAAAGAGAAAATGTAATTTCATGTTATTTGTATAAATTATGAACAACTTTCTAGACATTAGAAAATTTCTGGAACGTTGGAAATTATTAAACACAAGGTAATATTAGAATAATCGAACTTATATTTTCTGAAATTCCCGAGATAGAAAAGTATTTATTGACACATCAACCTAGATGGTATGCATCAATCTCGTTTCGAATAGTAACAAGGGATAAAATTTCTACAGTTGTTTTTAAATGTTGTAAAATAAAAGGATATTTATGATAAACTACTATTGATAGTAGGGGAGATAGGGGATGAATGGGACAAGGGATGGATGGGACGCTATCAATATTTCAGGCAATAAACATTTTTTTTAGTTGCTTCCTATCCTCATAGATTTCACTACCACAGTGTGCTTCAGAACCAAAAGCAAGAGCACATGGCTGTTTTCAGTTTTCTTCAAATTTGCATTTCCTGAAAACTCTGCTTAAAAGTAAATTTTTTTACATTTGAAGTTACTTAAATATCTTATGCAATATAAACAATTAAGATATGTTGTAGTTTTTTATTTAAAGGCTAAATATTGGTAATTAAAATGAATGCATATTAACCATTGTGACAAAATAATTTATGAGACAAAATAGCTGACAATTGAATATATGCATCATGGGGATGATTGGGACATTTCAAATGGGGATGAATGGGACTGCTTCATTCGTCCCTAGAGTATACTGAAAATTTGTTATTAACTAAATAATATTATATAGGTTGATAAATTAATACTTTATGGTAATTATTCTTTTAACATTTCATCCTCTTTGTAGCCATCGTCTTCAGTCCACCGTTTATGGGCCTTTTAAGGCAAAGCTGAGATGAGTCCAAGATCATTGACTAACAAATAATCCTGGAGATCATATTACAATTTATAATCTCTCAGCTTTTGCCAAGGCGGCATTTTTGTTCAGCTTTTAGTCCTTAACATTGAATACGAGGAGGAAAATGTTTATGTCCCATTCATCCCTGCTGTGGGGATGATTGGGACATAGAAGAACGTTTTTTTTAAATTTAATTTATATATCTGTACAAATATTGTGCATAAGATGTAGTCAAACACTTAAAGTTTGACATCTGATATATAATATTGATAATAACTTATATAAAATATTTAAAATAAATATTTTTGTGAAAATGTCCCATTCATCCCCCATCTCCCCTATATGTGATTATGCGATATAAATAGAAATTTTCATTATTGTGATAGGTCTACTAGCTTCGTATTTTGCTTTAGACATTTTTAATTATTATATTTGTATTAAAAACTTGTTACTTTATTTATAACAAGGATTTATTACAAAAGTTTAATTTTTTAAAATTGCATCAACAGACGTCCCAAGAAAAAAAAAATCTGTTTTCAGACTGTTTTTCAAAATACTTATACTTCGCTTTTAGAGCTAAAGTGAACAAAAAATCATACTTGATATTTCATGGAATGCAATTCGAGGAAAGATGGTAATAAATAATAATACTGCAAGAATTAATTAAATTTTATTATGAGCCAGCTTGCTTATTAGTTTTGAAAAACAGCTTCGCCAGAAATGCTTAATATTTCATTTCAATCAATCGAATAAAAGAATGAAACAAACAAACAGACAAAGAAAACAAGCACAGACATACAAGAAGTAATACAAAGCATACTAGATTCTATAACTGAGTAAAAATAAAATATTATTTGAGTATATTATCACTTTACATGGTGTATTACGTAATATTTTACCTATACAAGTTTTGTTGTCAGTGTCCAGCATGAAACCCTTTGGACAAATGCAGTAGGCACTGCCAGGTATGTTGACACAGCTATCGGAGCAACCAAAATTTTTGTCACTGCATTCGTCAATGTCTTAAGAAAAGGAAAAAGTTCGTTAAGTTTTTGGATTAAAATACAGGGTGTTTCTAAATGAATATCGGGGTTTTAATGCTTTGTAGTATCTATTATAAAAAAACTTAAAATTATATTTAATACATAAAATGAAAGAGCAACTCAAACAGTTTTACCTACAAGCTTACAAGTGTTCAATGTGAACACCTTTCGTCACACGGCACACATCAAGTCGATAGCTCAGTTCTTCCCAAACGCCACTCTACGCTCACCCGATCTTGTGACGCCTTGTGATTTCTACCTGTTGGGGTTCATAAAGGATCGAGTGTATGTGCCTCCACAACCAGCTGACCTACCCAACCTAAGAAACAGGATTGAGGCAGCTGTTGCAACAATTACCCCACAAACACTAATTAACGTTTGGGAAGAACTGAGCTATTGACTTCATGTGTGCTGTGTGCCGAAAGGTGTTCACATTGAACACTTATAAGTTTGTAGGTAAAACTATTTAAGTTGCTCTTTCATTTTATGTATTAATTATAATTTTAAGTTGTATGTAATAAGTACTACCAAGCGTTAAAACCCCGATATTCATTTAGAAACACCCTGTATTATACATTTTTATCAGACAAACACTAAAAATAAATTTGTGTCAGAACTCACTGATAAAATAACAACCACCACCAATCGGGATAAAACAAGTTAAAATCACCATTATCCGAGTTAGTCGCTATAAATTTGCTAATTTTTCAGACATATTAGTTAGATTAGCATATTTCAAAAGTTTTTTTAGCATTCAAAATTACGCCTGACTAAACCCTTATCCTTTATTTATAATGTAAAGTAGTGTTTGATTAAAGATAATTTATTAAATTTTATTCATTTTAAACTAAAGAAATTGTTTTATCTACTAGAAAATATGATTACTCACAGTTACTTTGTTCCAATCAGAAAAGAGCCAAGAAAGAATGAATAGAATTAAAATAAATTTGTTAATTTCTTATTAAAATACCTAATTTTATAACCGCTATTCTACATAATAATCATTCTATGCAGGGCCGTGAAAAAAAAGTATACCCCCTACTCACTCTGCCGAAAATCATCGCATAAAAATGCGACTGGTACCATACGATTAGCTATTACGTCTACTAAATAATTCTATGCTTAAATTTGCTTAGGGTATCGCCTACGTACAGAAATTGTAACAGACTTTAAAATTCTCAATAGTAACGCATAATTTTAACATCGTATTTGCTGGATGCTTTGGTAAATTTTGACTTCGGATGCCAAACGAGAAATCATTCGGTCACGTATTTTAGAAATTATGCAGGTTTAAAGTTTGTCAACACCTAATGTTAAATGAATTTTTAATCGTAGCAAAACCAATTACAATGTGGATAGTTTTTCAAGCATAACTCATAAACTAGTTGGAGGATTGATATAAAATTTAGGATTCGCCTTTTTGCATCTTCTAAAAATTTATTTTTGTTAAAAATTTCACATATTACAATTAATATTTTTTCTTTCAAATAATATAAATCTTTAAATTCATATTTGAAGAAAATATGCATTGTAACCTATAACATTTTTAAGCAAAAATCTGTTTCGAGAAACTTCAAATAATCCAAAATTACAGATAGCTCAATCCGCCAAGTAGTTTTTGAGTTATGCTTGAAAAACTTCCTGCAATACAATCTGTTTTGCTACGATTGAAAATGAATTTGACGTTAGACATACCAAACTTTAAATTTGTATAATTCCTAAAATACCTGGCCGAATGACTTCTCGTTTGGTATCCGAAATTAAAATTTATTGAAAAATCCAATTATGATGTCAAAATTATGTGTTAGTATAGAAAATTTTAAAATTTGTCACAATTTCTTTATTTAGATGACACTCCTAAGCAAACTTTACGTATAGCATTAATTAGTTGACGTCATTTCTAATCTATTGGTACCAGCCATGTTTTTATATGATGATTTGTGGCAGAGTTAGTATGGAGGTATACTTTTTTCCCATGGTTGTACAATTCAAACTCATGGCATTGATAACATGAATGAACTGACTAAGGTAACTAGTTAATTTTTTTTTCCATGTTTCCAAAAAGCACATTTTCAATTTGGAAGTTTTTATTCTGTGATAAAGTGAATGTAAGTTTATCATTCAGTAATTATTTCTTCATATTTACCTCATCATGGGGTGAGGTACATTAGCGTGCAAAAGCATTTGATCAAACACAATAAACCGATTTTGATTACACAATATACATAAATATTGATTTCAGTTATTTCTCAATTTTAATTTTGTGTTTATCAACAAGTTCACATAGCAGAAGTTCTAATTTAGTACATTCAAATTCTTATATCGATTGGAAACATCACAGATCTTATAGCAACCGCATATTGGAACGTTATTTACATATATACATTTGCATTTTTGTTTCTTGATATCAAGTTTGGTATATATATTGATAAATTTAATTAAGTATGCTAATTTTATAATGATTACTTAATCTAAATTTTTGTTTTGGAATTCTAATATTTAATCTATTTAGAGATTAATTAATATTATTTTCTATTGCAGGCAGGGCTTGACAAATACGGTCGCCAGGTCACCACTGGCGACCAAATATTTTTATCTGGTGACCAAGTTATTTAATCCTATGAGGGTTTTTTTTGTTTCTTTTGTGTACAAAATTGACCTAAGCTTTCTTGAAATGAGCACAAATGCAACCCCCCCCCCCTTTCCCAGTATTACAGAATAAACTTTAAAATTACATTCACACAAAAAATATTTTTAACTTTTGTTTTTAATTTGGCAAAAATAAGTTCATCAAATGTAAATTTTAAAATAATCAAATTAGAGTTATTTGAGACTTCGACGGAAAAATAGGCGAAAACTTGTTTTACTGCTTCACTATTTCGTCGATGTGCTGCTCCTCAGCAGATATAGATTTTGCAGAATTCAACTATCCGGACATTTGAAGCATTCGGCAAACAGCATTTTCCGAACATGCCGGTTAATTCACTGTTTACAGTATTTATTATTATTTTTGAAAGATATATGATTTTGATAAGTTTCATTAGAAATTCATTTCTAATCAAGGTTCATTTTAGACATTCAAAGTTCAGAGACATTCACATTCAAAGTTCAGAGGTTCATTTATTAGAAAACTTAGTTTACATTATCTTTCTAAACTATGTAACTAATATTTCTAAACAATGTCTGTTATTAGTTTTCCTCCATTAATTCATGAAAAATTTTGTGCTTTTTGAAAATTAATGACGAGGAAAGAGGGTATGGTAAATATTTTTTACTGGCTACTAGAATGTTTTTCTGGCTACCAGATTTTATAAAATTTGTAAAGTCCTGATTTCAGGTAATATTGATTGCTTGTAAATACCTTTAAAAAAGCGAAAAAAAACGTAACTATTCAATCGAAATGCGTGGTAAAATTGAAATTTTGTCTCAAGAAGTTTATACCCAAGAGAAAATTGCAAAAAGCGTAAGATACACATTAGCTCGATTGAAAGAAACAGGAACACATTCAACTAGAAAACGTTGTGGATGGCCTAAATGCACCTCAAATAAGGAAGATAAACATATGATCATGAGTAAACGAAATAGAAGACTTCCAGCAACTGCAATTAAAAGACGAGTTTAATAAAAATAGAGAATCTCAATATCCGTTGATACAGTTAAGAGGCGTTTGCGTACTGTAGGTTTGATGGGTCGTATAGCTTATGCCGAAAACCTTTACTACGACGTATGAATAAAACAAAACGTCTTCAGTGAGCTAAAAGAACATCAATCCGGGACACTGAGTGAATGGGAAAAAGTGTTTTGGCCTGATGAATCCAAGTTTGAATTGTTCGTAACCAAAAACGTCAGTATGTTCAGAGAATGGTCGGATAGCGTGTACGCGAAAATTGTTTAAATCACATTGTGAAACATGTAGGCCGTAACATCATGATTTGGGGTGGTTTTGAAGGAGGAAAAGTTACAGATTTGGTACAACTTGAATCAACGGATAAGAAAATATATCATGGTATCTTAGTACAACATGCAGTTCCATCTGGTACTCGAAATTCCCTTTTCAACAAGACAACGTCTCAAAATACACATCTAAATTATGTTTAAATTATTTGAAAACAAAGAGTTCTCAAAATTGTGAAATGGCCCACGCAATCGCCTGATTTCAATCCTATTGAGAAATTGTGGGATGAAATGAACGAAAAAGTTCGTATGATGGCTTCAACAAATCTTCAAAGCCTGTAGAAATGTTTGCATGATACCTGCAAAAACATGAGTCACGACACGACACACTGGAAAAATTGGTATCTCAAATGTCAAAATTGTGCAAAGCTGTAATACATGCTAAAGGAGGCCAAAATATGAGTTCAATTATAACTTTAATGTTAAATATTTAAAATGGTTACCTATATTTTATCATTACATCATGTATAATATCGTTCTATATTAAATTCGTTACTATTTCACTACACTTTACTCTTCATTGTTAATTTATACACTTGACCAAAGAGTTTTGCACGCTAGTGTAAATATTTACACATTTCTCCCGAGTATCTTATTCATTAACCCACAGTTAATTTTTACATAACTTTATTTTTGTTAATTAAGGATAGAAACCATAAATTGATGTATCGTAATCGAAAAAAGTTTCTTTATCAGCAGTGTACAAAGAAATCGAGAGTTAACAGATCGAGCGATCGTGCATGGCCAGTGCTCTATTACCGGCCGGACACACAGGGAACTTGTCTAGGGCCTCAAAAGTTTTCGGATCTTCAAAATAATTTTATTGAAATTTGCACGTTAATGTGGTAAATATTCCTCATGAGTATTTTATATTTATTATTATATTATCTGTATGCTTGTATTTTCTTTGGCATAAGGAGGTTTTTCATTATCAATTCAAGCACTTATTTTACATAGTATATTTCATTCTACCAAATTAATCTTTTATGCAGAAATATGTATACTACAAATAAAACAAACTGAGACCACTATGAATCTTAGTTTTTCGTATACATTTCTGGATTCAGTAATTCACAGCACTGTATCTCTCGTATTTATTTCTTGGTAAAAACGCGATAATCTACGATTATAGCCTAAGATATACCATTTTTGTCCAAGGCCCGAAATTTCGATGATCGGAACCTGGTACAGATCTGTTATCTGTGGGACCACCGCGTCCAAAAGTGCTGGCCAGTTAATTCCTTAACTTGCAACTTGCGGCATAGTTACTTCTCGCCCTTACATCGCGGCACCAATTCGGCGAAATGGCTTGCAATGATACTAAAATGCAACTAAATAGTGGTGATAAAGGATCATAATTGTAACACGTGGAGTTTGGCAAACAAAATAAAAACTGTTTCTGGTAAATAGAGTCCCTTATTTTATATTAAACTTAAAGTATGTTCTCATGTCACATAATTTGTCATAAACTCATGTCACATAATTTTATTAGTGAACGTTAATTAAAGAAATATAAAGCATGTTAATTTACATATACTGGTTAATAAACTTGGGTGGGTTAATAAACTTATTATTTTACCGTCACACGTAAGATAGTCTCCTGGACTGCCTGTATATCCTGAATTACATATGCAATCTCTGATGGACGTTTTGCCTTCGGAATCAGTATGAGAGTTTTTCGGACAATCAACACACGCATTCCTTTCATACGACCAATAAGAATTTCTCCTACAACCTGAAACAAAGTAATTATTATACATACATACATATAAATACATACATAAATATATAGCGTAATTAAAACAAATATTGGACAAACAGAAGATGTAATAGTGCACATCAAAACAAACATTTCAAGACAGGTTATTAACACTGGAATGTATTTCGCTTTTAAAAAGAGTGAGGGGCGGACATGTGAGGATAGACGAAGACAGGTCCGAATGCACCTGAGACTCATATTTTTCATTTTTGATAATTAGCCGAGATATTAATTATAAACTCGTAAAATGGCGAACTTTTATGGTGCCGTCGATTGTGTCTGCGCTTGCCAATGTATTCCATTGTTCTTCAAGCAGACAAATGGAAAATGTTTTTTTTTTCTGCATTATGGAATCGCAATCGCCAGATATGCCGTAGAGTTACAAAAAAAAAAAAAAAAAAAAAAAGAGAGAGAGAGAGAGAGAGAGAGAGAAAGAAAAGAAACAGAAAAAACCTCTTGTTAAGAATACCTTTACCTTCCCAGTTTTAATTGTATTTTTCGTTTAAAAAATATTTGTATTTGCTATTTAAGAAAACATATCTTTTCTGTCAGTCAATTTCGTCCCTTTGGAATAAAAACACAAACTGAAAAAAACGTTACATATAAACAAGAATGGAATAGAACACTGTTAAATTTACCAATAAAACTAAACTCTATAAAATACAACCTTAATCAAACATCATAAATACCAACACGAAGTTTATCATTAGATCAAACCTAGTTACAATAACAAAAATTAAATAAATGAAAACTCAACCTTAGTAATAAACTCAACTATGTACATATGCAGTCGACGCACGATGCAATGACGGTCCATTAAAGCGACTTTCTCATCATAACGGCCGATCGAATTTAACTATTCAAGCAGCATTGTTTTTACATTCAATAGAACCACCAATTAAACTTAAACCAAAAACTGCTATATAAAAAGTCTTTCCAAGTTTTCTACAAATAGTTCTTTGAGATTGCTTGTGTATTAAGCTTGAAAATGTTTCAGAGGCTTTCAAAAAGAGAAATTCCTTTTTAAATTTCGTAATTCTTTCTCCAATTGTGGCAGAAAAGTATTACAAAGACTTATTGTTGTCGTCTGTACCTGTTTTGAAGACAATTAACTTCTTGTGTTCAGAATAATTACAGCAGGTATTTGGAAAAGATTTAATATGAAACTGCTTGTTTTTATATTTCTAAAGTGGTTTGATGAAGAGTACTTTGAAAATTATTAAATAAACATCTATGTAATAGCTACAGATAGCTGGCTGATTTCTTACACTCTTAAAGGCTAATTTCTGGCCGTCGGACTCATTCATCATTGCTAATTTTCAAACATTGTATAAGCGAAAAAGTTTAAAAACAATTTATTTTTTAAAATGTTAGGTTTTTTTTATATTATATTTTGTAGAACTTTTCTAGTAATTTTAGAATTGTTACGAAATGAAGAATAAGAAAGACGAATGTATCCATTTTAAATACTTAAGAAGTTAAAAAAACATTAAAACTGACTTAGATCCGCCATTGCCATACCATAGCGTAGACACAGATGTTTTACATAGTGGGTAGCTACCCAAATGCCTGAAATCATCTCTGCTACAGTTCATTTAAGACATTTCCAAACTGCATGGCCACCGCAAAACAGGACTACCAGAAAAAGTACGAAGCTCATCAAGTCCCTACACTGCAAAGGAAAAAAAAAAAAAAAAAAAAAAAAAAAAAAGAAAGAAAATTGTTGATTTTACGGTATAATACTGGCATCTGGGGTGCCAGTATTATATCGTTAAATCAACAATTTTTTTTGCAGTGTAGTGTGCCACAGTACCACAAGGCATATGCCTAACATACTAAGGTACCCACAGAACAGATAGAATGTTTGAAACCATCCGCATTATGACTATTCTCAATTGCATTATTGATAAAATTCTAAGCAAACTGTAGCAATAATTGTTTGTTTAGAATTTAGTTTCCGAGATAGTTTATTTTCGAAACCTAAACAGACAACCCGACCAAATATCCGAAGTAACTTGCAAAAAATGAGCAAAACCCAATTTCGTAATTATCTGGAGGTTTTCTCCCAAACATGAACACTAATTTCAACGACCAACCCGATTTTTATAATGAAAAGGCTCTATCGCAAACGGAACAAAGAACTTCATCATTTCAAGAAGATCTTGAATATTTATTCAGATAACAAAAGTACTAAATTTTGGAGATATAATATCAACATACTAGCTGATCTACCCGGAATTGCCTAGGCCCAGAATAAGAACCTTAAATGAACCTAAAATCAGTGTTTAAATCAGATAATTTTAAGTATCTTTAGCAAGTATTAATTTTATAAAAATACTTAAAAACAAGCTGAAGTATTTATTAAATTTTTAAAGACATTTACATTTGCATTAACAAATTTAAATATTTTTTTTAGTAAAATATTACTTTTAAATACCTTCGCATTTGTATCCCTCTACAAGAATGTAACTTGGTTTGCAGGAACAAAAATAGCTCCCAGGAGTGTTATTGCAGTAATGGTCGCATCTGTTATCGTTTGAACATTCGTCGATATCTGCAAAAGCAAGAAGTACTGAAGAAAAATCTTATAAATGCATTGATTTTCAAAATTATTAAAATATTTAAAATTTTTTTGTACATTACTGGCTAAAACTACAAGGGTAATATTTTTTTAAATTGTAATCAATCATAAGAAACGTGGAAACAGTTGTGCTGCTTCTATATCTGTAAATTTATGAAAGCAAAGTTCCACAAATATACAAAAAATAAACTATTGGAGTATGTATTTTATGTAGAATTAAAAAAAAAAAGAACACAAGTTTTATGTAGTCATATAGTATAAAGGCAGCGAATTTAATCTCTTTCGTAAACTAAAAACTAGATTCAAAGCTGCCAAACTCTCGTTTTTTCCCCCAAGTCAAATAAACATAGTTTGACCCAGAAAATATTTTTAATAAAATGTGTTTCGTTAGCATGTGACATTTGACTTCGGTTATCAAATAAAATTTTTGGTTCAAATATCTTTATTTGACTTGGGAAAAAAACGGAAATTTGGCAAATTATCTAGATTTATGCTAATTAGGTGAAATGACATCAGACGGGATGTTAAAGCTGGAATCAATATTCGCTTGTCATTAAAGTAAAATTAAAGTAAAAATGTTTAGAGGAACAGAACTAACGGAAAGTGAAATTTTTAACTCGAAGAAGCTATTCAGTATGAACAAATCATATTGGCAAATATTATGTTAAATTCGCTGATTGAAAGGAAATCTTTTCTTGAGCAGGCCGTTTTTATTCAGGAACTTCAAAAATTTCCCACTAAGGAGGCTAGGATGAAGTTAATTCGTTATATTATTACTGATTGGATTAGGATTTTTTTTATTTATATTTGGGCCAGTCAGTTGTAGAACTTTCCGAGATTAGCTCGAGCAGAACTGACCTCAGAAAAAGGAAAATTGCGTTTACATCAGCGATTTTTATCTTAAAGTTAGTTTGAATTTGTAGTCTGAAAATAATAAATGATGGGCTGAAGAAACAACTTAACAAAGGGTAAATTAGTTTAAGCATTAAATTTTAAAGTTAGAAAAAAAAGTCTGGGAAATTTAATTTAAATTTTGAATTTTAAAAAGATTTTATTTTCTTATTCTTTCATAATAAATGAGATACACTACATGGACAATAGTCACCGGACACTTTCGACTTTAGTCGTTTTGTCGAATATCTAGAGTAGAGAAATACTTAACGAATTTCTTTGGAACTTCAGGAATATAAAGAACATAATTGAATTTACATTTTTCAGACAAGATTTGGACATGAGAACCAACAACAAAATTAATAAAAAAAATTAATATTTATGATCAGCCTAAAATGCTCGAAACGATTTGTAGTTGTCGAACATGTTTGCATGGGTCCTGTACAATATTTGCATTCATTTGTGTAAGAATAGCATGTATACAAAAGTTTCTAAAAAATCAAGAAACTTTCGCATGTTTTTTGTTTATAGCATGCAGGGTTTTTAATCAAATTTAAAGCTACTTTCAGGAAATTTGACAAAGTACAGTAAAAATAATATACTAAAATAAGAAACTAAATGTAGTAAATGTTTAATGAAACATGAGAATTTGGATTAAATAATTTTTAACTGGGCATCCATAAATTAATAACATACCTGTTTTTTTTCTTTTTTTTTACATTATTTGGTAGTCATACATATTTTAGTAGGTAGTACATAGGGCAACTTACATAAAAAGACCAGTAAAATATTTTTACCATACAGAAAGATATCGGCGACATAGTGAACTGAGTTCCAGTTACTTTCTAAAAATAGCTGAATTATAAAGCGTTTTTCATAAATAGCCATTTTTCATTTATTATTTTTTATTGTCATTTTTTATTGATGTTTCAATTCACTTAGGAAAAATCATCAAAACGAATCCATTAAAAAAATGCTTATCAAAATCGAAGCATTTGTTCAAAAGCTACGCATTGACATACGTTAACTACATATATTTTTGTTGTATATCAGTTTAAATGAAAATATGTAGAAAATCCCTTACCACCCAGCTACTTTTAAAAAGCAATTGAAATTCAACTCACTATATCACAAATATCTTTCTGAATTTTCACGATATTCGATTGTCTTTTTTATATGAATTGCTCTAGATAGTTTACTACTAAATTATGCAAGAACAAATTTGTTATCGTTTGTGAAAGCTCAGTTAAAAACTATTTCATATATATGCTCGTATTGCATTAAATATTTAATATATTAATATTCTAGTTGCAGTATATATTGTTTCTAATGTACTTTTTCATGTTTCCTGAAAGTGCCCTTAAATTTGATTGGAAACATATGTTATATGCAATATGCATATAATATATTGCATATGTTATAAACAAAATACATGCGAAAATTTGTTGAATTTTTAAAAGAAACCTTTATATTTACAAGAAGCTATTCTAACTCAAATGAACACAAATGTTGTACATAGGACTCGCATAGTCATGTGCTATAACTACAGATGATTTCGAGCATTTTATTTTACAGGGTAATCGCAAATATTATTTGTTTTATTCAATTTGTTGTTGGTCCCCAAATTGTCCTCGGGGGCCTTCATTGAAAATTTTGAACTCAAACATGTTCTTTATATTCCTGAAGCTCTAAAAGAATTAATTAACTGTCTAAGGAATTAACTGTTATTGCCACATAAATCTTTTGCCACATAAAACCGCTTTTTTCCCATTTTGAAATAAAATGTCTTAATAGCAAAGTTTAGGCACATGAATAATATTAATTCTCAACGGACACAATAAGTTTTATTTTTTCGCCAAAGAAATTACTAGTGTTAATTGTCTTTTATTGAAAAAAAAACGTGGAAAATCACATGAACAGATTTTTCTGTTTGTCATAAAGTGATTTCATCTTGTAAGAAATTTTAAGTAATATTGTTGCACGTATTATCAGTAAAACTAAAAAAACTTACGAAATATAAAATGCATTTATGACGACAAACATCCTCCATAGCATATATCTACGTTCCATAACAAGAATAGCAATATGGTAAAGTACATTTGAATTATGTTGTCGTCTGATTTGTTTATAAAGAAGTTTTTCAGAGGTTTAAATAGAAATTATATATGAAACTACATGAAATTTATATTTTAAATCTTTGTTTAATTAATAATAAAAAAAAGCATACAAAATTTCATTCGTTTTTGTATATTATAATATTTGTGATTTATCGATTAGAAATATATGAAAAAAAAAACTTAATTTACATAATGAAAATTCAAACATCTATGTACAAGAAAGCTATATAATACAGTTCAACAGAAAAGTTTCAAAATTTTGACCATTTTCGGGTTACTGTATCTTTAAATGCTATACCGATGCAAGTCTTTCCGTCCGTATGCAGCGTATAACCATTTGGACAAACACAGTAAGCGCTACCAATACGATTAATGCATAAGTGGGTGCAGCCAAAGTTATTCGTGCTACATTCATTGATATCTGAAAAGAAAGATATACATTTTCTAAGTTTCCATAGGAAAAATTGGTATTTTACATTACATCGTTATAAGCTTTCGCATATACAGATCTGAAAAAAAAAGTAATCACCTCTTATTAACTGTGCCACAAATCATCATATGAAAAATGGATTAGTACCAATCTATTAGTAATAATGATTATTAATTAATACTTTACATAAACTTTGTTTAGGGATCGTCTATATATTTAAATTGTACCAAACGTGGAAATTTTCAATACAAACACCTAATTTTGATATGATATTTGAATTTTTCGGTAAATTTCACCTTCGGATACCAAACGGAAAGTCATTCGATCAAGTATTTTAGAAATTATTCAGGTTTAAAGTTTGGAACTCCTAATGTTAAATTCATTATTAATTGTTGCGAAACAGATTGCAATGCGTGTAGTTTTAAAACATAACTCAAAAACTACTTTGCGGAATGAGCTGTAATTTTGGTTTTGTATATTTGAAGCTTCTAGATATCGATTTTTGTTTAAAAAAGTTATTGTTTACAATTTTTTTTCGAATATCAATTTCAAATAATATATAGATTGAAATTCCTATTACGAAAAAACATGAAACATAACATATGAAATTAAAAAAAAAAATCTATTTCTAGAAGCTGCAAATAAAGAAATTCAAAATTACAGCTCATTCCACCAAGTAGTTTTTCAGTTACGCTTAAAAATCTACCGGCATTTCAATCTGTTTTTCAATGATTAATAACGAATTTAACATTAGGAGTTCTAAAGTTTAAACCGGCATAATTCCTAAACTACTTGACCGAATGACATTCGATTCGATATCAGAAGGTAAAATTTACAACAAAATACATATTTGATACAAAAGTAGATGTTTGTAATGAAAATTTTCAAGTTTGGTACAAATTTCTATATGTAGACTACCCTAAAAACAACTCACATTCCTTCTAATAAGACCATCAATGAATATGGTTGTCTGTCGTGTGTGGAACCGAACATCAAAGGGCTCTTTTCAGAGCTTTAGCTGCGTCCGAGTTGTGTGGTGGCCCGCGGTGAACGGCGTGACATTACCATGATCACAAATTTCTCATGTAAGGGATTTTCAGAATTTTTTTTCATTGTTAAGTTTTAAATAATTTATCCCTCTTTTCAGATCCCGGTCGGCACCGAAATCTCTGTTTCTCAGTCGTTGTGGACCTATTATGGTGTAGCAAAGAGTCTTTTTCAAGTCTTAACCATCCGAGCTCTCCCTGGAACACTTAGGCTGGTGGCAAGCATTAGGCAACGTCCGTCAAAAGTTTTAAATAATGAGCTATATGGCCCTTTTGTTTTTATAGTTCTTAGAATTTCTTGTTAGTTTGGGTCGCTAGTGATCCTGTTGTTATGGCTTTTCTGTGACTTTGGGTACATCCTCCCTTTTCATTCTCCGTAATTGGCACGATTAGACTGGCTTGGCAACGAAGTATAGGGCACCCAAAATTCTTGGATTTTCTACATTTTTCTGACAGATCTTTTGTCTTTACCAAAAAATGGTAAACGACATTCAATTGCATAGTTCCTGAATAAGAAAACCTATCAATTGTTTGCGTTTCCAAACAAAAATGAATTCAGAAATATGTCAGAAAGTAGCTCTTATGGATTTTAGAACAGCCTTGAAGGATTTCGGTCCCACATAAAATAAGTTGTTTTTCGATGAAGGTTTTCGTATGCAATGTATGTAATATATAAAGTTAAGTAGCTGAGATATAACGACGATTTCAAATTAAAGAAAAGAGAAAAGAGCTACTCGACTGTTTTTTAGACTGACTAAATCGTCTGAAATATAAGTCAATAAGTTAACCACGTTAGCACCAACCACTGAGTGGTTTATGACTTTGAAGCCTGCGCAACAAAATAAGGTAAGACAATATTGTAGATATAAGAAAATTCTATAAGCAAATCAACTTCAGCACATGTATATTTTTTAGGAATTGCCCGTTATAAATCAAATTTAATATTTAAAACTTGTTTGTAAATGAGATTAACTGTATGTTTGCGCCATTTTATCGAAGACACGACGGCTTTCATGTACTTCAAACTCTGGAATGGCTTTTAGTTCCCCACAAAAGTTATTTTTTTTTCGGACCGTTCATTTGCTTTTAAATTTGATGTTATGTTACTTCTAAGTGTCGATGGAGTTTACGCGTGGCGGTTATTCGCTCATCATTGTCACTCTAAAGTACCGCGTTGCATTGCCCAAAATTTATTATAGCATTAATTAGTGACGTTATTATAAATCCCCGATTGGTAATACTCAAAATGTTTTACAAGGATGTTTGGTCCAGTTATTAGGGGTGATTACTTTTTCTTTTACAGGACTCCACATACTAGAAAAAAAAAAGAAGTTTATAATTTTTGTAAGTGATCAAGTACACTTACCAATACAACGTTTTCCATCTGAGTGGAGTTCATAACCAATTCGACAAATACATGTAATAGTATTTCGAGAAGCTGTCATCGTACATACATGCTGCCACCCTCCATTCCCCACAGAACAACTTTCAAAAGATGTTGGCGGTGATGAAATAGAAGGCAGTTGAGGAGAATTTTCTGAAATGATTGATTTTTAAACGTATGAGTGAAATATTAAAACTGTAAAAGCTTAAAGTTTTGTTTTTTGAAATATGAAATAAAAATATCAGTTAAAATAACAAGTAAAAATATTACAGCAATATAAACATCAGTAAAACACCACGATTGTGAATTATCACTACATCGTATGAAATAGAGTTCGCTAGTCTGAGTGTATTTTTTAGCTAACTTCAAAAACTTCTTAAAGTGGTTCTCAAATTCCTTTCCTCAACAGCGTGAAACTTTCTGATTCATTTTTAAACGCAAAGGCCGGACTATTGAAGCAATTTGAAATAGAATAGAGTTTTGGCATTTTTTAAAAAAATAAATAAATCATTTATCGAGTTATAAACGATTCTTGTCACGTGGCGACAAATGTTTCCCATTTCTCGCCTTGCCGCGTCGGGAATTTGGTCGACTTTGACAACATTTTCTTACAGATCTTTTTCCTTTACCAAAAAATGGTAAACGACATTCAATTGTATAGTTCCTGAACAAGAAAACCTATCAATTGGTTTTTTAGACTGACTAAATCGTCTGAAATATAAGTCAATAAGTTAACCACGTTGGCACCAACCACTGAGTGGTTTATGACTCTGAAGCCTGCGTAACAAAATAAGGTAAGACGATATTGTAGATATAAGAAAATTCTCTAAACAAATCAACTTCAGCACAAGTGTATTTTTTAGGAATTGCTCGTTATAAATCAAATTTAATATTTAAAACTTATTTGTGAATAAGATTAACTGTGTAGCGTTTTTATTTCAGACAATAAGTTGTAGATGGCAGCACAAAAAATTGTAAGTGTTCTATGCGCTAGCGACACCTATATTCATAAGTTTTGATTGTGCTGCGATTATCCACTGGATATGTTGTAGCCTTGTCTTGATGTTGGGATGTTAGGTTTTGTTATGTGTTGTGAGCAGTAATTAAATGTGTAAAAGTAATTTCATTCGTCCCCCTTTATTTGTAACTAGCTGTTACCCGTGACTTCGTTCACGTAACATTTAAAGAAAATTAATGCATTAATTAAGCAAAACAACATATACAACTAACAAACTCTTTATCACATTTTATAGTATAAATACTTCTGATAATCACAATCTGCGTATTTTTGTTTTTATATATATGATCATTTAAATTTCGTTCATGAGTTTGAAATTTCATACTCTTTCACTAAGATTAAATGTGGAATACATTTTTTTCCTTTGTAATTCTATTTTAGCATTTCTATTTATTCTATTTTACATTTCTTCCGTTCATAGAAATTGATTTAATTTAAGTTTCGTTTCGAAGAATCCTTTTTAAAATGATTATATTAGTAAATATTTTTGAGGAAATTTGTTAATTAACATGTCACTTTAGATATGATTTTTATTTGATTAGAATCATCTAAAAGTCAATATAAATTATGATTATATTCCACAACACATCTTAACATCTTAAGAAAAAAATGAAGTTATATGATATTTTAAAAAGAAATGGTGCAGCATAAAAGTTTAAAAATAAATAAAATAAGTAGAAAAAACACCTTTAACCCTCATACATTTATTGTATTTTCATTTCACAGTGCCACAATTTAACAGCTGTAGATCTACCAACAATATCAAAATGTTTACCACGTCCCAAAGACTTTCAAAGCCTAAATGCTTATTTGTTAAGCAATGGAGTTGGCTTATTTATTTCAATGACGAATTGTTCTGCGGAAAAAGCCATTTTCAATTTCTGATGATGTTTATAAGATCACTAGGGGGCCTACCCCCTGCGAGCTACGCTCGCCAACCCCCGCTCAGACTTCGAGGCCTCTAAAAACATGACAGCGTGCTTTATTTTAAAAATATTGGTAAATCAGTAATTGGGTTGCCATGCTTTTAACATTTTAATGGGACATTTTTCGATTATCATGGCCTCATACACAGCTGTTGCGACGACTGTTTTCGGGATTGATAAGTAAAATCAATTACAACTTGAAAACCAGCTTGTATAAAATGGTTAGGTTTAAATTGTGACTACCTCTCGGACTTTTATAACAACAATCTCTATTCTATTCTTCCTTTGCGTTTAAGGATGAGAAAAATTCCATCTGCTTGTGAATAACATTAAGAACCACGGTATTGAAAAGTACTATGTTATAGACATTTTCAGTAACAGGTTTTAATTTTCTCTCTATTTTAGTGCACCATCATGCATATTTTCATGTTATTTTAAATATGTAAATTATTTTTTTTAATTAATATGTATATACGAATTTTCTAATAATTATTTATCATGCAAAATTAATTAAATATTTTGTGCATGCATGCCTTCATTTATTCGGCATCAATTGATGAGATATTTAAACAAATTTGCTATCCGCGGTAATTTTACACCACGTTCTGTCACTTGAATATTGTCCATAAGAAAATCGGGTACTTTTCCATTATAGGATCCTTTGCTTTTAGGTTTGGCGTAATTCGAGCTTCAAAAAGGGATAGATTCGTTAATATACATAGATTTGTTGCCAAAAGTTATGAAAATAAACCCAATGAACTTTTGGTGCTTGTCTATTATAGGGGTCTTGACGCTTTTTTAAAAAGCTTGGCGGAAAAAACCAAGCAGGATAGAAAACCAAGCAGGATATTTTATTCTTCCGTTCAGTTGGGCAATTATTATTTTATATATTAGTTTCAAATATCCGAATTAATGATTTTATAATTTCGTTTAGTTAAATTTTACAAAAAAATAACAAAATGATATCAATAAATAATAATTACTATTAATTCCTTTTCCTCCCTTTCTTTTGCGTTTACCTAAATGACGTCATTTGGACGAATTTATTCAAAATATTTTCAGTTTATAAATTAAATTAAATGCTGACAGACGATTGAATCCTGACGATAGAAATGTGATTTTTTTTTCTCATTTTCCTGAAAAACATAATTTAATCACAATCTTATCTTCATTATCGATTGAAATAAAAGATAAATTCAATTTCAATTTGAAAATGACGAATAAAAAGAAATCAATAATCCCTATCGGGATCCTTTTCAATTTTTTTCCCTTTTTTGTCACAAAAAAACTGAGTAATTAGTTGCCATCATTACAGAAATGTCATTAAAATTAGAAAAAAATTAATATCTCGGAAACTAATTCCAATTTCAAAATTCTATTACCAGTTTTGACATCAGCGGATTTTTATGAACAATTGGTATTAATTTCACCATCAAGCGTTTAATATTTTATTAAAAATAGCCTTGAAACATAATCAGTCGTTTAATCAGTCGTTTCATAAAATCGTTTCATAAATTCGTTTCATAAAATCGTTTCACAAATTCGTTTCATTAGGATTTTATATATATAGGATAGATATGTGACAAGTATTACGGATTTTGAATATCACTATTTTAAAAAAAAGTATATTATATAGCCTTATATAATATAGCCTTATAAATATAGCCTTATATAATAGCAAAAATTTACAATTAAATAAGGCAAAAAAAAATTAAATTTTTTTAAAATTCAAAATCCGTATTCATTGGCAGCTATATATGACATTTCAGTGGCATTTCATTAACATGCTGTCGAGCAGATTTTTTCTTGTCAGATTTTAAAAACATTCATTCATTCACTGTATAATATCGCTGATTCTGATATTCCTTGTAGCTTTTTTTTTCTCTGTTTTTCAAGTTACTCCAGATAAGTATTGACGCACTACTCCGATTAACTGATTTCCGTTATAATTCGGCATTCAGTCAGTATATGATTTCTTTCATTGGTCAGTTGAAGTACAAGTAACACTCGTGAAAAGTTAATTGGGATTTGCCTCTATTTTAAACAATAGGGAGGTCTTTTTTCCCCCAACACTAACCAAAGTCCGCATTAAACGGTGTAAGGATTTGAATGGTGTAAAAAAAAAAAAATCCCTTTCGTTGAATAAATTGAATTCAGTTTTTGACAGAAATTAAATATGTTAGCAACTTAATGCTAAAATAAACAACCTTTTCTTTAATTTAATAATTTTAGGTAAAAAGCAAGTTGACAACTTGTGATAAAACAACTTGTGACAAAAGAATAAATTACTGAGCACAAACAAAATAGGCAAAGGTATTACCGTACCGACATTCTTTAATTAAAGTAATTTGTCACTTTTCTTTACGTTAGTTGAATAAATGTTCTTTTTACCACATCATTTTTCAGTTTTGCGACACATTCAAAAATTTATCCAGTTATATCAATATTTGATTTGTAATATAGACGAATAGCCATTAACAATTTTTAGGTGCGTTTGTAATTATATAAATACATAGCACATATAGTCGTCGTCTGATCCGTCCGTCCTTCTATAACAGCGCAAAAACTACCCAACCGAATGATTTGAAATTTAATATATATTATCGTTTCAGAATTTTGTCGAGTCTTTTCAAATTTTATGAAAATCGAATCAAAACTTAAAAAGATATTAATAAAAGTTTTCTTTATTCTATTAAATCTTATTGTACGTAATCTATATAATAAAAGAGCCAGTCATGTGACTGAGGAAAACAAATACGGGCAAACCACTTCTTTTTTCATATGCCAAGTGGTAATATTTATTCAAAATTATTTTAAAAAATAAAATTGCATAAAAGTTACATTTTTAAAAAGATCGTTCAAAAAAGAAAAAAAAAATGTTTGCTTGGGAGATGAGTTACATTAAAATATGTATAGATTCTGAGATAACTTCAGTGGTAATTAGGTTAACAGCTGAATATCTCAATCCATTAGAGTAAATAAACACAGGAGATTCGTTCATTATGAGTCATAAAAATGTCAAACCATGTAGGTAATCATTCGCAAAGCCAGATCTAGATGATGA
This sequence comes from Maratus michaelseni, assembly GCA_963931845.1. Classification (NCBI taxonomy): domain Eukaryota; kingdom Metazoa; phylum Arthropoda; class Arachnida; order Araneae; family Salticidae; genus Maratus; species Maratus michaelseni. The sequence continues at coordinate 132,797,210 of OZ007587.1, forward strand.
ATTTTGAAGCACTGTTTAGTGAAGAAAAAAAATTGTAAACGTGGCATACGTAATAATAAAAAAAAAAAGGCATGTTCATTTCGCTCCTAGCAGACGATATAATTCATTTCACTGAAATAATAAGGATGTTTTTTTTACATTGTGAAACTAGTTATAAAACGAACGCATCTCATATGTCACGTTTAACCTACAATTTCCAACTTGTTAAACTTCTCACGTTTTTGATGATAGAAACTTTTCTTTTTCTTTCCAATTGTCACTGACAATTTCTTGATCTCTCAATAACCGAAATTATATCAAAGTTGCTTTTGAAAAATAATGTACAAAAGCAGCTTAGATTCTTCTCGGTCAGTTTGTGGAAAAAAAATTGCCTTCATTATCCGATGAGTTGTATATTTTAAGCGATGTGTTTAACATTAATTGCTAATAAGAAATGTTTTGAAAGCGAGATTACCCTCATTAATCGGAGATACGTCTCAATCGGAGACGCATTAACGAGACTCCACTATAGGTAGAATTTGTATCTTCAAACTCATGCTGTACATTGATTCCCAGTCATTAAAAATTTTCGTAAATATTGAATAAGTTTCGTTCGGATTCACAAAATGGTTATATATTTCCATCTTAAATTTATGCCGATATTATAATTTGTAACATACCAATCAAGTGGCTGTATTGTGTACGTGCAGTAAGCATTCAACGAATAACATAATCAATAATGATATCATTGAAAGATCTGCTGTCAAATTTTCAATTTACAGCTTGCACATAATTCTGTAACTTGCCGTTCAACACTGCAAAAAAAAAAAAAAAAAAAAAAAAAAAAAAAAAAAAAAAAAAAAACGGCATAATACCGGCACTCCAGCTGCCAGTATTATACCGTAAAATTAACAGTCATAAAGAGTGAAATAAGCAGTCATACGCTACCGCGCAAAATTAAGTGCTCGATATGTTATATTAGAATAATGGGCGTTACTTTTGTCGTTGACTGTAAATTTTTTATTAAACTTACCAATGCAGCCGTTTTTCTCATAATCAAATGTGTATCCGTCTGGACACGGACGGAGTTCTATGCCTGCTACTTTTTTATATCTATATAGGCATCCAGTCATGTTTACCCGGTGGGGATTGTTCACTAATTAAAGATAAAAAGCATTCTTAATATAAATTCAATATTTGTTCACATAAATATATTTTGCATGCTGAAATTTCTTAAACTGTGTAAATAATGAAATATATATATATATATATATATCATTAATTATCTCTTTCGAGATTTAAGAAGAACTTGATATATATTTTGAAAAAATATTATAATTATATATATATATATATATTAAGAAACAAACTTCCAGAAATTATAATAAAACATCTTTTTTGGTATAACAACTAAATTTTTGCTTTTATATTAATTTGTTACTTTCAAAAAATTAAAAAATATGATATTGGAATTAATCTTGCATTATGCAATAATTTATTACATTTTACGTTTGTTTTATATCATACACAGCTACATAGTTCACATAGTAATAAGACATTTTCCATAAAGGGTCTTGAGGAAAAATAATAGAAGCAAATCTTCCCTAAAAATAATTAAGTGGATTTTTATATGGGTGTGGGAACGATTGTTCACACATTTTAATAAATAAATAAAGAACATGAACTTTGGACTTATTTTGTGTATGGTTTAGATGCTATATTATATTTATGTATATTACATTATATAAAGGCTAATATATAATATATAATGTCTTTCATTAGCTCTAATTCATTTTTGCACCGCATTTCCAATCTGGTAATAAAGTTATCCGAAGAAAGTTGTATGCTGTACAATTTCACCGTGATAAAGTAAGCAGAATATTGTAATAGATTTTAGTCAAGCAAAAGTCATTTATCCATCATCAAACTACTATACATCCATTATCAGAGACTGTATTGATATTTTATGTAAAGGAAATCAAGTGTGCAACGATACAGTACCATACAATATACTCAATATATGGTTTAATATCCTGAATATTAGAAGATTAAAACACAATAACACCCCCCCCCCCCCCCTTTGTTTCACATAGGTTTTCAACTTGTTTTCATTTTCAATCAGGGTATCCATAGAAACCAACTCAAGCAACACCCAAGAAATAATGGACATTTCCACCTCAAGACGGAATGAAGGTTCAGATACGCAAGAAGGTAGTCGAAAGGAAATTTTTTTCTCTTTGAAGATGGTGGCGGTGCCAGCCGAAAGTGCTTGAAGGACTTTTTAACATCTTTTTAAATATTTTAAATGTCGCCTTTTAAGTAGCATTGAGATCTATTGAGTCTCATATTAGTATTTTATGAATGACATAAGGTGGATATATTTGTATTTCACCCTATGATTTTAATTTATATTATAAAAATGTGAAAATATATAAAATAATACTTATGAACTCAACTTCAATATTTCATACTTACATCTGCAAGTCCTTTTGTCAGTGTTTAACATATATCCAGGACAACATCTACAATGAGGTCCAGTTTTCTCCTTTCGGCAAAAGTGCTGACAGGAAGGATTTTCGCAAAGGTCATTGGGGACGTCGCTTAAAGAATTGTAATTTTTTGTCAAATGATGTGAATTTGATACGCTAGTCATTTGGTGAACTCTTCTCTTGTCATCGGCAGTTTCAGAATAAGTATATTCTATGAAACAAAACACAATGTATGTTTAAAAAGGCATTGCAAGAGAAAATAATTTGCTCAAATCATAAAAAAAATTATTTTTAAAAATTATATCAATATCTTCAACTTCTGTACAATCACTTCTGTACTTCATCTTCTGTACAATATTCAATGTAACAGCGTAATCACGAAGGGGAAGTTAAAATGTTTTAAACTTAGACACGCTAGTTTGTGCTACATGATTTTCAGTCACATTTGCATATACAAGTTTAAGATATTACAATTCAGATTCTAAATAACTGAACATTTTTTGTTTCATCCACAAGAAATGTTCTGTAAATCCAATGCAGCACTCTTTAATCTAAACATTTGACCTTTGTAATAATGTAATTTTTAAGTTGTTAAAATAATAATTTAAAAAAAAAGCTTATTAAATCTGACACCTTTCTTCGAACACCACATGAAAATAATATCAAATTATCAAACTCAAACATCAGGAGATTTTTTTAATGAATATAATATAAATATCACAAAAATACTTAAAAAATATTGCTTGTCACTATTTATGCTTCAAAAACATTATTCTTATTTTTAAAATGCATATTAAGATCATAATTTATTAATAACATTTCAAAAAGTTTCCCCTGAACAATTATGTATAGTTGTAGTGGATTTGGTTGTTTAAAAAAAAGACACTATTAAAATATCTCCCATTCAAGTTTTATTATGAAGTAAAAATTATTTTAACATAATTTCATTATTGTTATGCCTAAGCTCTCTGCCTAAAAACTAGCCTCTGTTTCAGTTTCAATTCAAATATTTTTTTCATATTCTGAACTGATTCCCAGCACGATTAGAACAGCTAAAATAGTTTTTCAAAATTAATTTTACTTAAAAATTACATTAGATTTTTTTAAATCTATACTAATATAATAAAGAGAGAACGTCTGACTGACTGACTGACTGACTCATCAACACAGTGCTGAAACGACTAAAGCCAGAATCACGAAATTTGGACAGTATATTGCTGTTATAACCTAGGTAAGGAATAGAAAAATATTTTTGAAAATTCACCCCCTAAGGGGGTTAAATAAGGGGGGGGGGAGGGGCGAAAGTTTTAGATCATTTTTCACCATATCTCAGCAGCAGTTTTAGGTAGGAGCGTGAAATTCAGGATAAAAATGTATTAAAAATAGTTAAAGACGTATTTTAGCGATTTTTGAAATTCAACCACTAGGGGGGGGGGGTTAAGTGGGAATCAAAAATTTTAAGTCATTTTGCTATATCTCATCTGCAGTTTTAGGTAGGAGCATAAAATACAGCTAAACCAATCTGCTAAAAAATAGTTAAGCATGTATTTCAGTGATTTTAGAGCTATTTTAACGATTTCGTCGCCAACATTGGCAATGAACTGGATTATGAAAGATCAGACGCATAAGACAACCATTAATATTTTTGATTAGATATTTTGCGTAAAACATTTTTCCAAGAAAAAGTTTTTTTTTTAAAAATTTCATCTATACTAATATAATAAAAAGAGGACTCAACCGACTAAAGTCAGGATTACGAAATTTGGACAGTAGATTGCTGTTATTATCTAGGCAATCAATAAAAAGTATCGAACGCTAAGCAGCGACGGGCCGCTAGCTTGCTAATAAAGCTCTTATCCTCCCTATCATATTTAAATAGCTAAAAATGTAAAACTAATTAAATATTGTTAAGAATAACAAACAGTTGAATTAGTATTTATAAGTATTAATATTAATTATTTATTAGTATTTAATAATAATCATTTGTCACGTCTTAGTCTGAAAACATTAAAAGGAAGAAAGTTAATTAAAACTTTCAAAAATATTTCCAGCCTAAACGTTAAATTCATTACCTGATAGGGGAACACACTTTACTTTACCAGACCATCGGTTTTTTGCCATGCAACGTCTGACTGCAGAACCTTGTAGTTTATATCCCTTAGAACAACTGAAACGACAACTTTTGCCGAGAGTCAAATCTCCTTTTTCACATTCTACTTCTCCGTTTTCGGGAGGAGAAGGATTATCACACATTTCTGTGGAACCTGTAGAAATCCCTGTAGTAAAGAAATAATATTTTATGCATAAACATTAACATTTACTGAAAATTTACACACAAAATAACAATAAAACGGGATTAATTAGCTGAAGAAAAGGAAATAAATAGTTAACATATCCAACATACCTAGGGTGCGTTTGATAAAATTACTCAACTTTTCTCATAATAAAAAGTGCAACATTATTGTATCAAATATATTTTAAGTCGACAGAAATCCTTTTCAACAGAAATCCTTTCTCATTAGATACCAGATATGGAAAGAATTTAAATGACAGGAAAACATGTACACATTTTGTCTAAAAATCAAAGAATCTAATATCATCTACTCTCATCATGCATTAATTTCCAGAGTCAGTTATAAAGCCAGCTTTGGGCTTAGATAATTGTTCTAATTCGAGCAAAAGAACAAAATAAGACAGTTTATTTTTCGTTTGTGTATAAGTAAGTTTGTCGATGTTTATAACACTTAAAACATTCTACTTAAATTTTTGAAGTGAAAACTTCTTTAGGCGCGTTGGGCATTTTTTGAGATGGGAAAAAACAATTGAACTCGCGACTCTGTTACTGTAACCGACACCTCTGTATATTTGAAGTGAAAACTTCTTTAGGCGCGTTGGGCATTTTTTGAGATGGGAAAAAACCATTGAACTCGCGACACTGTTACTGTAACCGACACCTCTGTATATTTGAAGTGAAAACTTCTTTAGGTGCGTTGGGCATTTTTTGAGATGGGAAAAAACAATTGAACTCGCGACACTGTTTCTGTAACCGACACAATATTTGAAGTAAAAACTTCTTTAGGCGCGTTGGGCATTTTTTGAGATGGGAAAAAACCATTGAACTAGCGACACTGTTACTGTAACCAACACCTCTGTATATAAGTATGTACATGTATTGTGTATAGTTCGGTATGAGGTAGGGCGGGGCGGGCGCTTCGCGCGCCGCATGCTTGCCTGTGCGCTACAGCTAATTGTAATGGTTACCGTTTATATTTCACCGCATAAGCCTTTAAATGCAATACAAGAATTTTTGTATGAAAATTTATTTATTTATTCTAAAGACGCTTCTGCACTACTTCAAGATAAAATTGGGAATAGATTTGATGATTTGCCAATGATTTTGAGTGGGGATTTCAACATCAACTTTGCGGATGATAAAAATCTACCATTAATTGAATTTTTACATAGAGAATTTCATTTAACGTTGACCAATGATCGTAATCTCTACAATTGATGCAGTCTTTATAAGATATTTAAGTAGATTCGAATCACAATTGTTTGTTTCCTATTTTAGTTACCGAAAACTTATAGTATCAGTTCTGGAATATAATGATAATAATGATGATGGTAATGATGATGATGGAAGAGCTGTTGTGGATGAAAATTCATACGTTTCATTGGCATTCATTTCAAAGAATACCAATTAATTAAATTTCATATTTCATGCATTTGTAAATTTGCGTTTTAAGCAATAGATTGCAATTTTTGCATGTAAAATAATATGCATTATTTTTCATATACAATAGCGCATTAAATGAAAATTGTAATATAATTTTTGTAGAAATAGTTTATAATAATGAATAAAAAAACACTTCATTTAAAAGTATTTCCTGACGATTCAAAAAATACACACGTAATTATTCAAGTTTTCACTTCTGTCGGCACTCCCGGAGTGCCACTGTTTTTTTTTTTTGTATAAATATGTTTCTTTAAAATCGTAAAACGCACCTTGTACATCACAATAGCTTCCCAAACATACACACACACATATACATATATTCTTGCCAGAATTAAAACACACACATATATATATTATATATATATATATATGTGTGTGTGTGTGTGTATATATGTATAATTATATATAAAATGTATATTAATTATATGTATATTAATTATAAATATATGTGTGTGTGCATATACAGGGTGATTATAAAAAAAACTATCCCGATATATGAGCCCCTAACTGTCATACCGTTCACAGAAACTGAATGAAATTCTGGCCTAAAGTATTTTGAGGTATGCGCTCAAGAATCATGTGAAAAACAACAGTTAAATTCTAACAGTTACGGTTACAGTGACAAAATTTCGAAAATTTCGAAAATTTCAAATAGCAACACCTACTTTTTTTTATTGGAATGTGATATTCATATTGAAAAACCATAAAAAGCGTTGGAACGGTATACCTGTAGCACGAAAATCACCGGCGCTAGGCAGACTAAGAAGAAAAGTGAAAACAACCAATAAAGGACAGAGAAGCAACAGAAAGTAAAACATTTTATTGTTCCGTGCTATCCACCATCTGCCGCATGTAAAGTGCCGTCGTGTGTGAAATGGAAAATGTATGAAACACAATAAAATGTTTTGTTTTCTGTTGCTTCTCTGTCCTTATTGGTTGTTTTCACTATTCTTCTTAGTCTGTCTAGCGCCGGCGATTTTCGTGCCACAGTACCGTTCCAACGCTTTTTATGGTTTTTCACTTTGAAGATCACATTCCAATAAAAAAAAGTAGGTGTTGCCATTTGAAATTTTCGAAATTTTGTCACTGTAACCGTAACTGTTGGAATTTAACTGTTGTTTTTCCCATGATTCTTGAGCGCATACCTCAAAATACTTTAGGCCAGAATTTCATTCAGTTTCTGTGAACGGTATGACAGTTAGGGGCTCATATATCGGAATAGTTTTTTTTATAATCACCCTGTATATACAAAGGGAAATAAGAATTAAAAACAAATTAATGTATGAAGTGGTAAAAATGTGTCTTCAGAAAGGTAACCGATTAATAAAAAAGTAAATAAAATAGTTCTTTATGATATTAAATTTAAAACAGTATCGATTCATTCAACTTTACAATAATGACTCTGAATAATGCCATTATTTCACAATATGAAATTAATTAAGACATAATTTTCAATATTTAACAAAAGTATCTATTCGTTTATGCATCTGTTATCCCTTTTGCATTGTGAAGACTAAATAAGCTTGGTTAGCCGAATATATTCTCATGGCCAAAAAAATAACCAGACCAAAAACAACAAATTTATTTAAAAAAAAAATCTGTTTATCTGTTGATTCACTCTCATGTTAATCTTCTCCTGTCATGCAATTTTGTAATAAATCACTTAGATCCTGTCATGTTCCAAGTTCCTGTCAAATCTGGAATAACACGATATTAATATAAAAAAACTTCAGAAAGCTTAGACCAAAATCACATGTCTTAGGCATTTTGAGACAATCAAATTTTTTAGGGATTGGGGGCATAGATGGATATAAATTTATTTTCTTAGTACATTCATCTTCCTTTGTTCAAAAATCACAGATCATTCATGAATTATTCACTAATGTTATTTTCTATTAAAAAGATTTCAACAATATAAATTAATACACAAAATATTTTCATACTTGGTATTGGTATGCACTCCGCAGATCTAGACCACTGCAGATTAAATTTACAAATAGCGGTGTTGGAACCTTCCAATCGATAGCCTTTGAAACATGAGAAATAACAAGTTTTTCCGGGAACTAGAGATCCTTCATCACATTCAACTTGTCCATTTTGTGGATTTGGAAGATCTTCACATACATCTGCATAAATTATTCATTCATTCGTTCAACGTTACATGCTTGAAATAAGGTATACTTTTAAAATAGCCTTTTATAATAAAATTGAATTTTATTAAAAAGATTCGCTCATGCAAAAATGATATGTTAAGAATTGCTAAGTTACAATTGTTCAAGATCTTTTGTAAAGCATCTTTTACACCACGGGTTTGAAAAAGCCTGTGTTTAATTTGTAGAAAACTTTAAGTCAATTATCTAAGAAGTCTATATTAATGAATCTTAAAACCTGTAAGCCCATATAGCTATATATATATATAATACAAATGGAAATTTCGTCCCGACTGCTTATAACTCGAGTTCTGCTGAATGGATTTTAATGGCACTTGCACTGTTAGATAATTTTTCAGGGAAGGTTTTAGTATATAACGTATTTAGTATATAACGTATTTAGTATATATGCTCTTGTTTTTTTTTTTTTTGTATTCATTGTATCAAACTTGGTAGCAAACAAAGCCTTTCCCGTTCACTTCTGAATTGTTTACTAATAGAAAAACTTTCTCTTTTATAATTATTATTATTGATCACGATGAAATTCTTTCAATTGTATAACGCAGTTAAAAGAAAATGTTTCCTTTGCAATTTTATACGTGAATTTTGGGAAAATTGGCTTTTAACCCTGGATAAACATAGCTTTAACCTGTGGACTCCCCACTTCGGTTCAGCACACGCGCACTCCACACTTCGGTTCATCATAAACTAGTGCGAGTTGGGATTCCGTACCTTCAACTGCGTATAACTTTGCTGATGATATAGTGATAATGAAATATAACACACGATTCCTTTACAAAATTTAATGAAGAATCTAAGTGTAACGTTTATTTTTATCAAAAATTTTATTTTGTTAATGCAAAAACAAGTTAATGAAATAATAATAATAATAATAGTAACACCGATGATTTGAAATTTTGGTCGATGCGATTTCGCACTAGTGTAGGGTCAACGGGTTAATTTTCATCATATCATTGGAAAATAATTCTGGCTAGTCTATCATATTTATCCCCATAATATAACTACTCGGATTTGCATGACTGATAATTCAAAGCGCTGGTAAAAATATGTCATATTTTTTGCGTAAAAAATGAGCATAAACATTGGACATCGACGATGCGATTAGTAAACAGAGATTTCGTCTATAAAAGCTAATGAAAGCAACTTTCTATTGAAAAATTTCCTCGTAAAACAATTATTAACAGCCAAGAAAAAATAAAGAAATGTTACCTTATTAAAAATGAATTAAAAGTAACAGGAAGTGTAAGAACACTATATTTAATCGTTATATATCCAGTAAGAATATAGCTTGTAAATATAATTAATAACGTTATACGACTGAGACTTACGTTTATTGCATCTTGGTCTTAGTTTTTCCACGTCATACTCATTGCAATTGACAAAAGATTGCCCTTGCAATGTGTAGCCTCCTGCACAAGAAAATTCGTAGCGTTGATGATATTCATCAATTTTTACAAATCCATGTTCTGGAGGTTCAATTGGAAAACAATATTGCTGACTTTGTGAAGCTGAAAAATAATTTAAAAAAAATTACTGAAACACTACTAAACACAATACGAAAATTTCCGTTAAATATGTAAAAAAAAAAAAAAAAAGACCCCTTTTACACTTTTTTATGTAACTTTACTTGGTTTTTAGGTGCGTTCGTAATTATATAAATACGTAGCACCTATAGTCGTCGTTTGGTCCGTCCGTCTGTCCGTCCGTCTGTCTGTCTGTCTGTCTGTCCGTCCGTCTGTCTGTCTGTCCGCATATAACAACGCAAAAACTACCCAACCAAATGTTTGCAATTTAAAATATATTATCTTTGCAGAATTTTGTCGAGACATTTCAAATTTTATTAAAATCGAATCAAAACTTTAGGAGATATTAATAAAAATATTTATTAAGAAATTTGATTTTTTTTTTAAATCGGTGCTTTTTTGTTATAGGAGCTTCCGATGGATGTTAAATCGTCAAGCGACCGAGATACTTATTTTATTACAGAAATTAATCTGCAGACGATATAATTCATTTCACAGAATTAAAAATCATCAAGATCTGAATATTTATATAACTAGCTGATACATATATATCTGAATATTTATATAACTAGTTAAGATATTTGTATGAACAGTGTCATAAAATATATACTTAACTAGCTGTTTAACCCGTTCTACGCACGGGATATCATGAATTTAATTCTAAAACGTGCGTACGAACGCACCTCGTTTGTAACGTTTGACGTACAATTTCCAACTTGTTGTATGTAAAGATGGAATTTTGTAATCGATGTATAAAAATATAAATAAAAAATAAAGAGTGTAATATATTTTTCAAAATATGTTCTTTTTTTTTTCTTACGCTAAAGGTACATTTTAGAATAACCTCTAAGTACAGAGTTGTTGCAAGTGACTATTTTTAAATTCAATATATATATATATATATATATATATATATATATATATATATAGTATATATATTCTGTATGACAGATTTCTCTTTCAATTGTTCTAGAAGTTTATGGCAAGGATTATAGTTGGGAAAATGTGGTACGAACCCTTTGAAATAGAATAACAAAAATAGCAACCCTGCTAAGTGTAACCTGTAAACGACTTGCAACAAGCAAATTGTTGATATTGTACTAAAGCCAAGACTACTGTCCATTTGAAAGCACCTCAGTCATTTCTACTTTGAATGGACTATTTAATTTTCTTCCATGGTTTCGTAGATAGCGATATATGTGGCTGGTATATAATTGAGCATGATTAATCTTTTGAAGATTAAATACATTCTGAATTTCCAGTGTCAATTTTGGAAAATTTAATCCTACCGACTGAAGTAACATGGGATTAAATTGGACCTTCGTAACGTGTCCATAGCAGTCGGAATAAAACACTGGGTCTTCTCTCGAGAGAAAATAATTCACTGATAACTTCAATTTAAATTCGAAGAAATGCACTATGCATATAATCGTTGATGCTGTTGTAAATTAATATGTTAGAATGGTATAGAAGAAAGTTTTGGGAGGGCCACAGCATAGTTGTTAACTGTTGAATAAACTGTTGTTTTGTTGTTAAGATTGTGTTATGGCTTACTTTCAAGTTGACATGCCCAAAAGATAATCAACTTGCAAGGACGTCGTCATAAAATTATGCCCATTAATGATTTTAAGTTTTCCACCCATTTATACATTATGTAATGCATACAACAAATTATTTCACGGTCAATATATTCAATTTGGTACATTAAATCAGAAAGTTAAATAGATTCGAAATTTTTCTGCTTTTATAAAATATACAATTAGACTTTATTTTTTTACTAGATTAATTTTTTATTCTTAATTTAGGTTATTATTATTATTATTATTATTTTTGTATTCCCTAAGATTTATTTCAAACTTATGATTTTAAATTGAAATAAATTGTATTGAAGAATAGTTTTTTTTAAGAGTATTTATGAAAATGCAATTGTTTCAAAACTTTAAAGTAATTTAATCTACTATTTTTTTCACATTATGAAAAGATGAATATTTTCGTTCACTTATTTTTATTTAAATTAGCTATATATAGATTATTAGATGAATAATAAAAGCAAATTTCCTTGTCCTAAAAGTTTAAATAATGCACATTTTATTAGCCGAAGGCGGTGACACTCAAATTTTTCATCCATAAAACACTTCACTAATAATTAATGAATGAGAATTAATTAAAAAAAAATTTTATTTTTAAAAACAAAAGCCAGGTATTGGCTACTATATTAAGGAACAAATTCTGAATTATAAAAATGCTGCATCAATATATACACATACGGGGGGGGGGAGAGGGGTGAATTGGCATATTTACACAGCGTTTAAATGCTATTAATAACTAGTCGGATGCTCCAATCCCAAAACTTTCGTCTATCTCATACATGTTAATATTTCAAAAAGAGTATTTTTTAAATTATACATCTTAGAAATTTAAAAAAATGCAGCATAGCAACGCCACCTGTTATAGGATTTACACGAAAACATAATCAGCTTCAACTTATGTCAAGGTCTAACAGTATATGAAGTTTGATGAAATTCTGTGCATTAGTTCTTGAGATATGACTATCACTAAAATCGTGTAAATCTTGAAAAATGCAGCATAGCAGCACCACTTGTTTAGCGATTTACACCAAAACCTAATCAGCACCAATTTATATCAAGGTCTAATTAAATTTAATCTAAAGTTTTATTAAATTCCGCGCATTAATTCTTGAGATATAACTATCGTAAAAATCATGAAAATAGTAGCATAGCAGCGCCACCTGTTGGGCGATTTTCACTAAAACGTAATAAGCGTATATATGCCAATGTCTAACAGAATCGGAAGTTTGATGAAATTCGGTGTATTAGTTCTTGAGATATATTTATCGTGAAAATCGTGAATAATGTAGCATAGCAGCGCCACCTGTTGGGCGATTTACAGCAAAAACTAATCATTATCAATTTATATCAGGGACTAACTTAATCTAAAGTTTTATTAAATTCCGTGCATTAGTTCTTGAGATAAAGCGTCCACAAAGTTTTTATCGCATACAAGCAGACTCACAGAGTCAGACAGACATTTTCTAAAATCAGTCAAATCGTGTTCAGGACTTTCGAAAAGGTATAAATCCTTCGAAAACCAGAAGTCGAAAATTTTCATGAATCCAATACTTTCTTCTTGTAAAGATAGAAGAAAGTAAAAACAAGCAAACTGACAGTTAACTATGAAGCTAACATAATAAACTGTAGAAACAAATTGACTGAATAGCATCCAATATATCAAAATACTAGCAGAATTTTTTTAATAAGATTTTAAAGATGAAATTTATAAATATGTAATTAAAAAACATAAATTAAACTCTTTAAATATATATTTTTTTAAGCGCTGATGCAGTCATCCTCGTTTACACGAAATTTGTAAAAAAAAAAAAAAAAAAAGAAAAAAAATTATTATAAGTTACTTCGTATCATCATATGATAAAACGAACTTTAATTTATCTCATATTAACTAGCAATGTGTTTTGTTGCTACGGTGAACAATATTCTCAGTATTCTATTGTATCAATTAAAAATATATAAATATTTTGAAATATATTGGTAGAACCTGGTATGTCTTATTTCTCTAAGAAAAGGGAAGAAAAAAGATTTGTTAACTAATGAACTCGGATTTGATCAAGAATTCAAATTAAAAATTCTGAACGCAAATCATCTCTAAGCCTTTAAACGGTATTTGGTATTTTATCTATAACACTATAATGCTAGTCACATTAAATTTCAAATAGTTTGCCTATTATTCAAACAAAAATTAATCGTAAACATACAAAAAAACTAGTTCGATGTGCCAATTCTGAAACTTTCTTCTGTCTCATACATGTTAATATTTCAAAACAACAGAATATGAAGTTTGACTAAATTCCGTGCATTAATTCTTGAGTTATGACTATCCTTAAAATAGTGTAAATCCTGAAAAATACAGCACAGCAGCGCCACCTGTTGGGCTATTTACACCAAAACCTAATCAGCAACAACTCATATCAACGTCTAACTGATTCTGAATCCATGCATTAGTTCTTGAGATAGAGCTGTTGCGGAAATCGCAAAAAATGCAGGATAAAAGCACTACCTGTCGGTAGATTTACACCAAAACCCAATAAGCAACAGCTTATGTCAACGTCTAACTGAATCTGAAAGTGAATATCAGTTCATTTGTGCTGGAGATAGAGCTATCATGAAAATCGCGAATAATGCAGTACAGCAGCGACACCTGTTGGGCGGCATGCATCAAAACCTAATCAGCAATAGCTTATGTCACGTCTAATCGAATTTGAAGTTTGATGAAAATCCGCGCATAAAGTTCTTGAAATAGAGCTATTGCGGAAATCGGGAATATTGCAGCATAGCAGTGCTACCTGTTGGGCGATTTACACCAAAAGCTAATCAGCACCAACTTATATCAAGGTCTAACTGAATCTGAAGTCTTATTAAATTCCTTGGATTATTTCTTGAGATAGAGCGCTCAAAAATTTTTTGTCACATACAGACACAGAGGCATATATTTTTTAAAAACAATCAAATCGTGTTCAGAACCTTCTAAAACGTATAAATCAGTCGAAAACCGGAAGTCGAAATTTTTCATGAATCCAATACTTTCTTCTTGTAAAGATAGAAAAAAGTAAAAATTCAGGTAAACCTATACAAAACGAAATGCTATGTCACGATCATTTTTAAGAGTGAAAATGTTGCGCTCTATCTGGAAAATATATTTGAATTTCGTAGTTGTTTCAACACATTTAAAGTGGTTGTACTTAATAATAAATTCAATTTTTTGTTGTGGCACTGTAAAGGGATATTGCATGGAACGATGACAATTTTTTAAGAGAAAAAATATATAATGCTTATTTTTCTTAAAAGTATTCATTTGGGAATTAAAATTTATTTTTATCGAAAATTAGAAAACAACCAAAAAAGACAGTCCATCATCGAATGCTATGACGAATCGATTCAGTTTAATTCATTTTATGCGTGAACGTGAGAATAATAATAATAATAATAATAATACTGTAACTTTCAAATCGAGCAACCTTACCTTTGTTGAAGTTTTATTAAAACAAAAAAAGATTGGATCAGAATATTTCTTTTTAATTTCAAAGGTGATGCTATGCAGGATTCAATCAAAGTAAAATGTATCCAGTTAGAATATGCATTGTTTTTAAAATTTAAAATAAATGAAAAAAAAGTATTCAAACTGAAATAAATTAGCTTTGTTTAAGAACAAATAAATGAAAAATCCAGCAAAAACATTTTAGCCACTTGAAAAATAAATAAATAAATAAATATGATGCTTAATCTTTTAAAGGTATTCACTTGCTAATAAAATTTTGTTTTTAACGAAAATTAGAACACATATACTCGAGAAAAAAATACATACCATCATTGAATAACAATCGGTTCAGTTTAATTCATATTATACGTGAGAATATATTTTTAAATGTAGCTTTTAAGCTGAGCAACCAACCCTTTGTTGAAGTTTTGTATGAAAAAAGTACAAAAGTAAAAATAGTTTTTTTTCCTGTTTATTTTTTTTAAATGCCCATTTTATAATCATTCAATGATCTTTTATAGGCATTAATATCTTGAAAATCAAACCTGACTTCATGACTGCGATTCATGATTTTTCCAAAATGCTTCAGTTACAATACATTAATTTGGCGTGGGCACCGAACCGCTTTTTTTACGCGTGGTAGAAAGCACGAGTTAGTGAATTTATTAAAAAAATGTATAATTTTTGCCCTGTTTCTTTTTCAAGATATGGCAGCAGGAAAAGAAAAAAGCAATATTTAAAGTATCTTTTAAGGATTTCTAAATTGATTTTTCATCGTATAATCATATTTGAATTAATATGAAATTATTAATTGATGAAAACGTATTTAAAAAAAATATATATTACATTCGTTATTGTTATTTTTTTATATATATATTTTCTATTTTTTATCATTAAAAATATTTCGTTGTTGCAGCTTCACAGCCAGTTGGCCTTGTTTGGCGAGCATGGTTTGGTACATAATTAAATCCATTGTTGTTGTAACTTCTATAAAACTGTAACCATAAATTATATTTAATGATTTATCACTTTTGGCTGGCTAACAGAGAAATGCTTTAAAATTAATGTATTAATTTATAATTATGTTCTAAAAATATTAAAATGTATTGTCATCGGAAACGCACCTTTGTGCATATTTTTTTTTAATTCTAGCATATCAGGAAGTGAGTTAAAAGTCGTTTACAAAATTGCATACAAACATTGCATGCATCCAATATACAATTGCATTCAAACATTGCATATATTCAATATGCAACTGCATACAAACATTGCATACATACAATAGCATACATATGTTGGATACGAAAACCAAGTTAAATAAAAGAGTGTAATAATATAGATCAGAACTTTTTTTGAAATGTCAAAGGTAATGTTACACTGTACACTACCGTAATACACTACCGCGCATGCGCGGCAGTGTATTACTGCTTATTTTATTGTTTATTACTGTTAATTTTACGGTATAATACTGGCAGCTGGGATGCCAGTATTATACTGTAAAATCAACTTTTTTTTTTTTTTTTTTTTTTTTTTTTTCAAGTGTAGTTATAGGATCCAAGATTCAATCAAATGAAATTCATTCAGTTAGAACATGAATAGTGTGTAAAATTTAAAATAAATTTAAAAACATATTCAAATTGAAATAAATTAGCCTTTTTTTACGAACAAATAAATGAAATATCCAGCACACAAGTTTCAGCCATTTTGGAAAAAATATATTTATCTGTCATAATTTAACAAACAAACGTACTTACCTGATGCCAGTAAAAGCAAAGTTACAGACAAGAGAGTAACTGATGACATAATTTGTCCAAAATTTTGAAGGTAATAATACCTTTGCTATGCTATGGCATAATTTGTATTTTAATATTCTGAAGCTTTAGTATCCGACATAATTTGTTGATTGAATATCGATGTATTTCGTCTGCTTTCGCTTCAACCCGATTGGTTGTGATTTTTTATCATATTGACCTTAACCTATAGCATTATGAACTCACACAGTAAGGGTTTTTCCCTTGAGTGAAAGTAATCTTTCATTATGACCACGGGAAATCTTATTAGCAATCTAGTAGAAAAACATTATTTCATGCGATGAATGCTTGAAAAAAATATTAATATAATACTTTCAAAAAGTTCCCCCTTTCATATTTTGAGACGTGAAAATATTTTTATGAAAATCACGTGTACTGATTATCTAAGAATAAAATAATGAAAATAAAAATTAAGAAAATGGTAAATAATCAGCAGTTTTTCGATTATTGTAACTCTCTTTGTAAAAAGTGCATGAAATTATAACAAGAGTATACTTTGTGGAAAGACAAATACAAATTATTTCAAAGAGATATGAAGACACCAGAAACCAACGGGTATAAGTGACAAAATTGAAAAAAAATGGGTAAGTGTGATCGAAGATCGCTCAAAGGGTTTCGTTTAATATTCCTTTCAAAACACTTTATCCTTTCTTTAATAAATCCAAATAAATTTCATTTAGCACTCCCCAAAAGAAAAACTCATGTTTTTTGTTTTTTATAAAGTAAAAATACCACGGCATATGTCATAGTCTATTTTTTCGTTTTTTCGAGTATTCAAACCAGACCGATAGCAGGCGAAGCCGGCTATTATATTCTGCCATGATAATATCAGTCACGCGGACTAAATGCGATATAAAAAATAATTTCAAAATTAAACATGTTGTACACCTTCAAAATGTTAAAATATGCGAATATTTCCATAATCGGATTTTTATCATGATTCAATATGTTTCTCAAACTCATATATTTACTATTCTCTATTAGTCATATTGATACTCGCTTTGTATTATTCTCAAACATCTGAAAAATTCCTTAAACTTCCAATATGACGTCAGATTTTCTTTTTAATTCTCTAATGACGTGATATTAATCTGCTTTGTGTACATGCACATACTCATACTCCTTGTATTATTGAGAAATCTTTGAAAATTTTCGTTTTATTACCACTATGACGTCAATCATTTTTATTTCATATTAATCTTTTTTTCAATTGGAGAAACTTTTTATTTCATTTTCATTTTTCACGTAGAAATCGTCTGATAGAAAATTAATAATTATTGTAGAAAGAATTTCAACGTGGATTTTTAATTTTTTGGCATCTGCTATAACGAAAAATGTTTAAATTTAATAGGAAAAGGCTGTTAGAATTTTGGTTTTTTATCTCTATTTATTATAATAATAATACGATTGTTTCAAATTTTAATATTTTGAGCTTCATAGCAGATATTCAGTTATGTATACACAAAGTTTCAACTCTGTAAGTTGTATAGGTTCTGAGAACGGCTCTGAGACGGACAGACAACGGGGCGGGAGTAATAGGGTTTCGTGAGATGAACGAAACCCTAAAAAACTGAGCTAAGTGCACAAGCGATCTGAAAATAAGGCTATTTGTTTGTACGAAAAAAAATATATATAATGTGCTGCGTTTTGGAGATTAACTAACTACTTACGCATTCGAAAGTTGTACCCCTTGTTATCAATATTGATTAACTATAAATAAATAAATAAAAATGTACTCCACCTTCTTTACACAGTTATTGAAATAAGAGTTCAAAAACCACTATGAAATAAGCAACAGTTTCATAATTTTTTCAGCCAATTACTATTGACTCAAAACTTTGAACTCAATTTACTCCAAATCGAAGTTTTGTCACTTGTATCCCCAGTGTTGCCAGCGGGCTACTTTTTTTTTAAAATTCAGTTTTCTTGATTACCACCAGTTTTTTGAGAAAGTAAAATTCGCCTTATTAAATGGCAGTTTAAATAAGGCGAAAACCAGGGGAATTAAACTATTTAAAAAAAAATGGTGCCAACAAAGCAATCTGAATTTTAGAAAAGTAGTCTACTGGCAACACTGTGTATCCCTTGGCTTCTAGAGTTCTCATATGTAATCCATCGGTCAGAAAATAAGCAAATGCACCAGTCAACGTCTCTCAATCATATATATTATTTCTGTTGTCAACATCCCTTTTTCTATGACTTTACAAAACGCACAGCAATGAATGAGGTATCATTAGAAAAGTTTTTGAATGTGCTTCTGACACTCACATTTCGTTAAAACATGCTTTTTGATTTAAAATTGCAGTTAATTAAAAAATAAACCAGCATTGTTTTTATAAATGAAATGAAAGGTGTTTTTCAAATCAATGTCGTCATAAAAATAAAATACTGCATTATACCGTGTTCAACAGTGATTATATTACACATGCTGCTTTTAAAATATAAATAAACATATATCAGAACTACAAAACAAATTTATAATTACTTATGTAGATAAATCTCCAAATAATTATGCTATTATTTGTAAAGAGTACTATAAAGTGTTAATTCACAATGCAATTAACACAAGTAATATTTTTAATAAAACTAAATTAAATACTGAAATTCATAATAGAAAATTATTAAATTATCACAAATTATTAAAAATCAAATGTAATAATTTAAATTATCCTTATCTTGTTATAATTCCAAAATTTCATAAAAATCCAATTAAATTTCGCACAGTTACCATCGGGTGTAACACATATAATAATAATGCAAGCAATTTACTTCTTAATATTTTAAAGCAGATGATATAACGTTTAATATGATATAACGATAAAAAATAATAGCCAACATTGCCTAAAAAACAGTTTTCAGCTTATTAATAAAATACATAATATCAATCCGGTAAAATTCATAAAAACATTGGATTTTAATGATTTATTTAATAACATTGATATAAAAGACTTACATAAAACAATGTGTATATTATTTAAAGAATTTAAATCTCAATTAAAATTAAAAGATCATATTTCCGTAATTTTTTTAAAAACTTTATTAAACTTTACATTGCATAATAATTACATCATATATGACAATATTATTTATATACAATGCCAGGGAATACCGCAGGGAGGGACCGCTTCTAGTATTCTCTCTGACTTTTACTTATATCATTATGAAAGAAATATTGGTCCTAATAATGATTATGTATTTTATCGTTATATTGATGACATTATCATTTTTTATTTCAAAGATAATAAATGCACATCACCACTCAATTTTTATCCTAATCAGCTTACATTAAGCGAAAATGATATGATTAATAATAATATAAATTTTCTTGACTTAAAAATTAATATTAATGATAATTATAAATTAATATTTGATATTTATGATAAAAGGTTTGACTTTCCATTTAAAGTAAATATTTTTACCAATTTTGCTTCATGTTTACATAAATCAGTTTATAAAAATATAATTATCAATTACCTTCATCGAATAAAACATCTATGCTCAGATATGAATAAAAACAAAAATATTAGATTTATACGAAATCAAGCAAAACTATATGGTTATCCTATTTTTTTGATAAATTCAATTATCAACTCTTTTAAATAACAATTATTACATCATATAAATATAATCATGTTCTGTAATAATTTATTTTGTTTTAGTGTGCGATAACATATAACAAATGATATAGCAAATAATACAATTAAAACATATTTAAAGGACTATTATTAAGCTGGTTGGACATTGTTTACACTTTATATAGTCAAGGTGAATGTGCATCTGCTGATCACCTTTGTATTAAGTGATACAAATGATCAATTGTAATAAAATGTCTATAAGATATGCGTTGTATTAAAATAACTGTAAACATAACATTATACAAAAACACACAAAATTATACATGGATAACATTGTTGATTATAAATCACAAACATAAATATATGCGATAGTCTTTTTATTATGTTATTTAAATGTTCAAATTCAATAATGTCTTATAATATTTAAATAATGCATTGCATTAAAAAATGATTGACAATGTTATTTTTATTACTATTTATATATATTATTAAAGCTAATATAATAAATATGTAAATCAAACTTTATTTTGGATAATTATTTTTCCTACAGAGGGCAGCACATTTCTTGTCAAATAAATGTTAAAAATATTTTTAATTCACCTATAGGGGGAACTTATCGCTTATGTCTTTAAATTTTACTTTTAAATATTAAAATTAAATGGGAAATTTGTATATTCACAAATATAAATTTGTTTTTGATTGTATTTATTTATTTTTATCACAAAAATAAATTTTGTGTGTTTTAAATCAATTTGTGGTAAGGTGTAATAATTAAGGTGTTATTTCAAAATATGTTCTCTCAACTTGACTATCTCATCAAGATTATGATATTTCATGATGTACGCCATGAGGTCGTAATGTTATAAATGTGGACCTTGTGATGTTTAAGGAATGTTTGATAATTATTGTGAGTAAGATTTTTTTATCTATTCTTTACAAGTTTTTTATTTCCAATTTTACTATTTCCAATTGTTTTCTGGTAATAATACAGTATACCTGGATGGATATACTGATCTTAGCATAAATGCCAGTATATTTATGAAATACTGTATTATTTTTAAAACACGTGTAGATACATCCAGGCTGATGATTATATTTACACGTGTTTTTTCATATCCAATTCTAATTTAATTCTCTTCTTATCCAATTTTCCACTATTTTCCATTTTGGACATATTATTTCATATTAGTTCATATTTACTTTCAAAATCTATTTGTATTCACATGATATCAACTTCCAATTATTAACATTTTATGGTTAATTATATAATTTTTTTTTTCTCTCTCTCTTTTTAAATATTCTTCATACTTTCAGTATTTTTGGCCAATTACCATTGAAGCAAATGCTATGGTAAAATTATGATTGCACTTGTTAATTTATTAACTTTGTGGTATTCTGTCTACACTTTATTACTAATTATCTCTTTGGAGATTTAATTAGAATGTTACAAGAACTTGATTAATGTTTTTTGAAATTCAAAGATATTATATATATATATATATATATATATGACATAATTTTAATTGCCACTGATCACACTAATATTTCTATATTTCCAGTTGATTATCCTACTAATTTAGAATTAACGGAAAATCTCCTTTCTAACAATACTATTAACTTTTTAGATCTTAAAATTACACTTAAAGAAAACAAAACAATAATTGATCTATTTGATAAACGTAAAGAATTTAAATTTAAAGTTAATTCATTTACTAATTTTAAATCATGTCTTCATAATTCTGTATATCGTAATATACTCCTTAATCATATATATACAATAAAAAGTTTATGTTCTTCTCAACTAATTAACAACAATATTAAAATACTTATCTATGATGCATTACAACATGGTTTCCAAAAAAATTCATAAATTCTTTAATATATAATTAGTACTTAAATGATCTTTGAAACCACATTAACGCATGCGTTAAAAAATGTATAAAAAAAAACATATAATCTTAGAAAATATTAAAAAAAAAAAAAAAAGAAAGAAAGAAAGAAAAAAAAAGAAAAAAAAAGGAAAAAAATATATAATAGGACGGTTGGGTGGGTAGATGTTGGATTGAGGAGGTGTGTGGCGGAGTTGTATGGAAAAGCGCATGGTTAATTTATATTTAAAAAAAAAAAGGGGGGGGGGGCGCATTTTGATTCACACAAACGTTTGATATTACACATTTTATAATGGACTGTGATATGTGATATTTTTATATGTATATTAGTTTAGTTATATTTACATATTCATTATTTAGTAATTTAAATGAATTTATATTCATTAATATTAAGAATGTTTTTGATCTAATGCATTTAGACTAGTAAATCTACAGATCAGGAGCCTCAACGTCAGCTCTGAAAGTCAATGTTTTTTAAACTCACTTTTCATAATATTTAATATCTTACAATCCGCAAATTAAATTATTTAAATTACTACATATATATTTATATGCATATAAAATAATTCGAAGGTTTCAGAACTTAAACGTTAAATTAAACACGGTTTATGCAATAATATTCTGACATTCTTATGAATTTCTTATTCTATTTTTTAGATTAAAACAAATACATTTCTTCAGGGGGTGGGGGCGGGGCTCAACCCCACTGAACCCTCCGTAATCTTATTAAATTTTTATTCGTGATTTCCTATTATTTGTGTGAATGATTCTAGTATATCTTCCATTTCGTTCTGCACAGTGGTTTTATTACGATAAGCAAAAATTTTGAAAATAATTTCATGTTATCCTAATACCTAAATAGCAATATTTACCAATCACGAAACACTCGTATCTGATTGATACGTTGAATAATATCTCGTGTACAAAAGTAACTTATGGAAATGTAAACTGAATCTACTATATATTTCACTTATCTATTTCAGAAATCTAGTATTATTACAAATTTTGTTTCGGAAAACAGTTTTGATGGTCATTGTACAATATTTATTTGACCTAAGTACATCCTGATCTAATTCGATGGCAATAGCATACTAAAATCTCCCCAAAATAGGCTTATTTGGAAACTTTTAAACCTATTGTGTAATCATTCATAATCGTGCCCACTGCCAATTCACTAAATAGCAACCTTGATTTGGCGCTATAATGTATTTTTTGTGATAGCATTTTATGATCTCAGTTTCCAGTAATTGTGCTATTTCAGGCTGTTTGGATGCGTTTTACTACGCTAATTTCTTTAGATTAACAATCTCGTTGTACGAGATATTACATTCTATTTTTAAAATAATACTAATTTTCAACCACGAAAAATCTACATCACTTCCAGAAAATTAATAATATCTCATATAAAAATGTTTCGGCTATCATTCTATAGTAGTTAAAAGGTAACTTGTACAAAATAAAAAATATTAAAATCCTCCAATAATATTTTATTTTGCGAATAAAATATTGTAGCAAAATCGTCTGAGTTACTTGAATTTTATCATTTTGATATTCTTTGAAATATGGTTGCTAGGTTACTGTTAAATTGAAAAGGAAAATAAAAATGAATGCATTTTAATATTTGCAAAAAGTGATAAAATAAATGTATTATATTATTAGAACAGATGTATAAAATTGCACCAAAAATTATACACCTAATTTAAAAAATCTGACGAATGTATAAACAAAATTTCAAATTAATTTAAATAATTTAACACCTGACTTGATAAATTTTAGCCTTCATAACTTACCGTTTAAATACATTAATCAAATGCGACATTTTATTTTCAACGACTGAAAAATTTCAAAATCGTCTGAATTCCCATAGGAAAGCATTATGATCAAAAAAGAAATGTTCTATATTTTCCGAACGAATGAACCAAATGTAACTAAAAACTATACAGCTAATTCCGGGTATCTCACCAACATACCTACCAAAAATCAAACTAATCGGATCATTTTTACGGCAGTTATCGCGGAACAGACAGACACACAGACAGACAGACAGACAGACAAACAGACAGACAGACAGAAACCAAAAACTTTTCGGGTCTCCACAGTAAGCCTTCACTGACGTTTCGGCAATAATTAATGTTCATTTAATCATACATTTCATCGTGTACTCCGAGTAGTATATTTGAAATACTAGTAAATCTACAGATCAGGAGCCTCAACGTCAGCTCTGAAAGTCAATGTTTTTTAAACTCACTTTTCATAATATTTAATATCTTACAATCCACAAATTAAATTATTTAAATTACTACATATATATTTATATGCATATAAAATAATTCGAAGGTTTCAGAACTTAAACGTTAAATTAAACACGGTTTATGCAATAATATTCTGACATTCTTATGAATTTCTTATTCTATTTTTTAGATTAAAAAAAATACATTTCTTCAGGGGGTGGGGGGGCTCAACCCCACTGAACCCTCCGTAATATTATTAAATTTTTATTCGTGATTTCCTATTATTTGTGTGAATGATTCTAGTATATCTTCCATTTCGTTCTGCACAGTGGTTTTATTACGATAAGCAAAAATTTTGAAAATAATTTCATGTTATCCTAATACCTAAATAGCAATATTTACCAATCACGAAACACTCGTATCTGATTGATACGTTGAATAATATCTCGTGTACAAAAGTAACTTATGGAAATGTAAACTGAATCTACTATATATTTCACTTATCTATTTCAGAAATCTAGTATTATTACAATTTTTGTTTCGGAAAAACAGTTTTGATGGTCATTGTACAATATTTATTTGACCTAAGTACATCCTGATCTAATTCGATGGCAATAGCATACTAAAATCTCCCCAAAATAGGCTTATTTGGAAACTTTTAAACCTATTGTGTAATCATTCATAATCGTGCCCACTGCCAATTCACTAAAAAGCAACCTTGATTTGGCGTTATAATGTATTTTTTGTGATAGCATTTTATGATCTCAGTTTCCAGTAATTGTGCTATTTCAGGCTGTATGGATGCGTTTTACTACGCTAATTTCTTTAGATTAACTATCTCGTTGTACGAGATATTACATTCTATTTTTAAAATAATACTAATTTTCAACCACGAAAAATCTACATCTCTTCCAGAAAATTAATAATATCTCATGTAAAAATGTTTCGGCTATCATTCTATAGTAGTTAAAAGGTAACTTGTACAAAATAAATTCTCATTTATTTCAATAAAATATTAAAATCCTCCAATAATATTTTATTTTGCGAATAAAATATTGTAGCAAAATCGTCTGAGTTACTTGAATTTTATCATTTTGATATTCTTTGAAATATGGTTGCTAGGTTTCTGTTAAATTGAAAAGGAAATTAAAAATGAATGCATTTTAATATTTGCAAAAAGTGATAAAATAAATGTATTATATTATTAGAACAGATGTATAAAATTGCACCAAAAATTATACACCTAATTTAAAAAATCTGACGAATGTATAAACAAAATTTCAAATTAATTTAAATAATTTAACACCTGACTTGATAAATTTTAGCCTTCATAACTTACCGTTTAAATACATTAATCAAATGCGACATTTTATTTTCAACGACTGAAAAATTTCAAAATCGTCTGAATTCCCATAGGAAAGCATTATGATCAAAAAAGAAATGTTCTATATTTTCCGAACGAATGAACCAAATGTAACTAAAAACTATACAGCTAATTCCGGGTACCTCACCAACATACCTACCAAAAATCAAACTAATCGGATCATTTTTACGCAGTTATCGCGGAACAGACAGACGGAAACCAAAAACTTTTCGGGTCTCCACAGTAAGCCTTCACTGACGTTTCGGCAATTAATGCCTACGGTGGACAATATCATATTAACTTCTAATATAATGTATACTTTTCTAAAGTGTTAGTATAATACATGTTTTAATCTTTATTAAACGTTCTACCCTTACCACTTATATGAAGAGTATTTAATTTTTAACTTTGTTTGAAGAAACATTATATGTTACTAATTAATTTCAATATTTAATTAATATTAATTTTAAATCATTTGTATCTTAATTCAAATATTTAATATTTTAATTTAATTTAATTTATGTGATATTGCATTTTTGGCACAGCTATTTAATATTTGCTATGTCATTTCATGGTACATATATTTTTATGTTGCTTTAATTATTAATTTTTCCATCTTCCATCTTATTTTTAACATAGAATTATTCATTAATACATCCATTACTTTAATGTAATTGAATATTCTATTTATTATTTATTAATTAATTTCATTTATTTATTATTTAACTAATTGGTATCATCTTTAGATAGTATATGGTTTAATTTTTAAATATCAATTTTCACCCAATGCTATTTTTATTCAGCGTATATTTACTTTTTACCCTAATAGGTGACAGCACCATGGTTTCTGTTGCTTTACAATAATATTCATATTATTCTAACACCTATTCTGGCAACATGGTAAATCATTTTCTAAAACTAAATTTGGCAACATGTAATGATTTTTTGCGATTCATTCCCTCTGTTTGGTTGTGTTCATGTGTGGTTCATGTGGTGCACAGGTATCTTTTTTAATCCAAATGGATTATGTACTTTATGACTCTATTTCAAGTTTATCTGTATATTATAGGTATGGTTTCTTTCCTTTTTAATATTGTATTTATTTTTTATTTTTTCACAGGTTTGATTCATTGTTTATGAAGGGTAGTCCCAAAATCATATTCTTTAGCAATGTTATGGCTAATATGATGATGAAACCACTCATTTTATTTGTGGTATTTAGGCATTTGGGACTTGATAATTCTGTCTAAATTCCACGAATTTCATTTCATTCATTCAATTTTTAATTTAATTTTTTCTTATTTTAAATAAGTTTTTGGTATCTATATTCAGTGTGTTGGGGAATACTTTCAATGTCAACTAATTATTACATACTTAATCATTATTTCATAGTTTCAGTTGGTGTTATGGTAATGTTTCATTTATGGTTATATATATATATATATATATATATATATATATATATATATATATAAAGTGCATAAAATATAAAGGGAGACGTATTTGCACGGGCTTATTTTATACTTAAAAAATAAAAAATATAAATTTATAAAACTTTCATTAAATTCGATTATGATTTTTATTGTACCAGATAGATAAGGTCAATGTGCCTTTAAGAACTTCTGTCGCTTACAGAAAATTTGTTGATAGGTTTGAAAAACCATGTTTTCTAAAACCTAAAGCTAAAATTTATAAAAAATTCATTAAGTTCGATTTTGATTCGTATTGTACTAGATAGGTAAGGTCAACGTGCCTTTTAGAACTTCTGCTACTTACAAAAAAAATGTTGATAGGTTTAAACAGCCGCGTTTTCTAAACGTTTAAGGCAAGAATCATATATAAATATGACATAATTAAAATCTGTTTTTCAGGAACAAAACGCAAAACATGGTTATTACATTTAAAGTGTTTCTTCTAGGAGAATTTCCCCATTTCTGAATACATCGTTAATTATCAAACTTTCCCAATGTTCTCTAAACACGGGAAATTAATCTCGAAATTGAAATTACCAATTTATTTTTTTTAGCTTTGAATGCCAAATAACCTCATCGACGTCACCTCATTTGAAGGTCTGTTTCCTCTACTGAAAGTGAAAACGACAAAAGAGAAACGTTTTTGTTTCACACATTTTTTGTCTGATTTTTTTGGTGGATCTATTAGAGAGCGACTAATTGAATCCTTCAAATGCAGATAAGGAGTTCAACAGATGAACTAAAGTACGTTTATGTGGTATTTCCGTAAATTAAATTAAAATGATGTTTAAAAGCAGGAAGTATGAATAATTGAACTTCGATTAATTAATACATTTAGGAATTTCTACGTAGAGATATACAGTGGAACCCCGATTTTACGTTTTTCATGGGATGAGCAGAAAAAAACGTACGAAACGGGAAAACGTAAAATCGGGGTCAAATACAGAAAAACACTTCAATAAAACAAATTATACAAAATTAAACTTACCAATACCATATTAGTATTAAGAAAATGTGTTATTATTTATTGCGTTTTCTTTTTAAGTGAAATTTCACATGTATTCTATTTTCAATACATGCAATTTTTTGCAAATTGTTTTCTTAATTTTCATGTTCAGTTAAAATTTCTTTAAATTTTTTTAACTCATAATAACCTCTGCCGATGAGGGCACGGTGTCTTCCAGATCTTCATCAATATCATCCTCACTTCCATATTGCGAAATCAAATCGTAAATATTCTGAATGACTGTGGTAGCGATAACATCCTTATCGCAATCAATGTATTCATCAACATTGATGTCTGCAAGTATAAATTCATCCTCTTTTGTGAAGTCTTCCATAGAGAGATCTTCCGGCGGCGCTTCACCGTTAATTTCGGATTTTGAAATTTCTCCCTTCAGAAAAACATTTGACATGCATTTTTCCTCTACTGAATTCCACGCCGCTGAGATGAAATAAAGAGCATCCGGCACATTTAGCTTTGTTTTCCAAGCATCTTGAAGCTCACCAGAACCAAGTGAAAAAAGGCCTTTTCTGACCAGTTGCTTTCTATAATGCATTTTGGAGGATCTGTTTATTCCCAAGTCACATGGCTAAAGTAAACTGGTACAGTTGGGTGGGAAAAAATCCATACGCACATTCTCTAAATTCAGATTAACATGAGTGCACTGGTCAACGAATAAAATCGCTTTTGTAAGCTCATTTTTATATTCAATTTTCTTACAAAATCTTCAAAAAGATTTAGAGTAATCCAAGCATTGTGGTTGGCATTGAAATCTGCCGGCAAACTTTTGACGTTTTTGAAGCATCGGGGTTTCTTGGATTTACCAATCACAAAGGGTGTTAGTTTCTAAGTTTCGTCTGTATTCGTAAATAACAAAACTGTTAATCGCACTTTTGGTAGCTACCGACTGTGATACGTTTCTCCTTTCACGGTGTATGCTCTATCAGGGAAGAGATTAAAAATCAATCCAGTCTCATCTGCGTTAAATATGTCTTTTTTGAGGAATTACACACAAGAGAAGGCAAAGTTTTTTCCATCCATTCCTCAACAACCGCAGTATTTACTCCATCTGCCTCACCACAAATAAACTTATAAGACAAATTATACCTCTCCTTGAATCAGTCGATCCAACCGTTGGATGCCATGAAATTCTGCATTTCAAGTCGAGAAGAAATATCAAGAGCCATTGATTTGAATCTTGGTTGAACGGGCTTGTTTAAACCAGTCGTACAATCTTTTCCAGTTTCTCAAAAAGAGAAGTTTTCAATGTTTTTCTTTTCTTTGACCAATTTCCCAGTTTTTCAGATTTTAATTCCACTGAGACCTTTTGTTTTAGAATGGTTTGTAACGTGAAACAAGCGATATCGAACGATTTTATGCGATGCACTTTAGTTCCTTTGGAAACTTTGGATTTTTCGATAATTTCTGCCTTTTCGGCTACAGAAAAACATTTTCTTTTAGACATCCTACTTTTGACAAATAGTAGTTCATCGTTACTTTTTCACGGGAGTATTAACGGGGAGGGGAAGAACTGTTTTGATAACAAACAACCAGTTGACCAAGTGGAAATCATTTTTGTTCTTTTGAAAATTTTTCAATGAGTGAAAAAAGAAATAAAATCCTGGGATACTTGGCCTAAAATGACGTACCAAGCGGGAAACGTTAAGAGTAAATAACGTAGAATCGAGGTACTTTTAACATTATCGGAATAGGAATTTTCTGGGACCGACGAAAAATAACGTAGGAAGCGGGATAACGTACGAAACGGGTTACGTAAAATCGGGGTTCCACTGTATTAGTGTTTTTCTTTGATTGAGTACTTTACTACGTATTTCATATTAGCGAAATCGAAAAATTCATGTCTACAAAAATTTAATCAAAAATTTGATGTAATAATAGCGGTGTATAATTAAGCAAATAATAAAGAAATATGATCAATGGACTAAGTTTTGAATCCAAGGAGTAGGGGCAACACAAAAGTTCGTTTTCCTAATTTTATTAGGAACATTGGGCTCAAGGCAATTGGTCATAATTATTTTCTTTTGTTAGAGTTCATTTTAATTTTGAAAAGGTATTTATTTTTTGGGAATAAAAATGGATTATTCATTACAATTAAATTACTATTTTTCTTTTTCTTTCCCGATTTAATTTCTAGCTAATAAAATGCTCAAGGGACTTTTTAAAAAATTCCTAGAAGTTGAGCAAGCTGTCGAAAATGTTAAAACTGGCGGATTGATATTATTAAAGTCCCATATTGAAAATATAATACCGGGTGTCCGAAAAAGGTTGGACTGATTTGAAAGAATCATAACTCTAAAAATAATTGAGTAAATGCAATTATTTTCTTTTCAAAGTACTCGTCAAATATCCAAGATTTGTTAGATGTAGCTGTTTTTAAAGTCGTAATATTCAGACGATGCGCAGAATCGATGATCAGAAAATGCAAATCGCACCACACATTCGCAATTTTTTCGATGATTCCGGAGTGGAAAGCGTATAAGTCTAAAACTATTGGAGTTATGGGGAAAATGTCAGTTAGAAAGTTCTTCAGCATCTTCGATTTGGTAGGAAAGGATCCACTATGTACACAAATAACCTAAGCAAAAAGTTAAAATTGCGAATGTGTGGTGCGATTTGCATTTTCCGATCATTGATTCTGCGCATCGTTTGAATGTCACGATTTTAAAACAGCTACATCTAACAAATCTTGGATATTTGAGGAGTACTTTGAAAAAAAAAATGCATTTACTCAATTATTTTTAGAGTTATGATTCTTTCAAATCAGTCCAACCTTTTTTGGACACCCGGTATATCTCATTCAACAATCCCTGGTCAAGTAAAAAGACGAATTTTTGCGGGTTGTCACTCTAGCTTATCTGATAAAATATTCATTGAAAAGTCTAATGATAATATTAAGTTTAAGCAGTTATATAAATTGTTGAGTACGAGGGGGACTTTCTCCAGATAATGTTGTTACTATTAAAATGGATAAAGACGTGGAAGTATGCAGAGTGGTAACGAGTGGTCCTAAAAGTTGGAAGTGGCGAGAACGGTGTGATAAAACATCTTATGAACTGGATAAAATTAAAGACGTACCTGCCAACCTCTCATTTATTTATTTTTTTTTAAATCCACTAAAACCAGATTTTTTTTTCAAATAAAAGAAGTTAATAATTAACCACGTAAAAACAAGAAACATTTTATTAACAAGGAGAGGGCGAAGCTTGGTAATAACAGATTTTGATTATTTTTATATATGTTGTAGAGTCTCCTTAGTCTCAGGTTCAACGGATTTTATACAACGATCCTTAGTTCTCGAGAGATAGGGTGTCTTATATTTTAACACAACTTAAATACTTACTTTGTAACGAGATTGCTTCGTTGGTCGTAGCTCAGTTGTTATGGCGTCTGCTCGTTGATCCGCGAGCGCGGGTTCGAGGCCGGGACGAGCTACGTTTGTTTTTCTCGTTTCTTGTTTTATAAATATACTTGTAATTATAATTTAATAATATCAATTAAAAAACCCAACTTAAATATTTAATTTGTAATGGGTTTATTGTGTTATAAAATATGTTGTGGCGCCCTCTATTTATAATAAAATAAAACATTTTCAAATAAAATAAAAATAAATGCAGAAAGAAAATAAATGAGAAAGTAAAATAATTCAAAGCGCAAGCTTACGTATTACAAATTTAAAAATCTTTAATATGCAAAAAAATATGTTGTAATTCAATTCTTAATGCTAATTTTTAATATAATTATTTTTCTTACTTTAAAACAGAGTAGTATTATCATCGCATTGACTTCCCTTGTTAAGACAATATATAAATGATGATTCTTTAAAATCACCAATTGTTCAATATCATTACATCAATAAAGAATATATGAAATACATTTTAAAAGTGATTAAAAAAAAAAATAACCGTTTAATGATGCGACGATAAATACAACGATTTAGTTACAAATAAAAAATAAACAAATAGGTTAACATTATAATTAATACACACTATTATAATTTTTAATTGACGGGAAATTATTAAATTATAATTACAAGTATATTTATAAAACAAAAAATGAGAAAACAAATGTAGCGCGTTCCTGTCTCGAACCCTAGCCCGCGAATCAACGAACAGAGGCCATAACAATTGAGTTACGACCAATGCAGCAAACCCGTTACAAAGTATAAATATTTAAGTTATGTTATGATATTACACCCCCTATTTCTCAAGAATGCTCCGAGGTTGAACCTGAGACTGAGGAGCTTCCACCCTACAACATATATAAATAAAAATAAGAAAAATCTGCGATTACCAAGTATGGCAAAGAAACCATATATATTCTTTTCCAAATTAAAATAAATCTATAATTAAATTATTTCAGTAAATATATTTTCCCTTTTATTCATTATCGCATTTAACATATATTCCCATAATTTAATAGCGCGCCCGTTTCTTTTCTCTGTTCAACGAAAATATATGTAGTCCAAATCATATCTATTTTTATCAATTTATCGCTAACGTACTTTAATTACCCTACCAGTTATTGCTTTAAAAGAAATAACACAATGTATAAAATGTTTCTCTCATGGTCAAATTCTCATCTTCCTAAAACTCCCTGCTGCCCTTTCAAAGAAGCCGCGACGCCGTTGTTCTCAATAACAAGTATTCCAGGCCTGCTTTTCAATAAAATAAAAAAAGAGTTGCAAAAATGCCTTTTCAGATTTTTTCATAACAACTTAACTGTCAAACTCAAAATAATTTCCATTCTTAGCGAAAGTGTGCTGTATGCCAAATAATTATACCCTTCCTTATCGCCAATTATAAATGTAACAATGTGAATGTTCTACTAACCCATTCAAAAATTCATGCCTCTACACTCGAAAATGCAAATCACTTGGCGAGAATTCGTAACTAGTGCTTATATATGCATCTTTTATCAATCACTTCTGCCCTAGCGCTCATCCTCTAAACATCTAAGTTCAGCGCCTACATCGTCGCCCCCGGTCCACCCATTGGATTCCATCCGTTAATTTTCTTCTTAAAATTTCTCCATAAGACTGTTTCGAAGGACATCCCCGTAAAATATCTCCGTGAGAGACAGTCATCTTTACTTGATTCCTAAAAGGAGCTATTTTCTATCATCGCCCGGCAAATCTGTCTGTAAGATATCTCCGTGAGAAACCTTCATCTTTACTTGATGCCAAAAAAAGGGCTATTTTCTACCATCGCCCTGGCAAATCTGTCACCTTGTATGAAATCATCACGCGACTACAGCAAATGTGGATAAATGAAGATTTGTTCTTAATAAAATACTAGATGTCTTCAGACGAGCTTTTCTTTACTTTTGTGTGACGAGTCCTGTTTCTTCCGAAACCAGTTCCAGGATGAAGAATATACGTTTTGCCACTTCGTATTTGTACCAGATCACATGCCAAATTTTACTGAATATAAAATTCATTCCATCTATGTTCGAATGCTTTCCAGCCCCTGCCTAAAAACATCCCCACACCAAGCTTGGCCCTCTCCTTCTAAGTAATTTTTCTGTTTCAAATTATATTTATTTGACAAGTACAAAAAGGCACTGAAAGGTTGGAAACTGTGCATTACCACAATTGTTAACTTCTAGGAACAACTACAGCGTTCCAGGAGTTCCTAAGTATAAAAATATTAGTTTATGAAAATGTTGTTTTGAACGTACAGTAATAAACAATGTTTTGGTAAAATCAATGTTGTATTAATCATTAATTTGTTACTTCTTGTTTATTGTCCAAGTTTAAAGTGTTTAAAGTATGAATGTTAAAAAATTCAATATTTAATTATAGTATTAAGTATTTATAAAACTGATTATCATTATTAAGTATTTAAAAAAACGATTATAATTAAATTAATAAAATTAAGATGAACTGATATGCATAAAATTCACTGTCACATTTAGGTACTTTGGAGATCTCGTTTAAGTTTTAACTACTGCAAATGTGACGAAAATGACCTGAATGTGACAATGATATATTTTTGCTAAGATTACAGATAATTATTCAATTTCTTCAAAGTAAATTAGTTTTGACTTAAATCATAATAATAAAATCCTTTTTTGCTTATATTTACCATTTTCAAAATTTACCCAAAATGTGCCAAATGCATGAGAAATCGTATCGCATCGCACAACGGCCGGTTACCTTTAAAATTATTGAAAATTTCGTGAAAAATTTTTCAGAATCTTACTGTTAGAAAAATGTAAATGAAATATTAACAATAGATATTTCAAGTTTTTATTTGAAAAAATATAGTATATCCCGTTGTTTGTAAGCTCTGCATTCATTTAGGTAATCAACTGTCAGGCATGGAAAACATAAAATATAAAGTAAATATTTCTAAATCTTAAAAGTACAGGAGATCAAAAAGTCTCAAAAGAGATAAAAATTCCATAGTTTAAAATCTGTAGACAATTGAAAACATGGTTTTCACATAAATACACAGAAATGCGTATTTGTTTTTGTTTTTTTAATAGAAAAAAAATATAGTAATTCCAAAACTGCTGCCTGCCGCTATTTAAGCCATCATGCGACAGGAATTAGAACCGAATTTCTTTTCGAAGCTTTTCAGAATATCTTGTCACGTCTGATAGCTATTCTCACTATAGGTATCTGTAAAATTTAATATTTGTAATTTTAATTGTGTTGAAAACTATGCTGAACCGCTGTACAAAGTGCTCTTATAACTGAAACGCCACTTGTAATTGTCAAATGTAATTATTTTGGCACTAGAATTTTCGCTATTACAAAAAATCTGATGGCTCTCTGTACATTTTTGTGAAAACTGTATCGCGCTACTGTCTATACTTTTTGAATTATTGCAGATTTATTTCTTCTGTGAGTTTTGGATCTGCTAAAACTACGAAACTCTGCAGAATTACGATCCAATAAAGATCAGAGCCGACAGAGTCCAACTCCGTTTTCTAGTCCATGGACCAGGGTGCTATAGCATACGAGTGTGTCTGGGTCAGTGGTCAGACTAATGCAAAAACCTCCGGACATCCGAAGCAAACTTGATACTCATTTCATCAACCACGATGGGATGAATGGTTCAGTAAACCTTGCCCAAATCCGTTGACAAAACTCGATCTGTGGTAGCGCAACGCGCTGACCACTGAGCTACCAGGCTTAACTTTTAGATCACCCTGTATACACACATTGACAAATATCTACTGAAATTGCAACATTTTTCAAATATTTTGAAAACTGCGATTTTCTAAAGACAAAATTATAGTATAGTATTTTTATATATCGTTTCTTTAATAATGTTTTTCTGAATGTTTTGAAATACCTTAATCATTTAACAAAACTTTGGATACAAGTTTTACTTCTATATTCGAAATATTTTTGTTTACACAAAACAGTAAATATTTTAAAATAAAACACAGTGAGATGAGTTGAACAATGTATCGCATATTATATTTTGCTCCTTCGTAGTAAAAGTTTTCTGCGTGATTAATTTTTCTATGGGAGATTTTATACGGTAATTTATGTTTTACGTTGCCCATTTAAATAAATTCTGATTGAAGTACTTTAAAGTTTTTTTAATTTGTAGAAAAATGTGATAAAAGATTTCGTGCAATGATTTGTATATCACAGTATCCATTTCAGTAAATTCTAAATGAAGTGTAATATATTATTTTAAATGTATATCAAATTCCGCCAAAAGATTTCACATAGTGCAGATTTATATTTTACAGTATCTTTTTTAATAAACTTTGGTTCAACTAAAAGACAAAATCTCTTT
This sequence comes from Maratus michaelseni, assembly GCA_963931845.1. Classification (NCBI taxonomy): domain Eukaryota; kingdom Metazoa; phylum Arthropoda; class Arachnida; order Araneae; family Salticidae; genus Maratus; species Maratus michaelseni. Next base: position 132,833,300 of record OZ007587.1, read on the forward strand.
GTTTAGTATGACAGTCTGAAAAAAAAAAACTGAGGGTTTTCCTTTCATTTTTACTTATACCATACTTATATCTCGTAATTCAATTAGATAATCAGATGTTGAATAAGTTATTAAAGTTTGGAAATATAATGCCCATAAATAATAATAAATTATTGTCATTTGTAAGGTTTTAAATTATTGCGGGTTAAGGTTTTGTACATGTAATCCAGAATTGTAACAGCTTGTAATGAAATTTAATGTATGGTCATAAAAAAATACAAGGTTCTGGATTGCAATAACATTTATTCAGCGAGTATACACAAAAGGATATTTAAATCAGATTTTATAATACATTTGTACAAAAAATTATATTTACACAGAATAGTTTCTGAATATTACAAATAGATATACACTAGTTATGGGTTTTGATGAAATTTTAGTATATTCAGTAGTTATATGCAGGAAAAAGTTAAAATTAAAAAAATACACTGGCATACTTAATAGGTAAGAATATAATCAGCCATCTAATAATAATTAAAAAAGTTCATTGTTTATGCATTCATGGTATCAAATACACAGAAACAAGTATAGACAGACATTGTTTGTACTCAAAATATAGGCCATTTAAGCAAGTGTATATACATAATTTTTTACATCGTAACAAGTGACTTTTAAGGAAGTAAATAACACAACTAAGCAGTAATAACATAAAATTGTGCGCCGTCCTTTTATCTAACTCTTTATTACTGTTCTCAATATTCGTGAATCAGTATCGACGGGCACACACAGGTGTGACACCTATCCAATCCTGTTTGCTGCAATGCAGCTCGGTATACCTGGTATCCAGCATTACATATCCAGGATTACATCTGTATACAGCCGACAAATAGTGGTTGTGAGGATTGTTAGGATTCTGTCGTTTGTCATATCTTGCAATATGCATGTGGGGAAGTCTTGGAGCTTTGATGAAAGGGCGGCCACTTACATGACAGGAGTAATCATAGGTAGCTACTGGATCTTCCATAATCACTACAAGAAAAAAAAACAATGGAAGAAGGATAAGAACGAAAATTTCCATGATTAAACCTTTCATAGTAGCTACAGTATAAGTAATAAGTTAGATAGGAAAGATTTAAGGATTTAAATTCGCTCTGTTTTTGATCTGATTTTCCACATCGTCCATTTGATAAAAAAGTATATAAAAATAGCAAATAAAACCTTTGTGCAAGAATATTGAAAGGAAGAATACCAAAGTTAAAAATGCACAAATAATGCGCAAAAAAAGCAGCAAACAGCTATTTCAAATCCACAAGCGCGATTCTTCTTCAGAGCGACACAGAGCAAAGCACAGCGTGCTAGAAAAAGCAAGACTGGGATTCCAGACTTGCTTTTTCTAGCACGCTGTGCTTTGCTCTTTGTCGGGCTGAAAAAGAATCTCGCTTGTGGATTTGAAACAGCTGTTGGCTGCTTTTTTGCGTATTATTTGTGCATTTTTAACGTTGTTATTCTTCCTTTTAAAAAAAAGGTATGTTGTCACAGTAAATTAACTGAAAAATATCTAAGAACAATGTTTGGTTAAATGAAATTAGTTATTTATATTTACAATACTCTAACGTATTGAGAAGTACTGCAAATTCAGAAAAAAAAATCTTTATTTAATCCAGATATTAATTTTATCACTAAAGTCGATCAATCGGAAAAATTTCACTTTGCTGTAACAAGATCGTTACAAAAAACTGCATACTTGTATCATAAAAATTGAATAAGTGATAACGAAGGAACAACTCTTGCATCAGTTTTTAGAATAACTTAAAATGCTATTTCAACAGTGAAAATGGGAAGCACATACAAATTGACGATGGCGTTCTTTAGATAAAAAATGTGTTAACAAATGTAAAAAAAATCGATTACAAATCTATCCAAATAAAGAATTATATAGTAAGACATCATGTAAAGAGACAAATTTACTTTTAACTCATAGAAATGTGATTCAAAAAAGGATTTTCAATGCATAAATAAGCCCTTTTAATAATGATGCTGTAAATATTTTGGAGTTTTTAGCCCATAATATTGTTGTAAGCATCGTTTATCTTTTGTTTGAGGATAACTGCATGCGTATTATCATCCTTGTTTTCCTTATTGCAATTTCTCACAGATTTACATTTCTAATTTGAAATACTATCATCATTCATAACGGTCAATTTTCATTTAAGCTTAACTCATTTAATTTTAAGGAAACATGTATGACGTTTTTTGTAATGATCTTTTGCAGTAAATGGGAAGAAAATTCTAACTGACCAATTTTGTTTAGGGGGTTGCATAAAAAGTAAAAAGTGTAACTTTATAAAAATTAATGGCAGAACTATTCCATTAACACGATCTTATTTCCTAATTTATTTTGAACACGCTTGCAATCTGCATTGCCTACTTATATCTAGCAGGTAACAAAATTAAACCGCGTTTCAGTTTTTTGGGGATATCCTCCAGAAAATTAAATACTTACAAGATACGGGCCTTCTTGGATAAGGTACACGATATACGTAGGGATAGGCATCTCTAGATACAATAGTTTGCACTTGTTCGGGCTCATCTGTGTCCCCAACTCTCATAATGTACATATCTTTCAAGTACTGATCTCTGAGATCTACAGGCAAACTGTTGATCCAAGCAAGCTGTGATTCAGTAAGTGTCATAACAACTGGACTACCACTGCGGTGTTCGACGAGAGCAACCTTTCCTGGGTAATGATGAGTATACCAATAAAGTTGTCTAAGAGTTTCATCAGAATGATATACTTTGCCGTCCTAAGCGAAATTAAATATTAGTTAAATGCATTAAATGAAATCAAAATCTAAAAATATCAAAACTTTCACAAATCGATTCTGCAGAGTTGGTGAAAAGTCCTTGGCACATTTTAAAATTCTATGAAAAAATAAAATAATTAGTATACGAGAGTGCGGTTTGGACGGAAATGCTTCTTATGATTTTGTTTTATTTAAGAAAATCAAAATACATATTTCGAAAAATGTCAATAGATGGCGCTCTGAATTCAAATCTTCAAAAACATCAAAAAATCACTTACAGACTTTTTTTTTTTTTTTAAACAATCTGCTATTATATTTCAACGTCGGGAATAAAATTGAGTACAATTTGCAATTTGGATGTGATTTTAGGTACACAGATCGCATACTGTGAAATATTGTAATAGGTTGTACAAAATAATAGATTTGTAATTGTGAGGTTTTTATACTTTTTTGCAGCTTTGAAGGCATACTGCCATATATGGAAAATTTTATGAACTAAATGTTTGCTTACGCAAAACTTTCGATCATGGGAAGTATTTTCGTAGAAATCGCATTCTCGTACGCTATTTTACTTGCCTTTTTTCTGAATTTCAAAACATGGCAAGGACTTTTGGCTCACCTTGTATACATTTTTATAATATTTAATTTAACTGAACCATAATTTTTCGTTTTACAACCAAGTTAGAGAATATTTTGTAGATTATTTTTGATATTTTTTATGTATGTATATAAACAAATTTTAAAGTGTTTTAATTACGCATTTTAAAAGCGTTTATATAAAGGATTGAAAATAGTTAGCTGCAGAATTCACTTCCAGAAAAGTAAACTGATGCTATAATAAATTCAAACATATTCAGTTCATGCTGCATAGTCACATTATCCTCTCTTTTTTTAAGCGTTTATATACACCCTTTTAAGTGCTTGTTCGAAATTAAAACCCTGGGTTTCTTTTTTAATTTGATTCTAACAAGAGATAAATGATATTATTTTGTTGTTATTAAGTGCCAAATAATAAAAAAAAATTAAATACACTTTAATTTAAGGTACTAATTTCAGTTTTTCAAAAACTTAATAAAATGCCTTTAAAATGAACACTGTGTTCTGAAAAAGAGGACATGTGGTCATCTTGCTTTAATTATTAGAAAATGATCATAAAATTTATTAGTAAATGTCTGAGTGCTTTTTGTGTAAAAAATTCTTAAAATACATGAAATTCATAGCTTATCAGTTATTTAATGACAAGTTCAGAATGAAAAAAAAAATTGGAGCTGATATATGCATGCATTAACAATCCGTCAAAATGTCTGAAGCATACATAAATGAACTGAATTTCAATATAGTTTATTTCTTTACTCTTAAAAACAGGAATAAACTGATGTGATTTTTTTATTAATTTCTTTTAAATGTGCAAGGTAAAGCTAAAAGCTAATTTTTTTTTTATATAACTGGCTTTGCTGAGTGAGGTATTTGTAACCAGAAATAACCACCTCGTCATGCAGAAATTTTGAGAAAACAAGATCTGAAAAATTTCAGATATTTTTTGCTTTTAATTTCCTATTTTCAAAAGCTGCAATATTTAAAGTAATAATTTATAAACGCTATATCAGAGGGCTTGATTAGTGCACGACCCTGTGGATCCGGGGGTCTAGGCACCAAACTTTCAGGGGCCTCCTAATAACACATTTCATACATGATCATATGATAACTATTTTAGTCAGAATTAAAATTGCAACATTAGGTAGCCACGTTTCAAAAGAAATTTCAACTTCTAAGCTTGAAAAACTTTATAAATTTATAACATTTTAAGCTTTATCTTTTGAAAACTGCACAAATTTATCAACTTTTAAATTTTAATAAGTTTCCTAATTCAAGAAGCTGCATTTTATTTCTGTTGAAATTTGAACTCTGTCCTTGAAAATTGGGGACATAGTTCGCCTTGTAATAATTTAGCTTGTCAGAGTAGCGGCATAGCACAAGACACACGGTTGAATTCGCAGTTTTGTCCAAAGTATGACAATCCGCACTACAGAATTTGGATATATTCCCTTGAACCAGTTTTGAACGAGAAAATAAACATTAGATAACGATATTGGTAAAAACGCCAAGCTTGTTTTTGTCGAAAATTCTCTCGATCAATCAAATTTTATTACTCGATTTTACTTGAGTTTTCGAGCATAAACCGCACCAAAATTAGTATACCATATGAAATAGATATCTATGTTAGAGTATTATCCTTGGTTCATGCAAGAACATTGCAATTATAAAACTTTTTATTGTAAGTAGGGGGGGGGGAAACATCAAACAGAATCAGGATCTAGGCCTAACTTTGGCTTGATCGGGCCATGTCTACTTAAAATATAAAATTTAACAGATCAAATGAATTTGTTCGTTTATGGTGTCGGGAATTTGCAGGGGAAAATAATGATGATTTTACACCAAAATAATTGTGGTGTCATCGTCCAATGATACAGAGAAACACAATTTTTATTCTGCTGCTGAAATATTTCACGGTGGCCAATACGTTGGCAATAACTTATTTTATTTTATAACAAGCCGAACCGCCCGGCGTTGTCCAGGCCCGTGATAAAACCTTAAATGCACCCCAAATTTCTAATTTATATCTTTAACCAGATTTTGCATGAATTTATGTTTTTAATGACAAAATCGCGAAAAATACTAATAATTAGTAATAAAAGTGCTTGTAAGAGAACATTTTCTTCTATTTTCACTTAGGGTCGTTTCATAGTTTAAAAAAAAAATAGCTTTTGTTGTCCAAACCCTTTGAAATTGTTAATGGTTATAAATATAAATTTTTTAAAGCCCGTGTAAAAATTATGTCAGAAATATTGTTATGTGGCTGTAAAGTAAATATGTTCTTTTTTTTTTTTTTAGGTTTTTGCGTCAGGTCCTTTAACATAAAAGAAAATAGTTTTTGTCGTCCGAACTCTCTGAAATTTTAGTCGTTTATAAATATATCTGTTTCCAATTCATCTACAAAATTACGTGAAAATATATGCATATTAAATAGTGAAAACGATACCCAAAGCCGAGCGTGACCGCGCAGAAACGCCCCGATATTATGGGTTTTCTTCGAAGATTTCTGAGATTTTATTTTAAAAAAATACTTCTTCTCGTCCGAATGTTTCGAAATTGTAGTAGGTGAAGTAAATCTGGTCCACCTAGAATCTAGATGCTCTAAAAAGCTTGTGTCGAAATATGAACGTGTAGTAACTTTTAGCCTAAAAATAAAATTGTATCGGGAGGCGCGAAATGACCTGCGTTCGCCGGTGTTTTTGAAAAGGTTAAAATTCCTATTTTTTTATAACCGATTATACCGTTGATTAGAAGAAGGTTCAGGCATTAAAAGCATATGTTTGGTTTGTCTATATCTTTAAAATTGCGCTCTTGAGGGGTGTTGCCGTAAGGGGGGAAACATTCACCCGGAAAAACGTCCCTTTTTTAAAAACGTTTTTCAAAGAGTTAACATCAATTATTTTTCCAATTGATTAAGGTATTTGAGACGTAAAAGTGCGATCTTAAAATGTGTTTTTCGTTTTTAAATAAACCAAATGGTTTAGTCGATAGAAGTTAAAACACAATTGCGAAATAAACCTATTCTTCATTGAAAAGAGCTGTTCATTCCCGTTCGCTGCCGTAAATCGGGTTCTGGGCATGCCGGCTCGCCAAAGAAAGACAGGAGTTATTGATCAGTTTTTAATTAATATTTTGGTTAATTATTAAAATATTAAAATTCTGAGAGTCAGAGTGCATCAGGAGCGGTCTTGAACTATCCTCATTGAGATTTTCAGACATCTAGGTGGGCTAGATTTCGCCAGCCATCGCAGACAGACAGACACCCACACAGAGCAATATTGCCTTTTATTAGTATGGATGTCAGATCATTCAATCTAGTTTCAGACACCTTAAATAATATTGTTTTAAAATAGAACATTGCATTTTTTTTTTATAAATATCTTATTTTTTCCCTAGAATTAATTAAAACAAAATAAGTAAAATACTTACTGCTGAAACTGTAACTCCTGGTAAACTGATGAGTTCAACATCGTTTCCATTTTCGAGAGTCATATGAAGAGTCTTGCGGGCAATTTCGGATCTTCCTGGAATAACTCTTCGTCTGACATAGATCACAGATGGATTGGAATCTAGATGGATGGTGGTGGAATCCGCTAAACAAAAGTAAAATCAGTGCAACATGAAGTTACAAACAAAAACAAAAACAAATAATTAAAGCAATAACAATTAACGTACAACTTTTTAAGAATAACCCTGGATGTATATATTAACACGTTGACGGATACTTGCGGCTATAGCCGCCAAAGCGAAGTTCACAATGTGGCATGACGGCTATAGCCGCCCAAAACGAAACGGTCGTTTTTAGACACTACAGCTATAGCAACACAAATGTGCATTTACCGGCGTACAAGTAGAAGCCCAGTGTCATGTTTTGGAAACAATTTTTTAGGTTGAAGTTCGTTTTCCACCTGTTATACGAGCTGCAGCTTCAGTATGCATGTCGTGGTTGTGAAGGGAGTAATGCAACCTAATTAAAAGTGCTGAATTAATCAAAATTAAGTTTATTTAAGCAGAAAGAGTAAAACTATACTTCTAATATTCTAAAAATTACAAAATCTTATAGTGTCAATTTTCGAACTTCACTTGTTCCTACTGTCCGTCAATGTGTTAAGAAAGTTTGTATTAGCTTTTCATGTGTATTTCTATATAGGCTACAATATGTATTGGATTAGCCGGGACAGTTCTGGTTTTAAGGTCTGTCCTGGTTCCCCGTCTAGGACTCACATTTCTTACGATTTCCTCGGAAATGTCATCGATCGTCCTGTAATTTTTGAGCAGGACGAATTATCTAACATATAAAAAACAAAATGCCAGTAAATTCAAACCCATATTATTTTCAAGCTGTTAAATGATGTGTTTTCCATTGTTGTGCAAATATACAATGCAATACATATAAAAGATTATCTGCATATAGAGAAAGAAGCTAATGGCTGCATCGAAGTGGGGAACATAAGCTTCGGAGTGAAGATCATCATTTGGGGATCATTTTTGCAGTCTATGTCATTAAAATGCTGTATGTGTTTTAATTTTTGTTCAAAATTTTCAATGTGTCTAAGGTACAATCTTTATACATACGATAACAAATCTGTGCACTCGTTTTGGAATTTTGGTTTAACATCTTCCAATTAGTATTAAAATAGTATATTAACACGTGAATTTTAATGAAAATGAAGTTTCTTGTACGTTATTTTTTTATTTTTTTAAATAACTGTCTTTCAAATTAAAAAAGAAATGCACAATTTTTTAATAAAATCTTTTAAGTAATGAAATGAAAAAGATTGGGAAAATATTTTAGAAATTAAAAGGCACTGAGTATTAAAAAAAAAAAATTAAAAACTATTTGAAATCTTTTTAATTTCCAGTAAATTGTACTTTTTTTTAAAAAAATACGACGGAAGAGATCAAATATAAAAAAAAAACTTTTTTAATAGATTATTTTTTAAACATTATTTACAAAAATTATACCAATGTCAGCTTTCTAAATAGCTTTCATTAACATTTATAAACTTTTGCCAACGTATTCTCATTCTTGTACAATAAAAAGAAGTAGAACGTGTAGGAAGGCGATTGCACAACAATTCTTTATATGATGAAAATATTTCACCAAACACTTCTTTAAGGGGATCAAAACAAATGCTAGCCCAAAGATGATAAAGGTGGACTATAAGGAGGATGATCGAGTGCTGTAAAGTGAAAATTTTGTTTCGTTACACCTGTTGTGTGAGGTCTTGCATTGTTCCGGGAAGAAGAATATTCAATTTGAAATAGAGATTTCTTAGGACCGATGTGTTGCTTTAATATTATCCCAAAATTAGTATGACTATACTGCATTATATGTACGTTCTTCACGAAGAGAATCGAGATACACAATACCCCGTAAATCCCAAAAATTATTAATGAGAATATTGTTAGTTTTTGGCTACAGTGGAGCAGTTTCCTCTTTTGTGTACCATTCAGTACTGGATTTCCTTGTTTCACCTCCTTCATGGCCAGTTTTAAACAACTTGTGCCATTTACATACTTGAGACCTCGACAGGTTGTCATTTCCGAAATGTACACTCAATCTGTGCCAAATTTCACTGGGCTTGACATTTTCATTTATTGAAAGTTTAATAATTATACTTTATACAACCTCAGTAGGTTTTTTGTGTTTATTCTTAATGATAGCGACTAAATAAATGAATGTATGAAGAATACAACGACAGCAAACAATTTTTTAGACCGTAAACAACTTATCATGATAGCTATAACAACAAATTAAAAAAAAAAAATTCTATTGATTTAAAAAAGTCTTCATATTTGATCTATCCTTGTATTTATTGAATTTGTGGTACAGAACACGTCTTTGAAGAATTTTGATTGTAACAGCACAAATAAAACAAAATAATATTTAAAGTCCACCGTCCCCCTTAAGGTCTTTTTTATGTTTGTAAGTAAACATTACTGCAAAACAGAAAATTAAGGAAATGTTGAACTAGTTATCTAACATGAGTATTTTTCTATTTACCTTCCTTTGATCGCCTCTTTTCATCTTCTTCGAGTTCAGTTATTTTGCCAGTTCGGACTTCTGTTATGACTCTTCGTCGTGGTAACATGAGCAAGCGGACACGAGCTTCGTCGCTCAATGGTAACTCCTCAGTTGTAGCATTGATTTCTTGTTCATTATCTGAACCCCAGCTGAACAGAGGTCTCGGAGGAGGAGGGGCAATAGGTTCAAAGGCGTCTTTCTCTGAATTTTCTTTGACACCATTTACTAATAAAATAATATCATTCATTTAAACATTATATCATTTAAAACATATATAAAACCGACACAAAAGTTTCTTTTACTGTTAATGCGCATCTTTTTCGTATTACGCACTCGGAATCATCAGCATTTCTACCACAATTCCACATGACATAAGTCTTTTAAAAATAATACTACCATGACATGTGGATTATAATTTCAAATATTATACGAATCATTCGAAAAATAGCCTTGTGATGAAGTATCACATATATTTTTCTTAAATTAATCCTTTTCTTTAATTTTCAGTTTAAACTATCTTTTAATTACTTAGTTATTTTATCCTAACTTTTATTTCAGCTCCCGCCGTAATTTTCCTCCATTAAAAGAAAATATATTTAACATATGCCCTTTATCAATAAAACTTTCTCACATAGATAGAATTCATTTAAACGATTAACTAGATGGAACCCGTCAAAATTCGACGGCAAACAACTTGATAGTACCATAAAAATAAAATTTATAGTTGCTTTAACTTGACAAATTTCATAGTGGGGAGCATAATATGATTAAGCGGTCACTGACCTTTCCATTGATATATCACATGAGGGGTGTGTGCAAAGTTCAGAAAAGTACCCCCTTGGGGGGTCAATTGTGTGCAAAATTTAGAAAGCACCCCTTGGGGGGGGAAGCAAAGTGGGGAGATGGGCATCGGAGATGCATAATATGATATAAGTGGACACAGGCCTTTCCAATGATATATAACATGAGGGTTGTGTGCAAAATTTAGAAAGTACCCCTTGGGAAGGGGGGGGGGAGCAAAGTGGGGAGATGGACATCGGAGATGCATAATATGATTAAGCAGTCACAGACCTTTCCAACAATATATGACATGAGGGGTGTCAACAAAATTTAGAAAAGTATCCCTTGGGGGGGTGGGGGGGGCAAAGTGGAAAGATGGACATTGGAGATGCATAATATGATTAAGTGGTCACAGACCTTTCCAATGATATATAACATGAGGATTGTGTGCAAAATTTATAAAGTACCCATTGGGGGGGGGAAAGTGGGGAGATGGACATCAGAGATGCATAATATGATTATGCAGTCACAGACCTTTCCAATGATATATAACATGAGGGTTGTGTGCAAAATTTATAAAGTACTCTTTGGGGGGGGAGGGCAAAGTGGGGAGATGGGCATCGGAGATGCATAATATGATTAAGCAGTCACAGACCTTTCCAACAATATATGACATGAGGGGTGTCAACAAAATTTAGAAAAGTATCCCTTGGGGGGCTGGGGGGGGCAAAGTGGGGAGATGGACATTGGAGATGCATAATATGATTAAGTGGTCACAGACCTTTCCAATGATATATAACATGAGGGTTGTGTGCAAAATTTATAAAGTACCCTTTGGGGGGGGGGCAAAGTGAGGAGATGGACATCGGAGATGCATAATATGATTAAGCAGTCACAGACCTTTCCAACAATATATGACATGAGGGGTGTCAACAAAATTTATAAAAGTGCCTCCCTTAGGGGGGGGGGGATGGACCCCGGAGATGCATAACATGAATAAGCGGTCAAAGACTTTTCCAGCGATATATCACAGGAGAGGTGTCTGCAAAATTTAGAAAAGTGTCCCACTTGGGGGGGGGAAGTGGGGGGATAGACCCGAGATGCATAACATGAAAAAGAGGTCACAGGCGTTTCAACTTGCAACTTTTTTCTCGAAGGCATTTGATAATATTAAATTTTTTTTTACCCAAGACAATTTAACGATATTCTTAATTTTTTTGCATAATTCGTCAAATGTTCATGGAAAAAAAATCATGAAATTCGCTAATCAATAGTTGATAAATTATAAAATTCAACAATCGATAGCAGTAAAATTGGTCAATCGATAATGGAAAAATCACAAAATTCATCAAATGGTCTCCTGTAAAAAAATTGTCCTGCACACTGATGATATGTTCAAAAGGATTTTGAAGTATAGGACAAAATTAACACTTGCCAAACAGCGAGTAATGCTGAAAATTTGGCAATGGACTTTATTGCCACCACTGGTCAAACATAATAGTCACACTCACCAATTGCGATGATTGAATGGAAAAAGATTTTTTTCTCTGCTGTCGCTCGACAAATTTCGAAACCATTTGGCGAATTTCACGATTTTTTCCCCGAAATTGACGGATTGTGATTTTTTTTCTCGAAGCCATTCGACGATATTCGAAAACTTTCCCCCCCGAAACCAGTTGATGAATTTTGCGATTTTTCCACTGTCGATTAATGAATTTTGTGATTTTTCCGCTATCGATTGACGAATTTCGCAATTTATCAACTATCGATTAATGAATTTCGTGATTTTATCCATGAACGAACAAATTGCGCACTTTCTTTCCGCTAATGTTTGACACATTTCGCCCTTTACAATTCAGCCAATGAGTTGAACGTTGTTTCTTTCCAGAAATGTCAAGAATGAAACAATGATTCTTTAGGATGAATTTCCTTCGTTCGATGCCACATGGAAGAATGTGTGCAATGCAGCAACGGGCGTCACAGACTTTTTAGGGCATCTGCAGACTAAAAACATCTAACCAATCTTCGCAGGGGGGAAAAATCACAGATTTCGTCAAATGATTGAGGAAAAAACACTAAATTCATCAAAGGATCATGGGGAAACATGACTTTCGTTAAAAGACAACAGAAAAAACATTAATTATGCAAAAGGATCGTGAAAGATAAGCAAATTTTGTCAAAGAATCGCAAAAAAGGAAAGTTCACCAAAAGATCACGCTTTTTTACTAAATTTCGTCTAAAAATTGCGGAATAAAATGTATTTTATCAAAGAATCGCTGGAAAATGCGAATTTCGTTAAGGATCAAGAGAAAAATGCGAAATTCTTCAAAGGATCGCTGAAAAAACACGAATTTCGTCAAAGAATTGCTGAAAAAACATGAATCTCGCCCAATAATAGAAAAATCATGGTTCATAATCATTATATCTAGTAGTATATGTAAATACAGTTTGTGATATTGACAAAATTAACACTCACCAATCGGCGAGTAATACTGAAAATTGGTAATTGATGTTATTGCCAGTGCTGGCTAAACTTAATAGTCACACTCGCCAATTGCGATGATTGAATGTAAAATGAAATTTTTTTCCCGCTGTCAATCAAAGAATTTTGAAACCATTTGGTGAAGTTTTTCCCGAAACCATTTTGTGAATTTCCCGATTTTTTCTTCAAAATCATTTTTCAACAATATTCGACCCAATACGCATGTGTAAAAAAAATCACCAGCCAATGAGGTGAGGGACTATTACTGTCTCTAGAAACGTGTTTGGGATCATCTCCTGTTTTTTTTTTCTTGCACATTGCATTAAACCTAGGAAGGTATTTATATAGAACTCACTGTGGAGTGTTTAGAAGGTATTTATTTTATTTATTATAATTTGTATGAATACTTAGGTGTCCATTTCGGATTTACTGTTTAAAAATGAATTTAGGCTCATTTAACATTCGCGAAATCAATCCGATGGAAATTGTGTTTTTAGATCTCTATCATTTTGTATATATAGTACAGAAAATAATTATTCAAACGTACGTAAAAATATCGTAGAACACGTAATACAAAATTGGACCACTTATAGTCCGTTTATTATCAGGGATGAATCTTATGGTGTTCCGATTGCTAATGAAAACGATTATGTAAATATATGGTTCTTCATAGAAGTATGTGCTTCTTCACACTTCAATAGAAGCATTGTTTAAATTAATATAATTCTACAAATATGATGCAGTTTTAAAATATTGAGTAATGATTAATACTGTCAAGGAATCTACTCATATACGTAATTAAGTTTTGGTACTTCTCTATTATCTCATCGACCACTTTTCATAACAAAAAACTGTCGCCAAACTGTAACGCTAAATAAACGGGAGAGCGTTGTCATTAATACGCGCAAATGTTGAATTAAAAACCACTTGACGACATAACAAACACGTATAATGCTTCCGACATCAAGTAAATGGGACTGCATTTTTGGCATTTAATCATACAGTTTGGTGATAGTATTTTGTTATGAAAAGTGGACGATGGGATAATAGAGAAATACCTAAGTTTTTTATACCAAGTTTGAAAATTTATCTTTTTTTGACATTTAAAAAACATAACAGAAAAAACATTACAAATTTGCCCATTTGCTCAGCGGTCAAAGGATTACGTAAATATTAATGATTAAGCGGAACTGGTTCTAGCTATGAAGTAATATTATTTTGCTCAAAAACCCCCAACAAAAAAAGAATTACAAAGAATAAGTAATCGTCTTTAAATATACAAAAAACAATGTGATTAATGACCAGGATTTTTTTACATATAACATTTTTTATATACAAAATAAAATTCAAAATAACCTCATTCATTTCACCCGATGTCAAAAATAGTTTTTTTTTTCCCACATTCCTGGGCAAAGCACTAAATCAATAAAATCACCAATTTGTGACAAATTATGAGTTTCATATGAATCGCCCATGAACGGACATGCAAACTGGTAAAAAATGAATGTAATAAATTAAAACATTCAAGATTTGTATACATACAAACAATACAATGTAAATATTGTTACATGATACATTGTTTGTATATATACTTCTTTGTATACATATATTGTTTGTATACATACAAATATAATGTAAACATTATTCAAATATTAAGAGTTTGCAAATCAAAACATTCTAAAGATTTGTATACATACAAACAATATAATGCATACATACTCTTTACAAATAAAATAGCACACTTATGTAATGACAAAACTTTTAAATCGAATAGAGATAATATATTTCTGTTAAAAAATAATGCTAAAGTTCAGACTTATATATATTATACATTCACATAAAGCTAGTCACATTCCTGCATATTTATTAAATATTTAGTTGCTAAATACAGAAATAATATTTTATAATTTATATTCAGACGCTCAGATTCGCTTTTTTTGAACACATAATAATAAAAATATTACTACCGTGCGTAGTGTCTTTTGACATTATATTTACATAATAGTTTTCATTAGCAATCGGAACACCATAAGATTCATACCCGATCATAAACGGAATATAAGTGGTCCAATTTTGTATTACATGTTCTACTATATTTTTATTTACGATTGAATAATTATTTTTTGTACTATATAAACAAAATGATTTGATTTTGCGAACGTTAAATGGACCTAAATTCATGTTACACAGTAAATCCGAAATGGATACCTAAGTATTCATACAAATTACAATAAATACAACAATAAATAAAATAAATACCTTCTAAACACTCCACAGTTTTTTATATAAATATCTTCCTAGGTTTAACGCAACGTGGAAGAAGCCATAATAACAACAGGAGTTGATTTTGATTTGATCTTGATCCCAAATACGTTTGGAGACAGGAATAGACCCTCGCCTCATTGGCCGATCCTTTTTTGACGCATGCGTACTCGGTCGAAATTCGATGGAAATTTGACAAAATTACCAAACTGCTTTAAATAGATGGATTACCCTCACTAGATATCCAAGAAAAAAAAAGAAAAGAGATAAAGATTGACTTTGTATTCGGTCTGCATATTATTTCTCATCCCGTCCAACGTTCATTAGAAATGTCTGTGTCTGCTTAATTTTTGAGTTTAGCCTTTTCGGTAAATCCTAAACATTTTCAGTACATGAGAGTTGTTTTGACTACTTCAGCTAGATTCCCAAAACTTTGCTCTCAACGTACATTTGGCATTCACATTCTTGTTGGCTCACTTTTTAGGACTGCTATTCTGGTACCCCTGTCCTGTAATTCAAAAATTCTCCTAATTGCCTAATGCGTAACTGATAATTTTTAGCTTATATGACATCATTCATTTTCATATGCTCTTTCGCCAATTTCATGTTGCCAATATGTGTATGGCATGAAAATCGACATGTGTCAGAGGGGACATCCTCTCTCTCGCACGCTCTTCTGATAAGAAGTTAATAATGTAAGCTTTCGCTGCTAAACAATGCTCTCGGGCACCATCCCATCCCTTCATGTACGTACTTTGTAATCGTACGCTTATAACTCGAAGTTTAATAAACTAATATCGTAAAGAATCTTTTCAGAGCATTTAATTCTACAGCCTACTGCCTTTTTATGTTACTTTCAGTGGATGCTTATTGAATCTGGATTATTTGTCACGCAATGTACTTTTAAACACGTAGAATCCCTTACCATAAGCCTCTTTAGATGGTGCAATATGAAACAGCAACCTCCATTAAAATCGAAATTTATCTGTGTTTATGTAGCAAAATTACGTATAATAGGATGAAAATTGTTTAACCGGAAAATTTTCTGCTCTACAATATATTAAAATGTTTTATCAGTTCGCGTATTTTAATAGAAATTGTACATAATAATGCACTGCAGAAAAAGGAAATGTTTCTGGATCTAGCAAAACTTTACGAAAATACAATATTATTCTCTTCTGAGCTATCCATGATTCCAAATAGCGTTCCTTTATCTTTCGAAACCTCAAAAACGAATAGATTTACGAGATATAAAGAATCATTTTTTACACGAAAGCTTCTTTTGCTGCCCGTTTCAAAATAAATAAATAAATAAAAAATTAAATTAATTAAATTAAATAAAATAATAATTTAAAAAAACGAAACATTTTCGAGTAGTTTTTAGAGTTTAATAATCCGATTTTCCAACACAAAATATCAGTGTATTGGATGTTATCAATAATCAAGTAAGCATTTTCAGCTGTGTAACAGAATCTAAACATCCAAAGACAACAAAATAATGTTAATTTTAACATTGATATTAGTGCTGTTAACTTAGCATGCTTGTCTGTTGAACATATTTGTGGAACATTAAAATATTTTTTTGAGAATTGATAGCATATGAAAACTGATATTACGTGTCGAGAAAATGAATTAACCCTCCGCCTACCAGACGTGTCCAATGGTCCCGACAGGTACATTCAAAATGACTATTCGAACCAGAATTTGTTTCATAAAATAAGTTAATTATAAACCACAGAAAACTAAAGTAAATAAATATGTGAGACAGTTTTAAATAAAAATTCTGGTGTAAAATGTTTTTATGAAGGTTGAGTAAAATTTCCGGACGTTCTAGGGTTAAATACGCTATAACAACTATTTAAAAACGTTTCGAGTTTTTTTTAGGGTTCCTTATTTAAAAAGTAAAAATAGAATTATTATAAGATCACATCACTCCTGTGTCTGTATGTCCGTCTGTCAGGGTCCTTTTTCTCGTAAACTATGGGACGTGGAAAGTTCAAACTTGTGAAAGTTATATTGCCTTTTTACCCACATATTTTCGAATTATTAGCCATTCACAAATATGCTTAGGAAAAATTTAAGGGTCCAATTAAGTTACTTGAAAAAAAAATTTTCTTTTTGTATATTATAATTTTCTTTTTGTATATTATGTGGGGTGTCGTGTGAAAGATCTCGTAATATCGAACTCAAAAATATGTTTGTTTTAATTTAGGTATTATATTTTCAGAGATATCGTCAAAAATGCACTGCAAAAATATGTCCCCTCATTTCATTTCTATTTCCGAATTAACTGAAACTAAAATAATGAAAAAATTAGGGGTAGTAGGAGTATATTTAAACCTTGCAGTAAAACTATAGCGATTTTCCTAGGTAACATAGTTTTTTAGGAAAACGCATTTTTCTAATACACACAAACTTCACTTGTCGAGCGGTCAGCGGGGGAGTTGACGGGCACTCAAGGTATCTATCGACGCAGAATCATCCAAGGATATTTGATAATGATTTTCGAAAAAAAAATTCAGTAATTAGCCGAGATATTAATTAAGTTACTTGAAAAAAAAACTTTATTTTTATATATAGTGTACGGTATTGTTCGAAAAATCTCTTAACATCAAACTCAAAAATATATTTGTTTTAATTTTAGGTATTATATTTTCAGAAATATCGTTGAAAATATACTAGAAAAATATGTCCCCTACCTCCTATTTCCGAAGCTACTGAAACTAAAATTATGAAAAAAATAGGGGTGGTAGGATTTTATTAATTAATAAATAGTAATTAATAAATTTAATATACGAAACCCTTTGAGCGCGAGTTATCCTCGTACTTGACCGATTTATTTTATATTATTTATTTATTTATTGAAACGGGTAGTAAAAGAATCTTTTGTATGGGAAATGCTTCTTTAAATCTCAAAAACCTATTGATTTCTGATGTTTCTGGAGATAAAGCAATGGTTTTCGAAGTTGTGGATAAATCCGAAGAGATTATATTATATTTTCGTAAGGTTTTGCTAGATCTGGAAACATTTCTCTCTTATAAGATTATGTTACAATTGCTAATGCATCTCTGGGGGGAAAAAACTGCATACGATATAATGATTATTTTCAAAAAGAAATTAATACGGTTTAATTTAACCAACAATTTCAAATTTCGCAGTAATAACACCATTTTTATGAAATTTAGGACACGAAGAGACGAACAGGTAGGAACACAAACATTTCATATTTCGATTCTAATAAAATTTACAATGGTCCACCGAGTAAACATGTCACTTATGAAATAATAAAAATAACTAAAAACGACCTTTATGTGTGGTCATAATAAATACAAATTTTAGTGAGCTTAATTAATTAATTAATTAATTTTGTTTAACGGTAACTTGTAACTAGAAACTATTGAATACTAAATGATTATGCAAGATTGATAGAAACGTATATTGCATTTTCAAAACATATCGGTACTAATTTACAAGAATTAAAAATAAGAAACATTGTTCTTATGGATATCAAGTTATACAATTTGTTTGTTTGCTGGAAAATTTTCAAAATATTGGCAGTCGAATCTAACCCGTCTGTTAAAATATATTGTAAAAGAAAATGCGAACATTGTAACACATTTTATCCCTATTTTTGAATGATATAGAGCCGTCAATAAAATTGTCTCTTTTTACAAGGTGGTGCACAAAAACATTACTTTAAATGTATTTATACAGTTCTAATTTTTTTAAATACATTGGTTTATCTTTCTACAAGTATATTATCTCCATCTCCAGTTATATAAGTATATAGGTATGTAGTTAAACATTGATAAATAGTTATTGAAATATAACATTTCAACTTTAAAGAAAAATATTTTGAAAACTGTAATTTAGTTAAATATTTGTAATTAGAGATAGTAATTATATACAGACAGGAATAATAAAGCTAACTTACTGGCAGACAATGAAGTATACCAATGGAAATAAATTCATTTAAGAATAAAAACCTTAATTATTTGTTACAAATAGTTGTGATGACCCTGTTTTACGGTTAAAATGTATAATACATAACAATTTTCAAATCTAAATTCATATAATGAATCAATTATAAAGAAACTTTGTTACTCAAAAAAGATTCAATAAAAATTGAAGTTTAGTGTTTAACATTTTAACATTAAGCATAATTTGATATAAAATATACTGATACTATAAAGTGAGATGTTAATATAAATGAAACAATTATTTCATTATAGATTTTGGATGTCTATGTTTTGTATTACATATACTTATTCGGTTACATAAACTAGGGGATCCAACCCTTGCTTCCCGGGTTACAGAATATATGTAAAAACCATTTTTTTTAAATTGAAACCTCTAATAGATTTTTTACATTTAACATGTATTTTTTAGATAACCAAATAACTACACCAAAAAACATTTTTATTTCAAAAATATCGATTATGCATTCAAATAAAATTTTGAATTTTTTTAAAAGCGATACTTTTGTATTAGCCGCATGCCAGGAGTTAGCAGCCAAAGAAATCGCCATAAATTTCGCTAAATAGAGCAGACTTTTTGATTCTGATAATTTCGACGGTTTAAGCGCTTAGTTCGGTAACATAATCGTTAAATTTGCGTTTTATTTTTATTATTTTACTTATTTATTGATGAAGTTTTAATTTCGATATGGAATATCAGCCGGAAACAAATGCTGATTTATTTATATTTATTTATATTTAAGTGCAAACTTGATAACCTTTCTTCACGGGATCAGATAGATAGATTTTAAAAAAAAATCCTGCTTGAAAATTATTTTAAAAACCATAAAAAATCAGTAAATTGAGATATAGTTTTCAAAAAAATTACATTTGAAAGAAATTTGTTTTCTCTGTTCGACGGTGTAAAAATTGAAAATGTATGTTATTTAGAAAAAAAAAATGCATTAAAAGAAAAAAATATATATTGGTCTACCATCAATATGACGTCAGCGCTATTCACGGATATGTTTTTGCTTTCTAATATAGATTTCGTTTCGCGACAGAAAGAGTATTTTACTCATAGTTGTATACCAATTTAATAATATTGATAATAAACCTTTTCAGATTATAAAAATTGCATTATAACATTAATCCAAAAATATTCCTATGAATAAATAACGCGTAAATATCAATGTAAAGAAGAGTGGGACAATTTTACAGTTGTTTCAACTTACTATAAAGTAGTTTCTTATTCAGTGTAAATGGAAACACCGAAGATAACGAGAAATAGATATAGCATCATTCGTGCTTTAAAGAAATCAGAATGCATAGCTTTTATTATTATTATTATTATTATTATTATTATTACTTTCTTCTATCAAGAAAGTATTGGATTCATGAAAATTTTCGACTTCCGGTTATCGACGGATTTATACGTTTTAGAAGGTCCTGAACATGATTTGACTAATTTGAGAAAATGTCTGTCTGTGAGTCTGTGACTCTGTGTCTGTCTGTCTGTCTGTATGTGACAAAAATTTTGTGGGCGCTCTATCAAGAGCTAATGCACGAAATTTAATAAAACTTTATATTCAGTTAGTCCTTGATATAAATTGGCGCTGATTAGTTTTTGGTGAAAATCGCCCAACAGGTGGTGCTGCTATGCTGCATTTTTCGCGATTTCCGCAATAGCTCTATCTCAAGAACTAATACACTCAATTTCATCAAACTTCAGATTCAGTTAGATCTTGACGTAAGTAGACGCTGATTACGTTTTGGTGTAGATATCACAACAAGTGGCGCTGCTATACCACTTTTTTGGTGATTTTTACGATAGCTATATTTCAAGAACTAATGCACGGAATTTCATCAAACTTCAGATTGTGTTAGACCTTGACATAAATAGATGTTGCTTACGTTTTGGTGTAAATTACCCTATAGGTGGCGCTGTTATGCTACTTTTTCCATTATTAACACGATAATTATATCTCAAGAACTAATGCACGGATTTTCATCAACTTCAGATTCAGTTACACGTTGACATAAGTTGTTGTTGATGAGGTTTTAGTCTAAATCTCTGAACAGGTGGCGCTTCTATGCTATATTTTGCAGGATTTACATGATTTTAGCAATAGTCATGTCTCAAGAGCTAATGCACGGAATTTAATAAAACTTTAAATTCAGTTAGACCTTGATATAAATTGGTGCTGATTTGTCTTTAGTGTATGCGAAACTTGTGTGAGGTAGAAGAAAGTTTTAGGATTGGCACATCCGACTAGTTTTTTAAATATATATATTTTTTTATTATGCTTTGAAACAAACAGTTGTTAAAGGTTTTCTGATTATCTGTTGTTTTCTGTACATTGAGGAAGGGGGGGGGGGGTGTATTTTTTTCATCACATATTTTCGATTTATATTGAAAAGGCAAAATATTTCCGTTTAGCTGACCTGAAAAGAAATACCAAACAGAAACTTACTTCCAATTTCTAAGCAAGCAGGATTAGGTTCTTCCCATTTTCCTTCAATGCATCGAACGATCTCTTTGCCTTTTAAAGCATAGCCAGGCTCGCAAACGTACTTCACGACACGGCCCTCTTGGTACAGGAATGTTTGACCATGTTCAGGAGAAACTGGAGCTGGACATGGAACTTCTGGTGAAGCGCAATAAACTGAGAAAGAAATACGTAGTAATATATTTCTTTGTAATTTGCATTTGATGATAATTATATAGAAAAACTCTTTAAACATATTCTTGTAATTCTCAGTAAGGATAAAAGATTGATTATACAGATGTGAGATCATGGAATATTTTTTCTTTAAGGTGAAGAGTGTTTGTTGATTTTTTTTGTTTCCATTTCCGGGGAAATACTCAAATAATTCTATCGCCTACAGTACCAACAAAAATTGATAATTCTGCCTGGTTGATAAATTATAAGTTTAATTATAAAGACACCAGAGTTTTCAATTGGTAAACTATAAATTTAGTCAATTGAATCAGTTGAGTTTCAAATAAATAAATTATAAATATAATACTAAAGAACTAGATAAATTTTGTCATAAACAATTAGAGTTTCCAATTGATAAATTATAAATTTAGTCATAATGAACTAGAATTTCCAATTAGTAAATTATAAATTTAGTTATAAAGAACTGGATTTTTCATTTTTAAACTATAAATTTAATAGTAAAGAACTAGAATTTCCAATTAATAAATTATTAGTTTAGTCATATACAACTGGAGTTTCAAATTGGTAAATTATAAATTTGATAGTAAAGAACTTGAATTTTCAATTAATAAATTATTAATTTAGTCATAAAGAACAAGAGTTTCTAATTGATGAATTATAAATTTAATAATAAAGAACTGAAATTTAAAAATTGTTAAATCATGAATTTAGACATAAAGAACTTGAGTTCCCAATTGGTAAATATAAATTTAGTTATAAAGACACCAGGCATCAATCAACATGGTAACAGATTGCTGGATGCTACATAGGAAATAGCCTCAAGCAGCGCACATAAGAAAAGACTCTAAACGGATTTTGAGGAAGGAAATAGACATTATAAAGATATTTAACTTTATGATATCTCTGACAACTATATCAAATTAATAAAATCTAAAAGATACATCTTAATTTTAAGTGCTTTGTAAATAAAGTTGTTTGACTCTGCTAGATTTTATATGTAATTTTCTTGGATATCCATGTTCACGTTATGGGATAAAACTTGTGGAATGGGGGGGAAACGCTCGGCAATTCTGAACTCAGCACACTGAAAAGTACAAGAAACATTTTAAACTGTTTAGAAAAAACACAAAGTATTATTTCGAAGACTTCTGTTATATTTTCATGACAATTTTAAGTGAACAGTATATTAATCACCTATTATGAATCAGAACTGAATAAATAAATCTCGAAATATTTAAAAAATATATAAATAACATAGTTCAATAGGAAACGAAGTGACTTTATGTAAATGCTTGAAGTAATTTTTTAATGCCTAAATATAGCTTAATTTAAATATAAATATTTTTTTTTAGTTGGAATTTTTTTTAATTATGTGTCATATCAAACTTTAAAAAAGTACAAACATTAAAAAAGGTAGTTTACTTGTGTTCTTATGTTTAAAAAGAAGTCTTAAAGGAAAATTTACTAATTATTCGACTAGCCAAACTAGCAGCTTGCATATTGATTAACTGAAGGGTCCGGCCAAAAGAGTACCAAGCCACATTTTTGAACTTCTGAGATATTTCAGTTTGAAAAGTTGATCAAATACTCAAATCAAGATATATAACCTAAAGTTTTTTCTCCAATGTTTTAGTAACATTTGAGATATTCTGAGTAATAATATGACATTACTTTAATGATATTACTATTATGCTTTTTGTAAATTAGCTACCTTCATTGGGGACATAAACATCTGGGGCAAAAACAAAACCTGTTACATATGCTTCCACCAAGTGACATTAGAAACAAATTATATGTTGGATATTAGAATAATTTACAATATTCAGCAATAGATTACAGTGTTAGATTTATTTCACCAAAAATGTGGCTTGGCACTTTCTTGCCCCGAACCCCTCAATATCTTTCGGATTGAAATATATATCCTTCAGAGTAATTGAATGAAAAATAAATTAATGTCGAAAAAAGAAAAATAAACCTTCCTTGAAATCTGTTAAGGAAAAGAAAAAAACTCTTGGGAAGTTTGAATAGTATGAACCTATCATAAGAAAGTTTTCTAAATGCTTTTCGGTTAAAACTTCTTATTAAAGCTACAGACATCAATGAAAAACACTTATTGAACCCTTTTAAAGGGAAAAGGATGTGGAAAATTGATTTATCATTTTGATGTGTAAAGTTTTCAGCTAATTTTTCATATTATACGTCATTTTTAAAGGTCAGAATCCCTTGAAATCTCTGAAAGAAAAAACGAACTATCCTCTTCTGAAGCATAAATATCTTTTAGAATGAATGCTCAGGAAAATTTCTCCACCATGCCTAAGTTTCCTATTTTTTTTTTCTCTTTAAATGCTACACATTTAATCGGATTATGTGTGAGGCAGAAATACTGCATTACCTTCAGTCTATCTGAATAAGCAAATTTGTAGAAATACTCACCAGTTCCAAAGATAGCAAAAAGTAGTACACCAAACGAGAAAGACATCGTACACTAGAGATAGAAATGCTTCTACAAAAGGCTTCTCGAAAAACACTGAATTTTGATAAGAATTCCTCTAGTATTTAAATGAAATGTCTGCCCACAGAATGAATTGTTTTTTGCAATTACTTTACTTTAGACGTGAGCAAACGAGGTCATAATCCTTGACTTTTGACAATGACCTTCACTAAAAGTAGTTCTAGAAATGTAATTTTTTTTTTCACTTTTGGTGATACTTTTAGACACTTTTTTGCAGTCGGTGACAATGTCAAGTTTACTACTATCAGAATCCATTTGTCAACTGATGCGTATGCGTTGTCAACGTACAGGAGGTGAATGGAAATTCGAAAGATGCGTGTGACGGATGGGAAATTTCCAGGCTCACTTGCGTCTCTAACTTTGTAAACTAAATGTAACAGCTGATTTGACTAAGTGTTTGCATTATATAAGAAAAAAAAGTCAAAGTATAAAATTTCGCAAAATTTAAAAATAATTTAAAACTACATGAAGAGCAAATCAAAACAATTTAAATCCTTTATTTTTATTTATTTATTTATTTATTTGAATGGCAGTTTGCCATACAAGAAACCAAATAATGTATTTTAAATTTTAGATAAATCATTAATTTATTAAATTATGATTAAAGGATTCATTACGTGACACACTTCAGTTATATTTAAATATTTAAGATTATAATCCAACAATATTCATCTGCGCTTTAGTTACATTCGAATTATACTTACGGATATAATGTTATTCACTGTTATTCACACTTTTATATTTTAAGGCTGTTCTCAAATCCTAATTGGCAACTTTTTAAATTCATTTTTGTTTGCAAACGCATGAAATGGCAGGTGCTTTTATTCAGAAACTTTGTAATCAAAATGGTTTTTCTTTCTTTCTTTCTTTCTTTTTTTTGTAAAAGCAGATCTTTCCGAAAATATGCTCAAAGTTGGCGTTTTGAATCGAAATTTCGGATGCGCGCGAGAAAAAAAACTGTTGTCACGAGATAACAATCACTTATAAATCAGGAGGTAACTAATTTAACAAAAAATGAAAAACCCTTCGATTACAAATCACTTCAATAATCACGTCTGCAACTCCCATTCTTTTACGTTTAAAAAACGTCTGAAAATATGCTAGAAAGTTTTGCGTTATGATAACGCAATGAGAACGCAAGATGTAACGCAATTATGATAACGCAAGGAGAAAAATATTTTTCAGGAATCGCCTTAAATTACACATCAGTTAAACTCAAAAATTTCCAGCTACATTCCATGCTATTTTATTTAAATAAACTACAAATCAAGACTTGATAAAATTTTTAAAAAGGAAAAAAATCGCATAATGTTTTGTATGGTATGCATAAAATATTGATTATATTTATGTCTCACACTTTATATTACTCTTTATAAACTGTTTTATCTCCGTAAAAATCAAATTGTAATGAAAATTGTAAAGTATAGCTGCTGTTAAAATGTAACTTGAAAAGTAATCTCAGAAAACTAGTTTAGTAATGTATTTTAAGATTTCAGCGCAGACCTTTCTCACACAAATTATTCTGTGTATTGAACAGTAAAATCCTCTTATAGATTAACTGAATGTTCAAAACATTCCAATCAGAATTATTAAAATGTCAAAATAGAACTTTTTATGATTGTTGATGTTTTAAGTATGTTCTCAAGTCCCAGATCACTATTTTGTGATAGAATAACGAAATTATTTTAATCCATGTATGCATATGTATAAATTTTTCAGACATTCTCATGCAAGTCTCCAAAATACTAATAATTGTTTTCCATTGCTCTATAACCATGAAGCATTACACATACAACACAGTTAAAGTTAGTGTTTTAAACCCATTTTTCGCGCC
This sequence comes from Maratus michaelseni, assembly GCA_963931845.1. Taxonomy (NCBI): domain Eukaryota; kingdom Metazoa; phylum Arthropoda; class Arachnida; order Araneae; family Salticidae; genus Maratus; species Maratus michaelseni. The sequence continues at coordinate 132,859,216 of OZ007587.1, forward strand.
ATGAAAATCACGGAAAGACCTAGGTCGACACCAACTTTAATAATTAAAGACCTATTACACGTATTGGAAATTTAAAAATGTTTTTCGAGTTTTTGCACCCGAATAAGAATGCGCACAATGCACAATTTTTATGCAGGTAAGAATAATTTTGTAATTTTCCAGAAAATTTCGCATTATCTAAACATTTTAGAACACCTTTAACGATTAGCTTTCATATCAAACGTTTATAAATCCTCTTACGTCTGTCTCAAATCCAAACTTAGCTACTTTATGCTTCGTTTATGAAGTCATTTTTACTCAGAAACGTAAAAAAAACATGCATATATTCTTATTCAGACCCTATAGAATGGAATAGAATTTTCTATTTTTTAATAGAGCCAAAGAACTTTCAGGAAATTATGCTAAATTTGTCGTTTTGTATCGATTTGCGGGACGGCGACAGACGTTATTAAACAATAATCGATTGCAACGCAAGATCTAAAAAACATTTACAAAAAAAAAAGGAAAAACGCTGTCGAATTCTAACCACTCCAATAATCTTTCCTGCAATTTGCAGGTTTTTATGTATAAAAATGACATCAGAAAACTTCACACTGAGCAAGCAAAAATATTTTTTTGAGAACGCCTTACACGGACGGCGTATTGAATGCGCCAATCAGCGAAAAAAAAAAAACAGTTGTAAATTTTAAAATAATTACTTGATTAGCATTTACTCACTTTCCAAATATCCTTTAATATTCAACAAATCTTTAAAGTTGAAGTTCGCAATTTTTTATGCTTTATTTCATTATTTTTACGGGTAAGTCACCACTAGTGTACGGAACATGCCACCCGTGCATTTTGCAATATATTCTATTTCCTTCCTTAATTATTTTTTTTTTTTATAAATGTAATGTATATTAATTTTATACTATTGCTGGACATTAGAAACTATTCTTGTTTAGCATCAAAAGCTGATATTTAGGCTTTAAGGCGTTGGCGCATGGAGTACGCCACCCGTGTCTTTATTTTACTACAGACTGTCCTTGTTATATTAATTCTAATTAAATTAGTTTTATTTAAAGAAAAATTCATGTTTATTACTTTTACACTAATACTGGAAATTACATTAAAAAAGTATATCATTAAAAGTTGTTATGTAGGCTTTAAAAACCGATGGTTACTAACAAACCGCCCGTGTCTTGTCTTTAAACGTTAACCATAAAAAGTTAAATCTATCAGTAGTAGTTTCATAATAGATGATCATGGAAAAGATTATCATAGATCATAATTCTATAATCATCAGAATATCAGATGTTTTCAAAACAAATCTTTCAAATCTAAAGTGAAAGTGAAACAGAGTTTCTATTCGTTGTGCTTATAAGAAAATTAAGTATATACACGAAGTATCATATCTGATAAAATGCCAGCAATAGTTTAGGCTCGCTTCCGTTATTCTAATGGTTTTCCTTCCTGAAAAAAAAATCCCGCATACAACATTCGATGTTAGTTTCTTAGGAAATTTTTATCACAGACATCAACACTCAAAATGGCTATGTGAGGATCTCCTTCCATAGCAATAGGTCAAGGAGTAAAAGATTAAAGTCTAAACAAACTTAGACGGAATAATCTTGATAAAGTGAATTTTTATTTTTGTAGCTAATCAAAATACATCAATGCTTCCTTTTGAAAATACGGATTACGATCTCTGTTTGAAATCCAACTTCTACAATTTCATTCATTTTTCGTGTTCATAGATTTTGTTGTCACTTTCTATTTCCAGAAAGTTTGTTGAAATTTTGTATAATGTCTATTTAACATCGATTTATGAGAATCTGCATGTTATGCGATGAATAATTTAAAACAAGGATTCAGTATAATTTTCAGTTTGAGTGTGATTATTTTGTGTTTTGCAAATGACGAAAATGAAGAAGATGCAATGGTGGATTTTTTAACAAAAAATAACTACTTACAAGGAAAAGCTGAAATAGTTTTTCTTTTAGACAGATCGGGTAGTGTAGGCGCTAGCGATTTCGAAATTGAGATAGGATTTGTGCAATCATTTCTAACACATATTGTTGTAGATGTCAATGCTTCACGAGTTGCAGTAATAAGTTACAGTGACACAGTAGGTAAGAATCAAATTTTGTTATTGTAAATCTTGGTTTAGGTAATCATATTAAACTATCATTATGTAATATTACAGTCTTTACACAAAATCTTTTAATTCTTGTAAAAAGTAGACACATTCAGTGAAATAATGTTTTATTATTTTTAAATAATTATTTAGGTTAATAAAAAAAGATATTTGTCTCTCTGTGTGTAAATGTTTGTTTGTTGAGGATGGCTAGGGAAATATATCGCACTTAGAGGTCTGCATATTTGTTTCCGGATAGACGAAGACAGTACCGAATGTACCTGAGGCTCAGATTGTGGATTTTTCTATTAGATATTTTGTTATTTTCTATTGAACGGAAAAACTCGCGCACCTCCCCGTTTTTCCACGTTTTTGGGCGATTTTGATTCGCCAGTCGTCTCCGTCGCATCACGTGAAGGTCTACTTGGACCCTTAAATGTAATAAAATGCTAACATATCCTTGATAAACCACGTATTTTAAATATGCACCAGAGTTCGGTTTTTTTGCAGTGACATACAGCAAACAGAATGGCCATCTCGTAAAGAGTGAACTGTCAATTATTCATTTTCATTTAGAGTAGAACATGCTTTACTTTCATTTGAGTGTGCCTTCTTTAGCGTATAAATAATTTCATATATGAAGATTAACTTCTTGTCCAGCGACTGATAACCGATCTTATTTTTTTCTCTTTCATAAATGGTCTTGGTTGGTCAAAAACGTCTGCCCACCTAATTTGGTTATGTTCGGGGTAATCATTTTTTAATTACACACCAAACACCACTTCTTTAACTATGGCCGCTCTATATATCAGATTTTGCTAGAGATGTTATGTGTGCGAAACGGATTTATTAACTTGGGACCTAGAACACACTGCCTTTTGAAGGCCCTTAAGAACACTGTGTATTTTTTTATTAATTTATTAGACCTATGCCACGATTTTTTTGTTGTTTGTGTGTGTGTGAAGGTGACAGGAAGGCTTACTTTAACCCCTTCAGGGGCAAAGTACTTTTGTAGCTAAAATATTGAAATGATTGATTGGCACCAGGATTCACGAACGAATTTATTTTAAAATAAGTAAAATCTTTTCCTCATGTACCTTATAAATTCAAAATTTGATAATAAAATTCTGGTGTCATTGTGGCATAAAATTAAGTGGTATATATAATATACCGGTGCCCTTCAAGGGGTTAACCCTGCAGTGGATGAATTTTTCTTTTAGAATTGTGTTGTTTTATACTTATATTAAGAATTAAACACCAGAAACTTTAAGATAGATTTTTAACTTTATTTAGTAGCATATTTATGTTATTTTTACAGGATTAATATTTCAATATAAATAGAGTGGTTGCGAAGATCTTGATTTATTTATTAAAAGTTAAATAAAAAGTGTTGCCAATTGGATACACTATGCATTTAAGGGTTAAAATTGTTGGCCTGAGCATGTGCTCCGAATTCCCTGCCGCAATTCAGACACTGCGTGTGTATGTGTTTTGATTATTATAAAATACAATTAATAATATAGTTTAAGAGCAAAATATATAATTAATTCTTATTATTTCAGAAAATAATAGTAGTACATTTATCTCAAGCGAAAAAGAACTAATGTAGACATCGAAAAGGAAGAAAATTTATGCTTTTGTTTATCTGTTAATGAAAATTCAAACCTCCGTTTCAGTGGCTATAAAAAGCATGAGAAAGTGAAAAAAAGCACGTTCTCGAGGTGCATTAAAGTTATATTCTCAAGTAAGAACGACGAGGAAAGAAAAATTGCTGTGTGACATCTGGTTCTCGTGAATCTTAAGCGAGATGCGCCACCAAAAGAACGCATTACTACATAAAGCCAATCCATAAAAAAACAAGGAAAAAGTAAAGAAATTTATTTGTTTTCATGATTTTATTGTAAAAAATGCCTTGACTGCTGTTTTAAATGCAGTAAAGATATACTGCAAATTTTAAATGTGGATATTTTTTTTTTCATTTAAATGATTATTGAACCATTTCAAAATAATTATTCCTAAATTTATCATAACTACGGGATCCAACCTGGGCTTCCCGGGTTACAGAACATAGGTGAAAATCATTTATTTTTACTTGAAAATTCTAATAGATTTTTTTTACATTTAATGTATTATTTTAGATTGAGCATTAACAACAGCAAGAAGTATTTATATATATATATAAAATGAATAATGTATTCACATAAAGTTTTTTAATTTATTAAAAGCGATACTTTTGTATTAGCCGCATGCAAGGAGTTAATAGCCGACGAAATCGCCAACAATTTCGCTACTTACAGCAGCCTTTATGATTATGATGATTTCAATAATTTTAAGTACGTCTTACACGTCTGCTAAATTTATGTTTTATTTATATTATTTTATTTACTTATTGATGAAGTTTTAATTTCATCGTGGAATTTTGGCCGGAAACAAATGCTGAACTTTTTATATTGTTTTAAGTGTAAACGGTTAATGATTCATAATCTGTTTGCGCATGATAGAAATAGATTTTTAAAAAAATCATGCTTGAAAAATTTTTTTAAAAGCCACAAAAAATCCGTAAATTAAGATACAGTTTTGAAACAAACTGCACTTGAAAGAAATTTTTTTTCTATTCGACGGTGTAACATTTGAAATTGTGTGATGTTTTTAAGCTTACTAAAAAAGCGCTGCAGCGTATTACTACTTATTTTACTGTTTATTACTGTTAATTTTACGGTATAATACTGGAAGCCGAGATGCTACTATTATACTATAAAATCAACACCTTTTTTTTGCAGTGTTATTGCTACCGTCATAGTATGCCGTCAGCGTTACTCATGGTCATGTTTTTGCTTTATAATATAGATAATAATGGAATTATTTTGAAAATAAATATTAAAATACCATCTGAAGATTTTCTAATCATTTAATTGCACTGTATAAAATATATATTACTTTTATTATTATTATTATAGCGTATTTTTTGCAAATTGTTTAGACGACACTCCTGTTTTGTTGATCAATTGTATTATCAATCCATTCTCTTAATTATCGTTACGTAATTCTTAACCATCGTTTGACAACTTATTTTACTTAAAAATAATGACTGTTAAACATCGTCAAAGCTGTTTCATTCACTATTTCTTCCTCTGTTTATTAATGGCATTGTATATAACCTTTAAATAATGCCTTTTTTCAAAGTATAAATGCACAATGCAATAAATGACAGATCCAAACATACATGTCGATACAGAGTTAGTGCCATAATACAAATTTTTTAAGAACCTACACTAGTCTCGGTAAGAAACACTCAAGCTAATATTATGTCTATGGGAAGGTTATTTTCAAATTTCTCGCTCGCATTTTAATATTTGTAAATGATTTTTTTTTATAGCTTGGGATAGCTGAGGTCGATCGCTAACATTGTTAGTTTTTACTTGTTCAATTTTTGTTGCAGTTTTTTTTATAAGCGGACATTTTCAATTTTGGAACCGCTTGCAACAGATTCCGAAAGTGAAAGTACCCCTACATATATTAAAAAAAAAAACTGGAACCAAAATCAAAAAAGTAAAAACTAACAATGTTAGAGATCGACCTCAGCTATCCTAAGCAAAAAGATTCATTTAAAAATATTAAAATGCAAGCGAGAAATTTTAAAATAACTTTTCCATAGACTTACATTTGTTTGCGCGTTTCTTCGCATGACTAGCGTAGGTTCTTAAGTATATTTTTATTCATTGTCTTGGTAGAACTAGATATGTGACTACAACCCATTGTTTATAAAATTCTTCAAATTATTGACCGAATTAGTAAATGAGTAAAAAGTTAGTATTTTTTGTTGAATATTAAGGATAAAGTGTTGTAATATGCCCAATCCATTTTTATCGATTCTCTCTCTGTGGTCTGTTTTTTATATTGGTTTTAAACACGAAAAATTAATGTTTTCGAACGTTTTCTATTAAGCATTACATGTTTTCCATAGTTTTCATGAAAGTATAAAAAGAAACATACTTTGAAAAAAAAATCGAAATCAATTTCTTAAAAAACTGCATTCCGCAGTCATAAATTCAGTTCTTATAATTCAGTTTTAGAAGAGGAGCAGCATATCGAGAACGTGCTTTTTTTCACTTTCTCATGCTTTTTATAGTTACTGAATCGCAGGTTTGAATTTTCATTAACAGATAAACAAAAGCATAAATTTTCGACTTTTTGTTATTTTTCGATGTCTACATTAATTATTTTTCGCTTGAGACAAATGTACTACTATTATTTTCTGAAATAATAAGAATTAATTATATATTTTGCATTTAAACTATATTATTAGCTGTATTTTATAATAATCAAAACACATACACACGCAGGGGCTGAATTACGGCAAGGCATTCGGAGCACATGCTCAGGCCAACATTTTTAAAGATAGATTTCCTCTCACCCCCCCCCCCCTCCACACACACACGCACACAAACAACAACAACAAAAACATGGCATAGGTCTAATAAATGAATTAAAAAATACACATTGGTCGCAAGGCCTTCAAAAGACTGTGTTCTAGGATCCAAGTTAGTAAATCCGTTTCTCACACATAACATCTCTTGAGCAAAATCTAAGATATAGAGCGGCCATAGTTAAAGAAGTGGTGTTTGGTGTGTAATTAAGAAATGAACATGATGGACATGCCCGAACATAACCAAATTTGGTGGGCAAACGTTTTAGACCAATCAAGACCATTTATGAGAGAGAAAAAAATAAGATAGGCTATCAGTCGCTGGACAAGAAGTTAATCTTCATATATGAAATTACTTATACGAAGGCACACTCAAATGAAAGGCATCACACAACACACACACACACACACACATATATATATATATATAGATACTTACCTTTATACTTAAAATCCTAACGTAACGATTTTATAATACGAATTTAGATAACGATTTTATGAAAGGAATTTATGAAACGTTTTTGGAAATGCTTAAATGCGGGGTTTGTAAAACGCTGACGGTAAGGTGACGGCTTCTGTTACGATCAAATTTATGTTTTGAGAAAATTTTTCACTTAATAGGTTTTTTTACGATGGTTCCACCACTGGTGGAAAATTCCATAACTGAAATTTTAAAATGGATTTTTTTTTTATGTTTTCTCATTTGAACGAAATTTTAAGTTATTAATATGGAAATAATTACAAATTAGCAATTCATTACCGATACTAAACAATCAGTTAAATTGTTGCATAAAACAGCCAAGCACAAGATATATTAAAAACTAGACAAAAAAGGAAAAAAAAAAGCTGAAAATTTTATACGATTTTCATAGAATTGTAAGTGGTTATAACTCTGTTTGAATAATTCTTACAAGCAAAATTTGTGAGAACAATTTTTTTTCCCAAGTTTGTTCGTTTCTTTCTTTTTTTCTTCTTTTTTTTTCATTTTTTTTTTTTTTTTTTTTTTTTTTGTTAAGTAAATTGCTTTATTCAATTCCCATTTTTTGCTTTTCAGTAAGGCACATTGATTATCTTAAGGAGCCAAAATCAAAATGCTTCTTATCACAACAGCTTCATGATATTGTATATGAAGACAGTGGTGCAACAAATATTGCAGCTGCTTTAGAAGAAGCTCGTGATGTTTTCAAGAATGCCAGACCAAATGTTAATAAGGTAATCTTTTTGGTTAATTTTTTATTTGAAAATTGCAGTCTATGAGCAATTTTTAGAAACATACCAGCTCCACCTACTGCATTATTATGGAGATTTCAAATAGCATCCCATGAGTTTGGTTTGATGCATCCCATGAGTTTAGTTTGAGTTTTTTTTCACTTCTTAATGAATAGAAAGAGTGAAAAAAATTTGAAAGTGTCTTTACATTGGCATCAGCATTATAACTATTTTAGAATTCTATAGCACGCTCTATTAAATGAACTTTATAAAGACGATATTCCTGTTCAATTTAAGTACTAGACTAGTATGTAATTCATGTCTGGCCTAACCAAAATTTAGAGTTCACTTGTTTGATTTTTACTTTGGACATCCATTAAGATAATTGTGGATAAGAAAAACGAGCAGGGAAGACCGAGCTATGCTCGGTCAAAATTAAATTTGAGTTCAAATATCATGACCCGTGACCAAAATAACCCACTAATTGAATTTTCTCGAACATGTGACTTAGCCCAACAGTCTTCTCGTGCCCGAAAACCATAGGATGCAAAATTTAGTGTAAATTGAGCCGCTTTTTAGATCTTGACTCACAATGACCCAGAAATGACCCACTAATCGAATTTTCTCGAACATGTGACCTAGCCCAATGATTTTCGCGTGCCCGAAACTCGTAGGATACATAATTTAATCAAAATCGTTAGAGCCGTTTTTTAGATAAAATTAATTTGACCAGCTTTGACCCAGAAATGATCCACTAATCGAAAGTTCTCGAACATGTGACCCAGCCCAATAGTCTTTTCGTGCCCAAAAATGGTCGGATACAAAATTTCGTCAAAATCGTTTGAACCGTTTTTAGATACAATTAGATTGACCATGACCCAAAATGACCCACTAACTGAATTTTCTCGAACATGTGACCTAGCCCAACAGTCTTCTCGTGCCCGAAAACCATTGGATGCAAAATTTAGTGTAAATTGAGCCGCTTTTTAAATCTTTACTCACAATGACTCAGAAATTACCCGCTAATCGAATTTTCTCGGACATGTGACCTAGCCCAATGGTTTTATCGTGCTCGAAACTCGTAGGACACAAAATTGAATCAAAATCGTTAGAGCCGTTTTTTAGATAAAATTAATTTGACCCGCGTTGACCCAAAAATGACCCACTAATCGAAAGTTCTCGAACATGTAACCCAGCCCAATAGTCTTCTCGTGCCCAAAAATGGTCGGATACAAAATTTCGTCAAAATCGTTTGAACCGTTTTTTTTTATACAATTAGCTTGACCATGACCCAAAATGACCCACTAATCGAATTTTCTCGAACATGTGACCTAGCACAATGGTTTTCTGGTGCCCCAAAACGGTAGGATACAAAATTTCGTCAAAATCGTTAGAGCCGTTTTTAAAATAAAATTTATATATATATATATATATATATATATATATATATATATATATATATATATATATATATATATATATATATATATATATATATATATATATATATATATATATATTAATAATAATATAAACTTTCTTGACTTAAAAATTAATATTACTTATAATTATAAATTAATTTTTGATATTTATGATAAGAGATTTGATTTCCCATTTAAAGTAAATATTTTTACCAATTTTGCTTCATGTTTACATAAATCTGTTTATAAAAATATAATTATCAATTATCTACATCGTATAAAATACTTATGCTCAGATATAAATAAAAACAAAAATATTAGATATATTCGAGATCAAGCAAAAATATATGGTTATCCAATTTTTATGATAAATTCAATCATCAACTCTTTTAAATAACATTTATTATATAATTTAAATATAAACATGGTACGTAATAAATTATTGTTTTAGTGTGCGATAACATATAACAAAAGATATAGAAAATAATAATTATAACATACATTATTACAATTATAACATATTAGGAAATTTAATATTTAATATTTGTTTGAACATTATATACACTTTATATAGAAAATTACAATTATAACATACATAATTACAATTATAACATATTAGGAAATTTAATATTTGATTGAACATTATATACACTTTGTATAGTTGTGATTGTGCGTTGCCGATCACCTCTGTTTTAGGTGTTATTGATGTGCAGTTTTCATACATTTATAAATTAACTTATACAATAACAAATTAAATTATACATGGATAACATTGGTGATTATAACTCATAAACATATCTATTTGCAATATATATAAATATAAATATATATAGTTTTTATTTTTGTCTATGAATAATTAAATTTAACAAGTATTTTAATTACTGCATTGCATTAATTTGATTGTAAAACAGTAGTAATACTATTAATTATCAATTTTATAAATTTTGAGATATTTTGAATTGTTTTTGAACTATTTAATTAGATATTTAAAATAATCTATGAAATATAAAATATATTTACAATGTAGTATAAATTAAACATTAATTATTTAATAACAAGTCTAATATATATTTAAGTAGTAGTAAAAATAAAACATTAATTATTTAATAATATGTGTATAATATCAGTGGATTAACACAGCTGGCAGCAAAAACAATTTGAATTAAAATAATATCTCTTTTACATAATATATTCTTGTTAAGAATATCTGAAATGCTGTGCAAGTTGAATTAATTCTGTGTAGATTTATTCATATAGTAGTATTATATTTTATTTGAATTTAAAGTAAAACTACAAGTTAGTATTGTTTTTTAAAGTTTATTTATATAATTAAATCTAATGAAGTGAGTATGTAACTAATAAAGTGGATATCTAACTAAATATTAATTATGAATTATTATAATACCAATAGATGGCGACACTTTACCTTTCAGGTAGTTGTTGATAATATTGTTAATATTATATTTAATTTAACTATAGAGGGCGCTATTGATTGTATATTAATTTTACTTTCAGGAATTAAAATTGGATGGAGTAATATATATTCACGGATATAATTTTGTTATAAGTGTATTAAAACCAGAATTATTTTGTGTGTTTTTGAATCATTTTGTGTTTGGGTGTCATCGATGGGGTTGTGTTTTAAAAAAAGTGTGCTCTCAACTTGTCTTTCAAATCATTTCTCTCAACTCGACTTAGTCAACATGTATGATGCATTGCCATGTGGATGTGAATATTATGCAGAAGTTGTGACATTTTAAGGATTCTGTATAATTATTGTGAGTAATATATTTTATCTACACTTTACGTGTTCATATTTCCAATTTTATTATTTCAAAACTGTTATCTCGTGGTAATTTCGTGAGGTGTTAAATACAGTTTTTGGGATAATCGATGTGAGTGAAATATATTGTATATTCTTAATGGTTTTTTATTTCCTATTTAAATATTTCCAAATTTTAATATTTCCAATTGTTGTCTGGTAATAATTCAGTGTACCTGGATGATTCTACTGATCTTAGCATTATGCCAGTAGAATTATGAAACACTGAATTATTATTTAAAACGCATGTGGGTGCATCCAGGCTGATGAGTACATGTACATGTGTTTTTTCATATCCAATTCATATTTAATTCTCATGTGGTCCACTTTTCCATTGTATATGGTTCATATTTAATTTATTAATCCATTTGTGTTTACTTAATTGCAACTCCAATGTATATATATATATTTTTTCCCTTTCTCTCTATTTCTTTTTTCTTTTTTCAATATTCTTTAGGTATGAGTAAAATTTTGCCAATTACCATTGAAGCACAAGCTATGGTAATATTATGTTTGCACATGTTAATTATTAGCTATGTGGTATTCTGTATACACAATATCATTAATTATCTCTTTCGAGATTTAAGTATAGAATGATAATAGAACTTGATATGTTTTTTGAAATTCATAGATATTATAATTATATATATATATATATATATATATATATATATATATATATATATATATATATAAAACCACACACAAGATTTGCTCGTATTAGAATATATGATATGATGTAACGCATCTAATTGAGCCCAGAAAACACAGTAGCGAAGTCTTCTTGGTTACACCAGGCATTCTAAAACATATTTGAATTGTACAGAAATAATCTCTATTGCTTGCGAGTAACAAATATAGCGTATGTGAAAATCCGTTGATATTTAAAAGTATCATATGAACCGTTGCAGTTATCCATAAGGGCAAACTCAACTAAGATAGTTTTTGTTTAATTTTTTAAACGTAATATTTAAGACTTTAGTAACTGGTATAATAACTGTCGACTGTAGTAACTGGTGCAATCTCTTATAAGGACCAGTTCGCCTTTAATGCTCTAAAATTTGCTTTATAAAACAAGCTGACGGACTGACGATAATGGTAAGTGTGTATATTTAAACTTCTGATTCTCGAAACTTAATATCCGCAGCGTGTCATATGCATTAAATATTTTAGCATCCTGCGAAATTTATTAGTTTATGTATTTTTGTTGATGCAATATAGATTTTCTCAATGAATTTAATCTCTATTCAGATAATGAAATTTTAAATAAAAAATTGAAAAAACACTTAAAAAATTATACAAATTAAAAAAATTATTGCACACTGCACACCACAATCCAGTCAAGTATGTGACTGCGAAAGATAGTTAAATTGCTATGCATAGTTTTTGATCCTATAAAAGTTTTTGAACTGAACTAATTTGACCAATTTTAACATTAAATAGCTGTCCGTCCGTCTGTCTGTCTGTCTGTCTGTCCGCATATAACAACGCAAAAACTACCCAACCAAATGGTTTGCAATTTAAAATATATTATCTTTGCAGAATTTTGTCGAGACATTTCAAATTTTATTAAAATCGAATCAAAACTTTAGGAGATATTAATAAAAATATTTATTAAGAAATTTGAATTTTTTTTTTTAAATCGGTGCTTTTTTGTTATAGGAGCTTCCGAAGTTTAATCGTCAAGCGACCGAGATACTTATTTTATGACAGAAATTAATATTCAGACGATATAATTCATTTCACAGAATTAAAAATCATCAAGATCTGAATATTTATATAACTAGCTGATACATATATATCTGAATATTTATATAACTAGTTAAGATATTTGTATGAACAGTGTCATAAAATATATACTTAACTAGCTGTTTAACCCGTTCTACGCACGGGATATCATGAATTTAATTCTAAAACGTGCGTACGAACGCACCTCGTTTGTAACGTTTGACGTACAATTTCCAACTTGTTAATTTTATATACTTGTTCTTGGCTATAGACATCAGGTCTGAGTTGAATTTGGGAAAATTCCGCCAGAAGGGCACGCTGTGATAGGGATTTTTGTGCCATTTTAATTATCGTAGCATCGAAAAAAGTGTACGAGTTATACATAGAATTGAACGAATTTCATATATATGTTTTAGGCTATGTCCACCAGATTCCAGTTGAATTTGGGGAATATTCCGCCGGAAGGGTGCGCTATGATAGCGATTTTTCATCTGCTCAACGCTTCTCTGATAGCAATTATTTCCGTTCCTCTTCTTTTCGGTCCCCTGTCTCTTTTCTCTAATCTATAACATTTTTTAAGACACTTTTAACACACTGTGAATCTTCCTTAAATAAGGGGCATTTTATCATCTTTTCTCGTAATTTGTCATCGGCACTTCCTTCAAATCGCTTTCTACTGCCAATTTACGTATATCTGTTTTTATTTTTTTTCCTACTTTTTTAAAACCCCTGACCGCCGAGCAAAAGGGCAAATTTGTAATGTTGTTTTCTCTGTAATTTCTTTAAAATGCTTAAAAAATCTGAGTTTTCAAACTTGAGAAAAAAACTTAATTACGTATATAAGTATAATCCTTGAGAGTATCAATCATTACTTGATGTTTTAAAAATGCATTATATTTGTAGAATTATATTAATTTAAACAAACCTTGTATTGCTGTGAAACCTACAGCATAGTGAACGGATATATCAGGTCGCGGCGGTGAGAAGGTTAGAAATGACATAATTTGGATAATTCAATTTCCAAACACTATTTTTTTATTTATGCAGAAAAAAAACTCAAGCATTTAAGAAAAGTAGTTTCAATTATCAGACATTTCAAAATACTTCATTCATAGTTCTCAAAACAAAACAAAAACTTTTTACTCTTTTTGATTGCCTTATCAAATAAGCTGTCATTCAATGAGAATGAAAATAAAAATGAATTTTAAATGCAACAAATATATTTAAATTCAATCAGTTAACTTGCAATAAAAAATAATATCTAAATATACAACATTATGTGGTATTTGACGAATTTAGTACAAAATTCTTTCATATAAATACAAGGTTATACTCTCTATAAATAAGGAGAAACATGAAAAAAATTTCTTAATCTGCTGCTATGGATTAGGACTGCTGGGACGCCATGCCATTTGAAACTCATCGTTTTCATGGCGAAAATTAAAGGGAGGTTCTATTTCTTTGGAACAAAATTTTGATTTTTTTAATTTTACATTTTTTGCATCTCTTAAGTGTGTAAATTGTTGCCCTAAAGCAGTTTCATGATATTTCAATTCCTTTACAGCAGGCCTGTCCAACCTTTCAGTAAGCCAGGGCGCACCTTAGCTTGTGGCACACAATCAAGGGCGCCATTATTCATATGATTCGAAAAATGCAGGAATATTATTTCCCTTTAGGAGTGATAGCGATACCCACATGTCTACAGGATACACAGACAAAGTGGTATGCGTTATTAAAATGGTATGTACAGTGGTTAATCATTGGCTTCCTAAGTTGGAGGTTGCTCATCTAAAAAATTGAACAAAAAACATATCATAGTAAATTTAACTTTACATTTTTTGAGGTTTGGGGATGAAAAAGGGGAGGGGGGGGGGAATTTTAAGGTCTTTGGCATGTAAAGGAAGCAAAAACCACCTTAATAACACCTGTAATAAAAAAAAAAGTATGCAAATATTAATTATTTTAAGGCAAATTAGCTTTCGAGATGGAATTTTGTTTAAATAAATCTAGAAAAATTAAACATTTGAAAGGGCGCAATGAAAATCTTCAAAGGGCGTCGTGGCGACCGCGGGCGCCGCGTTGGACAGCCCTGCTTTACAGTATTCGTTAAACGTAATGCTATTGTAAAATTTTAAACTTGTTTTTCTCGAAACCGTGTTTTTCGAATTGGGTGGCTCCTTTTCTCGAGAACTATTGCATACATTTTCTTCATTTTTTATTTAAAATAAAGCTAATAGTGTAATTTTGATTGATTAAATATTTTTTAAAGCTCGCAAAAAGTAAAAAAAAAAAAAAAAAAAAAGGCGAAAAAGTTAATTTTTTTGTTCTAATGACCGCCATGTTGTCAAAAATCAACGTTTAACACTAAGTGTTGGTATAAGCTACGGAGAATTTAATGCCCTTTCTTAATATAGTGACCAAATTTATTTGAGATGCTTGTAACGGCGGACCAAAACGGTCGCCGGATTGTAAGTCCATGGTGCGAACCTGCAGTCGCACACGATATATCATTCATTTTTAGGGTTTCGTTCATCTCACGAAACCATATTCCCGTTACGTTGTCTGTCCGTCACAGAGCCGGTTCTCAGAAACTATGTAACTTACAGTCATGAAATTTTGTGTACTTATAGCTAAATACCTATTATGAAGCTCAAAATCACAAGATTGGAAAAAGTCGTATTATTTTAATATATAGAGAAAAAAGCCAAAAATCTAACAGCCTTTTCCTATTATATTTAAACATTTTTCGTTATAGCAATTGCCAACAATTAAAAATCCACAATAAAATTCTTTCTACAATAATGAATTTTCTATTGAAAGATTTCCACGTGAAAAATGAAAATGAAAAAAATAGTTTCACCAATTAAAAAAAAAAAAGATTAATATAACGTCATATTGGTAATAAAACGGAAATTTTCAAACATTTCTCAATAATAGAAGGAGTATGAGTATGTATAAATACTGAAAGCAGCTTAATATGACGTCATTAGAGAATTAAAAAGAAAAGTAATCTGACGTCTAACATTTTGTAGGTCTCTATACAACATGTTTAATTTTGAAATTGATTTTTTTTAATATCGCATTTAGTCAGATATTATTATGACAGAGTATAATAGCGGTATAATCGACCGCTGTCGGGCCGGTTCAGATATTCGAAAAAACGAGGAAAATAGACTGGTAAATTTTTACTTTATAAGAAACATGTCTTTTTTTTTTTTTTTTTTTTTTTTTTTTCCGGAAAATGAAATTTATTTGGATTTATTAGGAAGGATAAAGTGTTTTGAAAGGAATATTACACGAAACCTTTTGTGTGATTTTCGATCACACTTTATTTTTATTTATTCATTTATTTTTTACACAAAAAATTTCAAATGTATAAGTGAAATGTCAATAAAAATGCAAAAACTTCGAAGGTGATATCTCCTTTCTTTGTAACCGAAAATAAATCGTAAAAATCACGTAAATTTTAGGGCAAAGAACTAGAGAGACCCCCCTACAATAAAAATATCCGGATAATCTATTATTCATAAAGTGAAATCCCTGCTTGTATAAACAATGTAACATGAAGTTCTCCATTATTAACGAGGAATAAATATTTCAAATGGAACATAGTTTCACTTCAACATTTAAAAAATAAAACATTTAATAACAGGAAAAACGTTACATATCAAATGGGAAAGAAGTAGACCTCAATTTAAGGCTGTTGTCACTCGGTACACTGCATTAAATAAATAAATAAATAAATAAATAAATAAATTAATTAAAAAAAGAAAAGTTGATTTTGTGGTATAATACTGGCACACCAGCTGTCAGTATTATACCGTAAAATTAACAGTAATAAACAGAAGCAGTAATACGCTGCCACGCAATACCGTAAAATCAACATTTTTTTTTTCAGTGTAGTCTTAAAAATTGTAAATGAAAGTTAAAGTTCAATAATTGAGCTTTAGGTGATATGTTACACACTTATATAATTTTACTTCTTATTAAAGTTCTTACATAAAAGTAATTTTTATTAACAATTTTCTATATAATTAATTGGTGTTTTTATGTTAGCCGGGCGCAGATATCTCCAATAGAAATCTTTTTTCTCGCCAATAGCAGATAATATATACTAATGAAAATGCATGCAGATATATTATTTTAATTACAAAATATTTTAATAGTTTAAATTAAACATTTTAATTATTTGAATCACAAAAGAGAAAAAATAATAATAATTACTTAATTATTTATATATTTTTGCAGTTTAACTGAAATGAATTAAAGACTGGTATTCTAAATGTGTGTATTATGTATATTTTAATTTAAATGAGTGAAATATTTATATTTTTAAATGAAACATGAACACTATTTGCTGATTTATCTTATCACCTGCAGCACACCTCGGCTAACACAAAAGTACCAAATAATTATAAGTATTTTTCATTCTTAATGTTTTCACATTCTTTTACATTCTAAAACAATTCATTAAATAAAATTTGTTCAATAAATTCTAAAAATACTCGAGTAATTTCTTTCATAAGAGGTATTTGCGGAAAATTATCAAACCGATAACTTTGACAAAGGAATAACTAATGTCTAAATTTTTTTACAATTTTAGATGCATTATTCCTTCAATCTATTGGAAGAGATTACAAAGAAATATTTGTAATCGCCTTTGGATTTATACAGGTAAATCAAAAACGTCTAATACGATGTTTATGTGTACATGTGTGTAATGACTGACGGTTCAATTATTGTTTTTAATATAATAAAAATTTTCATTAATTAAATTACATATTTTGAATGTAATATCTTCGCATTATTATTATATTTTTGTTAACACTGGTAGGCACCAAAATACTCCCTGTAAAAATAATGGTTGATTCTTATAGATTTGACGTTATTAAATCTGAATATGGCACTGAAATTGCTCTATTACGTACCATTTTTAGATAGAAGGGCTTACTTTTAAAATTAAGGTATTTTTATATCTTGCTAAAACATAAGTGAAAATTGTGTAAATGTGTATAATGCTATCTAAATTAACAATAAACAAATGTATATAAAACATTATCCGAGTTACAGTAGCAAAAGAGATGAAAATATGTTAGTGGATACTGCTGGACACGAAAGAGGGGGGGCGGGGGTGTAAACACGAAAAGAAAAAAATGCACGACACAAATATCAACAAAGTATATTTTCATGATATATATTTTTTTTGATTTGTTATCTAAAACAATGAAAATACTTTCATGATTTCAATTTTATCTAGCATTGCAAATTAAATAATAATTCTTTACTATTTGTTATTATTAAAAAACGTTTTTTTTTTTCTTTTTTTTTTTTTTTTTGAAAAAGGGTACATGCTAAGGCGATTTGGATGTCATATTTAGACTTAGGAGTATTAGATCTGTACAATTCACATATTTGCTTTGCAGGGAAGAAAAAGTTTTATTTATTTATTTATTTATTTATTTATTTTTTGTCGACCGGTACAATCTAAAAAAATATTCAATTTAGATTGAGTCAAACAAAATAAATGATATTGTTTTATTTTGATTTTAAGCTTTCTTTTTAAGTTATGCGCATACCTTTTTAAAAAAAAACAATCACACTTTCATTTTGTTTTTCCCCCTTACAGTTTATTTTTAAGTACGTCAATTCATCTCTAAGTGAAGGTCACTGCCAATGTCAAGGCATTAACTTGTTTGATATCTTTCACCATTTCTTGACATATTTTTATGCCTTTTTTTGAAATGTTGCGTCATAAAATCCATCGTCAAGCAATTTGTCGTTTTTTTCACTAGATCTACAATGAGCGACGAACATATTTTTTCAAATATTAAATAGAAAAAGGCAGGGGAATACCTTAATTGCATCAAAGCTTTAAAATAATTTTGAAAACTGTTAACTGTTTCCCATTAAATTTCCCATTAATTTTCCAGCTGGTTCCCATTAACTGTTTCCAATTAGCAAACTAAACTTTGTTAAATGATACTTCAAGCAGTTGTGGTTTGTATTTGTTATATATGATCCCTTTTGAAATAGATATTTGAAAATTATGAAATAGTTTTTGAATAATAGTGCTGAACAATGTTTATCCATATCCATATTAATATATCCATTAAAAACTAAATTACAATGAATTTTATCTGATAAATTATTTATACATGTTTTTAAGACTATCTAATGATATTTAATAATTCATTGCAAATTGTAATATTATTTATGGTTTGTATATAAATAAAATAGTTTTACAAATTTTGACGATACAATTTGTCCTCGCTTCTCCACCCCAAAACTATAGTATTTGTACGGTTCAAAAAGCTCGTTTTTATTCTCAAATAATTGCTAATCCATCTGCATAAATTTGCAGTTTACTGACAACTATTATTAACTGCTTTTCTTCATTGCTACTGATGAAGAAATTACGTTATGCTAAAATTCATAAACTATACTATGATGAAGATATTTGATATAAAAGCTGAGTTATAAAATTATTATTATAACGCATTAGATTATGTTTTAAACAAACTACACAAGGAAATTCAAAATAATTAGTCTTATTCCAGTAGAAAAAAATTATTTAAACATAATACAGAAGGAAGATGAAAGGTTTTGCTTTCTTCATAATTGTTCTGTGTTCTTTTGGTCAGAAAGGCAGCATTCAAGCAATAGTCCATTTAACGCCGGACTTTTGTAGGCTGTTCGTAATCACAGATGCCCTCCATACGTATTAAGTTATATACATGAGCCACATCTGTGTAAAATCCCAAATAACTACTGCCTATAACCAGTGTTTCACCTTTATAGATCAATGTAGTGTAAACAATAATGTATAAAACGTATCATGATTAAATTTGAAAAGAATTATGGTATTTTTTCATACAATTATCTCTCTAATCTAAAAAAAAAAGCAAGTAAAGGCTTCTGCCATGGTAATTGAATTTATTGTGATCTTTTCAATTTCTCAACTTATCTTGTAAAAACTATTGCTTATAAAAGCATGAACGCTGGTAATTTTATAGAGAAATGTATGATAAACACGTTGAAGTAGACTGTTTCTAATTAGCAGAATTATTTTTAGTGCTATTTAATGTTGAAATTAGTCAAGATTTCTTTTTTTCACGAGTATTTTTAGTTACATAATTTTATAGGATCAAAAACTATGTACAGCAATTTAACCATCTTTGGCAAACATATACTTGACTAAATTGTGGTGTGCAGTGTCTAATTTTTTTTTTTTTTTTTTTTTTTAAATTGTCTAATTTTTTTAGATTTTTTTCTAGTTTTTATTCAAAATTTCATTATCTGAATAGAGATTTAATTCATACTTTGAAATATCCGTTTTTATCTACTGTCGCCAGATTTGAAAAAAGCTCAAATAAAAATATTTTCAAATAATTTTCATTTGAAAAATATATTTACAATGGATATTAAAAAGGAACAAAACTTTAAAATAATGAAAAAATTACGTGCATAAAATATTTAAGAGTGATAAATGTGTCATATTTAAAATGATATATTTAACATGCTTTTCTTATAGCGTCTAAAAGAAAACTTTCCTTCTAGACGTTATAACAGTCCAAGAGGGAGCGACATATTTTATTGATCCATTACATACAAGCTGATTTTCAAATGTGTAATTGTTCTTACTTAATCAATCACAGCCGTCAGCTGTCGCGACAGCGGTGGATGCGGTCTTGCGAAACAAAAAATCCCCCTGGCACAGAAAAATGAATGGCAACCCGAATACAAAAGAAAGCCACTGGTCATGATAATATTATTCAATCTTCCGTCATCGGATAATCCTTTTAAAACGAAGCAAATTAGCATATTTTTAGTGCCTATGGGGTCTGGATGGAGATTGACAAGCATAGCTCGCATAGGGGGCAGAGTTCTCTATAATTTAAATTTAAAAATAAAGAAAAGAGAACGTGATGTCAGATAAAATATAACCAACTTCAAAATTTTATAAAAAATTAAATTTGTAACATTGAACTTAATAGTATTATAAATGACACTTATCAGTCTTAAAGTCTATTTCAGTAGCGGAGCAAAAATAAAAATGCGATTTACTTGTAAAAATTCGACAAATCCGAGCTGTCCTAAATGTAGGACTATGGTAAAGTATATGTTAAAAGTTGCCTCAGCGAGAAAAAAGGAACAGCTTTGCTTTTGAACTTAACAACTATACACAGCACAAGTTTCATTTTTTAATCGCAGAGAAAATATTGATTTTTAGGTAACTCGCGTGATCAAGTGGCGTCACATAAGAAAAACATACAAAATATTGAACTTACTTCCATGCTATTTTAATTTTATTTCTTTGTTTACACAAATTTACTTCAATGGGGGGGAATTTAACCCCCGGAATATTTTTCTACTTTATTTTATAACTCATTTGTAATAAGATATAGAGAAAAAAAAAGAAAAAAAAATACGATAAAAGTTTCTTCTTTTTATTTGCTCTATCGAATGCTAACAAATTATGAAAAAAAGAAAATATATAAATAAATAAAGGTTTAAAATATTAAACTGAGCTAAAAGACATGTTTATAACAGAGAAATAAGAGTGCCATGTTATTTGAAGTGTTAAAAAGGTTTTTTTTTTCATGAAATTTTAGCATTTAGATCAAAATACTGCACTCTCTATAGAACTGTACTTTGATTCAACTCCACATTTCAGTGCGCCATTTCCTTTTGCACAATCTCAGGTATTTTTTTCTGTCATCTAAACACAAGAACCTTACTCTGCTACCAGCGATTGCACTCCTACACCTTTTCCTGCCTTAACCAGTCTCGTTTTGCCTTACTTAGATATTCCTTTGTTAATTTTCTTCAAATTATACTTCAAATTATACTTCAAATTTCTTCATAACCATAGCCTTCTACACTTAACAAAATTGTTATACATTGATTTCTGGATAACTAATCAACTCGTTATGATGTTTTCTTAATTTTATTATGCTTTACTAGCTCAAAAATTGAAAGGTGGCAAAGAATTTTAGCAACTTGATAGCAATCATAAAAAATACTATCCCTCTATATAAGTCCTCATAAAGATACCAAAATATGGCATACAGTGAAACCTCTCTAAGGAGACCACCCATTAGACCATAAAAAATCGGTCTTTCAGAGAGGTGGTCTCTGAATAGAGGTGATGGGTAAAGCAAAGTTTCATGAAAAACATACTACAAAAAAATATATTGAATTAGTTTATTACATGTCTATACAGCTTTAAAGAAGGAATTAACGGTAGTTTGCCTTGATTTTAACAGCTTTTCATTAACAAATTTTATTTATAAACATTCTTTGATCTCTTTAAACAAATTATTTATTTTAGTAGTATCATCTCTAATAGGTATCGAACTTTCTATCAATCTATTGATTTCAACGTGTTTCTTGGCATGAAATAGATAATTAAACCGTTTAAATTAAATTAAATTAAACGGTTAAATTAAACAATTAAACTCTCATGCCAATTTCCTTTCTGATGTTTCATTCTCGTGTGCTCTTAAAACTTTCACTTTGTCTTCCAAAGGTAACACAACTCTCTTAGACATCATCGAAATTGGTGTACTAAGCACACAGCAAGAAAAACACTTCAATGTGAATATGCACTGTGTTATAACTTCCACTGTTAAACAAAACTGAGGTGATAACAAGAAGTGGAAATTTTTCCAAAAAAAGCAACATAATTGAGAAAAACTTGAATCTGCACGAGAGCCAGCTTTTTCCTCGGGGGGGGGGGGGGGGGGAGATTAACTTGATTCGCCAATTCTAAGGAAGTAGACTCAGCTGAGTGTGTTTTCCGGAGAAAATTGGAATTTCAAGATTTCCCCATGCAAATGAAAGTAATCCTACTCTTCGACTCAAAAGTTAAAAAGTGGTCTTTCAGGGAGGGAAACGAGGAATAGTGGTCCTTTAATGGAGGAAAATTAACATTGAGCATATAGTAAAAAATTATAGACCATAAATAAACGGTCTTTATGAGAGGTGGTCTCCTTATAGAGGTGGTCTTTCAGGGAGGTTTCACTGTATATATTTTTTAATCCTACCCTAGCTTTGATTGACACATTACCAAATAAAATTGAATCTGTCTGTCACTCCAAACATTCATATGCATTGGCTACATTCAAGAAAAAGTACTTCACATCACCCTAAACAGATTTTAATAGCCTTTTCTGATTATTTGGCTATAACTTTTGATAAAATAATTATAACTGAACAAACTGTGTTGCATGATATTTCTGATTAAATTATCTTTCCAGTGGTACATAGCTTTTATGATATTACTAAGAAATATTTTTTGTTATGAGCCACCAAACTTCAAAAAGCATTTTTCCCAAAAGTTGTCCACAATTTTGGCCACCACTGTATATATGTATTTTTACGATAAAAGAGTCACGGGATTTGGCTACTTTTTTACACGAGATGTTTTTGATGGGATTTCATTTATTTTTCTAATTAGTCTTCTTTTTCTTGACTTTGGGTTCTTTTTAGACATCGTCCACTGTCCCTATTATTTAAAGGTACCAAAAATTTGTAGCTTTAATTCTGTTTGCAAAGTCCTTTAGATAGAAAGAAGTTTTAGGTTCCTGGGCAACTCAAGCACTAAGATATTGGGAGGGGAGTGTATTAAAGCACTCTCAGTTGCTTCCAGGAAAGATGTTAACGATATGAGGTAATACACGCAGCCCTAGATACTTAATATTTGGCATAAAGATAGTGTTTAGGATACAAAGAAAGACAAAATTAAAAAATCCGGAAAATTCCAACACATCGAACTAGTTTCGATTTTCTTTTCGAAATTTTCTATTTTTCTATTTTTTTTTCGAAATTTCCTGATTTTTTCTTTCTTTTCCTCGAGTCTTAAACACTACCTTTATGCTAAACTTCAAGTTTCTAGGACTACAAAATCAAATTATTTTCGATATTTCGATTTTTTCGATTTTTTTATTCAATTTTCGAATTTTTCAAATTTTTCTTTTTTCTAATCCTAAACACTACCTTTATGAAGAATTTTAAGTTTCTAGGGCTACTAGCAGAGTTGGGCAAAATACATCCAAAAATCCTTTTTGATACAAAATACAAAATATATTGGATTTAGAGTCCGAAATACAAAACATTTTTCGAATTTAAAAATTTCTAAATACAAAATACATGTATTTTCAAAATACATTTAAAATACAAAATATATTAAAAAAAATTTTTTTTAGAGTCTACTAAATCAACACAAAGTGCTTTTGCAAAATTATTTAAATTTTCGGAAATTATAAATTTCTAAAGAAAAGAAACAAAACTGATGACGAAAATAAATCAGTCTATGAAAGAACAATTATATATAATAAACGAATAATATTTAGAGGTAAAATTTAACTATCTATATGGAAATATAATGAATGTAATTCAGTTTTCTATATCCCGTTGACTACCAACTTTCGCATGCGTATTACTTCTAGTAGTCAAAGGCGACTATTTTTTTTTAAATTATTTTTCCTACTACTATTTTCAACCAATAATCTAAATGGTAAATTTCTACTAGAAATAAATGTCGAAGATTATTATATGGAAATAGTAGTAAAAAAAAAAAAAAAAAAAAAAAAAAACAGTTGTCTGAGGAACAGTCAAGAACCCACCGGTGTAAAAACAAAATTTGGTATTCGAAGGGTTAAAATATAAAGATTATGTGTTATGAAGATAAAAAAAGAATCTACAATGGATAATAAAAAAAATGTTGCGATTGTTGTTGATCTGCGATTTAAGTCCAACGCTCTCAAATCTTGAGAAATGTATTTTGAGTATTTTGAAAATGCAAAATACTTGGGAAAAGCATTACAAAATACATTACCAAAATACTTTAGTTTATCAGTATAAGATACAAAATACAAAATAAAAATGTATTTTAAAAAAAGTATTTCAAATATACATATATTTTCGATACTATGCCCAACTCTACAAAATAGAATTATTTTCAAAATTTCGAATTTTTTCGAATTTTTGATTTGTTTTTTTCGAATTTTCTAGATTTTTTTAATTTTTTTTTTCTTTTTATACCCTAAACACTACCTTTATGCCAAATTTCAAGTTTCTAGGACTACGGGATGTACCTCAAATTGTTGATGTTCGGTGTGTGAGTAAGTTTCAAAAAATGGAAACTTCGAGTTCATATATCATCTGAACTAGAAAAGAATGAAACGTGAAATTTGAACATTTGGACCCTTTGGCAAAGTACTCTAGATAGACGAAGTTTCAAGTTTTTGGGATACTCCTGCGCGAATGTACGGAGGGAGGGGGGGGGAAGTGCCCTGAGTTGCTTCCTGAAAAGGATACTTACGGCTCTGCTTTCTCGACTTGGAGGCCACATAATAAAACATAAATCATACTAAACAAAATTTTAGATTATTTCTAAACAAATTTAGTCCTTATTCAGGTTGGTTCACTCAAAAAATCTCATTAAAGAGGGGAAAAATCAGCGCAAAGTCAAATTCTTTATAAATGTAACTTTGATTCGCAGAATTTATGTCTTAAGAGCAACATTACTTTAAAAAATTCTTATTTGATTAATGATTTTTTTCCCTTACAGGTAGTGGTATTAATTAGTGATGGGCTTGCCACCAGAGGTGGTGATCCTATAAACACAGCAGCTAAATTAAAAGAAGAAGGAATACAAATATTTTGCTTCGGGGTTGGCCGTTATATACGTACAGAGTTGGAAAGTTTAGCAAGCAATTTGCAGAATGTATTCGTTTGCAAAGGATTCAAAGAATTCAAACGTCTTGCTAGAAAAATCAGAGGAGGTAATATGCATATTAATATATTAGTTTCTGTGAAATTTTAGATAAAAATATTCCTGTAGTTGCACATTTATTTTCAGTTTATATCTTATTTATTTTCAGGTTATATGTGTGCCTGCAACACATTTTTTTAAATATTCATTTTGAGTTTAACATATGTTACTCACACGTTTAATTAGATGCTTTGATTCTACTCTAATATGTTTATTTATCAAATAATGTTTTTTATTTTTTCTGCATGCTCTTGCGGTATTTTTTTCTTAGTATTTTAGATATTACAAGCCCGTATCTTAAGTTCTCAACATGAAATTCTTCACTTTATTAATGTTTTGTATTTCGCATGGCTACTATCTTATTCCCCAAGTTTCAACTATACTATTCATTAAAAATAGATATTTGTATCTATCAAATTATGGTCCATTTCAGCAGCACCCCTATCAGATAAATAAACGTGGTTCTGCCTACTGCATATGTAATAAACTTTCAACTTTATTACATTATATTCTAGAATGCCATTAAACTACTCATTTTCACGTCAGAAAAATGACATCCATATCTTTAAAAGATTGGTTTTAATAGCTCCTGGATTGCCAGTTTTCCTGCATCGAAATCGCAAATGGTATCAATATAATTCAGATTAATAAACATATTTTTCAAAAAACTTTTTCTTCATCCTTTTTAACTTTCTATACTCTCCTTTTGGTTACCCACAATATGGTACTGTTACTTTGATATGTAATGTATATTATATATTGATGTGTTTTTTAGAAGTATATATTAGTATAGTCTCTTCTTACGTTGATAAAAATGTTGTTTTTTATTCATCTTGGTTTTAGTTAATTAAATTGTAACATGTGTGTCCTTCTACGGTTTACACTAAAACTGTAAACTGTAAAATTGATATTACACGAGGCGTCAAAGTTGCCGTTACTTTCGAGCGTCACATTGTTAACCCATGGCTTCAAAATAATTGCTCAAAAAACAAGCAATTTTTATTGTTGGTTGAGCAATTTTGTCGCTACAGCGTTCGTTTGATGACATTGGTCCGTCTAAAGGAATAAGGACCAATATCGCGTGAAACAGTCAATGAATTGTAATGCTGAGTTCGAGGAGAGTAGGATGTATTCACTCGGCCGCTTTTTTTTAAGACGACCGTTAAAAACTTAACGGTAACACGTTCTGTTCTTCTATTGTAAATAATATTATTTTAAAGTAGCAATCTATAACTTAATCAATCAAAATGGTGTGATCACTGCAAGAGTTTCTTCAGCATAAGGACGACACCTCCTTTCACATTAATGCTATTAATGCATATTAAATATTGTTGCATATATAGATCTATGTTGTCTTTCCCATATCTTCAGTTGTTTAAGGGAAAATAGTTTATTATTATTATTATTATTTTGTCGCTAGGAAATGTTATTCATAGTCTTATGAAGTAGTACATGTGTAAATTTATATAAATAACTGTAGCTTTTTCTTTTTCGAAAGTAATGTGAATTCAAAAGCTTTGTGTGTATATGTTACGGTCAATATGATTAATCCGGTCATTATTAATAATAACCGGTTATTATTAATAATGGCCGGACATAAAAGCCAGTTATTATTAATAATAATTGCGGTCATTATTAATAATGACCGGATTAATCATATTGACCGTAACATATATATTGTTTTCAATGTCAACAAGTTATTCCACTTTTTAAACCTATAATAAAACATATTATAACGCATTGCGTTTGCTAATATAGATATATAAAATATCATACAGATCCCCATGAATTATCTTGGTCCAGTCAAACAACCACGCCGAATTGTGATCATCTTTGTAACAGCATTTACAAAGGAGACCCTAATGACCCTGGCTGTTGTGATCCAGATGCTCGATGTTCTTGTGCTCTGCTATCCGGAGTCCACACGTGTGTCTGCAAAACTGGATATTATGGCCTTTCTGGTCTCATTGGAAACTGTAAAGGTATTTTTGTTTTATACGAACTCAAACAAAAATTTTAAACCGCAATATCTAATTGCAAATGAATATTAAAATTTTATTTTCGAATACATTATAAAGTTATTTAAGAGATTGATTGAAATTTCATCCATTGTATACAAGCGATGATCATGTGCAGTTAAATCAAACTTGGATTATTAGTATATTGGCTTACATTATATATATTTCCTTCACTTTATAGCTGAAACATATTTTCTTCTTAGTGCCCAAATTTACTTGTCTGTGAGTGTATCTGCGAAGTAATTTTGTATTTATACATTTTCATGCATTTATAAAAATTAACTATGTCTTTGCTTGTTTCAGATATATATTTAAATATGCATAGATTATTTTATTAAGTATACACATACATCCCTCTAAGTATAGACCGTATATAATTAATTTGAAATTAAAATCACTTTACAAATATTATTTCCTAATTTAAAACTTTAGCATAATAGTACAAGCTTGACATTTTAGAATGTGATTTATAGCAGTAACATTGAAAGGTCGATTTTTTTGGAGGAGGGGGCGGGAATGCTAGTGTTATTTTGTATTGTTCCCATTTTACAGCTTGTCCAAGAGGAACTTTCAAATCAAAACTAGAACCTTCTAAGTCTTGTACACCTTGCCCCCCGGGTTCTACAACAGCTGATATTGCAAGTACAAAATTGAGTGATTGTTACTGCAAAGAAGGATATGTAGGTGACCCATCTAAAGGAATTCCTTGCAAAGGTAAGATTTTCCATATTACACATGTATTAACTTTATAGTCATTTTTTATACAAAAGACTTTTCAAAAGTCATTCAAGCGGTTTATAACAAAGTGTTTTTATATCTTTATAAATTTCAAGGATAATTTATGTATGTGTTAACGCATGTATATAAGTCTGTGTATATATGCACACTGCAAAAAATAATTGTTGATTTTACAGTATAAAACTGGCACCCCAGCTGCCTGTATTATACCGTAAAATTAACAGTATTAAACAGTAAAATAAGCAGTAATACGCTACCGTGCAAGCAGTAATACGCTACCGCGCATGCGCGGTAGCGTATTACTGCTTGCACGGCAGCGTATTACTGCTTATTTTACTGTTTAATACTGTTAATTTTACGGTATAATACAGGCAGCTGGGGTGCCAGTTTTATACTGTAAAATCAACAATTATTTTTTGCAGTGCAACGGTGTATCAAAAAGTTTCAGGACTATCTCTGTTAACAAAAAATGCGTACCTTTGAAAAGCATCATTTTTAAAATAAACATGTTGTGCAGCTATGCACTAGCCCTAGCATTCCTTCCACTATTATAATAGCCACATAAAAGTCACTTCGGTGCCACACTATTTTGTGATTTGCAATCGATATCAGCGACGATGTGAAAACATTGATTTATGAATTGCATCTTCATCATCGGATTGGAAGATGTCTAAAATATGGTGAGTAGGAATTGAAAACTTATGGTTGACCAGAAACTGACAAACGATGAGAGCTGAATGTTAGAGTTCATTGTAGTCAAGAAGAATATGTGTAACATATATCATTATTCGTACGTCACAGATTCGACCGCATGTTCAACTTTTCGAAGGTCGTTTTAAAGCAAAATTCTGTTGTGTAATCGAAGACTATCTTTCTGTCTTATCAGGATTCAATTTACTATAGCTGCGAAAGCAACCTTGAACTGCCCTCTATTAGGGCTCTACAGAGCTCCTCCGGAACCTTTTTGGTGTACTCTTGTATGCATGGGTAACAAGATGTGTACACAAACCGATTTCAATTGGAAATGGTTAGTATACACATTGCATGTTTTTATCTTCAACGAATTTAATTGCTATTGTTTCATTCTATTGAAATACAGAATTATAACTTACATTTATCTTCTAAAAATAAATTGCATTTTATTTAATGAATTTATAATTATTTTTAGAAATTAAAAAAATAATTAATTCAATTAAATTTAAGACCATAACGTAGTTTAATTTGTAAAACAAAATAAACTTCAATGATCATGAAAAATTTGTGTTGTTAATACCAGTATATTAATTTGAAGCGGTTGACTGTCCACCTCTTCAAATTCCTACAAACGGTTACCTCTTGGGCCAGTGCGATACTTCATACGGATCAACCTGTCATTTTATGTGTAAAGATGGATATGAATTGGAAGACACTCTCAGTGACGTGCGAATTTGCCAAAGTAATGGTGCATGGAGTGGGACGACAGCAGTATGCAGAGGTAAATAGTATTGGAGTATTAGTTTTTTAAATAAGACAGTTTTTGAGATAATTGGAAAACAAAGTTTACTTTAAGATTAAGTGGAATAAAATTTTACATCGCATTACGAAAATCTATTGTAATAAAATCGCAATGTCGATCACACTTCCTATAAAAATCCATAAAATTACGCCTGAAAATCATGGTGGATTAACATTTGGCTTACTATCATTTTTTAACGGTTTTAATTGGAAAAACCCTCTTATCTGCATTTCGAGTTCAGCTATTGCTTTTCTGTCTCAGTTTTCAAGAAGAAATTCCTTAAAAATAAAATCTTAAAAAAAAAAAAAGCATAACTTAAAATTATCTTGATAGATAATAGGGCTTAATGCGAAAAAACTAATTGACTTTTATTCATCTGAATAATCTTCAAAATCCATAATGTATAATTTCCGAATAAAAATGGGATTTTTTGTAAAGTTTTTTTTTATTATCATGCAATACTTTCTATGTATTGTTTTAGAAAATATAATGATAATTTAGTAAATAAATTTAATATTTTGAGTTTTTCTTGACCAGTATTTCATAGGCTTCTTCCTAATATTTTATAAAATAATTAAATAACATAAATACTATTAACACACATTCAAGTCCGCCTAATGTGCTATTCGTTAAAGGAATATCTCTTTTAATGTGATGCAGTCTGATTGTCCCGAAGCATTCTAATTGACTTCCATGGTTATTAACAAATGGCTGGAGGGACTTTAAAAGGACTCCCGGGTGAAGTTATTTTTAATTCTATAAAAGTAAAAGTTTTTACATTTTTGAGATTTAAAACCAATTTTAGAAAGTTTTCTATGTGCTTCTTCAGAGTTTCATTTTGTTGAAAATTTAAATTCTAGGATTATAATATTTAACCCGTCCGGGGACAATGGGTGCATATATGCACCCTCAAAAAGTGCTTACAGCGCTTGAGTTGGAAACCAGTTAAAAATAAAAGTAAAATTGATTTTATTTAATTACGACATTTTCGTGATTTATAAAGTTAAGTCAAATAATTAACCAAAAGTGATGCCAAACAAATAAAATTCGTGTAAAAGATGCTGGTCCTGAACGGGTTAAAGGTGTTCCTACGCTTACCCATACCTACATACAACTACGCCATTTAAATTGTTTCAATTATGTGTTTTAATTGTAGGTAATTGCTTAAAGTAGTTTTAAGCGGAACACCTTTTTCTGAGCAAAATGCAAAATGACAGTGAATTAAAATAAAAACGAGCAGGGAAGACCAAGCTATGCTCGGTCAACATTAGCTTTGAGTTCAAATATCATGACCCATCACCAAAATGACCCACTAATCAAATTTCCTAGAACTTGTGACCAAGCCCAATTGTCTTCTCGTGCCCGAAACTCATATAATATAAAATTTAGTCAAAATTGTCTGAGCCGTTTTTTCGATAAAATTCGCTTGACCAACAGTGACCCAAAAATGACCCACTAATCGAATTTTCTCGAGCATGTGACCTAGCTTAATGATTTTCTCGTGCCCAAAAACCGTAGGATACAAAATTTAGTTCTAATCGTCCGAGCCGTTTTTAAGATAAAAATAGCGTAACTCCTAACGACCCATGACCAAAATGACCCACTAATCGAAATTTCTCGAACATATGACCTAGCCCAACTGTCTTCTCGTGCCCGTAAACAATGGGATGCAAAATTTAGTCTAAATAGTCTGGACCGTTTTTTTAGATAAAATTAGCTTGACCCATAGTCACCCAAAAATGACCCACTAATCGAATTTTCTCGGACATGTGATCTAGCCCAATGATTTCCTCGTGCCCGAAACTCGTAGGATAGAAAATTTAATCAAAACCGTTAGAGCCGTTTTATTAGATAAAATTAACTTGACCCGCGTTGACCCCAAGATGACCCACTAATCGAAAGTTCTCGAACATGTGACCCAGCTCAATAGTCTTCTTGTGCCCGAAAATGGTGGGATACAAAATTTAGTCAAAATCGTTTGAACCGTTTTTAGATACAATTAGCTGGATTTTGACCCATGATGACCCAAAATGACCCACTAATCAAATTTTCTGGAACATGCGATCTAGCCCAATGGTTTTCTGGTGCCTCAAAACGGTGGGATATAAAATTTCGTCAAAATCGTTTGAGCCGTTTTTAAGATAAAACTTGCATATATATAACCACACACACACACAAGATTTGCTCGCATTCTAATATATGATAACTACGCGCCTGCTTACTGCAGATAAAGCTGACTGGCAACAATTATCTAGTTCTGTTTTAAAAATAATAATTCTCAGTACGAAATTATAAAAAAATTTCATGATTGAAAGTTGTTATATGCTTAAAACAAGACAAGTTTTAGACTAAATATTAGGTTGTAACGAAAGTTTCCGCCACAGCTAATGTCGTCTGCGCAAACAGTTCGCATTGACGTGTTTGCTCATATTTTGTCAAACGGTTTTTTGAATTCGAAAGAAAGAGAAATGTTTTAGAAGACTGTGTTGTGAAATTTGTAACAAAAATATCAATACCATTAAGTACAAGGTGTCTGAAATGGAACTATCATGCTACCAGATTAGAATCATCATTTACTTCCAGTTCTGTTGCAAAAAGTCATCTACAGAATGTCACCGAATCATGCGTATAGCTTTAGGTCCAAGTTTCTTGCTCGAAGAGTTTGAAAAACTACCAAAACTTTGGCAGATAATCATAGATTTGGCTGGTGATTACTACCAGCACTAAAGGTACTGCTTTCATGTTTTTTTCCCTAACTTTACTAGGAACTTTTTTTGGCGCAAAACTTTTGTTAAATCTGATATTTCAACAATAAATCTGCATAGGTGAATTAAAAATTATATATTTTTCCATTGCAGAAGTCCGGTGTAATCCTTTAAAAGTGCCAAAGCATGGACACATGGGATGCGAGCAGCATCCATTGACCGTTGGTAAAAAATGTTACTTCAAATGCAACAAAGGTAATGTCTTAGAAGGATCTAATGAGAGAACTTGTACTTCAAGCAAAATGTGGACAGGCATTGAAACCAAATGCATCCGTAAGTAACAATATCCAAAAATTTATTTGCTAAAAAAATATTATCATAATTTTTATATGATAAATGTACTTTAAATTTATCTTACTTAAAATAACTTTATTTAACCTTACTTTGACTTTAAATAAAAATTACTTTTTAATATTTTTCAGTATACTGGTTTCTCTAAATTAAAGAAAATTTGCACAAGTAACCACAATCCGTTCAAAAATAAGTCAATAAAGATAATTTGAGCATGTTGTTAAACTTTAAAGTTGCTGAACAAAATCTGGAGGCACGGCAGTGCCTCCACCAAGTCGAGAAAGCACAGCCGTAAGCATCCTTTTCTGGAAGCAACTCAGGGCACTTTTGACCTTCCCCCATATCTCTGTGCAGGAGTTTCACAAAAATCTGAAACTTCGTTTTTCTAGAATATGTGGCAAATAAGCAGGGATGAGATTTCTCCGCTTTTTTGCATACCAGTATAATCTTACAGAAAATGTTGTTTTATATAATTGGAACATTCTGCGATTTAAGAGAACAACGTTTTCTCTAAGATTATACTGGTATGCAAAAAAGCGGAGAAATCTCATCCCTGCAAATAAGACAAAAAATTAAAATTTCACGTTTCTGCCTTTTCTAGTTCAGACGACATATGAACTCAAAGTTTCGAATTTTTGTCACTCAATCACCCACACACTCACGCGTCATCAAAA
This sequence comes from Maratus michaelseni, assembly GCA_963931845.1. Taxonomy (NCBI): domain Eukaryota; kingdom Metazoa; phylum Arthropoda; class Arachnida; order Araneae; family Salticidae; genus Maratus; species Maratus michaelseni. The sequence continues at coordinate 132,892,697 of OZ007587.1, forward strand.
AGATTAGGTAGATCCCGTAGGCCTAGAAACTTGAAATTTGGAATAATGGTAGTCTTTAGGATACAAAGAAAGAAAAAATTATAAAATCCAGAAAATTCGATTAAAAAAACATTCGAAAATTCGACAAATTCCAACAAAATTGAAGATTGAAAATAATACGATCTTGTAGTCTTAGAAACTTAAAATTTGGTGTGAAGGTAGTGTCCTAGCATTCAGAAAAAGAAAACATCAAAAACACAAAAAAATCGAAAATAAAATAAAAAATTGAAAAAATCGAAAATTTTTTTGAAAATAATCAGATTTTGTTGCGTTAAAAAATTCAGAATTGGAATAAAAGTAGTATTTAGGATACAGAAAAAGAAAAAAATTAAAAAATCCAGAAAATTAAAAATAAAAAAAAATTCAAAAATTCGAAAATTTTGAAAATAATCAGATTTTGTTGTGCTAGAAACTTCAAATTTGGAATAAAGATAGTATTTAGGATACAGAAAAAGAAAAAAGGAAAAATCCAAAAAATTCGAAAAAAAAAAAAAAAAACCCTCAAAAATTCGAAAAAAATTGAAAAAATGAAAATAATTTGATCTTTTAGCCTTAGAAACTTAAAATTCGGCGGAAAGGTAGTGTTTGGAATTCAGAGTAAAGAAAAATTAAAAACACAATAAAAATCGAGAATAAAATTAAAAAATCGAAAAACATCGAATATTTGAAAATAATTCTATTTTGTAGCGCTAGAAACTTGAAATTTAGAATAAATGTAGTATTTAGGATTAAAAAAAAAAAAGAAAAAAAATCCAGAATATTCGAAAAAAAAAATTCGAAAAATACGAAAAAAGTTGAACAAAAAATGAAAATAATTTGATTTTTTTAGCCTTAGAAACTTTAAATTTTGCGTAAAGGTAGTGTTTGGAATTCAGAATAAAGAAAAATTAAAAACACAATAAAAATCGAAAATTAAATTAAAAAATCGGAAAAATCGAAAAACATCGAAAATTTGAAAGTGATTTGATTTTGTAGCACTTGAAACTTGAAATTTAGAATAAAAGTAGTATTTAGAATAAAAAAAAAAAAGAAAAAATTAAAAAAATCCAGAAAATTCGAAAAAAAAATCAAAAATTCGAAAAAATTGAAAAAATGAAAATAATTTGATCTTTTAGCCTTAGAAACTTAAAATTCGGCGTAAAGGTAGTGTTTGGAATTCAGAATAAGGAAAAATTAAAAACACAATAAAAATCGAAAATAAAATTAAAAATCGGAAAAATCGAAAATAAAAAAAAAAATCCAGAAAAATTGAAAATTTGAAAAAAATTGAAAAAAAAAATTGAAAAAATGTTTGATTTGTTGGAATTTTCTGGAATTTTAAATTTTGTATCTGGAGGCACTGCCGTGCCTCCGCCAACTCGAGAAAGCACAGCCGTAAGCATCCTTTTCTGGAAGCAACTCAGGGCACTTTTGACCTCCCATATATTTGCGCTGGTGTATCTCAAAAACCCGAACCTTCGCTTTTCTAGAGTATGTGGACCAAAATTTAAATTTTCATGTTTCTGCCTTTTCTAGTGCAGACGATATATGAACTCAAAGTTTTGATTTTTTGTCACTCACTCACTCAACTCTCACGCGTCAGCAAAAAGATTAGGTAGATTCCGTAGCTCTAGAAACTTGAAATTTGAAATAAAGTTAGTGTTTAAGATACAAAGAAAGGAAAAATTATAATATCGAGAAAATTCGAAAATAAACATTCGAAAATTCAACAAATTCCAACAAAATTGAAAAGTGAAAATAATACGATCTTGCAGTCTTAGAAACTTAAAATTTAGTGTGAAGGTAGTGTTTAATATTCAGAGAAAAAAAAAACATCAAAAACACAATAAAAATCGAAAATAAAATTAAAAAATTGAAAAAATCGAAAAAAGTCGAAAATTTGAAAACAATCCAATTTTGTTGCGCTAGAAACTTGGAATTCGGAATAAAGGTAGTATTTAGGATAGAGGAAAAGGTAAAATTAAAAAATTAAAAAAATTAAAAAAAAAAAAGTCGAAAAAAAAATTGAAAAAATGAAAATAATTTGATTTTTTAGCCTTAGAAACTTAAAATTCGGCGTGAAGATACTGTTTAGGATTCAGGATAAGGTAAAATGAAAAACACAATAAAATGCGAAAATAAAATTAAAAAATCGAAAAAATCGAAAAATAAGATAAGTTTCAAAATGATTCAATTTTCATTTCGCGAGAAACTTAAATAATAAAAACACAACAAAAATCGAAAAAAAAAAAATCTAACAAATCCAAAAATTTGAAACTAATTCGATTTCTAAGAGCTAGAAACTTGAAATTTGGAACAAAGGTAGTATTTAGGATACGAAAAAAGAAAAATAATAATAATAAAAAAAATCTGGAAATTTCGAAAAAAATATTGAAAATTCCAAAAATTGAAAAAAAAAATAGATTTTGTAGCTTTAGAAATTTAAAATGCGGCGTTAAGGTAGTGTTTAGGATACCGAAGAAGAAAAAATTAAAGCACAGTAAATTCGAAAAAAAAAATCAAAACTTCGTAAAAGATCAAAAATTTGAAAATAGTTTGATTTTGTAGCGCTAGAAACTTGAAATTTGGAATAAAGGTAATATTTAGGATACAAAATAAGGAAAAATTAAAAAAAATCCGGAAAATGAGGAAAAAAATTTCGAAAAAAATAAAAAATTGAAAATAATTCGATCTTGTAGTCTTAGAAACTTAAAATTTGGTGTAAAGGTAGTATTTACGATTCAATAAAAGGAAGAATTAAAAAATTTGTAAACTTCGATATTAAAATCGAAAAATCTAAATTCGTAAACAATTCGATTTTGTAGTGCTAGAAACATGAGTTTTAAGATAATTGTCCTATCAGCTAGTACACCTCCCCTAATTGTTTTATGTTATTTTCCCCGGATTATACTTTTCTTATCTTTCGTTTGCGAATTTCGTTATAGAAAAGTTCCGCTATAGACTGGCTACGTTATGGGCGGTTTCTTTATAGACATGTTTGTTTTCTTTCACTATTTAATGTGCATATGAAATATGGATTGTTAAATGATATTAGCCCAACAAAAATTTTCACAGCTCCCCCTCCCCTCTCGACATTACTGGCTGGTTATGGCTTGATAGTCCTTTCTAAATAAAATCATGGTGACACTAAGATTATCTTGATTTATCTCTAAATTGAACCTAAATGATCCTAAGAAGGCGGATCAAAGAATTACTATATTGGCATTACAGTCAGGAAACTTAGAAGTAAAATCGAAATATCAATAAATTTATAAAAAGTCGAAAGTTTTACAATAATTAGATTTTGTAGTACTATAGAAGCTTGACATTTGGCAGAAAGGTAGGGTTTAGGATACAAAGTAAGGAAACAGTTAAAAATCCGGAAATAAAACAAACAAAAAATATCGAAAAATCGAATATAATTTGATTTATTGGAAATTTCCGGAAACTTTTTTGAATTTTGGAAACTTTTGGAAATTTTTTGGAACCTGTAAATAATAGGGACAGAGTGTGAAGAGAGAGCATAGCGAAAATCAGTGGATGATCTCCAAAAAGAACCCAAAATCAAGAAAAGGAGGATTACTTACAAAAAGAAGTGAAATCCCATCAAAAACGTCACCTATAAAAAATGCAGCCAAGTCTCGTGATTCTTTTACCGTAAAAAGTTTGAGATCGTGTAAAGCCAAGTTTAACTATCTTATTAACTCTGAAATTTTCATTCACAAATCACTCCTAGTCTCTACATCTCTAGTTAGTTATTATTTTGTGACTTGGTAATTACGTAGCACGAGAATGTGATGTATATAATTAGTCTTAATCAAATAATTCCATCCCATCCCATAACATATTAAGATGTAATAACTTCCCTGTGCATATTTAATTAGCCTTAATGAAATTATCCCAGCCTATGCCATAAAATAGCAAGTGTAACAACTTTCCTGTGCTGCGTAATTGCCAACTCATAAAATAATAATTAATTAAAGATGTAGAGACTAGGAGTGATTTGTGAATGAAAATTTCGGAGTTAATAAGATAGTTAAACTTGGCTTTACACGATCTCAAACTTTTTGCGGTAAAAGAGTCACGAGACTTGGCTGCATTTTTTACAGGTGACGTTTTTGATGGGATTTATATTTACTCAAACCTGTTGAATTTAGTGTATAGAAACGCTAAGCACAGGAAACAAAATGCGAATTAGTCTAATTATTAAAAATATATGGATACCAATGGATGCACCAAATGGAAACTCCAGAAATGTCATCTACTGGAAGATACTAAGGTTCTTGTTTTCATATATATATATATATATATATATATATATATATCTACCCTATATATATAAAATCCTAATGAAACGAATTTGTGAAACGATTTTATGAAACGAATTTATGAAACGATTTTATGAAACGACTGATTAAACGACTGATTTTGTTTCAAGGCTATTTTTAATAAAATATTGAACGCTTGATGGTGAAATTAATACCAATTGTTCATAAAAATCCGCGGATGTCAAAACTGGTAATAGAATTTTGAAATTGGAAATAGTTTTCGAGATATTAATTTTTTTCTAATTTTAATGACATTTCTGTAATGATGGCAACTAATTACTCAGTTTTTTTCTGACAAAAAAGGGAAAAAAATTGAAAAGGATCCCGATAGGGATTATTGATTTCTTTTTATTCGTCATTTTCAAATTGAAATTGAATTTATCTTTTATTTCAATCGATAATGAAGACAAGATTGTGATTAAATTATGTTTTTCAGGAAAATTTGAAAAAAAAAATCGCATTTCTATCGTAAGGATTCAATCGTCTGTCAGCATTTAATTTAATTTATAAACTGAAAATATTTTGAATAAATTCGTCCAAATGACGTCATTTAGGTAAACGCAAAAGAAAGGGAGGAAAAGGAATTAATAGTAATTATTATTTACTGATATCATTTTGTTATTTTTTTGTAAAATTTAACTAAACGAATTTATAAAATCATTAATTCGGATATTTGAAACTAATATATAAAATAATATTTGCCCAACTGAACGGAAGAATAAAATATCCTGCTTGGTTTTTTCCGCCAAGCTTTTTAAAAAAGCGTCAAGACCCCTATAATAGAAAAGCACCAAAAGTTCACTGGGTTTATTTTCATAACTTTTGGCAACAAATCTATGTATATTAACGAATCTATCCCTTTTTGAAGCTCGAATTACGCCAAACCTAAAAGCAAAGGATCCTATAATAGAAAAGTACCCGATTTTCTTATGGACAATATTCAAGTGACAGAACATGGTGTAAAATTACCGCGGATAGCAAATTTGTTTAAATATCTCATCAATTGATGCCGAATAAATGCAGGCACATGCATGCACAAAATATTTAATTAATTTTGTATGATAAATAATTATTATAAAATTCGTATATACATATTAATTAAAAAAATAATTTACATATTTAAAATAACATGAAAATATGCAGGATGGTGCACTAAAATAGAGAGAAAATTAAAACCTGTTACTGAAAATGTCTATAACATAGTACTTTTCAATACCGTGGTTCTTAACGTTATTCACAAGTAGATGGAATTTTTCTCATCCTTAAACGCAAAGGAAGAATAGAATAGAGATTGTTGTTATAAAAGTCCGAGAGGTAGTCACAATTTAAACCTAACCATTTTATACAAGCTGGTTTTCAAGTAGTAATTGATTTTACTTATCAATCCCGAAAACAGTTGTCAGTTGTCGCAACAGCTGTGTATGAGGCCATGATAATCGAAAAATGTCCCATTAAAATGTTAAAAGCATGGCAACACAATTATAGATTTACCAATATTTTTAAAATAAAGCACGCTGTCATGTTTTTAGAGGCTTCGAAGTCTGAGCGGGGGTTGGCGAGCGTAGCTCGCAGGGGGTAGGCCCCCTAGTATATATATATATATATATATATATATATATATATATATATATATATATATATATATATATATATATATATATATATATATGAAACAAATTAAAAAAAAATTCGCCATTGGCCTCATTAAAACTATAATTCTGTGTAAATCCCATTATTCTAAATTATTTTCTCGTTCCAGTATTTCGATTGTCAAAATTCCACCGTGCTAAAATAGTTTATTCCAAATTCATTCTCTTAAAAAAATGGCTTTGATCACGGTGTTCTAATAAAATTACGCACTTTTGTTTCATTAAATAAATGCATCCTAGAATTTAATTCTTTAAAAAAACCCCAATCTCCCAGCTAAAAATATTTTACTCTCTTGAAATAACAACCTATATATTTTTAATTATTTTATTTATTTCCCTATTTTTTCTGACAAAATAATATTACTCCTGAAATTATGAAAGTTACTTTAGTCTCAATGTAAAAATTTATCTTGGCATCTTGCCATGCTCGATAAAACCTATGTATTTCTTTTCTTTCCTTCTCTTCTTATTTATTCGAAGTAATTAGATTTTGCGAGAATGTTCTAAGAATATTGTAATCCCGCGCTTTTTCAGATTACGGTCATTTAACTTCGAATTTGGGCCGCAAAGGAAATTAATCCGAACGCGCTGATTGGTCGAGAGACTTTTTAGTGGAATTGTATTCTGGAGCGTTCAGGAAATGATATACGGCGTTTTTCCCGAGAAAAAGGCAGACTGTTCCTGGATCCGGTGGTGCATGCAAACCCCGGCGCGTACTTCACGATCAGGGAACATTCTCAATGGCTGCCGATAGATTCGAAAAAAAAAACACCTGCCTATACGAACCAAAATATCTTCTTAATTAATAAATTAAATCATCAAGTTTCTTCATGTAATTAAAATCAGCACGTATGGATTGAGCTTCATAAAGAGTAAAGCCTAGCCAGTTTGTTTTTGATTTACGAATAAAAGTGAAATGGAATGGACTGTCTCATTTTTGCATTCTATACGTACACTACGAAGTGAGTTCTCGGTGCTCGACTGCAAAATTCCTCGGAGGAAGCCCTTGCCTTGAGTATGATTCTACAAAAATTGTGGTGATACACATTAAATCGTGACATTATTAAATTTAGTCGACGAGGATGGCGAGATATTTTTAAAATCGACCAGGATGGCCAGATATTTTTAAAACCTAGTGGATATGCCAGATGCAGGTGCTTTTGTTCGACCGGTTTTGTTCGATGCTTTTGGTGCTGGTGTATGGACTTCAACTATTATGACAGTGTGGAAATTCAGATCGGAATATGTTTATGTCACCGATTTGGAGTGTGTTATCATCGGAACTAATTAAATGGAAAAATATTTGAGGACTTACTATGATATGGACGGACATACGGCCAAGTAAATAAAAAGAAGACACGGCAGTGAAGATTATTTTTTCATGGTTAATATTTTTATTTTGTGACTTTATGCTATTTGAATATTTTTATGTGTTTTTATTTTATTGTTAATGATTATTTAAATTATATTGTTATTTTAATGTTATTAAGATCGGGGCTTTGTAAAGATAATAGAGTACCTTCTTATATTCATATTGATAAAAGTAACAGGAATATGGATGAAATTAAGATGATTGCATTTGACCCTGATTCGGGAATGGGGATTCAGCAGTGGCTAGAATATTTCAACCAAATTTGTAGAAGAGAAAATAAGAATGAGGGATGGAAATTTAATCATATATCTCAATATCTTAAAGGGGAAGAAGCTCTTAAAGTGTATGTTAATGATTGTTTAAATTGTGATGATTATGAACAAATTGTAAATATTTTAATAGAGAGATTTATTGACTTAAAATGACCAAAATTTTCTGATTTTACTACACTTAAACTGGATAAATTGAGTGATTTAGAAGATTATTTTAGAAAAAAGGTAGATATAGGTAGGCAATTAAAATTATGTGAAACTATTCTGTTACAAGTATTGACTGATGGATTACGACCAGAATATCAAAATTCCATCAATGTAAATCATCCTGAAAATACCACTGACTGGTATAAGATTGTGAAACAATTTGTTGAAGTTTCTCCATCGCTCAATACCCGACAACCAATCAATCAACCATATCGTCAGCCAAATTTTTCTGATCCCCGTTTCCCAATGCAATCTTTTCGGCAAAATTATCAGCCTTTCCGACCACCTAGGCAAGAATATGCTCCTCGGAATTGGCTACCAGCACGACAATTTAATCAGAGATCTCCTAATTATAAGAATCCTGTACAAAACAATCATTTTCAAAACCTTTATCCAAGCAGACCATGCAGAATTTGCACCAACAAGGGGATCAGAAATGCTTACCATTGGGAAAGAGAGTGTGTTTTTATAAGTAATACTACTCCCTCTGATACTCATAATGCTTCTTCTTTTACTTGTAATCCTAGTAATGAATGACAATTAATAGTGTATGGGTACACCCCTAGTTATAATTTACCTTGTATTGTGGATAGTGGTTCCACAATTGCCATTTTACCATTGAAATTTGTAAGAAAACTTAATGCTAAAATTGAGAAAATACCTACTACTATTATCGGTCAGGCAAAAGGATTTATGGAAATTAATCAAAAGTGTAAGTGCTCATCAGGATTGGGAAAATAAGTAAATGGGTAGATTTTCTAGTATGTAATATAGATATAAATTATGCAATATTGGGGTTAAAAGAGTGTTCAAAATTTGATTTAACAATTAATTGTAAACATTGTACTGTCAAACAGGGGAAAAGAATTGTAAATTGAGGTGTAGCCAAACAAAATGAGAAAGCGCTCCATTTTCATATTGTTGATGTTAATAAAGTACAAGTGAATAACGAAAGTATAAAATTTGAAAATGACAGTAGTAATTTTGAAAATAAGTATGATCATTATAACAAGTTTAATTTTTATCAAGTAAATAACAATTTTGAAAGTAATGAAGAGCATAATGAATTGGATTTTTATCATGATGAACAACAAAATTTTGAGAATTGTGGTAATAGTATAATTATGCAGTCAAATGAGGAAAATAATGACTATGAAGTGCAACCAGATTATAGAAGACTCATGACTCCTCAAATTTCTCGCGAAGTTAATAATTCTAATTGTGAACTAATAGGGGAGATAAATTTGATTAAAAATGGGGATTTAAGGGAATTAATTCAAGATTACATGGATATTTTCGCTAAACATAAATATGATGTGGGTAGAATTAATATTGAACCGCAACGCGTTTATTTTAAATCTGACCTACCAATATCTTTGAGGACTTATAGAACTTCACCAGCTGAGGAAAAAGAAATTCAAAATCAAATTCAAGGTTTGTTAGAAACAGGATTAATTAAAGAGAGCAATAGTCCTTATTCGGCTCCTGTCACTTTGGCTATGAAAAGAGAGGAAGGCAAAAAGACTAGATTATGTATTGATTATCGAAAATTAAATGCAAGAGTAAAAAATGATGCCGAGCCATTACCTCGTATTGATGGGATCTTGGATAAATTGAGTGGTGCTCAGTATTTTTCAACTTTGGACTTAGCCTCCGGCTACTGGCACATACCCATACATCCCGCAGATACTGAGAAATTAGCTTTTGCTACTAGCTCTGGGTTATTCGAATGGTTAGTCCTCCCATTCGGGATAAAAACGGGACCCCCCATTTTCAATAGAACTATTAGAAGAATCCTAAATAAATACAAAATAGATTTTGCTTGCCACTATTTCGATGATATTATAATTTTCTCCTCCTCTCTAAAAGAACATCTTGATCATTTAAATCAAATATTCAAAATTTGTCAATTAGAAAACATTAAACTCAAATTATCCAAATGTAAATTGGCTCAGACTAAGATTAACTTTTTAGGATATGAAATTTATGATGGAATTCTAACTCCTGCAAATGCAAATAATATTGAAACTATAAAGAAATTAAAACCCCCAACAAATATTAAACAATTGCAAAGTTTCCTAGGATCAAAAAATGTTTATCATAAATTTATAGATAAATATGCTCAAATTCGACAACCTCTTAATAAATTACTTAGAAAAAATACAATATGGGAATGGACTCCAGAATGTCAAGATTCTTTTAATAAATTGAAAGATGCTTTAATCCAAAAACCTATCCTTAAAATTTATGATGCAAAATTACCACTTCATATGTTTGTTGACGCCTCACAGATGGCAGTAGGTGCAGTGCTTAAACAACCAGATAAAGAGGTGTTTCTGCATCCAATTGCCTACCATTCAAGGAATTTGAAGAGTTATGAACAGAATTACTTCATTACAGAGTTAGAGTGTTTAGCGATTATTGACACTCTTGATAAATTTTATCATTACTTCCATGGAGTCAAATTTACCATCCATACTGACCATGCATCTCTAGTTTGGTTAAAAAATGTTAAGAATTCTAGAGGAAGATTATTCAGGTGGTCTTTAAAATTAAGCATGTTTGAGTATGAAATTAAGTATGAAAAAGTGTCAACAAATGTTGAAGCCGACATGTTGTCCAGAAACCCTGTAACTTTTTTCAACCAGCATATTAATTTATTGTTAGATAAAGATGAAATAATAGAGATGCAAAATAAGGAAAATGTAAATGATAGGAAATATCGATCAGAGAATGGAATAATCATACTTAAAAAACATGGATTTCGAAAAGTAGTAGTACCAATGGCTTTAAGAAAAAAAAAATATTACATATTGCACATGAGAATTATGGACATCTGGGTATACAAAAAATGCAAAATTTAATTTCTCCAAACTATTATTGGCCTAATATGACTATAGATATAACCCAGTATGTAAAAAATTGTGACACTTGTTAAAAAAATAAAAAACCCAAAACAAAAAGATTTGGCTTATTACAAGCTCTACCAGCCACAGATCAACCGTTTGAGTGCCCCTCTATTGATACTGTGGGTGTGATTTAATTATTATAACTCAACAAAGAAATTTTTACACATAATAATAGATCATGCCACAAGATATGTCTGGACTTTTCCATCTAAAAATGTTACATCAGCCACATATATTAATTGCTTAAAACAAATTTTCAATAGTCAGGTTCCCCAAACAATACTCAGTGATCGGCACAAGGCATTCCGGTCACCTCAATTCAAAAAATTTCTCAAGACACATAACATTAAACAAAGATTTACCTCTTCACATCATCCACAAACGAATGGGAAGGTTGAAAGGGTTAACCAGACAATAGTCACTAGATTAAAATGTAAAGTAAACTCAATCTCATCTAAAATTCCATGGACTCGGTTATTAGATCAAGTCATTCAAGAATACAATAATACTCCTCACTCCATAACTAATTTCCCACCAGCATATCTGTTTTATGGAAAATTACCTTATAACTCTCCTTTAAATCAAAATTATTATCCACCTGTTCAAGAAGCACTAAAAATTGCTAAAAAGCGTACTAAAGAATTTCATTTCAAAAATAAAAGGTTACTAGATGGAACCCGTCAAAATTTGACGGCAAACAACTTGATAGTACCATAAAAATAAAATTTATAGTTGCTTTAACTTGACAAATTTCATAGTGGGGAGCATAATATGATTAAGCGGTCACTGACCTTTCCATTGATATATCACATGAGGGGTGTGTGCAAAGTTTAGAAAAGTACCCCCTTGGGGGGTCAAAGTGGGGGATGGACATGGGAGATGCATAATATGATTAAGTGGTCACAGACCTTTCCAATGATATATAACATGAGGGTTGTGTGCAAAATTTAGAAAGTACCCCTTGGGGGGGGGCAAAGTGGGGAGATGGGCATCGGAGATGCATAATATGATATAAGTGGTCACAGGCCTTTCCAATGATATATAACATGAAGGTTGTGTGCAAAATTTAGAAAGTACCCCTTGGGGAGGGGGGGGGGCAAAGTGGGGAGATGGACATCGGAGATGCATAATATGATTAAGCAGTCACAGACCTTTCCAACAATATATGACATGAGGGGTGTCAACAAAATTTAGAAAAGTATCCCTTGGGGGCGTGGGGGGCAAAGTGGGGAGATGGACATTGGAGATGCATAATATGATTAAGTGGTCACAGACCTTTCCAATGATATATAACATGAGGGTTGTGTGCAAAATTTATAAAGTACCCATTGGGGGGGGAAGTGGGGAGATGGACATCAGAGATGCATAATATGATTATGCAGTCACAGACCTTTCCAATGATATATAACATGAGGGTTGTGTGCAAAATTTATAAAGTACCCTTTGGGGGGGGGAAAGAGGGGAGATGGACATCGGAGATGCATAATATGATTAAGCAGTCACAGACCTTTCCAACAATATATGACATGAGGGGTGTCAACAAAATTTATAAAAGTGCCTCCCTTAGGGGGGGGAGGGGAGGGGGTGGCGGGATGGACCCCGGAGATGCATAACATGAATAAGCAGTCAAAGACTTTTCCAGCGATATATCACATGAGAGGTGTCTGCAAAATTTAGAAAAGTGTCCCACTTGGGGGGGGGGAGTGGGGGGATAGACCCGAGATGCATAACATGAAAAAGAGGTCACAGGTGTTTCAACTTGCAACTTTTTTCTCGAAGGCATTTGATAATATTAAATTTATTTTACCCAAGACAATTTAACGATATTCTTAATTTTTTTGCATAATTCGTCAAATGTTCATGGAAAAAATCATGAAATTCGCTAATCAATAGTTGATAAATTATAAAATTCAACAATCGATAGCAGTAAAATTGGTCAATCGATAATGGAAAAATCACAAAATTCATCAAATGGTCTCCTGTAAAAAAATTGTCCTGCACACTGATGATATGATCAAAAGGATTTTGAAGTATAGGACAAAATTAACACTTGCCAGCGAGTAATGCTGAAAATTTGGCAATGGACTTTATTGCCACCACTGGTCAAACATAATAGTCACACTCACCAATTGCGATGATTGAATGGAAAAAGATTTTTTTCTCTGCTGTCGCTCGACAAATTTCTAAACCATTTGGCGAATTTCACGATTTTTTCCCCGAAATTGACGGATTGTGATTTTTTTTTCTCGAAGCCATTCGACGATATTCGAAAACTTTTCCCCCGAAACCAGTTGATCAATTTTGCGATTTTTCCACTGTCGATTAATGAATTTTGCGATTTTTCCGCTATCGATTGAAGAATTTCGCAATTTATCAACTATCGATTAATGAATTTCATGATTTTATCCATGAACGAACAAATTGCGCACTTTCTTTCCGCTAATGTTTGACACATTTCGCCCTTTACAATTCAGCCAATGAGTTGAACGTTGTTTCTTTCCAGAAATGTCAAGAATGAAACAATGATTCTTTAGGATGAATTTCCTTCGTTCGATGTCACATGGAAGAATGTGTGCAATGCAGCAACGGGCGTCACAGACTTTTTAGGGCACCTGCAGACTAAAAACATCTAACCAATCTTCGCGGGGGGGGGGAAATCACAGATTTCGTCAAATGATTGAGGAAAAAACACTAAATTCATCAAAGGATCATGGGGAAACATGACTTTCGTTAAAAGACAACAGAAAAAACATTAATTATGCAAAAGGATCGTGAAAGATAAGCAAATTTTGTCAAAGAATCGCAAAAAAGGAAAGTTCACCAAAAGATCACGCTTTTTTACTAAATTTCGTCTAAAAATTGCGGAATAAAATGTATTTTATCAAAGAATCGCTGGAAAATGCGAATTTCGTTAAGGATCACGAGAAAAATGCGAAATTCTTCAAAGGATCGCTGAAAAAACACGAATTTCATCAAAGAATTGCTGAAAAAACATGAATCTTGCCCAATAATAGAAAAATCATGGTTCATAATCATTATGTCTAGTAGTATATGTAAATACAGTTTGTGATATAAGACAAAATTAACACTCACCAATCGGCGAGTAATACTAAAAATTGGTAATTGATGTTATTGCCAGTACTGGCTAAACTTAATAGTCACACTCGCCAATTGCGATGATTGAATGTAAAATGAAATTTTTTTCCCGCTGTCAATCAAAGAATTTTGAAACCATTTGGTGAAGTTTTTCCCGAAACCATTTTGTGAATTTCCCGATTTTTTCTTCAAAATAATTTTTCAACAATATTCGACCCAATACGCATGCGTAAAAAAAATCACCAGCCAATGAGGTGAGGGTCTATTACTGTCTCTAGAAACGTGTTTGGGATCATCTCCTGTTTGTTTTTTTCTTGCACATTGCATTAAACCTAGGAAGGTATTTATATAGAACTCACTGTGGAGTGTTTAGAAGGTATTTATTTTATTTATTATAATTTGTATGAATACTTAGGTGTCCATTTCGGATTTACTGTTTAAAAATGAATTTAGGCTCATTTAACATTCGCGAAATCAATCCGATGGAAATTGTGTTTTTAGATCTCTATCATTTTGTATATATAGTACAGAAAATAATTATTCAAACGTACGTAAAAATATCGTAGAACACGTAATACAAAATTGGATCACTTATAGTCCGTTTATTATCAGGGATGAATCTTATGGTGTTCCGATTGCTAATGAAAACGATTATGTAAATATATGGTTCTTCATAGAAGTATGTGCTTCTTCACACTTCAATAGAAGCATTGTTTAAATTAATATAATTTTACAAATATGATGCAGTTTTAAAATATTGAGTAATGATTAATACTGTCAAGGAATCTACTCATATACGTAATTAAGTTTTGGTACTTCTCTATTATCTCATCGACCACTTTTCATAACAAAAAACTGTCGCCAAACTGTAACGCCAAATAAACGGGAGAACGTTGTAATTAATACGCGCAAATGTTGAATTAAAAACCACTTGACGACATAACAAACACGTATAATGCTTCCGACATCAAGTAAATGGGACTGCATTTTTGGCATTTATTCATACAGTTTGGCGATAGTATTTTGTTATGAAAAGTGGACGATGGGATAATAGAGAAATACCTAAGTTTTTTATACCAAGTTTGAAAATTTATCTTTTTTTGACATTTAAAAAAAAAATAACAGAAAAGACATTACAAATTTGCCCATTTGCTCAGCGGTCAAAGGATTAAGTAAATATTAATGATTAAGCGGAACTGGTTCTAGTTATGAAGTAATATTATTTTGCTCAAAAACCCCCAACAAAAAAAGAATTACAAAGAATAAGTAATCGTCTTTAAATATACAAAAAACAATGTGATTAATGACCAGGATTTTTTTACATAAAACATTTTTTATATACAAAATAAAAACGGAAATAACCTCATTCATTTCACCAGATGTCAAAAATAGTTTTTTTTTCCACATTCCTGGGCAAAGCACTAAATCAATAAAATCACCAATTTGTGGCAAATTATGAGTTTCTTATGAATCGCCAATGAACGGACATGCAAACTGGTAAAAAATGAATGTAATAAATTAAAACATTCAAGATTTGTATACATACAAACAATGTAAATATTAATATTGTTACATGATACATTGTTTGTATATATACTTGTTTGTATACATACAAACAAATATAATGTAAACATTATTATTCAAATATTAAGAGTTTGCAAATCAAAACATTCTAAAGATTTGTATACATACAAACAATATAATGCATACATACTCTTTACAAATAAAATAGCACACTTATGTAATGACAAAACTTTTAAATCGAATAGAGATAATATATTTCTGTTAAAAAATAATGCTAAAGTTCAGACTTATATATATTATACATTCACATAAAGCTAGTCACATTCCTGCATATTTATTAAATATTTAGTTGCTAAATACAGAAATAATATTTTATAATTTATATTCAGACGCTCAGATTCGCTTTTTTTGAACATATAAAAATAAAAATATTACTACCGTGCGTACTGTCTTTTGACATTATATTTACATAATAGTTTTAATTAGCAATCAGAACACCATAAGATTCATACCCGATCATAAACGGAATATAAGTGGTCCAATTTTGTATTACATGTTCTACTATATTTTATTTAAGATTGAATAATTATTTTCTGTACTATATAAACAAAATGATTTGATTTCGCGAACGTTAAATGAACCTAAATTCATGTTACACAGTAAATCCGAAATGGATACCTAAGTATTCATACAAATTACAATAAATACAACAATAAATAAAATAAATACCTTCTAAACACTCCACAGTTTTTTTATATAAATATCTTCCTAGGTTTAACACAACGTGAAAGAAGCCATCAAAACAACATGATTTGATCTTGATCCCAAATACGTTTGGAGACAGGAATAGACCCTCGCCTCATTGGCCGGTCCTTTTTTGACGCATGCGTACTCGGTCGAAATTCGATGGAAATTTGACAAAATTACCAAACTGCTTTAAATAGATGGATATGATAGAAAATTTGTTGAGTGTCCTTTAAATGTAAATGATTTTGTAATTTATGAAGAATTTAAATATCCCAATACTAGGAAGTTGGAACCCACTTTTTCAGGTCCATGCAAAATCATAAACAAACTTTCAGAAGTGACTTATGAAATAGACAGATTTAATTATGAAACTAAAGCCAATTCAGTAATTGTACACGTTTCTAAATTAAGACAATATTATTTTCCAGATGATTTCAAATTATTTCATGAAAATACACAAAAACCAACACTAACAACTTCACATACAGGTTCACAACAACAAACATTAGTAAAAACAATATATAAATTTCTTCCAAAAGTTTTTATTTACAATAACTGAAAAAAAAAAAACCTTTTCTAAAATTAAAAATAAATTCTTTTTACCAGGTATATTCTTGGGTCGACACAGGGATACTACTTGTGTAATTCAATTAACTTTAAATATAAACAATAACTTCTCAACATTACTAGGTGTCTTCGAGCCTGATCAACTAGTTTTGGTACTTATTTTTGTTGAGTCTATTAAATTAAAATTAAATATTCTATATAATTATAGTTTTTTAGTAAATATTATTTATATTATTTAATATATTCGCAGTAGCTATATTTATTTTGTTTAATACAATAAAGGTCTTGAATTATTCTTGAATGCTGATATTCTGTATTAGTCGAAGTTGATATTGTGATATTGTAGTGAAATGTTTTGAAGAGATTTATTGAAAAATAAGTATTGCAATAGTGTAAATATAATAGTTTTATATTCCAATTCTCTGTCATCTAGCTATCTAACAACTATTATTATTATTTTGCTTATTACTTAAAAAGTGTAAAAAGAAGTATATGATTCTACACTTAGATTTTGGTAATTAGCTATACCCGATTATGTCATGGATTTTAGTAGTTAAAAGAAGAGTATCAGAAAGGGATATTATTGTTCACAATTGTTGGTTGAGTGAATCCTATCTAAATATTTGGGCATCTAAATTATTTAGTATTGGAAAAATAATATATTGTTAATTTTTTTATGCACAATTCGGCTAGCAAAAATTTATTTCCTTATCTTTTCAAGTAAGGAAACAAACAGATTTTGCTATGTATTTTTTTTCCCTCAACCAAGAATTTTATATGGAATGTAATATTTACTGTGATATATTACTAGAGTAGTTATTGAAGTTTGTTGATATTATTTATTATTTGAAGAGATTTATTAATGTTATTATTTATTAAGAGAGTATATTAGAAAAATGTTGAGAGATATTATTAGTAAGACAAAACAGAATTTTATTTACAAATTGTTGACAAATTGATTAAACTGCTTACAATGAATTGTAGTTATAAAATGTTGATGAATTTTGGTACCAAGGTTGTGATATACCTAAGTAGTGTATATACCATGAAGTGCAATATGAACATAAATAAGGTAAATACAAAAAATTACTGATTGTGACAAAAGATAGCTATCGCATGGAATAATTTAGCTCTAATCTCTAGTGTGACCACGAAAAGAGTGGCACCATAGATTAGAGTGGGGTCAATCCCAACCCACAATAGAGACGAAAGAAGACTAAAAATTTAGTGAGAACTGTTTAAGACAACTGAAGCTTCCGTATTCAGATATTCAGTATCATTGTTATTTAGTAAGCTTCAGAACTAAGTTTTTCAATTAGTATGTATAGTATTAGTATTCTTCAGAATACAGTTTTTCAATTAGTAGTATTCTTCAGTATCAATGTAATTCAGTTTTTCAATGTAATTAATTTCCAACTTTTTTATTTATTACATTGAATTCTTTATATATTATGTTATTAATATTATTTATTATGTTAGTTATTTCTTAGTTTATCTTGATGTATTCTCATTTATTTACACTTGCAAAAAGTAAGTGTTGTTGTAACATTTATGTATTTTAGGTTATGCTTTACTCTAAAAAAAATTTCTAATTTTTATTCTTCCAAAATTTTTAAGGCAATTGCTTTGTTCGTGATTCTTGGTGATTTAAAAATTAAAAATTTTTAGAATTTTTATAATTTATGAAAATTCTCAATATATATATATTTTTTGTCACTTATCTGAACTACTGTTAGGGAACTGCTGTTCAGATAAGCTTGTTTTTTTTTTGGGGGGGTGGGGGTGGGGGGATATGAAACAAATTAAAAAAAAATTTCGCCATTGGCCTCATTAAAACTATAATTCTGTGTAAATCCCATTATTCTAAATTATTTTCTCGTTCCAGTATTTCGATTGTCAAAATTCCACCGTGCTAAAATAGTTTATTCCAAATTCATCTCTCTTAAAAAAATGGCTTTGATCACGGTGTTCTAATAAAATTACGCACTTTTGTTTCATTAAATAAATGCATCCTAGAATTTAATTCTTTAAAAAAAAAACCCAATCTCCCAGCTAAAAATATTTTACTCTCTTGAAATAACAACCTATATATTTTTATTTATTTTATTTTATTTCCCTACGTTTTCTGACAAAATAATATTACTCCTCAAATTATGAAAGTTACTTTAGTCTCAATGTAAAAATTTATCTTGGCATCTTGCCATGCTCGATAAAACCTATGTATTTCTTTTCTTTTCTTCTCTTCTTATTTATTCGAAGGAATTAGATTTTGCGAGAATGTTCTAAGAATATTGTAATCCCGCGCTTTTTCAGATTACGGTCATTTAACTTCGAAATTGGGCCGCAAAGGAAATTAATCCGAACGCGCTGATTGGTCGAGAGACTTTTTAGTGGAATTGTATTCTGGGGCGTTCAGGAAATGATATACGGCGTTTTTCCCGCGAAAAAGGCAGACTGTTCCTGGATCCGGTGGTGTATGCAAACCCCGGCGCGTACTTCACGATCAGGGAACATTCTCCTTGGCTGCCGATAGATTCGAAAAAACACCTGCCTATACGAACCAAAATATCTTCTTAATTAATAAATTAAATCATCAAGTTTCTTCATGTAATTAAAATCAGCACGTATGGATTGAGCATCATAAAGAGTAAAGCCTAGCCAGTTTGTTTTTGATTTACGAATAAAAGTGAAATGGAATGGACTGTCTCTTTTTTGCATTCTATACGTACACTACGAAGTGAGTTCTCGGTGCTCGACTGCAAAATTCCTCGGAGGAAGCCCTTGCCTTGAGTATGATTCTACAAAAAATGTGGTGATACACATTAAATCGTGACACACACACACACACACACACACACACACACACACATATATATATATATATATATATATATATATATATATATATATATATATATATATATATATATATATATATATATTAATTGTTGTGTGGAGTCAAATACTATTTTGAAAAATTAATATCGTTGACTGATCTTCGAATCTCACGTGAACGAAATCATGGGTAATAGCTAGTGTGTGTATATATATATACCGTATTTTCGGGTGTATAGCCCGCGGGGTATACAAGAAAAAAACATTTGGAATAGCCGCTGCGGCTTATACACGGTGCGGGTTATACAAAGATTTTTCCTTTTAAAAAACGGAAATCGTGTGATTTTTCTACAATTTTTAAACCCCAAAAAATTTCAAAAATCGTCAAAATTTATGAATTTTTTTCGCTATGCGGCGAAATGTAAAGAATTTTCCCGTGTTTGTAATATTTTTGTTGCTGTTTAAATGCTATTATTATTTTTTCCTGGGTTTAAAAGAATTGTTGCAACTTTCGTCAAGTATTGCACTAACAGAGCTATAATAGCTACCTGGCCTCCACTTCAAAATAATGTAACCTTTGACCTAACAGGTTTCAGCGACCTATCAGGCGGGTCAGGACGAAAGTTGAACAATTAACACTCATCGTTCGTCTCATTTCCGATTCTGTTCGACTAACACGCGCTAAGAAAGCGCTAAGACACGCGACTAAGAAGATATTTTTTTCATACTTTTACACGTACGATGCTTAAAAAAAGTGCAAGTTACACGGCCGCATATAAACTGCAACCGGTGCAGAAAGTCGAAATTTCGGTCAATACAGCTATTGCACGAGAATTAGGCATTGATGAGAAAAGTATTCGGCAATGGGAAAAAGATAAAACAATCGTAGAGAAAATGCCGAAGTGCAAAAGATCAAGGAAGAGAAAAGGAGCGCAATAGCCTGATTTAGAAGAAAAACTTCATAAATGGATTGATTCCCAGAGAACGGAGGGCCAAACAATTTCAATGGCCATTATTAGAATGAAAGCGAAAAGTTTTGCAGTAGAGTTAAATTTAGAAGAATTTAGGTGAAATGCATCGTGGTGTAACAGATTTATGAGAAGGAAAGGGCTATCCATTCGAGTTCGGTAATTATATTCCAAGATCTTCAAAAAGATTCGGTGAGAAGATTGCAATGTTCAAAAATTACGAGGAGAAAATCATCAAAGAATATATATTTATGCCTGAAAATATCGTAAATAGTGTCCATGGCTTTTGATATGCCTCCCGGTAGTACCGTAAATACTATCGGTAAGTAATACTTCATACATATTTTCTTTCTTACAATTAATCTTTTCTTTATGAAATTTTTTCAATATAATTTATAAAATTTTTCAATTAATTAATTTTGAGGTTTAAAGACTATATCCATTTCGACTACTGGGAATGAAAGGAACTGCTTTACGATTGTATTGACCAGCTGTGCAGATGGCACAAAATTAAATCCCTTAGTAATTTTTAAAAGAAAAAGGCTACCCAAAGGACCATTTCCTTTAGGAATTATTGTAACAGCGAATAAAAAAGGCTGGATGAATGAGGAACTGATGAAGTTGTGGCTGAACCAAGTCTTGAGAAAAAGACCTGGTGAATTTTTCAAATAAATATTTTTCAATCTTTTTTACTATTTTTCCTATAGTCCAAGTGATACACGACAAAAATAAGGTGAAAACTGCACATCGTGATACAGTAATATCGTTTGGTCAGTATCTACTCTATATTAATACAAAGCATATAAGAAGGGGAGGCATCGCGTAAAGTTGAGGGAATTCAAGATGGCGGTTGTTATTCAAAATGGCGTCATTTTCGAGAATTAGTGCAATTTCGTTTCTATTCAGCGTATAAAAGCATGTTTGATGGAAATTTCGATGTTTTAGATAAAAAATATTATTTCTAACACTTTACAGAACAGTCGAAAAGTATTTATGAATTCAGTTTTCCTGTTTGTCTGTCTGTCTGGTCGTCTGTCTAATCGCGCACTAACTCGAAAAAAATAACCCGATATCCAGATAATTAAAATATGGTATTGTAGTATACAGTAACAAGTTCAGTATTCATTTTCAAGTGTGCATCATTCATAGTTCATTTACAGGGGCAATCAAAAAGTATTCCGTTACATTACTGTCAATAGGAAATAATCGTTTCAAATGCATTTCGATGATGCTACGTCATTTAAAACATGATGAAATTGATACATAATTATGAAGTGCATTAAAACATGCTTTTTGTAGAATATGGGGTGCAAAGCATTTATTATTTATTTACAGGGTCAAACAAAAGAATTCTTTTTCACATCGTTCTATGGAGGAAAATCGTTTGCAGTGTAATTTAGTGATATTTCACTATCTCAAACATAATGAAAATTATATGCATTACTGAGGTGCACTATAAATTGCTCTCTTATGTGCAGTGCGTTTATTTACAGGGACACACAAAATATATTGGTTACAGTGCATGTGCGATATTTACAGTATATGTGTGATAAGGGCGTTTTCAACTTTGGTTTTCGTTTTTAAGTTTAACTATTTTTTTATAGTACGTGTGTGTTTATAAACTCAGTTGATCATATACAGGGCTACACAAGGAAATTCGTAAGTATTACAAACTATGGGAGTGAATTGCTTAAGGGTAGTTTTTAATTGTGTTTACGCATTTTCCTGCGGAACTATACTTAGTAGACTAATAGAAGTTTGTGGAATATAAATAAATTCATAAACAGGACTACGAAAAGAAAAAGATACATTGTCGTTTACGCTTGGTAATTGCTGCGAGTGAGTTTTAAGTTGCCTTTTAGCTTAATATGTAGCTAAATACTGTAGAATATGCAGTGCATAGCAGTTTTCGTTCATTTACAGGAACACACAAAATAATTCTATTAAAGTACTGCTTATTATTAATAATTGCAAATAATAATTGCAATATACTGCCAATCGATGAAAATGCACTCGAAATCTTTTGTAGAGCTCTGTATATTATCTGAAGACTTTTATACACACCACCTATTAAGCTCAAAGGCAACTTAACACTCACTTGCAGCAATTACCAAGCGTAAACGACAATGTATCTTTTTCTTTGCGTAGCCCTGTATATGAATTTATTTATATTCCACAAACTTCTATTAGTCTACTAAATACAGTTCAGCAGGAAAATGCGTATACACAATTAAAAACTACCCTTAAGCAATTCACTCCCATAGTTTATAATACTTGCGAATTCCCTTGTGTAGCCCTGTATATGATCAACTGAGTTTATAAATACACACGTACTATAAAAAAAATAGTTAAACTTAAAAACGCAAACCAAAGTTGAAAATGCACGTATCACACATAGACTGTAAATATCGCACATGTACTGTAACCAATATATTTTGTGTCCCTGTAAATAAACGCAATGCACATAAGAGAGCAATTTATAGTGCACCTCAGTAATGCATATAATTCTTATTATGCTTGAGATAGTGAAATATCACTAAATTACACTGCAAACGATTTTCCCCCATAGAACGATGTGTAAAAGAATTCCTTTGTTTGACCCTGTAAATAAATAATAAATGCTTTGCACCCCATATTCTATAAAAAGCATGTTTTAATGCGCTTCATAATTATATATCAATTTCATCATGTTTTAAATGACGTAGCATCATCAAAATGCATTTGAAACGATTATTTCCTATTGACTGTTCTGTAACGGAATACTTTTGATTGCCCCTGTAAATGAACTATGAATGATGCACACTTGAAAATGAATACCGAACTTGTTACTGTATACTACAATACCATATTTTAATTATCTGGATATCCGGTTATTTTTTTTTTTTGAGTTAGTGCGCGACTAGACAGGCAACCAGACAGACAGACAAACTGGCAAACTGAATTCATAAGTATTTTTCGACTGTACTGTAAAATGTTGCAAATAATATTTTTTATCTAAAAACGTCGAAATTTCCATAAAACATGCTTTTATACGATGAATAGAAATGAAATTGCACTAATTCTCGAAAATGACGCCATTTTGAATAACAACCGCCATCTTGAATTCCCTCGACTTTACGCGATACCTCCCCTTCTTATATGCTTTGTATTAATATAAAGTAGATATTCATCAAATGGTATAACTGTATCACGATTTGCAGTTTTTTCACTCTTAGCACCTGGACTATTAATAACATAAGTGGTTTGATTCTTTTTTGGGGTTTAACAATATTCAGTTTTTAATAATTTGTTATCAACGAAACATTAATAAGTATTGTACTAACCGAAAAACGGAACTTGCAAATTTTTAACATTTACTTTTGGAAATTCTTGTGTTAAAAAGTTTAATTTTCAAAATATTGCAGCAAATTTAAAATAAATAATGAAATATTTACAAAATCAGTAAATCACTAGTAATGTCTCCAGTTATTCAACTAAAGAAAGGAAGGACAGATACAAAAAGCACCCAGTAAAACAGAGTTCCCCAAATGCTGTGCAGTGAAAAATATTCGCCCTATTTGCCGTGGAGAAAAGAGAGAAATTTTGCTGCCTAAAAGGGCCGTGTCCCTTTTCCGCTTGTAGAGGAATCCCTAGCTATTTCCGCCAATGAAATTCTGTACGCGCATGCGTATCAATTGAAATAAAATGTTAAAAGAAATTAGAATTCCTACATTAGCTTCGAATCTATCTTTACCGGCAAATTTTGCGTATACCCGCAGCCGTTACTCGCAATAAAAGAAACGAAAAAAAAAAAAAAAACTTCTACATAAAAAATAATAATCATTATTACACAGAAAAACAGTCATAAGAAAAAATCGATCCTTTCAGGGTTTTAAAAATAAAGAAAACAATTGCATAGTATGATTAGCAAGATAAGAAAAGAGCTTTTAAACCAAATTTTGCGAGTTTATCCGCAACCTGATCCGCGGGTAGTAAATTTATACCTACACCACAAAGCGGGAACCTCTTCGGGTACGCAGGACTAATAAAGCTCGATTAAAAAATTTAAATAGTTAAAACTATGGTAGTTATTGAAATTAAATTTTATTTTATGCTAGCTGAAATACTGATGAAATCGGAAAGGCCTTGCCCGAAACCGTGTAATAAACTTAAATCTCTGAAAAACCGAAACTCTGGCCACGGCCTCCGATGGCTTCGGCACAGTATACCGGGCATGCTCGTAATCTCCGGAAAATCTTTTATTTCCTCCTTCCACTGCCAGGGGAGCATTCTGTTCTAAACAAAACTCTTTCCGAACGAATTTCTGAGACAGGTACCCGCTACCTATGGCACTATATAGTAGGTGTGCTACAAAATTAAGCTGGTTTGGAAAGGATGGGAAGATTATTAGTCAAGTTATTGAAATAAGGATCAGTTAGAGAAAATAACTTTGAGGGAGGTGCAGGGGGGTTGATGTTCAAGGATCCTTCAGAAAATGACTAATTAGAAGGACCATTAAGCATCTTTAAAAATTTGTTCGTTTGGTTAAGCTACGAAATTAATTACAAATTTGGCTTAAACTATTTTTGGGAAATAATGGTAACTACTACTCATAAATTTACTTTAATGTTATTGAGGTTGAATATTAAGTTAATTATAATATTTCGAACCATTTGTGTTGAAATCGGAAAGATAGTTGAGGAGTTACGGAAATGTGGTATAGTTAGAGTAAAAACCTTGATAGAGGGCAAGGGGCTGTTCAAGTATCCTAGAAAAACGCCCCTGGTGGTGAAACTCCGAACTAAAATGGGTAAGCTCTATCGATGTCGAGTCGAATGAGTTAAACCGCATGGCAATCGGACACATACAAACCCATATAATTTGAAATGAAATAGCAAAATCCTTAGCTTTTTCTTTTTTTCCTATACAAAAATACTTACTATGCATCGTTAACTCAAATATGAAAACAAATTTTTTTTTTTTTTACTTGTTTTTTCAATTTTTATGTTGTGATAATCTTTTGTTGATACAGTTGTTTTTCATTCGTGTTTTAGTCCGAAATGTCTCTTAGTGATAGATTCGATGAAAACACATCTCACTGAGGACATTAAAAAGTTGTGAAAGAACAACAAATGTTTTCGTGCCATTATTCCCGGAGGTATGACTAAACTTTTGCAACTACTGGATATAAGCGTAAATCGGTCATTCAAGCGCAAAATTCAAGGAAAGAG
This sequence comes from Maratus michaelseni, assembly GCA_963931845.1. NCBI lineage: Eukaryota > Metazoa > Arthropoda > Arachnida > Araneae > Salticidae > Maratus > Maratus michaelseni. Next base: position 132,918,399 of record OZ007587.1, read on the forward strand.
TGAGAAATGGAGGACCGAGGAATTAAAAGAAAACATAAAAAGCAGAAGAATTATACGAGCATCATATACTACACTTTGTGAATTGATTGCTGATTCATGGAAAAATATCTCGATAAAGACAGTGATCAAGGGATTCAGAAAAGCTGGATTACCCCATAAAATAATGCTGAACCCTAGCGACACAGCTCAGAGGTTTCTGATCTTCCTGATGGTGAAGATGGTGATGAAGCTGATGACTCGTCTTTAAATAGCGACTTAATTGGTTTGTTTATGACACACTCGGAAACTTCCGATTTTGAAGAATTTTCCGATTCCAGTGATTAAAATAAATATTTTTCAGCGAATTAATGTGTGCCTTTTTATACAATAGTTTTATATCATTTATAGTAATTATTATTTAAAATAACAAAATAATAATAACATATTTTCTAGGTGGTAAAATGCCGTTAATGGTTCCAGTTGTATATTACATCACGTTCTCAACGAAAGCAACATAAATTATTAAGTAATAATATTGTAATAGTAATTCTGAGTTACTGCTGTTTAATTACTTTCTCAAGATACTTCAACACCATACTTTTTTATTACAAAAAGTTACATAATTATATAAAAACTAGGGGGCCTACCCCCTGCGAGCAATGCTCGCCAAACCCCGCTCAGACTTCTAGGCCTCTAAAAACATGACAGCGTGCTTTATTTTAAAAATATTGGTAAATCTGTAATTGGGTTGCCATGCTTTTAACATTTCAATGGGACATTTTTTGATTATCATGGCCTCATACACAGCTGTTGCGACAACTGACGACTGTTTTCGGGATTGATAAGTAAAATCAATTACTACTTGAAAACCAGCTTGTATAAAATGGTTAGGTTTAAATTGTGACTACCTCTCGGACTTTTATAACAACAATCTCTATTCTATTCTTCCTTTGCGTTTAAGGATGAGAAAAATTCAATCTGCTTGTGAATAACATTAAGAACCACGGTGTTGAAAAGTACTATGTTATAGACATTTTCAGTAACAGGTTTTAATTTTCTCTCTATTTTAGTGCACCATCATGCATATTTTCATGTTATTTTAAATATGTAAATTATTTATTTAATTAATATGTATATACGAATTTTCTAATAATTATTTATCATACAAAATTAATTAAATATTTTGTGCATGCATGCCTGCATTTATTCGGCATCAATTGATGAGATATTTAAACAAATTTGCTATCCGCGGTAATTTTACACCATGTTCTGTCACTTGAATATTGTCCATAAGAAAATCGGGTACTTTTCCATTATAGGATCCTTTGCTTTTAGGTTTGGCGTAATTCGAGCTTCAAAAAGGGATAGATTCGTTAATATACATAGATTTGTTGCCAAAAGTTATGAAAACAAACCCAATGAACTTTTGGTGCTTTTCTATTAGGGGTCTTGACGCTTTTTTAAAAAGCTTGGCGGAAAAAACCAAGCAGGATAGAAAACCAAGCAGGATATTTTATTCTTCCGTTCAGTTGGGCAATTATTATTTTATATATTAGTTTCAAATATAATGATTTTATAAATTCGTTTAGTTAAATTTTACAAAAAAATAACAAAATGATATCAATAAATAATAATTACTATTAATTCCTTTTCCTCCCTTTCTTTTGCGTTTACCTAAATGACGTCATTTGGACGAATTTATTCAAAATATTTTCAGTTTATAAATTAAATTAAATGCTGACAGACGATTGAATCCTGACGATAGAAATGTGATTTTTTTTTTTCAAATTTTCCTGAAAAACATAATTTAATCACAATCTTGTCTTCATTATCGATTGAACTAAAAGATAAATTCAATTTCAATTTGAAAATGACGAATAAAAAGAAATCAATAAAAGAAATCAATCAATCCCTATCGGGATCCTTTTCAATTTTTTTCCCTTTTTTGTCACAAAAAAACTGAGTAATTAGTTGCCATCATTACAAAAATGTCATTAAAATTAGAAAAAAATTAATATCTCGAAAACTGATTCCAATTTCAAAATTCTATTACCAGTTTCGACATCCACGGATTTTTATGAACAATTGGTATTAATTTCACCATCAAGCGTTTAATATTTTATTAAAAATAGCCTTGAAACATAATCAGTCGTTTAATCAGTCGTTTCATAAAATCCTTTCATAAATTCGTTTCATAAAATCGTTTCACAAATTCGTTTCATTAGGATTTTATATATATAGGGTAGATAAAAAAAATCAAATTTTTTGTATTTGCATAATTTTTGTAGTGATGTCCTTAATTTTTAGCCGAATTGCTGTAGGCATTATGCATCACAAAAACATTTAGTAAATTTCTGTTGCAATTTATGACTAATGATCTCTAATTTCGTACCCTGATCGAAATATACGTTCGTAGACGGTGTATAGCCCGCGGGCTATACACCGATGCAGCTCCGCGGCTTATACACGAACTTTTTTACTGTACTGCTCGATTTAGGGGTGCGGGCTATACACTGGGGGCGGGCTATACACCCGAAAATACGGTATATATATATATAATTTTGATTTGTTTACTTTTATAATAATCTGTTCTTTTACAGAGCTTAATAACATGCTAACATGCATTTTTGTTTTAGCTCTTACATGTGAAATTCCACCAAGACTTCATTTCGGCCGGTACCATAATTGTAATCCTAAACAAAAGCCAATCTTTTCTCAGAGTTGTTTTCCTGTTTGCTACGGTGGTTTTGAATTACAAGGACCGAGACATCTTATGTGTAGAGAAAATGGCAAGTTGGTAGATGGAAAAGGAGCGTTAAATAGACCCCATTGCAAAGGTATGAATATGAATGTACATAGTTCCAAACAGCAACTAAAAGATTGACTGAGTAAGATTACATTTACTAGGATCATTTGGTCATTCAATATATATTTGTAGTTTTGCAGTTAATTTCGTTTTACCACAAAGATCTTTAACAACAGAGCAATAAAAAAGTACACAAAGGAATACTTCATGGCAAAATGAATATAAATATAAATATAAATATAAATAAACTATGAATTGAGCTTTAAAAAGTGCAATTTTTGCAAAAATAATCAGAAAATCAAAAGCTTAAAAAATTGTTAAAAGAATAAGATAGATGTAGTACATTATTCCTGATACTAAATATCAGGTGTTTATAATTAAAGTTGCACTACTCAGACCAATCTGGTGCCCGTTCTGGGTGTATAGGTTTTTTGGACCAAGGGGAAGAGAAATATCCAATAAAAGAAAAAAGGTTTAAATTTCGATCACCAGGTGAAAATATGGCGCCTAAAGAACCGGAAACATAAAACTTTATTAAATCACAGCATTTGTTCAATACGCATTCCATTTATGTCAATAACATGTTCAAAATATGTTAAAACATGTTCAACAGATGCACGAAATGATTCTTCAGGAATTTAAGTGGCGTGTTATGCTTGCTTTCTGTTGAACATGTTATTGACACAAATCTTTTTACCTGGTGATTGAAATTTGAACTATTTTTTTATTGGATATTTTTCTTTCTTATGGTCCATGTAACATATATACTACCAAGTTTCAACCAAGTTTCAGTCAACCAGAACGGGCTCCAGATTGGTCTGAGTTGTGTAACATTAATTATCACCCGGTATATTTTTGCTTAGTGACGTTATGTAAATTTTATCCTACAACTCATGGACGAATTTTTGAATTCTGTTAATGAATGGCGTCTTTCTAACGCTCACTTCAACATCCAAAATACAGAAAAGTCTCCAAATGCAGAAAACACGTGAATTTACAGTAATTTCTTGAAATGGAACACAATTTATTCCCGTTTGTGATTATTTTTTCGCTAATTATGTGGCGGTTCATTTAGAGGTGTGACTGGAGACTTCGTTTATATGACGCTTAATTTTATTGGAACGGGAATTTTTTGTTCGAAAATGCGTTCTAAAATATTTTGCAGACGATAGAGTGAATTTACTTTACTTGATACTATTTTGAGCTTTAATTTACCTATATAACAAAATCCAGCAGCAATCATGATTTTTTTTCTTTACATTCACTAACCCATTTTCTTAGATTTTTTTTCCTTCCATTGATTGATAAAAAAAAAAATGCATTTTTTTTGTTATGCCACTTAAATAAACACATGCTTCATCCAGCGGTATTACACATTTCCATTTGGCACCAATCGTTTGTTAAAGCAACCGTTAGGAATACACTATTCCTGAACATTTTAAAGCAAGCGTTAGGAAGTCACCATTCATGAACATTGTGAAAACTTAGGAAAGATGTTTTATCCTAGAAATTTTAGTCTACAGCTATAGCTAGAGTTAAAGCTATCCAATATAGTGGTTTCAAGAAATACGGAATTTTCACATAGAATTTAAGTAAAAGGGAATCGCATGCACAAAATTGAGTTCAGTGAGAAAACACTTATTTAATGTCATTGAGCAGACATTGATAAATTTTAATTTTTAAATGAACATTAACATATTGACAGCAACAATACACCTGCAATAGCTGTGGTAAAGTTCTTGGCTGTCAAAAACTACGACAACAATAAGCTAACTAGAATCTTTCATTGTCATTAAAATTTATATTGTTTGGTTGAGTGTATTGCTGCAATCTGTTTTATAATTCTTTTGTCAAGATAGTGTATTTTGTTTAATTACGATCGATTTTCATGATAAACCGTGTTAACACGGGAGGGGAACTCCGGGTAAAATAAATTAAAATGCAATATCCTAACAATACGTCGCGTCGCACAGTGTAAGATTTTGCGAATCTAGCGGGTCAAAATTCAATTTATGAAAATTACTGATATTAATTAAATAAAATTGCACTTACTATAGATAAAATGGTTCTATATTATGGAAAAATATATATTTACTCGTTACATTGTACATTTTACGTCATCATTATTACATTATCATAATCATAATAGAAAGAGTTTTCGTCATTTTCATTTATTGACTTTTACGCAGTGTTATTTTATTCAGTGCAGATTTTAAAAATATATAATACCTAACTTTTACAACAAGAAGAGTTTTTTTTTAGTAAATAGTAATTAAGTTATTAGGTACTGCCATCGCTGTCAGTGTCATCATTAATGTTTTCGGCACTGCCTTTTTTTTACATCCAATCTATAACCAATATGTCAAAGGCATTCCATAAATCTTATCTGTGCATGTAGTGTCGATAAGCCCCAAGAAAATGTGTGAGCATTACTCGTATATGTTCAAATACATTTCAAATTATTCATAACCTTGGAAGTTGCGTTAAAGATATAGCATTTTGGCTTGCTTTATTTAAAGATAGAATATTGCACATTTTGCCATCTAAATTTGTTTCTTCAAACCTGCGCTCTATTTCATTATGTTTGATCATCTAATTCTACTATTGTTGGCACAAAAGCAGTAATTTGGTTTCTGACATTTTCACATTCTTCCGTTATTGACTGATCAGTTTCCTTGGTGAACTTAAATTTTATGGGTCTACAGTAAGAAGTAGATGAAGGGTGTGCATTTTGCCATTATATAAAGTTTTGATTTTCTTTATTACAACCATATAGTTTTAAAGGATCCACAGATGGGATTAGAATATTTGCATCTTCAAAGTTGTTTGCATTTGATTTTTGCTTGTATCTACTTTGTCCACCGCTTCCATCGACCCCCCCCTCCCACCCCCATTTAAAAATCATTGTTATACTTTTTAACACAGACCCTTTTCTTTAGTAACAATATTTAATATCTGTTTTTGTAAATTACAAATTCTTTTTATCGTTTTGAGCCGACTTTTGATGGTGTTGTTGTGGAGTTAAACTGCTTTTACTTTATCTCTTTCCTCGTCAATGTGTTAGATGTAATTTAAAATGTCTAAAACTGAAATTATTTAAAATCGATTTTCTGAATTTTTTCCCGCTAGATTTGCGAAATCTTACACTGTGCATCGGTCGCAATAAAGGATCTCTGTGCATTCACGTCCATAAATCGTTAAAACGACAATCAGAAATAATGACGTTACTTTGACGTAAATTTCGCTTAAGGTAGTTACTTTTTCGTTCCATTTTGGCAGTATCAGTTTCTAAATTTGTTTAAATCATTTTTATTTCAAGTTCTAGGCTATTTTATTATCTGTTTTTGAGAAACTTCGTATCATTTGGTCGTTTGGCGGTTTTATCACTCTTTTGTCATATTTTGTTGTTTAGTTAGTATTTTTTTGCTAACTAAATATAGAAATTTTAATTTTTTGAGACTGAACTTTATAAAAGCACATAGCTTGACTAATTACTTGTCGGAAAAATACATCTTTAAACATTTTTCTCCATTAATAAATTGTACAGCCTGTTTTAAATATGGAACTGACGAAGGAGACAAAAAAGCTCACATTCACTAATTTCTCAAAAATTTTAAAATTATGTATCTCTCCTTATAATAAACTGAGAAAATATGAGAAGCTGGCGGCGTGCATATAATAAGTAGTAAGCGGTTTGATGTTTTCTTTTGGGCGCTTGTTCGTTTAACCCCTTGAGGGGCACCGGTATATAATATATACCACTTTTTAATATATAACTTTTCCATCAGTATTATTAAATAGAAATATTTATTATTGTTTTTAGCAGATTGAGAAGGTAGAAATTCATTATTTAAAATTACTGGTGTCAAAACTTCGCAAAATTTAGCATTTTTAGACCACGTGCTTGCCCTTCAAGGGGTAAATGCGTTTAAGTGTTTTTCTATTTTCACCTTGGCTTTAGCATAACGACCGCCTGGCTTGATTAAAAAAAAGTACGTAAAAGCGTTATTTATTCAGAAGATTATATTATATTTTAAACATGGCTAAAATTCAAAGTTTCTAATCTATAAGAATTAAGCCATCCTGCCCCGTATCGCGTGTGGGTTCTCTCCAGGCAGGGCCGGTGTTTGAACATTGTATTTTTTTTATTGTACCTTAATAAAGGAATCCGGTAGGGACATTATGCTCTACGGACTTGGCTTCCTCGTCTGAGCAGTCCCTCTTAGAGTATCAAATCAAATCAAATCTTTAAGAATTAAATTTAAACTTTTAAAAGTATTTCACGCATGAAAATGGATGTGTATATAAACACACATTTCAAAAACAAAACGAGGAGAAAATATTTATAAATAAAAAATAGCATAAATTAAAGTCCTCGTCCTCTTTAATTGAAATAAAGAGATAAAATAGTTTGAAAATTTTCACTTTCGATACTGAAAATTGAGGGGCACCTTTAAGTTTTGAGCAATAATCTATTGATAAAGAGATTTGTTGTTATCTGATTAAATTTAGCTCTGAAATATATAAATCCTACTTCAAATAAATTGTTTTTTACAGATGTGATTCCACCAGAAATTAGATGCCCAAATCATATAGAAATAGATGCCGATAAAGGAAAAAGTACAGCTACAGTTAAATGGGTTATTCCACTGGCTACAGATAATAGTGGCTTTCAGCCTAAGCTCAAAACTGAACCTCCAAATATAATACCTCCGCAAACATTTGCTATTGGTGATCATCATTTTCTGTATGTTGCAATTGATCATTCAGGCCTTAGCTCAAATTGTACCATGTATATCAGAGTTTTAGGTAATTCTGTTTTTTGGTATTTAGTGATCATTTTGTAATCATTTATTGCTATCTATTTACAATAATTTTACTTCGTTATATAGTAATTTTACTTCATTATATAATATAAAAATACTAACTATGGTATAGATTTAAAATGGAATCCCTGTCTCCTTTAACTGCCTGAAGAACAGATAAAATAAGAATTATTTTTCATTTTGTAAACATTGCATATTGGAAGCAACAATTGATGAAAACCAAATGAAGTTGAATTTACATTTGTCAAAAAACAAACTTTTAAACATCAAATACAAACAGCAGTCATAATTTGAAAGTATTTTCAGAAAATGGGAAAATTGATTAGCCACAATTGGCTAACTAAAATACTAAAAAAAGGTTTAAAAAATCACAATTTTAAATAAAGAAAATCTAGATTAGAAAAGGCTCTAAAAATCACAGATATCCTTAACCGTTTGAGTGCTATGAAGCGCGATAGCGCCGCAATGTATCTGGGGATCAAACAAATTTTGTTTCAACCCAGAAATTTTAATCAGTAATTGAATCATTTAATTTTTATTCAACAGTTGAAGTATTTACAGTGATCTAGTGAGTTACATTTTATAAGATAAAATTTCTGGGTTGAAACACAATTTGTTTGATCGGCAGATACATTGCGGAGCTATCGCGCTTCATAGCACTCAAACGGTTAATTTAATACTTTCGCACTTACTCACCTAACATTAAAAAAGAACTGATATAAACCATGTTTCTTCTCTACGTGTAATAAAATAGTGTGTGTGTGTGTGTTTGTGGATGTGTTGTGTTGTCTTGCAGAAGGACGGATGCATCCAGAGTTACTATTAGTTTGATGCAAAAGTTCTTTCGTATTTTAATACATAATTTTAATACTTTTAATACCGGTAAAATTTTATTACTTATCGGTTGAAAGCAAGCAGGTATAATAAAATTATCATGTATTAAAAAATTACCGGTATTAAAAGTATTAAAATTTGGTATTAAAATGCGACAGAACTTTTGCATCAACCTAATACATTTGGCACGAAATTAGTCCTAGACACGCATTTATACATCTGGAAGTTTGATTCCCCAATTTTTTAAATTTAAATTTATTTTTATTATTATTTTACAATTATTTTTGTAATTTTTATATTTTTTAATTTTAACGTCATTTTAATATTTTCGCGGTTTAGTAACTTTTGAAAAAAAAAACAATCCGATTTCAAGATTTATACACCAATATAGTAAATATTCTCGTCTTTTCAATAAACTTTATTTGGAAGTCATAAACGTTCTTTGGAACAGCGATTTATAACATTTTTTTTCTATTTTTCTATACCATTCTATGTGACCAAAATTAAAGCCGTTTTGTTATATTAAGCAATTTCAGTCTGCAATTATTACCATCCAGATTTAAAATTTTGACCGCTATATGGAGTGATTCTGCCAAAAAAATTTAAATAAAGCGATTTAAAAAATACTCTTTAAGTAATTTTTAATATATATTTTTTAAATGTCATGAAAAGCAATTTCAACTTAAGCTTTATGGGGTAAACTTAGACTGATTAATTTTCGACAAGAAGACCAAATATATCACATTTGTTGATGCACCATTATTGTTTATGCAGCATACAATCACCTGACTCTTGGAGTGGATGAAAATTAAAAGTCGCAAGAAACAATATATATATATATATATATATATATATATATATATATATATATATATAGGGTGTCTCAGCTAAGATGTTACAGACTTCAAGGGGAGGTAGGGCACACCTAGACGACTCGAAATCACATAGGAATGCTGGGTTGGAAACGCTTTCCTGACAGCAGTAAGAGCACTGCAAAGGCTGGATCACATAAAGCTGATCCTTGGTCCTGGAGTTGCGAGAGTGGTGCCAGTGGATAAAACGGGCAGGGTTCTCGGCGCAAAGTTTCTCGAGAGAGTGTTAAAGAGACAATATGCAAATTTCTCGGTGGGAAGTTGAACTAGCCGCCGAAGGGACTCTACGATAAAAAGTTGCGCTGAGATGAAGCTTCATTTTACACGCAGACACAGAGGCTGTAAGATTGCAGACTACACGAACTCAGTGAAAGCAGATATGCTTCAGGCATACGGGGCCTGATGGTACCTACTGTAATGGTTGAGCCGCTCAGAGGTTGTATGCTCAAAAGTATCTGTTGAGGCGAACTCCCGCCCATACCATGTTTGCGCACCTACACCAGCAATTATGTGACAGCAGTTCTTTCCATAAGGCCACACGTAAGCGTGATCGAACGGCACGTACGCCAGCCAACGAGGAAACTGTGCTAGGTCTGCAGCACTCCCAGTAGAAGTACACGAGGTATCGCGAATGAAATCGGGATTTCACGCAATAGTGTGTGGAGGATTCTGAATAGCAATGACATACATCCATATCACTTACAGCGCATCCAGTTACTGGAAGAACGTGACTTTACACCTCGTCGGGCTTATTCACAGTGGTATTTGCAGAAACGAACTGCAGATCCAAGTTTCCCAGCCTCTATGTTGTTCACAGATGAGGCGTATTTCACGAAAAGGGGTATTTTCAATACATAACATCCATGCGTAGGCGATGGCGAATCCACATGTGATGCGTATTCGGGCTGAAAAGACACGTTTTATGGTAAACGTACGGACTGGCATTGTAGGGGATCGTCTCGTCGGGCTATACTTGTTGCCTGATCGCCTGACAAGTGCAGACTACTTCACATTCTTGAAACAAATGTTAACCAGAATTATTGGTCAACGCCCACGTTTCCACTTCAACGCATCCTTCCCTGTGGTACCAGCTGGATGGAGGCCCCACCCATTTCAGCCTTTCTGTACGTGATTATTTGAATGCAACATTTGGCCAACGATGGATTGTCCGTGGTAGTCCAGTGAATTGGGCTGCTCGTCGCCAGACCTATCGTGTATGGATTATTTCTTCTTGGAGCATATGAAATCCTTGTCTACGAAACCTCCGTTGACAGTGCCGAGGACCTTATATCACGCATCTTTGCAGCTGCCGGGGAAATCCAAGACCCTCCTGGAATGTTTTCGGATGTTCTAACTGTTGAAGGGGCGAGGCCAACGAGGTAAGCGCGTAACATCAGAATATTAAATTCTTCAAATTAAAATTAACTCTGGTCTTCAACATGCAGAAAGAAAAGGAATTGTTTACCTTTTCTATGGTCTATCCAATTTATGAAATATCCACTGGTTTATATATATCAACTATTTGAGAATTTATTATAAACACTTCTTGAATAATTCTATTTTGCACCACCGCTGAAATAAGACTTGTAAAAAATTATATTAATGCACAATTCACATTGAATAAATAAGTTCACGTTTGGATTGATTTTAAAAATTATATTTTACATTACTTAAAATTTTAAAAGGTTTACATTTAGAATTATATTAATTATAGCATCAGGAAACATTTTTTCCTGTGACTTTACAGAATGAAGGATAGTAATACACTGACTCATTTTCACAAAGTTTGGAAAGTTACGAGTAAAGTTGCATCATTTCTTTGAAACAAATTGACGTTGAATAATTGTCCTTTTAAATGTTTTAGTTCTGTAATAAGTTTATAATGGCATAATCACAAATAACAAATTATAAACATACTTCACATTATTAGAAGAGATGATTATAACGAGGTAATATATATCTATTGCTTGATAAACTTGAAACTTAAGAGTCATAAATTAGGTCACTTGTTTTGAAGAGATGAGAGAAAAATTATCGTTGGGTTTTTATCTGCGTGCTTCATAATTTTCTTTCTTTATTTATTTTACTTTGAGTGGAAAATATTAAGTGATTGAAATGAATGGATTAGTTTTCTACAATTTCCCCCTTAATCCGTTCATGGGGATTAACTAATATTTTCATTGAATTTCTGTGTTCGATGAATCGAGGCTTGGGTAAAGGTTTGGTAAGTGCATCGGCTATCATTTTTTCTGTTGGAAGATATCTTAACTCAATTATGCCTTCTTCGCTATATTGTTTAATGGCATTAAATTTGACGTCGATGTGCTTTGATCTTTTCGTGAATTTTTCTGATTCAACCATTTTTATGGTACTTTGATTGTCTTCATATAAAGTGATTGGTTTTTGCTGTGGAAAGCCTAGATCGTCAAGTAACTTCAATAACCAAATTATTTCTTGGCTAGCATGTGCTGCGGCCACATATTCAGCCTCTGCTGAAGATAAGGCAATGCAACTTTGCCTTTTCGTCGTCCACTGAATTGGGTTGTTGCCCAACATATATAATATTCCCGATGTTGATCTACGGGTTTTGGTATCACCTGCCCAATCGGCATCAGCGAATACCTTTAATATTGGTTCTTCATTAGTGTTAATTATTAATTTTAGTTCTTTATTATGATATAGATATCTTATTATTCTTTTTACGGCTTGCCAGTCTTTTTCGCGAGGATTCTCATTTCTTCTGCTTAAAATGTTTACTGCTGCTGAAATGTCAGGTCTCGTTATGGTTGTTATATAAAGCAATGAACCAAGTGCCTGGCGATATTTAATATTATTTGGCATTAAATTATCATCATCATTTAATTTGTTATATCCTGGTTCCATTGGAGTTTTGCACGGTTTGGAGTTTTCAAGATTGAACTTTTTCGCTAAATTTTCAATCTTAATTTTTTGATCAAGAGAATAACCGTTAGGTAATTTCTGAATTTGAGTACCTAAATAGTTACTAATTTTGCCTAGATCCTTTAATTCGTATTCTTGTTTTAGAGAATTTACGATTTCTTCTATTATTTCATCTTTGCTGGCAATGAGTATATCATCAACATATATTATTATGTACGATGTATGATCTTTTTCTTTTCTAGTGAAAAGACATGTGTCTGCTGTACTTTGGATAAAGTTCAAGTTGTCTAGTGTTTCAGCGATTTTAATATGCCAAGCTCTGGCGGCCTGTTTGAGGCCATAGATCGCCTTTTTGAGCTTGCAAACTTTTTCAGGAAATTGTTCGTTTACATAGCCTTCAGGTTGATTTATATATATTTCTTCATTTAAGTTCCCATGAAGAAAAGCGGTGTCAATATCTACATGTCGCACATTCAAATTATTATAAGCTGCTGCTAAAAGAAGTGTTTTGATGGTACAATGTTGTGCTACTGGTGAAAATGTTTCTTGATAATCTTCCCCATATTTTTGACTGAAACCTTTGGCAACAAAACGTGCTTTATATTTTTGTGTATTTCCTGAACTATCAATTTTTCGTTTGAAAATCCATCTACTTCCTATGATTCTTTTATTAAGAGGAGGATCGACTAGATCCCATGTATTATTTTTCATTAACGATTGTATTTCGTTTTCAGTGGCTTTAAGCCAGTTTTTCTTTTCTAGTGGATTGTTTATTTTGATAAGCTGTTTCCAGTTTTCAGGTTCTGTTGTATCGCTATCATTTGCTAAAGCAATAAAATTGTCGGAAGTATATCTTTGAGGTGGTACTCCTCTGTTTTGTCTTTCAGATCTACGAGGTTGATGTGTTTCTGATTGTTTGGGCACGTCAGGTGTACAGGGTGTGTCACCTATTTCTACTTCAATGTATTTTTTATCTTCAATTAATTGTTCGTGTTCATTAATTTTCTCGTTTAAATTGTTCAGTTTTTCTTCCAGAAATTTTACAGATCTGGAAATTATTATTTCACCATTTTTAGTGAATACGCGGTATCCCTTTGTATTATTATCATAGCCCATGAAGATACCCTCTTCTGCTGTGTCATCTAGTTTAGATCTTTTGTGTTTGTTTATGTAAGTGTATACTTTACAGCCAAATACACGTAAATAATAGAGATTTGGTTTTCTTTTGAACCAAATTTCATATAGCGATTTATTTGTCAATTTAGTGGGGAGCCTATTTTGGAGGTGATTAGCAGTATTTATCGCTTCCCCCAGAACCTATGAGGTAAATTTGCTTCGGATAATAGGCTTCGTGTCATTTCAATTAAGCTTCTGTTTTTTCTCTCAGCAATGCCATTCTGGCTGGGACAAAATGGAACTGTGTATTCATGTTTTATACCATGTTCCCTTAGAAAGGCTTCTGTATTATTTCCTATGTATTCCCCACCGTTATCCGATCTAATCGCCGTCGGATATTTCCCTTGTCTGGTTTTGACCATTTGTACATAGTCTTTTATTTTTTCATAAACTTCATCTTTACCTTTTAATAAGTATATAACTGTGAATCTAGAACTGTCATCTATGAATGTAAGGAAGTAATTTTTTCCTCCTATTGTGGGTGTTTTAAAGGGCCCACATAAATCAGTATGTACTAAATCTAATACGTTTGTTGTTTTATTTTCGATAGATTTAGAGTACGGCGCATTTGTTGACTTTGTTTTTATACAGGTTTCACAGTTTGTTTTATGATTACAGTTACTTATTTTTATCTCACTGGCCAAGTCATTTTTGACTAATTCTTTTATACTTTCATTATTTCTGTGGCCAAGGCGTTTATGCCAAATTTCGAGGCAATCTTTATTTCTGCAATCATGTGCAATGTTTATTTTATTTTGAGAACTTTCTTCTAGTGTTTCAACTTGATATAAGTTATGTTTCTTAAATGCTTCTAAGTATATATTTCCATTGCACGATAGTATGCATTTTTCATTTTCGAAAAATACTTTATAGCCATGTTCTGTGGCTTTACTTACGGAAATTAAATTTGATTCCAATTGTGGAACAAATAACACATTTTTAAGTGTAATTCTATTTATACATCCATCAGATGTTTTTGTCATTATTTGTGTTTCGCCGGTTCCGTAAGAATTTAATGTATTCCCATTAGCAATTGTTACTGTAGTTTTTTCAGTATCGTTGAATTTTGTAAATATATCCCTATCGTTCGCTATATGCGAAGACGCTCCTGAGTCAATTAACCAGGTTTTATTAGCGGGATTTACAATTATGAATGCTGCATCTTTATGTTCACTTTTATTTATTTGTACCTGTTCATCTGTTTTTGATTCATTCATTTTATTTTTACTATCACCTTTTGTATTTTCAAAACACAACGATGTGTACTTTTTGTATTTGTATTGTGTTTTAGGTGTAGTGGTCTGTGTGTTTCTGTTCTTGAGATGCCAGCATTGTTTATAAGTGTGATTTGATTGTTTACAGTAGGTACAATATTTGTTTTGCCCTTTATATTCTTGAGTGTATTTCTTTTGTGTTTTAAACACCTTTTGTGAGTTTTCAACTTGCTCACTATTTTCTACCCGTTTATTAAATTCATCAGTAAGTTTGCTCTTGATGAATTCGGGAGTTAATTCAATTTCATTTCGGGCTTCGAGAGCTGTTATAAGTGTATTATAACTCGCAGGTAAAGAGCACAATAGAAGTGCAGATAAATGCGAGTCGGTTATGTTCTCTCCTATTGCGGAGAGCTTATCTTTTATTTCCAGTTAGTAATGTGTTTGTGCATGTTCCCATTTTCGGGTAGTTTTGCACTATATAATTTTCGTAATAAATATAATTTACTGGATAAATTAGCTCTCTCGTGAATATTTTTTAAACTATCCCATGTCTGTTTTGCTGTTTCTAAATGTTTTACATGAACTATTTGCGTATCGTCTATACTCAGGTTTATTAAAGCGCGAGCTTTTGCATCCTTTTTTCTCCAATCTTCGTTAATTGGTGTAGGGGGTTCCTGAGTTACGAGTTCGTACAAATCTTCCTTAATTAACAACATATTAATTTTAAACTTCCATATAGAATAATTATTATTGTTTAATTTATCTACTAATTGCATTTCCTTTATTGTCGCCATCTCGGAGAACTTGTTTATACAGTTTTTAAAGTTTTATTAGTTTAAATAGTTTATTAAATTCAATTATGTTTTCTTGAATTTTTAATCTAGCATAAGAGCTGAGTATTATTTTTATTAATCAGAATCAATTATTAATCCTTAAGAATAAATTCTGAGTTCATACATTCATCAGTCTCATAATCACTGTTGAAAGGGCGAGGCCAACGAGGTAAGCGCGTAACATCAGAATATTAAATTCTTCAAATTAAAATTAACTCTGGTCTTCAACATGCAGAAAGAAAAGGAATTGCTTACCTTTTCTATGGTCTATCCAATTTATGAAATATCCACTGGTTTATATATATCAACTATTTGAGAATTTATTATAAACACTTCTTGAATAAATCTATTTTGCACCACCGCTGAAATAAGACTTGTAAAAAATTATATTAATGCACAATTCACATTGAATAAATAAGTTCACGTTTGGATTGATTTTAAAAATTATATTTTACATTACTTAAAATTTTAAAAGGTTTACATTTAGAATTATATTAATTATAGCATCAGGAAACATTTTTTCCTGTGACTTTACAGAATAAAGGATAGTAATACACTGACTCATTTTCACAAAGTTTGGAAAGTTACGAGTAAAGTTGCATCATTTCTTTGAAACAAATTGACGTTGAATAATTGTCCTTTTAAATGTTTAAGTTCTGTAATAAGTTTATAATGGCATAATCACAAATAACAAATTATAAACATACTTCACATTATTAGAAGAGATGATTATAACGAGGTAATAAATATCTATTGCTTGATAAACTTGAAACTTAAGAGTCATAAATTAGGTCACTTGTTTTCAAGAGATGAGAGAAAAATTATCGTTGGGTTTTTATCTGCGTGCTTCATCATTTTCTTTCTTTATTTATTTTACTTTGAGTGGAAAATATTAAGTGATTGAAATGAATGGATTAACCAGAATTATTGGTCAACGCCCACGTTTCCACTTCAACGCATCCTTCCCTGTGGTACTAGCTGGATGGAGGCCCCAGCCATTTCAGCCTTTCTGTACGTGATTATTTGAATGCAACATTTGGCCAACGATGGATTGTCCGTGGTAGTCCAGTGAATTGGGGTGCTCGTCGCTAGACCTATCGTGTATGGATTATTTCTTCTTGGAGCATATGAAATCCTTGTCTACGAAACCTCCATTGACAGTGCCGAGGACCTTATATCACGCATCTTTGCAGCTGCCGGGGAAATCCAAGACCCTCCTGGAATGTTTTCGGATGTTCTAACTTCCATGCAGCGAAGATGTGTGGTCTGCATCACATGCAGCGGTCGTCAGTTCGAACTCCTTTTTTTTATATGAGTTGTACTTCCATTTTGTTTTTATGTTTATGAACAGCGAGTAATAATCACCTTTTTTTCTCCTATTTTGTGCCCTTTCCTTTCCTTGTGTTTTATGTCTAAAAAATGCGAAATGAAACTATGAAGCAAGCACGCTCGAAACACCCGTGCCTATTCAATGCCGTCTACCACGTCAGGAAGACGTTTCCGACCCGGCATTTCTACGTGATTCCGAGTCGTCTAAGTGTACCCTACCTCCCCTAGATGTTTGTAACATTTTAGCTGAGACACCCTATGATTTTAGTTCTCTGTTTAAGTTGTTATATATATATATAGGTAGGGTACACTTAGACGACTCGGAATCACGTAGAAATGCCGGGTCGGAAACGTCTTCCTGACGTGGTAGACGGCATTGAATAGGCACGGGTGTTTCACAACTAACTACTTTGACACAAAACAATCCAACACGTCAAATTACTGCAATCATGAAAAAACCAAAAACAACAGAAAACGACCTGTGTCAGGTGGCATGGCTTGAGACATGCACTGCTGTGTTTAACTTGTTTTACACATGCAACACTACCCATACCTGACAAGTTTAGACTGAAAATGAATGAAAAATACATAACGAAAGGAAGCAAACTATAGCCACACTATACCATCACGATCTTAACTTTCATCACGGCAAACAACCCACTACAATGACATATATATATATGAAAGGATAAAAAGTAAATCTTTGAAATATTCAAAAATGAAAGTAAACGTTTAAAGTTAAAATTCCCAAAACAGTTTCGCCAACGTTGAAAAATCAATGCTTAAAACAAATTTACCAGTCATAAACATCTTTAGCCATAAATTTTAATCAGCTTTCATCAACATGACAGTTATTATGAACTCAGAATGTAATAAAAGTAGATATTTCCCAGCGGAATTGCATAATAAGATTTCGTAATATAAACAATATATTATTATTGCAGTTCAAAACTACATTTAGATTATTATGTTTAATCATTTTCCCCCAAAATGACAGTTATTGCATTCAGATCAAGAAATCAAAGTAAATAATTATGTTTAAGATATAAATTCAAAATTATTGTCAAAATAAGAAATTAATGTTTATATTTTAGGTTGTAAATTTTAATTAACTTTTGTCGGTTTGACAGTTATTAATATGATTGGTTCATAAATAACCATTAACATTAAATTTAGAAATGGCTGTTGTCGATGCAATTGACAAAACCTAAGACCACATTAATCAAGCTTTCTATCCAATTAAAAGCAAGTTCACGCCTATATTTGATTAGTTCGTCCTCTGCGAGAGAATATCAGAAGTGCCAAACAAAAACAGGGGTAGGCATTTTTGAGAGCTTTTTGAGCCTTTTTTCCATCTACCAAACACTCAAACAAATTACGGCCGCTCAGCCATCCTGAAATTTAACTGGCTAGGCTCAGTACTGCTAAATATGAGCCTGTAATCTCAGCAGACTTTCAAACTTATCCTGGGTCTGACTTGCAAAAGGATTATAATGTATTAAAAAAAATAAAGTCGACACCAGGAAAAAACTTTGTTTTTACTCAGTCACGACTACACTAATTGATGAGAAACCTGAAGGAATCGGGATTTGACATATATTTCAAGATGACAAAAGTAGATGCCTGCGAATTCCTTACACACACACACATGAAAAATATACTCAATTGGATGCACAGAACTAAAGTAGAAGTTCACTTTAGATCTGATTATGAAATCAAAATTGCTCGAATGTAATGCGGTTCGAGTAATGAAATCCTGTTTCGTTATTTCAGACTATCTCAGAAACGCTTCATCTGAAATTTTTACATAATTTTTTAATTACTTTTTTTTTAGAAATTTTCTTTCTTTAGAAATTTGAGGGCGCAAACTATGGGAGCAAATACGGTAATTATAGGAATGAACAAGAAAGGACTTTTTCTTTTTTGCCAAAAAGCCAAGTTTTGTTTGCATCATGAAGAAACGAACTGTGGTAACATGTCATGGCATACCCCCTACGAATCCTCAGTGCCATTTTAAAGAATCTCTTTAAGGAAAAATTGTTAAATATATATTTTTAACCAAATTATCAGTGTTAAAAAATTTAAATTTTAGGCCTAATTTGGATTGATTTTAACCGCTGTAAAATTTTCATTTAAAACTATAAAATCCTAAAAATTTGAAACACGGCCTTAAAATAGGTTCTTAAAGTCATTTTTGCCTTACCATCATGGATAGTAATTATGGCAATGCCGTACGCAATGAAAAGGTCGAACACACATTTGTCCTATTTCATTTTGAAGCAGGAATGCCTATTTATTTGTTCGAAAGGAGAATTTAAACACGCAAAACGAAAGTATTGATGGAAAAGTGGGCTAAGCAGGATTAGAAAAATCGATTGTTACGCATTTTGAGACAACAATTTATCATTTTGATATTTAGAATTCCCATCCAAACAACAAATTTTATTTCTAATATTTGATGGTTATTAGGTTGAGATTATTTCCACAGCCCTTTGAATACATGCTCTGACTTATAAATGGCGGCTGTCATAGGCAGATTTTTTTCAGGGCTTATATTGTCTTTTTAATTTTTGTAATACTACTTTAGAATAGCATTCCTCGCCTTAATTAATCGAAAGAAAAGCCTAAGATTACTGAACTAAAATACATAGTTGTATGAACATTTAAGGGACCGTTTAATCGCTTAAAAAAATCTGCCTACGTCAGCTGGCACTTTTGAATCAGTACGTAGGTCTAGTATTCAGAGGGCTGTATTCTTCAGTACGCTGGCGATTGAAACAAGATGTTCGTTTTATCACTGTTACACATTAGAGTTTTTAAAAATAAGCTTTTAGTTGACTATTCAAAGTGCAGTGAAAGAAAAGTTGATTAACCCTTTGACTGCTGCTCATATACGTCCCAGTGGACTATTTTTCATTCTATTCGTACCACCTTTTAAAAAATAATCTGTGCCATACACTTATTTTAGATTATTTTAAAGATAAATCTACCACTAACAAATTTGATTGTGGTACGATTGAATCTAAAAATAGTCTTCTGTCCTGGCCTGGCCCATAATCAAAGGGTTAAAGGGTTAATCTATAGTAGTCTCCATGCTATAAAACAAGCAAGAAAAATAAATTCATAAATGTGTAATGTTATCAGTTTTCGTTTTCTTGTTTTCATCTATCATTACTATATGTTTGCAAATCCCTCATGTCACAAATTAGTCACATATAGCCATATCCTGTACATCAGAGGTTCCCAAAGTGGGCTCCGCCTATAGTTTTCAGGTGCTCCGCGGCGTTTCAGGAAGATAAACAAAATATGAAAGAAATTACTATATTGCAAGGGAAAATTTTTCGAAAGTATGTAGGATTTTTTTTTGTGTGTGTGTGTGTGTCAAAAATAAATACATCTATCACTGGGTTGAAAAATACTATAACATGTATTTTTTAAATTATATAAAAATTTGCATTATACATGTATCCACTTTCTATATAATATTTTTGGTTTGAACTACTTTATTTTATGTTTCTGCATTTAACCCTTTGAGGGGCGGTGGTATATATTATATACCACCTAATTTTAATCCGATTCAAACCAGAAACTTTTAATTAAATTATACTTTTTTAACTTTCACGAGAAGAAGTTGAAAAATTGCTTATTCTTATTTTGAACTAAATTATTTCCTAAATTCCGGTCGGAATTCAACGTTACAGGAGCACAAGTGCTTGTCCCTGAAAGGGTTAATGTGTTTTAAAAATTTGATTCAAAATAAGCTAGCTACAAGAAATAGTCTTCTGAATCGAATGCTCAACGTAAATCTAAGCAATGTTTGTCGATTAAAACACCTCTTTTTTGTATCATTTAATAAACCCCTCATTAGATTCATTTAATATTCATATACGTTGTGTATATAATTTTTTTCTTTTTGTAACTTTAATTTCTTTAATCTGTTTATTTTATTTTTATAAATTCTTAGTTATTTAAATTTTCTATGCTGTTTTACATAATTGTGCTTCATTTTTAAAGCAATGTATCTTGCTGAAAATGCATTTTTTTAAAAAATCTTGTATCACTTAAGCCTCTGTAAAATTTTGTTTTAAATGGTCTCGGCATTTGATAAGATTCTTATGGTATGATGCCACATTTTCCTATCAGAAATAAGGCTGTAAAAATTTAAATATATATATATTGGTTTTTTACAATTGTCATCACACTAACAATCTAAACTTTTGCTCAGCTCCACCTCTTGCTTAAACTTTTCGTCAATGATTACCCGCTCTTATATAAATTTAACGCCACCCATATATCTCGTTTTGTTAGTAAAGTTTTTTCTACTAGCTGCAGTTCTTTTAACATGCGTAGTTTTTAACCGTATATCTATTTTGAGGCAAACACAATGGTGAAAGAAAGTTTCTTTCAAAACTATAATTAATAGCTAAATACTTCAAATAAAACATCCAAAAAAAGTGAATGATACTGCACCTAACAATACAGGTTATAAATTTTGCCCCGCCCTCTTAAACACTAAAACGATGATCTGCTTCTAAATGTATTTTTAAAAAATGGTTCGAAAGAAGAAGCTCACAGGCAATTCGTTTTCGTTGCATGTTTAGAAGTACTAGAAACGTAATAAAGAACGAAAAAAGAATTCGTAATCGCTTGATTTTCTTACTGGTGGGCGGGACTAGCGAAAACGTGTTATATAATTAATTACTCATGGATGACTGGGCCTTCTTTTTGTGAGTAGCCTATTGGGATTATACAGAAGTCTCTCTTTGTAAACGAAAACTGTGCAACTTACCTTTTTTACTGTGTGTGTGTGGTTTCAACCATAAATAATAATAGTTTCACGTCAGCCCTAGTGCAATGCATGATCCAGACATGATTACTATTTGATCTTTAATTCCGAGTTCATACAGAAAATCCCGAAAGAATATTTTTTATTTTAAAAATGGATGTCATTAACCCCTTAACAGTATTACTCGAACGTCTCTCGGGTAAGAAGAGTTTGTTTTCTTCGTTATTAAAAGCTTTCAGAAACCACAAATTTTTAACTATAATTTTTGCTGTATTTGGCGGACATACCTCGATTATAGAAGGCAGGTATTTTAAGGGGACAAATCACCTTTAAAATGGTCAAAAATTCAATTTCAAGGTTTTGATGTCAGTAAATAGTGCATTTTATTCTGAGTAGAAAGGTACCAATGTTTTTCAGAGGCGATAATTATTGACGAAGATATAAAGTAAAACGCAATCGTCATTCTTTGTTTTTGAATGGAGAGTGAAAAATTTAAATGCATTTAATTCACAACAATGATTTTCAAACTTGCGCGCACGATTTCTTAAAAAATAATTTAGATAGAACCTCAATTTTTTTTAAACTTATTAATGTTGTAACAATGAACAAAATGAACTAGAATCTTTTAATTTGGTCTATAAATTAAAAAATAATTAACTGTAATTCATCGAAAAGCACATTCAAAATGCGTTTTTAATTTAATTACAGTTAACTATTTTTTAATTTATTGATCAAATTAAAAGATTCTAGTTCATTTTGTTCATTGTTGCAACATTAATAAGTTTGAAAAATTTTGAGGTTCTATCTAAATTATTTTTGGAGAAATCGTGCGCGCAATTTGAAAATCATTGTTGTGAATTAAATGGATTTAAAGTTTTTACTCCCCATTCAAAAACAAAGAGAGGCGATTGCGTTTTACTTTATATATTAGTCAATAATTATCGCCTCTGAAAAACATTGGTACCTTTTTACTCAGAATAAAATGCACTATTTACTGACATCAAAACCTTGAAATTGAATTTTTGACCATTTTAAAGGTGATCTGTCCCCTTAATACAAAAAAGTGGTTTTTAGTCCCTATTTTTAATTTATTGTGTCCAATAATAGTAATCCTTATATATTATTTCTCCTGTCAACATCCCTTTTTCTCAGAAAATATGAAACGCAGAACAACGAATGAGATACCATATGAAAGGTTTTAGAACCGGCTTCTGACATAGCCCACTTAACAATTCGTTAAAACATGTTTTTGATTAAAATTTGCTGAAAAATAAAAATTAAATCGGCATTGCTTTCATAAAAGAAATGAAAGATTTTCCTGAAATTATTGTTGCCAAAAAAATAAAATATCACATTATATGATGCTCATAGCAATTATTATAAAAGACACCGCACGGGTTTATTTTATACTTATGATTAAAAAGCGAAATTGAAATGTTTAGATTTATATTTCTAAGTCCCCTGGTTTTCCCGAAGCGGATGACGTCATCCTCTAATACAGTCAAAATACGATTGTTAATTTTTTTTTCGCGCGCGTGCCTTTAGCAATCTTGGATCAGTTTTTAGTCTAACTTTGATGGAATAAATGAGATGATATTCTGGCTTGACTAACAACTAAATGTTGTTTGCAGATATTTTTATCCTTGCTTTTTCTTTAGAAGTTTAAACCTGCATCTAATAAATATTACATATTGATAAAAAATGATACTTCTCTATTATCCCGTCGACCACTTTTCATAACAAAAAACTATCGCCAAATAAACGGGAGAACGTTGCCATTGGAATATCAAAAAATAAATAAAATATAAGAATTTAAGGACACAATTGTTATTTTAATTAATAAAATAACTACTAAATCAGTAAAACATAATGAAAAATACACGCAAATGTCGAATGTAAAACCACTAGATGACGTAACAAACACGCATAATGATTCTGACATCAAGTAAATGGGACTGCATTTTTGGCGTTTAATCTTACAGTTTGGCGGTAGTTTTTTGTTATGAAAAGTGGTCGACGGGATAATAGAGAAGTACCTAAAAAATATTAGATTTCAGTGCGAAATCTTCGCACGGGCCCTCTGGTATTAAATAAAACTATTAAAGGGCTAAATAATAGAAAATTTGATTTTCAAAATTTCTAATATGAATTCAGAATTTCTGCATGAAGAAAAGGGCCAAAATGAGAACCTTGACCCATGTTGGAAACTACTGGTTCGGACTCTTATCCAGCAGATCTCTCTCTGCTCCGTAGGCATAAGAAAACATTAATTTTTAAACCATAGAGTACGGTGGTGTTAAGGGGCTCCGCTTTAGAAATTCTTCCCAAAAAGGGCTCCGCGAGCCCAAAAGTTTGGGAACCACTGCTGTACATTATATTCAGTAGCTGAAACAATATTATTGAGAGTTTACCTATAGCACGTTTCGAATTTTCTTGAAAATAATAATTATTTTTAATGTTTTGTCTTCTAAGTTTATTTTTAATTCCATAGATATGAAAAATAAAATTTCATTATTTTCCCCATCAGATAAAGAGCCGCCAGTAATTCTAAAATGTCCCGGTGATATAACGATCAGTACTAACGAAGTTCCAGTTGCTGTGCATTGGGATGAACCGATATTCCAAGATAACAGTAAACAACCTCTTCGCATTGATAAAGTAAGACATAATTCAACTAAATATTTTATCGCAGCTCATTTAGGATCTGGAATGTAATTTTTCATACGCGTATATACACTGCTAAAAATAATGAAAATAGTCTCACTCCTTTGAAGAAATACATATCAGGTGTTGCGGATATTAAGGCGTGTTGGTCAATGAAATATAAAATTATCCTCACTACTATTAAACCTATGGCCGTGGAATGAATTCTTGTTTTAAAATATCTCATCAGGAAATTAAACTAACTAATTTAACTAATTTTAATTTTTAATTTTTAACTTATTTTTCTCTGAACGCTTCTTAAAATATGTCTCTTCCTTTTTTAGTTGACAAAATATTTCTAAAATCTATGCTTAATTAAATATTTTGTGTTAAAATCTTAGCTAAGCTGACGAGTTGTGATTAAGATTTTAACACTTAAAATAACATTAAGTATATATTTTAGAAATATTTTGTCAACTAAAAAATAAAGACACATATTTTAAGAAGCGTAAAAAGAAAAAAAAAGTTATAAATATTATTTTCCTGATGAGACATTTTAAAAACAATAATGCATTCTACGCCCATAGGTTTTACGTTAGTGAGGGGAATTCGAGACCTGACTGACCAACAAACACCCTTAAGGGTAAACTCAACAAAGACCAATTTTTCTTTCTTTTTTTAAATATAACATGAAAGACTGTAGTATCTAATGAAATATCTTAAAATGTTTAGTTCGCCACTAATACTCCGAAATTTGCTTTATAAAACAAACTGACAGACTAACAATAATGATAAATGTGTATATTAAAACTGCTGATTCTCGAAACATATGTTTTGTGAGTTCGCCTTTAATACCCGCAACACCTCATACATTCAAGTCATCTTTCTTGAGAAAAATGACAATGAATGTCCTATGTAATCCTACAAACGTACGACTAATTTTAGTATTCGAAAGTAAAAATTTAAAAGCATTGTTTTTTTTGGAATTTTATGTGATATTAATAAGACGTGTGGTCTCCACATGAAATGTTAAAACGGTTGAGTATCTGCTTGGCATAGAATTTACAAGGTAATCTGAGGCAATCTTTTCACACTTTTTCAACAAAGGCACTTTCTATCTCTCGCAGTGTCAGAAAGCACCTCAGCGGATCAGAAACATGTCTCTCTAGAATGTCCTATGCATTCTGTATTGGATTTAGGTATTGGATTGAGTATGCGAGCCACTCCATATTCTCGATTCCCTGCTCCAGAAGCTAGTCTTCCATAAGACGCGCACTGTGATGTATTATCGTCTAGCATACGGAAAAACAAAAGGTTAAAGAATTTTGTTCTTGTACTCCATCTGTCAACTGTCATTTCTGATGATATACAGGTCCTTACGTCCACCTGTTCTTATTCTTGCCCAAACCAACAGTCCATCGCCTTCATTTTATGAGTTTTCGCGCACAAAAGACAAGACAAGAATAGATAGGCTGTATTACTTTCGCCCAATGATTTCATACAAATTAAATGTTCTCCTTAAATCAGCAAACGTTATATTTTTTATAGTTTAATATATAATATTTAGGTCTATATAAATGTGTTTTAATTCTGAACAACAAGAGTAAGTTGTATAAATAATGTTTTAAAGTGAACGTGTTTGCCTCTTTTTTGCACATTTCGACGTTTTTTTTATTTACGTATTTTAGTTGAGAGTCTCCATGAACTAAAATAACATATATCTCACTTGATTGAAAATTGTTTTAACTTTAGAATAATGGTAAAGTTATTTTGGTTCATTGAGTCATTCATTGCGAAATAAAACAATCTTTTTTGTAAGTCCCATTTGGAAGCTCATGTCTGTTTATCTTCCTATAGAATACCTCTCTTTATCAGTCTCTTTGTCATTATTTCCAAGATAATATTTATTTACAGATATAAGCTTGTCCGAGCGTATATCACAAATTCTTTAATGCGGATTACTCAGGGCCGTAGCTAGAGGGGTGCCAGGGGGGGGGGGGGCTGCCCCTAGGAAAGATTTCAAGGTCACCAAATGAATCGAATTTAGTTTTGGGGCCCTTTTACAGTTTTGCACAAATACTAAATTGTAGTGTTTGTATAAAAACTACAAATAAGTGCATTAAGTTAGTTTAAAGTATTTTAAAAACAATAATAAATTTAAAATGCAAAATATATCTTTGATTTTGTTAATGTTTTTTATCATATAAAAATACAACTTTAGAATCCTTAAGTGCAGGGAATATTCAGAAAACATTAAAGGTTGCAACTCTTTATGAAACAGGTGAACTGTAAGCTTTTTATTTATTTGTTCACATCATCACTTATTATTTCACCAGTATTATTATACACTAGTTAAACACTGGAAATTTTTATTCTGTAGCCTTTTCTTTTCGAAGTTAATATAAACAGTTTAATAAGAAACATGGTGCCTACAATATGAATATGCACTAATTTATCTTTCTATATAATAATTTGATCATATATAGCTCTCTGTCTGTGTGTTTGTTTGTGCGTGCATGTGTCAGAGGGATAGAGAAAAAATATGAGTCTCCCCTACATTTTCTTGACCCCCCCCCCTTAATATTCACTTCTAGCTACAGCCCTGTGGTTACTACGGTTTTGGGAAAAACTGCAAACATGAACATGTGTCTTGAACATAACTCGCTACTCAGATCAATATAGGTATTCTAGCTCTAAAGATTAGAAAAAAAAAAAAAAAAAAAAAAAAAAACAGTCGGCGCAAGAGTTGTAAGATGTTGCACGCATGTCGCCACCGTGTTTAGTTATCCAATATTATAATAACGAGCAAATCTTGTGTGTTTGTATGTAAATTTTATCTTCAAAACGGCTCTAACAATTTTGACTAAATTTTGTATTTTACCGTTTCCGGGCATGAAAAGAGGATTGGTCGTGTTCGAGATCACATGTGTTCAAGAAAATTCGCTTAGTGGGTCATTTTGGGGTCACTACGGATCAACGCATTTTAATGGGAATGAAGGTCGAAACAGATGTTGTTGAACAGTTGGCAGTAAACAAAGTCGATGAGTTGGCAACATTTCGCCAAATTTGGCGATATTTGGTGGAATGTTGGTGACATTGGCGAGATTTGGCGGGAAAAGACTTCCATGATTACCAATGCCAAAACACATGCTTGGCGGCAAATGAAAGAATGTCACCAAATTTTGGCGAAAAAATTGTCTTTTAGTATCTGAAGGAATTTTTAGAAATTTCCAATAGGAGCCGAGATACATGATTCAACCAATCAGCATCCATATAATATTCTCGAAAACGGAATTCAACCAATCAGCATCCTCATAATATTCTCAAAAGCAGAATTCAACCAATCAGGGTACATAGAATTTCTCGCAATACCTATATAAGAAAGTGCTTCGGCCGAAGGCTAAAAAGTTGGACAGTGAATTTTGTGATCTACAATGATGAGAATAATGTCGCAAAAACAGGAAGAACTGTTCGCTTTTTTATTTTTCATTTTTTGAATGTTTTTATTGAAGATAGTAGTAAAACTTCTTCAAAGAATAAGAAATAAAAACTTTCCCAGAGTAGCTTAAATGAAGCGACTAATTTGGAAAGCATTAATTTTATAATTCAAGTAACGTAAGAATTAATATAAGTATTATTTAACAGGTAATATAAGAATGTATGCATGTAATGAAGGCAATGTTTTAAACATGGAGATAAAAAGTATTAAAGTATAGAGATTATTTAAAAGTTTAAAAGCTTTCATTAATATCAGCCACTCTGAAGCCTAAATAAAATCTGTCAATAAGACAATTTTTTTCTGTGTTTTTCTGTAGTTTTAATGTTTTTCACTTTTTGTTTTTATAAAAATAAAATAACTATTATATATATATATTTTTTTTACTTTAGACTAAGAAGTCTGGTGATATTTTCTACCATTCAAGTCAGACTGTTTATTACGATGCAACCGATGCAAGTGGAAATAGAGCAACGTGCGAGTTTAAAGTCACAGTATCACGTAAGCATATCTATTACTAATATTATAAAGGAGTAAAGATTGTTTGTTTGTAGGGGGTAATCTCTGGAACTACCGAACCGATTTCAAAAGTGATGGTGGCAAATTGATGGTGACAACCCCTGCTCCAACATAGGCTATATTTTATGTCGGTGCCACTAACCCCAGGGGGTGCAGGAGTGAAAAACGTTCTAAAATTGCGATTTTTTGTATACGGAAGGAGCTAGAAATTTTAAATTTGGCATTGTAGTTACTTATAAGATGTAAATGCTCTCTAAGAACAAAATAAAAAAAATCAAAATTTAAAAGGTGAAATGAGCGAAAAGCGTTCTAAAAACATTCTAAAATACAATTTCTATGGAATCTCTGGAACTACAGAACCGATTTCAAAAGTGATGGAGGCAAATTGATGGTTACAATCCCTGCTCCAACAGCCTCTTTAATAAAAAGCTATGCGATGCTGACGACTGGGTTTTTCGCTAATTGTTGCCACAGATTAATCTCGGAAAATGAAACCTTTGAAGTTACTGAAAAAAAATAATAGCTTGAAAAGTATTTGTCAGAAAATTGTTAGACAAACTGCGTTTGGAAGGTAAAAAATTGTATTTTTCTTGATATAAATTTCAAATCCAGTGATTATGCCGTTTTTCAAATATTCGATTTCAAAAATTACCAAATTTCACAATGGAGTACCATAGCGAAACCTTCATGCGTAAAAAGATAATGATAAGGGCGATGTGTCCTGACGTGTATATTGGCACGAGTCACAAATTATAGTAGCCTTATTATTCTGTTAAAATATAAGAGTGAATTATGAAATGTCAATATTTTGTTTGATTAAAAGTTCGTTAAGAGAAATTGACCAGCGTAGCTTGCTAGTTTATTTATATAGTTTCAAAAATTTTTTTTCTGAAAATTGTCAAATTTTTCAATGAAAAAGCCATTGCTATATTTTAGAGACAAATAGTGATAGTAAAAGTTTAATGGAGGAATGAACATTTCTACATTTAACTTTTGACATTTTTAAAAAGAAATATATATATATATATAGTGGAACCAAGCTTCTTATCAGCTTTTTTTTTTTTTTTTTTTTTTTTTTTTTTTTTTTTTTTACCAGCCAGCAAGATGCAACATACAGTTGAAAATTATCAGAATAATACTTACGCGACTACAAAAATAATTCATTACAATGTGTTTTAAATAATTCAATTAATTCAATACTAACATTTTTATAAAATTTTAGTATAAAATAAAGAAAGATATATATTAGAAGAATTTCTTCTCTTTTAAATTAAAGTTTGAGATTTGACTGCTAAACATTCTATGAACAATAAATCAAAATTTATAGGAAAATTAACAAAATTTTCTAGTTGCCATTGCAATTATATTAAAGTGGATTTATTTGATATCAGTAAAAAGAATATGGCAAATAAAAGTTTTCGAATTTCAGTTTCTTCAGATATCCATTAAAGTTTATATCTTGTTGAGACATTCTATTTCTAGTTTTAACATATATGGTTTGTTTCTTTAAATGCGTTAGACAACCTACACAGTTCAAAATTTAAAAGATAAAAAAATTAAAATTCCATTTAATTTGACTTTTTAAGAGCAAAAAACAAACAAACAAAAAAACCCCATTTAATTTAATTTAGTGCAATTTTACATTGCAGCCATTTGGAGAAATTCGAAATATTGCCAACGAACACATATATATTTATAAATTATTGGCATATTTTCAAAAACTGCAATTTTTAAAAGAATGCCTGAAAATTCACTCGCCTGACCAGAAGAGTCATTCGAAAGTGGCGAGTAAATAGGTGTAATCCTCCCCTCCCCATTAGTACCATACTAGTGTTTATTCCTTTCAATTTAGGCATTGCTACACCAATTGCTTATTAATTTTTTTTTCATTTACAACTTATTATAGAAATCCTCTTTTGCTTTTTAAACTGTCCCATCTAATTATTTTTATTATCTCATGAAAATAATTTGTTTTCCTGCTTTTGCACTTACTTGTATCGGGTTTTCACTCTGACTTTTGTATCAGATGTTTAGATCGCTTCAAAACTTAAACATATTACTGAGCCGTTATGTAGCATCTCCTTTTTGAAGTTCTTAGTTATACGCAGTATTGCCACTTTAATAGGTTTTTGAGTACCGCTATTTACAAATAGTAAACTTATTTAAAGATTTAATCAAATAATTCTGCGATTACATAAAGCAAAGATTACAATTTGAAAATAATCATATTAAAAAATCTGCTAAATTGACAAAACTCGTCATAAGAGATCATACATTAATTATGTCACACTTAAAGAGAAGGGGGGGGGGGGTCCACAAAGTCCACAGACGACAAAGTCCACAAAGTGCATCAAAAATATTAAAACATTTAGTTAGACATTATTCACAAATACAATAAAGTTCATTAAAAATAAAATATTTTTATTTAGGCAGTATTAGGTCCTTTTTCTTTTAATTGTAACAACTTGAAGTGGAAACATACACAATCGTGACGGAATAAAATATTACAGCAAAATAAAACGTAAGATTTTTTTAAAGTGAAATTTGCTCATTCATAAAAGATAAAATAAAATAAAATAATAATAATCGCAATGTTGTTTTAACCAAAATTAACTCTAACAGCTACAAAAAATGTTTCATCACAAATAGCAGAGAGTATCACTCCAGTGTGACAACCTGTGACATACAAAGACGTAAGAGACATTTTGATGACGTAATGAATGGATGATCCCTAATATAAAGATATTTTAACAAGACCACATTGAAGAATTCAAACATATTACAGTCAAATATATAAATTCTTTGATACATTCAAATATATAAAATATATTTAAAATGCACCATACACCGCGAGCTTCCTAACAGGACACGACCCTTTCAAATTATACCTTCACAAATTTGGGTGTGCAGAATCTAATAGATGTGAGAACGGCGAGGTGGGATCTCCCACCCACGCTTATTACGAATGCACACTCACTGCAAACTGGCACATCAAACGTCCACCACTCCCCTTAATTGATGGCTACAAAACATTCTCTCAAGACACACACTTCTAAACAAACTCATCCACCAACAACATCTCCAACCTGACACGCTAATTTGTATTTGTACCCAAAGCAACTCATATTTCCTCGTATAGCATCACCCCTTGTTGCGAATAGAGTTTTCTCTGGCGGTGCCACTGCACCTCTTGTCGCGAGAGAGCATGTCTCTGGTGCGCAAATCGTCATCGTTACCTGACTGCCCACTATCGCAAGGAAAATACATTCTGCGGGAGAGAAGGTGTTGAATTGTATGTATTGCCAACAGGAGCCATATTCTTCTTTTGTATAACGGCGGGTTCAGCTCCGTCTGAACACTGTTATTTTTTAAGACCTTAATAAAGGGAAACAGGATAGACATCTATGCTCTACAGACTTGGCCTTCTCGTCTGAGTATTCTCTCTTAGGCTATATTACAGCCTATAGTCATTTATGCTACAGTATTATGTATAGTGTTTCAAATGAGAAAATATCTAATACAACAACATAAAGAACTAGGACTCCCCTCAAAGGGATTAGTCTGAGTGATATTGCTGAGAACATAGAGTTAACAATTACAATATAAAGAAAAAGAGCAAATTAAATGATAGAATTACAAAATATCATATATAAATTCATATACACTGTTAAAAAAATAGAAAAGAAGTACCGTTCATCAAAGGATCTCATTTTCTTAAGCGCGTATTGCGCAAAACTTGAAAAAAAAAAAAAAAAAAAAAAAAAAAACGCCGGATCTTTTAAAACGCCAAGCTTTTTAAAGTTACGTAATTGGATTTGCAGCCAATAGATTATTCTATCAAGCGTGGCTTAACGCAAATTTAATTTCATTGTTGCACCTTTTTTGTGTGTGAATTTAAAATTTTTCTTCCTTGATTATATATCTATCTCTATAATAAAACTGTAAGTCATGTGACTGTCCTCAACAGTTCCGGGATGCCGCATCGCTTTTTCATATGCCAAGCGGCCATTTTTATTCAAAATTATTTTTTCGAATAAACTGCATAAAAGTTACATTTTAAGAAAGAGCGTTCAAAATAAATTAATATTTGAGAGATGACTTGCGTTCAATTATGTATATATTCTGCAATAACTTCAGTCGAAAGATTCGCAGTTCAAATTCTCTATTCATAAAAGTAAACAAAAAAAAGATTGATTCGTCGTGAACATTTAAAATATTAAATCATGGAGGTAATCATTCGCAAAGCAAGTTCTCCGCGAATGAATTTTTGGACCGCTGCCTCGCGTCAAAAAAATAATTCGCACCAGTGAGACAATCAAAGTTTACCATAATTATGTGCTATACAACTCAACTTTCGGACCTTTTCTTGACGTAAATTGAACTCATGTAATAATATTTAATGAATCAGATTTTTAGCATTTTTAAAATCGCTAATACAGCTTTTATTTATCGCGTGTACAAATTAGAAATAATACTTTGATTTTGAAATCAAATGTTTTGATTTATGATATTATTTCTTATTTATTTATTTATTTTCTCTTTTAAATGAAAAGTGTGAAGTATTTTAAATTTATGTAATATAAGCATTTTAGATTAAAGTTAAGTATTTTAAATGAAATGAGTGACAGGTTTATAATTTAAAATTAAATTAATTGTAGTATGAATGACGGTGATGGGAACGATATTTGGCGAATTATCTGCTACCGGCTAACAAAAATACTCATAATTAAAAAAAAAGAATAAAAATAAATAAATGATAGTTTGTTGTAAATAAATATTGATATACATATCAAAAATAATTTATAGAATTAAAATAAAAAATAAAAGTAAATAAACATCAATTTCCATAACAAAGTTTTCGCCAAATTGTCTGGGGAGGGGGGGGGGGGGAATCGCGCCAACGTGCGTATGTGACATTTGTACCCAAAAAATATGCGAAATGCTACCATGATCGCAAAAGTTCATGATTTGTCTATTAGAATCTTCCGATTTGGCGAAGGATTAAGGGAAAATTAAATTATGAATAAATGTAACGTGTTGCAATGTTTAACATACATTTAAGGGAGACCAAACTGGTCGCCAGTGGCGGCTAGTTATTTGTATAACTGTTTATAAAAACTCTTACACTTCAAACCACATTGATAGCATGTTTTGCTACAAACCAGATTGCAAAACTATAGCCTAAATTACTATTAAAGTATAGAAAAAAATCTTTCGATGACTTCTGTAAAATAACTTTTACATTAAATCTCCATATCGGCAAAATTGAAAATTATATATATTACAAAGTTAAGCTTAACAGATACTTCTTGATTATTCTATAGGAGGCTCTGCCCCCTGCGCCTTTAATGCGCCTTTACAGCGCCAATCCGCAGACTTTTCTGTTGCCTCTCTGTCTATCTCTCCACAATCTGTCTGTTTCCCTATCCGTTTTTCTGCCCGTCTCTCTAACTGATTGTCTATCTCTCTACACGTCTCGCTACCTGTCTCTATATTTCTCTACCGGTCTCGCTACCCGTCTCTATATTCCTCTACCAGTCTCGCTACCCGCCAATCTATTTCTCTAACCGTCTGTCTATCCGTCTAACTACTTGTATGTCTAGCCGTGTCTCTATCCACTTCGCTACCCATTTGTCTATCTGTCTCTCTACCCGTCTGGCTATACGCCTCTCTACCCATCTTCTTACCCATCTCCGTACCCATCTACTGTCTCTCTACTCGTCTGTATACCCGTCTCACTATCCGTCTGTTTTTGTACCCGACTCTTCACCCGTCTCGCTATCAATCTCATTACCCGTCAGTCAACTCGTCTCTGTACTCATCTCTCTACTCGTCTCTTTATCTACCAGGCTATGCGTCTCACAACCTTTCTCGCTACATTCCAGTCTACCGGTGTCGCTACCCGTCTCGAGACCCATCTCGCTACCCATCTGTCAACCCTCTTTTTACCTTTCTCTCTAGCCGTCTGTCTATTCGTTTCGCTACCCGTCAGTCTACCTATGTCGCTACTCGTCTCTCTACCCATCTCACCACCCGTCTGCCTACCCGTTTGTTTACTCGTCTTTCTACCTCTCGCCACCTCTTCCCAATATTTAAACAGTTCATTTATTATACAGAAGCCGTTTATCAGTTATTAAATGCAAACAGAAGTAATTTATCTAATAAGTGTAATCAGATGCATTTTTTTAAAATACATACATAAACCTGAATAATAATTCATCAGTTTTGTGTTCATAGTTGTTTATATCATTTGACAGTAAATCTCAACTTCTTAAACCTAAATTGTCTCAAGCTTTTTAAAAAAACCACAAGGTCTGTATAACTGTAAAGTACCCTGAGGGCTATATTAGCTACATGTTATTAAGTTTCGCTATCGCGTTTGCAGCCAATTACTTATGTCAGAAAGCGTGGCTTAACGCCATTTCAAATTCATTACTGTAACTTTCTTTTCTTTTTTTTTGGGGGGGGGGGGAGGGGGGAAGCGTTTCAAATATATACATTTAAATTAAAACTTTTGCCTCCATGCCATTAGTGTTGTTTGTATTATTAACTAATACCTTGTAGACCGAGCTTCATTTGAAACAAATGTAAAAGACTTCTTCTACAGTTTTTTTTGTAGGAGAAACTTTCGTAATTGGGCCCAAAGCCAATCGGAGTATTTAATATCATTATTGTAACTCTTATAGAGTTAAAACAATATTGTTGCTAGCTTTACTCTTGTTTGAGACCAACCTTGCATGTGTATCTGAATGGGAAAAAGTTTCGTATCCTATGTCGGTTGGCGAAAAAAATTTTAAATGGTGCCAAAAGGTATTTTTAGCAACTTACAAAATTTTTCAAGAGAGCGGTAAAACATGTTTTTCAAATATTTACAAACATACGTTTATTAAAGCATGTTTTTGCGCCATCTTAAAAATTTAAGCACGATGCTAAAATGAAATTTTATCGCCATATTCGATATTTTAATAAGTAATGAAAACACATAAACAAACTTATATAACAAACCTAAGAGGCATTTTTGTGATAAATAATTGTTATTGTCAGGGGGTTAAATTGTAAACAATTAATAAACGGCTAGTAAATAATAAATAGCATTTAAAATCTAAGGTACTTTTCGGTTAGCCGAGCGCCAGTGAAATGTATATATCTATATATACATATATATATATATATGTATACATACACACATATATGTATGTGTATATATATATGTATATATACATACATGCATATATAAATGTGTGTATGTATAGATATATGTACATATATGTATACATAGATATATAAATTTCACTGGCGCCCGGCTAACCGAAAAGTACCAAATCTAAAAATGGAGAAGTGGTCCGTATAAAAATTAAGCGCTTGATATATGTAAATCTTTTTTTATTTTTTAATATTTCCGAATGCACAGATAAAAAGGTAAAAATCTCTTTTCCAAATGCCTAATAGAAAATATACAAAATAGAAAAATATCTGCTAAAAAATATATTTACATAATACTACATCTGCAAAAAAATAATATTTAGAAAAAGTAAGCCAAATCCTTCAGATCCCAACAATCACATCGAAAAACTTATCACCAAAAAAGAACTCGCCAAATCTTACGGCACAGGAGATGGATTTTTCCCTCTGAATGCAGAATATTAGTTTTTTTTTTCTTGTACGATGGGTGATTATAATATAATTGTTTCATTTCACATACTACATACCGTTTGATATATTGGTACTTTTATGTTATCCTGGCGCAGTTGATAAATCGCCAAATATTGTTCCTACAACATTTTCATATTGAATTCATTTCATTTAAATATAAACCTTTCACTCATTTAATTTAAAATACATGCCTTTCATTAATCCCATTTAAAATGCTAAAAAGAGAAAAAAAAAAAGAAATAATGCCATAAATCGAAACCTTTTATTTAAACACCAAAGAATTTTTTTTTATTATTTACACATGAGAAATAAAAAAAGCTGCTATTGCTGAGATTTGCGCCAAATCTCTAATACCAAGTCTATTAAGTTATTGCGGGGTTTTTCTTTCAAAGAGAAAAAAATCCAGATTAATTTTCGATTTCTACTCAATTGAAATATATTTTATTGTGCTGAATATTAGTGCGTGCATATTTTTTTTGCTCCTTGTACTCCATGAACTTTTCAATTCCGATTGTCTACGAAAATCTCGCGCCGGTGAAAATGACGTACCACAAAATTTCGTGACGTATGTACTTTAATTGTGCTTTTTTATCTATTTTTTTAATATAATTTCCATACGGTTTAGCATTTATTCTTGGTAATAAATAGACGTCGTTGTCACCTTTATAGGTACCTGCTGTAAAAATTTGAACGAAATCCGTTAAATATTTTTTGAGTTATGCTTGACGAAAGGTTTTAATATCCATCGTAGCTATATATGGGGCAAAGTAATACTGCGTTGTGTATGAGTCTTCGTTGCACTCAGACAATAAAAAATCTAATTGCCAGCTACGTTTAATAATCCATTTAAATTTCAAGAAAATATTTTTTTTTAGCTCACAGGCTATCAAAGCCTGAGAGCTAATGTGCCCACCAGTTCTGTATGTACGTACGTATGTATGTATGTACGTACGTATGTATACGTAACGCGATAACTCTTGATACAAATAACCGTTTTGCTTCAAATTTTGTTTATAAGATCAATGTGATAAGGCGCTGCTCTGATTAGTTTTGCGGGAAGTATAAAGGGAGGAACGGGGACTAACCCCCCTTAATTTAGATAAATGGGTTTTTCATGCAGAATTATCCGATTTTCTTCAAATTTTGTATATAGTTTCATTGTGGTAAGGCGCTTCCCTGATTAGTTTTGGGGGTTCATTGGTTAACTATTAAAGGGGAAAGGGGGGGGTAATTCCCCCTTAATTTAGATAAATGGGTTTTTAATGCAGAATTATCCGATTTGCTTCAAACTTTGTATGTAGGTTCATTGTGATAAGGCTTTTTCCTGATTAGTTTTGGAGGTTCATTGGTTAAGTATAAAGAGTGATACGGGGGGCTAATTCTCCCCTTAATTTAGATAAATGGGTTTTTCAAGCAGAATTATCCGATTTGCTTCAAATTTTGTATATATGTTCATTGTAATAAGGCGCTTCCCTGATTAGTTTTGGGGGTTCATTGGTTAATTATAAGGAAGGGAACGGGGGAATGATTCCCCTTAATATATTGTCGATTTCTTTATTTTTCGTAGGGCTTATTTCAAATTCTTTGAAATAAGAGTATAATATACAATAAGTGTCAATAGCCTGTGAGCTCAATGCCATCAGTTTAACTAGGCAGTTTTCTTTTTATGTCTTTTATCTTGTTGAGTCAAACGTCTTATCACAAGCTAATTAGCGAGAAATATGCTTTAAATAAATAATTTACTGAATTCAAATGTGATGATTTCTTATGTATCCAATCTAATGTTTTCTTTTAGGAAGCAAATGTCCGTTTCATCCACCTCCAGTTAATGGCGCATTGGCTTGTGAAGATTTGATGCGTGGACAGATGTGCCAAGTATATTGCAACGAAAAGTACGATTTTGCGAGGAAACCGGCGGATTGGTATATCTGCAACATAAGGTCGCAATGGGAGACATATCCTGACAATTTTACAATCCCATGGCCGGACTGTTCAAGTGAGCTTAATTATTATAAATTTAATGTAAATCAAGACCAGTGTTGTACGTTTGCATGTTTAATGTTAGACCCTTATAACACAACCAGTCGGTCTAAGGTCACTCTAACGTCACAAATGGTCACAAGTGTCGCAATCACGACAGTGACCAAAATGCGATTCCTTTATTTCGTTACATTGTTACTCCCAATTTACCGTACTATAAAGTCGAGGTGACGTGACCAATTACTGAGTCATTTGCACCTCATCACAAGATAGGATATATCCAGTGGATGCTCGTGACTGGCTTTATTTGGGGAATGGCATAAATTTATCATGGCTGCTAAATTTATTCTTTTATTACCACTATTATTAAAAAGGAATATTTTATTTTATTTACTATCTACTATAAGTATTTTATTTACTGCCAATAAACAAGGAAAAGATTTCTTTGTTTCAGATAGGCGAAAAAACACAAAATAATTCAGAAATTTACAAGATTTTTTTTTATATATACATATATTCCTATATTATACTTATATTCCTAAATGTTGGTGTATAACTGCGTTATATAAATTTAAAAAATATATTTAAGAAATTTTATTGCATTTCAAAAGATCTCTTCTTTTTTTCCTTCTAAATTTATAAGAAAAATGTACTGAATTCGTGAAAATTTTCTACTTCCATTTTTTATTTATTTATTTATTTATTATTATTATTATTATTATTTATTTTTTTTTGATGGATTTACACATTTTTTGATATCTTGAATTACAGTTTGACTATTTCAAACTGTTATTCTATGTATATTTCTGTATGTATTACATAAATTTTGTGGATGCTGTAATTCAATAACTAACGCGCGGAATCACATGAAACTTCATATTTAGTTGAACCTTGACATAAATTGATGTTGATTAGATTTTGGTGTACATTGACCAACAGATGGGATGGAAATAAATCAAACTTAATATATAGGGGACTTATTATGAAAAACCATGCTGATTCGATTTTAGCTCTGATCACTCTACCAGAGGTACTACTATGTATGTTTTAAACGATGAATATTGAACCTCAGTTTCTATTAGATAGAAATGCACCAAATTATTGTATTTGGGGGCAACGTATAATATTTTTTATACAACGTATACATTTATACATTAATATAAATGTATATTTTGGTTCAATTTTGACTTTGAAACTTAGTAGGGGAAGCTCTTGCACTATACTTGTTTTATTTTAAAAGTGATCATTGTAACTCCATGTCAAATTCAAAGAAATGCACTATACTTATGTTCCTAAACGTTGGTGTATAACTGCGCTATACAAATGAATATATTAGAATGGTATACATGGTATCCTAAAAAAAACTGACGTTTTTAGAAACAAAATATCAAACAAAAGGAGACAGCTATTACAGTTACACTTGCAGGAGATTAATGTATGAAGGCGGGTATCTCTTTAATATGCTTCCTTATTTAGGACATGCCTTATTTATTACCATGAAACACACAATCGGGCTTCGGGCAAATATCCTACATACCCTAACTTAGTATTTTACGTTCTGTTTTGAAGAAAAGCAAAGATCATAGCTGCCAATCATCCGGAGCACTGCGTCAGTTTGACCAATTCAAATACACATGTTTTGAACCAGAAATTTTGCTTAATAATTGAAATAAAAAAAGTCCTTCCGGCCTGTACCGGGAGGAAAAGGTAGCTTTCCCATATCTTCGTTTTAAAATTTTAGCTAATGTTACACGAAAACAGCAAGTTAAAATGCAAAGAAAACGTTTACAAAAGATTCGTTAATACTGAATTTGAATAAGAAATTCGCCAAATTATTGAGCAATAGCCAAATTGGCTTCATTTATGAAGACTTATTTTGGTCGCCAAATTTGGCGATATTTCGCCAAATGTCGCCAATTTCGGCGAGAATTTGGCGCTAACGGATATGAATATATAGTTTCATGCGTATGATTGGGAAAATTATTACAACAATGAAAGAAAATAATTTGGGAGTAATCGCGTTAATGTGCTGTTTTGTTTCAAAATGTCAGCCACCCTAGAACTTCAAACTGCTCTATCTCAGCCATTTTTTAAGATAGAGGTAAAACAAAAAATGCTCTGGAATCCTTATATCAAGGCCTAATACTTAATTAAAAAATAAATTTGAATTTTTAACTTTTTTGTACGTTTATTTTAGTTTTAAATTTTTAAATGGCCGCCATCTTGAAACAAAATGGTGGACCAAGCTGGCCAACGAACTCGGTTGAGACATTGGTGAGCTTAATACACACAATTAGTTTCATCAAAATTGATTTATAAATACGAGCGTTATCGTATGACATAGGTCAGATATATATATATATATATGGAGATATATATATATAAATCAACATTTGAACGGAGGGTGGTTTTGGGGTCTGGGGGGCATGATCGGTGAAATTATATCGAAATTTTCCGGAACTGCTTTCCTCCGAACGGCTGCAATAGGTAGCTTTATACTTTTTTGTATTGAAAGCTACCTAAAACATACCCTATAGAACCCAGATACTTTTTATTAAATAAATTTTCTGTTTCGAAACATGGTTATTCGAATTGGTCAAATTGAGTGGTATCAGAGCTCCAGGTGTTTAGCAGCTATATGGAAAAGAATTAAACATGTGTCTGTATTATTTTTTATTATCCTAACTCAAATTTACATTATGTATATTTTTGTAGAGCCAGTGCTTCCTGGTGCAATTCATCAAATGATAGACTTTTATTACAAAGGAAATTGTAGTGATCCTATGGTTCAGAGATATATCAAGAAATTATACTTGAATCATATTACTCAATCTGAGAAGTATTCTTCTCTGTGTTACAAACCCGGTGTTTGTACCATAAGTGCCATCGATGTAAAGTGCGGAAAAATCGATACAGTCAAAAGGAAGAAGCGTAATATTTGGCAGCATGCTGAAAAAGAGCACTTAGAAATTGAATTTGAAATTACCATAAATACTGATCAAGAGGTAAGAAATTTCCGCCTTTTTATAGTCTCATTGTAATAAAAATCATATATTTTTGTTGTTATAATACTTGATTTCTTGGGTTTCATTAATGATATATTTTTTAAGAGTAAGAAGTCCGTTTTTTCACATATGAATAATTTTGAAGGCGGTGGTCATTAAAAATACAGGCTGGTCATAAATAAAAACTTTGCTGATATATGAATCCCTAGCGGCCGTTCCGTTCAACCGAAATGAAATGTGAGAAATAGTTATTTGAACGTAAGCGCTTGGGATTGTGTTGAACAAAAACAATGGAGCCTGTACGGTTAGGATTACAGTGAAAAAAATGTTGAAATTTTCGAATGGAAACGCCCATTTTCTCCCATCCCAAAATGATCAGAGCATTGAAAAACCCTAAAGGGCGTTGGAACGATACATGTAATATGAAAAACGACGACGTAGGACCCATGCAAAGAACAGCATTGCAAACACCCAATAGCAACAGAGAGACAAGGCGCACAATCACCAATCATAGAACACTATGATCTAAATCATCGTTTGTAGAAAACTTTTAAAAAACAGTAGGAAAAACTTGTAATCAGAGCATTACGTTACACAACAGCGAGCGTGTTAGCTCGTTTACTAGTTGTTCTGACGGTGCTTAAATTTTCTCAAAAAGCTAATACTGGTAGTCGATCAGGCTCTTCTTGTATTATGACCCCGTTTTCCAGTAATTTTAGTGAATCGGATGTTTAAATGTAAGTACAGGATAGGTGAAGAGTTCATTGTATGAGGGGAAGGAGCAAAAATATGTAGATTAATTATTAAAGGTTGATGGGACTTAATTATGAAGTCCCACATAAAGGATAAAATGAGTTAATGGACTAGATTTAATTTAATAATTCAGTTAAATCCAGACCAATTAATCCTTTAATGAAAAAGGGTTTGTTTTGAGATTTTACAGTTAAAATAAAAAAAAATTATGCTGTCATTTTGTATTTTAGTTTTATAATTTGCATTTAGCACAAGAGAAGCATTGAAACAAATCTAATATTTTTCATTCGGTTTATTTTTAGTTTAACGACACAGAAGCAGTACTTCAAGATTTCTTAAAAACAATACGGGATTTAAAGTGGGATGTCGATGAAGAATTAATTTTTACATCAACTTTGCCTCCTTTCGAAAATACTGAAGAAAGAGGAGTTTTCGAAAATCTAGAGATGATTGAAGAAAAGACAACTTTCTTCTGTAAAACTGGATCTGTCCAAATTGATGATTTATGCGGTAAGGCTTTCATTAGACACTATGTCTAGTTCTAATTCTTCTTTTAACCTGTTCGGGTCTGGCGTCTATTAACAGGGCATGCCTTTGTATTAACTATTATTTTGTCTTAACAACTATTTTGGCTGTTATCTGCATGTAATAATGATAGCATATGTCTATACATTTCTTATTATGACTTGATTTATATTTCATCATTTAGTTGTAAAACAAGAAAGGAAAAAAAAGGGAGGGGTTCGCTTAAATCTCTTCACACCATTGGTGATTCTTTTATTTCAAACATGTGTTTGACTCTTTAAATTTAAAATAGGGGCTATTTTTCCGCCAAAAATAATTTATGATAATATATATATATACAGGGTGTAACTGAAATGCTTCAACAAACTTTGAGGGATGATAGTACTCATGAAGATGAACAAAAAATGCAATAGAACACGGGGTCGCAAATGACATTTAACCCTTTCAGGGACAGTGGTATATCTAAAAAACCACTTAATTTTAATTCCAAAACGCCACAATGGCACCAGAATTTTGCTAAAATCTTTTCCATTTAATATTTATGTGAAATATAGCCTTTTTCTTATTTACAAACAATTTTTTTTGTAAATTCCGGTGCCAGTCCATTTTCAGACGCATTTTCTCTATTTT
Source organism: Maratus michaelseni (assembly GCA_963931845.1). Taxonomy (NCBI): domain Eukaryota; kingdom Metazoa; phylum Arthropoda; class Arachnida; order Araneae; family Salticidae; genus Maratus; species Maratus michaelseni. Next base: position 132,961,162 of record OZ007587.1, read on the forward strand.
TATCCTTTAAGCCTTTTAGGGGCAAACTACTTTTAGTACTAAAATGTTGAAATAAATGACTGGCACCGGAATTTATAAAAAAATTTGTTTGTAAATAAGAAAAAGGCTATCTTTCACATACATATTAAATGGAAAAGATTTTAGCAAAATTCTGGTGCCATTATGGCGTTTTGGAATTAAAATTAAGCGCTTTCATAAACATACCACTGCCCCTGAAGGAGTTAAACGTCATTTGCGACCCCATGTTCCATTGCATTTTTTGTTCGTCTTCATGAGTACTATCATCCCTCAAAGTTTGTTGAAGCATTTCAGTTACACCCTGTATATATATATATATATACGGGAAAACTGTCATGTCTGTTTAACTCTGTTGTAATACGGTATTTTCCAAACATCTTCAAAAATCCTTCCTTAGCCTATTGTCATATGAATAGTATGCAAAATAACTAGATTCGTTAGATTTCAGTAAATGACATATTCGTTAAATTTCTATAAACCTTAACTTTTGTAATTTGGATTGAAACTTAAAAATTCTTTTAAACGTAAAAGTGATTTATCCCCTAACTTAAAGAAAAAATTCGGAACCGAAAGGGTTAAAAAAATAGTACATGAAAAAACATTAAATAAAGAATAAAACGCTGTAAACTGATACACGAAATTATATGTAACCGTAGTAAATACTCCTTTTGGAAATTGCATTTCCTAATTATTTATAAACGTAATGTTCAATAATATATTTACTGCTTCATGACTAGTTTACTCGTTACAGCTTAAATTTCCATTGCATAGCGCACCGACATTAATCTACATGTTATTTTTAATTCTTTTGTTTTAATTTTTACAAGCACAAAACACATACCAAGAGTATTCTTCCACATACGCAGCCGTCTCCCTTTTATGTTATGACTGTTTCAAAATAAACTAATCGATTGTTCAAGCAGGTAATAAAAAATGGGCATTCGTTAACTTTTGGAATATTGACGGAGAAGTTTAAAATGCAGTTAAATAGAGCAGGTACACAAAGGAATAACCAACTAAACATGCAGTCATATGGACTCACATACGCTACACCATGTCTCCAGGTCGCCCAGCAATTTTCATATAGTGTACGACACTCCAAGGCATTTGCAACAATTGTGAATAATGACAGATTTTCACACGGCACTCACATGAGCTATCACTTTTTAACACTTTCCAACCTAGTTGAAAAGTGTTTATGACTTCGGTTTGTCTGGCCGTCTGCCGTCTGTCCGTGCTCTAACTCCCGTAAATATGCTCGGATTGCTCTGCAATTTTTATATGTTATAGTCGTTAGCTATAGAATGTTCCCTATTTCAACGGAAGTGTGTAGCAGTTATAGTTTTTTTACAGGGACACTCAAAAGAATTCCGTTACATTGCGGTCTATGGGGAAAAATCATTTGCGGTTTATTTAAATAATGTTTCTCTATTTTAAACGCATTGAAATTTATATATATCACTAAGGTGCATTAGAAGAAGCTTAATATGGAATAGGGTGTGCATAGCACTTATAGTTACTTTACAGGGACAGTCAAAAGAATTCCGTTACATTACGTATATGGAGAAAAATCGTCTGCGGTTTATTTAAATAATGTTTCCCTATTTTAAACGCATTGAAATTTATATATATCACTAAGGTGCATTACAAGAGGCTTACTACAGAATATTGTATGTATAGCAGTCATCGTTCATTTACAGGGACACACAAAAGAATTCTCTACTGTATGTTAACAATAATTCCTGGAAGTGCGTTTTAAGTTACTGATCGCGATTTTAATTTTAACTCGCTTTATGTCTATTACGTGGTGTGTATAAATTCTGTAGATCCTATACAGGGAAGCACAAAAGTTCGCGAACACATTTCCGTATTATTTAACTCCCGACGGAGAATTTTAAACTGTGCTACGCGTTTCCTAACTGAACTAAAATTTAGCATCCTATGTAGTATATATACAAATCTATAGATCCTATACAGGGCTGATTAAAAGTATTCGGATTACTTAGATGTTATTTTTTAGCTTATTAAACAGTATGATTTGTAAAATTATTTTGGAAGCGTTGGAAAGTGTTACATAATCTATGCTTGACGCATGATTTTTCGTTCTTGTTTTTTTATGGTTGACGATTTAAATTTACAGCTCGGCGAGACCATTTACAACGAGTTACTTTTTGATGAGATTCATGTTTATGTCTGTATTATATAACTAGTCGTTGGGGGCCACCGTAATACTTACCCATCATGGATATGCATAATGTAAAATATTAAAATAAAAATGTGTAAAATACTTATAAAATGCATTGCAATTAAAATAAAATCGTGGCTTGATGACGTCATAAACTTTAAAGGCTCGATTACTGAATTGCTTGAAAGAGGTTTTTCCTTATAACTCCAAAAATAATAATTCTATTAACTAGCGGTTTATTGCATCTGATTAAGCGTCAAATTTCCAATTAAAATATATCTTTGAAGTGAAATTTGGATGAAATACAGGGTCATGAAAAATCGAAGAGTGTGGAAATAGGATTCGAAATATCTCGGCAACTCATTATCCGATCGACTTCCTGCTTAATGCAAAATTTGTTTTTTTTTTGTCTTTTATATTCATTTCTAAAAATAAACAATTTCGAAAATTTTTATATACCTTTTATCAGAACGAATATTTCGAGAGTCCGAAAAAAATTGTTCCGGTTAATCGAGGTTATTGAAATGAAATAGGCTTTTTCCCATTATTACATACTAAGTACATACCAAATTGCAAGTCTCTGTCTCAATTTTTTCGGGAGATAGAGCGTTTACAGACACACAGACACACAGACGGACGGCAAATTTTTTTTTCTAAAAATATGTTTTTCGGAATCTCCAGTGTCTCAAACGTGTAAATCCGTCAAAAAAAATTTTTCGATTTTCAAAACGATTACAAGACTTACCCTATACTACGTATGATGGGTAAGTAATAGTACATGGGAAAGCATCCTAAACGTAATCTTGCTCATTGCGAGTTATTATTGCATTTACAGACCAATATTTACAATTAGAAGCATGAAAGTTTGACGAATTACAGAAAGTCTATTAAGAAGACTTTTCTTTTAATTTTTATATTATACTTTCAGAAATAAAGATAAACTAAAAATTGTTTCAGAATTTCGTTTTCTTCTAATGAAGTTCATGTTTGTAGCTTCTTGGCAAGCTTTTTTTTAAATTATTATTATTGATGTTGTTGTCATTGTTGGTGGTGGCGGTGGTGTACATTACAGCCAATTATCTGCGCTACCCCAAGAGACATTTGGTGGCTTATTATCTTTTTGAAAACAAAATAATTGCTTACTCAACGAGTGAATCTTTTAATTATGTTTACTGAACGGGCCTTTCAATAAAAATTTTGGATTATTTGCAATCGATTTCCTTTCTTCTTCTTTTTTTTCATTTTTAATGCGTATTTACAACATAGCTCCGACAATTCGGCTTGATGGAAATACTATTTTTTATATTATTTACCATTTTTAACAGTTATGCATTTAATAATGTTAAATAACTGTTTTGAACGTGATTGACAAGGATAAACAAGATTTGCAATTCACAACTATTTTTAGCGATCTATAATTCAGGGCATGGATAATACGTAAGTACCGAGAAATCTAATAATAATAATAATAATAATTATTATTATTATTTTAAAAATAATGAATCAACTTTTTGTTTAGTGTTATGTTCATCTGGAACTTTTTATGACTCATCAGTCCAGGAGTGTGTAGATTGTCCAGTAGGTTACTACCAAGAATATGAGGGTCAACTTCATTGTGAAAAATGTCCCGAAGGAACGAGCACTGAACATATAAGAACAAAAAATGAAACTTTGTGCAAAGGTAGTCAATTTTATTTTTTGAAATGATGCTAATTTTATTCAAGCCAAAATACTTTTACCAAATATATAAATAAATATATAAATGTAATAATAAAAACTTCCCTTTCTTAACTCTTGTAAGTGTTGTATATCTGTTGCAATGTGAAAACGTTTCCCAGTAATTTCTAATCAAATTATGCCGCTTTTATTCTTGATTTTAAGCTATTACAACTACGTTTGATTTTTTTTTTAAATAAAGCAAAAATAAAAGTGTAATACTAACTGTTTCAAATAAATTAATGTATAAAAAGCAATTTCATTTGTTAAATACATTATTTTGGTGCAATTTCTTTTTTCTTTTTTTAAATTTTAAGGAAAAATAATGCGATATCTGATACTTACCACAAATGATCCCAAGGCAAAAATAATAATGGTTTACTAATTTTTACTTTCTTCTATATACATATGAAAAAAGTATTCGAATCACAAAAATTTCACTTCCATTTTACAATGGATTAAGAAAATTTTTGGGAGGTTTGGAAGGACTTTGATATGATTTGACTATTTTGGGAAAACGTCTGTCTATCTGTTAACACGTGACACAAATTTTGTGGCCGCTTTATCTCAAGAGCTAATGCACACAATTTCACCAAACTTCTTAGTCTGTTTTGCCTAAGAATTTCTAAATCCTCTATTGCCAAGCATTCTTGGGATTCCGGGAAATCTAATAACAACAATTTTCAAAATACAAAAATTATCTTTAATGCCATTAGCACCTGAAAATTTGACTTTCTCGAAAATTTAGCCAGCTATCTTAATCGTGAGGTTATTGTTAACTAGGACTTCCCTCAAAGGGTCCGAGTGATATTTCTGAGAACATGGGGTTAACAATTACGATATAAAGAAGATACAATATATGAAAAAGAGCAAATTAAATGATAGAATTACAAAATATGATATATAAATTCATATATACTATTATATTTTCATATACATATTTTTTTATAACATTTGGCAAAGTATCTCATTTTCTTAAGCGGGTATTGCTCAAAACTTAAAAAAAAAAAAAAAAAAAAAAAAAAAAAGCCGGATTTTTTAAAACGCCAAGTTTTTTAAAGTTTCGTAATCGGATTTGCAGCAAAGAGCGTAGTTTAACGCAAATTTAATTTCATTGATGCAGCATTTTCTTTGTATCAAATATTTACATTCGAATTTAAAAATATTCCTCCTTGTTTATTTGAATAACTATTTATAGAAACTCGTACACTTCAAACCACATTGATAACATGCTTTTCTACAAACCTGATTACCAAATTGTAGCCTAAATTCCTACTAAAGTACATAAAAAAAATCTTTCGATGACTTCTGTAAAGATAAATTTTACATTAAATCTCCATATCGGCGAAATTGAAAAAAAAAATGCCAAAGATAATACTTCTTGATTATTTTCTAGGAGGCTCTCCCGCCTGCGCCTTTACTACATCAAACCCCAGACTTTTCTTCTGCCTGCCTGTCTGTATCTCTCTACAATCTGTTTGTTTCCCCTATTCGTTCTTCTACCCATCTCTCTACCCGATTGACTCTCTCTCTCTACACATCTCTCTACATGTCTGTATATTTCTTTACTGGTCTCTCTACCCGCCTATATGTTTCTCTAACCGTCTGTCTACCCGTCTAACTACCCGTATGTCTAGCTGTCTCTATACCGTGTCTCTCTCCGTACCCATCTGTCTACTGTCTCTCTACTCGTCTGTATACCCATCTCACTATCCGTCTGTCTTTCTACCCTAGTCTTTAACCGTCTCGCTACCCATCTGTCTATCCGTCTCTCTAACTGTCTCGCTTCCCTTTTCACTACCCGTCTCTCGACACGTCTGTATGTCTATATACCTCTCTCTCTACCCGTCTGTCAACTCGTCTCTGTACTCATCTCTATACTCGTCTCTCTATCCACCACGCTACCCGTTTCGCAACCTTTCCCTCTACATCCTTTCTACCGGTCACTACTCGACTCGCTACCCGTCTCCCTACCCATCTCGCTACCCCTCTGTCAACCCTTTTTTTACCTGTCTCGTTACCCGTCTGTCTATTCGTTTCGCTACCCGTTAGCTTATCTATGTCGCTATCCGTCTCTCTACCTGTCTGTCTACCCGTTTGTTTACACGTCTCTCTACCTCTCGCCACCAATATTTAAACAATTTAGTATACAGAAGCCGTTCATCTGTTATTAAATGAAAATAGCAGTAATTTATCTAATAAGAGTAATCAGATGCAACTTTTTAAAAACATACATAAACCAGCATAATAGTTCATCAGGTTTATTTTCATAGTAGTTTATGTCATTTGGCAGTAAATCTCAACTTTTTAAACTCGAACTGCGTCAAGCTTTTTAAAAAAGCCCCAAGCTCCGTATAACTGGGAAGGGAAAGTACCCTCAGGGCTATTAGATATATGTTATTAAGTTAAGTGAAAGTTTCGTAATTGGGTTCGCAGCCAATTGCTTATGTCAGAAAGCGTAGCTTATCGCCATTTTAAATTAATTTCTGTAACTTTTTTTTCGTGGCGGGGGGGGGGGAGGTTCCAAATATTTACACTTAAATGCAAACTTTTGCCCCCATGTTAATATTAATGTTGTTTGTATTATTAATTAATACTTTGGTGACAGAGCTTCATTCGAAACAAATGTAAAAGACTTCTACTACAAGTTTTTTTTCTAGGAGAAACTTCCGTAATCGGGGCCAAAGCTAATCGGAGAATTTAATGTCATTATTGTTTGTAACTCTTATAGAGTTAAAAAAAATATTGTTGCTAGCATTACTCTTGTTTGAGACCAGCCTTGTCTGTGTATCTGAATGGGGAAAAGTTCCGTATCATGTGCTGGTTGGCGCCATTGGGGAAAAAATTAAAAATGGTGCTAATAGGCAGTTTTAGCATCTTACCTTCTAGAGAGTGGAAAAACATGTTTTTCAAATATTTACAAATATACGTTTATTAAACTTTGTTTTTGCGCCATCTTAAAAAATTAAGTACGATGCTAAAATAAAATTTTATTGTCATTTTTGATATTTTAACAAGTAATGAAAATACACAACAAACATATTTAACAAAACTGAGAGACATCTCTATAATAAAACCGTAAGTCATGTGACTGTCATCAACAGTTCCAGGATGCCCGCTTCACTTTTTCATATGCCAGGCGGCCATTTTTATTCAAAATTATTTTTTCGAATAAAACTGCATAAAAGTTACATTTTTAGAAAGATCGTTCAAAATAAATTAATATTTGAGAGATGAGGTGGGTTAAGCGGTTTTTGTCAAGAAAGATGAAATACATAACAACAAAAAATATGCGAAATGCTACCGCTATCGCAAAAGTTCTTGATTTGTCTATTAGATTTTTCCGGTTTGGCGAAGGATTAAGGAAAAAAATAAATTATGAATAAAAATAATTTGTTACAATGCTTAACATACATTTAAGGGCGGCCAAACTGGTCGCCAGTGGAGGCTAGTTTTTGTGATAAATAATTGTTATTGTCAGGGGGGCAAATTGTAAACAATTAATAAGCGAACTAAAAAATTACCGAAAATAACTTGTGGGAATCTCAGGAAAGAAATATCTGATATAAATAGCATTTAAAATCTTAAAATGGAGAAGTGGTTCATATAAAAATGCAAAACATTATACGCCTGATATAAGTCTTTATTTATTTTTTTATATTTCCGAAAGCACAGATAAAAGGGTAAAAATCCCAGCACAGATGTCATATACTCACCACGTTGGCGCGATTTTTTTCCTCGCCAATTTGGCGAAACCTATTTTTTTATGTTTATTTACATTATTATGTTTATTTTATATGATTTTATGTTTATTTATTATGTATATTCTATAGATTATTTTTATATGTATATCAATATTTATTTATATCAAACTATGATATTATTTATTTATTTTTACTTCCTTTTTTAAAATAATAGAAGCTATTTCATTTATTACGTTATTTCATTTTTATATATAAATAAAAATTCACGTGCTATTATTGCACGCTAATTTGTAACTAATATTCAAAAATAAAGTTTTCGCCAAATTGGCTCGGGAAAAATCGCCAAAGTGGTGTGTATAGGACATTTGTGCCTTGTTTTCATTTCACGTATGTATTGGTACTTTTATGTTAACTTGGTGCAGTTGATAAATCGCCAAATATTGTTTTCATAACATCTTAATATTTCATTAATTTCATTTAACTATAAACCTTTCACTCATTTCACTTGAAATACATACATTAAAAATACATGTATTTTACTCATTTAATGTAAAATACATGCCTTTCACTAATTCCATTTAAAATACTAAAAAGGAAAAGAGAATAAGAAGAAATAATGCCACAAAAAAACCTTTTATTTAAACATCAAAGAAATGTTTCTGATTTATACACGCGAAATAAAAAAGCTAGGTTAATGGTGAGATTGGCGCCAAATCTCTAATACTCAGTTATTGCGGTTTTTTTTCTTTCAAACAGAAAAAATTCCAGATTAATTTTCCATTTTTATTAAATAGAAATATGCTTTATGGTACTCATTTGATCATTGTACTGATATTGTATTTCACTGTGCGTGCATATTTTTTTGCTCCATGTTACTCCATGAACTTTGGAAATCTTATTATTTACGAAAATCTCCGCCGGTGAAAATGACGTATGCACTAAATTTTCGTGACGTATTTACTTTAATTGTGCTTTTTTATTTATTTTTTAATATAACTTCCAAACAGTTTGACATTTATTCTTGGTAATAAATAGGCGTCGTTGTCACCTTTATAGGCACCTGCTGTAAAAATTTGAACGAAATCCGTTAAATATTTTTTGAGTTATGCTTGACGAAAGGTTTTAATATCCATCGTAGCTATATATGGGGCAAAGTAATACTGCGCTGTGTATGAGTCTTCGTGTTCACTCAGACAATAAAAAATCTGATTCTACTATACTCTCTGCAGCTTAGAAAAACTTGTACAGTTCAACGATATATATTTTTATTAATTAATATAAATATTTGGTATTTATTTTCATATTTTGCATATTTGCATATATTATAAATTTTTAATTTCTATTGCATTAATTTTGTATTTTTTACTTTTCTTACTATTATTATATCTATTATTTTTAATTCTGTAATTTTTCATTGATTTTATATATTTTTTATGTATTCTTGTGATTATCTTTATTTTTTTTTTTTACTTTGTTGTTATTCAATTTGTTTCGTAATTCTCCTTCCGTTCTGTGTTTTTCTGATTGGGTAATGCTCTTGTGTGATTGGCTGATGCTTTCTGAGTTCCTGTTGGCTGTTTTCTTTATCTTGTCTCTTTCCCTTCCATTTTCTTTCAGTCTTAAAAAAAAACTGCTTTCAAAATTGTAGCACGTGTTCTTTGGGCCTGAAGACGAAAGACTGAGTTCTTTCAAAAGGCCTACCGCATTTTCTAATTTTTATGGCGTTATAAAGAAGATTTTGTCCTTTATAAAAATCTTGTTTTACAGATAACGCATTTAAAATTTTCATTTATGAAAGTGTATTGGAAATATTCACCTCAAATTCATAAATCTCCCCAGATTTATATGAAAATCACCTATACTGTTTTTTTTTTATTTGTAATAGATATTATTTAAGATTTATACTTTGAATTTATAAAATAGAAATAACAAACCATAGAACGCTGAAATATATACTTTTAATTTCAAAATTTATTGTGGTTATAAATTTTGAAAATTAGGAATAGCTACAATTTTTAACATTTGACAATTTATCAATTCAAATGTTCTAATTCCGTTTTAATTGGATATTTTTCTCTCTAGGCATTTGTGATCCCGGGACTTTTTCTACTACAGGATTAGAGACTTGTATTTCATGTCCTTTAGGAAAATATCAAGACTCCGCCGGCATGAACGCTTGTTATGACTGTCCAAACAGCACAACCACTGAAGGTGTAGGAGCGAAATCTATAAAAGATTGCAAAGGTAAAATGCATTGAAAAGAACATTGTGAATTTTAAAGATATACAATTATTATAATACAGACATACATACAATAAATACAATAATCCAACATGGAGTGAAAAATTAGCCAGAGCCAGGAATCGATCCTGGGTCCACAGCGTTCTGGGCTGTCGCTCTAACCACTGAGCCACTCCGGCCAATTCCTGAGTCTGCAATTTCTCACTAAGCAATTTTGCAATTCAACTTCTGCAATTTCTCAGGAATTGGCCGGAGTTGCTCAGTGGTTAGAGCGACAGCCCGGAACGCTGTGGACCCAGGTTTGATTCCTGGCTCTGGCTAATTTTTCACTCCATGTTGGATTATTGTATTTATTGTATGTATGTCTGTATTATAATAATTGTATATCTTTAAATGCTAAATGCATGCGTTGCTTATGTGTGTTTTAATATTGTGGATTTTTATTAGAGATGCGTTTGGGGTCCTTTTAAAATTGTTTCAAGATTAAATTTCTCATTTAAAAATCTCGTCTTACATAGAAATAAGTATTAATCCTAAATACTCCCATATACAACGTTTCGTGATTTTCATATCCCTGAAAATCTGTTTGAAATAGCGAATTTGTTATTTATAATCAACCACTGACAGAAATCTGTCAAAAGTAATCATTCTTATTTCTTTTAAAATATCATTGTACAACTATGGCAGAAAGACATGAGTTCCTGTTGTCCAGTAATTCTGGAAAATAACTTCAAATAGAAAGCGAGGATAGAGAAGGGATGTGCCACGGTTTCTTTAACTTACTAACAATGACAGTGCAAGACTTCAAAATCAAATAGAATATTTCCCTTAAATTCCATCATTAACTATTCGATTCCTTTGCAAACTAATTTTTAAAGGATTGTAAAACATTAAAAAAAAACTTAGACTATATTCTGGTGTCTCAAATAGCAAGTTTTTTCTTCTTTTTTTCGGTTTGTGAATAAATAAAATTTTCCCTTTGAACCTGAGTCCAAAGTTGGTATAAGGCGGAGATAATTTGGGGCTCGGGATGAACCCGTCTGATCTCTAATTTCTACTACGAATATAACTGCTTAATTAAATCCTTCTGCAGAGTTTATTTTTCCTTTATATTATTTTTTATTGTTTGGGACGAAAGATGAACTAGGGGTCTGCAAGCGTCCGGGCCTACATTTTTTCTACAGGTTTGGGCCTGGTCCTAACTTTTTTATGCAGACTCGGGCCGGGTCAAACTTTTTTTTTTCGGGTCGAGCTGGACCTGGACTTCTTTCTAGAGGTCTGATTGGGCCGACATTTTCAGGCTCCTGCAAAAATCAGTAAAATGAAGCACAACATTTTTTGCAAAAAATGCATAGATTTTTAAATGGCCATTATTCTAAAATTAAAACCCTTTTTAAAGAATATTACATGCATTTCTAAGCCAAAAAAAAAAAAAAAAAGAATTAAAGTACAGTAAAGCGTGCGAAATAGAATCTGTGTATGGCGGAAACTTGTCTTAAACGGGAAAATGTCTCGATTTGTTCGTGCAAAATGAATATAACACATATACAACAGACAATGTACCTGCTAAGAATGGAACCTGTCTGTAACGGATTTTTCTTTTCTTACTGAATCTTCATTTGAATGTAATTGTCTAAGTAATATACAGAGTTATTCTAAATGATGGACCCATTTTAAAAAATTGTATTTGTTAAAGTACAAATCCAAAATGAACAATCTTTATACCAATGAAAAGAGGAAGTATCAAAGTTTATTTTAAGACATTATAAATGTCCAATGTGTCCACCGTTTGCTGCACGGCAAACATCTACGCTATAGCCAAACTCGTCCCACACATGAGAAAGTGTATCTGCTGTTACTGAGTGCACGGCTTTCAAAGCGGTGATGGTTCCAGAGGCGGCCGGTAGAGTTCGCGCGGCAACAGGCCACTGCATGCTGGGTGCACTGCTGCCGTGCACTCAGTAACAGTAGATACGCTTTTCTCGTTTGTGGGACGAGTTTGGCTATCGCGTAGATGTTTGCCGTGCAGCAAACGGTCGACACATTGAACATTTATGATGTCTTAAAAAAAACTTTGAAACTTCCTCTTTTCATTGGTATAAAGATTGTTCATTTTGGATTTGTACTTTAATAAATACATTTTTTTGAAAATGGGTCCATCATTTAAAATAACCCTGTATTTAATTCCACTCGGTGCAGACTATCGAATAAAATATTACTCACTGAAAAAAAGTGTTGATTTTACAGTATAATACTGGCATCCCAGCTGCCAGTATTATACTGTAAAATTAACAGTAATAAACAGTAATACGCTGCTTTTATTTTTTAATCGGTGTTTATATACGTAATTGTCTAAGAGGTCATTAATGTTATTGATGTTTTGCATTTCGGACATAATCTAAAAACAAAATCTATGCATAAGTACGAGGGTTGCCTTTTATGTTTTTACAAACGACCAATAGAAGGCGCTACTGAAATTTGTCTTTAGGATATTCGTAAAATTTACATTTTTTTTATCTTGGAATCCGTGGCATCTTAGAAATCATCTGCGTATTTTGTTTACAGTGAGTGTTTTAAAGAAACAAGTGAGTGATAAAAATGAAAATAACTCGTCAAGGTTTCGTTGGCTGATTTTTTATGATTTTAAGAAAGGCCTCACTCGACAAGAATGCTTAGCATCGCTTTGTGAAACTTTTGGTAATGAAGCACCATCAGAAAAGACTGTTTACAATTGGTTTGCAGAATTTTGTCGTGGTCGTGCGTCCGTCAGTGATGAATCTCGTGAAGGACGACCAAAATCGGTAGTGATTCCAAACAACATCGATGCTGTGCGCAAGATGATTGAAGAAGATCGGCATGTCACGTATGGTGAGATAGGAGCATCCCTTGGCATATCACAGACTACAATACATTCGATTTTTCACGAACATTTAGGTGTTAAAAAAATTTGTTCCTGATAGATTCCGCAAAATTTGACAGAAGCTCAAAAAGAGGCTCGTGCAAATTGGTGTACGGAAATGCTAAAAAAAATCAAATTTGGAACTGCAAAATCCGTATATAACATCGTTACAGGAGACGAAACTTGGATATATTCGTGTGAGCCAGAAACTAAACAACAATCCACAGTTTGGGTGTTTCTAGATGAACCGAATCCTACGAAGGTTGTTCGTTCACGAAGCACTTCCAAGAAAATGATTGCTTGTTTCTTCGGCCGTACACGACATATCGCAACCATTCCTTTAGAGGATCGAAAAACTGTTAACGCTAAAGGGTATACAAAAATTTGTTTGCCAAAAATCATCAACGAAATCAAGAAAAACAACAAAAAACGCCGCATCATAATTCACCATGACAACGCCAGCTCCCACACAGCACATAAAACAATTTATTATTTGAAGGATAAAAATATCGAAATAATGTCTCATTGCCCATATTCTCCTGATTTGTCGCCTAACGACTTTTTCTTGTTCCTTATGTCAAACAAAAAAATGCGTGGGCAGCGATTTTCATCACCTCAAGAAGATGTTGATGCCTTCCAAAACTATGTTTCTGAGATATCAACTTCAGAGTGGAAAAACTGTTTCAAGAATTGGTTTGAATGGATGGAAAATTGTATAAATCTTAAAGGCGAATATTTTGAAAAGCAATAAAACAGTTTGTTCCCAAAAAATTATTTTTCTTCCAACTTTTTGTAAAAACTTAAAAGGCAACCCTCGTATGTGTGCTTTTGAATAATTTCAATTTTAGGAAAATGTTGCTTCAGAAATGTCGCCATATGTCGTAGAAATTCAGTCGGGTTGGGGCCGAACGTTTTGCTTTTAAATCGGGCCGGGTCAGCCCAATAAAATTTTTCTACGGTCCGGGTCGAACTTTAAACTTTTATACCGGGCCAAAAAAAAAAAAAAAAAAATGTACGGTTTGGGTCGGTCCCGGCACTGCTTATAAAAAAAGTTTCTAACTGTTTATAAAAGAATCTAAAAATTAATTTTTAAGGAATATTTTTTTCTTTTTTAAAAGACAAATATCTCTATTTTTCTTTTCTTTTAATTTGTCTTAAGGTGACTGGCTATTTTTAAGACCACATTTATTTAAAAAATATTTCTTTTTTTTTTTTTCGGGTATTTAGATAAAATACTAAAATAAAAAAATGGTACAAAAGATTAATTATCAATATAATTTTTAAAAATTTAGTGATTTAAAGAAAATGTTAGTGGAATTTAATTGAAACGGCGACAAACATTCTATGACGAATTCAAATACTAATCTTCAACTCAGTTTCGTTAATACATAGGGTACATGTGACAGTATTCTTTAAAATTAACTAAAGTCTAAGGGAAATTTCAAACTGACAAGATAATACACGTAATTGTATAATTTAATATGTTATTTTTCTCAGTTTTTCAATTTTTTTCAAGTAAAAGTTTTCATAAATAGAAAAATATTGTTTCTATTAGGTTGATGAAAAAGTTCTGTCGTATTTTAAATCCTAATTTTAATACCGGTAAAATTTTAAAACCTGATAACTTTATTATACCTGCTTGCTTTGAATTGATAGGTAAAATTATCAGGCATTAAAATTTTACCGGTTTTAAAATTAGGTATTAAAATATGACAGAACTTTTGCATCAAACTAATACATGAATTATTTTAGTTCGTTTTATAGACATACTAGGGGGCCTACCCCCTGCGAGCTACGCTCGCCAACCCCCGCTCAGACTTCGAGGCCTTTAAAAACATGACAACGTGCTTTGTTTTAAAAATATTGGTAAATCTGTAATTGGGTTGCCATGCTTTTAACGTTTTAATGGGGAATTTTTTTATTATCATGGCCTCATATACAACTGTTGCAACAACTGACGCCTGTTTTCGGGATTGATAAGTATAATCAATTACACCTTGAAAACCAGCTTGTATAAAATGGCTAGGTTTAAATTGTGGCTACCTCTCGGACTTTTATAACAACGATCTGTATTCTATTCTTCCTTTGCGTTTAAGGCTGAAAAAAAAAATTACATCTGTTTGTGAATAACATTAAGAACCACGGTATTGAAAAGTACTATGTTATAGACATTTTCAGTAACAGGTTTTAATTTTCTCTCTATTTTAGTGCACCATCATGCATATTTTCATGTTATTTTAAATATGTAAATTATTTATTTTAATTAATATCTATATATATGAATTTTCTAATAATTATTTATCATACAAAATTAATTAAATATTTTGTGCTTGCATGCCTGCATTTATTCGGCATCAATTGAGATATTTAAACAAATTACGACTGTAACAAACGACTGTATTAAAACAAATTACGACTGTACGATTCGCTATCCGCGATAATTTTACACCATGTTATGTCACTTGAATATTGTCCATAAGAAAATCGGGTACTTTTCCAGTATAGGATCCTTTGCTTTTAGGTTTGGCGTAATTCGAGTTTCAAAAACGGATAGATTCGTTAATATACATACATTTGTTGCCAAAAGTTATAAAAACAAACTCAATGAACTTTTGGTGCTTTTCTATTATAGGGGTCTTGGCGCTTTTTTAAAAAGCTTGGCGCAATTCGGCATCAGAAAGGGAGATTTGATGCCAAATGACATAAACAGCCATGGAAACAAATTCGACGATTTTTTTGTTTATATGCGTATTTTAATTATACGTATATTATTATTGTTTTTTCTATACAAATTACTTCTGATTATATATAAAATAGGATAAATGACATTCTACGCTAAACAAATTGTATAAATATTGAAAAATGCTTCTGTATACGGAATGACAAAGTGAATAGGTTGACAGAAAGTATGTTGCCAAATTTCCCTTTCCGCCAAAGCTATTTTCTCTGTTTCGTCAAGGCTCCATATACTGGAAAAGCACCGAACTTTTATGCTTGTTTATACATGTATTTATATGTATATATACAATTTATTTATAATTGTCTTTCAATTTACCTCTTTTTGTACATAAAAATAAATAAATTCTTTTAATTAAATTTTACAAAAAAATAACAAAATGATATCAATAAATAATAATTACTATTAATTCCTTTCCTCCCCTTTCTTTTGCGTTTACATAAATGACGTCATTTGGACGAATTTATTCAAAATATTTTCAGTTTATAAATTAAATTAAATGCTGACAGGCGATTGAATCCTGACGATAGAAATGTGATTTTTTTTTCAAATTTTCCTGAAAAACATAATTTAATCACAATCTTGTCTTCATTATCGATTGAAATAAAAGATAAATTCAATTTCAATTTGAAAATGACGAATAAAAAGAAATCAATAATCCCTATCGGGATCCTTTTCGATTTTTTTCCCTTTTTTGTCGCAAAAAAACTGAGTAATTAGTTGCCATTATTACAGAAATTTCATTAAAATTAGAAAAAAATTAATATCTCGAAAACTAATTCCAATTTCAAAATTCTATTACCAGTTTTGACATCCGCGGATTTTTATGGACAATTGGTATTTATTTCCCCATCAAGCGTTTAATATTTTATTAAAAATAGCCCTGAAACATAATCAGTCGTTTCATAAATTCGTTTCATAAAGTCGTTTCACAAATTCGTTTCATTAGGATTTTATATATATAGGGTAGATAAAACTTTCTCCGAAAGTTTCACGATATGATAGTAGTAGAGGTCTTTTTCAAAAAACATTTTGAGAAAAAAAAAAGAATTGTTTTCATTTTCCTTAAAGAACTTTAGAAAATATGTATCTCATATAGGCTTTAATTTTCTTCAGATGGATGTTCTCCCGGATCATTTTCACAAAATGGCTTAGAACCTTGCAAACCATGTCCTCTTCATTTTTATCAACCCTTATATGGGCAAACAGGATGTCTAGAATGCCCAGAAAAACTCTCTACAGACGAAATGGGAGCCACAGAAGTTCACGAATGTATAGGTAATGTTGATTTTCGTTCGATTTCCTCAAAAGAGAATGGTAAATACTAAATACCGCATTTACTCGCATATTTTTCACACTCCCTGCTGTTGAAAGGAAGTCTTGACAAAAAATTAAGATTCACATATTTTGAATGAAGAATATGAGACAATTTTAGTTAGTGAAATGGGATTCAATATGAATCTTATATAATCGCACTGGGCCTGCCAATGATTTAACCTTTTAAGACCCCAACTTTTATTTTTATATTTTCTTTTACTTTTGTTATGAATTTATGTTAACAAACCGATATCTAAGAAAGTTTGAAAAACGGAAAAAATAAAAACTTATGTTACATTGAATTTAATGTATCCTATAGGATACATGGGGACTCAATTGACACTAGTTAGCTTTGTTAAAAACAATAACAAAAATATGAAAGAATTATGCATTTATTAATTTTTCATCATTAATGGACTCTACAAATGGTACAGTGAATATGTATGCCAATTTTACTCTTATTTTAGTCCCAATGTTTCTTCTAGAAACACAAAAAATTAATATTGTTGTGAGCTCGGGGTTCGAAAGGACTGATGCCAATATATAAGAACAATAAAAAGGCTTTATTGTCTATAAACAGTGCAATACGATCACAAATATCTTCTGAAAATTACAAGATATTCAGTAATCTTCAAATCCAATAAAAGCTAAGCAAAATTTCACACAGAAACAATGCGTTCAATACGACGTATCAACGACTATTTTCTTTTACTTTTGTTATGAATTTATGTTAACAAACCGATATCTAAGAAAGTTTGAAAAACGGAAAAAATAAAAACTTATGTTACATTGAATTTAATGTATCCTATAGGATACATGGGGACTCAATTGACACTAGTTAGCTTTGTTAAAAACAATAACAAAAATATGAAAGAATTATGCATTTATTAATTTTTCATCATTAATGGACTCTACAAATGGTACAGTGAATATGTATGCCAATTTTACTCTTATTTTAGTCCCAATGTTTCTTCTAGAAACACAAAAAATTAATATTGTTGTGAGCTCGGGGTTCGAAAGGACTGATGCCAATATATAAGAACAATAAAAAGGCTTTATTGTCTATAAACAGTGCAATACGATCACAAATATCTTCTGAAAATTACAAGATATTCAGTAATCTTCAAATCCAATAAAAGCTAAGCAAAATTTCACACAGAAACAATGCGTTCAATACGACGTATCAACGACAAAATCGATCCGAGAAACACAGTTCTCAATGCAAAGCCTCTCGTATGAATTCAATCGCAGTTGACAGACAACTAACTAACTGGACTGGTGGAGGTCCCTTATACAGGGTGATTCATAAAAGATGGGCAGAACTTTAAGGGGTTATAGTACACTTAAAGACAAATAATATTAAATAGGAGACTAAGGGTCCCAGACGTATTCCCAAGGAGATAGGGGGCATTAAAGTTTAGGGTCCGAAATTTCAAATGATTATAAAACATGGAAAAATTGGTCGATTCGTTTGCGGTTTTTGCAAAAAAATTTCTTTATGCCAGTATTTTCTTGAAATAAAATTTTAAAGTTCAATTTCAAAAAATGCCGATAGGGGGCGCTTTAGACTTTGGAGTAACAAACAACTATTTTTTAACGTTATTTTTTGTATTTCTTTAAATGATTTCGAAAGCTTAGACTTAAACTTAAATTTTGATCTAAAAATCTGAGTCCTAACGAGTAGTT
The DNA here is from genome assembly GCA_963931845.1 of Maratus michaelseni. Classification (NCBI taxonomy): domain Eukaryota; kingdom Metazoa; phylum Arthropoda; class Arachnida; order Araneae; family Salticidae; genus Maratus; species Maratus michaelseni. The sequence goes on from OZ007587.1 coordinate 132,979,665, forward strand.
AAGTAGCGTAAACTGAAATTTGAAATTTGAAACCCTTCTCCCCCCAGAACAAAAATCAGTTATTCCCGATCTTTGTGTCGTAGATTAGGCTCTAACTACTGCCGCGTTTTGCTAAAATTATTCTTTATGTCAGTATTTTCTTGAAAATAAATTTTAAAGAAAATTTTCAAAAAATTCCGATAGAGGGCGCTTTAGACTTTGGAGTAACGAACAACTATTTTATACCGTTATTTTTTGTGTCTCATTAAATGCTTTCTAAAGCTTAGACTTAAACTTAAATTTTCAGCTCAAAATCTGAATCGCTGAGCGTGGTTCAGTAGCGAGGGGAGGGGGTTCAAATTTCAACTTCTGAACATAGTTCAGTTTGCACTACTTAACCATGCCCAACGATTCTGTGCTGTGATACGAGGCAAAAATACAACTTTCGTCAAGGACTGCATAGTCGGAATTCACTCATAAAGCCACTGGCACAGTTGGAAACGTCGCTCATGCAAACGTTAAAGCTCCATTCCTGACGCTAGTCACCGGGTGAAGAAGGAAACAGAAAGTATGCAAATGTCAAATGGGGAAGAAGAAGAACACGTATGCAAAATTTCGACACGATTCAGGCATAAAAACCACTGAACGGTGAGTCAAGTGTAAGTCGCTGTAGTAATGAATCGGAAGATGGTGCCCTTCACGAATAAGGAAAAGGCTGAGATGCATTTAATTTACGGAGCGGCAGATGGAAATGGTGCAGAGGCACAACGAATGTACGGAGAGCGATTTCCTAACAGGCGGTTGCCTAACCGCAAAACTTTCGAGCGCTTGCACAGACAGTTGTGTGAGACGGGATCATTTCTCGCTTCCCGGTCGAATGCAGGTCGTGCAAAAAAGGACGAATCAGTAGTTGTTGCAGAAGCCATTCTGGATGTAGTAGCGGCGCAGCCAAGTACAAGTACACGAACAGTGGCTAGCCAGGTGGATACCTCACAGTCCACGACTTGGAGGGTACTGAAGGATGAACATTTGCTCCCGTTTCATGTGCAACGAGTCCAGAAACTGTCTCCAGGGGATTATCCAAATCGTATTGAATTCGCCCGCTGGTTTCTGCAGCAGAACGCGCTAAATCCACATTTTGGACGAACTGTGCTTTTCACCGATGAATGTACCTTCACACGTGAAGGTACATTTAACACACACAATGCACATGTATGGGCGGATGTCAATCCACATGCTACGTATCCACATGCTCATCAGAGACGCTTTTCCATCAATGTTTGGGCAGGAATCCTCGGAGACCACCTAATCGGACCGTACCTTCTTCCTGAACGCCTCAACGGTAAAACATACCTCACATTTCTGCAACATGTGCTGCCAGACCTGTTAAACGTTGTTCCTCCACGCATCCGGCGGGTCATGTGGTTCCAGCACGATGGAGCGCCAGCCCATTACGTACGAGACGTCCGCAACTATCTGGACATCACATTTCCGAACAGATGGATTGGTCGAGATGGTCCTGTTGCTTGGCCTGCTCGCTCGCCAGATCTTTCACCCCTCGATTTCTTTTTTTGGGGACGATTGAAGGCTCTTATGTATGAGACACCCATTGAATCCCCCGAGGAACCGGTCGCCAGACTTTCCGCCGCTGTAGGGGAAGTGCTCGAAAAGCCTGATGTTTTCGCGAATGTTCGCCGTTCCATTCGTCGCCGTTGTTCTGCGTGCATAACCTCTGGTGGTCACAATTTTGAACATTTATTGTAATTACATGTTAATAAATATGCTTTGGTAACATAATCCTAATTTGTGTCTTTTTACCTCGTATCACAGCACACAATGTGTGGACATGGTAAACTGAACTGTGCTCAGGAGTAGAAATTTCAAACCCCTCTCCCCAGAAACTTAACCACGTCTAACGATTCAGATTTTGGGCTGAAAATTTAAGTCTAAGCTTTAGAAAGCATTTAATGAGACACAAAAAATAACGGTATAAAATAGTTGTTCGTTACTCCAAAGTCTAAAGCGCCCTCTATCGGAATTTTTTGAAAATTTTCTTTAAAATTTATTTTCAAGAAAATACTGACATAAAGAATAATTTTAGCAAAACGCGGCAGTAGTTAGAGCCTAATCTACGACACAAAGATCGGGAATAACTGATTTTTGTTCTGGGGGGAGAAGGGTTTCAAATTTCAAATTTCAGTTTACGCTACTTAACTACTCGTTAGGACTCAGATTTTTAGATCAAAATTTAAGTTTAAGTCTAAGCTTTCGAAATCATTTAAAGAAATACAAAAAATAACGTTAAAAAATAGTTGTTTGTTACTCCAAAGTCTAAAGCGCCCCCTATCGGCATTTTTTGAAATTGAACTTTATAATTTTATTTCAAGAAAATACTGGCATAAAGAAAATTTTTTGCAAAAACCGCAAACGAATCGACCAATTTTTCCATGTTTTATAATCATTTGAAATTTCGGAACCCTAAACTTTAATGCCCCCTATCTCCTTGGGAATACGTCTGGGACCCTTAGTCTACTATTTAATATTATTTGTCTTTAAGTGTACTATAACCCCTTAAAGTTCTGCCCATCTTTTATGAATCACCCTGTATAGGCTTCAGAGATCTTTCCAGATTATTCCAGAGCTTTCAGATGCTAGAAATTACCAGAAAGTGCTTTAACTTTCGATAGAGAACCAAAGCGAGAAAGGATCCCAATGTACAGGTATAAGGGGGGGGGTGGTTGCACAAAAAATCGCCAAATCCGTCGCCAACTTGGCGACATTTGGCGATATATCGCCAAATTTGGCGACAAAAATAAGTCGCCAAAACCATCGCCAACTTGGCGATAAACCCATTCCTTGGCGATTTTACCATAGACTTCCATTATAAAGATGAGGGTGTAAGGTTGTTTTCCTTGCAAACCATATGAGGCCTTTAGCATTGAGTTACATGATGCTCAATAGGAAATACATTAATAATACTGCAATTTTCACAATAATAAAATAAAATAAATTTAAACAAATGGAATATTTACAGATATATACAAAATTCATAACATTGCCCCCCTCTCAAGGACTGCACGTCCCGGGCAGTTCAACCTTTGATCGGAAAGCAAACCCGTTGCCAACAAATACTATTCAAAACACTTAAAGCAAACATGCAAAATAACCATTAAACACATTCATAATGCTGAATTATACAAAATATACACTTATTTAAAAAAAAATTAAATTAAATTAAAGCATAGACATCATTACATACAAGTATTTAAATAATAATAACATTCATAATGATAATGCTAAGCAAAAGAAATTTTTACATTAATTTATATACAAGACCATGGTCATACTAATTTACATTATTTACATTACACTATTTACAATCAATGAGCTAAGTACTATGGCCATAGTATGGAGCCAGCCTGTCGTAATGAACGACTCTAGGCTTCGAACTGGGTGACTTTCGGATCCGAATTACGACATCGTTCAGTCTGTTTAGGACTGTATAAGGACCGTCCCAGTGCGATTGCAGTTTGGGAGAAAGTCCTTTACGTCGAGTCGGATTATAAAACCAAACCTTGTCACCTTCTTTGAATTGATGTCCTGTGGCTTTCGTGTCGTACCTGGTCTTCATCTTCTCCGTCTGTATATTGATCCGCTCTCGAGCCAAGTTGTGGACGTCTTCAAATCGTGCCTGGAGATTCTGCACGTATCCCTCTGGCGATGAAGGCGCATCTGGAGGGCGACCAAACAGCAGATCACAAGGTAAACGAAGATCACGACCGAAAAGCATCTGAGACGGGGAATAGCCGGTTGTTTCATGGACGGCGCTGCGATAGGCGAGAAGAAACAAGGGAAGTTTTTGGTCCCAGTCTTGCTGGTTTCTTGAGACTAGAAGTGAGAGATTGTTGAGGATGGTACGATTAAATCTCTCAACCATGCCATCCGACTGCGGATGTAAAGGCGTCGTCCTAGTTTTGTCCATTCCGAGAAGTTGACAGAGACCCTCAATCACAGCAGAGATGAAATTTCTCCCCTGGTCAGAATGCATTTGAAGAGGGACTCCATACCTTGATATCCACTGGTGTACCAAGGCATCCGCAACCGTAGAAGCTTCTTGATCAGGGATGGCATAAACTTCAGGCCATTTTGTGAAATAGTCCATGACAACAAGGAGGTATTTGTTGCCATCAGCACTTCTTGGCAGAGGACCTAGGATGTCAAGGGCGATGCGTTCAAAAGGTGCTCCTACATTGTAGAGATGTAGTCTTCCTCGGCTACGTTTCTTTGGTCCTTTTCGAGCTGCACATGCATCGCAAGATTTGCACCATTGTTCGACGTCAGCTCTCGCTTTTCCCCAGAAGAAGCGCTCTCGGACTCTGTGTAATGTTTTCATGACTCCAAAATGGCCACCAGTGGGACTGCCATGTAATTCCTTCAGGACCTCTGGGATTCGGGATCGAGGAAGTACCAACTGCCACCGAGATGTCTTCCCATCTTCCGATTCGAATTTTCGGAACAGGACACCATTCCTGACGTGGAGAGAGTTCCAAAGAGCCCAATATTGCTTCGTCGTAGGACTGTAAGTCGAGATGTCTTTCCAACTGGGCTTCGTGCTAGAAGATTCTAATAACTCCAAGATTGGTTTGATCTCAGAGTCTGCCATTTGATCTTCTCGAATCTTCTCATCACTCCAGGGATCTGGTGGCGTCAATAGTGAAGTCTTCGTCTGGCGTATGACATATTCGGGATTATACTTGCTCTCCGCTCTGGAACAATAGCGACAGCTCTCGGGACACGGTCTTCTTGATAGGGCATCGGCGTTTCCATGCGATGAGCCTTTGCGATGCCTGATGTCAAAGTCGTATTCCTGGAGTCGTTGTATCCATCTGGCTACTTGGCCCTCTGGGTTCTTAAAATGCATCAGCCATGTTAGGGATGCGTGGTCAGTACGAAGGAAAAATTTCCTGCCATAGAGATAGTGATGGAAGTGTTCTATGGCTTTCACTATAGCTAATAACTCCTTACGAGTGATGCAATAATTCCGCTCTGGTTTCGATAAACATTTGCTCCAGTATGCTACGACTCGTTCTTGGCCATCTATTTCTTGGGAAAGTACAGCGCCGACACTTTCCTGACTGGCATCCGTGTCCACAATGAATTGTTTGTCGGGGTCTGGATAGGTAAGGACTGGAGAGGATGTGAGAGCTTCTTTCAGCCGCTGGAATGAATTGTCGCATTCTTGTGTCCATAGAAACTTCTGTTTGCTTTCAGTGAGCCTATGCAAGGGTCTTGCGATGTTGGAGAACCCCTGTACAAACTTTCTGTAATAAGTGCATAGTCCCAGAAAGCTTCGCAACTGATGGACATTTTCCGGACGTTTCCAGTGCTTTACTGCAGACACTTTTTCAGGATCAGTTCGAACACCTTCAGCTGAGATGATGTGACCTAAATAGTTTACTTCTCGTTGGAAGAACTTGCATTTCAAAGGGTTCAGCTTTAAATTCGCCGCTCTTAGTTTCGTTAACACTTTTCGAATATTCTCTAGATGTTCTTCAAACGTGCGGCCACCAATGATGACGTCATCTAGGTAGATGAGACAAGCTTCAAAAGTCAGACCTTTTAACACTGTCTCCATGAGGCGCTCGAACGTTGCTGGAGCATTGCAGAGCCCGAACGGCATAACTTTAAATTGCCAAAGTCCTTGTCCAGTAGTAAATGCGGTCTTCTCTTTGTCATCAGGATGGATCTCTACTTGCCAATATCCACTCCTCAAATCCAGCGTGGAAAACCATTTATGTCCTGAAAGAGTATCTAGCGTGTCGTCTATTCTTGGTAGAGGATAGCTGTCCTTCTTCGTGATATCGTTAAGTTTACGATAATCCACACAAAATCTTGTGGAGCCATCTATCTTTCGGACCAACACGATGGGAGAGGCCCACGGACTTGATGACGGCTCGATGATGTCACTATTCTGCATCTCTTGTAAGAGCTTAGAAACCTCTTCTTGTTTTGCGAACGGCAAGCGTCTTGGATGCTGTTTAATCGGTGGATGGTCGGCAGTATCAATTCTATGACGTGTCAGAGAAGTGCGACCTATATCATTCTCGTTTTGTGAAAACACATCCTTAAATTCCTGGAACAGTCTTTCTGCGGCATGTCTCTGCTCAGCAGATAAATTCTCATTTCGTCCAATTTCAGGTGTTAAACTTGTAGGCGGCTCCGACAACGTCAAGCTCGGGTCTTTGCAAACACAGGTGACTGGAGCACAGGTAGCAAGCACTTCACCCTTCTGGATAATTCTAGACTTTTCACTTACATTCGCCATCCTCACGGGTATCACATCTCTCGACAGATCTACCAGCGCTGATGCTATTAGCACTCCTTTTGGGCTCTTCTCAGGATATCCAACCAAGCCACATTGAAAACTACTTTCGTTCTCAGTTAATCCAGGTATCATCATTTCGGTCCGAGGAGGGATGATAACATCTGCCTTGGCTGTGATCCGTTGAATAGACCCGGACTCATTTCCAAGTTTGAAAATAGTGACATCTTCTTGAGCAGAGCGTAACTCATTCTTCTTAAAGTCCAGTGTAAATCCATGCTCTTTTAAAAAGTCCAGTCCGAGTATGAAAGGGTCTGAAATATCGGCCACATAGACTGTATGATGGTAAGCGGCGTTCCCAAACTTTATTTTCAATTTCATTCTTCCATGTATGTCAATCTTATCCCCGGTCACGGTTTGAAGGATAACACGGGGCGGAGTCCAGAGGAGCTTTTCTTTTAGCCGCTGAGCTAGATCTTTCCGGATGATGGTCACATTGGCTCCTGTATCGATGATCATATTACAGGGCAAATCATTCACACGCCCGACTATAAAAACTCCGTTCTCGCCGTAACTTCTTGCAGAAATTTGACACACTTGATAATGGGGCTTCTCAAAATCTGGCAACCTCCGCCCCGCGAGATGGCCATTAATTAGTTTTCCTGCTCCGCCGTTCGTGCGGAGCTATTACCTTCTGTGCTGGGTCGGTTTAGGCAGTTTCTTTGAATATGGCCTTCTCCACCGCATTTCCAGCACTTGATCTTTCTTCCAGGTTTGTTGTCCATCAAGGAGTTTATATGTCTCATCACGTCCTTCATCTGCTGCTGTAAACGCTCCACAGCTGTATCCGACGTCTCAGGTATGTTGGCTACTCGCACAAAGTGCCGATCTTTCCTTGTAGCTTGCTGGGCTGCCTCGAATTTCAGGGCATAAACTAAAGCCCCTTTTAAGTCACTGAGATCTGCAATCCGGAGTTGTTTCTGGATCTCAAAGTCACGCACACCATCTATGAAATGTTGCAGAGCTAAACTTTCTCTAGTTTCAGTCGGGCAGTCAGGGTAAGCAAGATGGGAAAGTCTCTCGACATCCGTAGCAAGCTCTTGCAGGGATTCAGTGGATTTCTGTTGTCGAGATTTGAGCTGGAGTCTGCTATATTCCTTCATGCATTTCTCGCCAAAGCGCAATTCTAAGGCACTGACGAGCGTTTCAAAATCCAGCGGTTCATTTGCAGGCAATGTCTGTAGGACGTCGGCAGCATCAGCTCGTAGAGAAGCAGCTAACTGGCAAGCCTTTGTCTGGGAATCCCATCCATTGGCGTCCGCTACGATCCCAAATTGTGTCTTAAAAACTGGCCAGGAGGATTTGCCGTCATAGGTCGAAAGTTTAATAAAGGCCCGAGGAAGCATATCTGGATACTTGAAATCTTCGGAAAAGTTTACGGCAGTTATCTTCTGTTTCTTGACTTTTTCCAAATCTTTTTTTACATTCTCTATGCTTTCTTCAACGGTCTTGGCGATCTTTTGAACTTTTTCTTCTACGGTTTTCGCTGTCTTCTGAACTTCTTCTATGGTTTTGGCTGTCATTTGAACATTTTCTTCTATTTCTTGAAACCTTCCTTCAAATTTATTTTCCACGGAGTCAATTCTTTCATTTAAAGATGTTATTTTATCCTCTATCAGATCTTTCAACTCACCAAGGTTGGTTGACATATCTTTTTTTATTTCTTCCGACATTTCCTTCATTTCAGCCTGATTCGCAGTCATTTTCTCATCCATCGCTGACATTTCCTCCTTCATTTCAGCCTGGTTCGCAGTCATTTTCTTATCTATCGCTGACATTTCCTTCTTCATTTCTTCCGACATTTCCTTCATTTCAGCCTGGTTCGCAGTCATTTTCTCATCCATCGCTGACATTTCCTTCTTCACCGCTTCCTTCAACTCGCCAAGGTTGGTTGACATATCCTTCTTCATTTCTTCTTTCAACACGCCAAGGTTGGTTGACATCTCAGCCTGATTCGCAGCCAATTTCTCCAATAATTGTTTCAGTTCACCCTCCATTGCTCTGGTGATCGGCATTCAACCCCACTCCTCACACCAAATGTTGTGAGCTCGGGGTTCGAAAGGACTGATGCCAATATATAAGAACAATAAAAAGGCTTTATTGTCTATAAACAGTGCAATACGATCACAAATATCTTCTGAAAATTACAAGATATTCAGTAATCTTCAAATCCAATAAAAGCTAAGCAAAATTTCACACAGAAACAATGCGTTCAATACGACGTATCAACGACAAAATCGATCCGAGAAACACAGTTCTCAATGCAAAGCCTCTCGTATGAATTCAATCGCAGTTGACAGACAACTAACTAACTGGACTGGTGGAGGTCCCTTATATAGGCTTCAGAGATCTTTCCAGATTATTCCAGAGCTTTCAGATGCTAGAAATTACCAGAAAGTGCTTTAACTTTCGATAGAGAACCAAAGCGAGAAAGGATCCCAATGTACAGGTATAAGGGGGGGTGGTTGCACAAAAAATCGCCAAATCCGTCGCCAACTTGGCGACATTTGGCGATATATCGCCAAATTTGGCGACAAAAATAAGTCGCCAAAACCATCGCCAACTTGGCGATAAACCCATTCCTTGGCGATTTTACCATAGACTTCCATTATAAAGATGAGGGTGTAAGGTTGTTTTCCTTGCAAACCATATGAGGCCTTTAGCATTGAGTTACATGATGCTCAATAGGAAATACATTAATAATACTGCAATTTTCACAATAATAAAATAAAATAAATTTAAACAAATGGAATATTTACAGATATATACAAAATTCATAACAATATTATGTTTTAGAATCAGTCCCCATGTATCATATTGGATACATCAAATCAAATATAAAAGTTACTTCTTGCTACTAAAATTACATTTAAAAAAAATTGTACTGGAATAAACTTTATTCATCTATTTTAATCTCTATTCATCTATTCTTATACTTTTTTTTTTTTTTTTTTTAAATTCCTACTATTAGCTCACACTCTCTCTATATATATATCTTGTTGGAATTTTCAATCGTTAATAAAATATTTTCTATTCATCCATTCAAGTTCAAATAATTTTTTTTAAACTTGTACTGGATGACAATTGATGTTAATAGTTTTTTCAAATATTAATTCATTAATTAAATTTAATTAATTAATTTTTATATGGGAGAAAAAAATTTCTCCCATTGTTTTCATAAATGAAATGAAAGATTTATCTCAAATTAGTGATGCCAACAAAAAATAAAATACCGCACGATGATTATAAAATAATGTTCAATAAAGATAACGTGGGACATTAATGCTGCACGGGTTTATTTTATATATTTATAATTAAAAAGTAGGAATTGACTTAATTTTTTTTATATTACTTGTTTCGACGTAAATTGCTAACATTGTTTGCTGCAAGCCATTTTGAAATAACGCGTATCCCGCCAATAAAACACTATAAGAAACAAATTGGTTTTTCACTTCAGTGCTCCTGTTTGTTAGTCTCCATTCATAGCAATCTTTTTTAAATTATTTTAATTTGTTTAAAAAAAATGTAAAAGTGTGTATGCTATCGAATGCATGGGGTCTGAGTAGGATAAATTTCAAAATCTGTTTTAAAGCCAATTTAATTTTGTTTTCCTCGATTTTTTTTATCACCTGCTACATGTGTGCAGAAAGTTAATTTTTAAACTAATAATGCATAACATGATAATAACATCTTTAATCATGGGATAGATTAAAGCTTTCTGTTGAAAAAATATCAATCTAAGTTACGATTTGGGTGAATTTGCTTAGATACTTGATGCGCTAAATCCGTCATGCTTACGAAAAGCAAGATTTTAAAATTACAGCAATATTCTTTGCTGGCAAGTTAATAACAGAAATCGCTTAAAGTGAATTTGGCGCAAATAAAACACTTATTCGATAATGGCGCAAACACAGCTAAGAATTAACAAAGCAAGTAAAAGCGTAAGAGCATTTTCATGGTTTCAAATCCAGGAAACAAAATTACGAGGAACAAATTATGAGGAACAGTATTACAAAAAATAAATTAAATATATATATATATATATACACTATATTGCCAATGATGATTGGTCACTTGCGATTTTAGACGTTTTGTTAAATATCTGGAAAGATACATGAGGAATTATCCTGAAACTTCCGGAGTGTAAACAACATGATTGACGTCATATATTTCCGCGAAGATTTTTTCTCGAAACCCCATAAGGGGCCGTCAACAAATTGAAGAAAAACGAATATATTTTGGATAACCCTGTAAAAACTAATATTGCAAAAGCATTCAAACTGTAGATTATGATTAAGTGGATTATTGTAATTATTTGGGTGCATTTTTATGAAGATAGCATGTATACTCGAAGAGAAATTCAGGTTTTTAAAAAAACAGTCCCAAATTTTATCAAGTTTTTTGCTTATAATTTGCAGAGTTTTAAATATAAAAACAAGTTATTTTCAGAAAATATGACAAACAAAATTGTACAGAACACCCTGCAATCAGAATTAAAAAATAATAAAAATTGTATGAAAAATGAGCAGGTTTACTAAATATTGTTTCACTGCGCATGCGAAATATACTAGCTTATAAAAATTGACATAATAAGAATGAAGTGTCTCTCATTCTATATTTGATACAACCCCTCATCTTTTTGCTTCCTTTTGGGAACAGCGAATTTCGAGATTATTCTATCAACGATTACTATCAGAATTTTCAAGCTATGTTTTTGAGACTTTCATAAAAGTTGGTCTATATATTTAGCTAATATATTATGCACAGTATATTTTGATTGAATTCGCGCATGCGCAGTGTAACAATATTTAGTAAACCTGCTCATTTTTCATACAATTTTTATTATTTTTTAATTCTGATTGCAGGGTGTTGTGTACAATTTCGTTTGTCATATTTTCTGAAAATAACTTGTTTTTATATTAAAAACTCTGCGAATTATAAGCAAAAAACTTGATAAAATTTGGGACTGTTTTTATAAAAACCTGAATTTCTCTTCGAGTATACATGCTATCTTCATAAAAATGAACCCAAATTATTACAATAATCCACTTAATCATAATCTACAGTTTGAATGCTTTTGCAATATTAGTTTTTACAGGGTTATCCAAAATATATTCGTTTTTCATCAATTTGTGGACGACCCCTTATGGGGTTTCGGGGAAAAAATCTTCGCGGAAATATATGACGTCAATCATGTTGTTTACATTCCGGAAGTTTCAGGATAATTCCTCATGTATCTTTCCAGATATTTAACAAAACGTCTAAAATCGCAAGTGACCAATCATCATTGGCAATATAGTGTATATCAAAATGATGGTTACGTTATATCAGGAGAAATGTAGCAGTTACAATTAACAAGTCATTATTTGAACATTTTATTATTATTATTATTAATTATTTATTAAAATATTATATTCATCTTAAAAACAGCCATACCTTTATTTATCTCCTTTCAAAAAATTAATATAATAACCTAAAAAATTGTAGGGAAAAATGCGAAAAATACAGTAGAAAGATTTTTAATGAAATTAATAAAACGCTCCCAGTCTCTTTTAATGTTTCTTTTCTTTCTTGAAGATATTGATCCATGCTTGGTTAACAATACGTGTTTGAATAATGGAACATGTACCAGAGAAGGTAGGAATGCTAAATGTAAATGCATACAAGGATTCGTTGGAGCTTACTGTGAGAAAGACTTAGACGAGTGCAACTTAAAGCCTTGTGCCAATGGTGGAGAATGCATAAATACTGGTATGACAAATCGTTCAAAAAAAAAAGTTGATTTTTTAAAAATGAAATTGATAAGAAATAAAAATATAAATAGTTGGCTTTATTATTTTCACTTCTATGAAATATTTAAATAGGACTGAAAGATTCTTAAAGTAATTTCATAACTTTATTGCATATATTAGACGGATCATTCTATTGCAAATGTCTGGAAGGTTTTTCTGGCCCATTATGTGATGATGAAATTGATGAATGTGCGTCTGCCCCATGCCAAAACAATGGGACTTGCATAGATAAGGTAATAATATTAATAATTTTTTATAGCTGGATGCTATTTATTTAGATAAACCCTTATATTTAAAACCTGTTATTTTACTTACTGTTTCAACTTGCACGTAATGCAGAAAATTAACTATAACAGGCAAGATAGACTTATATGCTTTGATTCAGTAATGCGCATTGCGTGTTGTTGACTTTCAATAGAAAACGGAATACATTTATTAATGTGGAATGTTATAGATTCCATAAGTGATTTGTAACCTATTGTATAACAATCCTAAAAGCACTGTAACACAAATGTACCTCTTACTGTCACCCCTAACGTCTCTGTGACGCCGATGTCGATGTCCCATTTTGTAACAATTTGCAAATGATTAAAAAATAGGTCCGGTGATTTTACAGTGGAATCACGAAGGGACGGTCACCTGAAACTCATAATGTCACGAAACAAAGGAGTCACTTTTTGGTTACCATTGCGACTGTGATCCTTTGTGGCGATTGTGATGTCATATCAATTGCCTGTGCTAGGAAAATAATATTTACAACAATCGTGTATTAGTTTAAGGCTGTTCTCAAATCCAAAGTGGCTACTTTCAGCCACATTTTAAAATTAATTTTTGTTCGGAAACGCATGAATTTAAAAGTGGGTTTAAAAATGGGGCAGGTGTTCTTATTCAGAAAATATGTAATCGAAGGACGTTTACAATTTTTTGGCAAAAGAAGAAGATTTTTCAGAAAATACTGTTAAAATCGGTGTTTTAAACCGAATTCCCAACGCGGCAGCACGATAGAAGAGAAAAACGTGTCACGTGACACGGATAGTTTATATCTTGATAAGTCATTTATTTGTCAAAAAATGGAAAACTCATTTCGATTATAAATCGCTTCAATAGTCAGGCTTGCCAATTTCATGCCTTTGCATTTAAAAATGAGTCAGAAAATGTATCAGAAAGCTTCGTGTTATTGAGCAGGTCATTTGAGAACCACTTTAAATGACTTAATGCTGGAGGGTCTTTACTTAAAAAATGGCAGCATGCATTTAACATTTATTTTACACGTATTATTTTTGATAACAATATACATAATTTTTTTTTCAGGTAAATGGATTTACATGTGTATGTTCTAATAGATACGAAGGCATTAAATGTGAAACTGAAAGAGAGCTTTGTTTCAAAGATGTAGTATGCTTAAATGATGGTATTTGTATGTACGATGACAACGAAAATTTTACATTTTGTGCGTGTGAACCTGGATTTAGTGGCATTGACTGCTCTCACAATATCAACGAATGTGAAAATATAACATGTAAAAATGGCAGTAGGTGCGTATACTTTTCATGATTTATACTGTGTAATTAAAATCGCATTCCAACTAACTGATAATGCAAATTCCGCTAGCTTAGAAACATCCAAGATTTTTTTCCCCTATTTTTTAGAATCCTCTTTTGTGTTATGATCTACATGAAGATGGTAGCACCAAACTTTTGCACTCCAAGACTTGTTATTTTTTCTAGGAGGTCAGGAGTGATTCATGTTTAACCTGTTAAGATTTAAAAGATAGTGGAATTTCAATATCCCCAGAATGGATCTTTTCTTCTTTTTTAAAAGTAACAAGGAAAATATATTTTAAGTCTACTGACAATTAAAAAGTTTTAAAATATTACGAAGTTGTAACCCGTCGAATTTCGACGAAAGAAAATCTTTAAAAAGGAACTATGTTACACTGAATAATTACAATCAAAAATAGATCTTACATTGCTTAGTCTAACTCCTAAAACAAATAGTTTTAACCTAAAATTACCAAAATACAATTTCCATAACCTTCAACTGATAAAATTATTGAATAATTAAGCTTTATTCGTATACGTAATCAGTAACATATTCGTATAATGGAGGTAAGTAATTATAATGAAGTTATCAATTGAGGCTCTAATGCGAAGTGAAAAATCAGCAAAAATGATTTTACTTTGATACATAGATTTTTTTTTTTCGTGGAATCTAAAAGTCATTTTCACCTTCTCAAAATTTACATACGCACATCTCATATCCACATTCACTATTTAAGAAATATTTTAACGCGTAATAGGTTATTAATAAATAGTCCCAAAGATGTTCTATCGGATTAAGGCCTGAATATTGAGATGACCATTTCATTCGCTCCAAACCTTAATCCTCAACATATTTATCAGCGACTTTAGCTTAATGCGATCGGGCACTATCATCCAATAAGATTAATTCATCACCAAATAGCACCAGCATACGGTGTGACAAAAGGTGTAAAGATCTCGTCTCGATATTTCACAGTAGTCAGAGTTCTTCCATGGCACAAATGGAGGTTACTGCGACTACCAGAGAGATTCCAGCCCAAACCATGATTCCACCTCTCTAAAACTGTCTCTTTAAACAAATTCCCTACCTATGTAAGTAGAATCTGATGCCTTGTTCTCTGCGGATCAGCACACGAACTGAATTGCTCTCCTAAGCAAACCGGGACTAGTCTGTGAGCAGTTCGGAAGTCCATTGTTGTCTGTTCTAGGTAACGTGCTCTCTTAACCAACATAAACGGGCTCTTCTGTGTTGTCGATTAAGAGGAATACATACAACGGGTAGTCTTGAATAGAGTTCTTAATTGCGAAGACGTCTGTGCACCATAGTAGCAAGTATTGTCATCCCTGTTGCGTTACTATGATCTGAAATGAGTTGAACCTCAGTAGTGTTCCCCCTCCTTTGATCTAAAAGATCTATGAAGCTATCTTGTGCAGGGGTTATAAACCGTCAGTGATCTGGAAAAAGTCTTCTTGATACAGAATTTTCGGATTCAAATTGATCCCAGAGTCTTTGGACCAAACTACAGAACACATTAAGACATCTAGCAGCACCAGCTTGTGATAACCCCATTTCCATCCATCCGATTGCCCGCCACCTTAACGAATCAGGTAAACGACATCTCCTAGATATGGACAACACTATTTTAGCACCAACTATTTATGATCAACAAGCATAAAAAAATTTCATGCAAATTCCCAAAGTGAGATGCTCGCAATTTCCCTCGATCATAAGTGCCCAATTCTTAATAAATAAATAAATAAATGGGCATAATTGTTTTATAAGGTCTTATTGAAATTATTTATGCTCATTCATATAAATCGTATTTTTACCTTTATTTTCATTCTTTAAATAGTGAGCCCCCCCCCCCCCCCCCCGCCAAAAATAAATAAATAAATAAAAATAAATGGGTATATCTTAACTGTTTGAGGCCAGTGCATATAGATTATGCTTCCTATGTTTTCAACTGATTAATCTACTCAAGTATTTTGTATGTCTGTTCTCTGTTCTAAGGGCTTACCAGTATTTATGCAATGTTATACAAGTTTTGTTTTCTTCAATGTAAATAAAATTGTGATTTTTTTTCTTCTTAAGAAATTAATTTTTGTATGATATGCACAACATAAAAGTAAAACTTCAAATATTTTTTTTTAGTTTTGGTTTTACTATTTTCAGGAATTCTTATTCATGCCTTCTTTGGTATCACATTTCAACAGTTTTATATGACTACGTCAAAATTAAAAGAAAACACCTATTAAGATAATCCCATGTAAGTTGTATGTGGAAAATAGATAGTAGTCTCTCTGTTAAGTGCATTCTTTTAATTTCAAAACAGTTATATTATACAGGGCTTTTTAAAAAGAATGACCCGATTTACAAATAATCATAACTTTCTTGTAAAAAAAAATATATATATATCGACAGAAACGCTTTAAACACAATGCAGAAGGCAGTTCAAAGTTAACTAATAACTGTTAAGTTAATTAATAACAAAGTGAGCTTAATAACTGTTCAAAGTAGCTCCTATTAGTTACACAGAAAACAAGTGATAGTTAATTTCACGCCAGATATTGTAAATTCGTGCATGACTCCTTGTGACTGCTTTTTATAGGAATATTCCTACTTTGAAATTGGCTCAAGTGATTTTAAAATGCTGTATCTGGAAAGACGGAAAACTGTCTAAAACAGAATTTCCCCTGGCCCCTTACAATTCCGTCTTTGAGCCTATACAAAAAATTGAAGAACATAATTTAACTTTCACATTTTTTTCTCCAGTCTGTTGAAAGAATTAGTTTTAATCTATAAAATGTTAATTTTATGTTGAAGCCTTTTTTTGATTTTAGTTGCATCGACGGCACTAACTCCTTCACATGTGCTTGCCCTTCGGGATTTATTGGTACATACTGTGAAACAGATATCGACGAGTGTGAAAACAATATCTGTGAAAGTGGTTCCACGTGTGAAGATCTAGTAGGCGCTTACAAATGTTTATGTCCGCCAGGATGGAATGGAACTTACTGCGAAAACAGTAAGTGTATAAATTAGTGTTTTGTAAAAAACAAGATATATGTATGAAATTTTTCTTTCATTCATATTAACATAGTTTAGTTGCAGAACTACACGTCTCAGTTAAATGCATTCTTCTAACCTCAAAATAATTATGTTATAGGGCTTTTCAAAAAGAATAACCCGATTACAAATGATCATAACTTTCTGGTAAAAAAAAAAAAAAATGATCGAAAGAAACCGACTTAAACACAATACAGAAGGCAATTCAAAGTTTTGTTTACGTACTTAATAACTGTTCAAAGTAGCTCCTACAAGTGATAGTCCATTTCAAGCCAGATATTATAAATTCATTGTGCATGACTCCTTGTGACTGCTTTTTATGGGAATATTCCTACTTTTCTTATAAAAATGAATTGACATCAGTCAGTGCCTTCCTACATCAGTGGTACGCTAAAGTTTTTGTAAGAGCCAAAATCTGGTAGAGAAGTGAGCTGTAGGGCCACACTTAATGCTTTGCAATATAAATCTATGTATTATAATGAACTACTATTATTATATACTAATAATAATTGCGTAACTATTATTTTTAACCGATGTAAACAATTCACTATTAACTTAGCTGTAGATAAAGTCCATCAGCTAATAGGAGAATTTCATGAAGGTGAGATACAACATTTTATAGAACATACTTGCAATATAGTATTGCTCCAGTATTTGGATTATCTATTGAAAAAAGTCTTAAGTTTATTTTTATTGTATTAGTTTTAAAAACAATAGCGAGGTCTTTAAAAATATATATTAAAAAACATATATATATACATATATCAGTATATATTTTTTCATTATGTGCCCAACTTGCGGGGACACATGCGGTCCGCATAGTGAGTAGACTACTACTGGTCTATACGAACATACTTCAGAGTATCTGGCACGGAATAGACTGATTAATTGGTTTCAGGGTTGTTTTGGGTGTGACGCCTTATTATATACAACAGTTATGAAGTACTCAAACAAAACTTCTGAATTGTGTTTAACACGTTTTTCTTCCAATCACAATGAAGTTATTGTCATTTGTAATCGGAGTATCTTTTTTTAAACACCCTCTATTTTTTTTTCAATTTAAAAAATACATCTATATTAATAAAAGAAAGTTTTGCTCTGTGTGTGTGTGTCTGTTTGTTGGCGATGGCTAGCGAAATCTACAGCACCTAAAGATCTGAAAATTCGGGTGAGGAAAGACCAAAGTAGGTCCTGATGCACCTGAGGATACGATTTTTAATATTTTGATAACTAGAGAGATATTAATTAACAACTAATGAGAAACTCATATTTCTTTCAGTGTCGGCGAAGGCACTTGCGCATGCCCAGAACCGCATTTACGCAACGTACGAAAATGAAAAACCGTTTGATTGAAGAATGCGTTTATTTCGCCAATTTGTTTTAATTTCTATAGGCTAAACCGTTAAGTTTATTTAAAAACAGAAGACATATTCTGAAAGAACGCACTTTTACGTCTCAAACGCCGCAATCAATTCGAAAAAATATTGATGTCAACCCTTTGAAAAGCATTTTTCAAAAAGGGTCGTTTTCCCGGATGGATATATTTCCCTTACGGCTATGCCCCTCAAGGGCGCAATTTTAGAGGTACTAACAAAACAAAAATATGCTGTTAAAGCTGAAGCTTTCTTCTAATCAACGGTACAATCGATTATACAAAATAGGAATTTTAACCTTTTCAAAAACACCAGCGAACGCAGGTCATTTCGCGAATCCCGATACAATTTTATTTCTAAGCTAAAAGTAACTAAACGTTCGTATTTTGACACAATCATTTTCGAACATCTCGGTAGACCAGATTTACATCACATACAACAATTTAGAAACGTTCGGACAAGTAGAACTATTTAAAAAAAAAATCTGAGAAATTTTCGACGAAAACTTTAATAAACTTTTCTGCGCAGCCATGCTTGGTTTCAGGTTGCACTATTTAATATGCATATATTTTCACAAAATTTTACAGAGGGCTCAGATACTGTTATATTTTTAATCTACTAATATTTCAGAAAATTCAGACAACAAAAACTGTTAATGGACCAGACGCGTAAACCAAAAAAAGCGAGAAGGAAACATATTTTACGCCTGGATAAAAATATTTTTGACGTAATTTTTACACGGGCCGTAAAACCGTTAAATTTATAACCATTAAAAATTTCAAAGAGTTTGGACAAGAACTATTTTTTTTAAACTATGAAACGACCCTACGTGGAAAAACAAGAAAATGTCTTCTTAGGAGCACTTTTATGACTAATGAATATTTTTTCGTGATTTTCATTAAAAATATTTTATGACCGCAGAAAAGGTTACCAATTTGGTGTCTAATATATTAGAAGGTCTATGGTTGAGTGTTAAACTTTGCTTAATTCAAAAGCATTCGAATAAAGGAAATTCAAAATATATACGTAACTTCCTTTTCTTGAAAATGTGACAGTAATTGAGATGAATTACAACTAAAAGTAATGCAGAAATCATTCTGTCGGAAGGGGGATTCGAACCCTCTTTCTTTTCAGAAAACCATAGCTTAAACTAACGCCTCAGACCACTCAGCTACGCTGATCACGTTCAAGTGTACCTTAAAACTGAGCAGGTTTTAGAGATTTAATCTCGCAACGCATGTGCAAAAACATAGAATTTGCGCTGGAAATTTTAGCTTGTCGCTTTAATATATAGGATATAAAATAAAACCGTGCAGCAACAGTGTCCCACTTATCTTTTTTTGTACTTTTGTTTTTCTAATAATCATTGTTGAGCATGATATAATGCAGTATTTTATTTTTGTGGCAACACTGATATGAGAAAAACCTTTTATTTATGACAAAATGCTGATTTAATTTTTAATTAACTTCAATTTTTAATTTAAAAAAAAACATGTTTTAACGAAATGTGAGTGTGCTATGTCAGAAACCTGTTCAAAATCCTTCCATATATGGTATCTTATTTATCGTTCTGCATTTTGTATTTGCTTAGAAAAAGGGATGTTGACAACAGAAATAATTTATATATGATGAAAAATCATAGGTTAGATCAGCCATACTCAACCTACGGCCCGGTGACCTTTTGTGTGCGGCCCGAGGCACATAATCATTAATCCATATTTATAAAATTAATTGAGATGTGCATAAAAGGTACTTAAGACCTTCACTGCTGTTTTATGTATTTTCACAAGACGACGAAAGCTGTTCTATTATTTCTAATTAATTTAAAATTATGTTAAAACATCTTAAATGCCGTTTTCTTAGTCAAAAGTTCTTTTTGCATGTACTCCTATTTGTGTTGCAGTTGTGTATACATTTCTTAATCTTTAACACTAATAATTATTCTAAATTAGTTAAATTTGCATTATATATTTCTACTATTGAAAAAATAAATAAATAAAAAGGTTTTCCATTGAGCAAAAAACTGATATATTAGAGAAAATCCCCCATTTCTTTCCCTTTAGAACTTGTAAATCCTACATTGTTGTATTATTTCTTTTTATGGTTATGGCCCTGTATATATCTAACACTTTTTTTTGGGTTGAACATTTGTCGCAGAAAATAATTGACACCAAACAATTAGTACACCATTATTTCAAACTTCGTGGCCTATTTCTACAACATTTGTAGTAAAAATAAAATACGAAGTTTATTATTTGGGTATAGTGGTGTTAAAATTTTTTGGTTACATTTCTTCCGTGACAAATGTTCAACCCTACTAATAAAACTAACTTTGTTATACTACTGATATTATCATACTATACTATTTACTTTTTTTTAAGTGTGTTGCGGCCCGCCTAATGTCACAAACCTTTGTTTGTGGCCCGCGAGAAAAAAAGGACGAGTATGGCTGGGTTAGATGGTACAGAGAACGAAACTGCCAGTCAGTTGACGCACCAGCAGACAGTGTTGCCAAAACAATATTGCATAGCCTGTAAGCAAAGCGAAATGAACGGTTATCCTGATTTAGGATTACTGCCACCACAGTCGGGTAACATCATTGAACAGGATCCTGTTTATTTCCTTTGCAGCAGGCTATGTGATATTGCTATGCCGACATCCACCGCTGTTGCGTTCGCAGTTTCGTTATCTGTACAATATAATCTAATCTATCACATATATCTGAACCGGTAAGTGTTTTCGTAAACTGTGGTAAGCCTTAAAAGATCAATTCTGGTTTTGTTCAATCCCCTCATTTTAATCCTTGCAAACCATTTCCAAGCTGTTGGTGCATCTAAACATGGTCTTTATAGATTACACACATGTTTTTAAAGTTTTCAACAACATATCTTCATATTTTTAAAAATAATAACTTCAAATGTATAGTTCTAATTGTTAATTCTGGATTTTGCTCAATCCCTCCTAACCCCCTTTATCATATTTATCCACTACAATAGGTCGTCTCACTGACTTTGAGGTTGTAAGCTGAAATTTTAGATTTTAATCTTTGCAAACTATTTTCAAGCTGTTGGTCCACCTAAACATGGTCTTCATAGATTACACATATGTTTCTAAAGTTTTCATGAGCATATCTTTATTTATTTTTAAAGAGTAACTAAAGAATAACTAAAATGTAACTTTTTATCATTCACATACAAAAATATATAAATACAATCTAACTACTGCAAAATATGGCGAAATATAAAATAGATAAATGCTAGACCAAACATTTTCGTAGACTTCCTACTTTATGATTCTGCTCAAAAATGATTATTTTCACAATATAAAAAGACTCATTATACACATCTAAAAGTTGCATCTGCAAAAAACACTCTGAACTTTCCAGACAAATCAGTAATTCTCAATGTGTTACCATAAACATTGGCATAAAAGTCTTTAAAAATATTTCAATCAATAATTCACATTAAAATGAAAATAGCAACAACAACAACAACATTGATTTAAATATTTTTCAACCAATTTCATTTAAAGGTAATAATGTGGACAAAAGCATACAATTTTTCATGCACAATTTTAGTTTAATAAATTATGAAGCAGAAATTTCACCATCTTTAGTAGAGCAGAATTATGTGAATTGGAGTGAAATTTGTTTTAAGCAGATATATGCTTTTAGGGATTTCATAAATCATTAACTAAAATAAATGAAAAAAAAAAAAAAAACACTCTTGAAAAATTATTTCTTTTATTTCAGAAATGGATTCAGACTTCATTCTGATGTTTCCAGAAACCACAGCCACAATTGCAAATTTGGCATCGCTGAAAATGAATTCACCCCTCACAGATGCAACGATATCTCTTTGGATTCAAACTAATGATACAGAACGCTCTGGTACTCCATTATCATATGCGGTAGCATCCACAAGAACAACAGGTGGGGATGGAACTGTAGTTGACAATGCTTTGACTATCAGTGATTGCTCTGATGTTAAGATTTATGTGAATAACGAACCAGTTGCAACAGATCTACAGTTAGCAGATGGACAATGGCACCACTTGGCTTTTACTTGGTCATCTGAAAACTATGGTAAAGGCCTTGCATGTCTTAAAAACTTATTTGTTTTAAACAGAATTTTAACTGTTTTTACTTACCCATCATACGTAGTATAGGGTAAGTCTTGTAATCGTTTTGAAAATCGCAATTTTTTTTTGACGGATTTACACATTTCAGACACTGGAGATCCCCAAAAACATATTTTTAGAAAAAAAAATTTTGCCGGCCATCTGTGTGTCTGTAAACGCTCTATCTCCCGAAAAAATTGAGATAGAGATTTGTAATTTGGTATGTACTTAGTATATAATAATGGAAAGAAGCTTATTGAATTTCAGTAACCTCGATTAACCGGAACTATTTTTTTCGGACTCTCGAAATATTCGTTCTGATAAAAGGTATATAAATTTTTTCGAAATTGTTTATTTTAAGGAAAGAATATAAAAGACAATAAAAAAACAAATTTTGCATAAAGCAGGAAGTCAATCGGATAATTAGTTGCAGAGATATTTGGAATCCTATTTTCCACACTCTTCGATTTTTCATGACCCTGTATTTCATCCAAATTTCAATTCAAAGATATATTTTAATTGGAAATGAGACGCTTAATCAGATGCAATAAACCGCTAGTTAATAGGATTATTGTTTTTGGAGTTATAAGGATGTTTCTTTCAAGCAATTCAGTAATCGAGCCTTTAAAGTTTATGACGTCATCAAGCCACGATTTTATTCGAATTGCAATGCATTTTATAAGTAGTTTACACATTTTTTATTTTAATATTTTATATTATGCATATCCATGATGGGTAAGTATTACGGTGGCCCCCAACGACTAGTTTTAGGACTTTAATAGCATAACTATGTTTCACAAAATTTGACTGTGCTAATAATGAATGTGTCAAAAGGGTCGATGGTCGTTCCCTTATGATTTTTTAAGTTTGGTTGCATTTATGACGCACCCTGTATATAGAAGAGAGTAACAAGGAAAAGTGTTTGGCAGGGAATTTTAAAATATTCAATTTAACCAGGCTTGAACTGTTCAAATTCTATTCTAGCATTAACCCCTTCATGAGAAGCAGCACATATTGATTCATGCCATAAAGAATGCACAAAATCATTGAACACCACTATTTTCGAAGAGTAATTGACACTTATTGTGAAAGGGTTGAAGCGCCTTAAAAATGCATTATATTTGACCCATTTATGTTTATAAAATAAGGAAAGGAGCGCAAAAGCCCAAAAAGTGAATTTATATAGTTTTCATATCATTACAAGAAATGTTTAAGTGATTTTATTAATTAAATTATGTTAATTATAGATCATTCATATATTTTGTTTTAACTCCTATTTCAATAGGTACATGGGCATTATACAAGGATGGTGAATTAAAACAAGAAGGTAAGAACTTACAGCCTCATGAAGTAGTAGATGGTGGTGGCAACATGATAATAGGGCAAGAACAAGATACAGTAGGAGGTGGATTTAGTCCTTTAGAAACATTTACAGGCAATATTACAAGGTAACTAATTATCAAATTTATTTCATTCATATAAGGTCATATGGCACTAAATGAAATGATGAAGATATGAAGTAATATTTAACAAATTTTAATGATCTACACAAATTTTGCAATGAATTAAATATGAACTTTTTTCTTATCTATAATAATAAAAAATACAAAAAATTCTTTAAATAACATAGTAAAACTGAAGAAGATAAGAAAAAAAGGTATTGTAAAACTATAAAATTATGATAATTATTATTGATATATGTGAAGTGTTAAATCTTTTATTGTCCTTGCCTAATATAAAATTATTTTATCAAAGGGGTCATTCTTATTTGCCAATATCTTAAACTTCAACATTAAAAATATCAAAATTTCAACTAAATTCATGTATTTTTTGCAGAATGTTCACAGATGGCTAAAAAGACTAAAAAATAAAATATTTTATCCACTATCTATTTAGATAATACCCGAGTGAGGTGACGATTCCGGGCAGAACCTATCCATATAACAGCAATTTCCTATCAAATTTAAACATTTTTCGTTATAGCAACTGCTAACAATTAAAAATTCACAATAAAATTCTTACCACAACAATTAATTTTCAATTGAAAGATTTTCACGTGAAAAATGAAATAGAAAGCTTCAAGAATGAAAAAGAAGATGAATACAACGTCATATTGAAAGTATAACAGAGATTTTTAAAGAGTTCTCAATAATACAAGGAGCATAAATATGAGTCAGTACAGAAAGCAGGTGAATATGACATCAGCAGGTGAATATATAATGTCATATGAGTTTGAGGAACGTATTGAATCATAAAAAAAAAAAAAAAAAAAACCTGATTATAGAAATATTGGTATATTTTAACATTTTAAGGTTCTCTGAATTCGTTTTCTCTATCAGGGCTGCCATTCCAAAAATTATTCAAATAGTAAAAAAACTTTCCATATTAGTATGGTTGAAGGACCAGACTACCTGGAAAGGTACCGACACAATCGGCAGCACAGTGGAAATTTGCCATTTTGCAATATTTATTAAGGTTTTTAATTAATATCTCGGCTAATTATTAACAAAAACAAAAAATCTGAACATGTGGTTTGGATTGGTCTTCATCCAACCTCATATAGATTTTCAGATATCCTGAATAAGTGGGTATATTTTGTAACTTCATGGGGGACTTGGTAAATGCAATTTCAAAAAGGAAAAAAAAAAAGGAACTTTTTCCATTAGTATGGTTGAAAAACCAGAGTACCTGGAAAGGTACAGACACAATCGGCAGCACAGTGGAAGTTTACAATTTTTCAATATTAATTAGGGTTTTTAATTAATATCTCGGCTAATTATTAAAAAGAAATATCTGATCTCAGGTGGTTTGGATTGGTCTTCGTCCAACCTCATATAGATTTTCAGATATCCTGAATAAGTGAGTATATTTTGTAACTCCATGGGGGACTTGGTAAATGCAATTTCAAAATGAAAAAAAAAAGAACTTTTCCCATTAGTATGGTTGAAGAACCAGACTACCTGCACAGGTACAGACACAATCGGCAGTACATTGGAAGTTTGCCATTTTCCAATATTTATTAGGATTTTTAATTAATATCTCAGCTAATTATTAAAAAAAAGAATAAACATCTGAGCCTCAGGCGATTCAGATTTGTTTTCGTCCAATCTCATATAAATTTTTAGATCTGTATGTGTGATAATTTCCCTAGCTATCACCAACAAACAAACAGACAAAAACTTTCTTTTATTAATACTAGGGCATCCGACCCGGGCTTCCCAAGATAGAGAATATTGGTAAAAACCTTTTTTTTTTCTTTTTTTTTTTTTTAAACTCCAATACATTTTTTTACATTTAATATTTTTTTAGATTGCCCCCAACAATACAAAAGAGCATTTTTGTACGAAATATATCAATTATTTATTCAAATAAAATTTTGAAATTTATTAAAAGTGGTAATTACGTATTGGTCACGTGCCAGAATTTAATAGTCGAAGAAATTGCTAAAAATTTCGTTATCTACAGCATTTTTTTTATTATTCTGATAATTTCAGCATTTTTAAGCACTTATTTCGAAAACATGTCTGTTAAATTAGTGTTTTATTGATATTATTTTATTTATTGATCAATGAAGTTTTCATTTCGGTATTGAGTATTAGCTGGAAACAACTGCTGAACCTTTTATATTGTTTAATCTGCAAAGTTTTGCACTTTAAAAGGATTCATATTTTGAAACAGATTAATATTTTGTAATCGTCTGCAAGCTACATAGATAGATTAAAAAAAAAAAAATCATGCTTGGCATTTAATTTAAATATTATAATAAATGAGTCAATTTCGATACTGTTTTCAAACAAATTGCATTTGAAAGTAATTTTTTTCCTATATAACGGTGTAAAAATAAAAAATGTGTGATGTTTTGAAATTAAAAAAATTGCAGTAGCAAAAATCGTAAAACCGAAGTTTCATTGTCAAGTGTTGCCATTCACAAAATGACGTCAGCGTTACACATGGACACGTTTGTCCTTTATAATATAGATAGATTGATTATATTTGTTCTGACATTTATTTACATATTTTATTTTTATGTACAAATTAAACATGCTAATGTTAGAAAAATCCAATTTTTCAGGGTAAATATATGGAACAGGTATTTCTCAAAGTCAAATATTACAAGATTATGTAGCATGGATGATGACATACCTGATAAAGTGATTGCATGGCCAGATTTCTTACAAGGATTACAAGGATCAATTAATATAATAAAGAACAGCAAACCGACAATTAGGATGACAACAGCAAATTTTTAGTAAGTTTAGAAACATGCTAAACAGAGAATCATTTTAAATCATTTCAAATTAAAAAAAATATATATTTTTTCAATACTTGGAAATTAGAAAATTTCTCATGCCTTGCATTCATAATATTCAAATTTTAATTACTTAAAAGGCGTATAAGCCAATATAGTGAAAAAGTATCCAAGCCGGGACTGGAACCCGGGTCATCAGTATAGCGCACTAACGTTCTACCAACTGAACCACTTAGATCGACACACAGCTTGGCATTTCTCACTATAACATGTTGACAGGCTACAAATGCAGCATAAGATGGAATATTTTTATGTGAACTAACAACCCTGGGGCAAACACAAAACCAAAGAAAATCCAGCATCGATAATTGAATAAATCTATTTTTAATACTTGGAACTTTGCATAGAATGCAAGACGTGAGAAATTTTCTATGGAAAAATTTCCAAGTATTAAAAATAGATTTATTCAGTTATCGATGCTGGATTTTCTTTGGTTTCGTGTTTGCTCCAGGGTTAGTGGCTCACAGAAAAATATTCCATCTTGTGCTGCGTTTGTAGCCTTGCCAACATGTTATAGTGAGAAATGCCAAGCTGGGTGTTGATCAGGGCTGCGGAGTCGGAGTCAGGGCTATTTTTGGACAAAAGAGTCAAAGTCTGAGTCATTAAAAATCAGGCCGACTCTGACTCCAGCTTTTTTTTTTTTTTTTTGGCAGTTTGAAGTGAAATTAAACCAATTCTATGCAATTTTAAATTTATAAACTGAATTATTATTTTTATATTTGGACTATATATACAAGGAAACCCAGGTTAAACAGGCCCAATATACTGTCCAGTTTACAGCGTATATGAAAACTGTTTTTAAATGAAATCTCTAGTTTATATTTTATGTTAGTATGCAGTACTTTCTCTCGTTTTTTGGAGTTTGTAGAACCCGAGGTAATGCGAAAATTGGAAGTTTCTGCTCTTTTTAGAGTCTACAGAATCCGAAATATCATTGTAATAGAAAAATTTTTCCTTTTGTTTTCTTGTTTCTCTCAGATTCTTAAGACCTGTAGGACTAGGAGTACTGCTGAAATTGTAGTAAATTTTCTCCCGTTTTTTCGTGTACATAGGACCTTCCCCCCCCCCCCCCCCCCCCATAAAAAAGGTGAAATTATAATTTTTTTCTTGAGTTTGCAGTATTCAAAATAATGATGAAATAGTGAACTTTCTGTTATATTTCTCCTTTTGATATTCAGGTCTTGCAGACCCGAAATAAAGCCAAAATTATAAAGTTAATGCATGAAATACAAAATATTCCTCTTTATTTTTCTTCCCTTACATCGGAATTTTTCGGGTCTGGAAGACACAGTAACTCCAAAATTACAACATTTTGCATTTTCTTTTCCAAGTCAGTGGGATCTGAAATAGTAAAATTTCCATTTTATTTACTTCTTGAGATTTCACTATTTGGATTTTTCGGGTCTGCAAGACCAAAATTGTACAATTGATAATGCTGAAAATATACAAATTCTTCCCCTTTTTTATGAAGCCGTCAGAACAAAATTAATGCTAAAATAGTAAAATTTTCATTTTCATTTTTCTTGCATTCCCCTGTAATTTTTCGGGTTCTGAAGACCCCAACTGATACTTAAATTGTAAAATTTTCACCTCCTATTTTGGGGGTCTGCAGGAATAGATATAAAACCAAAATTAAACATCCTTTCATCCATATTTTGGGGAAAAAAGGTGAAACTTTGTATACTAAAATACTGTCAGAAGTTTGCCGCTGCAGTAAATGAGTCCTAGTGTTGACTACCTATCTCAGCTTATACCCATAATTCATCCAAAAATATACACATCATGCACTTCAAGGTCAAACAGGAATGTAATAGCAGATTGCCAGTTGAGCTGTTTTTAATTCAGATTTCTTGATTGCTGCCATTTTTTTTTTAATAGTAATATTTCCTTTATTTAATGACAAATTTAATAAAGCGACTATTACTATTTCAAAACAAATTACAGCAATAAAGCAATCTGAATAAGAGGAATCAACAGGCAATACTAGTACTTTAGACGTCCCGGACTCTGAGTCGGATCCTATAAAATTTCAGGAGTCAGAGTCGATGATTTTTCCCACTGACTCTGCAGCCCTGGTGTCGATCTAAGTAGTTCAGTTGGTAGAAAATCAGTGTGCTATACTGATGACCCGGGTTCCAGTCCTGGCTTAGATACTTTTTCACTATGTTAGCGATATGCCTTTTAAGCAATTAAAATTTGAAAAAAAAAAAAAATTACAATTTCTCTAACATGCAGAAGAAAAAAAAAATGCTGATAAGATAAAAATATTTTTCAATAAAGTTAAAGTTAGATTGAATATGTTAGCTTTTGTTAGTATTTCTGAAAGAAATCATTTGTTTGCAAAATTAACAGCCTTTAATGAATTATGAAATTGTTTTTAATGATAAATTGTTAATTTTACCAACATACACTGTAGTTTTAATTTAAGAAGAAATAAATTATTTATCAAAAGAGTCATGTCTCAGCTTTCAATTAAATTTTAACCACCTTTTTCATTTAGGAATATGAGAGCAAACTACTACTTATGCAGTGGTAAGATAATGCTACACCTATTTTAGCTATTTTTAAAAACACATACCAGCATTTGTAATTCAGTTAATACACTAACTGATAAAACATTAAACTAAATATTCAAATTTTAACTGTGAATCAAATGTCATCCATTTTATTACAGCAGCATTGTTAACAAGCTGTCAGAGTTTTCCTGATGAAAAATAAATAAATAAATAAAATAACAACTGGACATTATTTTAAGTAAAATAAGATAAAGATATATATGCAATTTTAGTAAATGCAAGAAACATTTTACATATAATTCAAACAAATTAGCTTATTGATTAACAGAAAAATAGTTTAAATATGATGAACAAAAGACTGTAAAAAATAATAATAGAAAATATTTATTCAGTTGGGAATTCCATAGTTTAATTTCCCTCATGGAACAACTGTAAAATTTTCATAAAATTTATAACGAAGTTGTTGAAGAGGGGGTTATTTACAACCTACTCCCTTCCAAAAAAAGTTAGTGTACACATGTTGAAGGAAGATACGCATGGACATAAATGGAAAATATACATGTATGTATGATTTTGAGAATCTTGTCTTTTTGAGTGAGAGAAAAGAAACCATTAACTGCATATGATGCTTTTACTAATCAATAATTTTAAACACATCATGATAAAACAAGATTAATACAAGATCTTACACAAGTGTGCAGCATACACAGAAACATGTGGTATTTTAGTACTTATAAGTGCATTACTCATACAGAAAAATAAAAAATACAGAATGCAAAGCAGATATTTCAATTTATTTTTATTAGTACTGATGTTTTACTCATAAAATTAAACATACTTGTCTCAAAAGTGAAGAAAAATGGTATATTATTGTATGACTGCTAGACATTTTAATTGTAACCTACTAAATGAAATTCCAAAATCAACCCTTTTTTTTTTTTTAAGTGATGAATGGATTTTAAATTGTTAGTATAAATGTATATAGAAATATTTTCAACACCTAAGCATTAATTAGAATAACAATAATAATAATAAATTTTGAAATAATTTAAATGGCAAAAGATAAGAAACTATACCGCAATTTCGCGCCTATGCGCCACGGCTTAGTTAAGTCTTTTTCAAACCGGAAATTTAATTTAAAATAAGAAATCAAATAAATGCTAAGCAGAAGTCATAATTTATTTAAAATAAATTCTGGTAGGAAATCGAATTTGTTGGAATAATATTCCATACATGTCAACATTTGTCTTATCACTTCATCTAAATCATTCATTTAATCCTCATTAGAAGTTCTTAAGTTACTTTTAGTTTCATATTTATTCATTTCTAAGTTCTGGATTACACATGTATATTTTGGGTTTATGGTTTATTTATTTCAACATTTAAATATCATAGTTTAATATCTTATTAAGTTTACTTACGTTAATATCTTTATTAAGTATCCTGGCATATTCATTTTTACTTTTACACGGCATCCTTAAAGTCCACGTATCTCTGTTTACATTTTGCCGGCTTCCTACTTCCGTACACGCTCAAGTGTTACGATGTGCCAAAGCGATTACGGCAGTTGACGACAGATGGCGTGAAATAAATAAAAGTAATCTTCCTTTTTGAAAAATATTATTCCTGAATGGCTTCAGTTCATATTAAGTATATTTTTCATTTGTTTAATTTGTTGAATTTGTATCCTTGTCTTTTTATTTTTTATTTCTGTTTTTATTCAATAAACGTTAAGTTATTTTTAAAAAAGTTGGTTATTATTTCAAGACACAATTCACCTATTATTTTTCAACTTTTCTCTCATGTATAAATTGGGCAATCGAATGCCAGCATATACACTCCATTAGCGTTTGTAAATCTGCATATCTTAATCTATCAAGAATTACTCTAGTAATTACTATTCTAACAGAATTGTCTGAGGTGCGGCGCATACGCACGGAATTACGGTAGTCATTTAATGAAATCAATAAATGCAATAAACTTTTATAGTAAATGTATTGAAGGGGTTGTTAATCCGATCCCTATCATTAGTGGGCATTTAAAGCTTTCATGGGTGCAGTATTTGTGAGGATTTAAATGATAAATCACAGATTACTACCACATATCAAAAATAATAATAAAAGTATATTTTAAAAAATATATAACACTTTTTCTTTTTCATTTGTATTTCATTTTCCAGGTTTTAGTGTTTTAAATATTTTATTGCTGCAGTTTCACAACCAGTAGGCATATTTTAGTGAGCATAGTATGGCACATAATGAACTCTATTCTTGTAAAAAAAAAATTCATGCCAATAGCTGTTTTTATTTTTGTGTATGTAAATTAGAGACAATGCTTTTATGTTGAAATAAAATGTGTCTGGTTTATGATTTATTTCTTATTAATTATTATTTTTTTTAATTAAATGAGTGAAAGATATCTATTTTAAATGTATTAATGCATGTATTTTGAAATGAAATAAGTGCAATGCATTTAAAGAATATTTGGTGATTTATCACCTGCAGCAGTATAACAGAAAAATGCTTTAAAATTAATTTATAATTATATTCTAAATATATTAAAATGTACTGTCATCTTAAACACAGCCATGTATGTAATTGTTATTTTTCTAGCACAACAGGAAGTGAATGAAAAAAATCAATGACAAAATTCTATCTTTATATACATGAATTAAAAAGATAATTAAAAAAGAGTGTAAAAAATGCATACACTATTTTATATATTTTCACAGTTGTGACCAGCTTAAATGAAATATTAAAACTGGGTATAAACTAAATCGGACTACTATCACAATAAATATGAACTGCCACAACCCTTCGCAGATTTCAGAATTTCAACTAAAATTTCTAGCAAATTCAAGTTCCAATATTTTATACATATTACTTTTAAAATCATATATATATATATATATATATATTTGCATAAAAAAAATCAGAAGAAAGTGAAACATCTTTAAAAAATAAATCAATTACAGATACTAAATAAATAATACTAAATAAAGTTATTGGGGCAGTAACGAGAAATATGGAAACTATATATTTAGCAAGTGTACAAATATGGGCCATAGGTAAAAAAAGGTTGGTAACTTCTGATCTAATGCATACCTAAATGAAACATATCACAGTAAATAAAAATAAATAATGAATGGAAAAAGACTGAAATATAAATGTGTACATATACAAAACAAAATATGTGAAAATTAAGCACAATTAAAACAAAAGCTTAATATGATAAATAATACAAAAGAAAAATAAATATAAAAATGAAATATATTTACAAGAAATAAATTACTGAAACAAATATTTAAGACAACCTGTAACAGAAGAATAAAAACATAAAAAGAAAGGAAAAAGAAGAGAAAAAAAGGAATATTTTACAGATTTTTTTTTCTTTTTTTTTATCAAAGTAAAAATAAAACTAGGAACAAATTTATTGCACTGCAATACATAGCAGTAAGTAATAAATGAATGCTATTCACAACATTCTGTCATTAGAAAATCTATTAATATGCAATTAAA
Source organism: Maratus michaelseni (assembly GCA_963931845.1). Taxonomy (NCBI): domain Eukaryota; kingdom Metazoa; phylum Arthropoda; class Arachnida; order Araneae; family Salticidae; genus Maratus; species Maratus michaelseni. Next base: position 133,012,261 of record OZ007587.1, read on the forward strand.
TGTGTTCTGGCCAAATCATTAAGATTTAGTCAAGAAATATAAAGAGAACTTCTTCACATTCTAATTTTTCAAAACAATCACTCATTCACTAAAGTAAAATTTGAAAAGATTTTGATCCCATCATTAAATAATTATGAACACAGACATTCATGATCATGCAAAACTGGAAGCAACATTACAAAAGGGACATACACTGTGAAGATTTAGCTGACAATACAAAATTGTGCTTTTTTTTTTATAGATAAACTATGTTATAATTCTCAGTTTAACAACTTTCAATATTATACCTAATAATATTTCTTTATTAATCATTTTAATAGAACATTAACATAAAAACTATTTTTAATGTGATTAATAAATTTTAATTAAGAACATCAATATTTTATTCTGATCTATTCCAAGTATAAAAATATAATTTACATTGAACATATATTAGCTTATCTAAAAATGCAACATTGTGTTATGTAAGGGTCAAAAGAATACAACAATATATTTGCAACATCTCATGAAAATATTTGTTGCATTTCATGAAAATATTCATATCATCAAAATTTATACATATTTGATAGCTTTAACATAAAATATTAAAAATCATTTTATTTTTACATAGCACATACATTTTGATATGATTTTTAATGTATTAAATACACATTGATAAAACATGAAGGGCAGTGTTTCTCTCAGCGAAAACAAGTAAATTCTTTGGTTAACCTAAAATATTATCACATATGATAAAGGATTATAATCATAAAACTGAAAATTTTAAAAGGCAACACTGGTGCATCAAAAAGAATAAAATTTGACTATCAAATTAAACCTTAAAAGTTAAAAAATCGACTAACCTAAAATTAAAAATGGTTCTACAGTTCTGTTTTAAGAAAAACAACCACATATACTGATAGGGGCAAAATTTCATTACTGCATAAACGGTACAGCATAAAAAAATATGCTTTAAGAGCTTTAATAAAATATTCAACAGTTAACAAAACTTTTAAACTTCAATTTCACAAACCACAATAATTTTTGTTTTGTCAATGAAGCAGCATATGCTCCAAATACACTTCATCATTTAATAAAAGATTTTTTTTTAAATACTTTTGTATAATAGAAAAATTTTGAAAGATTTTATAAAATCATAAATTTTTTGGAGAACATCTTTGTTATGAGGGCCTTGGCGTGAAAGAGAAAACAACAAGGTTAAATTTGGTGAGAAAAGCAAAAAATTCAAAAGCTCTTTCTGTCAACCTTTATTTACATTTTTTAAATGTTATCATATTGTTATATCTTTATGAAATAACTACCAATGTATCAAATGCACAAACATTTTGTTTTATTTATTTTCACCATTTAATACATATATTAAGAAGCAATTTGTTTAATTTATACATAAATATGCTATATAATAATGTAATACAAAATATAGAACAAAAATAAGCCATATAAGATTAGAAATAATTTCATTGGTTGACATTTTACTTTCGTAATTGTCTGTTACAATATTTGGCCTGAAATCACACTTTCAAGACTGAGTTTTGCCAAGACCTCTAAAACAAAGAATTAAGTTATTTTTTTCAAGCTTCTTTATAAGATATGTAAAAGGTACATATTTTCTACTTTCAAAATATTAAATGCTATTTTATTTTATTCATGAAATTTGTCTTAAAAAAAAAATCATATCAATATAAAGATGCAGTTAGAATTTTAGCCTTTATAAAATACACTAAAAAAAAAAATTAACAGACAATAATAGAAATACTGAAGGCAATGCTAATGTATAATATCCTTTTATAAATTTGTACACTTTAAAAGTACAAATGATTAAATCTATGTTGTTAAAATATATAATTAGAAAAGAGCCATAACTACCACTGGTAAGTATCTTAAACATGGCAACAAGATAAATTAAGATTGAAAAAATGCTTAAATAGCAAAGTCAATTTTAATTAAGAAATCAAAAAGATATGTATGAACATAAAACTATGTACAGTCAGCTCTCAAAAATCTACAACTCTAAAATTTGCATATCATTCACAATGTAAACAATGAATTTTTCAGGTAAGATTCAGATTAAAAAAAAAAAAAAAAAAACAAGATGGCCACATTTGGTTGATTGATTCTAAGTGTAGTGTGAGTTGTGTCAATGAAGCATAAGTCTACTAAACCTCTCACCAATAAAAAAAAATAAAAAATACAACTGGTAAAAATGTTGCTTCAAATAGTTAAAAAGTATTAAGGAAAACTTAATTATAGTTTCTTTTAATGGATTACTTGTATTCTCATTAGTTATACTCATTTTTATCAGCATTTAATATATATAACATGTATTTACAAAAATAGAATTATTCTGCTGTGGTTTTAAAATGTAAACAAGGGAATGGCCTAAAATCTGCAAAGCTTTTGGTTCCAAACTGTGCAGATTTTTGAGTGCATACTGTATTACCTACACAAGTCAATAAATAACAAGAAATGGAATAAGATCTGTAAAGTAATCTGCTTAAATAATTGCTAAGAGTTTATTTAAACTATTGTCATAGACCATTTTCAGTTCTATAATGTAAAATACTACTATGCTGCAGTTGATTGTAAAATTTTAAAACCAGAGGGTCTGCTCGAATACTGGAAGGTTCAATGTCCAAAACTTTCAGGCCTTCCATACTACGAGCTCTAGATAAAGCAACATATGCTTGTCCACATTCAAATACACGAGAAAGTGAAACTTCAACACAATCCAATGTCATTCCCTATGAAAAAATGTTGAAACATATAAATTATACAGACTCAATAGTATATTTTTTCAATCAAAATTGAAGTGAAGTTTTAGAAACAGTTTTACAACATAATAAAATAAACTTTTACAAAAAAAAATATTAACCGACTTAAAAAAAAGCACTAAAAAGTATTAAATAATTCCTTAAAATTCTCTAATGACAAAATGTTATCCATTAACCACAAATTCGATATTGTGTGTCGGAATAAAAATGATAAATTTAATATGTACAGTTTAATACCCATCAAACATGGATTTTCGAGAGAATATATTTTACAAGAGATGAATTTACAGACTTATGATTTCGTTTACGAATATGTACATATGAAAAGCAGTCAATTACTTTTTTGAAGTCAGTGCCAAACAACACCAATCGATAAATTAGTAGATACTAGGTACAATATATTCACAATTCTTACTATACTTAAGGTAGTTTGGAATATGGAGGCTATCTTTTCCTGCCAGCATAGACCAGAAAGACTTTTGGTAGTTTAGTATACATTATCAGCTACAAATAAATTAATCTCTCGTGTAAATATGTTTTTAAATTGAAACTGTTTCGAAGTAATGCTATTTGAGCATTTTAAATATGACGTAAGTTTCCCCATTTAATGTTTTGAACGTGTAATAATTTAAGTAATTCTCTTTTTTAATATTCACACGCAAGTATATTTTTTTATAACATATTTTTCTACATGTACTGCTTTTAACACGTGATCATTTAATTATTATTTTAAAGTTTTATTTCTGTGTTTAATAGTCACGTGTAAATACATTTTTTAAATTGAAAGGGAATATTATTATATGGTCTATTTTATAAATTGGCAACAATTCAAATAATGGACTTTTTGAAATATAAATTAAATCTTCATCAAAATAATGGAAATTTGAGTAAAAAAAATTGAAATAGTTTGTTCTAATGATCAGATTTTGACGAAATTGAAATGGGAATGAAAAATTATCAAAATCGATGCACATTTACGAGAATTATGCGTGAACAACATAATACATACATACGGGTCGAATTGATAACCTCCTCCTTTTTTTAAGTCGGTTAAAAATATGAGGTGTGGCTATTAAATAACTGGATTGGTACTGTCATCGGGAAACAATGAGTGTGGTGCAGTTAAACTTCCCTTGATGCTGTTATGTGGTATCTTCCCCATCCCCTGTTCGATCAACTAGGTCACTTGTCTGTCATATAGCACTTTTATAATGATTCTTGTATTATTAAATATCTACCGTGACGATCGCAATCAGCTCGCGATGGGTACACAGCATCAGCGGAGCCGCGTGGCTCGCCTAGCTTGGAGAAAAATTGAGAGGGACGCTCTCCTGGACGATTGTACTGCAACTGAAAATTCCGCCTCGCGGAGAAACGTACTTTGATGATCCGACCGGCGGTTTCATCCAATCCGCGACGACGAGGCGAAACGGCTGCGCGCGTTAGAGATCTGCACGGGCCGGGCCAAGGCCCGAGCCTGACCCGGCCTGCAGGCCTATTTTCTTTCACAGCACTCCGGCGGGGCCGGGCTGGGCCTTACTTTTTTCCTGAAGGATAAGGCCGTGCGTTAAATTATTTTTTCTGTACAGAGCCGGGACTGGTTTCATTTTTCCTAGTCTTCACGCCCCAAAATTTTCAGTCTTGGTTTTGATCCATATGAAAATCATTGTCTCGGCGTGGCCTGGTCGTTCGAAGGTCAGTAAAATAAGACCTGGCACAAAAATCTTTGCAAAACATGCATACATTTTTAAATCGCCATTATTCTACAATTAAACATTAAAATTTATTCTTTTTAAAGAATATTAGATTTATACACTTATTGAAATATGGCTAAATTAAAATATAGTAAAACATGTGAAAAAGAACCTGCTTATGACGGAATCCTGTCTTAAACTGAAAAATGTGTTCATCCATGAAAAATGAATGTACTAATACGTAAGAAAAGAATATATAATACATTTACACCTGCTAAGAAGGCAAATTGTCTATAACTCATTTTTTTTCCCCCTAAGCAATTACATCTTAGAAGGTATTATTGTATAGCATTTTTCTGATTTTTAACACTTCAATAAATGGAATATGGATTAACAATATTAACGATAACTTAAACACATACATACAACAAATAGAGATTTATTAAAAAAATAAATATTCCAGGTTGCGACACCTCTATAAAAATGAAGATTATAAACATGAAAAAAAAAAAGGCTAAGATAGTTATTTTTGGTTAGATCTCCTCCTACGAGGCAAATTTTTAACCAAATCAACGTAAAAATCAATGTTTTGTAGAAAATCACTCGGGCCGGGCCAATATTTTTTAACTTTTAATTTTTGTATCTGGCCGGATCGGGCCGAATTTTTTTTTTATGGGTCGGGTCAGGCCCGGGCCTGGAAATTTCGGCCCGTGCAGACCTATAGCGCGCGTATCACCCTAAGACGGTGAGGAAGCGCCTCGTCACGATTGAACAACATGGGAGAAAACTTGCTTTATCCCGCGTGAGTGTCCGATAAAATGGCGACTGCTAAAACGTAAAACTAAATAAATCAGAAACTCCGGCGTTCGGAAATATAACTCAGAAAATGAACCGGACATCGTAGAACAAAAAGTAATACATTAAAATGAAGGGAATTAAAAGTTATTACAATTAGAAATATTAATTTAAATAGGAAATATTGAAAAACTAATTAAATAATTAAAATTAATGCTGAAAACGGGAATTAATCACGTGGATATGCAAGGGAAAACTGAATGTCCAATTTCTATTGTGACATTACACCCAAAAGAACGGAAAAAAAGAAAAGAAAAAGAAAAAAAATTACGAAGTGCAAATTTTGAGCTGTTCCAAAAACAAAATGCTGAAATTTTGAATGAGCCAAAAAGGAACAATGGCAAAATTTTGAGCATGCGTCATCAGTGGATACAAGGGGTTGACATGACGACTTGACAATAAGTCGTATAATAAAACATATGGTGTTAAAACCATGAAAAGATTTTCTACAGGTTACAACTTTCATAATATGTTCATTATGAAACAGGACAAAATTTCAGAAATTAAAGTTATAACATGTGAAAAGAATTGATTACATGTTTCTGTAGTCATAATTGCAATTTACTTATATTTAACAAACCTTGTTACTGTATTGACAAAAATTCTTAAAAAAATTTACCACATGTGATGCGGAACCTCAAATATAAATTTAGGAACACATTTAACATGTAAAAATCACAAATATTAACTTAGACACAAGAATTCTTCAGCATAACAACATATTGAAACTATTAGATATACCTTTATATTGACAAATAACAAAATTGAGTGACAGTGTGATGGCAAAAAAAGTTAGCTAGCAAAAAAATATTTTTATACCTATAACATAAGTTTAACTTAAATTTTACCTAAACCAGGGTGTTGCATTATGAGCATATTTTGGTATACTCATTTAAAAGTTTTGAATTAATTAAAAAAAACTACTAACTACGAAAAAAAAAAAAAAAAAAAAACTGGGTAAGATATAAAAGTAAAAAAATTTCTTTGAAAATCTTATCAGATGTGTAACTACACATTGAGAGAAATGTTGCCTAGACGTTATATTAAAACACCACACTAATTATTACTACACTGAGTAGTGATAAATTATAGAGTATTGTTGACAAATTAACTGTGATGAATACATATAAAAAAACTATTGCCCATGAAATTTCAATAAGAATTGATTTGAAATAATACACAGCTTCATAAATAATGAGGTGACAATGATACACATAATAAATATACACAATACAAATATGCAGCCAATAAATATCTTAAAATACTGTGAGTGAGATTTGAAAACTTTAATATACACTAAATTTTGTATAAGTATTAGAACACACTGAATTATAAATTGTCAAGAATAACAAACAACACTCACCACAAAATGAAGTAATGAATCCCTGACAAGGAGATAGTGTGAAACTAAGTTGAAAACTTTAGAAAAAAAAAACACAGAATTGCACTATACTCTAACCTGACTGACAAACGACACCGCCACAAAATGAAGTAAGGAGCCTTGAAAGAGATGACTGTGTGAAAAACTAACGTGAAAGTTTATGGATGAAAAAAAGAAGTTTTGCAAAGAGGTCAGTGTATTTTACACAAATGTTAAGTATGTGTCACAAAAAGTGTTGTTGTACAAAAAAAACCCAAGGGGATACTATGATGGTTGGCAACTCCTGAAACAACCGATCACTGTGTGCGTGTAAAGGACCTGTAAATGAAATTGATTGTAGCACACAACAAAACAGATGAAAACGACTGAAAGAGCTATGGAAATGAACACCAAAGGTGAGTACAACACCCAATTGTCATCTGTTACCTGGTAAAAGAAATTCCCAAAACAATCACCAAGTTTGGAAAACAAGCAAATGCTGCAACGGCTGATTGGAATGCAGCCCAAGTGGATGAGAAGGTAAGTGAAAAAAAAATTGAATAATTAAATTAGATTTTCTCATCGACTTGTAAACATGTGTCTGATGAAAACACACTAACAGAACACACAAAAACACACTACATAAATATAATAGAAAAGAACTGACACAGTATGATGGTTGGTTCCCTGGCAACCAATCAACGTGTACATGGAAATTGAATAATGTAACATAAAATATATACAATATATACAAAATAAAAGTTAGTGTGAATCAGCAAACATACATGAAAATTAACTATTGAAATTGCATGAAAAAAATGAAACATTAAATTGCATGTGAGAATAATGACACTCAAAAATTTAGAGAGCTGTAAGTGTACATTTTTAAACAAAATATACTTGTTAAAAAATTCACCACATAAAATTTAAAAATGTTGTAAAAAAAAAAAAATGTTTGTAATGTGAAAATGAGAAGCATATTTTACAAATTATTTACTAACTAAGCATCTGTGTACCTTGTATTAAATTCAAAAATCTTATAAGCATTTGAACTTTGCAATTTATAAAATTTTCCAACACATATATTGCCATATTTATATAATTTTCATTACCAGCACCAATAATTCAAAGATATATGAACTATGATATAAAAAAACAGTAGAGGTACTATACACTTAATTATTTTAATAAAAAATGCAATTTAAAAAAAAAATGTAATAAACACATCAAGAATTATTACCTGAGCAAAAGAATGGAAGATGGTACATAATTGTAAAAATCATGCAAACCTGAACATGTAACAGTGAAACAAACTTGCTGAAATATAACACTAAAATATTTAAAGAAATTCCCTGAACATGTAAAGGTTAAATTTAGAAAAAAAAAAACCACACATGAGTGGCATGGACAATTGTCATCCAATACTTAGCACGCGTAACTACGTATGAATGACAAGAAAATACCTTCTACCAGATTATTCCTGGCCATGAAATAATCAGATAGAAGGATCCACAGTACTCATGAGTAATTTTAGATGAACGCTCCTGAGTCTAACTTAGAAACATGAAAAAAAAAAAAAAAACTATTGATGAAAAAAAATTGAGTAAGTTTAATGAAAAAAAAATGTGAACTTTTACTAGTGCAAACCTGGGACAGTGAATTGGTAATTTCATGTAATTTCAACTGATCCCTGCACTATGATATTAATAACAAGAAAACATTATCTGCATATAAAAATTATGATACACACTAAATTGGTTAATTAAAAATATAGCAGAACAATGCTTCATCTTCATGTGCTAGTAATTTTAAAGAAATGAATTTTAAATGATTTTTGCAAATGAAATTTTTATATTTTCATAAAATTCATGTATATTGACACAGTGTTGAGTTGTTTTATGAATTTTTGAAATAAAACACACAATATTAGTGACCTCTTTCTGTAAAAATTAACTAATTTAAAATACTGGTGCATTTCTCTTGCATGCATGAGTAAAAATAGTACTCCTTTTGAACTAAAATTTCCATAATTTTAGAAAATATATACTGAAATATATTGAAATACTTTGGCAAGAAAATAATTATTTTTCATGAAATTAGTATTGGAATGCATTCTTATTTAGTTATTTTTGAAATGCTATTTCAAATAAAGCAGCTTTCTGCTTGTTTAATATTAGCACACATATAAGAATAGATGCTTAAAAACTATTACACAAAATACATATATATTAAAAAATAAATAAAACTTATGTTGTAACAAAAATTAAGAAAAAGAAAATGTGAGTTGCGTTGAGTAAAACTGTATGGTGATGTATCTATCCTCCCCGGTGCATTTCAACAAATGGCGCTACAAGCGCACATACGAAAATTCACTTCAACTTCCACTCCTTGTTTATGTCCTGAAAGGTGTGGCGCTGCGCTGCTGTTAAGCCGCTGCAACAAAGGATCATGTTCTAAGTTAAGTTTTATTATATTAAAAATTTATGTTTGCTTAAATTGGAGTCTTTATTTGAATATTGAACATTACTACAACATATCAAAACGCAACCCACTTCATTGGTGACTACCGGACAAAACTTCTAGTTTCATTTTACAGACCTTTGTGTTTCCAGTTTCGATTTACCATGGCTGTTGAAACAGCTGCTGTAAAAATGCCGAATTTTATTCCTACTGATCCTGCTCTATGGTTTACTATGGTTGAATCCACTTTTCAACTAGCAGTGCCAAAACCAATAACTGAATCCAAAACAAAGTACAACTATTGTGTCTCACATCTACCTGCTGATATCGCAATGATTGTTCGTGACGTCATCATTTCTCCAGATCCTACCGATCCCTTCAAGAAATTAAAAGAGGAGATCATACTCCGTTGTGGTGAAACAAAATCACAAGAAATTCGACGTCTATTAGCTGGTGAACAACTTGGCGATCGCAAGCCTTCTGAGCTTCTTCGCGTTATGCAACGAAGAGCGGACAATCACAACGTATCCGACACACTGTTACTGGAATTGTTTTTATCTCAGTTGCCCTCCAATGCGCAGTTTATTTTAGCATCAATTCAGGATCTTACGCCCGTAAAAGCTGCGGAGATCGCTGATAAAATTATGGATATATCACCTTTACAGGTAAGCAGTGTTTCATCCACTATACCTTTCCAAACAGATTCTGAATTGTATAAGGAACTTAAACTTTTACGTGAAGAGGTGGCTTCCTTGCGACGTTCCAGGAGTCATTCTCGATCTCGACCTCAGTATCGGCAGAAAAGCCCCGGTTTTCAAAACTTTTGCTGGTATCACAATAAATTCAATTCCAAAGCAAAGAAATGTGTTCCACCCTGTACCTTTTCGTCGGGAAACGAGAACGGCCAGCCGTAGCGGCGACATACGCCTTGCCTTACAATTCTCGTCGTCTGTTTGTACGCGATCGCAAGACTAATTTAAAATTTTTAGTGGACACTGGAAGTGACTGTTCTCAATTACCAGCATCAAAATCAGATCAAATGGCTCTTCCAATACAAACATTTGTTGCTGCAAATGGCACATTAATTAATGTTTACAAGCATAAGTTATTATCTATAGATCTGGGTTTAAGAAAGCAATTTGTTTATCCCTTTTATGTATGTAACGTTTCCACCCCCATTATAGGTGCTGATTTTTTGCATTATTTTAACTTAAAGCCAGATCTAAGAAAGCATTCTTTATTTGATAATAATACTACTTTAAATTCACATTGTGTTGTACATACTTCTGATATATATTCTGTTAAATGTATTGTAAATGACGATATATTTTCTAAAATTTTAAGTGCATACCCAAACATTATTAAATCTCCTTGCCCAAATCAAATAGTAAAACATTCTGTTTTGCATTATATTGATACTTTTGGTCCTCCAGTATATGCCAAACCACGTCGTCTTGCTCCTGATCGCTTAAAAATAGCTAAAATGGAATTTCAGCATATGTTGGATTTAGGACACATGCGCCCATCCAACAGCAATTATGCTTCGCCACTGCATATGGTTCCAAAGAAAAACAGCGATGACTGGCGTCCTGTTGGTGACTTTAGAGCACTAAATGCCCAAACTAAAAAAGATAAATATCCCATTCCGAGCATCGTTGATTTCACTAGTGAATTGCATGGAGCCACAATATTTTCCCATATAGATTTGGTCAAAGCTTTTCATCAAATTCCGATTGCTCTCGAGGATATTCACAAAACAGCTATCTGTACACCCTTCGGACTCTTCGAGAGCACTCGGATGCAATTCGGTTTGTGCAATGCTTCGAGCACATTTCAGAGATTTATCGATGAAGTAACTCGAAATTTATCAGGTGTTTACGCTTTTATTGATGACATTTTAATCGCATCAAAATCCCTAGAAGAGCACATTGAACATCTCAAAGCTCTATTTTCTAGACTGGATAATTATGGCCTTACGATTAAGCCTTCTAAATGCATATTTGGTGTTCCCACATTGGAATTTTTAGGTTTTCAAGTATCAAAAGATGGTCTTTCACCAACTTCTGATCGTGTTGAAGCCATTCAAAATTTTCCAAGACCTGCAACTCTTACCCAACTTCGTAGGTATTTAGGTATATTTAACTTTTACAGACGATTTATTCCCAAAGCTGCTGACATTTTAGCACCCCTTGTAAAATTTCTAGAAGGGCATAAAAATGTAAAGAAACATCCTCGTTCCAAGGTTTCAAATGACCAATTACAATGGGACGATGAAGCAAATCTTGCATTTACGGCATCTAAAGAAGCAATTTCTCAAGCAACGCTTCTACGCCATCCTATTCCCGGTGCTCAGTTAAGCTTATGGGTTGATGCATCAAATGTTGCAGTTGGTGGCTCTGTTATGCAAATGTCTGACAATCAATGGGAACCTATAGCGTTTTATTCAGGTAAGCTAAACAAATCTCAGAAAAATTGGTCGACATATGATCGCGAATTATATGCCATATATTCTTGTATAAGAAAATTTCGACACTTGCTTGAAGACAGAAACTTCTTCATTTATACTGATCAGAAACCCTTAATTTATGCCTTTAAGCAAAATCCTGAAAAGTGCAGTCCTCGGCAATTACGCCATCTTGATTATATATCACAATTTTCCACCGATATCCGGTATAAAAAAGGTTCAGAAAATTATGTTGCCGATGCACTATCTCGCATTGAGATTAACCAAATTTCCCCGACTGTACTTGATTTTAAAGAATTTGTTTCAGCTCAATCCATTGATGAGGAACTTCAAAACCTTTTGCAATCCAATACCACATCCTTAAAATTAAAAAAATACTATTTTCCTCTTGAGGATATTTATTTATATTGTGACATGTCTCAACAACATCCCCGCCCATTTGTTCCCCAAAGTCTGCGAAAACTAGTTTTTGATAATTTGCATTTCATTTCACATCCTGGTATGTCAGCCTCTATTAATTTAATTGCTAAACGATTTGTGTGGCCTGGCATGCATAAAGATATTAAATCTATGGTTCGTAACTGTAATAATTGCCAAAGAGCCAAAATAACACAGCACACCAAATCTCCTATTGGTACAGTTGCCCTACCTGATGCTCGTTTTGCCCACATCCATTTAGACTTCAATGGTCCCTTTTCCCCATCAGATGGTAATCAATATTGTTTGACAATCATTGATAGATTTACCAGATGGCCTGAAGTCATTCCGACATCTGATATGACTGCGGAAACTACTGCTCGAGCTCTATTACATGGTTGGATCTCCAGATCTGGATGCCCAGTCACTATCACCACAGACCAAGGTCGTAATTTTGAATCTACCTTGCTGCAAGAACTTCTGCGTATCACAGGCTGCAACCGAATTCGAACTTCTCCATATCATCCCCAGTTGAACGGAATTTTGGAACGATATCACAGACATTTAAAAGATGCTCTTAAAGCACACAATCACACTAAATGGACCGAGATTCTTCCAATTGTTCTCCTAGGTTTACGCTCAGCTCTTAAAAATGACATTAATGCAATGCCTGCACAATTAGTATATGGTACAACTTTAAGATTACCCTCTGATCTCATAACAGATAAGAAACAAATTGACTGACCAATTGATCCCGATTATGTTTCTAACTTGGTCGAAACAATGCGGAAATTAAATCCCACTGCCACTTCCTTACATGGCAATCCCAAAGTATTTGTAAATCCCGCATTGTCAACATGCACACATATATTTTTAAGATCAGATAAAATACTTCCTTCTTTAACACCGCCATATACCGGACCTCACCTTGTCATAAATAGAAATTTTAAAAACTTCACTATTGACATAAATGGCAGAAAATCAACAGTTTCGATCGATCGAGTAAAGCCAGCCTATCGATTGTCAGACACTGTTGTTACTGATAATACTGTTCCTACTCCAGAGGTATCAACTGAGCCGACACCTATTGTTAAACATTCTACAACTTGTTCTGGACGTAAAGTCACCTTTCCTAAACATTTGGTGACTGAATATGTAATATAACTCATACAAATCACTCATATGTAATGTAACTCTACAACTTTGTACATAATATTTTATATAATTCTTATTATTGTATTGAATATTGATTTATGTATACCTGTTTTGAATTATTTTGTATTACATTGTCTCAAGCTTTTAAATATTTCATATGTTTGTATTTTATCGTTCACTTTGTTCACTGGGGGGATACTCTATGGTGATGTATCTATCCTCCCCGGTACATTTCAACAAATGGCGCTACAAGCGCACATACGAAAATTCACTTCAACTTCCACTCCTTGTTTATGTCATGAAAGGTGTGGCGCTGCGCTGCTATTAAGACGCTGCAACAAAGGATCATGTTCTAAGTTAAGTTTTATTATATTAAATATTTATGTTTGCTTAAATTGGAGTCTTTATTTGAATATTGAACATTACTACAACATATCAAAATGCAACCCACCTCAACTGGATATATCCAGTACATATTTGAACCTATTGCTGCTAAAAAAAAACGTGAAATTAATATTTTTATTACAAAGATAATGAGTTATCATCATTTAGGCTTGAGTTTCTATGGGTACTAACAGTTCCAGAGGAGAAAAAATTTTATCTGTTGAGCACAAAAAAACTTGACTTGTAATGTCCACAATCGCGATGTTTTTCACACCATTTTTCCGATGTCTGCACACAAAAAAATGTTCTTCGTCAAATATTATTAGGTGATTCTTCATTTATTTTGAAACCAATTGTTACTGCCGCTGACTTATAAAATAAAAGGATGATTGTAGTCCTTGATGGCATGTGTAGCATGAGAAATTAATCCTCAACTGGATGCGCAGGTGATAAAGATTGCACTTATCAATTTTCATTGAATTAATTGAAGAAAAAGATGATCATCATTCTTAAGAGACATACGTCACGATAATTTATTTGCACAAACATGATGCAGGAATTAAAGAACGGACAAAAAAATTAATATTTCACAAACAGGATGCAAGAGTCACAAAGATCGCAAAAAACAATATTTCACAAACGAAACTTGGACAACTGGCGAACTGGTTTCACGGCATCAACTGTCATATAGCGTTATTGGTGGCTACTGTCGTATAGTGTTGCTATAAAATGACTTGTAAAAAAAACTTGAGGCATGGTACCACGTGCAGGGATTTGCTACCCCTAACGTGCATGTGCTCGTGCACCCGTCCTAAGATATTCAGCTCCAGGTTCGGCGACTCGCTAAATTGTTGACCAAGGGAAATCCTGATGAGGAGTATAATAATTTTAAAAAAGTACTTACAGTTTTCTGGAAAAACACAAACGATAAAAATGGGTGCTGCTGACATCAGACGATACCAACTTCGGACTTTGGAGAGATCACACATTGTTGTAAGTGGAGACACCAAAGAGAAACAAACTGCAGAAATCACTAGCTAAATGTTTATTTTATTATAGTTGCAAGTAATTTATGTGGGCACTGATGACGTTACACTTTTATAATGATTCTTGTATTATTAAATATCTACCGCGACGATCGCAATTGGCTCGCGATGGGTACACAGCATCAGTGGAGCCGCGTGGCTCGCCTAGCTTTGAGAAAAATTGAGAGAGACGCTCTCCTAGACGATTGTACTGCAACTGAAAATTCCGCCTCGCAGAGAAACGTACTTCAATGATCCCGACCGGCAGTTTCATCCAATCCACATTGACGAGGCGAAACGGCTGCGCGCGCATCACCCGAAGATGGTGAGGAAGCGCTGCGCCACGATCGGACACCATGGGAGAAAACTTGCTTTATCCCGCGTGAGTGTCCGATAAAATGGCGACTGCTAAAAATGTTCAGAAAATGGTATTTAATAAAGCCAATTTTCTTATAACACTTGATTCACACAAGCAAATAACGCTAATGGAATTTAGCTGGAATTGATTAGCTCATACAGCGAGGTGAAAATGTAGTTGAATGTTTGTTAAATAAGAAAATAGAAAATCAAAGATGTGTATAGATGTTGCTTCATTAAAATAGGCAAGTATTCTAATCCAGTTCAATTTATTGAAAGTAAAAGTTCAACAGAAGATGATATTAACAAAGTCCAGTTCGATAATTTTAGTATAATGAACAGCTGGATGATCTTGAATACTATTATGATACAGACAACTCTTATATTAAATATGAATCACGACACATAACTAAAATATAAATCATACTTATTCATTATGAGTAAAGAGCTGCAAGGGTAAAAAGCGACACTTAAATCTTTAAGACACAGCACCATTCCATCACAACGGCCGGAGCCAAACTCAGGCTCGACCGATTACGTGAAGATCAAAAACAATAAAACCGAAGTGGGAGTAGAAGTGCCGATGAACGCGAAGTACAGCGTATAAATACCTGACCAACGGCTCATCTACCAATGATAACGAAGTTCTAGAACTGTCACGGAAGTGACGCGTGGCCTACGGCATGAATAATTAATGAAACGGCGAATCAGAGAGTAACTCCTCTGTCGCCATCTATCGCAGAACCAGCGAACCCACTAATCGAATATTCGATTCTAGGATTAATCGAATATCGCCATGTGTGTTGACTGTAGCGTGACGTTCAAATGTTTGTAAAGTAAATTGAAAATAAAAACTATTGTAAAGTGAAATTTACTGTTTCTAATGAATAAAATAAAAGTACTAAACGAAGAATTAACGAAGTATGGGTAAGTTAAGCACATATTAATTACTGAAATTACGTTTTTCATGATGAATGTATACTAATGAAATGCAATGTTTATAAACTTTATACTGTGATTAGTGAATGTAAATAATGATAAAATATGGATGAAATTTAATAAATGCATGTGTGTAAAAGTGTATATGAGGCAGTAAGACTGAAACTATTAACTGGAGGTTTGTTTTTACAACAAGTGTCCACCTCTTACTGTCTCTAAGCAAAAACAGCTATAAAAAATGTCAGAAATGACATGAAGCTGAGAAAAATAAATAAGGGATGAAAAAATCCCAAAGAACACTAATGACACTACTGCATAAAACAGAAAACAAACAAAATTTTAAAAACTGGATTAAATTTTTACTATAAGATAAAAGCGTATTAGTAAAAAAAAAAATTAAAAGTTAAAAGAACTCAACTATAACAATGTGCCATCTTAAATGATGTGCCAACTAGAACGCATAACTACTGCCAAAAACTTCAAACTCTAAATACATTTTAAATTGAAGTCAAAAATTTTAAGCAGTTAAACCGAAAAATCCTACCCATGGATCCCAATTACTTGATCTCAACTCCCAAAAACATTAACATGGACCAGCAAGGATAACCAGGGAGGAAAAGTAAAAGCAGCTCAATACTCTTACAAAACTTGTAAGATGAAACCTCAAAAAGTACTTATACAATAAAAAAAATTTGAATATAACACTTTTTAAATCCTTTAAATTTTAAGTTTACAACTTTAAATATATGAATATTAAATATACATGAAGAATAAATGTGCAATTTTAAACTAACCAAAGTTAAATATATATATACGTACCACCAATTCAATAAGACAACACCTTCAATTTGAAGGGTTTTTACACAATATGACACTCTTGATAAATCTAAGTAAACTTTAAACATTTGTAACAACAAACTTTATTAATGTGAAAACTTGAAATAATTTAAAACTTCAAAAACTTTCAGAAATTTAAGGAAAAATGCTTGGCATCCAAAACACATCATCTCAAGATCTAGATCTAATTTATGCATGCAATTTACTGATGTTAAAATGACGCCTCAGATGCCTAGGAAGAGACTACAATTAATAACATATGAAAAAATACAATTTCAAACATCTCAAGACATAAGGTAACATAATATAAAACCATTATCAACACTATATAACGATTTAACAATTTTTAACAATTCTAATCGCATTAAACGGGCTTTGTCTAGTAGGGCCCTTACCAGAACAAAGTATGTAAAAAAAACTTTGTAACAATATCACCGGGTCAAGAGGTCAAATTTTAAAAATATGTATGTAAAATATTGCACTTTAAGAAATTAAAAAACAAGATTTTGTATAAACACATTCTAACACCTATAAAATTACGATTGCGTTTAACAAATTAAATATATCTTAAAAAATGCATACATACAATAACAGTGAAGATGGTAAAAAGGTACGTATAATAATACTTATTTTTATTCGGTGATAAATAGATGGTCGATAAACCTCTTAAGGTCAAATTTGGTCTGAGGCTTGGTGAACACATCCGCCAGGTTGGACTTACTACGGACAAAACTAAGATTGAAGACTTCTCTGTAAAATAAATCACGAATAAAGAAAAGCTTGACATCTATATGTTTTGACCTGTGATTCTCAACTGGGGATTTAATGAAATTTATGGCTGCTTGGTTATCTGCCCTTAGTTCTGCTACTTGACTACGTTCAGGAATGATACCAATCACCGAGCATTCTCGCAGTATCCGATCATACCAAACTAAGCTTTTGGTGGCCTCAGTCATTGCTACAAACTCAGATTCCATCGTTGATAAACTGACGCACTTTTCCTTAAAAGTACGCCAGTCAACGGGAGAGTTATCGAGCATGACTATTTGCCCTCCCATGGAAGTTCGGTCGTCACGGTTAGCTGCAAAGTCTGCATCGGTAAATGCTACCAAACGAACGGACTTGCACTGTAGCCTAAGGTGATAATGACGTGTGTATTTAACATAGCCTAGTAGACGAATTAAACCCTCCCAGTGAGGTAAACCTGGATTGCTTTGAAACTGGCTTAAGATATTAACAGAATATGAAATATCAGGCCTAGTGCGATTTGCAAGAAATGATAGACATCCTAAAATACTGCGATATGGTAATTTTGTCATTTGATGGATATCGGATGGAGAAGCAGGACAATCAGACTTTGAAAATATTGTGCCTTTACTTATGGGTAGACTGGAGACAGGAATATTGTATTCTCTGAATCTACTACAGACTTCATCAATATATTGAGTTTGATGTATTACCAAAGAATTACCTTCTCCTTCAAATTCAACACCCAAAAGCTTACGAGTCTTTCCCAGTATTTTAATGTCGAAATGCTTTTGTATTAACTTCAAGACATCATTGATGAGTTTCATATTTCTGCCTAGAATGACCATATCATCAACATATAAGAGCAGTACGATGCCTGTACCAAAAGTGTACACACAATTACACGCTTCTAATTTACTGAAGCCAATTTTAGTGAGTACTTCATGTATTTCAAAATACCACACCCTTCCGCTTTGATGAAGTCCGTACAGGGCGCGATCTAGCTTGCAATATAAATGCTCCTTTCCGGGAATGATGAAACCAGGAGGTTGAGACATATAGACGTTCTCCTTCAGCGGAGCGTACAGATAGGCGCTGGTAACATCACACTGAATGTGAAGCCATCCGCCATGCGAAACCAAGAGGGAGAAGAATAGTCGGATCACACCAAAGTTCACCACAGGGCTAAAGGTGTCATCGTAGGACTCCCCTTTAATTTGCTTAAAACCCTGGGCAACTAGCCTTGCTTTATATCGTGCGATCCTCCCAAATTCATCTCTCTTGATTGCATATACCCATCTGCAACCCACTGGGACAACGTTGGCAGGCAATGGAGCCAAATGCCAAACCTCTCGCTCATGCATAACCTGGATTTCGGCTTGCATTGCTGCTTCCCACATCGCCCTCTGCATAGACCTCATAGCTTGCTTAAAGGTGCGAGGTACTTCTACGTCTAGTCACGCACTAGGCTTTAGATAATTTAATTCGGGACTGTCGGAAACATCTGATGGTGATATATATGAGGATACAGGACCAGAGTATTCATTTTTACCTTTGAAATCGAACAGATTTGGATTAAACTTAATTTTATGTTGCTGGCAGTACCTTTCAACGTCATATATGGATCTGAGTCTTTGATTTTTCCCTTGCTCATAATAGTAGATGTCTACTCTAGAACCGTCAGGACGAGGTTTGGGTTTCCTAAAAAAAACTACCTCTCTCAAGGATGTTGAAGGTTCATCATCACTGGAACTGGACCCAGAGTCCGTGGTCTCCTCCCCATCACGCTGAGAACCTTGATGTAAATTGGAGGGACCTGGAGTACCCTCAGGTGCAACCTCGACAATTGTATTCTTGTTCTCAGTGCTACTGGGAAGAAGATCATCGAACAATGGGCCCATCAAGGCTCCACTGCTTGTAGACTCACTATTTTTATAAAGGATGTTCTCTTCAAATTTTACGTCACATGATTCAATAATTTGGTCAATTTCTGGAACCCATATTCTGTAGCCCTTTGTACGGAATGCATAACCCACCATGAATCCTTTTTCTGGCTTTTGGACCTAGTTTGCCATCACGTCTCTGCTTCGGTATTCCGACGTACGCTACTGATCCAAAAGGTCGTAGGTGACGGACCGATGGTTTATTACCTCCGTAAAGTTCAAAAGGAGTTTTGTTTTGTGATCTCGGGCAAATCCGATTCCAATTATATGTAAAAAATTTCATGGCATCCGGCCAGAAGTTCCTGTTAAGACCACTTTCTGATAAAATGGTTCTTGCACCATCTGTTACCGTTTGCATGAATCTCTCCGACGTCCCATTCATTTGTGGAGTATATGGATTTGTTAATTCGTGATGTATTCCTTTTTGTGTGAAAAATTCTAATAAATCGTCGTTGACGAACTCCCTCCCGTTGTCACTTCTGAAATTTTTGACTTTCTTATTTAGAAAAGTCTCAGCACGTTTAATGTGATTTACCACTATTTCATATGCATCAGATTTAAACTTAATTGGATATAGTGACACACGGTGTGAAAAATCATCAATAATAGTTAAAAAGTATCGTTCGCCTTTGCGACCTACAGTTTGACATGGTCCCCATATATCGGCGTATAACAAGTCAAGTGGTCCTTTAGACCTCGTTATTTTGGTTGACTTAAATGATACCTTTCGATGTTTATTTAATCTACATTCTTCACACTTATGGTTAAGATCTTTTAAATTAGGTAAACCTCGGACTCCCCCCTCCTTACAAGTATGCATTAAAATTGATGGACTGATATGTCCCATCCTCCTATGCCATACCTCCATGTTACTGAGTTTACTTGTAATATTTGATTCTACTGGAGAAGACTTAGGAACCCGAGGATACAGCTGATACACTCCATTTTTTAAATATGCCTTACAAACTATGTCTTCCCCCCGCGAGATGGTTACCTTGCCTCGTCGACCATGAAACTGAAACCCATGCATGTCTAATTGAGGTCCTGACAAAAGGTTACGTTTTAACTTTCCAGCATACATAACCCCTGTAAGAGTCAGGCTGGTCTTGCCAAAATCAAGTCTAACATCCCCTTTTCCCTCAATTGGAAAAGATACATCCTTAACAGCCACGGTCATTTCCTCACCTTCTAAAGGTTCAAAATTTAAAAAGTAATTTTTGTTATTAACAAAATGATGAGTGGCCCCGGTATCAAGGACCCAGGACCTTTCATTTACATTTATGCAATTAATATTATATTTAGTAATGTCACAAAAATTTGACTTACAAAAATCAGTCCTTGGATTACTTGAACAGTCACTATCATCTTGGTAATGTACAGTAGGTGTGGACTTTCTGGATCTGGACCATCTGGATTTCATAGGCTTCCTCCGGGAGTGGGATGAGTTACTTGACTCGTCATCAGAAAAGCTAGGTTGGCTCTCTCGGGATCGATGACAGGAACCGGACCTCTCTAGTTGTCTAATTCTGGAACGATGACTGGAACCGGACCTCTCTGGTTTTCTGTAGTGGCCATAAGAAGAGTCACTGGAAGTATCTGCATGGCGTGCTGAAGATGAATGTCGATGGTAAGATGATGGAAGGCTCCTTGCATTCAATTTACGGAACTTGATACAGTTCTTTCTTAAGTGTCCTCTCGCATTGCAATGCCAGCATCGGACATTTTTCTTTTCTTTACGTGAAAAGTTTCTTTTGTTCAGTAAATTTGCATGAGGTGAGCTCTTATTCATATCCATATCACGTACCTGAAGACGAATCTCCTCAGCTGATAATTCCTCAACAATCTTATTGAATATAAAATCTTCTTTTCGCCATCTCAAAATGGATTGAACAGATGAATCAAATCTTTTAGGAAGATAGCGCAGTAACTGAAAATTCAAGTAAGTATCGTTAAAATCTTTATCAAGATGCTTAATATCATTGAAAATTCTCAACAATCTTGCCGCAAACATATTAATACTTTCATTATGCTCGATTCGGCATTCAATCAAATTGGAAAATAGCCGCATGTGGTGTGCACGAGAATCAGGACAGTGATTGTTTCGAAGTATAGTCCATGCCTCGACAGGATCCTTACAGTCCTCGATTAATCTTTTATAATCAGTGCCAACATGCAGGAAAATTAGAGCCAAAGCTTGATTGCCACGAATTTTATAGCTTGAAAGTTCATCGATTTTTGAAGCATCAGGTGGCTTCTCAGTTTGATTCACGATACTCCACAGATTCTTTTCTAATAAGAGATACTTTACATCAGCTGCCCAATTAAGGTAATTAGCAGTACTCAATTTCTCGATAACAGTGGCCATTTTAACAAGAGAGTTAAAAAAAATTTAAAATTTTCACACCTTAAAAAAAAAATTTAAAAAAAATATTTTATAAGATGGTTAAAAGCTTTTATATAATTTAAAAACTGGAACTATGCATATATCTTCTTAATTATGCCAGCCCCCCCATCTATTTATCTCTTAAGATGGTGAGCTTTTTTTTTTTTTTACTTCAATTAAACAGCTGGATTAAATTTTTCAGAAAAAAACGATCTCAAAAAAACGATCTTCTTATCCAAGATTTTCTGAAAACTTTCTTCATGCATCAAAAACAAACTTTGTTTTCACAAAACTTCCCTAAAAAAATTTAAGTCCATTATATATTATTCAGACTACTAACTGTCCTCACTATATGGGCATCATCTTGCCCATAACCTAAAATGTTCAGAAAATGGTATTTAATAAAGCCAATTTTCTTATAACACTTGATTCACACAAGCAAATAACGCTAATGGAATTTAGCTGGAATTGATTAGCTCATACAGCGAGGTGAAAATGTAGTTGAATGTTTGTTAAATAAGAAAATAGAAAATCAAAGATGTGTATAGATGTTGCTTCATTAAAATAGGCAAGTATTCTAATCCAGTTCAATTTATTGAAAGTAAAAGTTCAACAGAAGATGATATTAACAAAGTCCAGTTCGATAATTTTAGTATAATGAACAGCTGGATGATCTTGAATACTATTATGATACAGACAACTCTTATATTAAATATGAATCACGACACATAACTAAAATATAAATCATACTTATTCATTATGAGTAAAGAGCTGCAAGGGTAAAAAGCGACACTTAAATCTTTAAGACACAGCACCATTCCATCACAACGGCCGGAGCCAAACTCAGGCTCGACCGATTACGTGAAGATCAAAAACAATAAAACCGAAGTGGGAGTAGAAGTGCCGATGAACGCGAAGTACAGCGTATAAATACCTGACCAACGGCTCATCTACCAATGATAACGAAGTTCTAGAACTGTCACGGAAGTGACGCGTGGCCTACGGCATGAATAATTAATGAAACGGCGAATCAGAGAGTAACTCCTCTGTCGCCATCTATCGCAGAACCAGCGAACCCACTAATCGAATATTCGATTCTAGGATTAATCGAATATCGCCATGTGTGTTGACTGTAGCGTGACGTTCAAATGTTTGTAAAGTAAATTGAAAATAAAAACTATTGTAAAGTGAAATTTACTGTTTCTAATGAATAAAATAAAAGTACTAAACGAAGAATTAACGAAGTATGGGTAAGTTAAGCACATATTAATTACTGAAATTACGTTTTTCATGATGAATGTATACTAATGAAATGCAATGTTTATAAACTTTATACTGTGATTAGTGAATGTAAATAATGATAAAATATGGATGAAATTTAATAAATGCATGTGTGTAAAAGTGTATATGAGGCAGTAAGACTGAAACTATTAACTGGAGGTTTGTTTTTACAACAAAAACGTAAAACTAAATAAATCAGAAACTCCGGCGTTCGGAAATATAACTCAGAAAATGAACCGGACATCGTAGAACAAAAAGTAATACATTAAAATGAAGGGAATTAAAAGTTATTACAATTAGAAATATTAATTTAAATAGGAAATAATGAAAAACTAATTAAATAATTAAAATTAATGCTGAAAATGGGAATTAACCATGTGGATATGCAAGGGAAAACTGAATGTCCAATTTCTATTGTGACACTTGTCATTTAGTTCGGCTGTAGTAGTTGCTCAAAGTCACCCCCATGCACCAGTGACTCACCAGAAAAACGACAGATGTTCAGATAGAATAACGGTTAAACTCAAGTTTCTTCCGAAACTCAGGAAAAACTGTCACAGAAGCTTATGCTGTGTTAAAAGAAGTGTACGAACATGAATGTTTATCGCTCACTCAAGTTTTTGAGAAGTTAAAAAGGTTCAAAGATGAATGAGAAAGAACCGAAGATGATGCATGACCTAGACAACCCCGCAATTAAAAAAAATGATGCAATCATTAAAGAAATTGGCCCGTTGATCTGCAAAAATCGTCGTCTGAATGTCAAAGTTGCTGCTTCTGAGTTGACAGGAGTTGATAAAGAAAGTATTTGTCAAGTTTTGCATGAAAGATTGAACATGAAGAATCCTGGATTCTTCATTAGGACAATATGTCAGACCATTATACTTTGTCTGTGAAGGCAGTCTGAGCAAAGCACACCATCCCAGTGTTGGATCATCCACCGTACTCGGCCGATGTAGGTCCCTGTGACTTCTATTTATTTCCAAAGGGGAAATCAGGGCTGAAGGGGGCGAGATTTCAGAACATGAAATCGGTTTAAAAAAAAAAAAAAAAAGCAGCAGAGACTCTCAACAAGCTGACAGAAAAGGACTTACAGCACTGATTTGCACATTGAAAAATTTGGATTGAACGGTGCATGGATCGCCAAGGGGAGTATATTGAAGGTGATAAAGTTTCTGACGTAATTAGTGACAAATAAAAAGTTTTATGATGTCAGTCTGTTTATTTAATAACTACACCTCATAGTAATAAATCTAAAAGATATTGATTTTTTTTTTTTTTTTTTTTTTTTTTGTATCATAGTTGTCTGTGCTACTTTATTTATGATCTTTAAAACAATTTTCTATTATAAATCAAAGGTCCCTTTTATCCAAGGGGAAAAAGAACTTTCAATTATACATATAACATACAATACATGTATTTAGTTCAAAATCTAATAAAGCATTATAAAATCGACATAATTGTATTCATTTCTGAATCAGTTTAAAAGGAATTACAGAAAAATCACAGAAAAGCATAATACTTTAATTTTTATCCTTCATAAGAGTTAAGTGATTTAAATATACAATATAGATTTTTCTTTTTTTAAACAATTTATAAATTTTAGAAGACACAATAAATGAAAATTAAATAATAATAGTAATTAAATAAAAGCAGAAAAAATAGCTTATTCATTGGATTAACAGATATTTATAATGTAAATTATGTAATTTATATAATTAAATTTTGGTCATATAAATATCAATTTTCAACTACAAATGAGATATTGATACACATTAAATTAGAAAAAAATATATAACTGAAAATTTATAAAAAACTTTATTTTATGTTACTGGATATTCATGATAAAATTTAATGTTCAAAAATTTGGTAGTAACATAGAATATCATTTTCATGATATTTTATATAATTTTTATGATATTTATGGAGAATAAAGTATTTTTATTCTCCATTGCAATTTATGACAAAAAAGTATCTTAACCTCGACATGTATATGGTATATAGAGTGTGTACAATCCTTAATGTTTCTACCAGTATTTTTTACTAGTAACTTTCACCATAGATAATCACAGAACTTCTGCAATTAAATTAAGAAAAAATGTTTATTTGGAACTACTGCAGCTGAAAGATTAAAAATTGTATATGGGATGCTCATTGTGAAGGGGTTAACATGCATGCACATTGATATATATTTTTTTCTTGTATAAGTGTTATTATTATTGGTTGCTACGAAAGTATAAATATATATTTTAATTACAAATTAGATAAAAATAAATAAATTATTAATGAAAATGTTATTTTATATTTTTTAACACCATTAAAAAATAGAAAGTACTCTAAAAATTTAATACATATAAAGCATGAAAAAAAATACCTGAGATTTATGAATCGACATCGCCCAAGCTAGTTTGAGAGGTAACATCCGCCTAGTTAGGATAACTCCACTATGAGCACGTATGGACCATTTTTCATAATTGATTATTTCTTTAGCACCACAAACAAATTTCACAATTGGCAATTCTAAATTAAAACAAATAAAAGAAATAAGTAAACTCTAGAGAATGCCATAAAAAGAATACGAATGCCTTTGATTTGTTTAAAAAAAAAAAACTGGAGACAATAGTTCTTAAAAAAAAAAAAAAAAAAAACAGAGAAATAAAACTTGATTATTTTTAACCAACACATTTTTTACAAATTTCCAGATTTATAATGTTTTCCCCTTAAATACTGGCAACCATTTAATCCTTTGTTGCATACTTTAAAACTAGCAACTTTCCAACAATAAATTTGCTATTTTCTAACTACAAGGGTCTCCAACCCTTGAAATGAATGAGAAAAAAAAATAATGTAGATAATTGTATTTTTTTTTTAATTACAGTCTGCCTACTGTATTCCAGAACAAAACAAATAAAGTATTTTTATACATGTGTTTCAATTACATGCATAAGGCCAATAAGTTTTAAAAACCATAATTAATAAACAAAATACCATTTAAATAACATTATTGTAGGTTTAGAAAGATTTTTGTTGATGCAAAACAACTTACCGGCATTGTAATGGAACATTCATATTGATGATACCTCAAAAAGTAAGTTACCTGACTTGTGGCACTATCTCGATTTTCCAACTAAAAGCATAGATTGACATCTATGACATCTCAAATCCAAACAGGCTATTTTATGACACATTTTTAAATTCATTTTTGTTCACAAATGCATGAAATTGGCAGGTGATCTTATTCAGAAATTATGCAATCGAAACATGTTTTAGAAGATCTTTAAAAAAATAGTCAAAGTCAGCATTTTGAACCGAATTCTCCATGCAGCAGCACATGAAGTGCGAAAAACGTGTTCTCACATGATCAGAATCGCTTATAACTTGATATGTAATCTATTTATCAAAAAATGGAAAACTCATTTTGATTCCAAATCACTTCCATATTCAGAACTGGCTTTTTTATGCCCTTGTGTTAAAAAAGGAGTCAGAAAGTTCCGCGTTGTTGAGCAGGTCATTTGAAAAACACATTAAAATTCTTTCACTTCATTAGTTGAGTATGTTGGACTGACAGCGCCATCTATCACCTTATATGTATAATAATCACTTACACTATATAATAATTCATCAAGTTTTCAATGCTTAATTAATTTAAAAGCAACTAATTAAAAATTGAAACATTTGTTTACCATCAAACCTTGACAGGTACTATCTAGTTCATGAATAAAAAGGACGAATTATGAACTTACTTTCTTTCTTGCCTTCAAAACCTACAACAACTCCTCTAGCACCATTAACGAGTCCTCTTTGAACATCCAAATTTTTAGTCAACATAACTTGGGCCCCAATTTTCAATTCCAGCTTATCAGAAACTGGGCAATGTTTATTCATAAACTCAAAAAGTCCAGGATTATTGTCATTTGCAAAGAATACCTGCATTTCTCCTGATAGGAAAAAGAACAACAAAACTTTATAAAGATTCTAGGAAACAAAAAATAAAATTTAATCTAGACATCAACCTAGATTTAAGATATAAATTTAAAAAATAGATTTTAATTTTAACATAAATACAATTTGTACTATTATGACTATGACATTATTCAATAAAGACAGGTATGGTGACTAGACAATGATATACGATGCTTGGTATTATTAGTTTCAGGCTCATAACTTGAGAGACGTAAATAAATAGTTCAAGGATAATTCACAAATAAATTGATAGGTGTGAATTAATAAATTTAGGAAAATACAAAGTTTTAGTAAGTAGAAACAAGAAATGAAGCTATTAACATGCAATTAAGCAATTTGTATATGGACATTTCAGAATCTGTAACAGAATTATTAAAACAATTATTTTACTTTAAATTGTAACCGGGGTTTTGAATTATTTATAATTATAAAAATGACAAAATATAACCAATTTAAATTTTTTGTTTATGCTAGGGAAGGATATTAATCTTCCCTACTAAGGTAACCAGGCCAATTTTTGTTTATCCAAAGGGAACTTGGGAACCCCACTTTAAATATATTCTACTATATAGTAAGAAAAGTTTAGAACATAAAGATAAAAAAAATCCTCTGAACAACAAATATTATTTACAATAATCATATTTCTGATATTATTACAAATAAAATAAAATAAACATTATTTATGTTGACTTTGAGAGAAAATATAGATGAAAAAGCATAAAATTATCAAAAAGCCCACCGAAATAAAAGACTCTACATTATGAAATTTACCATTCAATTTCTGGAGATGAGACTGATTTATAATTTCAACATCATCTTTGTGAGTGCTTAGTTTGGTTGCAAGGATACCATCTTTATTCAGTTCTTGCTTTGCAGTTTTCTTTAACTTTTCAAGAGTTTCTTTACTGGCTCTAAATCATTGAAAGAAATCAAGGTTATCTATAATATAATAAAGATAGTTTGTGTGCTGTGATACATAGATAATCTGGCCAAATCTTGTACACAGAGTTACAAGATTTGGCAGGAAGGTAGTTGTACGTAATATTTAAAATTATGCACCTTAAAGCCAGTTTTTGTATTTTTTGATCAGGTATTTTAAATTAAACTAGGGGGCTCAGCCCCCTACTCGCTGACACTCGCCAGCCCCAATCATCTCAGACGCTTTGGATTATGTACATGTTATTTTATTTTTAATAATTGCTAGTTTGAGTTTCATTCTATGGTTTCACTCATGTTCACTGCTCTCACAGTGACCGCCATATTGGAGGCGGAGCTGATCTAACACAATCTAGTCTGTTCATTGGTCTGAGCTCTGGAAACTACAGTTGTTGCCAAACCATAAGCTACAAATTCAGCCCTATTTCCGCACCACGTAAGACAAATACAGTGGAACTTCCATTTAACGAAGTCTCATCGTTACACTGAAAAACTTCGTTATGAAGAAAATTCGTTAAATAGAAATTAACTTAAATTCATGAAATTTTTTCTTGAGATATGACAAACAGGTATTGGATTCAGAAGCATTTGATTCAGTTTTAATTATGAAGCCGTCTTTTACAAAACATTTGTGTACGGTCGATAAAATCACGTCACATTCCCAAGCTTTAATCAGCTCTGATACACAGAATCTCAAACTAATGTTTTCACTACATCGGCTTTTTTCTGTCTTTTTCGATAATGTACTTCAAGATTTTTTATTATTCCTTAGACTAATGATTGAAGTTCAGCTGTATTGGCAGGAACAAAAATAACTTCGATGTTCTTCGATTTGTATTTTGAAGCACGTTCTTTTGGATGTACAAAGCAATTGTCTATCAGCAATGGAAGGTCAGAATGGTACCTGTCTGACTGATATTTTTTGTTTCAATGTATCTGAAGACATTGCGACACCTCATCTTCTATATCATTGAAAGTAAAAGGGGATTTTGACTTCCCCCATGTCAGCGCTGGAGTCTCGGAGTGGGAGAATAGTGATAACAAGTGTTTTTCTTAGTGTGAAAAAAAATTGTTTTATTTAGCACCAAGCAGAATGGAAATTATTTAAATGTGTTCATTTTCATACAATCGAATCCGCTGAAATAAATTTGTATATCCTTCGAACAGCAATAGCTTAATTTGAATTCTGTACACGT
Source organism: Maratus michaelseni (assembly GCA_963931845.1). Taxonomy (NCBI): domain Eukaryota; kingdom Metazoa; phylum Arthropoda; class Arachnida; order Araneae; family Salticidae; genus Maratus; species Maratus michaelseni. Next base: position 133,041,425 of record OZ007587.1, read on the forward strand.
ACAAAAGTGGAATAAACTTCGTTATATAGAATATATTTTTCGTAATGTGGAGATTAATTTACATGCTAATGGTGTTCAAAGTCAAAGTTCTGCAGAAAATTTCGTTAAGTAGAAAACTTCGTTAAATAGGGACTTCGTTAAAGGGAAGTTCCACTGTATATATATAGATTTTTTATGTGATTTTAAACTTTCTTTTTTCTTGTGTGTATGTATGTGTTTTTCAGCATTTTTTCATATTTGTAAAATTAATCCGATTACAATCTTTTAGCACAATATAGCAAATTTTGTACTTTTTTTAATAAACTTTATTAGGAATTTGTAGAGAATTTTTTGCGAATTTTTTTATGCAATATTTACAGTTTTTTTTTTTTTTTTTTTTTTGTGTTGCACTGTGATATTTTAACATTTGTAAAAGGAATCCAATTTTAATTTTTCAGCCTGATATAGTAAATTTTGTCCCTTGCAATTTTTGAATTTTTAGCGATTTTAAGAATTTTTTTTGTATTTTGCTACAATTTTTCCACATTAGTAAAAGCAATCCGGTTTCAATCTTTTAGCCCGATATAGTAAATTTTGTCCTCTTTCCAATAAGATTTATTTGGAATTTGTACAGTATTTAAAGAATTTGCTGGGATTTTTAGAGGGTTTTATTTTTTGCATTCTACAGCTATTTCTTGACATTCATAAAAGGAATCTGGCTTCAATCTTTTAGCCCAATATTGTAAATTTTGTTCTCTGCAATTTTTGATCCCCACCCCTTTTAATTTTTTTTTTTTACAATTTTTAGTGGGTTTTTTTTTTTTTTTTTTTTTTTTTTTTTTTGCATCTGCAGCAATTTCTTGACAATTTTTTTTCTGAAACTAAAAGAACAAATAAGTAAATTTTGCTAATGTAAAAATTAAATTCAAGTTGGAAGAATGCCAAATCATTTTTTATAGCAATGTGAATAATGATGCTGCAAATTTTAGATTAATCAGGATCAAAATAAAAAATCACAACAATTCAAGGTTCACTTGATTCAACACCTGAGTGAGCATAGTCTGCACAAGGGTACACTGCCAAAAGCAGTGGACCCCCCCAACACTAGGTTTGTTTAATTCGAGGTTAATTTGGGGCAAACTGACAAACGATAAAGTAAAAGGTAAAACTAACAATTATTTTATTCTGATTTTATTACATTTCTTACTGAAGTAAAAATATCTTCACAACATTTTTTATTTAAGATTTGTTAATTAAAAAAAAAATATTTTAATGAAACATACCTTCCCATTCTAACTTCTTGTAGTATATTGATAAAATCTTGATCATTCTGCCTTTTAACTTTGCTGAGCTCTATATTTGTATCAATACATTTACTCCAGGCAACACTCTGGAATTTAATAACAAAATTCAGTTGTAGATTAGAATATTTAAATTCTCTAAAATTTGAAAGTTATTTTTTTATATGATAACAACACTAATGGATTCAATACAGTAAACAGTGGAGCAATATATTTCCCATTAATATTTTAGCCAAAAAATGATTTTGAAGTTAATGATTGAATCCTTATAAAAAATAACATTATCACACAAATTGTTTAAATATGAAAAAGCTCTTTTACAGAAAAATCTATCAAATACCTATGCAGTCATTGCTTGTATGTGTATTTATTCCAGTAAAAATCTTCAAAAATTTGAAAAATTACATTAAAATTTAGAAAGAAAAAAAAAGAAAAACATGCATTAAGCATAGATTATGAAATACTTTCCAACACTTCGGGAATAATATGAAGCTTCACCATTTAATAAGGTGATACAAGATAGCTAAATAACAAAGTTTGAAAACACTTAATACATTTTAAAACTCAATTTCAGCAATTATCCTCTAAGTTAGAAAGGTGGTTAAATACTTCTGTGCAGCCCAAATTCTTTTTTTTACATACCTGTGTATGATCTACAGATTTGTAAGCATACCACATCGTCTGCTAAATTTTAGTTCAGTTAGAAAACCCACAATGCAGTTGAAAATTCACACCTTCCAGTTATTTCTGCTAATAGATGGAAATGTACTTGAATTATTCAGTACTGCCTGGTATATTATGTACAGATTTTTATACACACCACATATTAAGCTAACATTTAATTCAGGTAAAAAACACACAACATAACTAAAATCATAGTTCCAGTAATTAGGGGAGACCGGTACACAGTGGAACACTTTTTCAGTTAAATTTTTTTTCCCCTTTAACGGACAGATCGATCTGCCTCAAAATATTTTTGAATATTCCTTAAACCTTTTTACATTCCTCAGAATTTTCCCAGGACATAGTTTTCAATACATTTTTCAAAATAAAAATATTTTTATGCACCTGTAAAGCAGACCAGTGTGTCCTGGATGCGGGCACACTGGTCCACCCACTGGGGCGCAGTGGACCACTATTATGTATTATCTGAAATACAATATAAATCTATTTTTCATTACCGCAAAATCCCGAAAGTAAGCCCTCGTCCCACTTTTAAGCAATTTTTATTTTATTTTCCATTCCCAAATATAAGCCCCCCTCTCCCACACACACACAAGCAAATTATTTTGCACAAAAAAAAGGATTTTAAAAATCCAAGAAAGAGAATATTCAATCTTTTGAAGTTTTTGACAGATTTTCACTTTGGCTTTTATATAATGTTAATGGAATCCCCCGTGCCCTGGAAGTGTCTGCTTTCCTTCTCTGCCCTCTCCAGCACAAAAAGTTCAAAATCTTGAGAATCTTAAATTCTTCTGGCCTTCTTGCTGCTCGCTAGTAATATAACAATAAGTAAAAAATCAGTCCTCTAAATTAAAATCTCAACCTCCATTATAATTAAATAAGTCTGAAAAGAAATTTAACATTAAAGCGTTATAAGGTTAAACTATGGGGTTTTGGTACCAGAGGGGAGGACAAAGGGAGAAGCAGTAATTTTGAGGGGATTTAGATGATTTATTATTTATTGTTACAATAAAATAACAAATAAAGAAAAATATTAAAATAGATATTTTTACAGATTTCAATTTAATTTTTTTTAGGGGGGGGGGGGGGGGGGTAGATTTTATTAATTTATTTTTGAGTGAAAATCTGCCAAAATATAGAAGATTCTCACCCTTTTTAACCGACTCAAAAAAGGAGGAGATTATCAATTCGACGTGATTTTTTTTTTTTTTTTTTTTTTTTTTTTATGCATGTTCACCAATTTACTCTGGAACTATGCGTCCTATTTATGTGATTTTTTTTTTATTCGAAAGAGAATACTCTCGAATTGGCCCCATTTGAATATTATGAAAATTGGTTTTTTCAGAAATTCAACAAAAAACGAAAAAAAAATAAGCATTTTAAAAATAGTTAATTTGTTGGGCAGACGACTTTCATTTAATATCCTAAAATATTCTATTACGTGAATTTGCAAATAAAAAGACTGACATATTTAAATCAGCTTTAACTTATCGGATTATAATTCTGCATGAATAAATTAAAGGGGGGGGGATTAGCCACTGTCCCCCCCTCTTTATACTTAACCAATGAGCGCCTTATCATAATGAACGTATATACAACATTTTAAGCAAATCGGATATTATCAAAAATTATTACGTTCGGGCCACCAGTTGTTGGGCAGACAACTTTCAAGTTGCAAATAATAAAAAGACTGACTTTTTTAAATCAGCTTTAACTTATAGGATTTATTTTCATAGAACAAACTTTTTAAGATCCAAACAAAAACTAAAACTTTTGAGTGTTGCCAAATTTGAAAAGCAAAATTACATAAAATTGTGAATTGGATAAATATAATACAACATACGGATAAAAACTATAAATTATGCCACAACAAATCTACTTTTGAATCTTTTAAAAGTTCCATTGTTTCAGTTTCACAGCAGTTTGGCATATTTTGACGAGTGTTTATTGGCGCATAATTAAATACATTGTTGTTTCAACTCCCATACAAATGTACGAGTTACAGAAAATATTTAGCGATTTATAACCTGTGGCACACTAGTTAGAAACTGCCTTTAAAATACCCAATTATCTATATTATATTATACAATACAGTTGTATATAAATGCTTCTGAAATTGTCTTTTAATATTTCTGCTACATAATATTAACTATAGAGTGACAATATAGAAAGAAAGAAAGAAAGAAAAGGGTTACTCCAAATAGTATTATAGGCGATATTGTTAGCGCAGTGTATTTACCTTGTACGGATCGTAAAAATCAATACACATGAAGCATAAGCACCGAAATAAAGGTGAAAATAAGCATTCGCCAGTCGCCACTCAATTAAACTTCAAAAACTGGCGACAATCAGGATAAAATGATTCATTCTGAGCTACACATGTGCTCTGACGACTATAAATAATCAATCCAGTTCTGTTGTCTATTAGGATAGAAGAGGACTTATTATTTTTTTTATAAATAAAATATTAGGGTGTGGTCTACTGTGTGTACTTTTAAAAGCTCAAAACAAACAATCAGGATAAAATGGTTCACTCTGAGCTAAACATGTGCTCTGAAGACTATAAATAATCAATCCAGTTCTGTTGTCTATTAGGATAGAAGAGAACTTTTTATTATTTTTTTTTTATAAATAAAATAATAGGGTGCGGTCTACTGTTCCCATACGACTAGTGTGCACTGGTCTCCCCAACTGATAAATAATCTAGAAATGTATTCAGTTCTTTACCAATTTATGTATATATATAGAGTACAGGGGTATTATCTGATTACAAAATTTAATATTTTCCATAATTACAAACAGAAATTTATTATTAATATGTCATTGTAAAGGAAAGATGTTAAATTTTTAGTTCGTAACATTGTACACAACATGGTCACAGTGCAGCCAATTAATGATATGCCCTACACAGCTACCCTCCAAGGTCACCTGACTTAATCTCTTGTGACTTCTTGCTTTAGGGATATGTCAAAGATCTTGTGTTCATACCACCTTTGCCTGCAAGTTTGCCAAAACTTAAACAACGCATTTGTGATGCCTTACAAACAGTTAATAGTGAAACATTACAACGTTTTTGGCAAGCATTGGCATATCGCAATGATATTATATGGGTGACTAAAACAAGTCACTTGTGAAAAAAAAATTAATATTTTTTCTTTACAATTACATATTAATTATAATTTTCTGTTTATAATTATGGAAAATATTAAATTTTGTAATTGGATGATTCTTTCCTGATAACCCTGTATTTATATTCTACAAATACTTCTTAATATACAAAATATAGTACAGCTGGGAAATGCATAACAAAATTACCCCCCTCCCCACCCCCACCTTGAGCAATTCATGTCCATAGACAGTAAGGCTTATGAATTCTTTTGTGCAACCTTGAATATGAGCTATAGAATTTATACCCTAACTGAAAATCACAAAATATTATTGTAGTACAGGGAGTTATTGTTGTATCGGATATCGTTGTAGTGAGAGTTTACTGCATTCCCTTAATTTCTTTGGGACAGTATGTAGTGTTCTGACCTTTTAAATGGTGTAACTTTTCAAAAGACAAATTAGCATTTAAATTAACTTAGAATTTTATAAACATTAAAGACAAGTAACAGATTCTAAGTTATAGTAATTATAGGCAAGTTGAAGTTTTAGTAACAATGTAAAAAGTTCCACTTTGATTAAAGCATTCAGTATCTAGATATTTTCACACTTAGAGTGCTTAAAATTTTTTCTGGCAAGATTCCTTTAAGGTCCAGTTCTACTAAGAGTCAATAGTTTCAATAAGTAATTTTCTATTTCTATCGGCTATGGTGGCTAGCAGTTGTGGTCCTATAGAGAAAATAGCAAGTTTGTTGCTGAAACTGGATTCACTTGCGATAATGCCCTGGAGAATACGAAGTGTCTGGTTGGATTATGAAGGTTTAACAGATGTTAAATAGGAAATTTAAATTAAGGCATGACGTCTAACTACGATCAATGTTCGAAGAACCACTGTAGAAGATATTATTTTTCTCTGAATTACAAAGGTTGATAATTAATTAGCTTTCTTGAAGTCTGATGCTTCTTTTCTTAAGTTCAGGATGAACTTCAAAGTTCACATACAAATGAACTTCGTCATTTAACGACGAATGTTGTTTGAAGATGAGCTGGGACCCTCTTCATGTTTAATCACTAACTTAATTATTTTTCTCTTCACATCCTTTTCGAGAATACGAAGTGTCTGGTTGGATTTTGAAGGTTTAACAGATGTTAAATAGGAAATTTAAATTAAGGCGTGACGACTAACTATGATAAATGTTCACAGAACCGCTGTAGAAGATACTATTTCTCTCTGAATTACAAAGGTTCATAATTAATTAGCTTTCTTGAAGTCTGATGCTTCTTTTCTTAAGTTCAGGATGAACTTCAAAGTTCCCATCCAAATGGACTCTGTCATTTAACGACAAATGCTGTTTGAAGATGAGCTGGGAGTCTCTTCATGTTTAATCACTAACTTAATTATTTTTCTTTTCGCTTCCTTTTCGACTCTCCTGGGGATCACTGGTTCCCTTTCTCCTCTCAAGATTACAAAATTAGGCCTCCACCACAAGCTTATTTTCATTGTGGCTTGATAATTCCTGCGCTTTTCCCATGGCTTTAACCTTCAGCTTCTCCTCTGCTCCGGTGCATTACACACAGCACCCCAGTTACAAATTACGGGCTTTCTGTAGCTGGGTTTATTAGGTAGCTTTCAATACAAAAAGTATAAAGCTACCTATTGCAGCCGTTCGGAGGAAAGCAGTTCCGGAAAATTTCGATATATTTTCACCGATCATGACCCCCAGACCCCAAAACCACCCTCCGTTCAAATGTTGATTTATATATATATATATATATATATATATATATATATATATATATATATATATCTCCATATATCTATATCTGACCTATGTCATACGATAACGCTCGTATTTATAAATCAATTTTGATGAAACTAATTGTGTGTATTAAGCTCACCAATGTCTCGACCGAGTTCGTTGGCCAGCTTGGTCCGCCATTTTGTTTCAAGATGGCGGCCAATTAAAAATTTAAAACTAAAATAAATATACAAAAAAATGAAAAATTCAAATTTATTTTTTAATTCAGTGTTAGGCCTTGAAACGAGGATTCCAGAGCATTTTTTGTTTTACCTCTATCTTAAAAAACGGCTGAGATAGAGCAGTTTGAAATTCTAGGGTGGCTGACATTTTGAAACAAGACAGCACATTACAAAAATTTTCATTGTTGTAATAATTTTCTTAATCAAACGCATAAAACTGTATATTCATATCCGTTAGCGCCAAATTCTCGCCAAACTTGGCGACATTTGGCGAAATATCGCCAAATTTGGCGACCAAAATAAGTTTTCATAAATGAAGCCAATTTGGCTATTGCTCAATAATTTGGCGAATTTCTTATTCAAATTCAGTATTAACGAATCTTTTGCATTTTAAGTTGCTGTTTTCGTGTAACATTAGCTAAAATTTTAAAACGAAGATATAGGAAAGCTACCTTTTCCTCCCGGTACAGGCCGGAAGGACTTTTTTATCCTATAATGTCCGAATAACATCAAAATCATGATGAAGTGTTTATAAATCACTTCCTTCAAGGCTGGGCTTAGAAATAATCTGGTCCTCTCTCACCCATAGATGGTGTTTATGGAAGGATCATCTTTGTTAGAAATTAGACTTGGAAGGTTAAATTTCTATAAGGTGGAGGGGGTTGGAGTGTCCAGTGAAAGTGACCTCAATTTGATGAAATTGTAATAAATGTTTGCCTTTTATAAATCAAAATGATTTTCTTTTTTTTTTTTTTTTATATGTGATATCATTTTTACCAACATATCTTTTTTTCATATAAATTTTTTCTTTCTTTCAATTGAAAACTCAGAAAATATATATCAGTTTGATTGTTTGGTACTTCTCTATTATCCCGTCGACCACTTATTATAACAAAAAACTATCGCCAAATAAACAGAAGAACGCCATTGGAATATCAAAATAAATAAATAAATAAAATATAAGAATTTAAGGACACAACTGTTATTTTAATTAATGAAATAACTAATAAATCAGTAAACTATAATGAAAAATACACGCAAATGTCGAATTAAAACCCATTTGATGACATAACAAACATGTATAATGCTTCTGACATCAAGTAAATGGGACTGCATTTTTGACGTTTAATTTTACAACTTGGCGATAGTTTTTTGTTATGAAAAGTGGTCGACGGGATAATAGAGAGGTACCGATTGTTTTTAGATTTTTCAAGGCCTTAGTCGCATTACCAGTGGGATAAAACAAGAGTGAAAATGATCTCCTTTTCACACAATCAATGTTTCATATTGATAAATGCATGTTTTCTTTAGAATGTTGCATCATTTTCGGCAATAGAAGGATTTAGCCCTTCTGAAAATCAGTGCTCATTGAATGAAAACACATATAAACATAATGCAATTTTTACAAAAAGGAAAACTTTGCTTAGCTACATGCTTAAATATTTTCCATTAAAATAAATACGAATAATTTATTAAAATTCATCAGGTATTGCTTAAATGAACGTGAGTGAGACATTTAAAATTACATATTGAAAGAATCACTACTTGATACATTTCAACAACTACATGTGCAAAATGGGCTTTGCTAATATATATAGAACAGCAAATACAAACATGTGGCAACTAAAAAAATGCATTCAAAATATTAAAAAAATAAAATAAATAAAAAAATTTTTTTTACAATATTTTTTTAAACATTACCTTACCCTTTTTTCATTTTTAATTATTCTCAGATTTTTTTTTTTTAAATCACATTATAATAAAAACTGACTTATAATTATAATTTATAATATAACTGTTATAATATAGATAAATTTTACAGTATGAATTCAATAAAAGGTTACCTGGAAGCAAAACTTTCTCTTTTCATCTTTTTTACACACAGGAGGCAGCTGTAAAAAATCTCCAGTAAGAATAAGTTGAATACCTCCAAATGGTTTATCACTTTTCTTTACATGACGTGCAATGACTTCCAGCTTTTGAAAAAAATCACCATCAACCATTGAAATTTCATCTACAATAAGATGTTGACACTGTCTCCAATAAACAGATTTTCCTTTCTTCTCTACCAAATCAATGCATTGTTTTATAGGTGCAGATCCTGAACCCATACCTTGAAAGGAAAATAAATAAAATTTAAAAGATCTAAAAAGTTTCTTTACATTTCTAGAATTTAATGCAAAAAAATTATAGGCCATATCACACACACACACATATATATATATATATATATATATTATCTATCAAAATAATCAAGAAGTTTTCCTTCACCTTATAAAATTAATGCAAAGATAACAATATAAAATAAAACACATAATTACTAGTAAAAACACAGAACTGACTTTAATTACCTTTTCTTAAGAGCCTACATCAGTCATGCGAAAAAAACATGCAAGCTAATGTTAAGTCTATGGGAAGGTTCTTGGCAGATTTCTCGCTCGTATTTTAATATTTTTAAATGTTGTTTTTTGCATAGGATAGCTGAGGCCAATCTCTAATGTTGTTAGATTTTACTATTTCGATTTTGGTTCCAGTTTTTTTTATATAAGAGTACTTTTACTTTCAGAACAGGTTACAAAATTGAAAATGTCCGCTTATAAAAAAATCCCTGACGGCTCGGCTTACAGGCACAGGTAGATTTCGAAGACGCAGACCGTGGGGCGCCTGTTTGTTGGGAATTGCGGAAGAAATGACCTTTTTGCCATGATGCGGCAGTTGGAACCGCCTACTTCGAAACCTAACTTGTTTGCAGGCTGAGCCAGCAGGGATTTAAATTTTTTTTTTTGCTATATGAGTTGGTTCTATAAAAAACTTGTCAATATAAAAGTTTTAGATAATATTAAGAGGATTTATAATAAATTTAAGCAGATTTGAAATCTTGTGAATTGACGAAGTTATGAATTTTTTTCTTCTAACCTCCCCCCCCCCCCTTGAGGCCATTTTTAATTATATCAAAAATCTGTAATACATAAATTTTCGGCCCTTCTCCTACAAGTAATAATAACTTCAAACGGATTCAATACAAATCATAATTAAGAAATTATGTTTTTCCCCCCCCCACAAAAAGCCCTTCCATCCCCCCCCCCCCTTGTTCAATTTTGACCATTAACGAACTTGACCGAGATTTTATGCCCCTTGATTTTATGTATCAGTTTCGAAGAGATGTGGGAGTTGGAACTGCCTACTTCGAAAAATAACTTGTTTGCAGGCGGAGCCGGCAGGGATTTTTTTTGTTTTTAATTTTTTTTTTTTGCTATAAGGGTTGGTCCTATAAAAAGCTTGTCAATATAAAAGTTTTAAATAATATTAAGAGGATTTATAATAAATTTAAGCGAATTTGATACCTTGTGAACGGACGAAATTATGAATTTTTTTTCTTCTAAAACACCCCCTTTGGGCCATTTTTAATTATATCAAAAATCTGTCATACATACATTTTCGGCCCTTCTAGAAGTAATAATAACTTTAAACAGATTCGATACATATCATAATTAAGAAATTATGGGTTTTTTTCTGTTTTCACAAAAGCCCCCCCATTCTCCCCCCCTTGGTTCGATTTTGCCCATTAACGAACTTGACTGAGATTTTATGTATCAGTTTCGAAGAGATAGCAGAGTTTAAATTACGTCCTCTTGAAAATATAATCATGGAGACCATAAAACCGGGTCCGGATTGCTGGTTAAGATATGTAGAGGATATTTACATTATTTGGAATCACGGAAAATATCAGTTATACTCCTTTCTAGATAAAATCAATAGCCTAGACAATAAAATAAAATTCACACTAGAAATAGAACAAAATCAAAAGCTTGCTTTTTTGGATGTACAACTAATCAGAAATATGGATAAACAGAATCTTGATTGCACAGTGTTTAGGAAAATTAACAGATCTAACTCCACCATCCCGTTTAATTGCAGTTCACCTATTAGTTACAAGTTAGCACCTTTCAATTTTTATGTAAAAAGAGCATTTGAAGTTTGTTCATGCCTTTTCCTTAATGAAGAATTAGATGTAATTAGAAAAATAGCAGCCGAGAATTCAGTTCCATCCCGTTTCATTGAAAAAATCATAAATAAATTTAAAGTGAAAGATGAAGAAAATCGGAATACAGGTACAATTAAAAGTTTGAAGTTTTGTAAAGTTAACTACATCCCACGGTTTTTTGAAAGTATGAGACATTCCCTCTTTAGGTTTGGCATTACATTAATCGCAGTCCCTCCCCCAAAGTTGCAGGTTTTGTTAAACAGAAAAATAGACCCAATCCAGGCTATCAATAGATCAGGAGTATATATTATACCATTCAAGAAAGATAACAAAGATTTTATGTACATAGGTATGACAATGAGGAAATTTCGGGACAGAATAAAAGAACATGAAGCAGATCTGAGATTAAATAGACCCCACACTGCCTTAGCAAGATTAGCGCAAACTGAACCTATAAAAGTTGATTTCAATAGATCTAAAATTATATTCCGCACAAATAATCACCTGGAAGCAATCATAAGAGAGTCTCTAGAAATAATGTCTAAAAAAGAAATAGTCTGTAACGATGTATTATCATATGATATCCACACAGTCTGGAATGAATTAATGCATCATTGATTGCCTTTCCCATCCCATCTGATTTCCAAACCCTTGAAGTAAAATAGTTTATTCCGGGCAAGCAAGAAAACGCAAAGAGATAACAACTCAACTCAACAATTTAGTTTTTCCACTGATGATGACCGGGTTTCGGTTGAAAACGTTTTGGAATTTTTAAAAGGACTTTAATGTGCTTTTTAATGTTTTTATGTATGTTTTTACGCACCTTCAAGCAATATATTTACATTTAGTTGTATCTTAACCCTTTCACCGTTTGAAGATTTTCCAATATTTCTATAAATATGCTTGTAAATCCCAGAATATATATATTTTTTAATCGCTGTTTGATGCTATAATATCTTTTATAACTCCTCATTCTATATACGGTTCAAAAAAGTATTATGTTAAAAATATTTTTGTCTACAGCCATTTTAACATGATTACATGAAACGGAAAAACACGGGCCTAACGCTTAAAGGGTTAATGAATTTTAGTTATTAAACAAGGTGAATTTGCACTGAAATTTTAACTTTTATTGTGTAATCATAAATTAATTATTATTTATTAAACTACCAATTGATAAAAGCATGTATGTTTTGAATATTACACTTTTTATTTATAATTTATTTTCTACCTTCTAGTCTTAAAATGTTTCATTATTGCAGTTTCACAGCCATTTGCCATATTTTGGCGAGCTTGATAGGTGCATTATTAAATCCATTGTTGTTTTAAGTCATCAACGATTGTGTGAGTTACAGAGAATATCTGGTGATTTATCATCTATGGCGGGCTAACAGAAAAATGCCTTAAAATTAATGTATTAATTTATAATCAAGTTCTAAAAATATTAAAATGTTGTATTGTCATCGGAAATACACATGTGAGTAACATAATTTTAATAATTCTAGCATATCAGGAAGTGGGTTAAAAATAGATTACAAAATTTAATCTTTACATACAAAAACTAGGTTGAGTTAAATAAAAGAATGTAAAAAAGGATACCACCTTTTAACGCTGCTGAAATCATTGTATAAAAATTATACTGGTACTTACTAAACTCATTTAGTTAATAACACATCTATTAATAAATTAAAATTAATACTTAAATTATGCTTTGAGGGTTGATTACATATTGAAATTGTAACAAGCTTTGGAATTTTCAATACTTAACACCTAATTTTGCTATTATATTTATGAATTTTTGCATAAATTTTACCTTCAGATACTAATCAGAAAGTCATTCGGTCAAGCAGTTAACTATGTAGATGTAAGATTTTGAACTCCAAATGTTAAATATTTCTTAATCATTACAAAACAGATTGTAATGCAGGTAATCTTTTAAGCATAACACAAAAACTACATGGTGGAAAAAGCTGTAATTTTGTATTTGCATATTTGAAGCTTCTAGAAATCGATTTCTGTTAAAATTTTTATAGTTTACAATACACTTTTTCAGAATATTAAATAAAAATATATAAATAATGAAATTAATATTTAAAAAATATATATTGCAACCTATAAAAATTTTAACAGAAATCGAGTTCTAGAAGCTTGAAATATGAGAATTTGAAATTCAGCTCATTCCACCATGTAGTTTTTGAGTTATACTTAAAAAGCTACCTACATTGCAATGAATAAATATGATTTAGCATTAGAAGTTGTAAATTTTACAAAAGGAAAAAAAAACTTTGCATATGCATAATTCCTAAATCCTGAACTACTTGACCGAATGACCTCTTGGTATCTGAAGGTAAAATTTAAGGAAGAATCCAAATATAATGTGAAAATTAGGTGTAGTAATTGAAAAATTCAAAGTTTGTAACAATTTCAATAAGTAGGAACCCTCTGAAGCATAATTTAAGTATTATATTACTTAATATACGGTTGGTGCCATGCCAGTATCATTTTTATACAATGATTTGAGGCAGAGTTAGTTTTTTTTTCCATGGCTGTAACATTAACAAACTTCTTTATTAATAAAAAAAAATCAATGATACAAAAAAGTACTGGTCAATTGAAATAAACTTATTTAAAAAGGAACAATCTGAAAAATATATACCAGCAAATGAATGAAGAGTTATTCCACCAATTTGACATGCAGCTACACCAGTACTTGCAGTAGCATATGTGCTATCAGGAGCTAATGCCCCAAGAATCCTCTTCAGTAGAAAGGATTTACCTGTTCCTGCACTGCCAGTAAAAAACACATTTCTACCAGCCATAACTGCATTCATTACATATTTTTGTTCATCAGTTAGAAGACGTGGTGCTAAAGGTCTTGGTACTGCAATTACTTTCTATAGAAAAAAAAAAAAAAGATATTAGAGAAAACAATTATAGGCAACATCTTTGTAAATTCATACACAAATTTAATTCATAATTTGATGCAAAAACCATGGCCTGACTATTACCTGAATGTGTATTACATGAAGTGTGTAGCACATATAGTTTTTTTACAAGGACAGTCAAAAATATTCCGTTACATTACAATCAATGGGGAATAATCGATTCAAGTGCATTTTGATGACGCTACGTCATTTAAAACATAATGAAATTGATATATAATTATGAAGCGCATTAAAACATGCTTTTTGTAGAATATGGGGTGCAAAGCATTTATAATTAATTTACAGGGTCAAACAAAAGAATTCTGTTACACATCGTTCTATGGGGAAAAAACGTTTGCAGTGGAATTTAGTGATATTTCACTATTCCAAACATAATGAAAATTACATGCATTACTGAGGTACACTATAAATTGTTCTCTTGTGTGCATTGCGTTTATTTACAGGGACACACAAACGATATTGGTTACAGTACATGTGCGATATTTACAGTCTATGTGTGATAAGTGCATTTTCAACTTTGGTTTGCACTTTTAAGTTTAACTATTTTCTTTTTATAGTACATTACATGTGTGTTCATAAAATCAGTTGAGCATATACAGGGCTACACAAGAGAATTCGTAAGTATTACAGACTATGGGTGTGAATTGCTTCAGGGTAGTTTTTAATTGTGTTTATGCATTTTCCTGCTGAACTATATTTAGTAGACTAATAAAAGTTTGTGGAATATAAATAAATTCATATATAGGGTTACGCAAAAAAGATACATTGTCGTTTATGTTTGGTAATTGCTGCAAGTGAGTTTTCAATTGCCTTTTAGCTTAATAGGTGGTGTGTACAAAAGTCTTCAGATAATATACAGAGCTGTACAAAAGATTTTGAGTGCATTTCCATCGATTGGCGAAAATTGCTAAATGTGAATATTCTAACTGAACTAAATTTTATCATACTATATAGCCACATCTATTGATCATATACAGGGCTGCACAAAATAATTCGACTACTTTTTTGACACTGGAAGGTAATTTTGAAAACTATATTTTTCAACGTGTTATATGTTTTCTAAACTGTTTACTTATATATCTTCTTTCACATTATTTAACAGAAGTTTCATTAGTTTTCTGGCTGTGTTGGAAAGTGTTTCATAATCTATGCTTGATGCATGATATTTCGTTCTTGTTATTAATTTCACGTAATTAATAACATTTTTAAGATTGTAATCAAATTAATTATTATTTTTTAAACCGTGCCTTGCATATTTTATAACGTGGCAATCAACACCCAATCAGGAAGTAGAGAATGTTTAAAGGGATAGGAAAATAAGGGGCTCATGTTCACTCCACTGAAATAGGACAATGTTTTAAATCACAGGAGTTGTTAAAAAATCTATTTTCTGTCTTAAATGTTTGATTATTCATCGCTGACAAAACAACCCTGTACATAAAAAAGCTATAATATTAATTAAATTTATAGTAGTAATGAAACTAGGGCTTAGATGCTTTACACTCACGCTAAAAAAAAAAAAAAAATTATCGGTTAAAAAAAAGAAAAAAGTCGCCAAATTTAGGGGATTTTTTTCTTTAATGGCAACCTAGCCATTGTATTAAGTTATTCGTTTGGCGCAGTCTTGGAAATCGCGCCAAACAAACAGTCGCCAATCTTTTGTTTACATTTTAGCGTGATAGTAACACATCTGTTCCGAAACTAGTAAATAAATCTGCCGATTAGGAGGCTAAAATGTCAGTTCTGCAATTTATTTTGAAATAATTTTATTTGGTATTTAAAACATTCAACCCACACTTTAATTTATTTGATATTTTTTTATACAGATTGCTAAAAGTAATATATCAAGCAATTTTAGGAAGTTTAACTTTTAAGAATATAATAGGAAATACAGTTTCATGCAAAGTACGCCATAACTTTTTTTTTTTTTACTTATCCTTCTAAACCCCCCCCCTCATGTCTCAATACTTTGATAATGTAATTCTTTGAAATTTAGTATTTTAAACCTTCTATCTACAATAATATTTTATTAATTATTGATATCCTAATTGTGAAATTTATTTGAAAATAACTTTGTTTTATTTCATTAGTATACTTTCATTAAATTTTGGTTTTAAATACAATCATAATAAATAACAATCATCTATTACTTTTTGTGGGGTGTCCATTACTGGAACAGAGAGCGTCCCATTAACTGGATTTTATTTCTGTTATTTACAATTAAATTTTTATTCACATTGGGGAATGTAACTATGAGCATAATTAAATATTGTTGATAGATTAATATAACATTAAAAAAAGTGGAATATAATAATAACTGTTTAAAAATAATTTTTAAAGAAATTCCTTAAAGATGACCATTACTGCCACATCTACCCCATAATAACTAGAGCAATTAAAAAATATAAACATACAAGATACGAATTATGTTGATACAACAAGCAACTTAAAAAACCGCAAAGGAATTTCGAGTTTTTGGACCTTTGACTTACCCGGTTTGGGGTGATTTCCTGATTTAAACAAACTCTTTTTCTTTTCTGTGATTTAGGAGTTTCTGGAATATTAGTTTTTTTAACATTTAGCCTACTGCTTAAAATAGTTACATCAACAGCTGTTAAAGGACTGATTTCTTCGAAACTAGATGTTTTTGCTGAAAGTAATCTTTCTTTCAGTCCAACTGGCTTAGTTTCTTTCAGTTTTTCAACTTTAGCAAACAGAGTTTTCAAAAACACATTTAGCTTTCCAGTGGGGCAATTCGATATCATTATTTGTACTTTGGGTTCTTTCAGAGTTATTGTAGCTTTACCTTCTTTCACAAACTTTGTGTGAAGAGTCATATCTTTGATTCCAAAAGAAAATCCAAATTTTCCGCATTCCAACTTTAAAATTATGTCTCGAAATTCATTCCTGCCTAACTGAATTACACTTTTTGGATTATTGATGCTTCTTGTAATGGAATTTTTCGCATCTAAAAAATTTAATTTTACAGAACAACACAACAAAGGATCGTCAAAGTGATTTGACATTTTGTAGACAATGAAAGTATCAGTAAGATTAAGATTTCTTAGTAAATACACGCAAATTTCTCAACTATATAAAACTTTCCTGAAAGTGAGGAATAGTTGCAAGAAATACCAAAATGATTTGAAACGAGTTTGAAGTTTGAAGTTTGAAGTTTGAAGGGGGGGAGGGTTTGGGACATATAGCTGCACGGCAAATTTGAAACGAGAAAAACGGCCGTGACTACGCTGCCGGCTGGTCGGTTTCCTAGTACTGGCCACTCCGCTGCCGTCCTACGAGTTTGTTTACAATGTTGCTTTGTTTATTCGGATCAGCGCCCTCTATCGGTTGCCGGCTGGCCAAGCCAGCCGGCAATATAAGGTTGTTTTGTTGTGGTTAGATTTGGAAACCGGCTGGTTTAAAGAAGCACAGAGAAATATGTTTACTTTGGCTTCAGATCAATGATTATATTTTTATATGATTTATATGATCAATGATTATATTTTTATTTTATTTTGCTTTCCACTTTCGATTTCTTTCTAAAGATGGATTAAATTAAATTTAAATAAATAAATATTTTTAAATTTTAAAATATATTAAATAGTATTATTTTAAAAAGTATTAAAAATTATCATTTCTAAAAATATGAAATATAAAAAATATATTAAAATTGTAATATACATTTTTTTTTAAACTAGCTGGTTTAAAGAAGCGCAGACAAATATATCTATTTGGACATTAGAGATTAATACAATTACTATATTTTAATTTTATTTTGCTCTGCGTTTTCGATTTTTTTTTTTTTTTTTTTTTTTGTAAAGATGAGCTAAATTTAATTTTAATTAAAAAAATTACTTTTAAAATAAATAAATTAAAATTTTAAATTAAAATATATATATATATTCAAAATTAGTATTTAAAAAAGTTAATATTAAAAATTAAATAAAATTTTTAATTATTATTATTTAATGAAATAAAAAACATTTTTTTTTTTTCAAATTTTCTAAGTAAAATTTTAATATCCACCAAAATATGAACAAACTGGAAGGCTGTATGCTAAAAATTGGTCCGAGTTTAATATTACTCACATAAAACTAAATTAATTAACTTAAGGAAGTAACTTTTAATATCTAGGTGATATCAAGTACTCCTCATACTTGACTTAAGATTTCAGGTAAATAAAAGATGATGGTTAAAACTCCACAAGTAAAAAAGTAAATCCCAAATTCTGTTTGATGATATTTCATCAAACATATATCTGTTAAATTTAGTACCAATATAACAATAACATCATATAAAAAGCAGTTTTCAGTTATGAATAGAACATTGGTCTTTAAGAAGCATATTTTATTTAAAATTATGGCCTACTTTAATTCATATCAATTGGAGTTTGATGTTTTGAGATAGAAGTGTGGTTAAAAATAATCATCATCCAGAGACGTAGGAAAGAAAAGGGCTTATACTACAATTTATTTAATATTTAAAACTATCAATCAAAATTTTTAACCTGTTAAAACTTTATATTTTATGAAAGGGGCCCCTTCTACTCTAGTTGTCTCATAATATGACTGATAATCGAAACTCTGTATATATATTTTTTAATTTTTAATCTTCTATATAAGATAATTAAAATGTCTATTTCATGATAATAGCATTAGTCTGGACAATTGATAATCGCAATCTGTCGATAACTTAAAAATGACTACTTGAAACACCTCCTATATATATATATATATATATATATATATATTTTTTTTTTTTTTTTTTTTTTTGCTATGCTACTATCATCATCATAAACATCCTACATTTGAATGACAAGAAGCAGTACACCTGTTTCATTAGATATATTATTTTCATTTTAAAAAATAGAAAATTTGAGGAGTGTATTATTAGTTTCTGTATTATGTCCAATGCAAAGGATGGAGGGGGGGGGGGACGTCATTCAAGAAATTTTCACTAAATTAGAAAAAAAAAAATCCTACGATGAATGTAAGTGTAGATAGATATGTGTGAGTGTGACCCTTCCTTTAAAAGTAGCCAAAGTTTGGCGAAAGACACAGATGATTGCCTGGATGATAGGCGTGTTCGAAGGAAGAGCCTTTGCAGCAACCCTGTACAAAACTCATTCGTCATTGTCTTACTAGCGTCTTACTAAAAAGTTGCCTTCTCATTGCTTTTTTCTTATTATTTCTAACCTTCTCCATCCGTTTTTTTTTTTTTTTTTTTTTTTTTTTTTTCTTTTTTGCGCAGAAGAGTAGATTAACAGAATGGCTTTCGCTTAATTTTTTCTCGGCATAAGATCCGTGTAGTTAGAGCAAAGAATATAAAGAAAATATTCATTGGTTAGAGGTCTGCATAGGTTGAAATTTCCAAGCCCGGGAACAGCCTGACGCATAGAAGAAAGTTTTTGGACCGGACTGGCCCGGCCCGTACAAATTATTGGTCTGGCCAGGCCCTGTATTAAAAGATAAAAATACGGCCGAGCTCAGCTCGGTTCGACCCGACTGAATTTCTACAAAACATAGATTTTTGCGCCTCTATGGTTAGAAATTGTCTTGTGCGATGGGTTCTGATAGAAAATACTCATTTCAGCCCTTTTTTTTTTTTTTTTTTGAATGTTTATTTTTTTAAAAGTACCCAGAGCTGTCGCTGTGATGCATTGCATAGGCACGTCCGTTATAAAATACTGCCTTTCCCTACATTTCTTTCTTCCTGTGCCTATTTAAACTATATTGATTTTTTAATGAATCTCTATTTGTATATAATTGTTTGTGTGTGTTATCATTAATGTCTTTAATCCATATTCCATGGCTTGAAGACATAAAAATCTGATAAATGCTATACAGTAAAATCTTTTAAGTCGGAATCGCATAGGAAAGAAAAATCCGTTATAGACAGGTTCCCTTATTAACAGGAACATCGTCTGCTGTAAATGTTTTATCTTCTTTTCGCACATATTATTATGTACATTTTGCAAAGATCAACACTTTTTCCGCTTAAGACAGGATCCCGTCATTGACAGATTTATTTTCACAGGTTTTACTGTACTTTATTATCATTACTTATGAATAAATTTATTAACACTTTCCAACCTAGTTGAAAAGTGTTTATGACTTCGGTTTGTCTGCCGTCTGTCCGTGCTCTAACTCCCGTAAAAAAGGATTGCCCTGCAATTTTTATATGTTATTGTCGTTAACTATAGCATGTTCCCTATTTCAACTGAAGTGTGTAGCAGTTATAGTTTTTTTACAGGGTCACTCAAAAGAGTTCCGTTACATTACGGTCTATGGGAAAAAATCAGTTGCGGTTTATTTTAATGATGTTACACAATTTCAAATACATTGTAATTGATATATATCACTAAGGTGCATTACAAGAAGCTTAATATGGAATAGGGTGTGCATAGCACTTATAGTTACTTTACAGGGACAGTCAAAAGAATTCCGTTACATTACGTCTATGGAGAAAAATCGTTTGCGGTTTAATTAAATAATGTTTCACTATTTTAAACGCACTGAAATTTATATATATCACTAAGGTGCATTACAAGAGGCTTACTACTGAATATTGTGTGTACAGCAGTCATCGTTCATTTACAGGGACATACAAAAAAAATCTCTACGCCTATTAAAAATAATTCCTGGAAGTGCGTTTTAAGTTGCTGAACGCGATTTTAAATTTAACCCACTTTTTGTCTATTACTTGGTGTGTATAAATTCTGTATTTTATATACAGGGCAGCACAAAAGTTCGAACACATTTCTATTTATGGACAGAAACTCCAGAAGTAGAATTTTAAACTGTGCTGCGCGTTTCCAAACAAAACTAAAATTTAGCATCCTATGTAGTATATATACAAATCTGTAGATCCTGTACAGGGCTGAATAAAAGTATTCGGATAATTTCCTGAATATTGTATATGTTGGAAATTCCTGAAATTACGTTTTTAAATAGGTTATGCGTTTTCCAAATTGTTTACTTAAATGTATAATACAGAATTACTGGGCGCGACAGCGCGGGAAAAGAAAAAACTGTCGTCATG
This sequence comes from Maratus michaelseni, assembly GCA_963931845.1. Lineage (NCBI taxonomy): Eukaryota > Metazoa > Arthropoda > Arachnida > Araneae > Salticidae > Maratus > Maratus michaelseni. Next base: position 133,062,446 of record OZ007587.1, read on the forward strand.
CGACAACAATCGCTTGCAACCCAAGATGTAATTCAATATCAAAAAAGTGAAAAGGCCTGTTCGATTACAAATCACTTCAATAATCATGCCTCCAAGCGTTATATCCTTTTGCATGAGTTCGCATATGTGTCAGAAAGCTTCTCATTGTTAAACGGGCTCCATCCTTACCTAAAAAAGTATCTAGTGTTCTTAGAGAGCATTTACATCTTATAAATAATTACCATGCCAAATTTCAAGTTTCTAGTTCCTTCAGTATAAAAAAAAATTGAAATTTTAGAATGTTTTCCGCTCTTGCACCCCCTCTGTGGTAGTGGCACCGACATAAAATTTAGCCTATGTTGGAGCAGGGATTGTCACCATCAATTTGCCACCATCACTTTTGAAAACGGTTCTGTAGTTCCAGAGATTTCATAGAAATTGTAATTTAGAATGTTTTTAGAACGCTTTTCACTCATTTCACCCTTTTAAATTTCGATTTTTTTTTTAGAATTTGTTCTTAGAGAGCATTTACATCTTATAAGTAACTACCATGCCAAATTTCATGTTTCTAACACCTTCAGTATAAAAAAAATCGAAATTTTAGAACGTTTTTTGCCCCTGCACCCCCCTGGGGGTTGCGGCACCGACATAAAATATGGCCTATGTTGGTGCAGGGATTGTTACCATCAATTTGCCACCATCACTTTTGAAATCGCTTCGGTAGTTCCAGAGATTACCCCCTACAAATAAACAAAAAAACAATCGTTACTCCTTTATAATAGTATAGATTATTATTTATTTATTTATTTATTTTATTATTTTTTTTTATTATTATTTTTATTTTTATTTTTTTAGGGGAGTAGCGTATAGTTTTTTAGTTACATTGAATTTGTATAATAATACAAAATAACAAATAAAACAGGGGGGGGGGGGATTAAGAAATAAAGTTATTTTTTTATTTTTTTGCTGTCTTGTTTGTTATTTCGTAACAACAATAAATAGATATTATCATTATTATAAATTAATATGGGGGAATTTAGATCATCTAAATCCCCCTGCCCCTGTGACAGTTTTGAATATATGAGTATTGGTTGGACTAATAGAACTGACTTAACAATCTTTTATATTTACAGACACATAAAAACTGTATTTTGACAAGTATTTTTTTTAAATCGGTTTGTTTTATATAATTTAAAGTAATATATCAGCTATTAAGGTTAGAGGGAGGGAGCTACAAGGGACTAGTGGAACTTTAATAAAATCATTTACACATAGATAATTATAATACAAATTTAACATATATGTGTTTTAGGGCTGAAATAATTAGAATCAATCAATTTGCTCTAAGTAGTAAAATCTTTGTCGATTTCAATGGCTTTTTAACCTCTGGCATGCAGATAATGCAAAAGTATTGCTCTGAATACATTTCAAAACTTTTCGAATACACAGTTGTCTAGTTTAACACCAGCAAAGCTGTCACAAGTGACTTTTTTTTTTTTTTTAAGGTTTAAAATTTAGAGCCCCTAATATGTTAAATCCATTTGTAAGTATTGCAAACAAATTTGGTACGTGTGTAGTTTTTTTTTTTTTTTTGTTTAAGCATAACTCCAGAGCTTACGTGGCGGAATGAACTGTAATTTTATATAAACACTAGCTGACCCGCCCAGCGTTGCCCGGGCCCGTGATAAAACTTTAAATAAACCCTAAATTTGTATTATTTTATATATTTTACTCGATTTTGTATGAATTTATATCTTTAATGACGAAATCGCAAAATCGTAAAAAAACATTTACTTATTTTTTTAAGTATGATCATTATATAGTTAAAAAAATAGATTTTCTTGTCCAAGCATTTTGAAATTTTTAATGGCCTTAAATGTAACGGTTTTGCGTAAAAATAGTATTTGTCGTTCGATCTCTCTGAAATTTTAATCGTTTATAAATATAACTGTTTCCAAGTGCTCTATAAAATTATGTGAAAATATATGCATTTTAGGTAGATTTCGTAAGAAATACTACATATTACATTCTCCTCTAAGTTGGAATTTTTGAAAAATTTTTGCAGATCTACGCCGATTATGACTCCCAGAACCCAAAACCACCCTCAGTTCAAAACTTTATCTAATCTATCTTTCTATCTATCTATGTCACTTTTTTATGGACACGATAACTCGAATAATTCTTCACAAATCTCTTCCAAACTTATACATAAAATCAAGGGGCATAAAATGTCAGTCAGGTTCGTTAACGGGCAAAATCGAACCAAGGAGGGGGGAAATGAGGAGGCTTTTTGTGAAAACAGAAAAAAACCCCATAACGTCTTAATTATGATACGAATCGAATCCGTTTAAAGTTATTATTACTTCTAGGAAAAGGGCCGAAAATTTATGTATGACAGAGTTTTGATATCATTAAAAATGGCTTCAAGTGGGGAGGAGGGGGGGGGGGGTTAGAAGAAAAAAAATCATAACTTCGTCAATTCAAAAGATATCAAATCCACTTAAATTTATTATAACTCCTCTTAATATTATCTAAAACTTTTATATTGACAAGTTTTTTATAGGACCAACCCTTATAGCAAAAAAAAAAAAAAAAAAAAAAAATTAAAAACAAAAAAATCCCTGCCGGCTCCGCCTGCAAACAAGTTAGGTTTCGAAGTGGACGGTTCCAACTGTCGCATCATGGCAGAAAGGTCATTTCTTCCGCAATTCCCAACAAACAGGCGCCCCGCGGTCTGCGCCTTCGAAATCTACCTGTGGCCGAGCCGTCAGGGATTTTTGTGTTAATTGGCGTCTTGTAATAGGGGACGTTAAACATAATCCAGTTAACATAAACGTAACATAACATAACGTTAAACATAATCCAGAAGAGTCAGGAAGTTGTATTATACTAAAGAAAAGGAGTGCAGTCATAGTCAAGAGACCTTTTCTCTTCCCATAATGTACATGCAAACAGCCTTTTAGAATGAAAGCAGAAAAATATGTTCTACTTTTCTGCAAAAAAGAAAAAAGCAGGGAAAGATTTTTACTTGTAATTCGATTATACCATTAAAGATTTTGTTAAAACGTGATGGAAAAAATATACTGCTTATTTGAACAAATATTTGTGTGTTACAATAATGTAAAGCAACATTTGCAGTAATAAAAGAGTGCTGTTTTTCTTTCATGTTTCCAGTTGCCAGTTGCCATATCTCTTTAAGGTAATCTCAAATTCCCTACTCAACAATATGTGAAACTTTGTGACACATTTTTAAACGTAAAGGCATAAAACTGGCAGGTCTGATTGTTGAAGCGATTTGGAATCGACTGCGTTTTCCATTTTTTGATAAATAAATTCATTATCGAGTTATAAGCGATTTTTGTCACGTGATGACTTTCCCCAGTCTCGTGCTGTCGCGCCAGGAATTCGATTAAAAAGGCCTACTTTGACAGTGTTTTCTGAAAAAATCTTCTGCCTTTTCCAAAAAATGAAAAATGTCATTCAATGACATAGTTTCTGAATAGGAACACTTATTAATTTCATGTGTTTCTGAACGAAAATTAATTCAGAAATGTGTCAAAAAGTAGCTCCTTTGAATTTGAGAACTGCCTTAAGAAAACTGCGCAAAAATTAATTTTTTTTATATCAATCCATTATTTTTTAACCTATAATAATGAATTTTACATGGGAATGCAACGTCGTATAAGGAAGCAGATTTTCATTTATAAAACAGGAATTTTAAATTTGGCGTATTTTCTACTTTTAAATGCACTAATGAAAGTATGCTTTTTAAAAAACTATTTTTACTTTTACAAGTATTCAATTATAAGCTTATTAATTAAATATATTTCCTGTATTATCAAATATTAAGTTGTAAAACACAAAGGAATAGAATTATAACAGAAATTTAAGCATTATGCCAAAACTGGAATTCTGAGTGTATATAGATTTTCGAAAAATCAAAATTATATTTTAATTGTAAAAATATTATATTATAAAATAATATCAGTTTTTAAAGAAATAGAAAATTTGAATACTGATTGTATTAAGAAAAATGATAAAATCCAAATAATTTAGCAAGTAGTCTCATTAATCTGGTTTTAATACAGTTTAAAAGACATATTATAATAATAGGATATATATGGGACGAAAGGGAAAAATTATGATAGTCATAAACTATGTTATTCTGAGTTATTTTTCTTTACCGGCGTGGATATCTTAGCTTCAGCACTATGTATCGATCTTGTCTTCAACTGCTTTTTCAAAGGATTATTTTCATTTTATTCCTCTACCAAATGATAGTACGCCTTTCAAACCATTAAATGAAACTGTCACCCCAAATTTCACAAAAAATGGACTATTATCGTTTTCCTCTTAATAATTTAATTTTCCTCTAATTTATCTAGAAAGAAAACTGGAAAATAGAAACATTTTTTCCCCCACCATTTGGAAAATTTAGGAAATTTCACATTTCTAATTTACAATAATAATAATAATATATATATATTACACAATTTGGCAATAATAATATCTATAATTTTTTTATTTCAATATTTTTTATTAAATAACGTTCGAAGTTCGAACTACACGATAAAAACTCAGAAATGATTTTAAAAATAAAAAATATAATATTCAGCCATATTTTGTTTAGGTTTGGCTGAATAAAACCCAGGAGGAAAAAAAGATTTAAAAACTGATGGAATATAATAAATTAATATTAAGTCATATTCAAATCATTGAACAAAGCTTGAGAAGCAAAGATATTTGAATTTTATAATCAATACGTATGAATAACTGAACTTTCTATATTAGTATTTCTCAATCTTTTTTTGGATAAATGGCACACTTTACACGTAAAGACATTCTCACAGCGTAACATATTTATTTTCCATCTGTACATGCATAAAATTTTCAGATATTCTTCTGCACTGCAAAAAATAAGTGTTGATTTTACAGTATAATACTGGAACCCCCCAGCCGTCAGTATTATACCGTAAAATTAACAGTAATAAACAGTAAAATAAACAGTAATACGCTGCGGCACATGCGCGGTAGCGTATTAATGCTTATTTTACTGTTTATTACTGTTAATTTTACGGTAAAATGCTGGCAGCTGGGGTTCCAGTATTATACTGTAAAATCAACACTAATTTTTTGCAGTGTGACCTTTTTGAGAATCGTACAAGGTATTTCCTTTTACTTTCATATAAGGCATGTTTCAGATTATGCGTTCAACATTGCTGTTTTAAAAAAATTTTTAGACTTATGGCGGTTTTCAAATCCAAACTGGATACTTTCTGACACAATTTTGTTCTCAAACGTATCAAAGGGAAAGACTGCCATCATGAGAAAACAATTACTTATAACTCAAAATGCAATTCATTTATCCAAAACAAAAAAGTTGGACAACAAATCATTGCAATGTTATACCTACAAGTGTCGTGTTTTTATGTTTTTAAATGAGTTCGTAAATGTGCCAGAAAGTTTGGCGTTCTAGAGCGGGGATTTGTGTGTGTGTGCAGGGGGGGGGGGGGAGGGTCTGAGCAGAGCAAAAATCTTTAAAATCATGCAGGCCCGACAGGCTCAATTCCTACAAAAATGTCCGGTGTTTTTTAGTCATTATTAGCCTACAATTAAAATTATTTAAGAGAATATTGCATACATATTTAAACAAACACTTTAAAGTGAAGCTTTTTTCAAATTATATATTCGCAAGTCATGGTATACGGATTTATAAAATTACTGATCACATAAGACAATTATATTCAAATGGAGATTCGTTAAAATTAAATTGTTTAGAAGGAAAGAAAAGGTCCTGTGTGAAGTTGGCAACCCCCATTACGAATTTAAATATATGAATTACGTAGAAGTTTTGCCCACCCATTATTTAATTTAGCCCACCTTTTATAACTCTGTAAATCACATGCATTTTATTTTTTGACCCATTTCTCATACTAGCACCCATCACCTCACAATACGAAATTAAAAAGAACAATTGTGCTACTGTTTTACCCACCCATTATTTAATTTTGCGCACCATTTCTAATGCTGTAAATCAAAGATATCTTTGTTGACCACGTGTGGAGTTGGCACCCCCCCCCCTCAATTACGATTTAAGATTTACAAATTACATAGAAGTTTTGCCCACCCGTTATATAACTTTGTACACCTTTTATAAAGTTGTAAATTAAAAAATATGGTTTTGACCACGTGTTCAGCTGGCACCGCCCAATTCGAATATAGCTACACAAATTACGTAGAAGTTTTGCCCACTCATTATTTAATTTTGACTATAATTTTTAACGCTCTAAATCAAAGATATCTTTGTTGACCACGTGTGAAGTTGGCACCCCCCCCCCCCCCTCCCATTACGAAATAAGCCTTACACACATAAGTTTTGCCCACCCATTATATAATATTGCCCACCTTTTATAACGCTGTAAATTAAAAAAGTATGGTTTTGATTACATGTCCAGCTGGCACCAGCGAATTTCAATATAGCCATACAATTGCACCAATGCAGGTGTACGAAAAGAGCATGACGTCACTCAAGCGGTCTGTAAAAAAAGATAAGTGGAATGCACCGCGGTAGCCTGTCTTTTTCGTTAGCCTCGGGGCAGTTGCAATTGACGTCATGATGGAGGTCACACACTACAAATAGGCAGTTCTGATTGATGAAACTATACTGACCTCCAGTTGAAGTACAATGGGTTGATCAGCTGATTGCAACTTCCCTATAGTCATCGAAAAACTTTCGGAACATCAGCTAAATCCTGGCAAAACTTTAAGAACGGCCGATAAATCTCGAAGAACGTTTGGCAAAACTCCGAGAACACTGGAAAAAACAGGGCAATTTTATATGGTCACGAGCAATGCAGGTCAAAAATTTTGGAACTGTAGGGGGGGAGGGGGGGACTCTAGGATGTTAGGAAAAAACGGCCAAAGCCACAAGAATGTTGGACAAAGCTGGACAAATCCTTAGGAACGCTGGACAAAACTTTAGTAACGTTAGGCAAAACTTCAAGAAGGCTGTGCAAGACTGGGTAAACATTAATAATGCTGGACAAAACTATAGGGACACTGAACAAAACTAGACGAAACTCTAAGAAAAGAGGGAAAACTGGGCAGTGCTATAAAAGAATTTAGGCTCAGCCGGATAAACCTTTAGGGACGATGGACTAAACTAGAATTGTTGGGCAAAACTCTAGAAACAATGGGAAAAACTGGGCTATGCTATAGGATTACGGGTAAAAGTCATAACTGCTGAACACAATTCTAGGAACGTTTTGAAAAACTTTAGGAATACTGACCAAAACTTTGCAATGCTATAAGGAAAGGGCATGTTTACAAATAAACACTCCCGTCAATCAATCTCCCCCTCTCCCAGCCAATCAGACAAACTCGTCCATGTTCGTACACCAATCAAAACCATCTTTTGCCCTGGGTGACGTCAAAGTTTTGCCCTGAGTAACGTCAACTGATCTTTCCTTATAGAAACAAGGGCAAAACCAGACAAAAAATTAGGAATACCGGGCAAAAAATTTTAAACATTGGCCAAAACTAGGTTAATTCTAGAAACACTGTACAAAACGGGACAATGCCATAGGAACACTAGACAAAACCTGGGAATGCTATCGGAACACGTGAAATCCACGTAAAACTTTAAGAATGCTGTTCAAAACCGAGTAATGCTAAAGGAAAACGAGTAAAGTCAGGTAAAAAATTTGAAATGCAAGATTAAACTCTAGAAATTCTAGTCAAAACTCTGGAAACGCTGGATAAAATTCTAGGAACGTTGTGCAAATCTGGACAAAACTCTTGTAAAATACTGAGCAAAACAGGGCAATGCTATAGCATAATTTCAAAAAAAGGTCTATGAGCACGTTCAGAGACCGAAACGCGAGTTACTCGTATAATTGGGGAATGACGTCATCTGATTTTGTCGGGGTAAAGTTGGGTTAAAACGGCTGTGAACGCTTTTGGGTGAAGTTATGGGTATGTTTACAATCAAACACTTCCGTCAACCAATCTACCATTACATTTTGATTGTACGAACATTGCAGGAAGCATCCTAGCCGACGCTGGCCAATTATATCATAGTCCTGTTTAAGGTAGACCAATGAAAGGGTCAGAACTCAAGTGTACAGTAGGAGTCATAAAGAACAACAGTTGACAATTGCAGTTAGCTATAAAACAAACAAACAAATAATATTTCCCAACCACGTGATCACTTTACCAACAAAATTCTTCAGGTAATGTGGGTTACCAGAAGTCTGGGTAATTTCCGGCTCCGAATGCTACTGGAAACCCTCAAAAAATCACGTGATATTGATCTCTGAACGCTTCGGGTTCCCCATGCGTTACTCTATGTAACTCGGGGTTCGGTCTGTGAACGCGCCCAATGTTATATAAAAACAAGCAAAGTCTGCAAAACTTTAAGAACGCTAGGCAAAACTTTATAAATACTTGGAAAATGCTGCAAGAATGTTAGGCAAAGCCGAAGAAATCTCTAAAAAAGCTAAACAAACATAAGACTGTTGGGAAAACACTCGGAACAATGGGCAACACGTGGTAATGATATAGCATCACGGGCAAAGCTTTAGTAACGCTGAACAAAACTCTAGACGTTGGACAAAACGGGACAAAATTCTAGGAATACTAGACAAATCTGAAAACTCTAACCCTGTCAAACTCTCAAACTGTCAATCTGGAATCACCCTCTCCTTCGAAACATACCGCAAATGGGACGCTGATATAACTTTAGGAACTTTGGGAAAAACGCTACGAACACTCTAAAAAAACGGACAACGCTATGGACTTTACCCACGAGTGGCAACAGCTACGTCTCTGCGAGTACATGCCCTCCGAAAAAGACTGTTTATTGAACGAAGGGAAAGTTGTGCTAAGCTAAAATGTTCTTCACGCCTATTGCTGTTTTTCTGCTATATACCCGCAGATGATCTGGCGGGTCCCTCTTGGTGGTCCTGACTTGGCCCCTTAAGTGGGAAAGATGACCGGAAGCCAAGCATTTTGCGACTCTCCGTCGGGTTGTTCCGACTCGACCCCTTAAGTGGGGGAGGACCGGACTCGATATAGTGAGATGTTCGTCGACAAGACAGAGACAGGAGACGGACGAACTACCGCTTCATCGTGGTCCGCCGGTGAAAAAGGGATATCCGAGATACCCAGAAGACCCATTGTCGGGCCTCAACGAGGTCCCTTAGGGCCGGCGGGTCCCCCTATCGTAAGCGCAGATTCTCCGTGGTGCCAGGACTCGGTCAATGCTCGGAGTCTCCTCCGTAGGTGGTGGAAGGACATCCCGTAGACCAATCCCAGTTGCTTGGGCAAGGGGCTCACTAAGGAGACTAGTCCTTCTCTTTTGTGCCGAGGTAGGTGACGCTGGGGAAAGGCAAGCAAAAGGTAGCTGGGCCATCTCCACAAACTTATCCAAGGAATTGACGGCGGCGAGATCAGGTTTTGGTTTTGTAGAGCACGATGCGTGGTGACTCTGTAGCGCGCTGGGAGATACGGCATTCAAAAACTATCTGCACCGTACCAGCGTCAGAGGTGGAATATCTACTGGCGTGCGTGCGTATGGGGCGCATAGCCCGCAGCCACCACGTCATCCCTTGCAGCTGAAGAAGTTGGGAGCCAATCTCAATGGGTGACAGCGCAGGAGGTTCCAAAACCAGATGGAGTTTCAATCCAAAGGCGGCTCCTCAGGTCGCTGTGGACGAAAATAAGGCTACACTAGATACCAGGCTTGCTCATTCATTATCATGACGTCACAAAAGGTGGCTGGCCGCGACCAGCGATTGGTGCAAAGCGACGACCCCATCGTTTTGTGCCAATCGCTGTATGTCTTTCATTTTGTCGTTTCGCTTTGTACCAATCGCTGGTAGCGGCCAGCCACCTTTTGTGACGTCATGATAATGAATGAGCAAGCCCGATATCTAGTGTAGCCCTGACGAAAACCATATCTTGGTGAGGGGATCACCTACTCCTCGTGTTGTTCAACTACGAGGAACCGGGCCGGAGGCTCGTCGGCTAACGCGACGGCGATCAAGCTAAAACTTGGTCCTTCGCACAGTGGGGCGTTTTGAGGATCTAGGTGGGCAAAATTATTGCGTTGAAGTTTAATTAGGTTTTGCTGGGTTTTCGAATGTATCAGTAATAAAATAATCAAACAGTGATAAATATTTGGCTTATTTAATTATTTATATTATTATTATTATTATTATTATTATTATTTATATTATTATTATTATTATTTATATTATAATATTGTATTGTCATTGAAACTACACATATATTCAAAGTTTCAGCTCAATCGGATAATTAAAAGTGGTTTAAAATTGACTTGCAAGATTAGAATTAAACACTCATACATACACTTCAAGTTAATATAATTTAATGATTTGCAAACTTTCGCAGGAGCTTTCTAAAGTTTCCAATACTTTAGGAATGGCACTTTGATTTTAAAAAATGCTTATTTTTAATAATGCTTAATACTGTATTAAAAGTCAAGATGAAGTTTGAAAACAAGATGGCGCTTATTTTCAAACAACAATAGGTTTAATCTTGTGAAAAACATGTCACATATGTTCAGTAAACTCCTGCTTTCAAATAAAACAGAAAAGTCACGACTTGTTTTAGAACTTACAGAAAAATAGTGCAACTGTTGAAACTATCTCAAACCAACTGCCTTTTTTACGGTCGTAGTTAATCGACAAATCGGATTTTTTCGACAAACCTTGTACGGATCTCGAAAAAACAGACATTCATCTACCAGTATACGCGGTCTTGTTAAATTCCGAGATAATCGGAAAAATGAATTTTGTCCACCTAGATCATCAAAACGCCCCACTGTGCCTCGGGTCAAAAACCAATCCAGCGTGTCTTTGCGTAATTGGAACTCTCCGTGCCCGATGGTTGTATTAGCGGTAGTCTTCACCTAATTTTCACGCAACTAACCTCGACCGAGACTGCTTCTTTAGCGTTCTTGAAGGAATTTTTCATGCCCATCAGAGTTCGGTAGTGGATCTAAACCTAATTTTCCGTTGTTTCTAACATTTTTGTGATATGTTAAGTTTTGTGTTTGCATGTGTTGTTTTTACATGTGGATGATCCTCTTGATGGAGTCCATCGGATACCACCTGCGTTCTTACCGTAGGGCTCACCGGAAGCAAAGCCATCGAGAGAGGATAACCTAAGGCGTCAAGGGACAAGTTTCTTTGTGGTCCCGGGTTGGCGAGAAATTCCTTCTATCGCACAAGCAATAATCGCGGCAGATGAACTAGTCGTTTCCTCCTTCCCTAGGACTCGATGTTCGGACGCCGCGGGAAAGCAAGGATCGTCGGGGGAACTCGGCATTATGGCTTAGAACCCGGTTACCCTCATGGGGTTCCGGTGACGAAGCCGTCGGCTGTCTTCGTGGAAGTCTCCTGATTATGGGAACCTCCACGTATCGTAACGACCTATGTCGTCCCCACTTCGTAGAATCGGAGTGATGCGTAGGAGGTGGTGCTCCGACGCCGTAGCGCATATGGGCGCAGACCCTGTTCGTGCGCGTTATATGTCCCTCAGGACATGTGTATGGCGGTTGAGACGCTGACGGTCGCCACTCAGGTGCCTCACGGCGCAGCTCAGTTTTTATACCCGCAGATAATGTGACATGGGTTTTATGTAGGGCTACTGTTATCGCGACCTACGTTATACACGGCCGGTGCATGACGTTTAAAACGTCACATGGAGTGGATAATTTTTACACGGTGATTGGTGCAAAATGGGGGGCGCGCCAGTTTACGCCAATCGCGATATAAAAATGATCCACTCCATGTGATGTTTTAACAGTCATGTACTGGCTGAGTATAACGTAGGTCGCGCTATAATACAGGCTGAATCATCAAGCATTTTGATGCTCACTTAAACCAATCCGCGATTGTTGCCACGCTGCGTGGCCAATCGTTCTCCTCCTGCTCCTATGGGCAATTAAATGACGGCGTGAGTCAGCCCGGGTTGTATTATAGTCCTCCTTTACCCATGTGAGTGGAAAAATGGAAATTTGTAGGAACGATGAGCAAATTTCCAAGGACACTGAGAAAACCAGTTACTGCTATAAAAACTTTGGGCAAACCTTTAGGAACGCTAGGTAAAATTCTGGAAATATGGTCAAAAGATACATATTTCATTATAGCGTTATAAAACTTTGGCAAAATTATTTCAACTTAATTCGTATTGGAAGTAGGGGCGCGACCTGCGTTATACACGGCCGGTGCATGACGTTTAAAACGTCACATGTAGTGGATCATTTTTACAAGGTGATTGGTGCAAAACGGGGGGTGCGTCGCTTTACACCAATCACCGTGTAAAAATGATCCACTACATGTGACGTTTAAAACGTCATGCACCGGCCGTGTATAACGCAGGTCGCGGTAGGGTGGAGGGTTGAAAACTTAGTCACACATGAGTCAACAAATTTCTAAATCGGATAAAAGCGGGAGTGAGACAAAATTGCAGTACATACAAATTTTAAACTTTAAATAAAAGTTTGTAAAAATTTGATAAATATATTTTTTTTGTTGTTTATGTACATATTGAAACTAATAAATTTGTTTTAATATAACTGAACCACCCGGCTTCGCCCGAGTTAACCTTGGTCTTCCGGGTAACATAAGTAAAAATATAATATCCTAAAAACACGCCAATCACAACAACGCACTCGCGTCCATAAACCGTCAAAATGATATTAAGAAAAACTTTATCTATTTTGACGTAATCATACTAAGTCCCTCAGCTTTATAAATGATAATTAAAAAAAATTCTTTTAAAAATATCTTACGTAAAATATCTAATCAAAAATCAGCAATAGTTGTCTTATTCGTCTAACTTCCCATAATCGTGTTCATATATGATGTTTAACGCCTTTAGTGGGTGAATTTCTAAAATCGCTGACATAAGTGCATAACTATTTTTTTTAGTAGATTTGTTATCCTGAATTTCATGCTCCTACCTAACACTCCTGCTGAGATATGACGAAATGATTTAAAACGTTCGACCCTCCATTTAACCCCCTTAGTTGGTGAATTTCTAAAATCGCTGAAATACGTGTCTAACTATTTTTTTAGTAGACATGTTATGCTGAATTTCATGTTCCTACCTAACTTCTGCTAAGATATGACGAAAAAAATGACCTAAAACTTTCGACCCTACTTTAACCGTCTTCAAGGAGAGGGAGGGGGGGGGGGATTTTAAAAAATACTTTTATATTGCTTGCCCAGATAATAATAGCAATCTACTTTCCAGATTTCGTGATCCTGACTTTAGTCATTTCAGCTGGGCATTGATGAGTCAGTCAGGCGTTCTCTCTTTATATAATAGTATAGATATAGATATTAGATAACCAGGGCTTAATATGCGCTGGAGCCCACCGGAGCCCAGCTCCGGTACTTCTTTGTTTTTAGTAAATATTTAAATATTGGCCATAAATCAACGGATCTATAAACACTGCGCTCCGGAGCAATAACGCTTCCGAAAAACGAATCCTAAATTACCCTTTTATTTCCCTCCTATCTCCAATCATTTGCTTTCTTTTGTATCAAAACACTTATAAGTGACGTAATGTGCCGCTCACGTAAGAGATAGAGATGAAACAGGCTCGATTTTTATACCAGCCTTCGGGTTTGGGCAAGCTACAGCTCAATTTGTCTTAAATTCAATTTTTATTTATTTCAAATCATTTTAATGCTATTTTGATCAGAATAAAGAGTAAACAGAAATAGTCTTTTTCTATTCTGCATAGCTGCGAACTATTAATTTTTTGTATTAACACTATTTCCGATTCATACTCCTGAGCTTATTTAATCGCAGAATTCTCCAATTAATTAGCATTAAGATTGGGCAAAGGTAAGTAGTAATAACTAAAAAGTGGAATAGTGGATAGCTAAAATTTTTATTTTTCTAAATAAAAAAACAATGCTTTGAATTTTGAAAATAATGTATGAAATATAAATATGCAAATTGGAGTGACGGCAGAAAGAGAGAGGGGTACGCTACGGGTGTTAGTACTGCAGAATATTTGGGCTCCGGTACTTTTTTCCTTAGAAATTAAGCCCTGTAGATAACAATAAAATTTTAGGCTGTTTATGCTTTTTTTTACTTTAATTTTTACACATTATAATCAATCTTAACACAAGGTTTTGTATACATCTGATTATCTTTAAATGCTATGGGAAAGGCTTTAACTCAGAAATCACCCTCCGTTCAACCCCACACTTCTTCAGTACATATAGCTTTAACTCTGAGGAAAAATAGATGCTTGATATTTTTTGACTTTCTTAACTTTTTCTACGGCACATAATAACATTTAACTAACTTACATAGAGGAAGACCCTGCAACGTTTAGCCCTTTAAAAAAATTGAAATTTGATAAATTTTAAACTGGAATGAGATTGATAATATTAGCTTGATGCAGATTGTTGACTGTTAAAATTTTCGACAATTAAGTTTATTTACTAGAAAAGCAATTTTTGTATATGAAACCATGGTCACAATGAATTTTTTCAGTCAAATATACAGAATGTTTCGCTCCAACCAAACCCTAATTCTTGTTTTGTTAAAATGATGGATCTATTTTAGCGAAAATCTCGATAGACTTACCTTGTTTAGCGACAAATGTAACAATATTTACGTATCACGAGAATTGGTCAAAGTTATTATCACCCGCATCCAAACAGTGCTGAATTAGGTGCTCCATATTTCGGAATGTAGTTGACATTACATACTGTGTCATCGACTGAATTACTGTGCACATCCAGCACTTTTCTTGATATCGCACTCCGCATAAAGCAATGTAAATCTGTTGAACTTTTCGTTAAAATATCGTCATATTATTAACCTCTAAATAAATATTTGGGTTTGGCTTAAAGTCTATACCCTATATTTTTGACTAAAATGCATTGCGACCTAGTTTACTAACGATACAAAAATTGTTAATTGTAGTGTGCTCTACCACCTCTTACAGTTTGTCCCATCTTTTTTAAAGTGCTCTGTATATGCATTTTTTTTTTTTTTTTTAAAGAGAGAAAGTGTGGTTGCTTTTAATATTTATTTTCCATTTGTAATATTTAATAACAAAATGATGAATAAAAATTTTAAGAGTATGTTAGCATATAAAACATTGTTATTGACTCTTTTCAAATTTTCCCCTAGTGAAAATATTTTACAAAATCACATAACACTTTTTTAATAATCATAATTTCAATATTTTTAACCATATTTTATTTTAATACTCATTGAAGTCTTATTGTAATAATGTATAAGATACACAGATATAAATATCCGGCGATTATGTGAGGTACTTTTTAGCGCAGCGTTGTGACATTTTATTACTTTACAATATGATTTCTTTGTGCGCCATGCAATTTTTCACGTATGTCATACTGATTTTATTTATTTTCCCAATAAAAATTGCCTCACAGTCTCAGTGCTGTTAACATGTTATAATAATAAGCGAATAATACTAGAATAGTCACATATTAAGCATAATCACTAAAATTAGATCATTTATTTGTAGAGTTCCGATTTTCCTTGATACATAAATTCACTTAAATTTTCTTTAGTACCATGGTGTTCTTTAGTCTGCATCGAATGGAACTGAAAAAGAAAAAAAAAACCTGTGTAAACAGAACCTGTGTATAACAGAAAACTTTTACGTTCTTTCTTGCCGAAAGGAATATAGTACAAATCTATACCGGCTAAGACGAAAACTTGTCTAAAAACAACATATTTTTCCTGTCACTGTCCCTAACGATTCAGTTATTACGTAAATTTAATGTACATGGTTCAATAAAACCTGGGATAACGGAAACTGTTTATAACGAAATCCTGTCTTAAACGTTAAAAAAAAAATAATAATAAACTTTCTAGTGCAGGAATAACCATACAATTATAACTTCTCAATAGAAAACCTTTCCAAAACTGAATTTTGTTTCGGGCCGAAGCAATTCCACTTTCACATATTTTAACTGTGCAAGATTAATATGTTTATTTAAAATAGTAAAACCTACTAAGAGAAAATCTCAAATAACCATCAGAAAAATATTCCGTTTTGGAGAGGTATCAATCTTAGAAAGTATAATTTTGGGGTATTTTTTCGAAAGAGAGTATGATTTTTTTACGTTTAAATCAGAAATCCATTATAGACAGGTTCCGTTCTCGTAGAATTTAGTTATTTTATATGTCTTGATTTAGAAGTCGCTGTCCCGCCATTTTGTCAAAGTGGAACTGCCAACACTAGCTTTAAAATACAATTGTGAACAGTGTCCATTAATAACTGCTAAATTAGTCGCTCTCACAGGGAAAGGGGCAGAAGAGGTTCCGCAATTTGTTGTATATTACAGCCTTCTCTCTTATTTGGCTCAAAGTCCTCCACTGGTACGAAAGTGCATTCAAATATTAATCTAAAAAAGTAAGTCTTTATGACATAAGAAAAGTATGATACATCATAAGGCGGTCCTAAAATTCATTGGCAGATGTATTTATAATCGAATAGTGTTTTTCATTTTTCGATAAAAGCACGGGATTTTCGAAAAATGCAGTTAAAGTTGGCATTATGAACTGAATTTCCAGATGCAACAGTCTGAGAAAGGTCGTCATGAGACAACAATTGCTTACAACTTAAAATGCAATACATTTATCGAAAAATGAAAAACCCTATTCGATTTTCAATCATTATAATAGTTCAATTTCATGCTTTTGCGTTTAAAAATGAGTCGGTGAATGTGTCAGAAAGTTTCTTGTTGTTAAGTGCAGATTTTTATTTTCCGAGAACGGCCTTAAATGAAAAATACATTTTATTCAACAATTTAATTGATTTCTCATAGATTCGTTTGTATTGAAAAGAAAAAAAAAAGTCCTATTCAATCAACAGTCTTCCATATCCGAGGATGCGTTTGCTTTATTTATTTTAGTAATGCATTTTCAACAAACAAAAATAATAGCCAAGAAAAGAAATTTTTATTATATTAAAAATTGTTATTGTTTGAAAATATATTTCCCGAATACAATAAAAAAAAAATTATATAAATTAAAATTTAAAGCAATTAAATGAAAAATGTCTAAAACAGTGAGTAAACTTGTTTTAAATTATTCCAATAAACGAAATGAAAATCATTTCTGAATATTGATTGTCTGAAATCTTTTAGCACATTTTTATCATAATTACTTTAATATAAACTAACTTTTAAGTGTTTTGTTCATCTAAAAGTCGCATTTCAAAATAAAATGAAATTCTTCTGATAGTAAAAATTGTCGTGTCTAAAAATCTGTTTATTTGAAGGATTGTAAAACATGTCCCTTATTTCTCGTCGTCTATCAATCAAAATCCAACACCCCCTTAGATCTGAAACACCGCCCTTTCTAAGAAATTCACTATCACTTCCAACAGATGTTTCTCTTTACCTCCCTCCTACTCCTGGAAACAGAAACACTTCAACAACCAGACCAGCCAGAGCACGTTATCGCTCTACCATCCCCAAGACTTTATCGCTTTCTTAAAACTGTTTTATCGCCATACTTGGCGCGGTCAAGCATAGCTACACTCATCCCCATGAGGTTTTGAAAAATTAACATATATTTTTTTTATAAGAACATTTCTTCTCTGTTCAGGAAGATTTTCATAAACATTTTTTTTATCAAGAGTTGAATCCGAGTCATTATTAACTCAAGGACAAGGAGGGTCCTCCTCAATATTTCAAATAAAGTAAGAATTGAAAAGAAAACTTCAGTGAATGTAATTATAAAGAATAAATTATAACATGATTACAATTTCATTAGAAGTGTACGATACAATTTTATTTTTGCTCAATCCTATTTGCTCACTAATAATGCTTGTCTTGTTTTTTAAGTAAATATTAATAAGTAAAGGAGTAAAATATTCAAATTTTCGCCCTTTATTTATTTATTTTTTTTTGGGGGGGGGGGGGGGGGAGCGGTAGATCTTGTAAGTCTTTAGCTACACTTCTTTTAAATAAAAGTACATGAGTAGTAAATGCAAATATCTTTATTATCAGCAAATTACACATGCAACATAATACTTTTAAAGCTGGTTTAGCTTTTTTTTTTTTTTTTTTACCTTTCTCTTTACATTCATAAAATGTTTAGTGATGTGTATACCTATTACCTACTCATAAAAAACCCATGATAATAACTATTATTGATTTCTCCATTTACATGTGGAATATGAAGAAAACAAACAAGCAAGAATTTTTGAGTGAAGGGGAAAGAAAAAGGCCTATGCTATGATACATTGGCTCAGTAAAAAGGTGGTGGTAGTCTTAAAATTTTACAGTGTTGGAATTCCCTCTCCACAATCTCTTTGGAAATAGCAATGTTCAAAAGTTGAAAAAAATATACATGGGATGCTCACAATAAAAGGACTATAGTGGAAAACAGAAAATAAATATTTTAAACTGCAGGTACTAAAAAATTCAATTGATACTATAACAGGGATCCAGATTTTTCTCTCAGGGTCCTGTTTTTGTGAAATTGTGAGAAGTTTTTATATTTGTGAATTTGCACCTATTGCTACATTCATGCTTCTGTGTATATCCTTTACACAGGAGCTTTTTGACGTATAAAAAGAAACCAAGTAATATGTTCTTTGACAAGTTCAGTTCTTTTGCGACAGGTTAGAGTTTATTTTATTTTTAGGTTAAATTATTATTAATCTATGAGATTCAGTTTCATAAGCAGAAAAGTTTGTGAAAAGGTCTATTTTTAAGACAACAAATTTTATGAAGGATCATGTTTTGGGATGAAATATTTTATAAAATGTTCTGTTTTAAGATGAGGATTTTTATAAAGGATGCTGTTTTAAGACCTAAAAATTTTCTAAACAGATTCCTGCTGTATTATATTGTTACCTGCCTTACCCTTTCCACTAATTGGTATTATTGACTTTTATTAAAATTTTTTAATAAAAGAACAAGGGTAATAAGGTAAAATTTGGGGTCTAATTAGGATCCCTTTACAAAAATCAACTTACTGAAATAGGTCCCTTCACAAAATTCTTTCTTATTAAAACAGGTCCTTTCACAAAATTTTTTTAATAAACCACACACTTTCACATTTTTTTTATAAATATAACAGGGCCCGTCATAAAATTCCTCTTAATAAAATAAGCTACTTCACATTATTTACATTCCATAAAAACATAATCTTCATCAATTATTTTTATTTTGTTAGATTTTAAAATGTGTTATTTGCAAGTAAAACAAATTCACCAGAAAAGAAATCTTTTGCAAAAGAACTTATTAATAAAATCTTGGTTCTAATTTTAAAAATGGATTTCATCTTTCATTAATTTTTTTTATTTTTTTGCAAATATTAATAAATTCACAAAAATAACACTTAAACTTTTCAGAAAACGCCCCCACCCCCCGCAAAAAAAAAAAAAAAAACTTATCGACCACTGAAGAAATAAGATTATGTTATCTGTTTTTCCAGTTAATGTTTTCATGTGGTACACTGAACATAAAAGAAAAAAGAATAAAATTTGAGCATTTGCCAAATGGAAAACCCTTTGAAGAAAAACAAAAAAAAATTTAGCTTAGACAATCAGATAATAACGAAATAAGAATTTAAATGAGGAAGTTAATATAAAAGGCAGTTTTAAGAGTTCGAAATTAAAATTGTTTACTGATTCTTCTAAAGGTCAGTTCAGAGCTTTCCTGAGCAAGTCTTACTGAGATAGGTCCTTCCTTCCCATTCTTCTTGAATCATTTTGTGGTAATTGACAAAAGAAATGGGTGTTTTTCAACCTGTCAATGGCTCCCGTTCTTGACCTCTGACTTTTAGATATGCTAAGCTAAAAGAAAGTCATAAAAGAGGAAAGGGAGCACTTTACCACATGAGAGATGCTGCACACTTAGAACATAGTGTGTATGATCATTAATTCTTTCAGAGCAACTATCCGGGTGGGGGTCCCTAGTGCACGGCCACCTTTCAATAAAAAGAGCTCTGTGCACTAGAGATTTTCACCAGGCTATTGCTCTTAATATCTGAAGATTTCACAAATAGCTCAAGGGTTCAGCTAACCTGCAGACTTAAGCTTTGAACTTATTCTCTAAATCTTCAAACAGGAATCTCTCAGGTGAACTCAAACTTTCTTTTCTTTGAAACGTCTAAGCACTTCTTTTCATAGGATCAAAGATGAACTGGAACAAAAGCTCGCAAAATTGCCCTGTTGATAGGAAAAAAAGAAAATCAGTTTAAGTATATAATTTATAATAGTTATGTCAAAGCTTTATTATAGAATGGTACACAAACACTGCATCAGACAAACTTTAGTTTTTTAATTCAATTGTTTACCAGGGCATATGCTGTATATCTTCTGGATTTAGTTAAGGAACTTGTTACGAAACTCCGTATACCCTCTATTTCTGAAACAAAGCTATAGCATATACTTTGATTTTTTTTTTTTTTATGACTACACAACTGTTGCTCATACTCAAGGTTGTGAAAAACCAGTTTTTTTTTAAAAATAAAAAACCCAACCAGGGCAGCTACCTGCCCGGGGTGGGTACAACCCTTATGGTTGTAAAAAACCCAGTTTTTTTTTTTTTTAAACCCAGCCCGGATGGGTACCCGGCAGCTACTCACTACATCCCTGTTCATACTACACACTAGGTGCCATTTCAGTTTTCAGCTACATTACCTTAACGAAATTCGGGTATAAAAAGAGTAATAACCTGTCTATATGAAGGTCAATGATCTTAATATTAACAAACCAAATGTAGAAAGAAGAGCAGTGACAGTTTAAAACAGTAGGACGGCATATATTCAAACACTCATATTTCCCTCATACATAAAATTTGACAAGTCATAAAAGTAAAAACGATTGATGGGATATATGCAATAACATTTATCAGGGACAGAATCAGAGAGAGAGGCTACTCCCCCCCCCCCCTTCCCCCTCAAAAGCAGATTTAAAAAAAATTAATTTTAATAAAAGCATTGAGAGAAAAAAAAATGCTGTTTATGATTGTAATTGAACTCATTATTGCAATTTCATCCAGCTCATTTTCAAAATAAATGAATTAATTTAAGCATGTACCTAACTTTTTTTTTTGAGAGGTAGGGGGGGGGGGGGGAGGGAGGGTACAGCTTTTTAGTTACAATGACTTTCGCTTAAATAAAAGTAATTGAATACATATTTTACCACTTATTTCGGTTGCCTGAAGGCACGTACTCTTCATTGACCTCTCCACGCCTAACGAATGCGATTGATTAGAAAGTATATCCTACCACATCCACATGTAATACACGTAATTATATCTAAAATTCAACACAAAATAACACTGAGCTAAAACAGTTCAAATAACAGGATTTAACAAAAAAGATAATTAAACAGAAAACAATATACAAAACACTTACTTGGCATATTTTCTCTTTTTTCCTTCATTAACAACAGACACAACACGAGGAAAGGTTGAACGGAAAATGAAGCGCGAACATAGGGAGGGGAAGGCGGGGAATACACGCGCTTACTACGCATGCTCAACCAGCCGGTGCTTTATCCCTGTTGTCTACGCTGCCGTCTACCAGCCGGCAGCCTAGACACTCCCGAGAAAAACATAAACAGACGAGGACGGGAAAAACAAAACAAGTTTTTAAATTACCGCTGACTAATTAGTTGCCAGATTCATCAAAATTCTTTGACTCAAACTTTGTAAATATTTTTTTGAATGAAAAAAAATAAATAAACGATTGCACACATACATAATATGACTGAAAAGGCTGAATAAATTTACCATCAATGAATTTACAAAAAAATAAGTGAAAATGTGCACCATGCAGCTTGATCAGATAACTTCTAAAACCCTGACCGTGACTTAACATCACGTGACTGTTTGTGTACAAATAATAAAAATCGAAAATATTTTTTATCTTCGATTTTATTTTCGTTTCGATTGATATTGATACTGCTTTTAGTTAGTTTTGTGCACTGATAACTTGTATCTATATTTATAATCAAAATGATTTTTCTAAAGCGCATTTTTAGTTACACACGGTGTTTAAATTTCTTTTACGTAATTTTCTTTACTAGTCAAATTTTGGGATGTGAGAGTACGTGTAAACTAGTTGATTCATCACCTACACAAAAACAGCTATTAGCAAAACTGAAACCTCTTTATGGACATACGTGAGTTTTTAATAAAAAAATTACTGTCACATATGTTTCATGTAGCATAGCTCATTGTTCTCTCCGTTTTTTTTTTTTTTTTTTTTTTTTAAGAAATAATATATGTTATATGATGTGATATTCCAAACAAAACCAGAATTTTAAACAGTTTTATCGAATATAATGCATTACCAAATATGTGGTTAAAATTAAGGTAAATAAAGGATCATTTACAAGACAGAATAATAGCTGATAAATAGTTCACATTAAATATATTTCTAATTCTTTATTGTATCGTATCCACTTTTAAAAATACTTATCCGAAATACTTATCTAGCATTCAAAAATAGAACTTAAAATAACTAAAATGTGCTGGCATCTGACCATCCTTTTTTGCCATAAATTATTTTCTTAGCTTTATTAGCAGCCAAATCAGTGATGAAGCTCCTGCAAAATTTTATTTCTTAAAAGCAAAGTCAATTTATATAAGTAATTCAGAAAGTCTATTGTTTGAATCTTTAAAAAGCCAACCAAATTAAAAAGAATGAGGTTTATGGCTTATAACATATGGGTGCAGATTCCCAAAATCTGGAAGAAGCCATTGGCTCCTAAACCCAAAAAATCCACTGGCCACATTGAGAAACATGAAAACAATATTTTTTCTCCATTAAATTTCAACAATGGGATTTTATAGAATCTTCCCACTAAAATATTGTATAGAGTTTGTAGAAAACATGTTTGTAATGTAAGGCCTGGACATTTTATTGATAAACGATTCTCTGAAGTTGTTGTTCTATAGATAAATCCCCCCTCCTCTCACAAAATAAGTGTTTTTCATAGCTACAAATTAATGTTCAACATGGGGATTTGCATAAAAAAATAATTCTATAAAATTAAAATTAAAATATATATGAAAAAAATATGGAGCTGATTTATTTTCTTTTAGGTTTTAGATTTTAATAAAATAAATTTAACGAAATTCATGCTTTTTTTCTGACAAAATTCGGTATTTTTTCTGCGACTGATTAGTGAAATTCACAATTATTTTTCTGCAATCGATTGATTTATCGCGACCGTCTGATGCAATTTACGCTTTTTTCTGCACGACCAACTGACAAAATTCGTGTTTTTATTTTTCGAGACCGATTGAGGAAATTCACGGTTTTATTTTTCAACCGATTGACGAAATTCTCGTTTTTATTTCGTGAGCGATTAATGAAATTTGTGGTTTTATTTGCCGATTGATCGACAAAATTTGCAAATTTTTTCCATGATCCTTTTTACAAAGTTTGCGACCGATTCATGAAATTCCTGATTTTTCATGACCGACTGACTAATTGATTTTGCAGAAATCTAAAAGAACAAATAAATGATAATTCAAGGAGTTCTGCAAATTCGTGGAAGAATCGCATGCTGATATCTATGTCTACCTCTGAGCAAAAATCTGAAAAATCCCAGAGATACAAATTTAATGAGGACCCAAAATTATTCTGTTATCGTTACGAATTTTTCTGCATCGCGGGCTAATTGAGGCATGCCGCTGAGCTGCACAGTTCATTCACTGAACAATTTTCATTTTTCTTTTCTGATTCTGCAGACATCGCGATTTTTCTTTCTTTCTTTCTTTTTTAAGAAGAAAATGAGAAATTTGCGGATCACCGAAAATGTTGCATCCATGTTCAATTAAATTTTTTAGTTATGTACAATAGAAAAAAGGTGCCAAATATCGCAGAATTATGGAGGACAATACGCAGATTTGATATAAAAAAGCAGAAATCTGCTGTTCGTCAGAAAAAGAGCATCTGTGCAAAGCACATGGCAACTTAGACATCGAAAGTTAGTGGCCACAGCAAAAAATTTAGTCGCCACCTGACCACCGTGGATCTGCACCTATATTATAATACCAATTATGTACTACATATATATATATAATATATATAGTATGTATATGTATAGTATATATATTTTTTTTCTGTTACAAAAATGATTAATTTTCCATAATCAGGTTCACATCATATATATGAGCAGTGGTTGGACGTAGCATAGTACAAGTAGTGAAACTATAGTAGTCATTACTTTTTCTAATAGTTTGTAGTGTAGTGTGCTACAGTTTGATGTAGCATGTTGTGTTGCAAACAGGCCATTTTTTAAAGATTAAATTTAAGGTATATACTAGATGAAACCCGTCAAAACTTGACGGAAAAAAAATTACTATAACAATATCAGTAAATAAGCTTCTTTATAACAAAAGATGTATGAAACAGTCTTTCAAATATTTTATTTTAAAAGTTTTCCCCCCAGTGAAATACAGTACTATTTCCGATGCAAACTCCAAACAAACAATCTATAAACAATTGTGTAAAGCAAATCAGTTTGACATTATACTGCCATATTCCCCACGGCAAGAAAGAAAATTTCATGTGTCTATGATGTATCATACAAATAGTATATCCCTACTTTCATCTCATATTCAGTAAATAAAAGAACATAGTAAATAAAGCACACATCCCCCCTCCCTCTGTGATAATTTAACCGAATGAGCTCCTATGCACATGTGTATTGCATCTGCCCAAAGACACCGTTGAAATTCGACGTTAAAAAAAGTTTTAAAATGTTTAAATTAAAAGTTTTAAAATGTCCTCTTTAATCATTGTTCGTTTTAAATCCATACCTTCTAAAACACATCCATTTTTTTAAGCTAATTAATTTTTATGTAAAAATGAAGAATTTTTTTTACAATAATAAATAAATCTGCAGATGACAGAGATTTTTAATGTTTTCAAGTGTAATTTATTTGTATGGTTTCTTCGGTTCCTTTACATAATCAGGATGATTATTCCTTTTCCATAACAGTCGGGGATCTTTTTTTTCCCTCTTATGCAGTTAAATATCCAATGGATCTTTAAAAAAATAATAAAATACAGTTCCTAGCATGTTCTGATGAAATATATACATCAACGAATTCAACATATCAATTTTATGTTAATCATAAGCTGAATATATATATATATATTTGACAGATTTTAGTTTAGCGCCAAAATGGTCTATCTTATGGATAATCTGATCTTATGATTTATCAGGTTTTTAATTAATATTTTTTTCACTTTTCATGATGGTTAGGGAAATCTATTTTCAATTGTGACAACTTTCCCAGGAGCTAACATTATTAAATCAAACTGATGGTCATTGTTCAGATAGAATTGAAAAATATTTCATGCTTGAAAATTATTTATAAAGTCGTTAAATTAAGCGGCAGTTTTCCAATAAATTTCAATGGAAAGCTAATTTTTTTTTCTAATTGATGATGTAAAAATTAAAATTCTAAAATGTAGTAAAAAATTGAGATTTGTAATATTTAGAAGTGATGTAAGCGCGACGAAATCTAAAGCGATAGCGCCGTTTGTTGTCACAACCGTTATACATTTCTAAAAATTTCCACTGTGTTTTGGCTTGCGTCCAAAAGTAGACTACCATTTTTTGACATCGAAAGAGAAGTGAAATAGGACTTTGCCGCTAATAAGGAACTGTTAAATGAACTTATAATAAACCTACCAAAATAATTCCTATAGAATGTTAGCCTTACATTGTTTATTCTAGATAAAAATACTATCATTATTATTATTATTATTTTTTAACCATTGGGAAAGTGGTTGTTGCTTTCGGTCGAGAATGCAGGTTCGCATTTTACTACTTTAACCGTTTTTAGCGAAATTCTGTAATTTAGAAGAATTTATCTTTGAATAGGCAATAGAAATGCATAAAAGCGTTACAAAAATATTAAAGTTACAAAAAGAATAGATGCAAATTATCAGATATGAAAAATAAAGTAGAAATTTGGTACTTTCGTGTTTTTGTTTCTGTTTTCATTAATATAGTGTAAATTTGGTACTTTTGTGTTATAGCAGCACCCAAGGATGAATCGCCAAGCGACCAAGATTTACCGCCAAATTATAAAGCATGTATAACATTATACTAATATATGATATATATATATATATAACATTTCATGAAGTATGTGACCAAGTTATAGTCATATAGGATGCATATATGATGTATATATATGACATGTGTATATGATGTATAATCGACATATAAGACGTAAATTATCTGTGTATAATGATGTATATGGCACATATAGGAGTTATATATGCGTATATAGAATGCATATATATAAGCTTTGCGATGATCTTGGCGAAATCACAACTACAACCTACATAATCATAAATGTGGGGGCCGCTATAAAGCAAAAGTACGGTATTTTTTTTATTTACTTATTTTTTTTTAACCATAACATTATTTTTAATAATTTTAATTTTCCTGAAATCCTTTACTTTTGTGAATGTTTTTCTTAAAAAATCAAATCTTCTAACCTATAATTTAAAAAAAAGGTAATCGGTAGCATGTAATTAAGGAATGCAATCTCGATGAAGCAACCTATAAAGGCTCCAGTTCTTATCTTTAAAATTAAAAATTGAAAAATCAATTAAAATTATGCCATGTTGACACAATCATATACATTTTTCTTTTTAGCTTTATCAATGTTACAATGCATTTCAATCAAAGCATAACGTCATTTTTACCGGCGCAAACTTTTCACACTTACTTTGTATATATTACTTTTACGCGTAAATACCATTTATACAAATAAAAATATATTTGTATTTAATTGTAATGAAAAATGGCATCAACAAAGTTGTAATGTATAATAATAAAATAAACCCAATGAACAATATTCCCGTGACGTCACAATAAATATATGAATTTTTATTCGCTTATAAAACACGCGGATAAATATTTTTACCGAAATTTAACTTGCAAATTAAAAAATTCGGTCTAAAAGCCATGTGCTTTTAATATTATTTATCTTTTATCCTCTCAACCATAGAGTTCAGAGAATAAACTATGTACCTCGCAACAGTGGGCGTTAATCCGATTGCCGACTTTATGACGTCATAAGCAGATGAAAAAGTTTAATTGAAAATTATGGCTAATTAATTAAATTTTTGAACAAACGAATGCACGATAACAAATCTGTGTCCGAATATCTTTCATTTAAAAAAAGAATGATGTAATTTGATGCAGTAGTTTGTTCTGACGGATTGTCGAAAGAAATCGCTTAGCGTTTTAAATATATAGATATTAAGACATACATATTTTTATGATTTGCTGAATCACTTAGTTGTTTACTTTTTAATGCATTATATTATTGAAGGTTGTTAGTTCTCTTATTCGTTTAAATATACCCTACTTATATAAAAATAGCGTGTGTTCTCTGTGGTGTTTCGCATAAACGTTGTAAAATTCAGGTTATTAGATTTTATCCAACTTTGCTGTCATAACAGCTGATAAAGCAGCCATTTTCAGCGATTTTTTTGTTACCTGTAAAATGTTTGTTTTTGGTATAGCCCAAACTAAGAAAAAATTGAGTATTTTTCCATTATACGGACACCATTGTCGCCAAGCATATATTTACATGTATGGCATGGTGTCGGTATAACGGAAAAGAACCAAAATTTGCGATCGATCATTTAATTGAATTTCGTTAAACATTAAATTTTCTGGTACTTTTCTATTATCCGATCGACCACTTTTCATAACAAAAAATTATCGCCAAACTGTAAAATTAAAGCACCAAAAATACAGTCTGATTTACTTGATGTCAGAAGCATTATACGTGTTTGTTACGTCATCAAGTGGTTTTTAATTCGATATTTGCGTCTATTTTTCATTATGTTTTACTGATTTATTAGTTATTTCATTAATTAAAATAACAATTGTGTCCTTAAATTCATGTATTTTATTTATTTATTTATTTTGATATTCCAATGGCAACGTTCTCTCGTTTATTTGGCGTTACAGTTTGGCGATAGTTTTTTGTTATGAAAAGTGGTCGACGGGATAATAGAGAAGTACCAATTTTTTTATTTTTAATCTGAGAAAGAAACAATAATCATGGATTTAATTAATTTTGCAATATGCGGTGCAACCAAAATAATTTTGATTAAATCAGTACAGATATCGCAGACGCACCTGGGTTATTTTTTGGCACCTAAATGACGATTTTTGCTTTGTATGGCAACCTGGTGTTTTATAATAAATTTGAATATGTGTGTAAATAAATAAAATAAAATAGGTACTTTTATGTTAGCTGGGCGTCAAGGATAACTCTCCAAATCTTGTTTCAATTGGAATCATTTAAATTGCAACATTTTACGTGAGATTTGTTATTCATCTTGATATGTTTACATTTAGATATTTTATTATGATTATATTCTAGCTAATTAAGTTTTTTTTTTAAGATTTTATACTACAATGTTAAAATATTACCTAGTTGATATTAGTTAATGTCAAAAGATTGGCGAACCACAGGGTTCAGGAAAAAACTCTATGCCCTCAAAAGTGGGAGTTGTCAACTTTATGACGTCATAAGCAGAAGTAAATGTTTAATTGAAAATTACAGCTAATTAATTAAATTTTTGAACAAACGAATGCACGATAACAAATCTGTGTTCTAATATCTTTCATTTAAAAAAAGAATGGTGTAATTTGATGCAGTAGTTTGTTCTAACGGATTGTCGAAAGAAATCGCTTAGCGTTTTAAATATATAGATACCAGAATGGTCATAAAATTTATTTACATTTAAAATAATTATTTTAACGATTGATAATATCTATGTTTTGAATTGATCAGTACCATCACCATCATGTTTGTATTTATCAAGAGAAGAGAAAACAATATTATATAGAATTATAGATTAAGGATATTTTGAATCATAGAGAAAATTTTAAGAATTTAAAAGATGAATTCTATTTTTCAATTAATTGGGTATCCAAGTAGGAGGATAATATGTAGAACGAATAAATAATTTAAAATATGCAAACATTGTAAGTCTGTGGTCGCCGTTTCACTTATCGTGCATTCGTACACTCACATTTTTTATATTATTTATTTGGTACTACAAAATTGCACATTCTTAAGACAGCTATGTCAAGGCTCTTATAACAAAGAAATCTATTTATTTGAATTTGAAATCTTTAAGTGGTCACCATTTTGAAAGACGATGGTAGATCAAGCTGATCACTGAAGCATGTTGAAATCTTTGTAAGCATGCTGAGTTACATACAAATCTATAAATAAAAATGTAAATATTCATTTGTTCAAAATCTTAAATCTCCAAAAGTTCTTCATCAATTGTTTTGAAATTTTGACAGAAAAGTGCATTTGAATATGTGCATGTTTTTATACATCTACTATTCCCCCCTTTCCACCAATTTGCACCCCAGAGGGGGGCTATTTTTTTCCGACACCCATCATGTGATGTATCATTAGAAAGACCTTTGACCACTCTTTCATATTATGCACCTCCGATCCCCCACACCCCACTTTGCACTCTGGAGGGACACTTTCTGAAATGTTTCGTTAGTATTTTTTATTATTTTTTTCTTTGTTTTTTAGTTTATGTTTTTTCCTTTTATATTTTGCAATTTCATATGGGACTTTCTTCTTTTTCAGTGCGATCGATCTGCTTTAGTTCATTCAAATAATGCCTCACAGAAGATGAAACTTTGCTTGTCGTACTTGCGGAGTGGAAATAGCGTGACAAGTAATTGCAAATCAAGATCAGGCATTAGTGAATGAGTGATACACACAAAGAATGGTTCAAATACATGCCGAGGAAGCAGCAAGTCAATGTGCAGTCAGACTTGAGGATGCATGGTTGCGAGCACGGCAAGCGCACTCTGCAGCTTCATATCTGCTTCGTTCTCAACAGAATGAACAACTAAAAAACAAAGAACGAATTGGCCTGGTATTTGGATGAACTAAAGCAGATCGATTGCACTGAAAAAGAAGAAAGAAAGTTATAACAAACATATATAAAATTGCAAAACATTAAAAAAGGAAAAATACAAACTAAAAAAAAAACAAAGTAAAAGCAAAAAAAAAAAAAAAAAAATTCTAACGAAATATTTCAGAAAAGTGTCCTGGGGGGAAAAGTGGCGGGAGGGGGATGAGATGTGCAAAATATGAAAGAGTCGTTAAAGGGCTTTCTAGTGATATATCACATGATGGGTGTTGGAAAAAAATTAAAATCTGCCCCCGGGGCTAATTGGGGAGAAAGGGGAAGCAGGGTTCATAATATGAAAGAGTGGTATTAGGGCTTTCTTGTAATATATCCCATGTGTGTCGGAAAAAGTTAAAAAGTGCCTTCGGAGGAGCAAATTGGAGGAAGGAGGGAGGAGTAGTAGGTATAAGTAAACACACATTTTAAGTATAAAGTATTATGAAATTAAACATATTAGAAATGTGCACTTTCTCGTTTCTTTCTTTTCCATTTAACCTGACTGAGTCACAGCAGCGTATGGCCGGGTACAGCTAGTTTGTTTATAAATATAAGGGTTATTGCTTGGCAAAAAAATTTGTACAAATAAATTATATAATAAAGGGTCATTCCATGTCAAATCAACACACCTATTTTACCTCACCATCTCAGATTTTAATGAACTGTGGCACATAGTTAGTATTTATATAGACTAAGAAAAATACGAAATATTTTTGAAAAATATCTGTTTGTTTTGAAAATATGGCTATTTAAACTTCTCAAAAATTGTCAAAAAGTGGTAGTCCGCTAGATATTCAAATTGTCATAAAATCTTTCCTAATTAAGATAGAAAGGTGAAATAAGTGTCATAATGCAGCATTTTTAATAGACTTTAATATGATATGCAACATGATAGAGGTTGTAAAAAAAAATTATTTCAAAATTTAAATTTAAATTTTAAAATTTAAATTGTGAAAAAAAACGTTTTTTAAAAAACTTCAAAAAATTATAGAAGATAGGTTGCATTATTATAAAATAGTATCCAAAGTTTGAAAATGGGACAACAATGGGTTCATAGGGAAAATAATTTTTTAAAAAAGGCATTTTTCATCAATTTCAAGTATGATACAATAATCCATAAAAATTTGACTATAATACAATATTCATCAGGATAAATTTTGTTAAAAAATAAAAATTTAAATAAAATTTAAATTAAAAAAAAATTTGTTTTTATTTTTTTCAAAAAATTATAGAAGTAAAATAAGAGAATGGTAGAACAGGAAGAATGTAAAATGGGACAACAATGAGTTCATAGGAAAAAAAAAATTAAGAAAGGAATTTTTCATCAATTTCAAATATGATACAAATACAATAATCCATAAAAAGTTGACTTTAATATGATATGCAACAGAATATAGTTTGTTGAGAAAAAAAATTAACTTTCAAATTTTAATTGTGAATTTGTTTTTTCTCCTCAACAATTATATAAAATACATTCAATTAATGTAAAATAGTATACACAGTTTGAAAATGGGACAACGATGGGTTCATTGGGAAAATAATTTTAAAAAGGCATTTTTTATGAATTTCAAATATGGCACAATACAATATGATATAATATGATGCACTACAATAGTTCATAAACTTTGTACAAAATTGCCAAATTCTTTATGAAGTAACATAAGACCTTACCAATTCATATCCTTTAACACCTCTTGCTATTGAATTTAATTGGATAATGACTTGTTAGTTTTCAAAATGTCATTTTGTGATAAAACATATATTCTTCCAGTTGGTGTCAGAGGATCAACTGAACACAAAACATCCATTATAGGTATCCATAGCACATCTGGCTTGCTAGGATAAGAAAATGATGGAGACGGCCCATGTGGGTGCAAAAATGTCACCTTAAGTTCATCATGTTCTTTATCTTTATCCATGATGTAAGCAAGCCACCAATGCTTGTCATATACAGCAGTAATATACCCATTGCAGTCTTCTAACCCAAGTTTATCTTCAGACTTTGAAACAATCACTTTTGATGATATTGCAGATTCAGAAAATGTTTTAACAAATATATTTGATGTACTGAATTTATCAGGGATAAAGGCATGATATTGTTGAGTTCCTTTAATAGTAACTGCCTGATTGAACCTATCTTTTAAAAATATTTCTGAATCAATGTGATCTTCCTGTGTTGAAAATGCAAAGCTTATTTTTGAAGAAAACTTGGATGCTGCCCATTCATATAACTGAAGAGGTGTTAAAATCTGGTTTTCATAAGGCCGCTGTAAGCTGGCTCTTGCTGCCTCTCTCTTAATTGTGCCCCCAAGTCCATCACAAGGCCCTTTCCCATGAGCTGTGGCTGAAAAGTGCCATTCAGCTTCAATTTTGAAATCTTCTTTGTGAAAACACAGATTGGAGAAATTTTTTTTATTTTTATATTGGGCAGCACATCCATCTGAAAAATAAAAAATCTTTCTAGGGGATTCTTGAAATTTATTTTCCAGAAATTTAATTAGTTTTTTTTGGAAGGTGTAGACAGCAACAGTGTTATGCTCCAAACAGTCTGAAATTACAACATAGTTTAAGTGCTCAACCTTATTTTCTCTTTTGTAATACACTATAAAAGGATGAATTGTGGCATGTTCATTAGCCCAATGGTAACTTTGAGCTTCATCTTGAATAACCATGCTGTAATTTTCAGAAAAATCGAGCATTACTGCGATTTCAGATTTTTTCAAATTTACTTTTACCTGATTCATAAAAGATGATTGCAGTCTTGCAATGAAATCATGTCTGACTAAGATTGGCAGCTTGTTACAAAATAAGTCAATAAATTCTTCTGATGGTTTCTGCAGAGTTTCTAAATTGCAGCGATCTACAGAAATCCACTGTCTGAATGTGACTTTTTCAATTAAGTTCTCCTCAAATGATTTTTGTAAAATATTACGTATTTCACAATCACCAGGACAGGATGGGCATTCAGACATATTGCAGTCTATTGATGGTGGATTGCACAATATTTTTGATATGCAATGCCTGTAAGTTGTCAATTCACCATTAGTAATTACACCCAATTTTGCATTTTCAAGCATTAACTTGACATTTTGATGTGTCGTGCAAACACAAACTGTGTGTGTACCTTTTGACCCAGCCAAAATGCAATGCTTGGGACGGAGTTCTGCAAACTTAGAAAAACTAATTTTTAAGTCTGGAAACTTTTCTTTGAACAGTACATGAGCCTCTTTTAGATTGCATAAAATCAGCCTTTTAGAAACTTTTACTTTGTTTCCACTTTGGTCAGTGATACTTATAAAATCTTTAATTCCAGGCATTGCTCTGCTCAGCTCATCACTTTCATAAAATAAAATGACTGTGTCAACTATTTCAGCAGAGAGATTTTTACCTGGCTTAGGATTTGGGCCTTCTAATATTCCTTTTTCTTTCAACAGCTTTTTTGATTGACATACTATATAGTTAGATGCGTTAAACTCACGCATGATTTTTCTTATACTCCAACTTTCTGGTAGGCAAGTCAATATCATTAGTTTTTTGGTCCTACTTGTTGTATTTGAAAAATTTTCTATCAGATTTTGCAAAACTGTTCTGTCCAAGTCTTCACCATTATCACTTCCTGAAGAATCTTTTGTCGATACAAACAAATTTCTTTTTAGTGCTGAGTCTATTGTTTTAACTTTTTTAGTTGCATACTGTTTTGATTTAATTTTTTTTCTATCGATAGGGGACTCTCCTAATTCAAGTAGTGAAGAATTTAATGTTTCAATCACATGTGATTCAGCAGAAAAGCTAGGATCTTCCGAATCTGAAATTTCCTCTTGAGGAGTAGAAGTACTCTGATCTTTTAATTTTGCTAATTCTTTTCGGCAGTAATCACAAACTTTTGCATATTTGGGCAATTCAGGATACAAATCACATATCCAGTTAGTAACATTTCTTAACCTTTTCTTATCCCTTATGGTGTGGTTACTTTTTTTAAATGGATTGAAACAAGTAACATTTGAAAACTGACATTCTGCCATTTCTCATGTCAATTGGGAATTTAATGAAATAAAAAATTGCAGTTCAAAATTCACTTTTTCAAGGAATGCACATAACAAAACATAATTTAAAAATTAAAACTAAGAACACAATTTTTAAGGAGTTCCTATTTAAAATATTTTGAAGAACTTTAGTCAGTCTTGTTAAAACTCATTTACATTAAAAAAAAAAAACCACTATCTTGAATGAAAAGGAATATTCATATATTCTAAAACCAAAACTGATCAGTGAACAATCTCTTCATTCTACATCCAAACAGTACTGATTCCAAGCACATACTGATTGCTCAGTGCTGTTGACAGTTGATACCAATGGCTGATCTTTGACCTGTCTTATCTCAAGCAGTCAAAAAGTTTTAGATAACAACCCCTTGACAGATTGAGACAGGCCAGACCTCAGAGACAGAGAGTGGTTACCAAAAAATCCCTCCTAATTAAGATAGGAAGGTGAAAAAAGTATTTTACAGCATTTTGTATGAATCACATGAAAACTAAAATTATACAATAGGATTGATTATCTAACAGCTGAAAATTTTTACTTGACATTTATTTCTGCTTTCCTATAATCTTGATTTATAGCAGGTTAAATATTAATTTTAACTTTTTTATTGTTTATTGATTTTTTTTTTTTTTTTGCTTGTATTATACAACCCCAATTTAATAGAAACTACTCTTTTAAAGTATTATTTTTAGCATGAACCTATTGCTGTCCCATTTTCAAACTGTGTTATACTATTTTACATTAATAGAATGTGTTTTCTATAATTGTTTGGGGAAAGAAATGAAAAAAAAAAAAATCACAATTAAAATTTGAAAGTTAATTTTTTTTCTTAACAAGCTATATTCTGTTGCATATTAAACTGAACTTTTTATGGATTATTGTATTTGTATCATATTTGAAATTGATGAAAAATTCCTTTCTTTTTTTTTTTTTTTTATGAGCCCACTGTTGTCACATTTTACATTCTTCCTGTTCTACTATTCTCTTATTTTACTTTGACAATTTTTTGAAAAAATTGAAAAGCAAATATTTTTTTGCAATTTAAATTAAAAAAAAATTAAATTAAAATTTTGAATTTTTATTCTTTTTAATAAAATTTATCCTGTTGCATATTGTATTAAAATCAAATTTTTATGGATTATTGTATCATACTTGAAATTGATGAAAAATGCCTTTTTTAAAAAATTATTTTCCCTATGAACCCATTGTTGTCCCATTTTCAAACTTTGGATACTATTTTACAATAATACACCCTATCTTCTATAATTTTTTGAAGTTTTTTAAAAAAACGTTTTTTTCACAATTTAAATTTTAAAATTTAAATTTAAATTTTGAAATAATTTTTTTTAACAACCTCTATCATGTTGCATATCATATTAAAGTCTATTAAAAATGCTGCATTATGACACTTATTTCACCTTTCTATCTTAATTAGGAAAGATTTTATGACAATTTGAAAATCTAGCGGACTAGCACTTTTTGACAATTTTTGAGAAGTTTAAATAGCCATATTTTCAAAACAAACAGATATTTTTCAAAAATATTTCGTATTTTTCTTAGTCTATATAAATACTAACTATGTGCCACAGTTCATTAAAATCTGAGATGGTGAGGTAAAATTTCTTCAAAAACTGTGTTGATTTGACATGGAATTATAGTTATTGAGGTTTTGGGGTCATGATCAGAGAAAATGTATTCAAATATTCCGGAATAGCTTTGTTTCAGATGGCTGCAATAGATAGTTTCTTACCTTTTATAAGGAGTCTACATTCAATTTACTGCCAAACCACGCTCATAAAAATATGCCAATATTTGTGGCCTGATTACAGATTTTTCCTCAAAATATTTTTGCTACTTTTCTTAAATTTGCTCACAAAACTTAAGATTAATTTATTTAAATTTTATAAATTTTGGTAATCATTTTCATTTTCTCATTTGTTTATATTTAGATTTGAAGCTAAGGATCTTCTTAATCCAGCAAACTACAGTTATAAAATTAATATCTGTGATAAAGTTGATGGACAAAAAGATGGTGTAGGAGCTGTACAGTTTGCAAATGATAATATTTATATTTTAGGAAGATATGATAAAGTTGAAATAATAGGAGGAAGTAAGTAAAAAAAAACTCATTATTGAAATTATAAACTTTTGTTTACAACTGGATTCAAGAGGGTGATTCATGAATCAAATGATCTCCTTTTGAACCAAAAATAGTTTCTATTGGTTTGGAAATATGCTTCAATATTAAAAAAATTCCTTTTTAATACCTACTGAAGAAAGAATGACTACAAAATTTCTACTTTTTGTTACTGTCCCCCTCACCACAAAAAGTTTGAAATTTTTAAAGTTCCCTTCTTTAGGGTTTCGTTCATCTCACGAAACCCTATTCGTCTCGCATCTCTGTCTGTCCGTTAGGGTGTATCGAAAAAATCGAAATTTCTTAGATCTTTTTGCGGTAGTGCAGAAAAGTTGCGAACTCCCTTTGTTAAAAAGTGTGTGGAATCTTAATACTGCAGGTTGATGTCTTCTGTCGCCTCAGTGGGCCAAAAGTTTTGAAAATTGGACTAAAAATGATTAAAATACAAAAATAATAAATAACCATATATTTCATTGATCGGTTTGGGGTAGTGCTTACAAGTTACTATTTTGTAACAACAACAACCATAGAAAATTGTTGAAATATAGGTTAATATCGTCTGTCACCTCATCGGCATCAAATTTTGGAAATTTTGACGCATTTTCGTAGTTTTCTGCATAACTGTTTACTGCTTGCACAATCGAGTCAAACTGGGTTTGGTGGTCTGCCAAAATAGTGGAACAATTTCACGCCGAGAAACAAATCGGAGCGACCAGTAAATTACGTAACCACTCTTTTTCATCTGGCTAAGTGCAGTAGGCCTGCGCCACAAGCATCTGAGAGTCACAACCAGTTTTCACTCGTTTTAAACAGTATCTTTTCAATTAGTGTGTGGTCTTTACACTTGCTTGCACTGTAGTCATTTTTGAAGGAATTTATCTTGTTTTGTGCATTTTATCGCCATTTTCTAATAAGAGATATTGGTAAATATTAGAAATGCCAAAATCATCACAGTCAAAGTTTTCAAGTCGACAAACGTTGCAATGCCCTATTTTGGAATACTGAAGAATTTTTTACTAATGCTGCCAACACATGAAGACATCATAAGATGTTGCAACGCTCACGAGAGATGGCGTATTGGTTGAGAAACTAGTGGAAACAAAGAACCATGCTTTTCAGTTATTGCAGGAACTGTTGCTTTGAAGATTGAAAATTTATATGTCGATGCATCCATTCCTTCAGTTTCACATAAACGTGTTTGTGATATGATACACGCATATCAAGGAAAATATTGATCAATCATGAAAAATATAAAATGTGCAGGAAAAAGCAAGACTACTTTGGAAAATGTTGAGAACTTTAAAATGGAAGCAAAAAGTCTTTTTGACATATCGGCCTGTAAATGCATGATTTTTAAGGAGTGTATCTGTCCTAAAGAAAGCAAAGTTCCTGCAAAAGAGCAGGCATTTTTCATTGACCAAAGAATGGAAGGAAAAATGTTTATTGGAAGTGTTGATGTTCCAGAAACAAAATGGCTCCAGAAACGTCAAATGCAAAAGGAACAGGATAGTATTCGATCTGCAAAACAGGCGTCTTCTGCTTCAAGCTATTCAGTGGTGAATGAAAGGGAAAATGGAATAGAAGATTGAGGTGGAGACTGAGGAAGACAAGGTGGGCACCAAACACGCGTCTTACACAGTGTCTCTTCAGCAGCCCACAAGGACTGTTCAAAGGCGTTAAAGCTGGATAACACAGTTCTTGTTAGTGAACGGTACGGTGTTTCCAACAGAGCCACGACTGCTATTGCATCGAGTGTTATGCAAGATTAGGGTTTAATATCGGAATGAAATACCAGCTTCGTAGCAGACAAAAATAAAATAAAAAGGGAAAAATCGAGAATTTACAAAAAATTGGTCTGAAAATCCAAGAAACTCGTTCCACTCTATTTGGCCTTTATTTTGATGGATGACATGATAAAACTTTTACATCAGAAACACTCTCTGACAAGCAATTCAAAGAACAGTTGTAGAAGCGCATTATTGTATTGTATCGGAGTCTAGTTCATGGGACATGTTACACCTGAAAGCGGATCTAGTCTTGATATATCTAATGGCATTTACAAATACGTAACAAGTGCTTTATTGGATGATTTTAGCAACCTTATTTTTATCAAGTGTGACGGCACTGTAGTGAACACAGGAGTGTCTAATGGTGTAATTCGCAGGCTTGAATTGAAACTTCAGAAGCCAGTCCAATGTATTATCTGTTTACTTCATTTCAATGAGTTGCCATTACGACACCTATTTGAGTCCATAGACGGCAAGTCATCTGGCCCCACATCTTACATGGGAGACATTGCACGAAACCTCAAAGGATACGAAAAGCTTTCAATTGTTGCTTTTAATAGTATTGAATGCAAGTTGCCAGACATTGATCCTACCACCCTCAGTTCAGATCAGAAATATTTATTAGACATTTGTACCACCATTAGTTCTGGCGTTTGTTGTTCAGATCTAGCTATCTGGGAACTGGGAAAGTTGAATTTGTCCCGCTGGCTAACAACTTCCTATCAAATATTGAGGTTATATATATCTATATCAGACCCATCAAATGAGTTTCTAACTTTGGTTGTACTCATTCTAACAGTCCATGCACCCTTATGGTTCTGAATTAAGATTCATCATTCCATAAAGGATGGTGTAGGGTTAGATAATACCTCCCCCACAATATCTTGAGCCACACTGCTTACCATTCAATTAAAATAACTATGTGCATGATGGAGGCTAAAATAATTGAAACATTTTCTGAAGGAAACAAAAAAGGTTTATTAAAACTGTAGGTTATAGGTAGCAAACACATCTTTTAGAAGATACATCATCACAGGCACATAATAAGTCAAACTTTCAATAATTTCTGAAGTCCAAACATAGTTCATTTATACTGCATATATTAACTGAATATTTTATACACTAAAAAAACAAGTAGTCACCTGCTACTAAATAAAACACTAAGTAAAAAACATCTTCAAAATAAGACCTATTTGCAAAAGCTACTCACATGTTGAACTGACTTGTCAAACTACAAACTTCCCAAATATATACTTCAAACACAATACAAAATCTGCATTTTAATGTTGCCAAATTAGTAAATATAACTTTCAATAAGTGATAGACACACCCACTAGAACAAAATGACATCACTGTGTCAGAATGACATCAGAAGAAACAACAAATCAGAAAAGGTTAACTAAAAAGTAACAGAAAGTTAACTTCACTACCAACCACCCAACCATATGCTGAAAAAGGTAAACAAGCATGCACACTTGCTGTAAGTACTAGACTATTGAATTTAAACATTAAAAATGATTAACTATATAAGATACTTAGAAAATAAATTAAACTAAACATAGAAGCAAGCTTTTATATGGTGGTGGTGGTTATTAAATAAAATGAGGAGCTGGGAAAACACAAAAATATAACT
This sequence comes from Maratus michaelseni, assembly GCA_963931845.1. Lineage (NCBI taxonomy): Eukaryota > Metazoa > Arthropoda > Arachnida > Araneae > Salticidae > Maratus > Maratus michaelseni. Next base: position 133,102,026 of record OZ007587.1, read on the forward strand.
TTAAGCCTACAAATGCCCCCTTTTTTCCAGGTCCTCTGCCTAGCTAAACAACCATTTTCTAAAATAGAAAAATTTTTCACTTGACAATGCTTTTGTCATTACATCAGCAACATTACATTTACTAGATACATACTTAAGTTCAAAATTTCCAATATTTTCCTTTACAAAATAACTACGAGTATCAATATATTTGGTTCTTGTATTTTCTATATTGTTTTTAGAAAAACTTATAGTACTTTGATTGTCACAATGAATTGTTGGTTTAGTTAAGTTTAAGTTCAAAAAGGAAAAGTCATCAATTATTCTTGTTAACCAACACAGTTCCTTAACGGAGTCTGATAAAGCAACGTACTCCGATTCCATACTTGATAAGGCAACACATTTTTGTTTAGAAGAGTTCCAAATAACAGGTACTTGGTCTACAAAAATTACCAAACCACTAACTGATTTACGATCAATTAAATTTGAAGCCCATGTAGCATCAGTATAGACATTAATATTACAATTTGAAATTCTAGATAGATTTAAACTCAATTCTTTTGTATCAATAACATATTGCAAAACCTGACACAAATTTCTCCAATGATCCCATGATGGCTTGTTAGAAAACTGAGATAAAGCAATAACTGGAAATTTAATATCAGGTCTACTTCTAGAAGCTAAAAACAACAAGCAACCTATTAACTGTCTGTAAGGGACGTCTATTTGTTCCCCCTCATTTGTTACGTTTAACACTGTTCCTGGTGTTAATGGCAATTTGCATTTTATTCTAGGAACATTAAAAATTTCTGCAATTCTTTCAATATATTTAGTTTGATGCAGTACATAAGACCCCTCACGTTGCTCGAATTCAACTCCTAGAAAATTTCTAATTTCACCTAGAGTTTTTATTTCAAACTTAGATTTTATTAATTCAATTACTTGGTTTAATATTTTCTCATTCTCTGCAAAAATTGCTAAGTCATCAACATAAACTAGAATTACTACTTTTAATTTATAAACATATATGCAGTTACAATTCAATACTTTATCAAAACCTAAATCCTTAAAAGTTCTGTCTAATTCATTAAACCATTCGCGCCCAGCCTGGTGGAGCCCATATAATGCTTTGTTAAGTTTCCATACATACTTTTCATTAACTTCCCGGAAATCATCTGGCTGCTCAACATAAATTTGTTCATTTAATTTTGCATATAAGTATGCACCTTTCACGTCAATATGCTGGCTAAACCATCCCTTTAGAACTACAAGTACAATAAAGAAAAATCTAACAAGTGGAAAAGCTATGACAGGTGAAAATGTGTCAAAATAATTGATTCCCTCAACTTGTCGGAATCCCTTCGCTACTAACCTAGCTTTAAAACTTTTAATTTTACCTGACACATCCTTTTTCAGTGTATATACCCATTTTGTACCAAGAACTTTACTCTTTTCAGGACGGATCACAAGGTCATACACTTCCCTATCTTTTAATATTTTAAGTTCAGTACTCATAGCTTTAACCCACTCTTGTTTCTCAGGAAGATTTTGGGACTCACTAAAACTAATTGGGATTTTTATCTCAGCACAATGTGCTTCTGGGCTAGATTCTACGTCCTCTTCATCAGTTTCTATTACAGGTTTAGCATTAGAGTCACTTTTCAGTTTAACTTCAGGCTGGGAGGGATCTGAATTAGTTTTAAGTGGTTTAAAATCAAAGTCCTCAGATTTAAAAACTATACCCTTTTTCTTACAATAATCCTTCACATCATTTTTACTTCTTAACCTAATACCTGGCTCTGGATAGTAGTAAACATCTACACGACCTGCAGAACTACCCGACTCTCTAACCTTTTCAATTCTCTTCCAATCTGAAAAAGAAGTATTTTCAACTGGGTCATCTTGCACTTTAAATTTAACCATTCTATTGCTAGAGTCTTTAACTGGTTCTGAAATAAAATCATTTTCAATGATTTTCAAATGTTTAGTTTCCTGCACTTCTTTAGTCCCTGGAAACCATACTCTATAACCTCTCGTGCTCCTGGCGTAGCCAATTAAAATTCCCTTTTTAGATCTTGCCTCTAATTTATTACGATACCTTTTTGGAATATGAACAAAAACAGTACTTCCTATAACTCTTAAGTACTTAACCGAAAAATTTCCACCTTTCCAAACATTCAGAGGGGCTTTCCCATGCAATTTAGTGTGAGGGTATCTATTTTTTAAGTAATTTACAGTACAAACCATTTCAGCCCATAATTCTTTAGGTAAATTTGCCTGAATTAACATAGCTCTAACTCCCTCCATTAAAGTACAGTTGTATCTTTCCGCGATGCCATTCATCTGTGGCGAATACGTATTCGAGTGCTCATGTTTAATCCCCTCATCTTTTAAGAATTTCTCAAATTGATTAGAATCAAATTCTTTACCCCAATCAGAACGGAGTCTTTTAATTACATGACCTGTCTGCTTCTCAACTAAAGCTTTATAATGCTTGAAATAATCAAATGCCTGACTTTTATGTTTAAGAATGTATACATGTGCATACCTAGAGAAATCATCAACTAAACTCAAGAAAAACCTAGCCCCACCTAAAGAAGGTTCAGGAGCTGGTCCCCAAATGTCGAGGTGCACTAACTCTAAAATGCCACCTGTCTTAATATCATCTATAACATGATGAGATTCTCTAGTACTTTTTGCTAAATTACAAACTTCACATGACTCCATTTCACCAGATAAATTTTTAAGCCCAGTTACATAATTTGTTTTTGAAAATTTTACTAAGTTTTTAGCATTTAAATGACTGAAACGCCTATGCCATAGCACTAAGTCATTAGAACAATTATTTAACTTACTATTTCTAACAACATAAGCACAAGATTCATTAGACACACATTTAGCAGTAATACAATAAAATTTAGTTACTAAAGGTACTGTTAAAAATTCAGAATTATCAGGATTAAAAATTATAGCTTTACATTTGTCAAATTTTACTTTAAAATTTTTATCAGTTAATTTTCTAACAGACACAAGATTTCTCACCATATCAGGAACATAATACACATTTTTTAAAGTAAAAGTTCTTACTACAGTACCACAGTTCACTCGTAAGTCAATGTCCCCTATACCACAAATGTCAGCAATTCCTTTTGCTATAACAGCTTGACTTTCTAATTCTCTGAAATTGTAGAAGAGAGATCGATCAAAACTAAAATGATCTGTTGCTGCCGAATCCAAAATAAATTAGAGTTCAGGTCCATCAGACAATAGGGCGGATGCGAAGAAAGCTTGATTAGGCAGTTGGGATTTCCTTGAACTTGATCTGAATCTTGGTCTATACTGATTTAATCTCCTGGTTTGGAATCTATGTCTACAATTCTTGATTAAGTGGCCAACTTGACCACACCGGTAGCACTTTCGGGTTTCTTGTTGCACAGTTGAATTCACAGCACTAGGAGTATGGACCTTTGGTATAGTATCAGTCGAAAAATTTCTAGAAGACATTAGAGCTGTATTTCGATTTTTGAATACAGTAGAGCGCCGCTAATCCGCAAACCTGTAATCCGCAAAGTCCTCTAATCCGCAATCAATTTATGAATGTAAACAAAGAAATTTAATTCTTGAAAAATGCTTCAATGGTGACAAAATTTTGAATTTTGAAATTTTTTTTCACCAATTTTAACATTTTTCTTATCTTTATATATAGCTATTATATATCATATAACATTCTTCTTTATAGTTTAAAATGAAAGCACATTTAATTAGTATATTATTTTATATATTCATTTCTTCATACAATACTTGTAAAATACAATTTGAGTTTTTGTGATTTTTTTTTAATTTTAATGATAAAAAATCCTTACTTAGACAATATATTTTATAATTTATTTATTTTTTCATTAAATCATAATTATAAAATTGAAAAACACATAAAAAAATACATATATATTGCTTTTGAACTCTTACTTAAAGATAAAATTCAACACTATAAACCAAATGTCTTAAAACAGACAACAATTGATGCCATATTTAAGAAATTTAAAAAATAAATTATTTTTTACATAGTTATTACATTATCTATATATTAAAATGTGTAATTTATTTATTTTTTAGTATTAGCAATCTAAATTTGTCCAAAATATGAATTTAAAAAAATGTAAACAAAGATTAAATAGACATGGCCTGTAATCTGCAAAAAGCCTCCAATCCGTACAACACTTGGAACCAAGCTTTGCGGATTAGTGGCTTTCTACTGTATATCTTGGTCATCGATCTGTTTATTTTGCAAACGGTCATATTCAGCAAGCAAAAATGGTCGAAGACCTTCCACAGTGAATTCATCATCAGCCAATTGATAAAGACGAGATATAAGGGTCTCATAAGATGGCGGTAAACTTTCTAAGATTTGAAAAGCAATTTCATCTTTAGGCACACTCTTTCTTGTTTGCTCTAAATCTCTAACTATTTCCAAAACTTTTCCAATATACTGACTCATAGTATCACTGGCCTCAAACTTTGTATTTATGAACTTTCTCCGAAGGTGAGCAACTCTTGCACGTGACGTAGGTTCATAAGCACTTTTTAATAACTGCCACGCCTCAAAAGATGATTCAGCACTAAAAACTACACTTTTAATCTCTTCAGTCAAACTTAAACATATGTAAGCCAATGCCTTACTTTTCTTCATATACTCCTCAAAATTTTCAATATTTCCTCCATCGGCTTTTGCTTTACCTTTTTCTTTATCAGAAGTATAAATTTCTAAGCCTTGGCTTATTAGCATCATATCCATGCTGAACCTCCATGCCTTCCAATTATCATTACCCAATTTAGGGAAAGAGAGAGTCTGCTCAGTTATCTTACTCATTTTATCACAAAATACAGCACCACAAAATAAAAGGTAAAGCAGTAAAGGTAAGCAGAGCGCCCAACCACGCTCTGCTACCACATTGTAGGGTTAGATTACACCTCCCCCACAATATCTTGAGCCACACTGCTTACCATTCAATTAAAATAACTATGTGCATGATGGAGGCTAAAATAATTGCAACATTTTCTGAAGGAAACAAAAAAGGTTTATTAAAACTGTAGGTTATAGGTAGCAAACACATCTTTTAGAAGATACATCATCACAGGCACATAATAAGTCAAACTTTCAATAATTTCTGAAGTCCAAACATAGTTCATTTATACTGCATATATTAACTGAATATTTTATACACTAAAAAAAACAAGTAGTCACCTGCTACTAAATAAAACACTAAGTAAAAAACATCTTCAAAATAAGACCTATTTGCAAAAGCTACTCACATGTTGAACTGACTTGTCAAACTACAAACTTCCCAAATATATACTTCAAACACAATACAAAATCTGCATTTTAATGTTCCCAAATTAGTAAATATAACTTTCAATAAGTGATAGACACACCCACTAGAACAAAATGACATCACTGTGTCAGAATGACATCAGAAGAAACAACAAATCAGAAAAGGTTAACTAAAAAGTAACAGAAAGTTAACTTCACTACCAACCACCCAACCATATGCTGAAAAGGTAAACAAGCATGCACACTTGCTGTAAGTACTAGACTATTGAATTTAAACATTAAGAATGATTAACTATATAAGATACTTAGAAAATAAATTAAACTAAACATAGAAGCAAGCTTTTATATGGTGGTGGTGGTTATTAAATAAAATGAGGAGCTGGGAAAACACAAAAATATAACTTTAAGCCTACAGATGGTGCTAGATACCTGTGGCATTTCTTCAGCTCATCTGGGGACTTGCCAAAGAAGTATCGTGACATAATCGAACCAGTTATTTCTCGCAACGCATACTTTGTGGCTCCAGAAAACATGCTTTTGGCCACGTTAACTGATGAGAGGTGCCATATTAGGACCCTTGCAGCTCGATGGATTATCAAGGCAAGGAAAATTAGCCCAGACGGAAATTGTGTTTCGCAAATTCGTTATTCCTGCTGTTAACTTTGGAGCTACAGACTATGTAGATCTCATTGACTGGCAAGCTTGTTATGTGATATCGCCTATTGTTCTCAGAGAGTTCAGTTCTCAACAATTTCTGAAGATGATACAGGGCAGTATGACAGTGGATTGCTGGGACTTTATTAAATTTCCTTCACACACACAAGTGGTTGAGCGGTTTGTGAAACTAGTCACTGCAGCCTATGGAAAAACACTTGGGCCGCAGAACAGGGATAGATTTATTAGAGCGACACTAGAATCCAGAAAACACATGTCAAAATTTGAGACTAAAAATGATTACAAGCAGTAATGGGCCATTCCAGGGTAATGGAATGACAATTTAAGTAATAAGTAGATGTTGTTTTAATTCTAGAATAAAAAAATATTAGAATTAGAAATTTTGTTTTATCTGAACTTTAAACTCCACCATTAACTTTCCTTAAATATATTTACTAGTTAGGATTTAAGTGATTAAGAATAAAAATAACTGTAACTTTATTCATGGTAACGGAAAGACGTGTTTTCTACGCTAGTATTTCTCCATGAGCTTATAATGTAAAATTCAGCCAAATGGTAACTAATAAAGCTTGTATGAAAATAACAGAACCAACAGAGTACTAATTATGAACTATTCTTAGGATTTTGAATTTCTAAATCAATAAATAGTTTTAGAGCAATGCAAAAAGAAAATCTTACTCTGGTAACGGTGTTGAAGAGAAATATGCATGGCTCAGTTATATTATTTATTTAAGATTTTTATTCTTTAATTTCCCTTCTAATTGCTGCCCATTCCAACATAACCCTTTTGCTGGGACAAGTTGATCAAAATTAAAGCTTAGAATTAAATACATCAAGGTTTCTCTGGGGTTGGCTAATAGAATAAATTAATTTACCAAGATAATAATAATAAAAGGAATCCTTAGAGATTAAATTTTGGATATGTTCCCCCATCGCGTTGTGTAATTTCAAAGTAGCCCATTACCCTTTTTGAGAATGATCATTCTTGCCCTTAGCTGACTTTTAAAGTGGAAATCTAAATAAACAAACACATACTAGATAATTTAAATGAGAAGACTCCAAATAATTAACACTATTATTTATTTACAATATTTACAGTTATTTCAAGAAAAAAAAAAAGATTTATCAGAACACATCTGATTTAATTTCCTAACAAAATTTCTCCTATAATATTGGCATTAACACTTTGATCCTTGCAAAGGATACTTATATTTGTTTTTATTTATATTTAAATTGATCTTTGACAACATTATTTGTTTACAATTAAAATTCTGACTTCCATTTGTGACTAAGGTCACACTACCAGCTTCTCTTATAATATTTTGATAAAATCAAATAAACTGGGGAATTACTTAGGTCAGAGTCATATTTACCTCTACACATTGATTGAAGAAGGTTTCTCTTTGTATCAGAGCACTCTTTCCGCTAACTAAATAGCACTGCACTTATTGAAAATGTTCATTTCACAAAACTTAGCTTAACTTCCCCACTCTCCATATATGTTGTTCGGGTTCGTTGCTTTCTTACCATCAGAATTGCCACTCACTCTATTTTCCTGTTTCGGACCGCACAAAATTCATCGCGTCATTTTATTTCACCTCTCACTTTCGCTTCTGAGATCGATGTGTGTTCTGTTTTCATTCTTTTTCACAACTCCTTTTTCATCACCACGGTGGGCCGTACTTCGTTCTGCCCAAAATTTGCATGACAGTGCTTTAAGCCCATCCTTCTTTTTTTTTCATTGGGTAGTTGATCTCCCGTTTTAACTGAAATTTGCATAACAGAGGGTCAGTTTCACCTCCTCTTTACCAACCCCAACCAATGGCTATGCATCAGTTGTTTCTGTAGCGTGTTTTTTTTTTTCTCGGAACTACGTGTGTGTTCTTTGATATTATCTCCCAGACCAACTTAAATCAAAGTTCTTCTTATTTGACTTTTATGGCTTAAAATTGTCGCCAGCGAGTCTCTGGTCATAAATTTGCCATCCTAAATCTTTCAACTGAGGCGACTTATGGGAAAGTCCCGATAATGTACTTTCCTTACATTAAACGGAATGACAAAAAGTTTCATATAGTTTGTAAGCTTCTTTTTAATTTTAAAATTATTGAAATTAATACATAAATCATTGTAAACTGATTACACATTATTCTGTAGTTATACAGATACAGATGTCAAATAAAAATCTGTTTCGTATACGAGTGCATGACCCATCAGTTATAATTGATGGCTTTTTCAACTCCTGAATTATTTAGTTCTTACCTACCCAGCATTTATCCTCTTTTTCTGGAAATGAGTAAATTAGACCTACACTGTCCTGTTTTCTCATATCTGATACTTCATTAGTGTCATCTTCGATAGAAACAATCTCTGCAACATAATGGCGAACAGATTTTTTCCCCAGCCATTGAATCAATATATAGTCTCCAACATTGTAAACATTTGTGTCCTGTAAGTCAATGCTTGATTCTAATACATTCTTATTAGCTTGCTTTTCAGTGATACGAGCTTTACCTTCTCTGAAGTTGAAGGATTTTTTTTTCTTCAGAAAATGTGTATTTTCGATATTCAATTACATATTTATCTATAGGCTTCAAATAGTGTGTGCTATGTGTATCTGGAAGAGGAAAAATTCCTTCCCACCTTTCTGTGAGCTATTCAACATATTCATTGACTGTAGATGATGAGATAAAATTTATTTTAAGATGTGGGCAATGTTTTGCAGCAGTTTCGACAAATTCTTCAACATTTGTTACAAGTTTTCCTGCTAATATCTGACGCCACACTGAGCGTTTTACTGAACATCTGATATCGTCTACAAACCCCTTTACTGTGGCTTTTAGCAAAAAAATTCCAAGTGACAAAGATTTTATGTTTTTGAAACATGAAAGTCAAATTTGTAAACAAATAGCGCTGCTTAAATTGGCTTGATGCACCATCACTGAAAAATCCTACCTCTTCAATTTGTAGATGGGTTGCGATGAAATCAGAAACTAGTGTTTTAAAAAAAACATACACAAACTTTTTCATGAATGGTATCATCACTTACTATGACATAGCCTTGTTCTCTTCCATTTCCATGCCATATAATATGCAGTAAAAAGTGCGACCATGTGAGTAAAACCCAAACCGTGTGCTCTGGCATAATACAAATAATGCTTAAACCAGTTAGGGTTATTAAACAAAAATGTTTATTTATGGTTACAGTTATAATAGAAAAGTAAAATATAATAATTGAATGAGAATGATAATGATTGGAATAAAAGGAAATGTTTCAACATCAAAACTTGTCCAACATAAAATTCCTTTTTCTTTCCCTTTTGTAAAATATATGAAAACATAAGAATTAATATTTAATTTGTTTAAACTAGATATAACTTCACTTGGCATTAATACTCTTTGATTTTAATAATTATTATTTTGACTATCAGTACATAGTGTTTGTTGCCTTGTCATTCCGTTACCATATTTTGTCATTCCGTTACCAGTATTTTTGTCATTCCGTTACCATGTTTTAAGCATGAAATTATTTAACTTGGATGTTGTGGTGTTTTTTCTTCAATTTACACTCAAAATTGGCTTTGAAGGGAAAATATCTAGTGTCTAATGCAAACAGCCAATTAGTAAGAATATTTTTTAGTAGTTTTTGGTAACAGAATGACATCTGAAACTTATTTAAATAAAATCGTTAAGTTTAAAAAATATATATCACCCACATTAAAAATGTTCTGTAGAATCTAAGGAAAAAGTCCAAAGGTGACAGTTAATATAACTATAAAACATGTAGATAGTAAAAAGTTCATGAGATTGTTTAAGAAAATACGTGTGTATTAGGTGCTTTCAATCATTAATGACAACATACTTTATTGGCGTATATTTTTAATTTTAGAGATTATATCAGTTAATACTGTCTGTAGCTGAATAGTTGAAGGTTTTCTGATTAAAATGACATATAACACTAAGCATTTTAATAAGTTTGAAATTTCATGACCCATGTCTCCATTTTCATGGAATGGCCCAAATGCTTTTGCCATTTGTATGTTCGAAAGGTAAAATAAAGTTTGTGTTTGCATTAAAATGAGGTAAGTGTGACGTGTATTTATTTAAATTTTTGTCTTAATTTTCCAAAATTTGGTGTTGATGAAGCGGCAGAAGATATTAACGTATAATTCAAAAAAATTTTATGGCTGTTGTTGTTAAAAAATAGTAACTTGTAAAAACTACCCGAAACAGATGAGCGAAATCTGTGATTATTTATTAATTTTTACATATTAATCATTTTTAGTCCAATTTTTGGAACTTTTGGCCCACTGAGGTGACAGAAGATATCAACCCACAGTTTTAAGATTCCGCACACTTTTTAATGAAGGAAGTTCACAACTTTTCTGCACTACCGCAAAAAGATCAAAGAAATTTGGATTCTTTCGATACAGAGTCAGTTCTCAGAACCTGTATAAGTTAAAGGCTTGAAATTTTGTGTACTTACAGCTAAATACCTACTGTCATGCTGAAAATCATAAAATTTTGAAAATGTCTTCATTAACATAAGAAATTAATTAAAACCTTAAAAACCCACTCATTAATGGATAAAAATATTCAACTAAAATGCAGAATTTATTTGAATTTTTACCAATTTGTAAAATAGTGCACATAATAATATTTCCTTTCAATTAAAAAATGTATTTACACGTGACTATCAAAAACAGAAATAAAACTTTAAAAATATAATTAAATGATCATGTGTTAAAAGCAGTAATTGTAGAAAATTACGTAATAAAATATATACTTGCACGTGAATATTAAAAAGAGAAATAGTTAAATTATTACACATTCAAAGCATTAATAGGGAAACTTACGTCATGTTTAAAATGCTCAAATAACAATATTTCCAAACAGTTCCAATATAAAAATATATTTGCACAAGATATCCATTTATTTCGACAAAATATTTTATCTATTATTGTAAATTTTAAAACTGCACAAATAATGATATTTCCCTTCAATTAAATATTTTAAAGTTTACTAATAGGAAGAAAACTTAAAAAAATTACGTCATATTGGAAACGATACATTTAAAACATCTTACTGAAAACAATTTTCGGTACTTCTCCATTATACCATTGACAACTTTCCTGTAAAAAAAAAAAAAACGTCGCCAAATTATTTACCAAGCTCTAATGCCTAAAAAACCAAGCCATCGATCAATCGAAGCAGTTGTATTTCATATGTAGCCTAAAAGGTATGCTTTGCTACATTAAATTAAATTCTATTTTATATGTATTCAAATCAATTTACAGAGGCTGTTCGCACATTTTTTAGACAAATTTGATAAATGATTTTAAAAAATGGAATTATTTTAGAGGAAAAATTCTGGCAACAACTTATTATGTGTAATTTATATTATCGTCTGATACTTTCAAATTTATTCTTATTTCAAGATTGCGCATGCACAAAAGCTGTGAATGGGAAGATGCGTTTATTTTTTTTTCCGAACAGAAGTATGCTAATTCGACAGTCTAAAATGATTGCAAAGCGCATAATATAAAAACTTTTTAGTGCAAAATAAGCATAACTATTTTATTGGAAAGTGCTATCCCAAAAATCAGTACGTATACATAGTAAAAAAATACCAGATGGGAAAAAAAGAGCCCATTTCAAGGCTGAAAACGAAGTTTCAGGTAAAGATTTATGACTGTCGCAAATTTATCTTACAATGGGAAAATAAAAATAAGAATATTGGACAAAAATGTTACAATCAATTCATTATATCATTAAGAGAATGTGTTACATCTGATATTTACAGAAAAAATGCTATTTTCTTTATTTCAACGACTTTTAAAGGGTGAAACTGCATCAAAGCAAAGCTACTGCTCATACTTCAAAAAGTACCGCTGTATTCGTTGAAAACATTAAAAACTCGCACAGGTATTGCATTTATACCTTTCAACATATTCCTAAGAAGTCACGTGATGTTTCTCTTATGGTTTATTGTGCATTTGGTCTGCTGAAAAGTGCTCTTTCAAAGCGCAAAACTACCACGATTGATCGAATCTGGAAAGTTTTTAAAGAGGCATAGGAAGCAATAACTCTGTAAATTTTACAAAAAACCTTCTACCATCGAAAGCATTACACAGAATTAAAATCAAGAAACAAGGTTATCATATAGATTATTTCAGAAAGCAATATTCATATTTTAAACGTTAAAAAAACAACGCCGAAATTGTCTAAAAAATGTGCGAACACCCTCTGTATTTTTCTTTGTCCCGTGTTTTCTCCTGAAGCAGATGACATCATCCTCTAATGCTGTTAAAATATGATTTTAATTATTTTTCTTGTGCATGTCTTTAGCTATTTTCAATCAGTTTTTACGATAAATTTGATTGAATGAATGAGATGATATTTTGTCTTGACTAATGTTGTTTTCAGGTATTTTTATCCTTTTTTTTTTTTTTTTTTTTTACAAGTTTAAACTTGCATCTAAAAAATATTAGACAACAGTGCAAAATCCTTGAATGGGTTTGCTGGTTTTATTTAATTCAGTAAAATTTTCTGCAGATTCTCTGTGAACAGTATTCATATATTCTTTTATTATACTAGGGGGCTCTTCTTATAAGCTATGCTCACCAACCCCTGTTCAGACCCTGCAGGCTCTGAAATTGTCTCTGTTTTTATAAAAGATTACCCAATTAATTATATTATCACAATCAATGGTGATCTTCTGTAATCAGGTTGCCATTCATTTCCCTTTGACCGAGGGATTTTTTGGTTCCCAAGACCAAATCCACTGCTGACGTGATAGCTGACAACTGTTTTCAGGATTTATTAAGTAAGATCTATCACACATTCGAAAATAAGTTTATATAAAATGGTTAACCCCTTAACTGTCACGGGCGTATATATACGCCTTCAGGAAACATATTCCTCTTTTACAGGTTTGGAAAACACACGTGCCAATAGGCCATTTTTCATTACCAGTTCTATATTTTGCACACGGTAATGTCTGTATTTTGTTAACGCTATGCCAGAAAAGTTATCTTCAACTTATTTATTCGCAGAATTCTCTGATAAAATAAGGTACTGGGAATCTTTTTAGATTTCGTTGGCAGTTAAAGGGTTAAGTAAAAAATGTTGCTGCCTCCCAGATTTTTATAATAATGGCAAGAAGAAGAGATTTCTTTTAGTTGCTATAAGAAATAAATATGACTTTTTAAATACAATGTAATTATCCCCATTTAATGCTTTTTGCATGTAATAATTTAATTATTTTAAGGTTTTCTTTCTCTTTTAATATTCACATGTAAATATTTTTTTTAATTGAGAAGAGTTTAGAAATATTATTATTATAGCTTTCTAAACAAGATGCAAGTTTTCTTTCTCTTTTAATAATTCAAGTATAAATATATTTTTCAATTGTAAAATGTTTGGAAATATTATTATTAGGACTGTTTCAAGTTCACCAGAAAAGAAAACTTTAGCAGAAGGACTTAAACAAATTATTATTATTAAGTTCTTGGTAACTGGATTTCAACTTTCATCACAACATGTTATTTTTCACAAAAATAACTTTTACTTTTCACAAAATGGGACCCATGAAAAAAACTCTGAAATGACTTTTTTGAAATATAAAATAAATCTTTACTCAGATAATGGAAATTTAAACAAAAAATTAGAAAAAATAAAAATAAAAAAATGATTGAACACTGCACACTTCAATCTTGTCCAGTATGTACCTGCAAAAGATTGATTAAATTACTATGCATAGCTTTTGATCCTATAAAACTTTTAAACTTAACTAGTTTGACCAATTTCAACATTAAATATTGCTGAAAATAATTCTTTGATTTAAATACTTCTATTTATCATACATTTCTCTGTAAAACTACAAGTTTTCATATTTTTATATGCAATAGTTTTTTTAATATAAACTGAAAAATATCCTTGGTCGCAATAAATTTAATTACTGCAGTGACAGCATTAATTGCTTTTTAACACTTTCCAACATGGTTGAAAAGTGTTTATGAATTTGGTTTGTCTGTCTGTCTGCCTGCCGTCTGTCCATGCTCTAACTCTCGTAAACATACTTGGATTGTCATGCAATTGATACATGTTATTGAGGTTTTCTATGGCATGTTTGGTATTGAAAGTGAAGTGTATGTTCAAGTAGCATGTTCAACACTATCACATGTGTAGTATGTGATAGTTTTTTTACAAGCACATTCAAAAGAATTCTGTTACGGCTATGGAGAAAAATCATTTGCAGTTTATTTTAATGGTGTTACACAAATTCAAACATATTGTAATTGAATCCAAATTGTTTACTTAGAGTTTAAATTTGTTAACAGTTTCTAAAACAAATAGCAAATTTTACAATTAGCAATGAAATACAGGAATAATATTGAAAGAACAAAAAAATGTATTATTGAAGAGTTATTAACCATTTAACCTTTCAGCAAGTGTGCTTGCATACATTTTACAGCAAATGTGATATTTCTACACTTTATCATCACTGAAATTAAAATAAAATTTTTACTACTGATATGCATAGTTTCTTTTCTAACTTGTTTCTTATTACTAGTAAGCAGAGTCAGGGAATCTCTCTATTCTAAAACAAAAATGAAAAATCATGCGTCAAGCATAGATTATTATGTAACACTTTCCAACACTCCCAAAATAATTTTGCAAATTTTTAGTGTAAGGTGAAAATTGTTATCTAAGTAAACAATCTGAACAGTTTAAATTAGATGTGCTGTAGACAAAATATTTTTATTAGAATTATTTTTTAATAAATATTTAAGGTATTATAGCGAACAACAAAAAATTAAATTAACCTGTTTCTTGAGCAATTACTTCTTCCAATTACTCTTGGAAATATTTTTCTAAATACTATTTCAGTTTGAAAAGGCCCCAAAAAAGTTCTCAGCTTTGGGCTCCTGACAACCTTTATTGGGTTCTGTAGTACTGCTTATGTTTTACTTCACAGAAAGCATGTTGTATGCCACCTGCATGATGCATATCAATTTCATTATGTTTAAAATATCTCAACATTATTAAAATTCACTGCAAACAATTTTTTCACATAGACCATAATGTCACAGAATTATTTTGTGTGTCCCTGTAAACAAACTGTAAATGCTACATACATTTTCAATAGTGAACCTCAATAACATATAAAAATGACATGGCAATCCGGGTATGTCTACAAAAGTTAGAGCACAGACAGACAGACGGCAGACAAACTGTAGTCATAAACACTTTTTGGCTATGTTGGAAAGTTTTAAAATTATTGGGGTAAGTAACTGATGCATAGTTGTCTTTAAATTGTTATTGGATTTTCATTATTTGTAATTTTGTAAAAGTGATTATAATATTGGTATACCTTACAGCTAATTGGATGTTTCTAACTTATTATGGAGGAGATATTTATAAGCATCACTGCAATCAATCAGAAAGAGTTACTACAATTATGATTTCATGTATTCCTGATGTACTTTATGTAAGTAACTTCTGTTTTTGATTTCTGATTATGACATCCTAAGCAACTTTATTTACAATGGTCAATGTTTAATGTGTTTGCACTTGTTTTAAACAAAACTTATTATAAATAAATTATAGCAATCTATACTTATAAAAAGACATGTCCTGACTGACTGATCAACAACAGCCTTCAACCGTTGTTCCTATGACAATGAAATTTGGAAGACACAGTGTAGGCACCCACTAAGAAAAGATTTTTGAAAATTCACCCTCTAAGAGGGTTAAATGAGGGTGTTGAAGATTTTAGGTCATTTTGCCATATATCAGCAGTAATTTTAGGTTGGAGCATGAAATTCAGGAAAACACATCTACTAAAAAAGTTACAAGTTACAACAATGGGGTTAATTACTTGCCAAACCACATTCAATAAAATATGCCAACTGGCTATAAAACTACAACAATGAAGTATTTTAAACACTCAAAAGTAGAAAATAAAAAATAAAGAGTGTAATATATATTTTTAAAAGTATACTTTTATCAATTAATAGGTTAAGATTAATTAAATTATGATGATACATTGAGAAAACAATTAGAAATCCTAGAGAATTTAAATAATGATTTTTCCTTCTTTCCTGTTGCCATATCTTAAAAAAGAATCAGAGCAAAAATTAATTTTTTTGTAATAAATTCACTAGTTTGTGCTTTCTACCAAGCTTAAATCAAAGTGTTGAAATTTCCATAATAGGGTCTCATGCCAAATTAAGACGTATTGTAATGAAATTTTTTGGAACATGAATTGCAGTATTGAAATTAGGCATGATTTTTAAGATAAACATTGGATGCTTATAAAAAAGTGTTAAAAAAAAACATTTTTATATTTATATTTATTTAATTACATTCTTTATTTTTATTGGAAACAATCTAGATGTGTTCTTAACTGTTTTAGAAAATTGTCTGCTTGATACACTTTTTATTTGAACAAATAACAAATGCATCTGTAGAAAGCTTTCTTTTAAAAATAAATCATGAATGCTGAGCAATAAAATCATAAATTATTAATTAAATATTAGTATTATGTAATGTATAATTGTATCTCAAAAATATTTATATTAATGTTTGACTATTTCCTTTAGGGAAGACTTGAAATCTTAGAAGAAAAACATTCAAATATGTCAAGATGTTATTACCTCTTTGAATTGGAAAGCAATGTAAGCTGTACTAGTTTTTCAAAAAATGGAGACAAAAATCATACGACCTTTGGAAGTGTATTTTGTATATTGTAAGTAATTATAAATTTTATATTAAAAATTATTAGAAATTTTATCTTAAAATATTAATTAATTATTTTATTTTACATAATAATGTTATTTCTGTGATTTTGTATCATTCAGGTTAAATGCAGGAATAATCCTGATTCTAATTCCTCACTTTTGTCTTAAAAATTTAATTATTTTTTCTTTTCGTTTAATCCAGAAATTTTCACAGTCACAGAATACTGGGATGAAAAATTTTATGGAATCTTTGTTTTTCTCTTTGTTTTGTAGTTCCTTTACATTCTAGATTATCTGAATTTTTTTGTCTTTATTTTGTGTATTTTATTACCTTTCTTCTTTTTCTTATTCATTTTGAGGATATCTGCTGATTTCAAAAGTCATGAAATCATGAAAAGTCAAAATATAATACCATGAATAATACATTTCAAACAAACAAACAAAGTAAACCCTGCTGAATTTTGGCAGTGGGCCAGAAGTTGCAGATTTCAGCTATTGTTTATGAATTTGTTGCTCTGTAACAGAAGGCAGCCATTGTTTGCCAATGGCCTGCTATCTATAGTCTGTTCAGGGAAAGGAGATATCGAAAGTAAACAAACGGGTTGCAGAAAAATCGCCAAGGAGCCACACATTTGGCACAAATCCCTAGGTTGGCGAATTTTATTTTTATTTCGATTTGAAAAAGCAGAAGCTCAAACACTTCAGACAGTCTGTTTGGCGCTTCTGGCACAGCGCCAGGTTTAAGCATTGCCAATCCGCATGTGCATTTGTTTACTTTTGTTATCTTCTTTCAGCGAATGGAGTACAGTATTGTGTCAGATCTCTGGTTCTTTAATTTTTTTCCAATTCATAATATGAATTAACAAATTTTTATTGAATTTACTTTATTAGAATCAAGTTTTTTTTAAATACATCCTGTTTTGGAATTATATTACTTTATTTAGGTTTTATTTTATGATTTTTATAGCACCTTTCAACTTTTGTTGTCATGTTAAAAGGATAATAAAATTAAATTTTGAATTCATTAAATCTGTTTGCTTTTTATTCTCAATAATAAATTTAAAATTGCATTTAAAGAAATGTAAATGTAGATGTATTTTAATTTAATGAAGAAGTTAAAAGTATTGATATTAATAGTAGGGAGATATCTTTATTTTAAGGCTAAAAAGAAAAACGGTTTGTGTTTTCGACTTTCTATATCTACAAAAGCAAGAAAAGTATTTGACTGTCTTCTGCTTTCCAGCTTCATAAAAGTGCATGAATTTTTAGAATCTTTTAATGTTTATTAAAGTGTTTTTAAATATAAATATTGTAACAAATATGTATTTCAAAGATCTTTCATATTTATAACACATTATACATTAAAGATTATTTTTTTAATTCAAAATTTCAGTGACATTATCTTTTTGCACTCTTTCATTTAACCTAACTTAGTTTTTGTGTGTAAAGATGGAATTTTGTAATCTATTTTTCACTCGCTTCCTCATAAGTTAGAATTATAAAAATTATGTACACAGATATGTTTCCAATGACAATACAACATTTTAATATTTTTAGAACTTAATTATAAATTAATACATTATTTTTAAGGTATTTTTACATGTTTAATGAAATGTCAGTGTACTATGTCAGAAGCCGCTTCAAAAACTTTTGAATGATACCTAATTCAATGTTGTGTGTTTTGTAAATGCATAGAAAAAGGGATGTTGATAACAGAAATAATATATATGATTAGGAGAGAAAAAGAGCCTTAAGACAAATGCATATTTAAGATTAAAATAAAAAAGATACATTTATTTGATTTGATTTTTCTATTTTATTTTGCCAATACCTTACCTGTTGTCATACTGCATGTAACCATTAATGATATTAAAATTTAGAGCCTAATTAAATTAATGGATTTTTATTGAAATAAATAATTTGAAAATTCAGGTGTCAATGGAAGTTAAAATTTTGTAACACACAGTCAAATATTGTTTCTAAAGTAGCCAAATCATATTCAGGACATCCCAAAAGGTATCAGTCAAAACTGAAAGCCAAAAAATTTTCATGAATCTAATATTTTTTCTTATGAATATAGAAGAAAGTATAAAAACCTATTAAATCCCTATATGTTGTTTGTTTCAGTACAACGTGAAAAATAAAATTATCTGTAATTTCTTTCTTTATTTCAGATTTTTCACTTTTGGATCATTTTACCTAATATTAGGTTTTCTGTATAAAAGATTTGTGGTTGGTGCTAAAGGCTTAGAACAGATTCCCAACTATTCCTTTTGGAAAGAATTTGGAAATCTTCAAGCAGTAAGTTCTCAAAATTTCAAAAATATCTCTAGATTAGAAATGGGCAAAGAATTGGTGCTTGATTCCAGGAACTGATTCTTTAAAAAAAAATTAATCTTGCAAATCATTCGCTAAAAAAAATCATCATTCCAAGCAGGTGTGTGTGGCAATCAGATGACATGATCTCTGTAAGAGTAAAAAAAAAAAAAATCTACAAAACAGTTAATTTCATTTATGGAAAGACACATTAATTTGAAAAAAGAAATCTTTTTTAAAAGATGTGACTCTGCTAGAAACTGGAAGATATATCTGCCCTTTTTTGTTCAGTTAAAAGAACCTTTGTTTAGTAAAATAGTTGTTCATAGAAAAGGATCTGTGTTAAAAAAGAACTGTTATTGAGCGAAAGAATCATTGTTTTAAAGGAATGACCAGTTTCAATGAAATTGTTCGATCCAAAAGAATCAAGAGCCACAGTGTCGGTTGCAAAGAGCGGCATGATTCTTTGGATCCAAAGGAAGAATTACAAGTAGAAAAGAACCATGTTGTTCCTCACATCCATTTTTTCTGCAGCTTTTGATTCTTTTGAATAATGTTTTTAATTATTCATTAGATTGACTTGAATATCAAATTTATATATTTGTTGTTTCAAAGTATATATATCTATATTTTAATACCTTTATTTTATTTTTACTTCCTTTAAGAGTGCTTTCAAATAAACTTTGTTGAAGACTGTAACCTAATTTATCAATTTTTAGTGGTTTTTAGGGTTTTGTTCATCTCACGAAACCCTATTACTCCCACTTCGTTGTCTGTCTGTCACAGAGCCGGTTCTCAGAAACTATATAACTTACAGGCAGGAAAATTTGTGTACTTATAGCTGAATAGCTACTATGAAGCTCAAAATATTAAAATTTGAAAAAATCGTATTATTTTAATATAGAAAAATAAAAAACCAAAATTCTAACAGCTTTTTCCTATTAAATTTAAACATTTTTCGTTATAGCAGTTGCCAACATTTGAAAATCCACAATAAAATTTTTTCTAGAATAATTAATTTTCTATTGAAAGATTTCCATGTAAAAAATGAAAATGAAATAAAAAGTTCACCAATTGAAAAAAACATTAATATGACGTCATATTGGTAATAAAACGGAAATTTTCAAACATTTCTCAATAATACAAGGAGTATGAGTATGTGTAAATACAGAAAGCAGCTTAAAATGACATAATTAGAGAATTAAAAAGAAAAGTAATCTGACTTCATATTGGAAGTTTAAATGATTTTTCAAATGGTTGAGAAAGAGAGTATCAATATGAGTAATAGAGAATAGTAACTATATGAGTTTGAGGAACGTATTGAATCATGATAAAAACCCGATTATGGAAATATTGGCATATTTTAAAATTTTGAAGGTCTCTATAGAACATGTTTAATTTTGAAATAGATTTTTTTTTTAATATCGCATTTTTTAGTCCACATGACAGATATTATTATGACAGAGTATAATAGTGGGCTTTGCTCGCTATTGGGCCGGTTCAGATATTAAAAAAAACAAGAAAAATAAACCGGTAAATTTTTACTTTATAAAAAACATGACTTTTTTTTTTTTTTTTTTTTTTTTGAAAATGAAATTTATTTGGATTTATTAAAGAAAGGATAAAGCACTTTGAAAGGAATATTAAATGAAACCCTTTGTGCGATATTCAATCACACTTACCCACTTAAAATAATTTTCAAGCACACAATTTTTAATTTACCAACATTTTATATAACAATAAACATTTGTTTACTACTATAATGTAAAGTAACATGTGCAGTAACATATTTAAAAATTGGTCTCTATTAAAATTGCAAAATTAAGAAAAAAGTGTCAGGGTTACCACATCTGGTGATTTATCACTCAAGGGCAGTTTTTTTTTCTGATTAACATTGAAAAATAAAAAGTCTTCATTTAGAAATACCACTTTCACCCCCATATCAAGTATTGGAATTATTATGCCTTGGCTTGAGTAATTCAATCTTACAAAAAAAGAAAACTGATGAAATGGCAAGCTGAAAGTTTCTCTTTCCCTCCCTTATTATTTATAATTGACTTGGGAATCAGAGTCATTAAAAGGCATCAGTTTGTTTCTCTGAGTGAATTGGATACATATGTCCTGAGTGGCTAGAATTAAAACACCCCTACTCTGAACTCCCTATGTATTGAACTACTCAGTGTAAAAGCTTCAAATTTTCTAAACGTACTATTCAAGACATGGGGGAAATAGATTTGGTGAAAAAAAAATTCCAGAAATACTGATAGATGGCGCTGTACAACAAAAATATGAAAAACGAAGTTGAGGAGTTAAATTGGATGCATCAATGGCCATGGCAGATTCTGTGGAGCAATGAGGCCCATTTCCACCTCAATAGAACAGTGATCTCCCATAATTGTAGCATTTGGGAAACTGAAAACCCTGGTACCTTCCAAGAGATTCTATTCCACTCAAAGTTATAGTCTGGTGTGGATTCACAACCACATTCATTCTTCGACCTTTCTTTTTCGAACGGACTATTCACAATGGCCCTGTGACATGTATTATGACAGCCAACAGGTTCAAAATGATGTTCGAAACTTTTGTTGTACCCCATTTGCAAGAGCAGCAATGTCTTGACTCAGTTACCTTTATGCAAGATGGAGCACCTCCACACATTGAACTCTGTATGCAGCAGTTTCTTCAGTAACATCTTGGTAATGACAGAGTAATCAGTCGTGCGTTTCCGACAACCTGGCCATCTCATTCTCCGGATCTTAATCCATGTAATTTTTGGCTATGGGGACACTTAAAAAGTCTTGTTTATCGAGGGCATCAGGTAACCTTGGCAGACTTGAAAGAAAATATCACTCTGCATGTGAGAAGCATCTCAGTCAACCAATTACAATCCGCAGTTGAACAAGCTGACCACAGATCTCCTTACTCTTAAATCTCCTTACTCTGTGGTTCAATAAATAGAGAGGTTAGAGTACTCTTAGAGTTAACTCTTAATTGCATAGTGATGTAAATTTCCATCACTTTTTATTTAACTTTTAATAAATAAATCAACTTCTTTGCCACCACTATATTTATATAGAAATATTAATCCAGTAAATTTCCGTGAACTATGTTGCTGAACAAAGTTAAAAATCTATCTTAAAATTTCTGGTGTCTAATATTTAATATATGTATAAAAAACACAATTGTAAAAGAAAAACTCATGCAAAGAAGGGTTAATTATGGCCATCCTGTATTATTCATGCCAGGAAGCTACCCTGTGTCAACAATGGCAACTAATGAGGATAATGTTAATTACCGTAATTCTTATTTTTTGTTTTTTTCTACACTGTTAATATTATATTGTTGCAATATTAAAGGCAATTACAGAAATACTTATATATAACTATATAATATGATATATTATAGATATGTTTATTATATTCATTGTTATAATATCTGTATAGGATATATATTCATTCTGGTGGGCATAATATTCCACTGGATATAAAAATACCAGTGTAAATAATTTTTATTACTAAAAGCCATCAACGTGATGTTATATACATAAATGTATATTAATTTACTGTTTTGAATACGATTGGAGATAGACAACCATTTTTGGTGATCTGTCTTCTTGGCACGCATAATATGTAAGTAGCATGAATTGATTCTAATCCATTAATTAAAGGGAATATTTTTGCCCATCTGTGCTCTAAATGCACTTTTAAGAAATTTTTACAATTAAGAATTTTACTTTGATCTGAACATTTAAAAAAAAAAATCATTGATTAAGAGAATTTTTTAGATAAAGTTGGAAATTTGAAATAAGAAATTCTGAATTTCTGGATTTTATTAAATTGTATGTTAATGCATTCTTTGAATATTGTCATGTTGATTATAATAATTATAGCTCTTGAACACATAGAAATCATCTGTTAACTTTGTTTTCCTTTTATATATGAGAAGCATGTATATGTAGTAAGTTTTCCTCCATTTATATTTCTTCAAAATTTATGTTTTCATACTAAGAATATTTAATTTAATTAGTTTTGTCAAAAATGTAAGATGAAATTTTGTTGTATAAACTTGCTTGCTACAGTTGTATTAATGTTGAAATCTTTGTTCGGGTACAACAAATAAAAAAATAACAAATGTTTTAGACTGAAAAATAATTCAGTCTTTCAAGAGGTTGATAGGTCTAGTGGCAGCCTGGGTTCTCAACAGAGTGTGTGATGTGAGAGTCTCAGAGTAAAAAAAAAAATTCCACTTGAGAAAAACTTCAGTGCAGGTATTCTCGCTAACCATAAACATTTTATAAAAATATGAGATTTTCACTGAGAGCAAGCATTTTTATTACTCATCTCATGTTAAATTACTAACAACATGTTTTAAGAATTTCAGTTCCTTTGTAATTTCCTTTCACTGATGAATCTATTATTTTATTTTGTTCTATTGGTCTAGGGCAGTGTTTCTCAAAATTGTCCACAAACAGCAAGTAGACATCAAGGTTTGTCCTTGTGGTCCTCCCTAAAAAAAACAAGAAAAAAAAATAATTTAAATAAATTGATTATTACATACTAATAGCTGAAAATCTCAAAGTTAGGATATTACAATTTTTTTCTTTAAATCTCAGATTCTTATCGTGTATTGTTAGCCAAAGATAAATTTTTTTCTTGAACCATTACTCATTCTGATTAGTTTATACTATGTGCTTAAAAATTGTTTAACGTTTAATAAAACTAAATGTCTTTTCTTCTATTAACTTAATTACTTAATACCAACATAAAATTAAATGAAAGAAATAAATTTTCATTATTTAAATTTTTAAAATATAAGTATACTAGTATTCTATATGCTTTAAAAAATATATATATATATATATATATATATATTTTTTTTTTTGAAGAGAATTAAAATAATAAGGTAAGTTTGCAGAACATTCTGACATAAAAAAGTAGTCCTCACTCGAAAAAGTTCTACGATATGGTCATGTTATAAAATCGCCCTTATGGCATAAAAGTTTTAGCACAGTGGGATGAATGAAAATAGTGTCTTTGAGAACAGGTAACAATTAAACTAGGTTTTGGAATGTACATTTCATGCATGTTTCTGGATGGATATGAAATATTTAATTTTCTTTTGCCATATGTCGGTAAGTGAATATATCTTTGAAATGACTGCTAAAAGGGATTTCACTTTAACTACATGTAATATTTTTCTTTACAACAATTAGTTGACGTAGTTGGTTTGTACCATTAATTTGACTGTAAAGTAATTATTGGATTTCCTTGTTTCATTTTAGGATGGTTGTGACTTTATTTGTCGATGTGGACCTAGGCAAGAATCACAAGCATATAGAGGCATAGATGATCATTTGAAAATGGAAGATGAAAGAGATGATCAGTTATTGAATATGTGATACTGATAGTTTTCAGATTTTCCTAACTGCAAAGAAGAAAATTTTTTGCAGCTCATCTTTTACATTTATATTATTTCAAAATTTTCAAAATCATTTTTTGACTTAATACCTTATGTGTTAGCCAAAGAAATTATTGTAATTTGTTCATTTAAATTAACAGAAAAAAGGAAAAATATATCTAGTCATATTTAGTACATTCCGAATCTCTTTACTTTTCTTTCCTTTACATTGTAATGTTTTCTTTTCCTTTGTTCTTTAATGACAGTATTAAGTTTTATCACATTTTATTAGTATTATTTCAATATTATTTCTAGTTAAAGCATAAAATTAATTGTTCCTCTTTATTTTGTTGTTTTAGCTGTCTCATTATTTTAAAAAAATTAAGAATGTTCTGAATTATACTGAAAAATTCTACATTTTGTTTTATAGTTTTTATTAAAATGCATCTGTATGCTTAAAGTAATTTAAAATGTATTATCCAAATAAACAAACACATTATCTACTTTTAAAATTAAATATTTTTAAAGTTCTTGATATAAATGTGCATAAAACTTTAAATTATCTGATATTGCATTTTATATGCTATTTATGTATGTGCAACTCTTTTTTCTTGTGAGTTAATGGTATAAAATGTCTTAATTTCAAAGATGGTCACCTTTTTCTGAAAGAATTGTTGAGAGAATAAAAATTTTATATTAAAATAATCTTCAACATTTTTCATGCACCATAAGATAACTTAAATATAAAAAATGCCTACTATTTATGAAAAATATCTTAATCACTTGAGTGCTAAATTAATCTTTATATATATATTTTCTAAATCTAGTTTGTTATCTTTATAAGTGAAAGTTGTAAATTGGCTAGAGTTTATTGACATAAAAGTTTATTTCTATTAAATAGCCCTTTTTAATAATTCAATATTAAATCACAACAGTAATATACTGTGGTCTTATCAGTATAGTGTAAAATATTTTTACTAGTATCAAAACCCCAAAAATTGTAAGACTAACTTTGATAAAACTGTCAATTTACGTTCATCACAACTTTCCATCTTTCTGCACAATATTAACTTTACCTATTTAGCAAAATTGAAGCAATATTTTGCATACTTAGCTCTGAATCCAAATAGAATTTGACAATTATACTGCTTCTGAAATCTATTGATACTTTATGAAGATGCATCATTTTATACAAGGTTTCACAAAACATGTACTAGATTTTTAAAAAAAGAATAGAAACCATGAAAAGTTAAGAATATGATGCATGCTGTTACATTTGGTTGTGATCTCTAAAATATTGATTAAAATTGCTGATATATTAGGCTTCTCATTCTGCATTTTGACACACAATCAATCTAACTTGTCAGATGTACTTAAGTGGTTATTGTGCAGATATTTAAATCTGTCATCAGTTCAATGAAAGAAAAGATTCAAATTTTCATTTTTAAATGTTTGCTGTTGCTTAGTTATTTGAATTTGAATTCTTTGATGCTATTATTGTTATTCCTTTTCCTCTATTCATTTAATCATCTGCAGCATTAAATAGCATTAAATCATTTTGCATTTAGGATCCAGGTTTTGTATTGTTTGATATTGTATTTTAAAAGCTGATTACGTATGTAAATATATCTCTGTAGATGATTCAACTATTCTTTGCACCTATCATTATCTGTACAAAAAATTCTCTTATATTACCACAGGGTCCCAAACATAAAATTTGGATTTGCGATTTATTTTCAAATTTACTACTTCAAATTAATCATTCATTTTCTGACTGTTAAAACAGATTATTGTGAGTAATGCAAGAAACAAAGATAATGTATTATTATAATCTTCATACTCTGTGAAGAAATTTGAAATGCTGTCTCTTATTTCTGGGAATAACAACAGTAAAATACAGTAAAGCTATTGATTCAATGACCATGGTGTCTGGTTTCTTCATGTCTCATTGTGTCTGGGAAATACTTCTGAACTTGCTAACCTAAAAGACAAATACAATCCTTAGTGTGAATTGAATGAACTGAAAAATGCTCTTAGAAACAAAAGAAGTACACTGCTACTTAGTGTATTTAAAACTTCATTTATTAATCTAGTAAACATACGAAATAAAAAATTTTGAATTAATTATCTGTGTAGTTAAAAAAAAAAAAAAAAAAAAAGAAAAAAAGAAAAAAAAAAAAGAAGAAGCCTGTTTTTGGTGCAAACAACAGTTGATTGATCCATATGCTTTTGTATATTGTGGAAATGAAGAGTGATATTGTCTTATTGTGGCAATTTTGTTTTTTGTGAAAAAAAGCTGAACAGTAGGCTAAAAAATTTTCATTAAAAGCATGTCTATAGCATGTAACAAACTTAAAGTTCTTCAGTAATATTACTCATGAATGCATAAATGTTTTTGAAATGTTCATCTTAAAAAACAAAAAAAAACAAAAAAAAAAACATGTAAATTTTAAATTTTATGTGACTTTCATTACTTTCTTTCTTTCTCCCCCGCTCCCTTTTTTTATATTAATGTATTGTCCAATTATTATTTCTGGAATTTTAGTGCTCATTGCATTAGTACTTACATCTTTAGGATTAAGATTGTGTTGTACTTATAAGATTTTTTAAAGGATATTTTCAATAAATACGTTTTGTTTTAAGCATAAAAATAGTCCTTAAATTATTTTTCTAAATAAATAATTCTTGGTATAATCTTCAAAATGCATCTTTTAGTTTTTTTTAAATTCACCATGTAATTTTAAATGAATGCATACTTAACAACAAAATAAGATCACTAAATATAATTAAAATTTAGGGAAAATGCTTAAGTGATACTAAAATAAAACAACAAAAGGCTTATAAAGACCTTTTTAATCATTCAACATACGTTTCAACGCTCTTTGCGGCGTCATTTTCAAGAAAATATATTGATAAATAAAATATTCTTGCAAAATTTGAAAAATAACATTGAAAACATGAATCACGAGATCCAAATATGTAAAACTGAGAAAAGCAGGTGCTTGAGGTAGCCAACTGTAATCGTGAAAATTATATTTCGCTATTGTTGTTTGAAACGGAAAAGAACCTTGTGCCAAATTTTAGGCAATTCAAATGAGGCGGAATCATTGCAAATGTTTACGTTACGTATGTAGATTTCTATTGCTTCATGGATAATGGATGGGAAGTAGGCTCTTGACGGGTAAATTATTTTACTATTTTTAAAATCAATTTCTATTGCTTCGGTTCTATGTAGTCGTGCCAGCGCTGTAGTACTCCTGTTATATTTGATATCTGCTATATGCTCTTTTAATCTTGTTTGAAACTTTCTGGTGGTCATTCCTATATAATATTGTAAAAAAGTAAATATTTTCATTATTCTCATATTTGGATCTCGTGATTCATGTTTTCAATGTTATTTTTCAAATTTTGCAAGAATATTTTATTTATCAATATATTTTCTTGAAAATGACGCCGCAAAGAGCGTTGAAACGTATGTTGAATGATTAAAAAGGTCTTTATAAGCCTTTTGTTGTTTTATTTTAGTATCACTTAAGCATTTTCCCTAAATTTAAATTTTGAATGCATACTTTTTATGATTCAACTATTTTTGATTAATTAACAAGATTTGAATTGCCGGCTTTTTCTCAGTTTTTAAAAATAATTTTGGCATATATAATATTAAAAGCAATTTTTGAAATTTTTCTACAAAAGTTTTGATAAAGATTTAAAATAATAAACTAGTCCTGAATTATTTTTCATTAAAACACAGTCTTTTTCATTAATTTACTTAAATGTTCTGCTTAAATTTGTATTGTACTTCTATTTTTTATTTATTCTGATTAAAATAAAAGTATTTTCTTAAAAGTATTTCATGCATTTGAATTTATTTGATTTTCTCCTGTCTTACAAAAATTAATTTTTGAAATGTACTTTTTAAAAAATATTGATAAAATCAATATAAAATGGATTAATTTTATAATAAGATACACTGATTCAAATTGTTTTATTTATTTGATGTTCAGAAGTGTTATGCATTAAACACATCAGTGGAAAATTTTAGTCTTGCTTTGATAAAAATGCATTGATTAATAGGATTTATCTAAGCAAAAATTCTTGTTTTATTTTTTTTTTTTTCTAATCTTTAAATTTGTAAAATATTACTCTCTTTTTAAGTAATCTAAATTTCTAAATTAAAAAGATGTTTATAGAAACATTATATATATATATATATATATATTTAACCAGAATGTTAATGTATTTTCTTTAGTTATTAGCAGAGAAAATTATTAAGGTATCCACAATTCCCCCCCCCCCCCCAACTTTTTTTTATGTTGTTTTTATATGTCTGTGTATTTTTTTTGGACTTTCTAATTTTTACAATTTTAGAGCACTTTGTTGCTTTTCATTTTTCTACTACCATTCTTCCCCCTCTGTGCATTTCCTGTAATATTTAGTTCATTTTCCACTTTTTTAGTATTTTGTTCATTTTTATTTTCATTGTATGTTTACTTTCAGAAAATTATTTAAAAATTGCCTTAACTTGCATATAATTATTCGAAAGCTGACTTGCCAGATATTCACTGAATTTTTTGTTCGTAAAAAATATTATGAAAATTTGTGCTTTTATTTCTGAATGCTTCAAAATCTCTGTAGCATTTCTTAATTTTTAGAGTTTATATTTCTATTGATCTCACTCTCATCTCATATTGAAATAATATATTTTTATTATTCTGTTTGTGTTTTACCATTATTTGAATTGTTGTCAAAATGTTACTTAATTTCTAATTAATACAGTGAATACTCATTTTCATGTTTTCATATTAACCAAAGAAGCAAAAATTAAATAGCAAGAAAATATAAATATAGAAAAATTAATGTATGTGCAAATTTTATTATAAATTACAGAACAGAAAATTCAAGAATATAAATCAGTTATTTTCATATGCATAAATTTTAATAAATCATTTCTCAATGTATAATTTTGATTAATTTATTTTAGTTAAAATATAGAAATAAAACAATCATATAATTTACTCAATCAAAGCAATCCCTTTAGGTTTTTTATCCCCACTGAAAAAGTAAATTATAATGTATTATGTAAATGTAGAAAATTTCTCTAATAAATAAATTAAAAAAAGATATATATATATAGTTACTTGTTTGTTATGCAAAACTTTTTTTTTTTGTTTAAAGCTTGGTACAATTTTGGCTTCAGAAAGTGAGATTTGTTGCCAAATGATATAAACAGCTATGAAAACAAGCCTGATGAAATTTTTAAACTTTTCTACTTATTCATATACAGGGTGTCCATAATTAAACGATCCTACTTTAAAGTTGTCTACAGACGAAACTATTGGTCAGAAAGTTGTGAAACTTTGTGAAGGACATGATGAAGGAATAGAAATTTGTTTAAGAGAAAAAAAAATAGTTCAAAATTTCGCCACCAGATGGCGTTTTAATGAATTACACATTTAGCATACATTTACGATAGTTTACATACTTTATTGCAACAAAACAAGTTCCACATGTCGGCATCATTTTCAGCTACCATCTGGAATCGTAAGATAGCATGTTCCACAGTTGACTGCAGTGTATTCTGGGAAATGCTAAAAACATATTGTTTAAAAAGTTTTGTTGAACATCTTTTGATGTAATAAAATATGTAAATTATCGCAAATGTACACTAAATGTGTAATTCATTAAAAATGCCATCTGGTGGCGAAATTTTGAACTACTTTTTTTTTTCACTTAAACAAATTCCCATTCTTTCATTATATCCTTCAGAAAATTTCACAACTTTCTGACCAATAGTTTCATCTGTAGACAACTTTAAAGTAGGGTCGTTTAATTATGAACACCCTGTATATATTTAAAAAATTGCCCCTAATTACATGTATTACATAAATTACTTCTATTTGTACATAAAAATAAATAAAATGCTTCTTTATATTAAATAAATTGTATAAACATTGAAAAAAATTGCTTGTGTGTATAAAACAGTGAGTAGGTTGCCAGGAAATATGTATGAAATTTTATCCCCCTTGCCAAGGTCATTTTCTCTACCTTGTCAAAGCCCATACAACAAACAAGTACAAATATATATATATATATATATATATATATATATATAGCTGATAGCTGGTAATTGTTTATGAAATTGTAGGATTTTTTTTTTTTTTTTTCATAGAAAAGAAAAAAGAAATGTTCAAATATTTTTAAAAGAAATGTTCTTTAAAAGCCATTATATGTTAAAGTTTTCCATATACATGTTTTTCTTTAAGTATTATAGTGTTAATAAAATAAGTAAGTACAATAAAACTAAAATCTGACTAAAATAAGTAATATAGTGCAATTAAAATACTACTACTACTGGTAATAATAATAATAAAACTTGCCTCATTTCTGAAAATTGATTTGATAGATGATAAAACTCATCAAATTTGTGTGTTCTGCAGCTATAATTTTAAATGGTTATTTTATAATATTTGATCGAGGTAGCTAAAATATTTTTCTAATTAATTTCTAAAATTAGTAAAATTGCTTATTAGGACCATATGTAATTAAAATTTTAAATGGCATTTTTATATATTTTTTACTAGGTTGCTGCACTGCTCTATTTTTATATGAAAATATTTCTTTCCTGAAAAATTCTCTATCATATATGGAAAATTATTTTACTCACAATGTCGTCACAAGTCATGTTTAGTTTTTTGTTAATTTCATAAGCATTGCATATTTTTGTATACAGGTTTTAAAACTTAGATTTGACTTTTTTTTTTTTTTTTTTGTATTTTTAATTCTCTAAGGCTTTATAATACTCTAGTGGCTATTCATCTACACTAAGGATGAATTTTCAATTTAATTTAAAATGTGTGTGGTATTCCTTCTAATGTGTTGATATAAATTTTTGATGCTATGCAAAATTTTACCTGTATTCTTTATTTGTCTACATTATCAAAAAGAGTAATCATGCCTGTTTTAATTTTAATTTGAGCATTAATATGTATTAAGTGCAATGTCTGTATGCTTATTTATTAAGGCTGTGGTGCTGATATCATTTAGTTAAATTCAAGACTAAATTTTATGGAATGATACTAGAAAAGAGGTTCAAGTACTTTTGAAATATTCCCCCCCCCCCCCAAAAAAAAAAAAAAATGTTTTTTGTACTTTTTATTTTTTTGATGTAACATTTTTACACTGACAGTAGTTTTAAAAAGCATAAAAAAAGTTAATGCATATAAAACAGTTTATTTTTAAAAGAACTTATTTTTTCATTCATGAAAAAAATTCAGTTTTATATATGTTTATTTTAAATTATTATATATATATATATATATATATATATATATATATATATATATATATATATATATATGCATTGAAAGACAATAACATTTTTACCCTTGTCATGAAAAAAAATAGTCTGTGCTTTTTTCTTTAACAGAGTAAAATTAAGCAAAACTTTTGTATTTTCAATTTTTTTGTGAAATTTAGTTTAATTTCTATGTGAAAATAAATATAGCAACTATTTTTTATAAACACAAGGATACATGCCGCTCATTCCTATTGTTTTGTTTTCATGAATGTCTCTGTGTTATTGAAATTTTGAAATTATAGTGTTGCAGCCTGTTATATGAGTGGGAATTTCTTCAAAATATTAAACTTATGTTCACTTACTTTGTATTATTTACAAAAGTGATTGCATTTATATTTGATACATTTTTTTTTTCTGTCCTTCTGAGGTTTTTTATTTCCAGACTTCAACATTGTCATTAAAAATTTATATTTTGTTATTGATTCATTGAGATTAAAATATTGTAAATAGATTATAATCACTTTGACACAATATATTTTGCAACTGCAATATTACTGATACTGCAATTTAGTGGTATACTTGTAAAATTTGTAATCTTGAAATGATTAGAAACTGTTTTGCTACATGTGTAGCATTCTCTTTGGTTTTCTTCTGATTGAAAATTCTGCATTTCTTTTGCTGAAATTATGTCTATCACAGCTGTACCATAGCCTTGCTAAGTGAATGAAGTATTAAATAATTATATGAAATCTAATAAATATTTGTAACAGGTTATTGTTACAGTTTTTAATAGTATAAATTTCTTGAAAATGTTTTACATCTTTTCAAAAGAGAATTTGAACTTATTGTCAACCTCTTTGAATTCTACTTGCCAGATTAAGTTTATTTTGTTTAGTCTTTATATTTGTGTCCTAAGGAATGTTCATTACCAAATACAATACTTTAAATAATATGTTTTTTATTTATTTATTTTTCTCTCATGAATATTTTTATGTCCTTCAATAACAGATTATATAATTTTCAATCTGAAAATTAATTTTCTTATTGTATGTACATAAACTCTGAAAATAAATGAAATATAACTTTTGATTGATTTAGTATGATCTTCTGTTATCTTTATTTATTATTTATTTCATTTACTTCTTATTAATGGCAGAGTAGCTTTTTTTTCTATCATTGGGAAAGTGGCATTAGATGTATGATAAATTCATCTCAACCATAAAAAAAAAATACCTTGATTTTTCTTTTAATGACAGAAGAACTTTTATTTTCATTGTAAAATTTGTACAAAAACATGCAAATCTTTTTTTTTTTTTTTTTTTTTTTTAATCTATTTTAAAAATACAATAGCAGGTTCATATTTATTACTATAATGGGGGCATTTCAGCATTTGTTTGGTATATATTAAATTAGAGTTCCCCCTAATTAGATGTAATCCTTAATGTAATTTGTGATGAGAAAGGGGGACTGACAGTAGTTTTAAAATGCATAAAAAAAGTTAATGCATATAAAAGTTTATTTTTAAAAGAATTTATTTTTTTCATTCATGAGAAAAATTCAGTTTTATATTTGTTTATTTTAAATTACTATATATATATATATATATATATATATATATATATAGTAGGAGGTCTGAAAATTTGGATGAGACAGACAAGACAAGGATTAGACGAAAACAGGTACGAAAGCACCTCAGGCTCAGATTTTTCATATTTGATAATTAGCCTGAGATATTAATTAAAAACCCTAATGAACATCACAAAATGGTGCATTTCTGTGGTATTATCAATTGCGCCTCTGCCTTTATGGATTCTAGGATCTTCTCACAGACGAAAACATTCATTTTTTTTCTGAATTTTGGAATTGTGATCGCTGGATCCCCTGTAGAATTAAAATCAATAAATAAATTAAAAAAAATATATCCTTACATCCCTGATTGAATAGTATCTTACATAAAAAAAATTACTATTTAAAAAAAACCTTTTTTTACTGGACCTTGATTAGGCATAAGTTTTCAAGTTTTCCATTTTTCTGCATTTAGAAACTGTCGCATACGCTTCCCAGACGAAAATGCAAGAAAAAATATCCACTCTTTCGGATACCTTTCTCCTTCTAACAATCTTGTTTTTTAAAAAAAGAAAGAAAGAAAAGAGAGAGAGATTAATATTTACTATTTAAAAAAAAAAAAAAAAATCTGATGTTTGATTCCAATGTTGGTTTCCCGATTCATTTTCTAGTTTTCTATTTTCTACATTTTAAAACTGCTACATTCATACCTCGGTCAGGAATATAAAAGAACATTAAAAATACCTATTTATTAAAAGTATTTTTCCGGTTCTGGTGGTATCTTTGTTTTTCAAAAATATTAACACTTACTATTTCAAAAAATATATTTATCGAAAATCAATTCACTTTCATTTTCATCTTTTCAGATTTTTCTCCAATTTTAAAATGCCATCTTCTTTCCAGGGTGAAAAATATACCCATTTATTTAAAGTATGTTTCGCTAACGATATCTTTGATTTAAAAATATATTAATATTTACTATTTCAAAAAAATTAATTTCTGGAAGTTGTTTCACGGATTCCCCAGAGATTTTTTTTCTCAGTGTCTATAAAGTTCATTTCCCGTTTTAAGAGAATTTCGCTTTTGAGCATTTTCGGAGGAGTTTTCGTTTCTGCACATGTTTTAGTTTTGGGAAACCACTAAATTTTAAACACAAGTTGTTAATACACTACAAGATATCAATTTGTGTTTTAAAAGTGTGGGGGGTTGGTGTGCGTTTTGTATTATTTAGGTTTTCTTAGGAACTGTTGGTCACAGAATTGAAAGTTATTATATATATGAATGCCAGAAATTAAACCAGTAATCACTATAACAGATGGGGTGTCCCTTTACTTTGTTTAGAATGATTTTCGTTTAATAAATATAAAATCATACAAATCCAAGGTTCATATGCAAAAACAACACATTAGGTATATGCTACCGAAGGCTGCAGGGCCTTTAACTCTAGATTCATTTAAGTAGATTTCTGTTTAAAAATATTAAATCATATAAATTCCAGGGTGCACGTTGCTGAAATCACTGGGGTTCCCAACATTAGATTCGTTTGGAAATATTTTCGTCTAAAAACATAAAATCACTCAACACGGTTTTTAAATATATTTAAGATTATTATCAAAGGTTGGGGAGTGCCAGATAGTTAATACTAAAAAACAATATTTCGAGAAATAATTTTTTTTTTACTACTAGGCATTTCTTTTTATCGAGCATTATCAATCCCAAAAGCATGAAATATTCTTTTACGCCTCGATTTTCTAAAAAATGATTTTTTTAAATACACTATATTTTACATTTATTTTACTTATTTAAGAATTTTTAGTCCTGGATAAATTCAACCTTACACCATAGAACCAACCTACTTCAGTTTTCATATAATTTTCAAGATTTTACACGATAAAACCCATGCATAACAATTTTTATTCAAATAAAATCATAGTACAAGTGGGGGTTTACAATGAAGTTTTAAGTGAAAGTATATCAAAGTATATCCAGTGATAGTTATCAAAGAATTATCATCAATTCTTTATAGTAATCGAGTCACTTTAATAGACTTAGCCATTTTAACATAGCCATGGTTTCTATTTCAATAAAAAGGGTCAAATTTTACACTAAATTCTAAGCAATATCATTAAGTTTCCAACATTTAAGAAGTTGAACATTTCATTTTTGTGTAATTATGTGACCCTAATTACTTTTTTTAAGAAAAACCTTTTCTTTGTTTATAATATAAAATGCTGATGAATTCTTCATTTAAAACTTGTCATATCTTTAAAATTAAAAAAAAACAATACCCTCAAAATGTCAGTTGCCGTTCTGGGCCAGGGATCATTTGGCATATGCCTAAATCCGACTCTGTCTACATATTTTATAAACCGCATTGACAAGTACACGTTTAAATTCCACATAAATATAAAATCATAAAAATTTTCACTTTCCTGATTTTTCATTCATAAGATTGTTAATGAATTTCTCTAAATCAAATTAAGATGCTATTGTTTTTAGGTGTGTTCGTAATTATATAAATACGTAGCACCTATAGTCGTCGTTTGGTCCGTCCGTCTGTCTGTCTGTCTGTCTGTCCGCATATAACAACGCAAAAACTACCCAACCAAATGGTTTGCAATTTAAAATATATTATCTTTGCAGAATTTTGTCGAGACATTTCAAATTTTATTAAAATCGAATCAAAACTTTAGGAGATATTAATAAAAATATTTATTAAGAAATTTGATTTTTTTTTTTAAATCGGTGCTTTTTTGTTATAGGAGCTTCCGATGGATGTTAAATCGTCAAGCGACCGAGATACTTATTTTATTACAGAAATTAATCTGCAGACGATATAATTCATTTCACAGAATTAAAAATCATCAAGATCTGAATATTTATATAACTAGCTGATACATATATATCTGAATATTTATATAACTAGTTAAGATATTTGTATGAACAGTGTCATAAAATATATACTTAACTAGCTGTTTAACCCGTTCTACGCACGGTAGATCATGAATTTAATTCTGAAACGTGCGTACGAACGCACCTCGTTTGTAACGTTTGACGTACAATTTCCAACTTGTTTCAATTAATATAGTGACCAAAGAGCTGAGTCGATGTTGTGACATGCTACTTTTTATCCCTTCGATTCTGAATTTATCTTTTTTAAAAAATTGCTACAACTGGCAACAATTTTTCATTCTATTCTTACCACTTTTTCAAAAATCATGATCTTTATCACATGCTTCTATGAAAATTTCAAGAGCAATCTACCACAAAAAAAAAGTTTCTTTAAAGTGTGGCAGTCAATCTATACTAATATTATAAAGAAGTAACGTTTGTTTGTAGGGGTAATCTCTGTAACTACCAAACAGATTTCAAAAGTGATGGTTGCAAACTGATGGTAACAATCCCTGCTCCAACATAGGCTATATTTTATGTCGGTGCCACTACCCTCAGAGGAGTGCAAGAGCGAAAAATGTTCTAAAATTGCAATTTCTTTTTATACTGAAGGAGCTAGAAACTTGAAATTTGGCATGGTAGTTACTTACAAGATGTAAATGCTCTCTAAGAACAAATAACAAAAAAATTCGAAATTTAAAAGGGTGAAATGAGCGAAAAGTGTTCTAAAAAACATTCTAAATTACAATTTCTATGGAATCTCTTGAACTACAGAACCCTTTTCAAAAGTGATAGCGGCAAATTGATGGTGACAGTTCCTGCTGTAATATAGGCTATATTTTATATCGGTGCCACTACTCCAAGGGGGTGCAGGTACGAAAAATGTTCTAAAATTATGATTTTTGTGATACTACAGGAGCTAGAAACTTGAAATTTGGCATGGTACTTACTTATAAGATGTAAATGCCCTCTAAGAACAAATTCTAAAAAAATTCGAAATTTAAAAGGGTGAAATGAGCGGAAAACGGTCTAAAAACATTCTAAATTACAATTTCTATGGAATCTCTGAAACTACAGAACCATTTTCAAAAGTGAAGGTTGCAAATTGATGGTAACAGTCCTTGCTGTAACATAGGCTATATTTTATGTCGGTGCCACTACCCCCAGGGGGTGTAGGAGCCGAAAACGTTATAAAATTACGATTTTTGCGATACTGAAGGAGCTAGATACATGAAATTTGGCATGGTAGTTACTTTCAAGATGTAAATGCTCTCTAAGAACAAATTCTAAAAAAAATCAAAATTTAAAAGGGTGAAATGAGCGAAAAGTGTTCTAAATACATTCTAAATTACAATTTCTATGGAATCTTTTGAACTACAGAACTCTTTTCAAAAGGCAAATTTTGCAAAAGGCAAATTTGGCAAATTGAGGGTGACAGTCCCTGTTGTAACATAGGATATATTGTATGTCGATGCCACTACACCCCCCCCCCCCCTAGGGGGTGCAGGAGCGAAAAACATTCTAAAATTACGATTTTTGCGATACTGAAGGAGCTAGAAACATACAATTTGGCATGGTAGTTACTTATAAGATGTAAATGTTCTCTAAGAACAAATAAAAAAAATTTAAAATTTAAAAGGCTGAAATGAGCGAGAAGCATTCTAAAAACATTTAAAATTACAATTTCTATTGAATCTCTGTAACTATCGAACCAATTTCAAACGTAATGTTGCATATTGATGGTGACAGTACCTGCTCTAACATAGACTATATTTTATGTCTGTGTCAATATCCCAGAGGGGTGTGGTAATTTTTGTAATACTGAAGGGGTAGAAATTTGACGTTTGGCATGGTAGTTACTTATAAGATGTATATGCTCTGTAAGAACAGTTTGTAAAAAAAATCGAAATTTAAAACGGTGAAATGAGCTAAACATGTTCTAAAACCATTCTAAATTACAATTTCTATGGAATCTCTGAAACTACCGTACCAATTTTAAACGTAATGCTTGCAAATTTATGGTGACAGTACCTGCTCTAACATAGGCTATATTTCATGTCGGTGTCAATATCCTAGAGGGGTGTGGTAGCGAAAAATATTCTAAAATTGCAATTTTTGTGTTACTGAAGGGATTAGAAACTTGAAATTGGGCAAGGTTAGTTACTTATAAGATATATATGCTCTCTAAGAAAAGTTTTTAAAAAAGTCGAAATTTAAAAGTGTGATATGAGTTATAAAAACATTTTAAATTACGATTTCTATGGAATTGTTAGGGACAGAAACTTAAAATTTGACATCGGTGATACTTTTTAACACGCAAATGCACACCCAGAACAGTTTTTTAAAAAATCGAAATTTAAAAGGGTGAAAAAGGAAAAAACGTTGTAAATTACGATTTTTTTTTATATACTGACATGATTAGCAGGGGTGCAGAATATGTCCGATCCGGCGATCTAGGATTGGGGAAATTTTAGTCATCTGGGGAAATTTTTCGTAAAAATATACGGTACTTCTCTATTATCCCGTCGATCACTTTTCATAACAGAAAACTATCGCCAAACTGTAACGCCAAATAAACGGAAGAACGTTGCCATTGGAATATCAAAATAAATAAATAAATAAAATATAAGAATTTAAGGACACAATTGTTATTTTAATTAATGAAATAACTAATAAATCAGTGAAACATAATGAAAAATACACGCAAATGTCAAATTAAAAACCATTTGATGACATAACAATCACGTATATTGCTTCTGACATCAAGTATATGGGTCTGCATTTTTGGCGTTTAATCTTACAGTTTGGCGATAGTTTTACTTACCCATCATTATAGGGTAAGTCTTGTAATCGTTTTGAAAATCGAAATTTTTTTTTTTGACGGATTTACACGTTTCAGACACTGGAGATTCCGAAAAACATATTTTTAGAAAAAAAAAATTTGCCGTCCGTCTGTGTGTCTGTGTGTCTGTAAACGCTCTATCTCCCGAAAAAATTGAGATAGAGACTTGCAATTTGGTATGTACTTAGTATGTAATAATGGGAAGAAGCCTATTTCATTTCAATAACCTCGATTAACCGGAACTATTTTTTTCGGACTCTCGAAATATTCGTTCTGATAAAAGGTATATACAAATTTTCGAAATTGGTTATTTTAAGAAATGAATATAAAAGACAATAAAAAAACATAAATTTTGCATAAAGCATGAAGTCAATCGGATAATTAGTTGCCGAGATATTTGGAATCCTATTTTCCACACTCTTCGATTTTTCATGACCCTGTATTTCATCCAAATTTCACTTCAAAGATATATTTTAATTGGAAATTTTACGTTTAATCAGATGCAATAAACCGCTAGTTAATAGGATTATTATTTTTGGAGTTATAAGGATGTTTCTTTCAAGCAATTCAGTAATCGAGCCTTTAAAGTTTGTGACGTCATCAAGCCTCGATTTTATTTGAATTGCAATGCATTTTATAAGTATTTTACACATGTTTTATTTTAATATTTTACATTATGCATATCCATGATGGGTAAGTATTACGGTGGCCCCCAACGACTAGTTTTGTTATGAAAGGTAGTCGGCGGGTACCAAATATACAATTGATTTCAATTTTAACAATGAATTACATAATTCCCCTAGATAGAAAAATGTTTCCTTACAAATAAAAAGATCCGTATGGCGACTTTCACAAAATCGATCTGAGAATAATATGTACCGTATGTACTCACGTATAATTCGAGAAATTTTAGAAAAATAATCTGCTTCAAAGTTGGGGAGGGAGGTCAACTCTTTATACATGGGACAAAAAAGTCGAAATTTATTTTTGGAGTAGAAAAACGCCGATGTTCCGGAGTAATTATGCAATTGCAATAATCGAAATTTCTAAGTTCTTTTCTAATGAATTACCCTAGAAATTTTTTTTAAAAGATAATAATTTTCTGACAAAAAAAAAAAAAAAAAAAAAAAAAAAATCAGGAAAGAGAAAACTTTAGAAAGAGAATCAAATCAAGAAGATCTCACACCCATCACTGGTGGAAAACTCACTACAAGCTCTCACTGAATGGGTGAGCAAAAATAGAAAATAATTTAAATTTAATAATGAGAAAAATACTTTTAATCTATGGACAACTTTGAAGAAAATTATTCTAAAAACTTAATTTAATAAAATAATCCTAAATTCTGAAAAGAAACCATCACTTCTAGATTAAGACAGCGGTACCAGAAATACTTTAGCTCCTTGAAAACTGCTTGAAAATTTACAGTGACTGTGTTTGTGGATCTGTTGGCTCTATTATTGGAAAACACATTTATAACAGAACCCTAAAATCTGATAATCTCTTTCATGAAGTGTTTATATTGTTGTGAGCTCGGGGTTCGAAAGGACTGATGCCAATATATAAGAACAATAAAAAGGCTTTATTCACTATAAACAGTGCAATACGATCACAAATATCTTCTGAAAATTACAAGATATTCAGTAATCTTCAAATCCAATAAAAGCGCAGCAAAATTTCACACAGAAACAATGCGTTCAATACGACGTATCAACGACAAAATCAATCTGAGTAACACAGTTCTCAATGCAAAGCCTCTCGTATGAATTCAATCGCAGTTGACAGACAACTCTCTAACTGGACTGGTGGAGGTCCCTTATATAGGCTTCAGAGATCTTTCCAGATTATTCCAGAGCTTTCAGATGCTAGAAATTACCAGAAAGTGCTTTAACTTTCGATAGAGAACCCAAGCAAGAAAGGATCCCAATGTATAGGTATAAGGGGGGTGTGGTTGCACAAAAAATCGCCAAATCCGTCGCCAACTTGGCGACATTTGGCGATATATCGCCAAATTTGGCGACAAAAATAAGTCGCCAAAACCATCGCCAACTTGGCGAAAAACCCATTCCTTGGCGATTTTCCAATAGAACTCCATTATAAAACCGATGCTGTAAGGTTGTTTTTCTTGCAAAGCACCTGAGGCCTTTAGCATTGAGTTACATGATGCTCAATAGGAAATACATTAATAATACTGCAATTTTCATAATAATAAAATAAAATAAATTTAAACAAATGGAATATTTACAGATATATACAAAATTCATAACATTGCCCCCCTCTCAAGGACTGCACGTCCCGGGCAGTTCAACCTTTGATCGGAAAGCAAACCCGTTACCAACAAATGCTATACTATTCAAAACACATTCATAATGCTGAATTATACAAAATATACACTTATTTAAAAATAAAATAAAATTAAAGCATAGACATTATAACATACAAGTATTTAGATAATAATAACAATAATAATGATAATGCTAAGCAAAATAAATAATTACATTAATTTATATACAAGACCATGGTCATACTAATTTACATTACTTACATTACACTATTTACAATCAATGAACTAAGTACTATGGCCATAGTATGGAGCCAGCCTGTCGTAATGAACGACTCTAGGCTTCGAACTTGGTGACTTTCGGATCCGAATTACGACATCGTTCAGTCTGTTTAGGACTGTATAAGGACCGTCCCAGTGCGATTGCAGTTTGGGAGAAAGTCCTTTACGTCGAGTCGGATTATAAAACCAAACCTTGTCACCTTCTTTGAATTGATGTCCCGTGGCTTTCGTGTCGTACCTGGTCTTCATCTTCTCCGTCTGTATATTGATCCGCTCTCGAGCCAAGTTGTGGACGTCTTCAAATCGTGCCTGGAGATTCTGCACGTATCCCTCTGGCGATGAAGGCGCATCTGGAGGGCGACCAAACAGCAGATCACAAGGTAAACGAAGATCACGACCGAAAAGCATCTGAGACGGGGAATAGCCGGTTGTTTCATGGACGGCGCTGCGATAGGCGAGAAGAAACAAGGGAAGTTTTTGGTCCCAGTCTTGCTGGTTTCTTGAGACTAGAAGTGATAGATTGTTGAGGATGGTACGATTAAATCTCTCAACCATGCCATCCGACTGCGGATGTAAAGGCGTCGTCCTAGTTTTGTCCATTCCGAGAAGTTGACAGAGACCCTCAATCACAGCAGAGATGAAATTTCTCCCCTGGTCAGAATGCATTTGAAGAGGGACTCCATACCTTGATATCCACTGGTGTACCAAGGCATCCGCAACCGTAGAAGCTTCTTGATCAGGGATGGCATAAACTTCAGGCCATTTTGTGAAATAGTCCATGACAACAAGGAGGTATTTGTTGCCATCAGCACTTCTTGGCAGAGGACCTAGGATGTCAAGGGCGATGCGTTCAAAAGGTGCTCCTACATTGTAGAGATGTAGTCTTCCTCGGCTACGTTTCTTTGGTCCTTTCCGAGCTGCACATGCATCGCAAGATTTGCACCATTGTTCGACGTCAGCTCTCGCTTTTCCCCAGAAGAAGCGCTCTCGGACTCTGTGTAATGTTTTCATGACTCCAAAATGGCCACCAGTGGGACTGCCATGTAATTCCTTGAGGACCTCTGGGATTCGGGATCGAGGAAGTACCAACTGCCACCGAGATGTCTTCCCATCTTCCGATTCGAATTTTCGGAACAGGACACCATTCCTGACGTGGAGAGAGTTCCAAAGAGCCCAATATTGCTTCGTCGTAGGACTGTAAGTCGAGATGTCTTTCCAACTGGGCTTCGTGCTAGAAGATTCTAATAACTCCAAGATTGGTTTGATCTCAGAGTCTGCCATTTGATCTTCTCGAATCTTCTCATCACTCCAGGGATCTGGTGGCGTCAATCGTGAAGTCTTCGTCTGGCGTATGGCATATTCGGGATTATACTTGCTCTCCGCTCTGGAACAATAGCGACAGCTCTCGGGACACGGTCTTCTTGATAGGGCATCGGCGTTTCCATGCGATGAGCCTTTGCGATGCCTGATGTCAAAGTCGTATTCCTGGAGTCGTTGTATCCATCTGGCTACTTGGCCCTCTGGGTTCTTAAAATTCATCAGCCATGTTAGGGATGCGTGGTCAGTACGAAGGAGAAATTTCCTGCCATAGAGATAGTGATGGAAGTGTTCTATGGCTTTCACTATAGCTAATAACTCCTTACGAGTGACGCAATAATTCCGCTCTGGTTTTGATAAACATTTGCTCCAGTATGCTACGACTCGTTCTTGGCCATCTATTTCTTGGGAAAGTACAGCGCCGACACTTTCCTGACTGGCATCCGTGTCCACAATGAATTGTTTGTCGGGGTCTGGATAGGTAAGGACTGGAGAGGATGTGAGAGCTTCTTTCAGCCGCTGGAATGAATTGTCGCATTCTTGTGTCCATAGAAACTTCTGTTTGCTTTCAGTGAGTCTATGCAAGGGTCTTGCGATGTTGGAGAATCCCTGTACAAACTTTCTGTAATAAGTGCATAGTCCCAGAAAGCTTCGCAACTGATGGACATTTTCCGGACGTTTCCAGTGCTTTACTGCAGACACTTTTTCAGGATCTGTTCGAACACCTTCAGCTGAGATGATGTGTCCTAAATAGTTTACTTCTCGTTGGAAGAACTTGCATTTCAAAGGGTTCAGCTTTAAATTCGCCGCTCTTAGTTTCGTTAACACTTTTCGAATATTCTCTAGATGTTCTTCAAACGTGCGGCCACCAATGATGACGTCATCTAGGTAGATGAGACAAGCTTCAAAAGTCAGACCTTTTAACACCGTCTCCATGAGGCGCTCGAACGTTGCTGGAGCATTGCAGAGCCCGAACGGCATAACTTTAAATTGCCAAAGTCCTTGTCCAGTAGTAAATGCGGTCTTCTCTTTGTCATCAGGATGGATCTCTACTTGCCAATATCCACTCTTCAAATCCAGCGTGGAAAACCATTTATGTCCTGAAAGAGTATCTAGCGTGTCGTCTATTCTTGGTAGAGGATAGCTGTCCTTCTTCGTGATATCGTTAAGTTTACGATAATCCACACAAAATCTTGTGGAGCCATCTTTCTTTCGGACCAACACGATGGGAGAGGCCCACGGACTTGATGACGGTTCGATGATGTCACTATCCTGCATCTCTCGTAAGAGCTTAGAAACCTCTTCTTGTTTTGCGAACGGCAAGCGTCTTGGATGCTGTTTAATCGGTGGATGGTTGGCAGTATCAATTCTATGACGTGTCAGTGAAGTGCGCCCTATATCACTCTCGTTTTGTGAAAACACATCCTTAAATTCCTGGAACAGTCTTTCTGCGGCATGTCTCTGTTCAGGAGATAAATTTTCATTTCGTCCAATTACAGGTGTTAAACTTGTAGGCGGCTCCGATAACGTCAAGTTCGGGTCTTTGCAAACACAGGTGACTGGAGCACAGGTTGCAGGCACTTCACCTTTCTGGATAATTCTAGACTTTTCACTTACGTTCGCAATCCTCACAGGTATCGCATCTCTCGACAGATCTACCAGCGCTGATGCTATTAGCACTCCCTTTGGGCTCTTCTCAGGATATCCAGTCAAGCCATACTGGAAAATTCTTTCGTTTCCAGTTAATCCAGGTATCATCATTTCGGTCCGAGGTGGGATGATAACAT
Organism: Maratus michaelseni; assembly: GCA_963931845.1. NCBI lineage: Eukaryota > Metazoa > Arthropoda > Arachnida > Araneae > Salticidae > Maratus > Maratus michaelseni. Next base: position 133,146,726 of record OZ007587.1, read on the forward strand.
CTCCCTTGGCTGTGATCCGTTGAATAGACCCGGACTCATTTCCAAGTTTGAAAATAGTGACATCTTCTTGAGCAGAGCGTAACTCATTATTCTTAAAATCCAGTGCAAATCCATGCTCTTTTAAAAAGTCTAGTCCGAGTATAAAAGGGTCTGAAATATCGGCAACATAGACTGTATGGTGGTAAGCGGCGTTCCCAAACTTTATTTTCAGTGTCATTCTTCCGTGTATATCGATCTTATCTCCGGTCACAGTTTGAAGAATAACACGCGGCGGGGTGCAGAAGAGTTTTTCTTTCAGCCGCTGAGCTAGATCTTTCCGAACGATGGTCACATTGGCTCCTGTATCGATGATCATATTACAGGGCAAATCATTCACACTTCCGACTAGAAATACTCCGTTCTCGCCGCAACTTCTTGCAGAAATTTCACATACTTGAAAATGAGGCTTCTTGAGATCTGGAAACCTCCGCCCCGCAAGATGGCCATTAATCAGTTTTCCTGCTCCACCGTTAGCGAGTGAGCTATTACCTTCGGTGCTGGGTCGTCTTGGGCAGTCGATTTGGATATGGCCTTCTCCACTGCATTTCCAGCACTTGATCTTCCTGTAAGTTTTGTTGGCCATTAAGGAGTTCATCTTTCTCATTATGTCATTCATCTGCTGCTGTAAGCGCTCCACAGCTCTATCCGACGTCTCAGGCAGGTTGGCTGCTCGCACAAAGTGTCGATCTTTCCTAGTAGCTTGCTGGGCTGCCTCGAATTTCAGAGCGTAAACCAAAGCCCCTTTTAAATCATTGAGATCTGCAATCCGGAGTGCTGTCTGGATCTCAGGGTCACGCACACCATCAATAAAATGCTGCAGAGCTAAGCTTTCTCTAATTTCAGTCGGACAGTCAGGATAAGCAAGATGTGAAAGTCTCTCGACATCCGTAGCAAGCTCTTGCAGGGATTCAGTGGATTTCTGCTGTCGAGTTTTGAGCTGGAGTCTGCTATATTCCTTCATGCATTTCTCGCCAAAGCGTAATTCTAAGGCACTGACGAGCGTTTCAAAATCCAGCGGTTCATTTGCAGGCAAAGTCTGTAGGACGTCGGCAGCATCAGCTCGTAGAAAAGCAGCTAACTGGCAAGCCTTTGTCTGGGAATCCCATCCATTGGCGTCCGCTACGATCCCAAATTGTGTCTTAAAAACTGGCCATGAGGATTTTCCGTCATAGGTTGAGAGTTTAATAGAGGCCCGAGGAAGCATAGCTTGATACTTGACATCTTCGGGATAGTTTTCGGCAGTTATCTTTTGTTTCTTGACTTTTTCCAAATCTTTTTTTACATTCTCTATGTTTTCTTCAACGGTCTTGGCGATCTTTTGAACTTTTTCTTCAACTCTTTCTTCTACGGTTTTGGCTGTCAATTGAACATTTTCTTCTATTTCTTGAAATCTTCCTTCAAATTTGTTTTCCACGCTGTCAATTCTTTCATTTAAAGATGTTATTTTATTATCTATTAATTCTTTCAACTCGCCAAGGTTGGTTGACATCTCCTTCATTTCAGCCTGGTTTGCAGTCATTTTCTCGTATATCGCTGACATTTCCTTCTTCATTTCTTCCGACATTTCCTTCATTTCAGCCTGATTCTCAGTCATTTCCTTCTTCATTTCTTCTTTCAACTCGGCAAGGTTGGTTGACATCTCAGCCTGATTCGCAGTCATTTTCGCATCCATCTCTCCTAATTTCTCCAATAATGTAGTCAGTTGCGCCTCCATTGCTCTGGTAATCGGCATTCAACCCCACTTCTGACACCAAATGTTGTGGGCTCGGGGTTCGAAAGGACTGATGCCAATATATAAGAACAATAAAAAGGCTTTATTCACTATAAACAGTGCAATACGATCACAAATATCTTCTGAAAATTACAAGATATTCAGTAATCTTCAAATCCAATAAAAGCGCAGCAAAATTTCACACAGAAACAATGCGTTCAATACGACGTATCAACGACAAAATCAATCTGAGTAACACAGTTCTCAATGCAAAGCCTCTCGTATGAATTCAATCGCAGTTGACAGACAACTCTCTAACTGGACTGGTGGAGGTCCCTTATATAGGCTTCAGAGATCTTTCCAGATTATTCCAGAGCTTTCAGATGCTAGAAATTACCAGAAAGTGCTTTAACTTTCGATAGAGAACCCAAGCAAGAAAGGATCCCAATGTATAGGTATAAGGGGGGTGTGGTTGCACAAAAAGTCGCCAAATCCGTCGCCAACTTGGCGACATTTGGCGATATATCGCCAAATTTGGCGACAAAAATAAGTCGCCAAAACCATCGCCAACTTGGCGAAAAACCCATTCCTTGGCGATTTTCCAATAGAACTCCATTATAAAACCGATGCTGTAAGGTTGTTTTTCTTGCAAAGCACCTGAGGCCTTTAGCATTGAGTTACATGATGCTCAATAGGAAATACATTAATAATACTGCAATTTTCACAATAATAAAATAAAATAAATTTAAACAAATGGAATATTTACAGATATATACAAAATTCATAACAATATTATGGAATGATCACCAGTGCATAAAGCTACAGAACTATTAAAAGCATCCTTAAACAGACATTTTCATGGTGGAAATTATCATTTTACTAGATTTTCTTCATGAAACAGACTCAAGATCTACAAAACATCAAAAATGATTGACAACATCCACAAAGAGAGTGGAAGATTGCAGTTCCTCAATAATTGACAATTTATCAGAAAAGGTAATCAAAAACATTGTATTTGTTCGTTAAAACTGTGTATTTATTAATAAATATTAGGCATAAGAATTAGATTAAAACTTACATTGCATTAACTTAATTTACCTTTCTAATAACTAGGCATGTTACAAGTTCAGTCTATAGGTTTTTAAAGATGCGACTTGTATGTTGCAAAATTTACTATACCTACGGTAATACAGAAGCCTATGTAAGCCTATAACATATCATAACATTTTGGGGAAATGTTGGGAGTAAAAACATTTTCTGCACCACTGATGATTAGAAACTTCAAATTTGGCATGGCGGTTACTTTTAATATACAAATGCTCGCTAACAATGGTTTGTAAAGAAATTCAAAATATCAAATGGCGAAATGAGCTGAAAGCATTTTAAAAGCATTCTAAATTATGATTTCTATGGAATTGTTAGGGATAGAAACTTGAAATTTGACATGGCTGTTGCTTTTAAGACAGAAATAATCGTACAGAACAATTAAAAAAAAGAAAATCGAAATTTAAAAGAGTGAAATGCGCGAAAAGCATTCTAAAAACGTTTTAAATTGAGATAGATTTCTATGGAATTGTTAAGTATAGAAACTTGAAGTTTGACATGGTTGTTGCTTTTAAGACAGAAATAATCGTACAGAACAATTAAAAAAAAGAAAATCGAAATTTAAAAGAGTGAAATGTGCGAAAAACATTCTAAAAACGATTTAAATTGCGATAGATTTCTATGGAATTGTTAAGTATAGAAACTTGAAATTTGACATGGCTGTTGCTTTTAAGACAGAAATAATCGTACAGAACAATTAAAAAAAAGAAAATCGAAATTTAAAAGAGTGAAATGCGCGAAAAGCATTCTAAAAACGTTTTAAATTGAGATAGATTTCTATGGAATTGTTAAGTATAGAAACTTGAAATTTGACATGGCTGTTGCTTTTAAGACAGAAATAATCGTACAGAACAATTAAAAAAAAGAAAATCGAAATTTAAAAGAGTGAAATGCGCGAAAAGCATTCTAAAAACGTTTTAAATTGAGATAGATTTCTATGGAATTGTTAAGTATAGAAACTTGAAATTTGACATGGTTGTTGCTTTTAAGACAGAAATAATCGTACAGAACATTTAAAAAAAGAAAATCGAAATTTAAAAGAGTGAAATGCGCGAAAAGCATTCTAAAAACGTTTTAAATTGAGATAGATTTCTATGGAATTGTTAAGTATAGAAACTTGAAGTTTGACATGGTTGTTGTTTTTAAGACAGAAATAATCGTACAGAACAATTAAAAAAAAAGAAAATCGAAATTTAAAAGAGTGAAATGCGCGAAAAGCATTCTAAAAACGTTTTAAATTGAGATAGATTTCTATGGAATTGTTAAGTATAGAAACTTGAAATTTGACATGGTTGTTGCTTTTAAGACAGAAATAATCGTACAGAACAATTAAAATAAAGAAAATCGAAATTTAAAAGAGTGAAATGCGCGAAAAGCATTCTAAAAACGTTTTAAATTGAGATAGATTTCTATGGAATTGTTAAGTATAGAAACTGGAAATTTGACATGGCTGTTGCTTTTAAGACAGAAATAATCGTACAGAACAATTAAAAAAAAAGAAAATCGAAATTTAAAAGAGTGAAATGCGCGAAAAGCATTCTAAAAACGTTTTAAATTGAGATAGATTTCTATGGAATTGTTAAGTATAGAAACTTGAAATTTGACATGGTTGTTGCTTTTAAGACAGAAATAATCGTACAGAACATTTAAAAAAAAGAAAATCGAAATTTAAAAGAGTGAAATGCGCGAAAAGCATTCTAAAAACGTTTTAAATTGAGATAGATTTCTATGGAATTGTTAAGTATAGAAACTGGAAATTTGACATGGCTGTTGCTTTTAAGACAGAAATAATCGTACAGAACAATTAAAAAAAAGAAAATCGAAATTTAAAAGAGTGAAATGCGCGAAAAGCATTCTAAAAACGTTTTAAATTGAGATAGATTTCTATGGAATTGTTAAGTATAGAAACTTGAAGTTTGACATGGTTGTTGCTTTTAAGACAGAAATAATCGTACAGAACAATTAAAAAAAAGAAAATCGAAATTTAAAAGAGTGAAATGCGCGAAAAACATTCTAAAAACGTTTTAAATTGAGATAGATTTCTATGGAATTGTTAAGTATAGAAACTTGAAATTTGACATGGCTGTTGCTTTTAAGACAGAAATAATCGTACAGAACAATTAAAAAAAAAGAAAATCGAAATTTAAAAGAGTGAAATGCGCGAAAAGCATTCTAAAAACGTTTTAAATTGAGATAGATTTCTATGGAATTGTTAAGTATAGAAACTTGAAATTTGACATGGTTGTTGCTTTTAAGACAGAAATAATCGTACAGAACAATTAAAATAAAGAAAATCGAAATTTAAAAGAGTGAAATGCGCGAAAAGCATTCTAAAAACGTTTTAAATTGAGATAGATTTCTATGGAATTGTTAAGTATAGAAACTGGAAATTTGACATGGCTGTTGCTTTTAAGACAGAAATAATCGTACAGAACAATTAAAAAAAAAGAAAATCGAAATTTAAAAGAGTGAAATGCGCGAAAAGCATTCTAAAAACGTTTTAAATTGAGATAGATTTCTATGGAATTGTTAAGTATAGAAACTTGAAATTTGACATGGTTGTTGCTTTTAAGACAGAAATAACCGTACAGAACATTTAAAAAAAAGAAAATCGAAATTTAAAAGAGTGAAATGCGCGAAAAGCATTCTAAAAACGTTTTAAATTGAGATAGATTTCTATGGAATTGTTAAGTATAGAAACTTGAAGTTTGACATGGTTGTTGTTTTTAAGACAGAAATAATCGTACAGAACAATTAAAAAAAAAGAAAATCGAAATTTAAAAGAGTGAAATGCGCGAAAAGCATTCTAAAAACGTTTTAAATTGAGATAGATTTCTATGGAATTGTTAAGTATAGAAACTTGAAATTTGACATGGTTGTTGCTTTTAAGACAGAAATAATCGTACAGAACAATTAAAATAAAGAAAATCGAAATTTAAAAGAGTGAAATGCGCGAAAAGCATTCTAAAAACGTTTTAAATTGAGATAGATTTCTATGGAATTGTTAAGTATAGAAACTGGAAATTTGACATGGCTGTTGCTTTTAAGACAGAAATAATCGTACAGAACAATTAAAAAAAAGAAAATCGAAATTTAGAAGAGTGAAATGCGCGAAAAGCATTCTAAAAACGTTTTAAATTGAGATAGATTTTTATGGAATTGTTAAGTATAGAAACTTGAAGTTTGACATGGTTGTTGCTTTTAAGACAGAAATAATCGTACAGAACAATTAAAAAAAAGAAAATCGAAATTTAAAAGAGTGAAATGCGCGAAAAGCATTCTAAAAACGTTTTAAATTGAGATAGATTTCTATGGAATTGTTAAGTATAGAAACTTGAAGTTTGACATGGTTGTTGCTTTTAAGACAGAAATAGTCGCACAGAACAATTAAAAAAAAAATTCGAAATTTAAAAGAGTGAAATGCGCGTAAAACATTCTAAAAACGTATTAAATTGAGATAGATTTCTATGGAATTGTTAAGTATAGAAACTTGAAGTTTGACATGGTTGTTGCTTTTAAGACGTTGCACAGAAAAGTAAAAAAAAAAAAAAAAAAAAAAAAAAAATAAATAAAATAAAATAAAGTGTGAAAGCGCGAAAAGCGTTCCAAAAACGTTTTAAATTACGATTTATTTGGAGCTGTTAAGGCTAGAAACTTGATATTTTGCAGGGCTGTTACTCACGTAAATGATCATCCAGAACAGTTTACTAAAAATGCGAAATTTAAAAGGGCAGGAGTAAAAATAACACATTCTAAAATTGCAATTTATGTGGTACAGCTGGTGTAGAAGCTTCGTATTTAGCATGGTGGCTCTTAAAATGCAAATGAAGAGACCGGTTTCTACAAAATTCGAAATTTAAAAGGCTGAAATGAGCAGAAAACGTTCTAAAAACGTTCTACCTTTGTGATTTAATTGGATTTATTCGGGTTAGAAATTTAAAATTTAGTATAGTGGCAACTTTTAAGATTCAGACGCTCGGTAATACACAGTTTATTAAAAATTCGAAATTTAAAGGTGTGCAAAATGAACAGGAAACGTTATAAATTATGTTTTTTTCTAAATTATTCGGGATAGAAACTTAAAATTTGACCTGCCTGTTATTTTCAAACGTAAATGCTCGCACAGAACAGTTTTTACAAAATTCGAATTTAAAAAAGGTACAGAAGCAAAAAACTTTCTGAAATTGCGATTTTAGTGATGCTGCTGGTCTAAAAAGTTGGCATGGTGGCTATTTTTAAGATTTCAGTACTCGCTAAGAACTGTTTTTTTTTAAAAATCGAAATTTAAAAGAGTTGGAAAAGTTCTAAAAACCTTCTAAACTATGATTTATCTGAAATTGCTAGGAATAGAAACTTCAAATTTTACATGGCTGTTACGTTAGAGACACAAATTCATCCACAGAACAGTTTTTAAAAGTTAAGAAATTTTAATGTGTGCAGGAACAAAAAAGTTTTAAAATTGCAATTTCTGTGATATAGTTATTACAGAAATTTGCTTAACTAGGAGATTGGAATTTGGCATGGTGCTTATTTTTAAGATGTAAATACTCTCTTAGAACTGTTTCTAAAAATTTCAAATGAAAAATGAAATGAAAGGGAAACCTTCAAAATACGTTCTAAATTACCATTAATTTGGAATTAATTTTAGCTCATCTCATTCATTTAAGTCTCATGTTCGCCTAATGCAGTATAAGAATGAAGTTTACTCAAAATGTGGCTTAATTAATAATTTTTGAAGTATCTATGGCAGTAAAATTTCCTCTGATGAAAATATGCCCACGAATACCACTTGGCATTTTTTTAAATAAATTTTTTTTAAATAAAAATAGCCAGTGGCAGCCCTGCTATCGGTCCGTGAGACGTATATGTTCTTCCCACATATAATAGTAGTAGCTTGGTAGCCCACAGATTGAAGACCCTTATTAGTCAAATTGATCCATGTGTCAGTCATCAAATGTACCTATGCGGTTAAGTACGTTTTGAAAACTTCGTTCTGCTACCGTTGTTGCTAAGGGTAAAATAAAAAAATTAAAAAAAACAGGCATTCTGAAATAATGTTGGAGAAGTTACTTGTGGTGGTAATGTGGTGGTGTTATTAAAGCTTCGTGAATAATTTCTTTTAAACGAGTATAAAAGTGCACGCTTTAAATCAAGGAAGTTGAGATCCAAAAACCAAAACAAGATAAAATATCATAGGAATATGCGATCATAAAAAGTATGATCCAGCCATAATAACTTGTTAATTTATATCTATTGTAGCATAATTATATTAAAAGAATTGCTGGCGCAACATTAACTTTAATTAGGCTACTTCACAGTACTCAACAAAATTACAGATACAAGAAGCGACATACATGTAGTTTTCAGTTGGTGGGTTCTAAAGTTTTTTGGTTGTCAGGATGCCCATTTCACCTTTCCGGGCAAAACTTAGATTCCACGGCACAAGGGCCGAAAGACGCTTTTCTATCAAGAGAGAGAACTACCGGACTCCTCTCTCGGAGCTCGCAACAATAACTTCTTTTGCCCCTCAAGATTTGAGTATATATCGTTGAAGAATTTCAAGTAGTTCGAGGACTTAACATCCCGTGTTAAGCAGTTATAGCGGCTTTTGAAGTGGTTGATAGATATTAAACTTATGGACTTAAGTACTACAAATTTAACGTCTGTATAATGTCAGATCAGAAGAAGCGACATAAAATTTATATGTACTTGGCGAGTCTATTAAACTCTTGAGAATATTTATACGTGTGCATCTGGAATCGATTTGCAGTTTCAGTTTAAGGAAGTAATTCTTAACATCTTGTATACAACTTAAGTCTTCCAATTAGTGAGTCAGACTTTGTTACACTATACTATTATATAAAGAGAGAACGCCTGACTGACTGGGTCACTCATCAACGTCCAGCTGAAACGACTAAAGTTAGGATCCCGAAATTTGGACAGTAGATTGCTGTTATGACCTAGGCAAGCAATAAGAAAAGATTTTTGAAAATTCTCCCCCCCCCCCCCCCCGAAGGGAGTTAAAGCGCGAAATTCAGGAAAACAAATCTACTAAAAAAAATATTAAACACGTATTTCAGTAATTTTAGAAATTCACCCCCTGAGGGAGTTAAATGGGGAGATCGAACGTTTTAGGTCATTTTGCCATATCTTAGCAGCAGTTTTAGGTAGGAGCATGAAATTCAGGATAACAAATCTACTAAAAAATGGTTAATTATGTATTTCAACGATTTTAGAAATTCATCCTCTAAGGGGGTTAAACGAGGGGGTCGAACGTTTCAGGTCATTTCTCCATATCTCAGCTGAAGTTTTAGGTAGTACCATGAAATTCAGGATAACGAATTTACTAAAAACCAGTTAAACATGTATTTCAACGATTTTAGAAATTCACCCACTAAGAGGTGTTAAATGGGGGGTCGAATGTTTTAGGTCATTTTGCCATATCTCAGCAGCAGTTTTAGGTAGGGGCATGGAATTCAGGATAACAAATCTACTAAAAAATAGTTAAACACGTATTTCAGCGATTTTAGAAATTCACCAATCGGGTTAAACATCGGATGTGAACCCGATTATGGAAGATTAGACGAATAAGACAACTATTGCTGATTTTTTATTAGATATTTTGCGTAAGACATTTTTAAAAGGAAAATATGTTGTAGTCGACACATTGTCTACGCATGCGAAGCCGGGACTGGTCGCTAGTATCAGTAAAAAAAATATATATACAAGTATTTTTACAAATCTTCATTTCGCTCCTTTAAATTTTGCGCCCTTACGATTCGTGCGCCTGGAGCAGTTTGCTCCAACTGCTTCCGGTAGTTACGCCTCTGTCGTAAGTTAGAGCGCCCACAAATTTTGTGTCCCATACACAGACTCACGGACAGACATTTTCTAAAAACATTCAAATCATGTTCGGGATCCTTTAAAACTTATAAATTCGTCTAAAACCGGAAGTTGAATTTTCCCCCGAATCCAATCCTTTCTCCTTAGAAAAAGTAACTAGTGTGTTGTAACTATCACAACGATCTTCTATATTTCGAACAAATCATTGAATTCTGGTTCCCCTCCTTAGATGACTGTAACCAAAATTGAATGACAATCTATTTTAATCATGAGAATTCTAAATTAGGCGAAATTTTTCACGAATCCAGTACTTTCTTCTGGTTTAAATAGAAGAACGTAAAAAGAAAAAAAAATGAAAATTTAAATTTGTGTTTTCGTTGACACTTTCAGTTTAGCGCCATCTTATGATTAATCTGATCTTATAATTAATCTTCTATAATTGGATTCATAAACAAATCGTTTATTTAAACAAATGTGATTTGGCAAAAAGTGTTGTTGAAATCTTTTGTGGTAGTCACATCTATTTTAAATGACAATGTAGCCATAATGGCAACGGTTGGAAGTGCACCCAATTACGGAAGATTAATGTTAAAAAGATAAAAAAAAAAAAAAAAAACGAAAGCAAGCGTTTTTTTAATTTGCTGTGAATAGTTAATTGCCAGTTGTGGCAACCCTACTGTCACAAGCTACTTTTCATTAGTGTCGCAAACAAATGTTCATTCTTAAGGTAGAAAAAACGTGCTTGAAAATTATTTAAAACGCTATAAAAAATTCACTAAATTGAGCTACAGTTTTCAAACAAATGTTATTCAAAAGTAGATTTCTCCCACTATACGATGATGAAAATATTGAAACTATGCGATATTTCGAATGGATGTAAGAGCAATAAAAGAAATAAAAAGAAAATTGCCCAGTTAAACTGATGGCATTGAGCTCACAGGCTATTCACACTAATTGTATATTATACTCTTATTTCAAAGAATTTGAAATAAGCCCCACGAAAATTAAAGAAATTGACAATATATTAAGGGTTGATTATCCCCTCATCCCCTCCAGCCTTATAGTTAACATAATTAACCAATGAACCTCAAAAACTAATCAGGGAAGCGCCTTATTACAATGAACATATATACAAAATTTGAAGCAAATCGGATAATTCTGCATGAAAAACCAATCTATCTAAATTAAGGGGGATTAGCCCCTTCAGTTCCCCCCTTTATACTTAACCAATGAACCCCCAACACTAATCAGGAAAGCGCCTTACAACAATAAACCTATATACAAAATTTGAAGAAAATCGGATAATTATGCATGAAAAACCAATCTATCTAAATTAAGGGGGGAATAGCCCCCCCCCCCCCCAGTTTCCCCTTTTATACTTAACCAATGAACCTCCAACACTAATCAGGAAAGCGCCTTATAACAATGAGCTTATATACAAAATTTGAAGAAAATCGGATAATTCTGAATGACAAACCCATTTATCTAAATTAAGTGGGGGTCAGCCCCCCTTTTCCCCTCCTTTACGTAACCAATGAACCCACAAATCTAATTAGGGAAGCATCTTATCACAATGAGCCGATATACAAAATTTAAAAAAATCGGATAATTCTGCATTAAAAACCCATTTATCTAAATTAAAGGGGGATTAGCCCCCCCATTTCCGCCCTTTATACTTAACCAATGAATCCCCAAAACTAATCAGGGAAGCGCCTTATCACAATTAACCTATAAACAAAATATGAAGTAAAACGGTTATTTCTATCAAGAGTTATCACGTTACGTATATACATACGTACATACATACATTACAGAATGGGCGGGCACATTAGCTCTCCGGCTTTGATAGCCTGTGAGCTAAAAAGTCGTAACATCGGTCATTGCCACCATCTATAGCAGTGTAGATAGTTATTTAATTATTTCATGTATAGCTGCTGCTATTACTAAATAGTAATATTCGTGTTATTTAATGACAAATGAGATTAATATTACTACTCGAAAAAAAAAAAATAGAGGTATATTTTTTAATAAAAAAATCCGCTAAATTAGCAACACTGCACTACACTACAATAGTGGTAACAATCCTCACACATCTTATACGATGCACATACAGATCACAGTGAAGTCATAAAGCTCCGATTTATGTAAACATAATTTGCAGAAAAAAACATAAACTCATAGTAAATTTAGAATTACATTTTTAGCTCACAGGCTATCAAAGCCTGAGAGTTAATGTGCCCGTCCGTTCTGTATGTTTGTACGTATGTATGTACGTATGTATGTACGTAACGCGATAACTCTTGATAGAAATATGCGATTTGATTAAAATTTTGTTTATAGATTCATTGTTATAAGGAGCTTCCCTGATTAGTTTTGGGGTTCATTTGTTAAGTATAAAGGGGGGAACGGGGGGCTAATCCCCCCCTTAATTACTTTCTTCTATCCTTACAAGAAGAAAGTATTGGATTCATGAAAATTTTCGACTAAATGTTTTCGACGGATTTATATACGTTTTAGAAGGTTTTGAACATACGATTTGATTGTTTTTAGAAAATATCTCTCTTTTTCTCTGTGTATCTGCATGTGACAAAAATTTGTGGGCGCTCTATCTCAAGAACTAATGCACTGAATTTAATAAAACTTTATATTCAGTTAGACCTTGAGATAAATTGGTGCTGCTATTCTGCATTTTTCACGATTTCCGCAGTAGATTATCATCAAACTTCAGATTTAGTTAGACTTTGACATGAGTTGTTGCTGATTAAGTTTTGGTGTATACCGCCTAACAGTGGCGCTGCTATGCTGAATTTTTCACGATTGATTTTTTAGTTGGTTGATTTTATGACGGTCGATTATGAACACTTGGGATATAGGCCCTAGGGCGAGTGCCCTCCATGGGTGTCTTTCTAAGGGATCCTAACCCGTATTTACGGCAAGGTTCGAAGAAAACCACGGAAAACTCCGAACAGTTAGGTCGACGAGCGCGACAGGGGTTTGAACCCAGCACCTCCCGTCTGCCAGCTTTGAGAGCAGAACCTCTCAGCCACTGGTGGGGCAAAATTTTTCACGATTTTCGCAATTGCTCTATCTCAAGAACTATGCACGGATTTTCACCAAACTTCAGATTCTGTTAGACTGAAGTTGTTGCTGATTGTTGATTGACAAAGTTGTTGCTAATTAGGTTTTGAAGTAAATAGCCCAACAGGTGGCGCTGCTGTGCTGCATTTTTCAGGATTTACACGATTTTAGCGATAGTCATCCTATCTCAAGAATTAATGCACGAAATTTCATCGAACTTCATATTCTGTTAGACCTTGACATAAGTTGGTGCTGATTAGGTTTTCGTGTAAATCATATAACAGGTGACGCTGCTCTGCAGCAATTTTGGATTCCAAAACGCATAATAAAAAACAAATAACGCTTTTCAAATATTAACATGTATGAGATAGAAGAAAGTTTTGTGATTGGTACATCCGACTAGTTCTGACAGGAGGAAGCTATCTCAAAAAATCTTTTAGGGGAAGGAGCCAGAAACCTTAATCGCTTCTATAATAAAGAAACACGAAAATATTGATTTTAGTAAAATTTTCCTTAAAGACGAAAAAAGAAAATTTAACAACAGAAAACATTCAAAAGGGCGTCAAAAAAATCTTCAAAGGCCATCATAACGCCCTTCGGCGCGCGGTGTACAGTCCTCATCTAGGCTCTGTCTTTATTTCAACGTAAACTAGTCATTGGGGGCCACCGTAATACTTACCCATCATGGATATGCATAATATAAAATAAGAAAATAAAACGTGTAAACTATTTATAAAATGCATTGCAATTCGAATAAAATCGTGGCTTGATGACGTCATAAACTTTAAATGCTCTATTACTGAATTGCGTAATAGAAACATCCTTATAACTCCGAAATTCATAATCATATTAACTAACGGTTTACTGCGTCGGATTAAGCGTCTCATTTCCAAATAAAATATATCTTTGAATTCAGATTTGAATGAAATATAGGGTCATGAAAAATCGAAGAGTGTGGAAAATAGGATTATACAAATATCTCGGCAACTAATTATCTGATCAAATTCATTCTTTATGCAAAATTTATGTTTTTTATTGTCTTTTATATTCACTCCTTAAAATAAAAATTTTCGAAAATTTTTATTTACTTTTTATCAGAATGAATATTTCGAGAGTCCGAAAAAATAGTTCCGGATAATCGAGGTTACTGAAATACAATAAGCTCCTTCCCATTATTACATACTAAGAACATACCATAGTTCAAGTCTCTATCTCAATTTGTTTGGGAGATAGAGCGTTTACAGACACACACACACTCAGACAGACGAACGGCAAAAAATTTTTCCTAAAAATATGTTTTTCGGAATCTCCAGTGTCTGAAACGTGGAAATCCGTAAAAAAAAATTTTGTTTTCAATTTTCAAAACGATTACAAAACTTACCCTATACTACGTATGATGGGTAAGTAAAAATAAATTTAAAAGCTTTTCCATGACTTTTTTGAAAGACTTGACGAAAAAAACTGATCTATTTGGTATTGTTACTAAAGAGCTTTTCTCTGTCTAATGAAAGTTATTCAATTCAGGAAGCTCCCATTTCGACGACTTTATCTATATTTCTGTATTTCATTTTATTTTATCTGTAAATTTATGTTGAATATTTCTGCGTTCTGAATCAAACGTTCGAGAAATACATTTTTTGCATAGCAAAGAGAGATTCCAATTCAGATACAAATTTTATTCCGTTTCCTTTTACTTCTTGGGAACCAAAGCACGTTATTTTGAACGGAAAAGTGTAATATCAAATCTCACGTATTGAAATATTTTAAAAAGGAAATGTATACGAAAAAGTTTAAAATGTATTTGATAAAGTGAATGACTAGATATTGAAAATAAAAACTTTATCATTATTTTTATTTTCGTCTATATTCATAAGAAAGTTCTGAATGCGTACAAACTCCCGACTTCTGTTTTTTGATGAATTTACACATTTAGAAAATACTATTTGACTATTTTTGGATTGATGTCTATTTATCTGTGTACGTTACACAAACTGTTAATCTGTAACTCGCAACTAATGTACGGAATTCCATAAAATTTCATATTTAGTTAGACCTTGACAGAAAGTGGTGTCGATCAAATTTTGGTGTATATCACCCAACAAGTATGGCATTGCTATGCCGTGCCTTTCACGATTTTCGTGATAGCTATGCTATATTTTGGCATCTATGAAATAGAATTGCCCCAAACGTATCATGTAAGACGCTTATTAAAAACCCTAACTGTACAGCAAAAGGTCAAACTTGTAATGTTGTTTTCCCTGTATTTATTTTTAAATGCTAAAAAAAGATGATTATTCCAACATTATATAAAAAACTTAATTATATATATAAAGGCAATTCTTGAGAGTATTAATCATTACTCAATATATTAGTGAACGTATTAACACGGGCATGTCAGTGAGAGGGTTAAGAAAACTATGCTGATTCAATTTTTTCGTTTCGATCACTCATCAGGAAGCTATGCAATGCTACGCTTTTTGAAGTTAACAACTCTATCCCTGTTTCTATTGCGTAGAAATGTACCAAATTTTATATTTTAGGTTATTAAATAATATATACATCTATGCTGATCCAATTTCGAACTTGAAAATATTCGACAGGAGACGCTGTTGTGCTGTGTTTCTTTTATCCACTTATCAGTGTAACTCCATATCAAAATGAAACAAATGCAGTATACTTCATACTTAGCTATTCCTAATAAATTAGAAATGATATATAGATGACAGTTTTGCGATGGCCACAACATGCTATTTTTTCTTTTTTAAAAGAAAATTGTAGCTGTCATTTTAAGATAATTTATGTACCTCCCTCTCTATATATAGAATATAGAAATTCTTTTAAAAGATTTCTGTTGCTTACTGAAGTGCTTTATTTCTCCACTTGCTTATATTTAAACTAGTTTAATTTGATTAATTCTTATACAGTTAATTTCTGTTAAATAATTTAACAGACACTTCAATTCTTTATTAAATGTTGTTAAAAAGTTTTGCTCGTAGGGGGAGCGAAGCCAAAGGAATGTTATTCAACCTAAACATTGTATAAGCTTCAACCACATAGTCTACGCTTCGCCCACTTGTGCGTAGTCACATATACTTAACAACCCACACATACCTTGGCTCTGACCTTAAGCAATGAGTGAACTCGGAGCTGCCGCTGTCGTCCGATGTATTAAATGCCCCGCCCTCTCGAACCCGCTGGTCAGTGTCTTATTTAACAATAACTTAACGAAAATCGTTTAAAAAAAATTCTGGTGGGATCTTCCGTAATCGGAACAGTCGTTCACAATAATCTCAGTCTTGAAGGGAGCCGCGCTTCCGCCTGTTCCGCGAGTAGCTGCGATCAAACTTTCGCGACCGCCACTAGTCGCAGAACCGCGGCTCCTTCCTTCAAGACAGCCCGAAATGGTTGTAGACCCGATCACGGAAGATCCTACAGGAAAAAAAAATAAAATCTAAATTCAATAACTTTAAGACGTCGACCAGCGGGTCCGGGCGAGTCGGGGCGTTTTAAAACATCAGACGAAAATCAGTGTTTATTCATTATTCTGTTGCTTCCTGCTAGACACTTGTTTTAATGTCCGTGCGAGACGGCGCGTCGCCGGGACTGAGGCTAAAAAAAAAAGTATATTGTTCATATGACAAATTTCATTTTTTAAGAAATAGGCCTGTAATATCAAAATAATTAGAAAAAAATCACCCCTTCCCCCAATTCCTTCTTTCAACCCGAAACCCTATTATTATTATTATTATTATTATCATTATTAGGACAGTTGGCCTCGAAATTTCTTATGAATAGACGGGAGGAGAGCTCATATATCAACACAATAACTAACATACATTAACTAACACACGTTCTAAAGCGTGGTATAAATTCGAATGAGAAAAACTGTTAAATATTTCTGTAAAATTTCTTATGTTTTCAGCATACATTTAAATATATATATATATAATTTGCCAAACTACCTTACCCGCTCGGCATTACCCGGTAATAACCTTAAATGTATCCAAAGTCAGTGTTGAATGATTTTATATTTTTAAACGAAAATCTTTTCAAACGAACCTAATGTTGGGGGTCTCACTGCCTTTGGCAGCGTACACCCTCAAATTTGTATGATTTTATATTTTTAAACGAAAATCTATCGAAACGTACTTAGTGTTGGGTGCTCCACTGCCTTCCGCATCGTACACCCGGCGCACGTTCCGGTCTGTTCTGTTTTTATATATTTAAACGAAAATTCTTGCAAACGAACCTAATGTTGGGTGCCCTACTGCCTTCGGCAGCGTACGTACTCCAATTTGCATAATTTTATATATTTAAACGAAAATTTATCCAAGCGAACGTACAGGAGAACGTACCCACTGCCTTTGGCAGCGTACGTACTCCAATTTGCATAATTTTATACATTTAAACGAAAATTTATCCAAGCGAACGTAGAGTTGGTCGACACACTGCCTTCGGCAGCGCAAACGCACGCAATAATCCGTGAAGCGCGATTTGAAGAAAAATATTTATTTATCAATATTATTTTAAACCAAAACGTCCGGAGATGACATGCACAATCGGCGAAATGTATGAAACTCGCCATTTTGCGATGTTCGTTTTTAATTACTATCTCGACTAATTATCATAAAATGAAAAATCTGACCCTCAGGTCCATTCGGACCTACCCTAGAATACCCTCATCAAAATTTTTAGACATTAGATTTCCCTAGCCATCGCCAACAAACAAACACAAACAAACAGACAAACAATTTTACTATTAATAATAAAGGTAAATATATTGATTTATATACGTATGCACAAATATAGCTCTAAGCTTCGAAATTGTCTTCGACAGAAAGCTAATTACGTTTTTCTTTTCTTTTCTTTTTACTTCCTTTCTATCTTTATTTTTTGTTTCTGTAAAATGTTGAAGGGGGATTTTTTTTGTCTTTTTGCTAAAGAAAACTCAGATCAATAAAGTTTAATAAAGATTCTTTTGTAATTTTATGCGGAAGTAACGATAAACTAAATTTAACATAAAATAAATGATTGAAACTTTTCACATGAATAATATATAGAGATTATCTATTTTCATAAATTTTTGCATTAAGGCTTTTGCAAAGATTTAACAAACAAGAACTTCAAAAAAATTTCGTAAATCTGGTTTTGGCAATGATTTTAAACTATTTTACTTTATCATTTGATTAACAAAGCTGTTAATCGATATATGAAACTAAAAAGACAGCGGACAGCATTTTTAAACATTCTCATTTATTAGAGACTAATGACTATCAACTGTAGTTACAGTACTTTTCAAACTGTTGTAATCGTTTTGTGCCTTTACTGAATGGGCTTCAGTTTTCCGTAAGGTAATTTCAATTGCTGAAATATCAACGTGGGTATTAAACTCTTATTATTTTATGTTAAAATAATGAATCTGTCAAAGAAGACAATGGTAATTTTTGTACTGACCGACTTCTAACAAAGTAGGTTATACAATTCGCTTGTATACTTCTTTTTAAATGTATGTCAACATATAACTTTTAAACAGATTCTCCGATTTTCGTAATACTTTTTAACACTTTTCAACTTAGTTGAAAAGTGTTTATGAATTCGGTTTGTCTGAACGTGCTCTAACTCTCGTAAATATACTTGGATTGTCATGAAATTGTTATACATTATTGAACTTTACTATAGAAAGTTCAGAATGGAAAATGAAGTGTGTAGCATTAAAAGTTCACTTACCAGGGACACACAAAAGAATTTCATTATGTTATGGTCTATGGGGAAAATCGTTTGCGGCGTATTTTATTGATGTTACGATATTTCAAACATAATGAAATCAATATGCATTACTGGGATAAACTACAGCATGCTTGTACCGGAATATACAATTAGTAGCATTTATAGTTCAATTACAGGGGCGTTCAAAATAATTCTTTTACATTATGATCTATGGGAAAAAATCGTTTGCGGTGTATTTTGTACATACTATGATATTTGAAATATAATGAAATGTAAAAGGATCATTAAGGTACAATACAACTTAATTTCTATAATTTATGGAGTGCGTAGGATTTATCGTTCATATACAGAGACGCACAAGAGAATTCGGTTAAAGGACTGACTTATGATCGGTAATTGCTAGAAGTGCTCTTTCTGCTGTGGTATGCAATTTTATGTAATTTTTAGTGTATTGCGTGTTGTTTACAAATTCTGTAGATCATATACAGGGCTGCACGAAAGACTTCGAATATGGGTAGCAATTGCTGAAAATGGATTTTTACTGAGTTTTGTATTTTTATTTAGATAGCTCATTTCATCTTATGAAAAAATTAAATTTCTTCATAATATTCTATTGGAAAGTGTTTCATAGTGTATGCCTGTTGCATATTTTTTTTTTTTTTTTTTTTTTTTTAATGGTTCGTTTTAGTGGTGGTCCCGTATTAATTTCATTAAGATCCAGAAATATTTTTCTTAACTTTATAGGCTCTAACTTTCTTAAAAAATACCTCAAGGTTAATATATTGTTGAGGTATACAGTACTACTTTATGTTTTTAAAATAGTATATAGGTTTTTAAATAGTATCGAGTATAGTTTTTACTTCACGAACGCATAGCTTTTGGAAAGTATTGTAATCATGATTTGTGCAAGTGTAATGAGTCAAAACGATAACTCCCTATCAATAATTCTGATTGACCTCCCATTTGGCGAATATACTATAGACAACTGTTCCTACAACCGTACAGATTTTCGTCAAAATCGGCCGACGGATATTAAATCCATTTTTAAAACTTTTTCAAACAATTTTGCAACCAAGTCTTAGGGAAAATCATCCAGGAAATGTGATAGTGTATAAGTGATCAGTGTTGAATCCAGGGGGTGGCCCGGGGGGGAATGTCCCCCCCGGAGCATTGAAATGTCACCCCCGGAAGATTTAAAATTTTATGCTTTCAATGGTCAAAATGTGTAATTTCCCACCCGGAACTCTATAATGTCCCCCCCCGGAGCCACATAAATCCCTCCCGGAGAAAAGTGTCTGAATTCAACACTGTAAGTGATATATTGCGGCGATATAACCAAGCGTTATTGGCTTTGAGGTAAAGTTTCCAGTTTCGAAACGGGAGGTTCAGTGTTCGAATCCAGCCGTTTCCATTGTGTCAGGAATTTATAAAAGCTGTTTTTTTAAAGTTCCGGATTTTGGAAATATTGTTGTTTGGGCTTTTTAAAATAGGACAACAGTAGATAAAAATGGCTATTTCAATATAGGAATTAAATCTCTATTCAGATAATGAAATTTTGAATTTTAAAAAAAATGTAAAAAATAGACAAAAAAATGATTGGTCATTTAAACTACAATCTTGTCAAGTATATGCCTGCAAAAGATGGTGAAACTGCTATGCCTAGTTTTTGATCCTTTATAAAACTTACGTAACCGAACTATTTTGACCAATTTTAAAACATTAAATAGCGCTTAAAATAGTTCTTCCATTTACAAAAACTGTCTGCTTCACCGTGTTTACTATAATTTTCTCTATAAAAGTACCAGTTTGCATGTTTTTATATGCAATAGTTTTTGAAGGAGAAGTCGAGAAAGTGAAAAGGTCTCAATAAATACAATTACGGCAACAGCAGTGTTAGTTACTTTTTTTTAGAATAGAGAGAAAACTACTTGTTTCTTGGTAATTATTGTCATTTAATCGAATCACGTCTACACATTTTTATTCCCTAAAGCGGCTGATTATTGATGTTACAGTCTGGGAGTAAGGGTTTATGTAATTAAATTCATTGCTGTTTATTAGCGACTGGGCGCTTTTTCTTCCAAACAACTGCTAAAAGCTTGTTTCCAAAAATATAGACCACTTATTTTTCATCACAATTTTGAGTTTGCGATCGTTTCTGGAAGTTTTAAATCGTAATTATTTTTAATAAATTGAAAACTATACAAATTTGCTTCATCTGCAGATTTTATTTACGGATGAACGTGTCAAAATAGGTCCTTTAAAATAAAAATAAAAATCCTTTGTCTGTTTTATTCATTACTAGTTGACCCGGGCCCGTGATAATAACCTTAAACGTAACTCAAGTTTGTATGATTTTTTAAAAGAAGCTGCACCAAGGGCTCCAAGAAGGAGATCAATATTCAAAATTGGTGGTAGCTGAGGTCAGATATTTTTTTTTTTTTTTTGTCGTTCAAGTAGTAGCTGGAAGTCCTAAGAAGTTGTTAGAAAAAAAAAAAAGCTAGTGAATCGAACGATTTTTAAGGAAACTGTAGTAGGGGGTCAAAAGAGGCCAACTGATAGTTTTGAGCAGGGCCCTAAGAGGAAAACATCTTAAAAGGTTCAAGTACTTAGCGCTTTAGATCTTCAATTAGTCGAAATTAAACATAGGGTATGAATTGATCATTAGAATAAAATTTTAAAGAAATGCTTACAAAAGGGTTCTAGGGCCCCAATAAAAATATGAAGGTTGATGGCCCGGGGAGAGGAGACAAAGACTCAACTTTAAAGTTATGCATTGGGAGGGTGACAAACTTAGAGGGGTAAAAAAACAGGGCGTACAAAAAGTTCAATGGGCCCCAGTGCCTTAATTGGAATGTATAAAAGGGGGAATAACTAAATGGAGAAAAGGTCCCAAAAACGAAGAAGATCAGATTAAAAGGGTGCAAGTTATTAACAATTTAGGAAACCAAAACTTCAACGGGTCCCAGGGGGGCAGAGACTTACCAGGAACGTAGAAATGGGGGAAAAGCTAAATGGAGAAACGGCCCCAAAAACGAAGAAGCTCGGGTAAAAATGGGAAAAGTTATAAACAGTTTAAGACAAAAATCTTAAAGAGGTCCCAGAGGGCCCGGATCTTAAAAAATTAAAAATCCTTGCCTCAGGTTCATCAGGACCTGCCATGGACTATCCGTACCCGAATTTTCAGACTTCTACGTGCGGTAGATTTCGCTAGCCATCGCACATAGAAACACACACAGACATACAGACAAACAACTTTATTTTATTAGTATAGACATGAAATTTCAAAAAAGAAAAAAATATAAAATAAATAAACTAATAAATAAAAAGTACTATTGAGGCAGTTAAAAAAAAATAATATGTTTTAACTATGCAGACCTTGTATTTATTTTTAAAGTTTTACTAAAATTATAGACTTATTTTTCAAAGCTACTGTAATCATATCGTTTCAAACCGGCTTTATCAGAAATGCAAGCTCTTAATTTAAGCAGCAGTACAGAAATGTTTTCATTATGTTGATAAATTATTTAACTATTTTACTTTACTTCAATCAACTAAAATGATTAAATTAATCTAGTTCTTCTTCAGTGTCTTTATGTACGCCTCTATTTACAGGCCTTGTTATATTTCAAGAGTTTGCATTAAAAAATTAAGAGAAAACACCAGAACAGCTTGGCCTTTTAATTTTTAAAGTGGGGGTTGCTATGGAAACAAACCATCCTTTACATTCTACCACTTGAATTTCTGGCATCTTGTATCTGACTTTCGTGACTTAAATTAAAAATGAACCTCTCGTGTTTATGTAAGTGTGAGTAATGTGCAACAGAATTTACTACGTTTTTCCTTTCTTTTTTTTAAGTAAAATGCAGAATATCAATATATTCTTTCGTGTTTTGAATAGAAAATTGATTACCCAAATTCATACATTTGTTTATATGAAATTCAGTTAGCACTTTGGTTGACCAGAAATGATATCGCTTTTTAAGTACGTTTTTTTGTTACCAGATTTTTTTAATAATACTCTTTGTCTTATTTAATCATAGATTTCATCGATTAAATAAGGCGAAGTTTATTGTACAAAAATTCTGGTAAAATAAAATGCGTAAAAATTGGAAGCTATGCAAACACGAGTATATTCATGACCGGTCAACAGTGTGTTAAGCTCTTTCTGTGAGCAACTTGGATATTACCTAGTTGACGTTTCTTAATTCGAACTCTCAAAATAAGTTCGAATTATCCGATTCTAAAATCAAAAGTTTTTATCGATCACAAAAGAAAAAAACAAAACAAAACATTATCTAATATTAGAAAAATTACCATTCTTATAATCCGAATTTTTTTTAAACAAATTAAATTATAAAAAAACACATTAATTCATTAAATTTATCAGAAGTATGTCCATATATGTCCATAGCAAAAACAGGTCCTTGAGTAATTCTGACGTCATATTGACGATGGCAACGGCTTTGCTATGAATTTCTTTTTATCGAATATTGTTTAAATTCTAAACATCGTACTATTTCAATGTTTATACCGTCGAATAGAGAAACAGAATTGTCTTTCACATGCAATTTCTTTGAAAATTGTATCTCAATTTACTGATTTTTTTAAATCGCTTTTAAAATAATTTGCAAGCATAGCTTTTTAAAAAAAATCTTTATCTCATGCACCTCGATTACGGAATATTAACCCATTTGCATTTAAAATAATATAAATATTTCAGTATTTGTTTCCGACTAATATTGCATAACGAAATTAACACTTCATCAATAATCAATTATATAATGTAAATGAAACACAAGTTTAACAGATAAGTAATTGAGTTACGTGCTGAAATACTGAAACAATCAGAATAATAATAACAAGTGGATAAGTGTGATCGAAGGTTGCACAACGGGTTTCGTTTAATATTCCTTTCAAAACACTTTATCCTTTCTTTAATAAATCCAAATAAATTTCATTAAAAAAAAAAAAAAAAAAAAAGTCATGTTTTTTATAAAGTAAAAATTTACCGGTCTATTTTTCCTGAGCCGGCCCGATAGCTCATAATAATATCTCTCATGTGGACTAAATGCGATATTAAAAAAAAAATCTATTTCAAAATTAAACATGTTGTATAAAGACCTTCAAAATGTTAAAATATGCCAATATTTCCATAATCGGGTTTTATCATGATTCAATACGTTCCTCAAACTCATATATTTACTATTCTCTATTACTCATGTTACTCTTTGTATTATTTTCAAACGTTTGAAAAATCCGTTAAACTTCCAATATGACTAAAATTCATAAAGATACAAATAAATGTAAATATATTGCATGAAGGTGCGTAAAAACATACATAAAAACATTTAAAAGCACATTAAAGTCCTTTTAAAATCAGAACATTTTCAACCGAACTTACTCGGTCATCATCAGGGAAAAACTAATAGTTAAGTTGAGTAAAACCATTTTACTTCAAGGGTGTGGAATATAAGGTGGGATGGGAAAGGTCATTCAACATTTCAAAAACAAGTACAGGTTTATCAATCATGTATTCATTCATTCCAGACTGCGTGGATCCACTGAGATGTCCACGCATTATAATCCGAGCATATTTAGGCGGGTTAGCAGACGGACAGACAGACAAACTGAAAACATGAACACTTTACAACTGTGCTAGAAAGTGTGAAAAATGGTCGAGGGATATTTATTGTAATTTGCTATTCCTATAATTTTTCAGCCAATGTTTCTATTGCGAATAAATATTTCAGTTCTTTGTCTGCTGAAGGCTCCATCTGAATAAAAGTTTTTAAAATATTAATCGCATGCATTGCTGACTTTTTCTTTAGGATGTTAACTACGTTGGTAGTTCTCACCATCTGACCCAGAATTATCTCCCGAACTAATTAACTATCCAGTCGGTCTATTTGTCTGTAATTGTTTCAATAATTTTTTCATTTCTCACAAATTTCGAAATCATTATCTGTTGCGACATATTCAAACATGTTACATTTTCGCAGTTGAATTCTTCTTTGATGTTGAGAAATTCTGGCATTACGTAGTTATCACAATCTTGCGGATTTTTCTTATCTTGGTTATCTGTTAATCTGACAAGGTAAAAAACTTTTAGTATTGTTTCCAAGTTCATATCATGTCACGGGACGTATACAAATCATTAAAAAGCAATAGCAGCACAATATTATAAATTTCACTAAGATCAATTATATATATATATATATATATAAATATCTGTTGTATATAAGAATCTCTAGCAGTATCGCTGCTCATTTTTTTCCTCTTTCGTTTTCGAGAAAAAAAAATGAAGATTTTATACTTAGTATTTCGAATTAATGTATGTGATAAAAATAAGTTCGAATTAACTAACATTTTAAAAAATTAGTTCTAATGCAAGATTTTCGGGATTTTATGATTCGTTTAATTTAACCAAAAGTTCGAATTAACTGAGTTCGAATAACCGCGATTCAGATTTGAATAATTCGTAATTACGAGTTTTCTGTGTATGTTTGAATTTAAATTATCTTGGCAATGTTCAGCAGATTAATTTTTAGTTCTTTTTTTTTTAACACTTTCCAATATAATTGAAAAGTGTTTATGAATTCGGTTTGTCTGCCGTCTGTCCGTGTTCTACTTTGCATAAATATACTCGGATTGCCATGCAATTGATATATGTTATTGATGCTTACTATGGCTTGTTCGGTATTGAAAATGAAGTGTGTAGCATTTATAGTTCATTTACAGGGACACTTCAAAAAATTCCGTTACATTACGGTGAGGAAAAATCGTTTGCGGTCTATTTTAATGACGTTAGACTATGTAAAATATATTGAAAGAGATATATATCCCCGAGGCATACTACAAGATGTTTAGTATAGAATATGGTGCGCATAGCATTCATCGTACATTTACAGGGACACTCAAAGGAATATCGTTACATTATCATCTATGGGGGAAAAACCATTTGCGGTATTTAATGTTACACCTTTTCAAACATATTTAAATTGATATATATCACTGAGGTGCACTACAAAGATGCTTACTACAGAATAAGGTGTGCATAGCATTCATTAGAGTTCTGATACGCGTTTTTGAATTTAACTATTTTTTTGCATATTACTGAGTGTATATAAATTCTAAAGATCCTATACAGAGCTACACAAACGATCTCGAGTACATTTCCGTTTATTGGCGGAATTTGTTGTAGAGAAATTTTTAACTGGGCTATGCGTTTCGTAACTGAAGTAAATTTTAGAATTCTATGTAGTATATAAACGGATCTATAGATCCTATACAGTACTGTACAAAAGAGTTCGAGTGCTTTTCGGACTATTGACGGTAATTCCTGACATTGAGTTTCAAATGTGTTATGCGTTTTCCAAATTGTTTACTTAGACATCAGCTTTCACTTTATTACACGTGGAAGTTTTTTTTCTTTTTCTGGTATTCTGAATGTGTTGGAAAGTGTTTCATAATCTATGCTTGACGCATGATTTTTCGTTCTTGTTTAGTCTTTATTGCAATCGTTTTTCGTCTAATTTTTTTTTAATCTATAGAAAAAGACAATTATGTTGTTTGAACTTTCAACATACAAAATTCTAACGATAAACGGCTTTACGTTTTTAAAGCATATTGGATAATGATCATGCCAAAATTTAAAATTAGAATGGTCAAAAAATATAAATCAAGTAAATTTTTATGAATTCTTTTGAATGAAATTGAAATATTCAAAATTTTGTGTTTAACATAACAAAAACTCAATTTATGTTTCTTAAACTTGCAAGAACAAAAAAACTGTTATAATTTTCTTTCATTCTTATAAGATATAGTAAAAAGATTTTGTAATAGGTTAGATAGTAGAATAGATTAAATCTTAGTATAGTAAATTATTATTATTATTGTTTTTAAATTTTACTAATATTTAAAATAGTACATGTTTTTCTCTTATTTTTTAATCTTATTCTTATGTAATATTTATTCATGCATTAAAATGTAAATAATTCTAATGTATGCGTCAATTTATTAACATTACATCATATTACATCAATGCAGAATTAATGAAGTTATTATCCACTATACAAGTTTTTTTTGACACACACATAATTGATACTAACAGCATTCGTTACTGAATATTAACATTTTCAAAAATATAATTTTATTTTTAAAAAGGAAATATGCATTTATTATTTTTTATTAGGAGGAATATATAATAAATAAATGAAAGTTTACTGCAAATTTTTATAAAAAATAAAATTTCAATCAAATCTTATTCTTAAAGTTAATTGTTGTAATATTTTCAGCAATTTGAAAATATTCCAACTAAAAAGTAAATCCTCTGGACTGTTAGGGATAAGCTATAATTACTGAAAATGTTCTCCTTGAAAGTGTTTAATTACTTTTTCATTTAATTTGTTTTTGGATACAAGTGTTTTATTTTTCGTGAAAGAACATAAGACGGAAGAAAAAGCGCTTGGGATATATTGAGGGTATTAGTGGATAGAAGTATGCAATTCCTTTACGTGTCGAAGTTAATCCTTATACTAATGGGCATTAATGTATGCAAGGCATTTATGGAAGCATAAATAAATTTTCGATTAATAAACAACGATATTAATAACGCAAAAGTCTATACTCAGTATTGATGACATGCATTTTTGCAACTCTAGTCCACTGATAGTTAGAACAAAAATTACCAAAGCATAGTTTGAAATGTTGATGACTAAAAAAGAGGCGTATATAAATTGTTTTTTTTTTTTTTTAACTATCAAAAAGGCTACCAAAACTCGGCTTAGATTAGAAATCTGCACGAGTCGAAATTTATAGGTCCGACCCGTCTTGGCCTGTGCAAAATCGGTGAAATCAGGCTCGGTCCGGGCAAACTCAAGTTCTACAATTTTTTTTTTTTTTTTTTTTTTTTTCTAAACATGCAATTAAAATTATTTTAAAGAATACTGCATACATATTTGTGGGAAAATTTTACAATATATTTTAGATTACTATATGCCCGCAAGCCACAGAATTCAGAATAGCGACATTAATAATCACTTATTAGACTCTTAGACTATTACATTCAAATGAACTCATTAAAAAAATAATGTAGTTTCTCTCTATATTAAAAAAAGTAACCACCACCGTCGTAGCAGCCGCAGCCCCTGTCAATGAAGATTTTGTGCCTTGAAGTCTTTCTGGAGTAATATTCCGAAAAATATTGCATATAAAAATATGAAAGCTGGTAATTTTATAAAGAAATGTTCGATAAACACGCTGAAGCAGACAGTTTTTAAATCTAAGAATTATTTAAAGAGATATTTAATATTAAAGTTGGTCAAAATAGTTCGTTTAAAAAAGTTTTATAGGAACGAAAACACACAGGAATTTAACCATAATTTATAAGAATATAGTTGACAAGCTAGCGGTGTGCAGACAGCAATTTTTTTTTTAATTTGAGTTCTTTTTTGAGGTTATATTTCAATTTTTTATTCAAAATTTTCATTATTTTGATGAAGATTTAGTTCATATTTTATAAAATCCATTATTTGAATTATTGCCAATTTGTAAAATAGCGCACATAATAATATTCCCTTTCAATTGAGAAATGTATTTACACGTGACTATTAAAAACAGAAATAAAACTCTAAAATAATAATTAAATGATCAAGTGTCAAAGGCAGTAAATGTAGAAAATAAAGTAATAAAAAATATACTTGCGCGTGAATATTAAAAAGAGAAATAATTAAATTATTACGCGTTTACAAACCATTAAGTAGGGAAACTTACGTCATATTTAAAATGCTAAAATAAGAATATTTCTATTTCCAAACAGTTTAAATTAAAAAATATATTTAAACGAGAGATTAATTTACTTCGACAAATCTTTTATTACCTATTTTTGCAAATTTTAAAACAGCGTAAATAATAATATTTCCTCTGAATTAAAAACTAAATTTTTACGTTTAATAATTACCTTTAAAATACCGAAATAACTAATAAATTGTTAAAATATCATTAACAATATGGTACTTCTCCATTATCCTGTCGACCACTTTTCATAGCAAAAGAAAAATCGCCAAACTGTAGAATTTAACACCAAAAATGCATGATCGTGGCGTCAGATTCACTTGACGTCAGAGGCATTACATGTGTTTGTTATGGCATCAAGTGATTTTTAATTCGACATATACATATATTTTCACTATTTTTTACTGATTTATTAATTATTTCATAAATTTAAATGACAACTGCATCCTTAAACGGCAGTGCCATGATATTAAAAAGAAAAGCCATTAAAAAATGTTGCGATGAACAGTTACATTACAATAGATCAGTTTCAACTGACGTCACTGTTGAGAATGAATGTAATCGCACACTGTATCTGTAACCTTATAGCTAATTTATGTTAATGTAAGTGGCAACAGCTTTGTAGTTTTAGTTTTGTTTTTCTAGACTTTTCCTTTTTATGTCAGTGTATGTGCGTTCTATATGTTGCTTTTGTAATAAATACGGAGTTGAGCCGTTTGATGGAAAGATTTTTTCTTTATTGCGTAGACGTATTGAAGCAATATTTGAAGCAAAGAACTTGCAAGCATATTTAGCAAGGGAAGCTGATGATACAAAATCAGAAGAAGTACTGGCAAAGAAAGCATACGCTTTTCTACTTACCTTGATAGATGATAAAGTACTGGTGGCTATGGGTAGCGAGGTAACTGCGCATCAGATTTGGGATAAATTGAAAGTAACTTATGCTTAACAAGTGCAGTTAATCAAATTCTCGCACGAAAAAGACTTGCTACGATGAAGAAACGAAAAGAATGTTCCATGCAACAGCATATTGATGAGCTCATGGGTGTAGTAAACGATTTGCGATTTGCAGGAGTAGAACTTAAAGATATGGATGCTGTCGTGTACCAGTTAATGTCCCTTCCATCTGAATTTGATGTAATTAAGGCTGCTATTGAAAATCAACCAAACGAGAATCTGAGTTTGCATTTCATCACTCAAAGACTTATAAATGCAGAAGCTCTAATGAAAGATAAGAATAATCTCAGAGGAAATACTTCAAGTAAGAATGTTTCTGTTATCTCTGATACTGTTTTTAAGGCATCTAGGTCTGATATTATTTGCCATAAGTGCAAGAAAAGTGGTCATTATGCCAGGGACTGTAAAAACAAAGTTGTTTGTTATGCATGTGGTCGCGTTGGTCATTTAAAAAGAAATTGTAGAGTTAAACAGAAAAATGAATCAAAAACAGAATCAGCTGCAGTCACTTTTGCTGTCGGAAAAATTGAAGGAAATATTTTTCTGTTGGATTCAGGAGCCACGTCACATATGTGTAGCAGACGTGAATGGTTCGATGACTTAAAACCATTTTCTGGAACGGTAGCATGTGCATATAAGAATGATAAACTAACCATAGCTGGAATAGGGACTGTTTCTGGAACATTGAAAGGGAGAGAAATTTCACTAAAAAATAAATGTATTGTTTGTGCCAAATATGAATGGAGAACTGATATCTGTCAAAAATATACAAAATGCTGGCTACAGTGTTACTTTCAAAGAAAACAAAGTTATTGTTAAAAAGGGTCAGGATTGTTTTGTAATTGCTAAATTAAATGATAGAGGACAGTATGTTAGTGAATTTTTACCTGTTAAAGCTGCAGCTCTTTGTGTTAATGAAGATGCAGGTTTGTGGCATCGTCGGTTAGGACATTCATCAAATAAGGTTCTTCAAGAAATGGGCCTCCCTATATCCGAAGCTTTTTGTGAGGAATGTGTTGCAGCTAAGCAATCAAATGAGCCTATAGGTAAAGGTCCCAGACAACGTGAGGATAATCCAATGAGAATGATTTACACAGATATTTGTGGTCCTATAGATCCCCCAACCAGTACCGGTGAAAAGTACTTTGTGACAATAATAGATGACCACTCTAGATTTTGTGAAGTACACTTATTGAGAAACAAGAGTGATTTAGTAGAGATTTTGAAGTTTTTCTTTAAACAAAATCCTGAAATATGGAAAGTAAGGTGCGATAACGCTAAAGAATATGTTTCTGGTGAACTTCCACAATGTTGTAGAAAATCTGGAATTCTAATAGATCCAGCACCACCTTATACTTCCTCTTTGAATGGAATTGCCGAAAGAGCAAATAGATACTTGCTGGAGAAAGCTCGTACATTGATATATGATGCAAAACTTCCCAGGGTTATACTGTTAAAACAGCTACCTATTAGAAAAATCGAATACCTTGTCAAAGTATACAGAACTGTATCCCATTTGAATTGAAATATGGAAAGTTACCTAATCTTGATATCATCAAAGTGTTTGGATGCGATGCTTACATGAGGATTCCAGATAGTCAAAGGAAGAAGCTTGATCCCAAATCTAAAAGAATGATTTTTGTAGGATATTCCAGTATGGGATATCGCCTTCTTGATCCAGCTACTAAACGTATTGTAATTTCTCGTAATGTGAAATTCAATGAAGCAAAGAAAGTGTACGTTACAGACTCAGTGCGTGATGAAAGTGCTGTATATGAGGAGAAAGATGTATCAGCAATGGATGAAATTGATGCTTCAAGAGAAACAGAAGTAGAAAGTATAAGACCTAAGAGGAATATTAAATTATCTGCTGCGCTGGATGATTACTATGTTAACGAAGCCTTTACAGCAAGCTTAAGTTCAGTATCCTATGAGGATTTAGAAAAATTAACTGCAGAAGAGCAAAAATCTTGGAGAAAAGCAATGGATGATGAAATAGATTCGATAAACAAAAATAGTGTTTGAGAAATGGTAGACTTGCCAAAAAATGAAAAAGCAATATCCTGCAAGTGGTTACTAAGAAGAAAAAGAGATGGTGTTTATAGAGCACGATTGGTGGCTGGAGGTTTTCTTCAAACAGAAGCTGTTGACTACGGTGAAACCTATGCACCTGTCATAAAAATGCCTTCACTTCGACTGATACTTGCCATTATTCTCCAGAAAGAGTTGAAAATGTTTGCATTAGATGTGAAAACTGCCTTCTTAAATGGTGAATTGGATGAAACTATTTTTATGGAGCAACCAATAGGATATAACGACAATAGTGGTAAAGTTTGTAAACTCCTTAAAAGTTTATATGGGCTGAAACAAGCTCCTAGACAATGGTTTCGAAGATTCAGCAACTTTATACTTCAACTAAATTTTCATCAGCTTAGTAATGAAAATTGTATTTTTGTGAAACATACTAACAGAAGTGAGATAATATTGGTGTTATATGTTGATGATCTACTAATTGCAGGCAGTGATCAATCAGAAGTCAATATCGTAATAAATCTACTCAGAAGTGAGTTTGAAATGTCAAAAGCAGAAGTTGCTACTGAATTTCTTGGAATATGTTTAGATTATTCACCTGATCGTCTTTGTTTGAGTCAAAAAGCATATGTGAAAAGACTCTTAGAAAAGTTCAGAATGAATGACTGCAAGCCTTGTGATACACCACTTGCTCCAAAATCAACATCTTCAGATTTTGATAAAGGTGAGAAATTTTATGGACCTTATCGAGAACTGGTTGGTGCTTTGTTGTATTTGTCAATGACAACTCGTCCCGATATACTTTATTCTGTGAACTGTCTGAGTCAACTACAAGAACTACCAACATATGCTGCATGGACTGGCCTAAAAAGAATTCTGCGTTATTTGAAAGGAACGTCTGGATTCAAATTAGTGTTTCAAAAATCTAATATTCATGATCCTATTATTTCTGGTTTTGTAGATGCAGACTGGGGGTCTGATGCAAGAGATCGAAAATCTGTTTCAGGGTATATAATTATGTTTAATAACTGTTCTATAGCTTGGAGTGTCAAGAAGCAAACCTCTATTGCATTATCTTCAACTGAAGCAGAGACTTTGGCTTTGGCAAAGTTGGTACAGGATTTGATTTCATTGCATGATGTATCTAAAGAAATTTTGAAGTGTAAAAATGTAAATGTAAATATTTTTGAGGATAACCAGTCAGTTATTAAAGCAGTACTTAATGAAAATCATTGTGGTAGGCTAAAGCATTTAGACATCAAGTTAAAGTATTCTCGAGAAATTTTGAATTTGTATAACATTAATCTTGAATATATATCTAGTGAAAATAAGTTGGGCGATATATTTACAGAAAGCTTGCCTAAGCCTAGGCTATGTAACTTAAGATATAAATGTGGCATTATGTGCGATTAAGGGGGGGTGTTGAGAATGAATGTAATCGCACACTGTATCTCTAACCTTATAGCTAAATTATGTTAATGTAAGTGACAACAGTTTTGTAGTTTTAGTTTTGTTTTTCTAGACTTTTCCTTTTTATGTCAGTGTATGTGCGTTCTATATGTTGCTTTTGTAATAAAAGCTTGTGATGTTATTCATCGCATCGGACTCTGATAAATTATTTCAATATCTCAATAGTCAGTCACAAACTTTTTTTTCACCAGCCGAAAGAGATAATTAAGAAAAATAATGTAAATAAATATCCAAAATTATTTTTTTTTCTGGTTTTATTAATATATTCTAAATTGTATTGTTTAAACTTACTGATAGTTGACACTTTGGTGAGTGTTTTTTTTCCGAATTTCTTGTATTTAAGACAAATAAACGTTGAGTGAAAAATCCCTCGATGAAATAATTAATACGTGTAACGCATCTGATGTCAACTGAATGCAACGCGACGCCACGATCATGCACTTTTGGCGTTCAATCATATATTTTAGTCGACAGGTTAATGGAGAAGTAACAAATTTTCTATAGCACCGTTATAAAATTCTCGGATGCAGCGACATTGTTTACTTAACCATTTTATGAAGTTGATTTTTAAATGTTTAATTGATCCTATTTAATCAACCAGGAAAACAGTTGTTAGCTGTTTTTCGACATCAGTTGATTCAACCTTAAAATCCCTCAGTCAAAGGAAAATGAATGGAAACTCTGTTACAGCAGATCGCCACTGGTCGTTTAAGTATAATACAATATTCCGTAATCGTTTTAGAGTTGATCAAACCAGAGTGTTTTTAAAGTGTTCGGCGTAAAACGGGGGTTGGCGAGCGTAGCTCATAGGGGGCAGAGCCCTCTAGTATATATATAAAAAAATGCAAGCCTGGGAGAGAAAAAAAAATCTAAAAGTATTTAAGCAAATCTACAAATAAAATTTCATCTACTAATGAAAAATATTATTGTTCAAAATACACTTGCATAAACGTACAGTTCAATTAAAATCAGCCGTGTTTTTTTCTTTAGTATAGCATTTTTAAAATTATTTTTGTTATTTTTGGTTATTATTATTATTATTATTATTATTATTATTACTAGTGTAAATGCCCGCCTTAAGACGGTTGGTAGAAATCGTGGTTTTCATTTAAAATTTGAAATAATTGATAAAAATATTCATGTACTATTCATCAACAATAAGGAAAACTGCCATAAAACGATAAGATCAGGACCTGATTAATGCAGGAGCCTCTGAGATTTTAAGGACATATATGTAATCTGATGCAAATAAGATGACAAAACAGAGGAAAAATTACAGATCTTTCTCAATTAATAAAAGGAAACAGATATAGATATGCCAGGTTATCCTAGGTATTTTACAGGTTAAATTTCAGTAAAAATATTTCTGAACGTGTACTTTTCTTACCAGATACTTTGCTTACCAGGTGTGCATGATCTGCACACTAGATATGATATGATATATAGATATAATAGTTTTTCACTGATGATGACCGAGTAGTTCGGTTGAAAACATTTTGAATTTTTAAAAGGACTTTAATGTGCTTTTAAAATGTTTTATGTATGTTTTTACGCACCTTCAAGCAATATATTTACATTTAGTTGTATCTTTATGAATTTTAGATATAGATATAGTTTTAATTTTTTTTTATTATGAAGTCTTAATTTTGTTATGGTATATCAGCCGGAAACAAACGCTGAACTATTTTAAGTGCAAACGTGTTAATGTTCCGTAATCATTTCAAGCTTTTGTTTATTATTTTTATTTTTTTACCATAACACTACTCTTAATAATTTTATTTCCTCTGAAATCATCTACTTTTCTGAATTATTTATCAAAAACTAATTCATCTTACGTATATTTTTGTTTTTCAAAAAAGCACTAGTTAACTTGTAATCAAAATATACAATCAAGATGAAGTAATTAACAAAGGCTCCAATTCTAATTTTTATAATTAACAACTGAATAATCAGTGAAAATTACGTCATGTTGACACAATGGTATATATATATATATATATATATATATATATATATATATTAGTTTTACCAATTTAAAAACACATTTCAAGCTAAGCCTAACATCATTTTCACCGGCGCAAACTTTTGACATGTACTTTATATTCGTAGTTTTATGCTCAACCACCATGAATTCAAATAAAAATATTTTTTCTACTTAATTGTAATGAACAAAATGGCATCAATAAAGTTATAATGCATAAAATTAAAATAAACCCAATAGTTGCTATTCTCGTGACATCACAGTAAATGTGAATTTTTATTCACTTAAAAAGCAAAGTACACGTGCAGAAATATTTTTACTGAAATTTAACCTGCAAATTGAAGGAAGTGGGTAAGTGTGATCGACGATCGTACAAAGAGTTTTGTTTAATATTAATTTCAAAACCCTTTATCCTTTCTTTAATAAATCCAAATAAATTTCATAAAAAAAAAAAAAAAAAAAAAAAAAAAAGTCATGTTTTTTATAAAGTAAAAATTTACCGGTCTATTTTTCTCGTTTTTTCGAATATCTGAACCGGCCCGATAGCGGGCTAAGCCCGCTATTATTTTCTGTCAAATAATATCTGTCACGTGGACTAAATGCGATATTAAAAAAATCAATTTCATAACAAAACATACTGTATAGAGAGCTTCAAATTTTTTAAAATATACTAATATTTTCATAATCGGGTTTTTATCTTGATTCAATACATTCCTCAAACTCATATGACGTTATAATCACTTGCTGACGTCATATCTACTTGCTTTCTCTTTTACTCATATTGATACTCTCTTTGTATTATTCTCAAACATTTGAAAAAGTCCGCGTTAAACTTCAATATGACGTCAGATTATTTTTCATTTTAATTCTCTAATGATGTCATATTAAGCTGCTTTCTGTATTTACACATACTCATACTCCTTGTATTATTGAGAAATGTTTGAAAATTTTCGTTTTATTACCAATATGACATCATATTAATCTTTTTTGCAATTGGTGAAACATTTTATTACATTTTCATTTTTCACGTGGAAATCTTTCAATAGAAAATTAATTACTGTAGAAAGAATTTTATTGTGGATTTTTAATTGTTGGCAACTGCTATAACGAAAAATGTTTAAATTTAATAGGAAAAGGCTGTTAGAATTTTGGTTTTTTATCTCTCTATATTAAAATAATACGATTTTTTTGAAATTTTATGATTTTGATCTTCATAATAGATATTCAGCTATAAGCACATAAAATTTCATGCTTGTAAGTTATATAGTTTCTTAGAACCGACTCCATGACAGACAGACAACGTAGCGGGAGAAATAGGGTTTCGTGAGATGAACGAAACCCTAAAAATTCTGTCCAAACAGCCATGTGTCTGAATATTTTACATTATTTCACTTTTCTGTGCAACAATGGAAGTAATTCATTGTTTGGATGGCTTCGCCCGGGAATCAACACACTGTGTTTTAATATTTAGATTCTTATCTCTTGCAATAAGGTTTTTGTGACCTTTGTTTTTCACCGGATATTGAGATTCTTCACTTCAGTTTATTCACGTTGCATCATGTTGCTTCCCTAATGTATTATTGCTGAAAATATTTTTTGATATATTCTTTGTTTGATACTAACAGCATCCTTTAATTGTATTAATATTTTCAAAAATATTAATTTAATTTTTAAAACTTAAGTATGCGGTTATCATTTCTATACAAGTTTTTTTAAATAATAAAGTTTTAATTAAATGTTTTAATTAAAACTAACCGTATAAAACAGTTTAAGAAATCTATCTTACTTAAACTTAAAAATAAATCCTCTGAATTGTTAGGAAAAAAAACTGTAATTACTGCACATGTCCTTCTTGAAAGTATTTAATTACTTTCTTATTTAGTTTGTTTCAGATGCAAGTGTTTATTTTTCGTGAAAGAACATAAGATGAAAGAGAAAAAGAAAAACCTCTTTAATTCTTTGTCTGTTTCAAACTTTTCTTTTTCTTAAAACAACATTAGTTAGTACTAGTTGTATACAACAAATAATAGTTTAATTTTAGGAAATGCCAGAATGAATACCCAAGTTTGTTGCATAAAATAATGTTAAGTATGTAAATAAAAAGGGGTATTAGTGAGTAGTAAGTAGTAATGTTAAGTATGTAAATGAAAAGTGGTATTAGTGAATATAAATATGCATGTCAGAGTAAATCCCGATACTAATCGCCATTAACGCAAGTAAGGCATTTATGAAAGCATGAATCAATTTTCAATTATTAAGGAACGATATTAATAACGCAGAAGATTATACACAGTATTTATGACGTGTTCATCTCTAATCTGGAGACCATTCGGAATTAGTATGTTGTGGTCATCACAAAACTTTCTTCTATAATAATAAAATCGTCTGAAACGAAAATTAAATGACTATTTATTTGTTCTTGAGACAGAGCTATTATGGAAAACGAAAAAAAAAACAGACTACAGTAGTGACACCTGTTGGCCAGTATACACTCAAACCTAACAAGGATCTACTTATGTCAAAGCCTAACAGAATATGATGTTTGGAAAATTCCTTGCATTAGTTCTTGAGATATGGCTATCATGGAAATCGTGAAAAATGCAGCATAGCAGCGCCACATGTTGCGCGATTTACACCAAACCGTAATCAGTGTGTATTTATGTTAAAGTCTAATAAAATATGACGTTTGATGAAATTCCGTGCATTAGTTTTTGAGATATAGCTATCGCGAAATCGTAAAAAAAATGCAGCATAGCAGCGCGACCTATAGGGCTATTTACACCAAAACGTAATCAGAAACAACCTAAGTAAAGATCTAACTGAATCTGAGGTTTGATTAAAATTCCATGCATTATTTCTTGAGAGATACCTCCCACAACATTTGTGAAATATACA
Organism: Maratus michaelseni; assembly: GCA_963931845.1. Classification (NCBI taxonomy): domain Eukaryota; kingdom Metazoa; phylum Arthropoda; class Arachnida; order Araneae; family Salticidae; genus Maratus; species Maratus michaelseni. The sequence goes on from OZ007587.1 coordinate 133,184,354, forward strand.
GACAGACATACAGGCAGACAGACTAACTGATAGACATTTTCTAAAAATAGTCAAATCTTATTCAGAACCATTTAAAACGTTTAAGTCCGTCGAAAACTGAAAGTTCAAATTTTTCACCAATCCAATACTTTTTTCTTTTAAAGATAGAAGGAAGTAAAAAAGGTTTATTGTTGTCCATCGCAATAAATAAATTATTAATAAATGAAATAAATTAAAATTAAAATGTGGAATGAAAGATAACTTTAGTTGAAAGAGGTTAAGTGACACGGATATAAACCAAGGGTTTTCAACAAGTGGTGCCCTATAATCTCTTTTTGCGGTTCACAGATCTCCTTCGAATAATTAATTTGTTCTATAGTAAACTTTTTTTAAAATGAAAAATGTTTAGTTGCAAATAAACAAAAATTCCTATAATTTCAACAATGTTTGTTTAAAAATATATAGAAGTAAGTAGGGTAAAACCGGGTAGCTAAAGGTTTTTCTTTGTTAACAAATGTCTAGAAGGGCGGAAAAACATCGGAACACACCACAAAAGTATTTGGGGACATCTGGGTTATTGAAAAACCACACCTGTTGCCACAGGAAAATTATTTTATACATGGGAAAATTTGTTTTCTAGGCATATATTTAAAACAACTCCGAATTTTGGTGGCAGGGTAAAACCGAGTACTAATCAGAAATTAACTCTTTACACTTCCAGTAACAAACAGCTTTATTGTAATAAATTTTGAATGAAACTTTAAATAAGGTGAGTAATTTTTTAAGGTGAGTAACCTTTTTTAGGTTTTTAAGCAATCTTTAATATTGTGATATAATGACCTTGTCAGATTTTACTTCTCATATCCGCTGCACTTCTCATATGCCCACCTTTTGCAGACTGAACATTTTATCCATCCTTCACCGCCTGTTGAGTGAAGAAATAATTCATTGCAAAATTCAATGCAAAACCATGGGTACCCGGTTTTGCATCAACAGATGACCAAAAATCACCATGGTTTTTCTCCTGGATAGCTGGACGTATACGTTTCTACTTGACATCAAAGTATTGCGTGAAAGCGATAGAAAACAGTGGTTTACTTACATAAATCAATGCGTCAGGCTGGGTTTATTTAAAAAGCTGAGAAGACGGCGAAAAATTAAAACGTTTGAGGTGAATTTCTTGTCAATAACACTGCACAGACACAAGAATTAACTAACTTCACAAGCCTATAGCACACTGCTAGGGGTCGTTAAGGGATGTAGTTAAGACGCCTGCTGTTCACAGTGCCATGTATCACTACCATGAGTAATTTGTACATCTGAGGTTAATTTAATTTGGGTTAGATGAGATATTAACAATGTTTTCTTTTTAGTTTACTCACTGTTTATAAGTTAAGAATGCTTCCGAGTTGTGAGATTCAAATGACTGTTATTATAAAAAGTTTTGCTCTTTTGTATGTGGAAGTTCTTAAATTTGTATCTGAGAATAGGTCTCTTTATGAAATAAAAAGTGTCTCGAATTAAATCATTCAATGTACTTAGGATGATTTATCAAGAGTATGCTGCTAAAGGCATGGAATTGCCTGAAGTGACAGTGGCTGAAGGACAACTTGTCCTAAGATTTCTACGACATGACACTGAAAGTGAATTTCTTAGAGAGAGGGAGAATTCTAATGAGGAATTAAAAAAAAAATACATCGGGCGATATGAAGCTGCAATCAATAATGAAGGAGAAGAAACATTGGATTTAGATTCATCAAATGCAGAAACCGATTTTGAGATAGAATATGACGCTGAAAGTGAATTTCTTGGTGAGAGGGAGATTTATAATGAGGAATCAAAAAATAAATCGTTGTCGATATGAAAACTGCAATCAGCAATGAGTAGTATAGAAGAAACGCTTGATTTAGATTCATGAAACCGATTTTGGGATAGAATATGATCTGAAAGTGAATTCTTGGTGAGAGGGAGATTTCTAATGAGGAATCAAAAAAATACATCGAACGGTATGGAAACTGTAATCTTCAATGACGTAGAAGAAACGCTGGATTTAGATTCATCAAATGCAGAAACGGATTTTTAGATAGAATATGACACTGAAAGTAAAATCCTAGGGAGAGGGAGATTTCTAATGAGTAATTAAAGAATGAATCGAAGACGATTTTTTAGGTATTTAAACAAGCAGTGGTGCAGTATTGGCGTAACATCAAAAAATTAAAATATCGTTCCTTTCAGTAAGTACAAAGTAACTTTAGATTTGTTAAATGTCTATCATAATTATATCCTTGGGAAAAAACAAATCCAAAAGTTAGGTAATCGCAGACATAAATTAAATAAATTGAAGATTTTGTATTAGACAAATTTCAGAATTCTAGACAAATATGTGTGAGCATGCATGATCCCAATTTAAGAAGATGATTATAGATCAAAGAATCTGGTTTAAATATGAGGTTTAAAGCTTCTAAAACATCGTTAGATAACTTAAAAAAATATAGCATTGCGAGTTAATATATATATATATATATATATTTGGCAGCTACATTAAGAAAACTATGTTGTTATAAATTTGTCAAAGGTATTCTTAAATGATGAGCATAATTTTTTGAAGATTTCCATCAGTTTAATGATGGCCAACATCAATCAATTAAAGTTTAGTAAAGAAATATATATGGGACAAACACTTTCAGTTTCTGGATCAAAATAAATCGAAAGTCTATCACAATCTTTACATGTGACAATGCATTCATACACTAAAATACCCACGATTAGTAAAACATATTTTCCGTGTCCATTGTATATCATGAACCAAAAGTGGAATTCGGGATCCATGTAAGAAGAAAAACGTTTCAAGCCTACAATATTTATGCAGTGGCTTTGAAGTCTGGAAAAATAAAATCGAAAGAACTTCAAGAACGTTTCTCTCAAGTTTACAAAAAAAAAAAACGTACACGGTGAACCACTGATTTTAGTTGATTTGTGATCAATATGTAAAAATAATAATTTAATTAAAACAGAAGAGAGGTAGTCAAAGACAGGTAGTGTGTTTATTAAACTCCATAATTGATGGGAACTTTCAGTTTTAGACATTTTTTCGAATATTTTAAAATATACATGTCAGATTCTTTTGGGGTATTAGGATTAAAAAGAACAGGTTTGACTTCATATTTATCAATGTTGATTTGATAAGTAGGACAATTAGGGGACCAACAAAAATTAAAGAAGAAAAATAATACTTGGGATCACCCTGTAAAATAAAATGCACGAAATGATTTACCGCTACAGATTATACATAGACAGACATTGTATAATATGTGTACTCATTTGTGTAAGAATAGCATGCATATTAATTGAGATATAGCGATTTTTTTTAAAAATTAAAAAAATTCTTGCATGTTTTTTGCTTATAAAATACAGGGTTTTTAACCAAATTTAACTTCAGTTTCAGAAAAATTGACAAAATGTAGTAGAAATCATATAGTGTGATTGAAATATAAATATATTAAATATTTAAGGAAATATGGGCAGTTGTATGAAATAATTTTTATCTGCGCATGCGCGAACGATAACAAAAAACTTTTTGCCTAATTTAATACTCAACACTATGGAGCAACTTATAAAAAAAAGCAGTCAAATATCGCAAAAATTCAGAGAGATATCGGCGTTAGAGTGAGCTGTTTTTTAGTTTCTGACTAAAACTCGCTGAATGATAGGGGATTGTCCACAAATTGATATATTTAAGTTATCTGGCAGCGTTCGGAGAAAATTTTTAGAAAAAACAATTTAATTATAACTTACGCTTATGTTTAGGAAGATTTTGACTCTAAACTACGAGGAAAAGGAAAATATAGTCCATACATTGATTACATCTAGGTAAATTGAGGAGTTTATGGTAAAATTTTGTGAAATTTAGCCCAATACGCAAAACACTCTACAGTAAATTTTCGAGAAATTACGTTTTGCGTATTAGACCAGTAAAATTTGGAAAGTTTGCCATAATACATGCTAGGAGATAAAAATTAGTACAGTTGTTCATTGATGGCTACTGATGACTATGTAAAAAGTCCTGATGGATAGGAGGTGAGGGGGGGGGAGGGTTCAAATAAATTACTTTTTTTAGTTTTTTACAAAAATCTCAGAAACTGTTGGTTTTCATGAAAAAATTGCTCCGATATAAATTAAAGAACATAAAATTCTCTACAAATGAGAGTTATATACAGTGGAACTCGATTATCCGTCAGCCAGAAAACTGGAGGTTTGACGGATTTTCCGCAAAAAATTCACTTTAATTTTAATTTTATTTACTTAATGTCGCCATACTAAATGCTACAGAGATAAAAATTGGTACAGTTGTCCCGTGATGGCTACTAATGACTATGTAAAATGTCCTGATGGATAGGAAGTGAACGAGGGGAGGGAGGGGTCAAAATACTTTTTTAGTTTTTTGCAAATATCTCAGAAACTGTTGGTTTTCATGAAAAAATTACTCTGACGTAAATTAAAGAACGTTAAATTCTCTACAAATGACAGGTATATACAGTGGAACCTTGATTATCCGTCAGTCACGAGATCAGAGCCTTGACGGATTTTCCGCAAAAAAAAAAAAATCTTGTAATTTCAAATTTATTAAATACCAATGGATCCGTGCGAAAATTTCGCACTGCGGTCTAATATTTTTTAACAATATCTAATATTTTTTAGACTCAGGTTTAATTTTCTAAAGGGAAATTAAGGACTAAAAATATCTGCAAACAACTTTAGTCAAGCCAGAATATCATCTAATTTATTACATCAAAGTTACTATTGAAACAGCCCATTGATTTCCAATACTGTGATATTATTATGGATGGTGGTTTCTTTCTTCACAAAGTCCCTTGGTCAAGAGGTTCCACTTTTATTTCAATTTGTGAAGTATAAATCTCTACACATTATAAAGGAAAAGGCTGTTCAGTGGTTTTTGATGGCTACTCCGACATTGCCAACAGCAAGAAATTAGCAGAGCAAAACCGAAGATGTGCACTGAAGAAGTCCGTGGATATTAATTTCAACGGGGAACACAGAGGTTTCCGTCAACCAAGAGCTTCCTTTCAAATGAAAAGAACAAATCAAGATTAACAGCTGTGCTTTCTTCCAAATTGAAGGAGAATGGAATATCTTGCCGGGAGAGTACTGGCAATGCAGATACCATAATTGTAACAACAGCCATTGAAATATCTTCTTCTAGTGGCAGAGTGGCAATTGTTGGTGAGGATGTTGATCTTGTTGTCCTCCTAATCGCCCTAACTCCGCTCGAACAAGAAATTTTCGTTAAGCCAAGTAGTGGAAGAATTGAAAAAAATATTATTTTCTCACAACAGTTAATTCAAGAAACAAGACATCATTCTAGACCTTTATGCATTCACTGGATGTGATACGACGTCAGCCGAATTCAAAAAGTGGAAAACAAAAATTTTCCAGCTGTTTCAACAATGTGAAGAGGTACACAAAATTGCTGACCATGATGCTGTTGTAGAAGCAGGAAACCAACTTTTTTCTTTAGATTGTATGAAGCACCTCCCACATCTACATCTCTCAATACTTTCCGATACCATTCTTTCTCCAAATCTAAATCGAATGTCAAACCTGACATTTCAATCCTTCCACCAACAGAAGTAGTGGCTAGAAAATATTCTATCCGGGTGTACCATCAGGTGCAGCTGTGGTTTGGCCAGTAACAACATGCCGAACTCTGGGGCTGGGAACAAAAGCAGAATCGTCTGGTTCTTATTACAACTAAGGAACTGATCGCACCTGAGGCTGTCTTAAATACCATCTTCTGCATATGCACCACTGGGTGTGGAGCTAAGTATGGGTACAGGAAAGCAGCCATTAACTGCACACTCATCTGCAACATTTGCCATGGTGACTGTCTGAATGCTACACTTATAGCTATAAATACAGATCAACAGGACGAGGAAGACGATGAAGATGTGATTATGGATTCAGTCATGCTGAGAACGCCTTCTAATGTAGCGTCCACTTCAGTTGATGATGATGTGTCAAGAAAAAAAGAACATTATGACTTAGTAAGTATTTGCTTAATGATAAATTATTACTTTCATTGTTCTCAATTATGTTTTGTCGCGCTTACACAGTTTCACGTGAAATAACATTTTATTAATAATAAATATAAATATTTGTCTTCAGTACCAGGGTGATAACAACAGGACAAGGAAGAAGATGAGGTGATGATTATGAATCCTAACAATCCATCCACTTTCATAATTACACAATATTTACTTAATTATAAATTAATATGTACCTACTTTTAGTTTTCTCCAAGTTTTATATTCGCAATTATAATATTTCACATTCATAAACATTTCATTAATAATAAATATTTTTCTTTCATAAACAACTTACCTGGCATTATTTCATGCAATATTGCAGTATTGAAGTGTTTACAGTCTTCCTTTTTATTTTGTAACAATATTTAATAAATTTGAATAGACATTGAGTAAATAAATATCATATTAAAGTAATTTTTTTCCGGAAAATCCGTCAAGGCTCAGGTTTTCTGAATGACGGATAATCGAAGGTCTACTGTAAATACCTGTCATTTGTAATGAATTTTGTGTTCTTTAATGTCAGAGTGATTATTTGATGAAAGCCGACAGTTTCTGAGATATTTGTAAAAAACTAAAAAAGTATTTTGCCCCCCCTTCCCTCCCCTCGTTCACTTCCTATCCATCAGGACTTTTTACATATTCATTAGTAGCCATCACGGGACAACTGTACTAATTTTTATCTCTGTAGCATTTATTATGGCGACATTAAGTAAATAAAATTGAAATTAAAGTGAATTTTTTGCGGAAAATCCGTCAAACCTCCAGTTTTCTGGCTGACGGATAATCGAGGTTCTACTGTATATAACTCTCATTTGTAGAGAATTTTATGTTCTTTAATTTATATCGGAGTAAGTTTTTCATGAAAACCAACAGTTTCTGAGATTTTTGTAAAAAACTAAAAAAAGTAATTTATTTTAAACCCCCCCCCCCCACTCACCTCCTATCCATCAGGACTTTTTACATAGTCATCAGTAGCCATCAATGAACAACTGTACTAATTTTTATCTCCTAGCATGTATTATGGCAAACTTTCCTAATTTTACTGGTCTAATACGCAAAACGTAATTTCTCGAAAATTTACTGTAGAGTGTTTTGCGTATTGGGCTAAATTTCACAAAATTTTACCATAAACTCCTCAATTTACCTAGATGTAATCAATGTATGGACTATATTTTCCTTTTCTTCGTAGTTTAGAGTCAAAATCTTCCTAAACATAAGCGTAAGTTATAATTAAATTGTTTTTTCTAAAAATTTTCTCCGAACACTGCCAGATAACTTAAAAATATCAATTTGTGGATAATCCCCTATCATTCAGCCAGAAACTAAAAAACAGCTCACTCTAACGCCGATATCTCTCTGAATTTTTACGATATTTGACTGCTTTTTTTTTATAAAGTTGCTCCATAGTATTGAGTATTAAATTAGGCAAAAAGTTTTTTGTTATCGTTCGCGCATGTGCAGATAAAAATTATTTCATACAACTGCCCATATTTCTTTAAATATTTAATATATTTATATTTCAATCACACTATATGATTTCTACTACATTTTGTCAATTTTTCTGAAACTGACGTTAAATTTGGTTAAAAACCCTGTATTTTATAAGCAAAAAACATGCAAGAATTTTTTTAATTTTTTAAAAAAATCGCTATATCTCAATTAATATGCATGCTATTCTTACAAAAATGAGTACACATATTATACAATGTCTGCCTATGTATATTCTGTAGCGGTAAATCATTTCGTGCATTTTATTTTACAGGGTGGTCCCAAGTATTATTTTTCTTCTTTAATTTTTTGTTGGTCCCCTAATTGTCCTACTTACCAAATCAACATTGATAAATATGAAGTCAAACCTGTTCTTTTTAATCCTAATACCCCAAAAGAATCTGACATGTATATTTTAAAATATTCGAAAAAATGTCTAAAACTGAAAGTTCCCATCAATTATGGCATTATAGTGTATTACATCCCATATACAGCTTCTGGATAAATATGGTTTTCGTATAAGGAAGAATTTTGTGAGAATATTTTCCGATTTGGTCGCAACTGAACGAATTACAGTTGATTTGTAGCAAAAAAACAACATTTTCAAACTGTAGTCCATCGCACATAATCAATTTTCGTCACCACGTTATATTAATATGTAGAAATATTCATGGTTTGCATGCTCATACACAAATACGCATCTGGATATTTCGAAATTCTAACAATTTTATATTTAAACGAAATGCGATATTGCACTGCTCTTTATCAAACTGTAACGGAATGAAATTTGCAACATCTAGCTGGTGTAAATTTTCCTTCTATTTCGACGATTTATTTACCGATTCTTATAGATATGAAAGGTTTACTCCATAATTCATACGTTTTGCAGTTTCTAACGTTGATTAACATTTACTTCAGGGAAAATGTAATATTTTCTTTTACATTACAAGCATCTATTTTATTTGAGATTTATCCACATAAACCATAGTGGATAAATCTCAAATGAAATAGACGTTTGTAATGTAAATCAATCCCTTCCCCGTTATAAAAAAAAAGAGACATTGTGAGGAAAGAGATAGTGTTATTTAAATGATAAAAAAAACAACGAAAATCTCTTCTGAATTGCATTTAAATTATAAACTATTTTAGTCGCACTGAAAAAAAAAATGAAGTACTCATATTTGGATAAAAAATGAGCTTATTCTTTCTCAATTTTGAAACATCACATGTTATCAAACTCAAGTGAAACGGTAATTTTGTACTTAATGATTTATTTCATTCATGATGGCATAAAAGATGTTCATTAATAGGAAAACAATGCAATATACCCTGGAACAAAGGGAATAATATTATATTTTTATTCCTTGGAAGGAACTATATCTTGCGCCTTCATCATAATACGTAAGGTTACATTATTGTTATGAGTGCTTCCTATATTCATAGGCAGTCGGTCCGCTGTGTACTGATTCATATGGATATGAGTGAAAAGAAAATTAGATTCAAGATTTATCCGACAAGTTTGAAAGTAAGTGGTCTCTGACAAATATTCAATAAATTTTCTACTTATTTTATGTAATCATATGTATCTTCTGTAAATATTAAATAATGTACAGTATTTTAAAATAACTTAAAAGTGTTTCAAAACAATGCTCTTGTCAAAAAAAAAAATATTTATTTGGGTATCTTGATAATAATTTTGCTATTTTCCCTGTATAAATAATTAATTAAATGTTTCTTGTTAATACTTTTGAGCGGGAAATAAATGTCAGTACATTTTTAATTTAATCTGTAATACGGGGGGTGGGGTGGGGGGTGGGGGGGGGGGGGTACGGAGCATAGCCACTTGATAAGAAAAATATTTTTTTCCATTTAACTTATTTTAGTTTTGAAACTGTTTTATTAAATATCTTTCAGCCCATGTTTTTACCTAAAATTTGGTTTCCGGCGTGTTACTAATTTCCCATCTTGGACGCCATCTTGTTCTATTTCATATTTTTATGACCAAGAGCATTGTTTTCAAACACTTTTAAATTATTTTAAAATGTGAAAACAAAACAATAAGTTACTATCCAACGTACACTTTATTCCGAGATTTTAAACAAAGATGTAAAAATTAAAATCACAAAAATAAAAATTATTCTCGATTTTTCGGTTTATTTTTAAAATTATCATCAGGAGTTAATTTTCTGTGACACAAAACAGCTAAAATTATTTACATGTTACATTATCGAATATTATATTCAAGCTGAAAACAATCAGGAAGTAACGGAAATTTTATAAAAACATTTAAAATAAACTCAGTGGAGCCATATCTTTTGCTTTGATTTTTTGCATAATATTTCCATTAGATTGTTTTAATTTACTTTTGGATAAGAGATGGCGCCACTGAGTTACATCTTTGTTTAAAATCTCGGAATAAAGTGTACGCTGCATAGCAACTTATTGTTTTGTTTTCACATTTGAGTATACAAAACATAAGGTCCTTACTTATTACCTTAAAATACTGTGCATAATTTAATATTTACACAAATTTAATATTTACAGAAGGTACTGCTGATTACATAAAATAAGAAAAAGTTATGAAATATTTAGCAGAGAGTACACAGAGTTCATATTTGAATACACCATGGTATCAAAAATGAGTATATCACAGTTCATATTTGGTACATCCATGAGATCAAAAACGAGTACATAACGGTTCATATTTGAACACATCCATGGAATCAAAAATGAGTACATGTATTTCTCAGTTTTGAGAACATTTGGATCGGAGCTATTTTGAGTATGTGACGTATTTAAAATTGAGTGCTTTTTACTCAATTTTGAGAACCCATTTTTTTTTTCAGTGTGGGAGAAGCAGACGCCACTTGCGAACACCACATCGTTTTTCGTTCCTTGCATGAACTTTATTACGATACGACTAGTGTAAGTTTAACATCGTCATACTGAAAATCATTAGTTTCAATTTAAAGGAGCTGAACAGTATCAAAATCAGTGAGAATCATCTATCTCTTTATTTTAAAGTAACAGTCTAAAATACTGCCAACTTTTAAGTATTTTTCTCTTTTCTTGCGACCACAGCCGAGTGGTCTGGGTACCTACCACTACTTTAGTAGGTAAAATCATACATTTATTGCATATTAAAGTTCAAAATTCCACAAAATGTGGAAATACGAATTTTCATCAATTCTGAATGACTATATATAAATTATTAAAAAATTAATCAATCCATGTTAAAGATAAACGTATTTATTTAGACATAAGCAGTAATTCGTGTACTTTTTTTTTTTTACTTTGTAAAAGTCTAAACATAACACGCATTAAATCTGAACAACAAAAAAATAAATAAAAACAATAATATTTTAAAAAGTATATACCTAATTTTATCAAGTATGTAAACACATTAAAAGGACGAATTCTCCCCTTTCCCTCTCAAATTAGTGGGAACAACAAATCTACTTATATTCTTCTTTTATTTAAATGTATTGTAGCTGAAAACCAACCTATAAGATCCCACCCCCAGAAAAAATAAAATAAGAAAAACTAGTCACAGACTTTTATTTTAAACACTTTCATTGTTTAATATCATTTGTCGAGAAAACTGAAAACATTGAGTGGTTATGGTAGGACCGTGTTAATGAATGAAAAAGATCAAAATAAAATAAAATTGCGGTTTAAACCTGTAATGAAATAGGATACAAAACTTTAAAATAAAATAGCGTACAATGAAATTGCAATCATATAATGATCGGTTCAATGAGAATCACAAACAACTTTTTATGTTTATTACATTATTTTAGTATCTTTTTCAGAAATTCTTATTTAAAATAAGAAATGAATATATAAAACAAAAAAAAAAACATTTAGGAAAAAGCCTTCTCTGAACCCCTCCATCACGTACGCTATGTTCCATAGCGCAGAAAATCAATTACAAGACATAAACTTCCCTGACAATCCCATGCATATTACTGACAGGCAACAGCAGCTGCTTTTTACAGACGTGATAGCTTAATAAGAATACAACTCAATGTATTTGCACCAAAATATATTATAGAATCTGTATGCATCTTACATTGATAATAAAAAACTATAAACAATAGAATATGTTGGAAAAAGCTATAATGTAAGCTATTATTAAAATCCCAACCATAGGTGCCCATCTAACTTTTCTCGTGGAAGGGCGTGAATACGCTTAATGCGATTAGTCCATTAAATCCTAATGGCTATGTTATCACTGCTTTTGAATTTTGTGCAACTCTTTTGATTTATTATTTGAGAAACTTGGCGCACTAATGGAGTGGGTCTTATCCGTGGCCGTTTGTCTGTCATATACCTATGAGGCTGTATTCACTTCATGATATACTATTTTTTTCACTATTCACTTCCTTTGGCAGGTGTGCTATTGGCATTCACCAGTAAACCACTTTTGTTGTGTTTTGTTCGCTTTTTGGTGATTATTTGACAGATTTCATCAGTTGGTGAAATTCAGTCCATCACAGATGATTTCCACTTTTCACAAGTGCTGAAAAAAAAAAGATTTTTTTGGCGTAGCGAAGAGGATGTGAGTTGCCTCTTGCATTTTTACAGGTAAGGGAGCAATAATAATAATAATAATAAAAACCCCGTCAATTTTAGTGTAATTTTGATGAATTAAGGTACAAAAATGAATGCCTTGAATGCCCAAAAGAATTCAAGTGTCCCTTCTTGCCTTTTTTGCAGTCATTCTGATCCTGACCACTAACCCGTTCTACAAAATTATTCTTTGTTTAAAATTAAACATCCAACTCTCATTAAAATTAATAGAATTGCAGACCTAAACTTCGCCAATGGGCGATGAAGCATAATTTCTGAAAATCCAGCGCAGTTATTAAATATTTTTAATGGCCTTCCAATTTTATTTTATCAGTTTATTTAAGGTTTGTGGCTATAATTAGACGTGTTCTTATGCCAGTAAAAGTTTGGACTCAATTCAGCATTTCCCGTTGAAACATCAGCCTCGTGAGGCACTAGTTATACCCGAAGTCATTGCCTTGCTACTAAAAAACAAGTGTTCATTTTATCAGAAGAGAAAAATTAAAAATTCTACATCAATTTATTAGCTCTGCCTTCAGTTTCTATTAAACATATCAATGGTTTAGTTTTATCGCAAATAAAACTAAATATTTCGCTACTGACAGTTTTTATTTTGAATAAAGCCACCGCATTTCTTAGAAGTTACCACGCTTTGATATAAAACCGCAATCACCGCAAGCATCAACCCAAAATTTCCATATGCGGTCTCAATTTTTCATTTAAGATGTTTCAGTTTTAAAGGGCTATAACTCGATTATTTTTTATTCATCATCATCATCATCATCATCATCAACCGTTTTCAATCCACTGCTGGATGTAGGTCTCCCCCAGATTTTTCCATTGTTGGCTGTCTAGTGCTTTAGTCATCCAATTAACACCGGCCACTTTTCTGATTTCGTCACTCCATCTTACTTGAGGTCGTCTTCTTGGTCGTTTTACATCTCTGGGATACCACTGTAGGGTGTTTGTGCTCCATCTATTTTCTTGTCTTCTTGCAATGTGCCCAGCCCATTTCCATTTTAGCCGTTTAATTCTCTCGATGATGTCAAAAACTTTCGTCTGACTTCTTATCCACTTTATTCTCTTTCGGTCTCTTCTGGTTATGCCTAGCATACATCTTTCCATACTTCGCTGTGTTGTTTGTAATCTTTGTACCATCCGTTTTGTTAGTGTCCAAGTTTCTGCTCCATAAGTTAGTGCAGACAAAACACATTAGTTAAACACCTTTCTTTTCAAACAAAGAGGCATGTTACTCTTCAGAATAATATTGTTCTTCCCAAAAGCACTCCATCCATTTCTTATTCTTCTATTGATTTCATTCATGATACTGTTGTCTGATGATATTTCTTGTCCAAGGTACACATAACTTTCAACATCTTTAATCTCAGTGTTGTTGTAGACGATTTTCTTTTTTGATGCAAATGAATTGAACATCACCTTAGTCTTTTCCAAATTTGTATAGTATAATTTTTCTAATTTCAATTTTCGATCACTATTAATACTAGCAGTACACCCGTTCTTTGCACGGTAAAAAAATAAATAAATAAAAAAAAAATCTCACTAACTTGAACATAATTTTCCATTGTAACTTTCCATCGTTGAGAATCACGTAATCCTGTGTGAAAGTATATCGGCAATTTTCATCAATAAACGGGAAAGATATTACAATGATATATCATTGTAATATCTTTTACAGTGTATACACTGTAAAAAAAAAAAAAAATCCTGAAAATAACGGAAATTGTACTGGCAATCGAGACGCCAGTACTATTTCCGTATTTTAACGGGAAAAAAATTCGTAAACACCAGGAAATTTTCCGTGATTTCTGAAATATCCGTTTTTAAATTTCCGTTTTATAACACTGCCCCACCAGTGGCTGAGAGGTTGTGCTCTCGAAGCTGGTAGACGGGAGGTGCTGGGTTCGATCCCAATCGCGCCCGTCGGCCTAATCGTTCGGAGTTTTCGTGGTTTTCTTCGAGCCGTGGATTTATCCATGCGTAAATACGGGTTAGGTTCCCTTAGAAAGACCCCCACGAAGGGCACTCCCTCGGGCCTATATCCCTAGTGTAGATAATTGGCCGTCAATAATCAACCCAACCCGTTTTATAACAGATATCTTCCGTATTTTTTAGAAATTTTTATGTCGTTAAAATAAATTTTATAGGACCAAAAAAATATATATATATCTCAAGGAACATCTTATAACGGATAGATACACTTTTTTTCCCCATTCAATTATGAGCGAGTTTTCAGTAAACAACCACCACTTCTCACGAAGAGTATGGAACCCAAGACCTTCCGTTTACTAAACCAGCGAGACAGACCGCTACGCTACGGTTGGACACGACACTTACTCAAATGTTGTTACTTATTTGAGATGCTTTTAATGATACAAGAACTTGAAGGTCTCATAGTTCAATGGATATTTTCAGAGTTCCAATGTTTTTAATATTTTTTTTCATAATTTTCTATGTTTTGCTTTATTATTTGATGTTTTATAACAGATAAATTAAAATTTTTTATGTATTATATGCGTAAAATGTTGTATTAACAGTAATGATTGCTTCTTTTTGCAATAGTACATATACTTTAAAAAATAATTTGTGTATTGATTTATTTATAAATTCCAGTAAAAACAATAATTATCTTAAGCAGACGTATTTATTACATGCTATTAAAGTAAAATTTTTCTTTATATCTTAGTTTAAAAATTTATGCGAATAAACAATTTTATAATAAATTAAATTATTATATTTAAGCTTTGCTGCGAGCTTTTATGTATGGTTCTGTTAAAATGAATAATTTTTAAAATATCAAAACGAAAAAAATACATTTTTAGAGAAAATTTTGAAATTAATAACTTTAGGATAGGAAAGTTTAAATTTGGACTTAATAATTTAGTTTAAATTAATTTAGTTTAATTTATAAAAATTATAAACTAACGAAATAAATTATAAAATTTTATAAAAATGAAGTTTATAATTTTATAAAGCAAACAAAAAGTTATTAATTATTTTTTATAAATTTAAAGAGAAAATTATGAACGTTGTAAATTTATAATTTATAAATTAATAAATTTTAGTTTAATTCACAAATTTATAAGACAAATCAGTTTAGTTTAATACCCACATAACGATAATTTGCAAAGATATTTTTTTATGAAACCTTAAAAATATTAAAATAAAAAAATAGATTTTTAGAGAAAATTTTGAAATTAATGACCTTGGGATAGGTAAGTTTAAATTTGGACTTACTAATTTAGTCTAAATTAACTTAGTTTAATTTTTAAAATTATAAACTAACGAAATAAATTCTAAACTTTATAAAATCATAAACTTCATTTTTATGACAGTAAAGAAAAAATTATTAATTACTTTTATAAATTCAAAGAAAAAAATATAAACTTTGTAAACAATTATAATTTATAAAATAATAAATTTTAGTTTAATTCACAAATTTATAAGACAAATCAGTTTTGTTCAATACAATATACATATCGATAATTTGCAAAGATATTATTTTATGAAACATTTAATAACCTAATATTGCCTCACTTTAATAAAATTAAAATAAAATTTTAAAACGTCTGTGAAAAAATTCACAATTTAAAGCCCTATATATAAAAAAAGTAGATTTAAAAAATATATTTTTCTGTAATTTATGAAAATAAAATAAATTTCTAAAGATTTCACTAAAAATTAAAAATATCACTATTATTTTCGCAAAAAATTACCGCCCAGACACAACCCTGGTTAGAATGAGTTCCAGGATTGGCCCGAGTCTAATGACAGAAAATAGGCCCACGGGTAGGACTGGTTCAGACCTGGACCCTAGACGAACTCTAGTAAATACAACAATCTTAATTTGCATTTCAAACAAGGCGATATCTGTACGCAAACCTCTGAACGTCATTTAAGGAAATGGCACTATTTTGAAAGAAATACGGACATTGTACTCGTTTGTAAGAAATACGGAAAAATCCGTCAAATTTACGGAAAACTTTCTGCATATTTACGGATTTGAAATCTCCTTTACGGAACTAATGTCATTAACGGAAATTGTATTGTTGTTTCTCCGTAAAATTTAACGGAAAATATCTTGTATTTTCACAGATTTTTTAAGAGTGTACTTTAACCCTGACAGTAACACCACAGGACTTTGAGCCTGGGATGTTGATTAAACGACTTATAGACCTCACAGTCCTATGATGTTTGTTGATAATATTTCTTCTAAAATGACTCATATTATGGAATGGAAATTATGGAAATTTTGATGAATCTCATTGCAGAGGCCTCAGAGGCCTAGAGTGTCACATGAGCGGTGAAAAAAAAGGTGTTATTGTCAGGGCAATATTGACATGCATTTTTCACTTTTATTTTCAGTTTAGACTAAGTTTAAAGTGGCACATTACAAAGATAAAGAATTTCCTTTCTACGGATAAACAAAGTTGTGAAACAATTAAATGCCAAAATTCGTCGTTGAAATTGGACCATTTTAAAAGAAAATGGGCATTTTAGTACACATGAATTTGAAGCCTTTAACTCATAACTGCTCAGAAATGAGTCAGAGCCACTTACCCTCAATATCTTCGTACTATAATGTGGAAATTAAAATGAATTTTCCTTTTCGACCACTTTCTCTTCAAATTTTGCCGAAACTATTTTACTACCTTTTATAAAAATCTAAGCTTCCGTGGTGAAAGTGATTTTGCGTTTAGCAAAAAATGTGCAATTTTATCCACCACACATTACACATTTATTGACAATAGATTAAAAAAAAAATAACGTAATTTTCTTTATTTTTAATACTAGATGTGCTTAAATTAAGGCATGTAAAGTTGAAAAGAATATTAAAATTTAAATTGCAATTCCTCTACATTGATAACAGAAATAACTTGTTTAATTTTTTTCAAATTCTTTCCTAACGTTTCTAAAATGTCTAGATTTTGTCACAAAACCTAAATATTTTGTAATTTGAAAGCAAATATTTTTCTTATGCACTATGGAAACGAAAATCTCCAATAATCGATAAATTACGCTAGAGATTTGACAAGCATGTTATATGCTAATATTGTAAAGAAGTAATGTTTGCTTGTAGGGGTAGTCTCTGGAACTACCGAATCGATTTCAAAAGTCATGTGGCAAACTGATGGTGACAGTCAACTGTCTAACATTAGGCTATATTTTATGTCAGTGCCACTATCGCCAAAGGAAGTGGGTTGCAGGAGCGAAAGACGTTCTAAAATTGCGATTTTTCTGATACTGAAGGGGATAGAAACTTGAAATTTGTCATGGTAGTTACTTATAAGATGTAAATGCTCTCTAAGAACACTTTCTAAAAAATTCGAAATTTAAAAGGGTGAAATGAGGGAAAAGCGTTCTAAAAACGTTCTAAATTACGATTTCTATGGAATTGCTAGGGATAGAAACTTGTAATTGGACAAGGCTGCTACTTTTAAGAGGCAAATGCACACACAGAGCAGTTTTCTTTAATTCGAAATTTAAAAGGGTGAAATGAGTGGAAAACTTCTAAATTACAATTTATTTGGAACTGTTATGGCTAGAAACTTGAAATTTGGCATGGCTGTGATCCTAGAGAAGTAAATGTTCGCCCAGAACAATTTTCTGAAAATTCGAAATTTAAAAGGGTGCAGGAGCAAAAAACGTTCTAAAATTGCGATTTATGTGATACATTTTGTATAGAAGCTTGGAATTTGGCATGGTAATTACTTTTAAAATGTGAGTGCTTGCTAAGGACGGTTTCTAAAAAATTCGAAATTTAAAAGATGAAATGTGCGAAAAAGGATCTAAATTACGATTTAGTTGAATTTAATTGGGTTATAAACTTGAAATTTAGTATAGTGGTTACTTTTAAGATGCAGATGCTTGGTATAAACAGCTGATTAAAAATTCCAAATTTAAAGGTGTGGAATAACTTCCTAAATTACAGTTTATTCAGAATTGTTAGGGATAGAAATTTAAAATGTGACATGGCTATTACTTTTAAGACGTAGATGTTCGCACAGAACAGTTTTTACAAAATTAGAAATTTAAAAGTGCGCAGAAACGAAATACGTTCTAAAATTGCCATTTTTGTGATGCTGCTGGGCTAGAAACTTGAAATGTAGCATGTTGTTTATTTTTAAGATTTCGGTACTCGCTAAGAAAGTTTTCTAAAAAATTAGAAATTTAAAAGGGTGAAATGAGTGGGGGAATGTTTTAAAACTCATATCAATGAGTAAAGTTGAATATTTCCGAAAGAAGGAATGAGATTTTGAAATACAGATAGTTTCGGTCGAGTTTCGGTCAGGCCGAAATTTTGGCAGCAGTTTCGCCAAAAACGAATATTAGGCGAAACTCCTATTTTGCGCCGAAACCGAAATTTCGGTCGATCTCTAGTTTTTACACAGCGCTGGCTTTAAAAAACACCACCTGAGAGTCTCTACACAAGCAGACAGATACAAAACTGTTTGTCTTATTAACAGATATTATTATTATTATATAATTTAGATTTAAGCCATTTTATCTAATTCTTTACAAGGTCGAAACTCAAAACTTTAGAAAAACTGCGACTATCACAAAACTTTCGCTTATATCATACTAATATATTAATTTAAATAGAACAATTACACATCAAGAATTATGAATACGAAATATAGAGAATTTTAGTTCCAGTGATCTGTGAATAACAATAATAATAACAATAATAATAAAACAGCATAACAGAACACTCTGTTGGTTTATATTAATCGTCTAATTTATATTAACTTTGAAAAAATTTATAATGTGTTAAAAAAAGACCAACATTTGTATTGCAAATTAGTAACCTCAATTATAAAATTTGGTGCATTTCTAGCCACTAGAAATTGAGATGCATGTATAATGATCATCTCAAAAATCTTAGAATAGCAGTAAACTTGGTGAGTGATCGAAGTCGAAATTGAATCGGCTTTTTAATAATATTTTTTTAATAATAAGTTTTTAATAATAAGTATACCTTATAGGAATATATTAAATTTGATGTAATTGCATTCCATAGGTGATATCACACAAATCGTGAAAAACACTGTACAGCTGTCCAACTTCTAAGGCGATATTCTAATAATTTAATCAACAACAATTTATGCCAGCTTCTAACTAAATATGAAGTTTCATGGAATTCTGTGCAATAGTTATTGAGTTACATCATCTACAAATTTATGTAAGATAAAGACCAGCAAGCCAGCCAGACATTTTCTAAAAATTCTCAAATCGTATTCAGGTCATCCCAAAACGTGTATATCAATCAAAAATCGAGAGTAAAAAATTTTAACGAATCCAATGGTTTCTTTTAATTTCATCAAACCCGGGATTCCCGGGATAGAGAATATAGGTAAAAACCATTTATTTATTTATTATTATTTTTTTTTAAAACTCTAATTGATTTTTTATATTTAATATATATTTTTTTAGATTGCCCCTTAACAACACCAATGAACATTTTTATAAGAAATATGTCAATTATACATTCAAATAAAATTTTGAAATTTATTAAAAGCGGTAATTTCGCATTGACCTCGTGGCAGAAGTTAATAGCTGAAGAAGTCGTTGAAAATTTCGTTATCTACAGCAGTTTTTTAAAAATTATTATTCTGATAATTTCAGAGATTTTAAGCGCTTATTTTAATTACTGGTCTGTTAAATTTGTGTTTTATTTATACTATTTTATTTATTGCTTAATGAAGTTTTAATTTCGTTATTAAACATTAGTTGGAAACAAATGCTGACATCTTTTTATATTGTTTAAAGTGCAAACGGATTAATATTTTGTAATCGTCTGCAAACGATAGAGATTTTTTTTTTTAAATCATGCTTGAAATTTAATTTAAATGCCATAATAAATCAGTCAATTCAGATACAGTTTTCAAACAAATTGCATTTGAAAGTAGATTTCTTTCCCTATATAACGGTGTAAAAATTAAAAATGTGTGATGTTTAGAAATTAAAAAAATTACAGTAGGCAAAATCGCGAAACCGAAATTTCATCGTCAAGTGTTGCCATTCGTCAGCGTTACGCACAGACACGTTTGTCCTTTATAACGTAGATAGAAGAAAATAAATAATATATTTCTTAGAGTAGCGTTTTTATCTCAGTTTTATTTATTCTCAACACGAGAGTGTTTAAAACTTGTATTTTGTAAGAATTGTCAAAAGTAAAATTCGTAAAAAGAAATCCAAATTTATGTAATTCTTTCAGGATTAAAACGGGAAAAAGTACTCAAGAGAAGATTTATCTTTCAAAGACTTGCTAATGGATTTTGTTTGTTTGCACTTTGGAATGTGCTTTGAAAAGTTTGTGAACTCCAGACCCAGAGAGTAATGAGTTTTTTTTTCGATAAGCTTCGTACAGGTACATTAAAATAAATCTGAAAAATTCTTCAAGTTTATATATGATTAAGGTTTTTATGTTTTTTTCTCCAGAAAAGTTTTTATAGAGTTAATAGATTTCGCCTTTTTTATTAGACACGTTTTCGTACGTTTTAAGGTGGTTCTCAAATGACCTGCTCAACAACGCGAAACTTTTTGACACATCTTTAAACGCAAAGGCATAAAATTGGCAGGCCTGACTATTGAAGTGATTTGGCATCGAAATAAATTTTCCATCTTTTGATAAATAAATTACTTATCGAGTTGTAAGCGATTCTTGTCACGTGACAACACGTTTTTCCCGTGCATCCGCGTCAGGAATTCGGTTCAAAACTCTAACTTTGACAGTATTTTCTGAAAGATCTTCTGCCTTTACCAAAAAATGGAAAACGATTGCAAAGTTTCTGAATAAGAGCATCTGTCAATTTCATGCGTTTCCGAATAAAAGTGAATTCAGAAATGCATCAGAAAGTAATTCTTTTGAATTTGAGAACAGCCTTAACTATGCTAATACATTAATTCATATATAAATTTCATTTGAATCAATTCTTCCCGCTGCTAAAGTTTATACTTCTGTTACAGATTCACACAAAATAGTTTGGATAGATTTACTCTACATGAGCGTTAATTATTTATAGTATATTTATAAAATTATGCTGTGATTGTAAAAGGACGTCTTCTCAAAGCTGGAGTTGCAGGATGTATTAATATATATCGTTATATATATATCATGATATATATATATATATATATATCATGATATATATATATATATATATCATGATATATATCCGATATTTATTTTCAAAATATGTCGTTTGATATTTTCGATATTTTCATATATTTGTTATTTATTTTCAAACTGTCATTGTGCATGATATTTTTGACATTTTCAATCAAAACAAGTGTAAATGAATTTTTCAACTGTGGTTGACTGTAACATTCTGTAGACGAACTTTTTTTTATGCAGAGTGACATTTTTATGCAAAAAAGAAATAATAATATTTTTTCCAAGCTTTGCGTTCGAAGCTGAATTTTTTAATGTAGAATCAATAATTATGTGGGACAATACTTACAACTTAGAACAGCCATTGAAAGATAACCTATTTAATTTAGATAACCAGTTATTTACAGCTTTATTAGAAAGAATCTTTTTGGGTTTTAGTTTAGTTCAGTTTAAATTGCACAATAGTTAAGAAATGAAAAAGCAGACAAGCTTATACATTTATGTTAAAATTTCTCCATAAAAAATATATACTTAAAATTTTCTTGTATAAAACATAAAATTTTCTTCATACTTGATACTGAATCCTGTAGTTTATTTCTTGATGATTACAAAAAGCAAACTGTTTTACTTTTCAGTAGCATATTTCTGTTTTCAATTAGTTGATCTTCAGTTATGTTGTAAGTGGAAAAAAAAGAAAGAAAGTTAAGACATTTAGAATATTGTTTTATTAACTCTTGATGTTGAGTGCAATATGTTTTACTTTCTAATTTATATTAAGTTTGAAAATATTTATAATCAGTATAGTAATTTGACTATTTTGAAAATATCGGATATCTGTAAAAAATATCGGATATGTATAGGATATTTTTGATATCTTCGAAAATATCATATTTACGAACCTTGGCGAGTTGGCAGTTCTAATAGGGATGTAGTCGGGTATACGGTAGTACACGCCATATACCTTCTGAATTTTTTAAAGAGACTCCGTATATTCCGTGTTTTTCAAATAAAGCGATAGCGTAATACTGTCAGGCGTAAACCCTCTGCCTAAAGCATATACCCTCTGCCTAAAGCATATACCATCTGATTTTTTTACGACTACGCCACTAAGTTCTAAGGTATCATAAATGCCTTGTTTAACCATTACCCCCTATATAAGCAAGCTTCCGCACGGAAACAGTGACGTCGCTGAAGTAGACCATTGTAGATGTCAGCGCTGAATTTGCGCTGATGTTCGGCACATCTAGGAAATAGTTTTAGTGTTTAGCTTTCTTTTTTCTCTATAGATGATTTTTTTCTTATGACTGAAACCAGGGTTCATTGATTTAAATAATGATTTCTTTTTAAAAAAATCATTGATTTAAATAAACTTTTTGAAAAAAGAAAAAAATAATGTCAAGATGTTTCGTAATAAATATTATGTTTTAACAAAAATACATTGTAAATTTAATGAGTGAGAAAGATTGAGAACTAAAAATCCATGCTTTTTGGATTTTATTTAAACCAAATATCACACTTTAAAATAAAAATCTAAATTTTAAAATACAGAAACTCTGAAAAATGTTAAAAGATTAATGATTATATTATCTATTGAAAATATATCTAAATCTTATGTAATTTTTATAATACTGAAATATGGAAACTTATGAAGATATTGAAAATGTTAGATAATGTTATAATAATAAAAGCCAAGCAACAACCAAAACAACACGTGTCTACATGCTTTTTCGCCTTCGAATGAAGAAACAAGTAAAAGACAAGCTAACGTGAAGTGCATTATGGGGAAAAGGATAAACGGCAAACTATGACAACCATGCTGAATGCTAGTGTGGACTACTTAAGATACGCCATTTCAAATTACAGTAACCTGCAGGGCGGCTTGCTTATATAGGGGGTAATGGTTTAACCCCTCTCCGGAATTTTTTGAAAATTTTCTTTAAAATTTATTTTCAAGAAAATACTGACATAAAGAATAATTTTAGCAAAACGCGGCAGTAGTTAGAGCCTAATCTACGACACAAAGATCGGGAATAACTGATTTTTGTTCTGGGGGGAGAAGGGTTTCAAATTTCAAATTTCAGTTTACGCTACTTAACTACTCGTTAGGACTCAGATTTTTAGATCAAAATTTAAGTTTAAGTCTAAGCTTTCGAAATCATTTAAAGAAATACAAAAAATAACGTTAAAAAATAGTTGTTTGTTACTCCAAAGTCTAAAGCGCCCCCTATCGGCATTTTTTGAAATTGAACTTTAAAATTTTATTTCAAGAAAATACTGGCATAAAGAAAATTTTTTGCAAAAACCGCAAACGAATCGACCAATTTTTCCATGTTTTATAATCATTTGAAATTTCGGACCCTAAACTTTAATGCCCCCTATCTCCTTGGGAATACGTCTGGGACCCTTAGTCTCCAATTTAATATTATTTGTCTTTAAGTGTACTATAACCCCTTAAAGTTCTGCCCATCTTTTATGAATCACCCTGTATAATTAATTTATCGAAAAATAATGAAAACTGTTCGATTACACATCACGTCAATAATCATGCTTTTACGTTCAAAAATGAATCAGAAAGTTTCGCGTTGTTGAGAGGGAAAAGCAGTTTTCGTGAACCACCTTACGCGCTTATCAAAAGTACTTTGGAGAGAAAATTTTGTAACGTCAACACGAGTTATTTGGAACAATCCATATATCTCCATAATTGATCACAAGGTCCTTAATTTTTGGAAATTCTCATAAATGGTTTCGATTCCCCATTTGGTCACCAAGTTGATAATAAACTCTCCAAGTATGCCGCCAAAGGCATATGCTCCAAGTACAGTCTAAACCGGCGGTACAGTGTGCCGAAATGACGAATTTCTATACGTCATAAGTGAAAATTCGAGGCTAACGAAAAAAACAGGCTACCGCGGTGTAGGTCCCAAGGTTTGTCAATTATTTAGAGTTCTTCTACAAGCCCCGCACAGCATGAGAAACCTTATAGTTTTAACACTTTCCAACTATGGTGAAAAATCGTTTGCGGTTTATTTTAATAATGTTTCACTATTTCAAACAGGGTGAAATTGGTATATATCACTAAGGTGCATTACAAGAGGTTTACTATAGAATATAGTGTGTATAACATTCATCGTTCATTTACAGGGACACACAAAAGAATTCGGTACTGTCTGTTAACAATAATTGCTGAAAGTGTGTTTTCAGTTGCTGAACGCGTTTTTAAAGGATCAGGGTCCATCAGCCGTGTTTTTGGCCAATGAAATAAGACTAAAATTTGATTTTGTTATACTGAGTTAATTATTTCACTTTTTAATATCAGGAGGTTTATCCTGTACGATTTCAACAATATTTTTTGGATTTTGTTCGGATTTATATAACTTACACAAGCTCAAAGTTCGTATTATTCGTAGTTTTTGATGAAAAATACGCAATTTCTTCTAATTTTACCTCAATTTTTAATAAGTTTTTTAATATTTTACTATGAGTGCAGCTTTGCAACACTTTTATTTTTACATATATTGTACATTTTGATGTATTTTATAATAAATGTAAAGAAGAAAGTGTTGCACGATTGCGCTCATATAAACAATTGAGGTAAAATTAGGAGAAATTGCGTATTTTCAGTTCGTATTTTTTATCAAAAACTACGAATAATACGAACTTTGAGCTTGCGTAAGTCATATAAATCCGAACAAAATGCAAAAACTATTGTTGAAATCGTACAGGATAAACCTTCTGATATTAAAAAGTGAAATTATTAAGTCAGTATAACAAAATCTATTTTTAGTCTTATTTCATGGGCCAAAAATACGGCTTATGGACCCTGATCCTTTAACTCCTTTTTTGTCTATTGCTTGGTGTGTATAAATTCTATATATCATACAGGGCAGCACAAAAGTTATCGAGTACATTTCCGTTTATTGGCGGAAACTCCAGAAGGGGAATGTTAAACTGTGCTACGCGTTCCCTAACTGAACTAAAATTTAGCATTCTATGTAGTATATATACAAATCTATAGATCATATACAGGGCTGTACAAAAGAATTCAGACATTTTTCCGAATATTGTTGGTAATTCCTGAAATTGGGTTTTTAAATACGTTATGCGTTTTCCAAAATGGCAAATGGATTGGAATCTGCGAACAACGGGTCACTTTATTCACGCCCTAATTCCAATAGTATCAACAGATCTTCAACTTCAAAATAGGTACCACTACATCTTTGCTACAAACCATAGTCCGTTTCCTCAAAATCTCAATAAATTCGGCAAGGCATCGTCACCTAGATGCACCTGTGGGAAAAAAGGTACCTCCTTACATTATATCCTATATTGTACCCTGACCGCCCACCATCACATTAGAAAGCCATAACAAATGAATCTGTCGGCCTGGTTTGCCTAACGTGCTGAAACAGCCAAAACTGCTTCAAAAATAACAGGTTGTATGTTTTTGCTAGAACGCAATCAATACTTATTCATGCTGCGTCCATTTGACTTAGTGGAGGTTGAGGATGAAGTGGACTTCTAATAAGGACCTTTACACACTACACAAAGTCTAACCTTAACAATTTAGCTATTCTTAATGGTATCATACAGTGTTATTTAGTATTTTTAGCATAATTTATTATTGTTTACTCTAGTATTATTATTCACTCAGTATTGTTCATTTCGTACTTACTTCTATCCATTATTATTATTTACTTCAGCATCTTACAGTATTATTACATGGTAGTATTATTACTCAGTATCACATAGTAGTATTTAGTACTGCTAAGTAGGATTGGTAAGTTGTATTTTCAGAATTTGCATTTCAGAATTACATAGTATAATTATTGCTCAACATCACAAAGTGTAATTTAGTAATGCTCAGTATAATTAGGTAAACAAACATGCTGGGCGGGGCTATTTGAGCTTAAGCCGAAAGGTAGGCGACACCGCCCGGTTTGACCTTGATCTTGTTTACTTAGACATCATCTTTCACCTTATTAAACGGTAAATATTTGTAAAATTATTTTTGAAGTGTTGGAAAGTCGTACAGAATCTATGCTTGATGAATAATTGTTCATTCTTGTTGATATTGTTGTAAATCTTTTTCCTTTTTGTGAGCAATATTCTGAACCTATTCATTTTAGATATATATTTAGATTACACCCCTCATTTATTCTTGCTATCAAACAATATCTTGCAAGCCACAATTATCAAAAACTTTTTTTGTGATTAAATGCAAAATAAAATTTAATTTTTTAAAATGAAATAATTAAAAAATATAATGTTCTAATATCTTTTCTTTAAAAAAATTGTATTGAATCTTTTTGTTTTTTATAGAAGCTCGGTCAGTAAAGAAATTATTAAACTGAAAATACTGATAAGAACGTATGTATCTTTCTATTCTAAAACAAGAAGAAAAATCATGCATCAAGCATAAATTATGAAATACATCCCAACACCAGAATTAGCAAAACTTCGTTGTAAACATTCGTTGTAAGGTACCTAAGTAAACATTTTAGAAAACACATAACAGTTTTGAAAACCAGATTTTTGCAATTAACGTCCATAACCGGAAAAGTTAACTGCAATTCTTTTGTGCAGCTTAGGTCTAAAATAATCTATAGATTTGTATATATTATGTATAGTAGACTAAAATTTAGTTCAGCATGATGACGAATAATACAGTTGAAAATCCACCTTCAGTAATTTCCACCAATAGACAGAACCATATTTGGAATTTTTCTTTGTACGGCTCTGTATATTACCTACAGATTTTTATACATGCCACATATTAAGCTAAAATTTAGTTCCGCCAAAACACGTTTAAAACTACTCCAAACACACTTCCAGAAATTATCATCCATAGGCAACAATGCAACGAGTATTTTGCGTGGCCCTGTATATGATTTTATTTAAATTCTACAAACATGTCTTAATATACTAAATATAGTTCAGCTTGAAAATGCATAACTCTATTAAAAACCGACTTTAAGCAATTCATGCCCAATTAAGCTCATACTCAGTAATGCTTATGAATTCTTTTGTGTAACCTTGGATATGATCTATAGCATTATGCAAAAAATTAGTTAAACATAAAAACGCATACCATAACTGAAATCGCACCTCCAGCAATATTCGTTCAATCAGTCGTTTTATATTTTCGTATATATTTTCGATTTTTACAAAATCGTTTCATAATATCGTTTCATTAGGATTTATATATATATATATATATATATATATATACATAGGGTAGATAAAGATCCATAATTTTTAAATAAAGCACGACAATATAATGCTGTATAATCTAATATCCCCGTTATTTAGCAATAATTCTTCTCGGAACAGTAAAATCCTAATAGGCGCGCTCGACTGCATAAATATGTATTTATTCATGAAGCAAAACATATTTTAAATTATTTTCCTTTTAAATCATTTCATGGACATCATAGCAAAATAAAGCTCCTAAAACTAAATTTCCGCTCTTAAAAACACCGAACAAAGCATTTTCTTCACATAATAAATGAAGGACATCCCCAGAGCGTATTTACCCTTTGAGAAGTAACAAACGCGTTTGCACTTTTCTTCAAATAAACTTTCCGGAAAGCTTTCTTGAGACTAATGTCTTTTTAAGGCACTCAGGAATAAATATACTTCCTGAAGTATGTTTGGAAATACAAAATGATAGAGAGGATTTCCCGTCTATTGAATGTTGAGAAATACATTTTTTTTTTCATACACATATTACGATAGATTCTTTTCTTTTGTCACCTTTTCTTAGATAGGTGCAATATACGTGTAGGCTATTTCTGAAGAAAACTAAAAGGGAAAAAATTATTTTGCGAAGAGAAATTTCTTCATGCTTTTAGTTAATGCAGGTAGATTTTTTTAATTCATATCATTCACATTCAGGAAGATTGCTATTGATGATATACATTTAACCACTTTTGCTTCAAAAAGAAGTTGTCATGATGGTTTATACGTTACTGCAATTACAAATTATCATAATGATTTCGTATTTCGTTCTCATTTTCTCATTTTTTTTCTTTAAAATGCAACATTCAAGATTTGTCTTGAAAATTCTCTAACTGTCGTCATAAAATAATAATAATAATAATAATAATAATAATAATAATAATAATAGATACAAACACATTACCTTTATTGTTCAGTCTTACATTACATTTTTGCCTTCCAGATTTCGTCCTTTAATCCGCGCCGGTATAAATCAGAGAGTAGTCACATGCGAGTAATAAAATTTGAATTGGGCAAATGCAAGCTCTCATTCTTACCAAGCTATAATGTTTGTTGATTCATCTCATTCGCCGCTCTATTATTTACAAAAGGCATTCATTCCATCCTTTATGCTTAGACCAGTAATTAATCAGTGTATCGCCAATTTCCGTGAATTTCTAGCAAAACAAAACTTGAGTCGCTGAGGATAATATATTATTCCTCTATTACACTTAGCGATTAAAAAGATGTAATAAACCGCTTTTTGAGAAGCAAATTTTGAAAATTGCCAGGATCTTTGAAAAGTTTTAAAGTATGGCGTTTTTAGGTAGATTTCGTAAGAAATACTACCTATTACATTCTCACCTAAGTTGGAAATTTTGAAAAATTTTTGCAGATCTACGCCGATCATGACTCCCAGAACCCAAAACCACCCCCAGTTCAAAACTTTATATATCTATCTATCTATCTATCTATCTATGTCACTTTTTTCTGACCACGATAACTGGAAAAATTCTGCATAAATCTTTTCCAAACTGATACATAAAATCAAGGGTCATAAAATCTCGGTCAAGTTCGTTAATGGGCAAAATCGAACCAAGGTGGGGGGGGGGGAAATGGGGGGGCTTTTTGTGAAAACAGAAAAACCCTCATAATTTCTTTATTATTATACGTATAGAATCCGTTTAAAGTTATTATTACTTCTAGGAAAAGGGCCGAAAATTTATGTATGACAGATTTTTGATATAATTAAAAATGGCTCCAAGGGGGGGGGGAAAGGGGAGTTTTAGAAGAAAAAAAATCATATATCTTCGTCAATTCACAAGATATCAAATCCGCGTAAATTTATTATTAATCCCCTTAGTATTATCTAAAACTTTTATATTGACAAGTTTTTTATAGGACCAACCGTTATAGCAAAAAAAAAAATTAAAAACAAAAAAAATCCCTGCCGGCTCCGCCTGCAAACAAGTTATTTTTCGAAGTAGGTGGTTCCAACTCCCGCATCTTTTCGAAACTGATACATAAAATCAAGGGGCATAAAATCTCGGTCAAGTTCGTTAATGGGAAAAATTGAACCAAGAGGGGGGGGGGGGGCTTTTTGTGAAAACAGAAAAAAACATAATTTCTTAATTATGATACGTATCGAATCCGTTTAAATTTATTATTACTTCTAGGAACAGGGCCAAAAACTTATGTATGACAGATTTTTGATATAATTAAAAATTGCCTTAAGGGGGGAGAGAAGGGGATTTTAGAAGAAAAAAATTCATCACTTCGTCAATTCCCAAGATTTCAAATCCACTTAAATTTATTATAAATCCTCTTAATATTATCTAAAACTTTTACAAAACTTTTACTTAAACATGTGCGAATTAGACAACCGCTCCTCCCTCACCTTAAAAATCGCCAGTTGTATGACATATAGAGAAAGATGTACTGAATTTTCATAAAAGTGAGAAAAAACTAACACAAACAGTTAAAATAACTCTTAAAAAATTCACGACATGGACGTTTTATAAACTGACATGGACAGTGTTTAGGGATATAAGCTAATTTGCATAATGAACCTCTGTTATAGAAAATAGGCAGATAGTCGACTGCCAAACTGTAAATTGTTTAGGCTGAAATACAGAACTCGATAATAAACGAGTCCATAATGTTGCCTATTGCAGCTAACTGTAATGCACTCTTTTCACCTAGTCATTTGTCTGTATGAGCTTTTGAGTAAGTATGTGAATATTGTGCCCATGATTGTAATAATCAGCTCTGCATACTCATGAATTACATATGTATAATATTACTCTAATTAATAATACCTTTCACGATTCCCAAAGAAAATATGATTTTGTTTTGATAGTGCTGTTGATAACTGTGACATTTGCGATGCACTATCTTTCATGCGATATGCTCATTGTGCAAATTCTTATTGCTACCAGAATGCTGTAATTAATTCACATTACAGAAACTGTAAGCTATGGGCTTGTAAATGTCACCCGTATTTCTTATTTGTATATGGCATTGTAAAGCACGTGACTTTTGAAACCTCATAACACCGACATTCATGAACGTCAGCCAAAACGGATTTTCGTTTTGAAGTCTGTCTTATGACTTAAACTTCAACCTGGAACTTAACTTACACGTCGTGCACCTACTTCACTTGTGAGACTCGAACAATAGTTTTCCTTACATAAATGACAAATTATTAATATTTGCTTAAATAAAATTTCTTTGTTATATAGGCTGAATCAAGAATTTGTAACTAAAGCGCAGCAAGCCGGCATTTGTCTGCGAAATTCAGAGAACATATCGCACCACATCTCAAAGTAGCTCTTAAAATGCTATCGAATTCAAAAGAAAATAATGCATAAAAATAAAACGTAGAAAAATAAAATGTCACTCAAGTTTTCGACGGATAGTATGGGCAAATAAAATTCGTATCTTTTTTTTTTTTAAATAAGTCATCCAGAATGTATTCGAAATTTAAAAGATGCTGTAACTGTAAGGGATTTGGAATCAATGGACTTTGAGTTAATTTTGAGCAAACGATCTATGTTGAAAGAAAAAGAAAGGTCAAATAACAAACCAGTCAGTTTTCTCACAAAATTCTAAACAATTCTTTCCGGCTTGTACTGGGAAGAAAAGGTAGCTTCACTATTCCTTGGTTTTAAGAATTCATTTAATTTTACTTAAAAACTCGAAAACTAAAATGATACGTGTAATTCAATTACAGAAGATTTCTAGTTTTTGTCAACACTGAATATGGATCTGAATTTCGAGAAATTAGTCAGCTATCGCCAAGTTGTCCTCATTGAACTAGGTCAAGAGTTTGGTAACCCCTTTGCATATGCTTAGTCACGTCCAAATCGATTTATAAATACAACTGCTATCACATGATAACAATCGTATATATATATAAATCAACATTTGAATGGAGGGTAGTTTTGGGGTCTGGGGATCATGATGGGTGAAAATGTACAGAAATTTTCCGTAATTGCTTTCCTCCTTTCAGCTGCAATAGATAGCTTCATACTTTTTGTAATGGAGGCTGTATAAAAGTTCATGAACAAAGATTAATATTTGAAAATTGCGGGCCTGAAGAATTATTTAATTTGAAATTTT
The DNA here is from genome assembly GCA_963931845.1 of Maratus michaelseni. Lineage (NCBI taxonomy): Eukaryota > Metazoa > Arthropoda > Arachnida > Araneae > Salticidae > Maratus > Maratus michaelseni. Next base: position 133,215,968 of record OZ007587.1, read on the forward strand.
TGAGCAATTTAAAAAAAACCGAAATCGCATATAGGGTTTGCATTAGAATTTTGACACGTAATTGCTCAGGCCGAATATCAGAAGTCGGGCCACTTGTCTTACTAAGATCTATGTTTGTGGTAAATTACATTGAAATTGATCGAGCCATTGCTCAGAAATCGTATTCATTTGCATGAAAATCGTCCACAAGTTTTCCGTTAGATATTTCACTTTTAAGTACTCAGACCACAGATCAAATTAAAAAAATTGGGACACGTGTATACCTCTGTCTTACTATGTTTGTGGTAAGGTACATTGTAATTGATAGAGCCATTGTCTAGAAATATTATTCCTTTCATTGTCAGATTTGAGTTACATAAAAAGCGTCGATTGCCTTTGGGTCGAATAAATTTATAGGGATTTATAGTCAGTTATCTATTGATGAATATGGTTATCATTTGAAATCACTCTATGAAAACGGAATACATTATTAACAAAAATATCATTAGAGTTAAAGCACGAATTTATATTATGCAGTCAGACTTGGACGACCGAAAAACATTTAAAGTTTCAATTGCTACAGAATAGAGATATCCATGTTTAGAATAGAATAACATTTCAAAACTACTTTACTAACTTTCGATATTGATAAATGGTATTCATAGTCAATATCTCGATAAAACCGGTAAAGAGCATTCATTTTACAGATTTCATTGAATTTGAAATAATTCTCTAGGAGAAATACGATCATTAGATGTCAATAAGTATTTCACCCAAAATTTTGGTCGATGTGTAGTGAAGTTTCAGCTTAGATATTATGTAATTAACCACCGCATTGATGGTAGATTGTGTAATTTACTTAATATAATATAACCAGTTTGACAAATATATTTATTCTATTATTGTGATAATCCGTTAGCTGGGACAGTTACTAAAATATACTAGTTCGGTATTTTAAATTGTAATGAAATTCAATATATATTCGTTTAACTTGATATTCCATTGGAAACTTCAAATATATAATGGGTTACAACTAAAAATCTGCACTAAGTTTATTAAGCCATTAGAAAAAGATCTAGAATTCAATTCATAATTTTCTAAATTATATTTGTCCTTCAACTTCTTCATAGCATGTATGAACAAAAAAAAATGGCTGGAAATAGCCACATAAACAAACTAAAATGGCATCAAAAGTAAAATATCGTAAAATAAATTTTTAAAGAAAAATATAAAATTTATAACTTACAACACACACAGATTTGCGTCTGAAATAAAGTCTTCCACATTAGGGGTTATTAGCAGTGTAATGGGGATGGCTGGGACGTGATCGCTAATTTATATTTTAAAATATTCCAGTACCCCAAAAATTTGGATAAACTGACACACTTTGCAAAAAAGAAAAAAGTGGGTAAGTGTGATCGAAGATTGCACAAAGGATTTCGTTTAATATTCCTTTCAAAACACTTTATCCTTTCTTTAAATACAAAAAAAATTCATTTTCAAAAAAAAAAAAGGTTGTTTTTTATAAAGTAAAAATTTGCCGGTGTATTTTTCTCGTTTTTTCGAATATGTGAACGAGCCCGATTGCGGCTAAACACGCTATTATACTCTGTCATAATAATATCTGTCATGTAATAATAGCTGTCATATTTAAAAAAAAAATCAATTTCATAATTAAACATGTTGTATAGATACCTTCAAAATGTTAAAATATGCCAATATTTCCATAATCGAGTTTTTATCATGGTTCAATGCATTCCTCAAACTCATATATTTACTATTCTCTATTACTCTATTTGTATTATTCTCAAACATTTGAAAAATCCGTTAAACTTCCAATATGACGCCAGATTAATTTTATTTTTAATTCTCTAATGACGTCATATTAATTTTCTTTTTAATTCTCTAATGACGTCATATTAAGCTGCTTTCTGTATTTACACATACTCGCACTCTTTGTATTATTGAGAAATGTTTGAAAATTTCCGTTTTATTACCAATATGACATCATATTAATCTTTTTATTTCAATTGGTGAAACTTTTTATTTCATTTTCATTTTTCACGTGGAAATCTTTCAATAGAAATTTAATTACTGTAAAAAAAATTTTATTGTGGATATTTAATTGTTGGCAACTGCTATAACGAAAAATGTTTAAATTTAATAGGAAAAGGCTGTTAGATTTTCGGTTTTTTATCTCTCTATAATAAAATAATACGATTTTTTCAAATTTTATGATTTTGAGCTTCATAGTTGATATTCAGCTATAAGTACACAAAATTTCATGCTTGTAAGTTATATAGTTTCTGAGAACAGGCTCTGTGACAGACAGACAACGAAACGGGAGTAATAGGGTTTCGTGAGATGAACGAAACCCTAAAAAGTAGATCAGGAAAAGATGAAAAATACTTTAATTGTCCAGATTGACATCATAATGCACAAGTGTAGACAATAATTTAAGTTCGTTACATAACGGCTGCCGGTGGCAACGGCACCCGGGATAGTTAAAACGATTTTGATGCTACATCTTGACAGAGATATCGGTTAGAGAAGGAATCATGAAAATCATACGGTACAAATTGTTCCTTTGACTTATTGGTATATTTAATTTGGCGAGAGCATATGAATTATTAGATTTCTGTTAGGTATAACCGTAAGGAGACATTTGAATTTATAAGGATAAATTTGATAAGTTAGCAGTACTGAAAGCATGCCAACAGAACGTTACAACAATTTTGAAAAGCCTATGGGAAGCGTTTAGGTAGACTAAATAAAAAAGGAGAGACTACCGTTTAGCTATTATATTATTCATAAAGAAACATTCAAAAATAATATGGTATAATAATAATCAAACTATGGGGCATAAATAATAATCAAAATGAGGCAAAATAAAAATAATCATAATGGTAATGTAATTTAATCATAAAGGTAAAATAATAATCAAAATGGGGCAAAATAATAATCAAACTAAATGGCAAATTATAACGAACTCTAAAAAGGAGCAGATGTGGTTCTGTAGCCAGCACATTTCTTTTATTTTTATTTGATTTAGATAAAAATGTGGTTGATCTCGCATTATGATTAAAGATTAGAATTTGCGTGCGAGTGGTTACAGAAATAGCTTAATTATTACTTTAATATATATCGAATGATAAAACACAAGGAAACCTGTATAGCTGTATAGTAATTTCCCAACTACTTACCTTCACAATTAGCTACATATTTCTCTCAACTGCGTTTAATAAAGTTGACTTTTGGCCGGCTAAATTGGAAATATTACTCGTATATGCGGCGTGCGTAATGAAATTTCGAGGATTGATCGATTAAAATATCATTTTTTTAATGTGACAATATTCACACACTTAAACTAAAATAGGATAAATTCAATGCGAGTAAAAATTTTTCTATATACATTATTTTTTAAAAAAATCTGAAATTGCATTAAAAATCAATCTTTATCAGTAGAATCCCCCATTTCAGTTGCTTTCGTTTTGGAAAATCTGCTCTGATACAGTGTTTTTAATTGTTCGCAACGAATGATGTTATGACCAAAAAAGTAGAGTACATGTTGGGCAGTTTAAAAAACTGACAAATTTTTCTGCTTCTCCCAACAATTTATTTTAGCTCAAAGTTTGGATTATGCGCAGTACAATGTACAGTCGTGGGGGAAAAAAAGATACCACCCACACTAATTTGGTATCAAATCATCGTATAAAAGGATACTGGTACCAACCGATAGGTAATTGTCTGATTGCAACGAAGACTCATACACAGCGCAGTATTACTTTGCCCCATATATAGCTACGATGGACATTAAAACCTTTCATCAAGCATAACTCAAAAAATATTTAACGGATTTCGTTCAAATTTTTACAGCAGGTACCTATAAAGGTGACAACGACGTCTATTTATTACCAAGAATAAATGTCAAACCGTTTGGAAATTATATTAAAAAAATAGATAAAAAAGCACAATTAAAGTACATACGTCACGAAAATTTTGTGCGTACGTAATTTTCACCGGCGGTAGATTTTCGTAGACAATCGGAATTGAAAAGTTCATGGAGTACATGGAGCAAAAAAATATGCACGCACTAATTAATATTCAGCACAATAAAATATATTTCAATTTAGTAGAAATCGAAAATTAATCTATTTTTTTCTGTTTGAAAGAAAAACACCGCAATAACTTGGTAGACTTGGTATTAGAGATTTGGCGCAAATCTCAGCAATAGCAGCTTTTTTTCTATTTCGCGTGTGTTAAATTAAAAAAAAAAAATTCTTTGGTGTTTAAATAAAAGGTTTCGATTTATGGCATTATTTCTTTTTTTTTTCTTTTTAGCATTTTAAATGGGATTAATGAAAGGCATGTATTTTAAATTAAATGAGTGAAAGGTTTATATATAAATGAAATGAATTCAATATGAAAATGTTATAGGAACAATATTTGGCTATTTATCAACTGCGCCAGGATAACATAAAAGTACCAATATATCATACGGTATGTAGTATGTGAAATGAAACAAATTATAATCACCCATCGTACAAGAAAAAACCTAATATTCTGCATTTAGAGGGAAAAATCCATCTCCTGTGCCGTAATATTTGGCGAGTTCTTTTTTGGTGATAAGTTTTTCGATGTGATTGTTGGAATCTGAAGCATTTGGCTTACTTTTTCTAAATCTTATTTTTTTGCAGATGTAGTATTATGTAAATATATTTTTTTGCAGATATTTTTCTACTTTGTATATTTGGCATTCTATTGTGTATATTTTCTATTTGGCATTTTGAAAAGAGATTTTTACCTTTCTATCTGTGCCGTCGGAAATATTAAAAAATAAAAACAGATTTACATATATAAAGCGTATAATGTTATGTTTTGCATTTTTATACGAACCACTTCTCCATTTTTAGATTTTAAATGCTATTTATTATTTACTAGCCGTTTATTAATTGTTTACAATTTACCCCCCTGACAATAACAATTATTTATCACAAAAATGCCTCTTAGGTTTGTTAAATAAGTTTGTTTATGTATTTTCTTTACTTATTAAAATATCGAATATGGCGATAAAATTTTATTTTAGAATCGAGCTTAAATTTTTAAGATGGTGCAAAAACATGCTTTAATAAACGTATGTTTGTAAATATTAGAAAAACATGTTTTACCGCTCTCTTGAAAAATTTTGTAAGACGCTAAAACTACCTTTTGGCACCATTTAAAATTTTTTTTGGCCAACCGACATAGGATAAGAAACTTATCCCCATTCAGATACACAGGCAAGGCTGGTCTCAAACAAGAGTAAAGCTAGCAACAATATTGTTTTAACTCTATAAGAGTTACAATAATGATATTAAGTGCTCCGATTGGCTTTGGGCCCAATTACGAAAGTTTCTCCTAAAAAAACTGTAGAAGTCTTTTACATTTGTTTCAAATGAAGCTCGGTCTACTAGGTATTAGTTAATAATACAAACAACACTAATGGCATGGAGGCAAAAGTTTTAATTTAAATGTATATATTTGAAACCCTTCCCCCCCTACCCCCCCCCCCCAAAAAAAAAAAAAAAAAAAAGTTACAGTAATGAATTTAAAATGGCGTCAAGCCACGCTTTCTGACGCAAGCAATTGGCTGCAAACGCGATAACGAAACTTTCACTTTAACTTAATAACATGTAGCTAATATAGCCCTCAGGGTACTTTGCAGTTATACAGACCTTGTGTTTTTTTTAAAAAGCTTGAGACAATTCAGGTTTAAGAAGTTGAGATTTACTGTCAAATGATATAAACAACTATGGAACACAAAACTGATGAATAATTATTCAGGTTTATGTATGTATTTTAAAAAAAATTGCATCTGATTATACTTATTAGATAAATTACTTCTTTACATTTAATAACTGATAAGCGGCTTCTGTACATTAAATGAATTTAAATATTGGGAAGAGGTGGCGAGAGGTAGAAAGACGAGTAAACAAACGGGTAGACAGACGAGTAGCAACATAGGTAGGCTGACGGGTAGCGAAACGAATAGACAGACGGCTAGAGAGAAAGGTAAAAAGAGGGTTGACAGAGGGGTAGCGAGATTTGTCACGAGACGGGTAGAGACACCGGTAGACAGGAATGTAGCGAGAAAGGTTGCGAGACGCGTAGTGTGGTAAATAAAGAGACGAGTAGAGAGATGAGTACAGAGACGAGTTGACTGACGGGTAATGAGATTGGTAGCGTAGCGAGTCGGGTACAAAAACAGACGGATGTGAGACGGGTATACAGACGAGTAGAGAGACAGTAGATGGGTACGGAGATGGGTAAGAAGATGGGTAGTGAGGCGTATAGCCAGACGGGTAGAGAGACAGATAGACAAACGGATAGCGAAGTGCATAGAGACACGGCTAGACATACAAGTAGTTAGACGGATAGACAGACGGTTAAAGAAATAGATTGGCGGGTAGCAAGACCGGTAGCGAAATATAGAGACAGGTAGCGAGACGTGTAGAGAGATAGACAATCGATTAGAGAGACGGGCAGAAGAACGGATAGGGAAACAGACAGATTGTGGAGAGACAGACAGACAGGCAAAAGAAAAGTCTATGGATTGGCGCAGTAAAGGCGCAGGGGACAGAGCCTCCTAGAGAATAATCAAGATGTAATCTGTTAAACTTAACTTTGAAATATATATAATTTTTCAATTTTGCCGATATGGAGATTTAATGTAAAAGTTATTTTACAGAAGTCATCGAAAGATATTTTGTATACTTTAATAGTAATTTAGACTATAATTTTGCAATCTGGTTTGTAGCAAAGCATGCTATCAATGTGGTTTGAAGTGAAAGAGTTTCTATAAACAGTTATACAAATAATCATATATATCATTTCTCCTGTCAACATCCCTTTTTTGCAGAAAATACGAAACGCAGAACGACGAATGAGATAGCATATGAAAGGATTTTGAACAGGCTTCTGACATAGCGCACTTAACGTTTCGTTAAAACATGTTTTTGATTAAAATTTGCTGAAAATTAAAAATTAAATTCGGCATTGTTGTCTTAAAAGAAATGAAAGGTTTTCCTCAAATTATTGTTGCCACCAAAATAAAATACCACATTATATGATGCTCAGCAATTATTATAAAAAATACCGCACGGGTTTATTTTATATTCATGTTAAAAAGCGACATTGAAATTGAAATGTTTAGATTTATATTTCTATGTCCCATGTTTTTCCCGAAGCGGATGACGTCATCCTCTAATGCAGTCAAAATACGATTGTTATTTTTTTTCTCTCTAGGATCAGTCTTTCAATCTTGGATCAGTTTTTATTCTAACTTTGATGGAATAAATTAGATAATATTTTGGATTGACTAAAAACTAAATGTTGTTTGCAGATATTTTGATCCTTACTTTTTCTTTAGAAGTTTAAACCTGCATCTAATAAATATTACTTATTGATAAAAAATGGTACTTCTCTATTATCCCGTCGACCACTTTTCATAACAAAAAACTATCGCCAAATAAACGGGAGAACGTTGCCATTGGAATACCAAAATAAATAAATAAAACATAAGAATTTAAGGACACAATTGTTAATTTAATTAATAAAATAACTAATAAATCAGTAAAACATAATGAAAAATACACGCAAATGTCGAATTAAAAACTACTTGATGACGTAACAAACACGTATAATGCTTCTGATATCAAGTAAATGGGACTGCATTTTTGGCGTTTAATCTTACAGTTTGGCGATAGATTTTTGTTATGAAAAGTGGTCGACGGGATAATAGAGAAGTACCTAAAAAATGTTATATTTCAGTGCGAAATCCTCTGGTAGACATATAATCAAGGAAGAAAAAATTTAAATTCACATACAAAAAAAGGTGCAACAATGAAATTAAATGTGCGTTAAGCCTCGCTTGATAGAATAATCTATTGGCTGCAAATCCAATTACGTAACTTTAAAAAGCTTGGCGTTTTAAAAGATCGGGCTTTTTTTTTTTTTTTTTTTTTTTTTTTTTTTTAAAGTTTTGCGCAATACGCGCTTAAGAAAATGAGATTATTGGCCACATGTTATAAAAAATTATAACAACACATCTGATGAACGGTACTTCTTTTCTATTTTTTTAACAGTGTGAGTGTATATGAATTTATATATGATATTTTGTAATTCTAACATTTAATTTGCTCTTTTTCTTTATATTGTAATTGTTAACCCTATGTTCTCAGCAATATCACTCAGACTAATCCCTTTGAGGGAAGTCCTAGTAATATGTACCATTAAATATTATGTATGGATTAGAGTTTTGAACCCGTCTACATTTTAAAAATTGTACAAGCTTTCATTTTCAAATGGGAACACCCACTTTTGACACTATATTCGTGTTCCTTGGAACAAATCACCCCAAAAATTATCTCATTTACAGGCTTCAGAAAACGTGTTAGAAGTTAAATCATAAATTTAACGAGGCTCAGTACCTCTCAATATGACAAAAAATGCCAAAAGGCTGAATTTCAGATTTTTATCCTAAAATGAATCATAACATCTCTAGAATATTGTGCCCAAATTTCTTCACGATCTGATAAATAGTAAAGGAGATATGGTTAATTTACGTATCTCTCTTTAATATCTCTGTTTATAGGTGCGTTCATAATTTTATAAATACGTAGCATCTGGTTCGTCCGTCCGTTTGTCCGCATATAACAGCGCAAAAACTACCCAACCGAATGGTTTGAAATTTAATATATATAATCGTTGCAGAATTTTGTCGAGTCAATTCAAATTTTATGAAAATTGAATCAAAACTTAAAAAGATATTAATAAAACTTTTCTTCATTCTATCAAATCCCATCATACGTAAGGTATATAATAAAAGCGCAAATCATGTGACTGAGGAAAACAAGTACGGTCTGACCACTTCTTTTTTCATATGCCTGGCGGCAATTTTTATTCAAAATTATTTTTTCGAATAAAAGTGCATAAAAGTTCCATTCTTAGAAGGATCGCGGAAAAAAATTGTGTTTGAGAGATGAGTTTTCAAATATGTATAGATTTTGAGATAATTGCAGTTGAAATTAGGCTGACAGCCCAATATATCAATCCATTAAAGTAAATAAACACAGGAGATTCCTTCATCGTGAGTAATAGAAATATTAAACCATGAAGGTAATCATTCGCAAAGCAAGATTTCCATGGTGGATTTTGCAGCGCTATCTGGTGTCGAAAAATAATTCGCATCTGTAAACGTGGCATACGTAATGAGAGAAAGGCATGCTCATTTCGCTCATAACAGACGGTGTAATTCATTGCACTGAAATAATAACGATGATTTTTTTTACATTATAAAACTAGTTATAGAACGAACGCACCTCATTTGTCCCGTTTAACGTACAATTCCCAACTTGTTTGTAAATGAAATGTTTAAACTCATTTTTCTCATTCGCAATTTTACTTACCCATCATACGTAGTATAGGGTAAGTCTTGTAAACGTTTTGAAAATCGAAAAAAAATTTTTGACGGATTTACACGTTTCAGACACTGGAGATTCCGAAAAACATATTTTTAGAAAAAAATTTTTGCCGTCCGTCTGTGTGTCTGTGTGTCTGTAAACGCTCTATCTCCCGAAAAAATTGAGATAGAGACTTGCAATTTGGTATGTACTTAGTATGTAATAATGGGAAGAAGCCTATTTCATTTCAATAACCTCGATTAACCGGAACAATTTTTTTCGGACTCTCGAAATATTCGTTCTGATGAAAGATATATAAAAATTTTCGAAATTGTTTATTTTAAGAAATGAATATAAAAGACAATAAAAAAATATAAATTTTGCATAAAGCATGAAGTCGATCGGATAATGAGTTGCCGAGATATTTGGAATCCTATTTTCTACACTCTTCGATTTTTCATGACCCTGTATTTCATCCAAATTTCACTTCAAAGATATATTTTAATTGGAAATTTGACGCTTAATCAGATGCAATAAACCGCTAGTTAATAGGATTATTATTTTTGGAGTTATAAGGATGTTTCTTTCAAGCAATTCAGTAATCGAGCCTTTAAAGTTTGTGACGTCATCAAGCCACGATTTTATTTGAATTGCAATGCACTTTATAAGTAGTTTACACATTTTTATTTTAATATTTTACATTATGCATATCCATGATGGGTAAGTATTACGGTGGCCCCCAACGACTAGTTTTATATTCTCTTTGTAATGAAAATACTAATGCTTCCGCAATAATTGAGCAAATTGTCTTCATTTTTAAAAATATATCTTTAGACTCTGTGACAGATAACTAAGTATCGAATTTTTGATATCGTTGAAATTTTTGTTTAAAAAAAATATCTGAATTTAAATATATGTGTTTTTAAAGGTTTATTCCATATACATGCAATTATTATTTTTTTCTTCTAATCTAATCTTTATATCGATAACCCGATACTTAGGTTTGTAGAATAAAGTATCCTGAGAAAAAGGTAAAAAAATCTAATTTGAAATACCAAAACTGAAATAGAAAAAAAGAATGTAACAAGTGGTAAGTGTGATCGAAGGTGGCTCAAAGGGTTTCGTTTAATATTCCTTTCAAAACACTTTATCCTTACTTTAATAAATCCAAATAAATTTCATTTAGCAACAAAAAAAAAGTCATGTTTTTTATAAAGTAAAAATTTACAGGTCTATTTTTTGGTTTTTTCGAATATCTAAACCAGCCCGATAGCGGGCTGCTATTATATTCTGTCATAATAATAGATGTCATGCGGACTAAATGCGATATTAAAAAAAAATAATTTCAAAATTAAACATGTTGTACACCTTCAAAATGTTAAATAATATATTGGAATCGGTGGAATTGGATTGTGGAAATATTCGAATATTTCCGCAATCGAATTTTTATCATGATTCAATACGTTTCTCAAACTCATATATTTACTAGTAAATCTAGATCAGGAGCCTCAACGTCAGCTATATGAAAGTCAATGTTTTTTAATCTCATTTCTCATAATATTTAACATCTTATAATACGCAAATTAAATTTTTTAAATTATTACATGTATATTTATACGCATATAAAATAATTCGAAGGTTTCAGAAATTAGGAACATTAAATTAAACACGGTTTATGCAATAATATTCTGACATTCTTATGAACTTCTTATTTTATTTTTTAGGTAAAAAAATACATTTCTTCAGGAGGGCTCTGCTCCCCTGAACCCCCCGTAATCTTATTAAATTTATATTCGTGGTTTCCTATTGTTTGTGTGAATGATTCTAGTACATATTGGATTTCGTTCTACACATTGGTTTTATTATGAAAAGCAAAAATTTCGAAAATAATTTCATGTAATACCTAAATAGCAATATTTACTTACCTTCCAACCACGAAGCACTCGCATCTGATAGATAAGTTGAATAATATCTCGTGTACAAAATCAACTTATGGAAATGTAAACTGAATCTACTATATATTCACTTATCTATTTCAGAAATCTAGTATTATTACAATTTTTGTTTCGGAAAAACAGTTTTGATGGCCATTGTACAATATTTATTTGACCTTAGTACATCCTGATTTAATTCGATGGCAATAGCATACTAAAATCTCCCCAAAATAGGCTTATTTGGAAACTTTTAAACCGGAAAACTTTTATTGTGTAATCCTTCATAATCGTGCCCACTGCCAATTCACTAAATAGCAATCTTGATTTGGCGCTATAAAGTATTTTTTGTGATAACTTTTTATGATCTCAGTTACCAATAATTGTGCTATTTCAGGCTGTATGGATTCGTTTTACTACGCTAATTTCTTTAGATTAACTACCTCGTTGTATGAGATATTACATTATATTTTTAAATTAATACTAATTTTCAACCACGAAAAATCCGCATCTCTTCCAGAAAATTAATAATATCTCATATAAAAATGTTTCGGCTATCATTCTATAGTAGTTAAAAGGTAACTTGTACCAAAATAAATTCTCATTTATTTCAATAAAATATAAAATCACCCAATAATATTTTATTTTGCGAATAAAATATTGTAGCAAAATCGTCTGAGTTACTTGAATTTTATCATTTTGATATTCTTTAAACATGGTTGCTAGGTTACGGTTAAATTGAAAAGGAAAATAAAAATGAATGCATTTTAATATTTGCAAAAAATGATAAAATAAAAGTATTATATTATTAGGACAGATGTATAAAATTGCACCAAAAATTATACACCTAATTTAAAAAATCTGACGAATGTATAAACAAAATTTCAAATTAATTTGAATAATTTAACACCTGACTTGATAAATTTTAGCCTTCATAACTTACCGTTTAAATACATTAATCAAATGCGACATTTTATTTTCAACGACTGAAAAATTTCAAAATCGTCTGAAATCCCATAGGAAAGCATTATGATCAAAAAAGAAATGTTCTATATTTTCCGAACGAATGAACCAAATGTAACTAAAAACTATACAGCTAATTCCGGGTATCTCACCAATATACCTACCAAAAATCAAATCGGATCATTTTTACGGCAGTTATCGCGGAACAGACAGACAGACAGACAGACAGACAGACAAACAGACAAACAGACAGACAGACAGAAACCAAAATCTTTTCGGGTCTCCACAGTGAGCCTCAACTGACGTTTCGGCAACTATTCTCTATTACTCATATTGATACTTGCTTTGTATAATTCTCAAACATTTGAAAAATTCGTTAAACTTCCAATATGACGTCAGATTTTCTTTTTAATTCTCTAATGACGTGTATATTAATCTGCTTTGTGTACATACACATTCTCCATGCATTATTGAGAAATCTTTGAAAATTTCCGATTTATTACCTCTATGACGTCAATCAATTTTATTTCATATTAATCTTTTTTTCAATTGGTGAAACATTTTATTTCATTTTCATTTTTCACGTGGAAATCGTTCAATAGAAAAATTTTTATTGTAGAAAGAATTTCATTGGGGATTTTTAATTTTTGGCAACTGCTTTAACGAAAAATGTTTAAATTTAATAGGAAAAGGCTCTTAGAATTTTGTTTTTTATCTTCATTTATTAAAATAATACGATTTTTTCAAATTTTAATATTTTGAGCTTCGTAGCTGGTATTCAGCTATATAAACACAAAATTTCAACTCTGTAAGTTATATAGTGTCTGAGAATGGCTCTGTGACGGACAGACAACGTAACGGGAGTAATAGGGTTTCGTGAGATGAACGAAACCTTAAAATTATAAAATACAAAAAAAAATTATAAAAAATATATATTAATTTATTAACAATTTAAAGCCTTTTATTATTTATAATGATTTTTCTTTATTACATAATTCAAAAACTTTAGATGTTATTTACTGAATAAATTTTTTTTAGTACCGAGTACCCTTGAAACAAGATATTACAAGCAAAATTATAAGGAAAATTCAATTAGTTACCAGGAAAATTATATAGAAAATCAAATTATAAATCAAACTAATTGAAATAAATTTCAATATTATCATTTTATAAAAAATTTGCTCATTCTTCATCTAAATAAAAATGTATTTTTATTTCTGACTTAATTTTTTCCCACACCATTTGAGGGCCACTATGCTCGAGGGCCCCGAGGCACTGGTCCACTTGCCTCAAAGCTATAGTTAGGACTCTGATTATGATATTTACAGTAATAATCATTCATATGCATACGATAATATTTCCATTTTATTTCGATTTCTACAATGAAAATAATATTTTGTCTTAATTTTCGTTTCCATGGCGACTGTTTATTTCACGAATGCATGTCATAAGACATGCCATCGTTACAAGCAGAAAAGAAATTTGATTGATTTCAGTTTTGACATTTGTTTTGTTTGTGCAGTTGCTTGGAACGACGGAACAGGCTGCGCTTTCTCCTCATCTTATTTCATAGTTTAAAAATCTTTCCAAAGCACTTATTTTTCTAAACATTTCATATTCAGTAAAAGAAAATCAATAAAGAAAAGCTACGATGTGAAAGAAAATATTGTATTTATGAGAAATCATTTATCTTAAGATACATTAGAATTACATGTAACAGTCGCAGTGGGTAAGGCAGTAGGTTAATTTTACTTAAGCCAAAGAATATTGTACAATAAGTAAACAAGAAAGAAAAATCATGCACCAGGCATAGATTATGTAACTCTTTCCAACACATTCAGAATACTGTAAAAAAACTTCGCCGTTTAATGAGATGAAAGATGATATATAAGTAAACAATTTTGAATTCGCATAAAATAGTTGAAAACTCAATTTCAGAAATTACCATTTATAGTAAGAAAAGATTTGAAATTCTTTTGTGAATCTCTGTATATGATCTATCGATTTGTATATATAGAACATACTATGCTAAAATTTTGTTCAGTTAGACAAAGCTTAACGCAGTTGAAAATCCTCTTTCAGCAATTTCCGTTAAAAAACAGACAAGTATTAGAATTATTTTTTACAGCCCTGTATATGATCTGTATAATTTATATATACTAAATAATATGGAAAAAAGTTGTTATACATACAAATGCATACCACAACTGAAAACGTACTTCCAGCAATTATCGCTCATAGGCAGTACTGTAACCGAACACTTTTGTATGTCCTTGTATATGAAGAATAATTGCATACCATATTCTATAATAAGCATCTTGAAGTGCACCTTAGTGATCTATATCAATTTAAACGTTTGAAATAATGTAAACAAACATCATTAAAATGCGCTGCAAAAATTTTCCCCCATGTATTTTGAGTATTTTGAAAATACAAAATACTTGGAAAAACCAGTTCAAAATACATTACAAAAATATTTTAATTTTATCCGTTTAAAATACAAATTACAAAATACAAATGTATTTCAAATACATGTATTTTCGATACTGCCCAACTGTGCCCCTACTGAATTTTCAAATGCAAAAATGGAGCGACCTATATATATATTAATTAATAACTTCTGAGATACAGCTATAATGCTCATCCCAAAAAAAAATAGTATCACAGCGTCCTCTCGTTGAGTGAACAAACCCAAAATCGAATCAACATCATAGAAACTCGACAGAGATTCTCGCCAAGCATAAGAAACAGCAATGCATTGAACCGTAAATGAAAGGAATTTCCGCCAATGGATGCCAAACGATTTTACAAAAAATTTTTAGCACTCTGTCTAGTTTATATTTTGCGGACGGGACAAAACGGGATTTTGACACATCTATATCTCGCGTTCTATTTGGGATAGAAGCAAAATTCTTCATTCTATAGAATGGGGCGTGCCAAGGGACTAAGAATTCAAAAGTAAAGCAAAATCCAACGAATAGGTTTTCAGTAAATGCGATTTTAAAAGTGCTGTTTTTTGCACTTTTTAAATCTTGTTCAGACCAAAAACTGTTGACAGGGGCTACAGCAATGTGTAATTATCGGATTTTAACGCGGTTTACGTTATTTGAATCGTTTTTATGAGTAGTTTGGACCTTTGTAAGTTTCATGTAAAAATATTAATTAGTTTTTGAATTATATCAGTTTAAAGTTATTGATTCCTATACTTAACATAGAGCAAAAAACTGTTGACAGGGCTACAGCAATGTATAACTATCGGATTTTTACGCGGTTTACGTTATTTAAATCGTTTTTATGAGTAGTTCAGACTTTTGTAAGTTTCATGTAAAAATATTAATTAGTTTTTGATTTATATCAGTTTAAAGTTATTGATTCCTATACTTAACATAGAGCAAAAAACTGTTGACAGGGCTACAGCAACGTGTAACTATCGGATTTTTACGCGGTTTACGTTATTTGAATTGTTTTTATGAGTATTTCAAACCTTTGTAAGTTTCATGTAAAAATATTAATTACTTTTGATTTATATCAGTTTAAAGCTATTGATTCCTATACTTAACATATAGAGCAAAAAAATAATAAATGACCCAACTCTTTTAGGAATAGTCGTATACACATGATATTAAGATATTTTATTACACTCGACCCAAGTAAGCTTCCTATTATACAAAATCGTAACATTTATGGTTCGTTTACAGGGTCTCACAAAAGATCTTTTGATATAGGGCTAAAGAGTTGTGTAATTATCCGATTTTTACGCGGTTTGCAGCATTTGAATTGTTTTTATGAGTAGTTCAAATGTTTAATATTTCGTGTAAAAATATTAATTAGTTTTTTATGTATACCACTTTAAAGTGATTTATTCCTATACTTAAGATGAAGCAAAAAAAAAATTAAATGGTCTAACTGTTTTCAAAAAGAACGTATGCGCATGATGTTAAAATATGTTACTACGAACGACCTAAGTTAGCTTCCTATTGCAAAACAGAATTGTAGAATTTACTGTTCGTTTACAGGGTAACTCAAAAGATTTTTTAATAAGACTAAAAAGTTGTGTAATTAGCGAATTTTTACGTTGAAGTACATGATTCCTGTACTTAACACAGAGGAAAAACAATAGTAAATTGCATAACTTTTGTCAAATTGGCTATATACACAAGATAAGCAAATATGTTACTACATCCTCTCTATTGTAAAGCGGCATTGAAGCATATACGTTTCGTTTACAGAGTCTCTTAGAAGATATTGATTACGATACAACCGATGTATATTTACTGAGTGACATGTATTTTAATGATTTTACATTGTTTCAATCTCTGTAAGGTTTCATTATCTTGCTTTAAAATTTAATATGAGTTCATTTTGTCCGTCTGAAATCTCGTCGATGTTAAGCTCTAAATCTATTAAAATATAGTATTTTCATCGATTAAAAAAAACTGTTTGTTTATAAATATATAATTCTAGCGTATCAGGAATTGATTGAAATAGCGATTACAAAATTCCAACTTTACGTTCATGCGCTGAGTAATAGAATATAAAAATGTTGCAACCCCAAGATTACAAGTTTTGCGTTTAAATATTTGCCGTTCATCGAATCTCCGGCTATGACGAACTTAAAATGCTAAATTTCGTATACAATAGGTGATCGGTAACGAACTGTTCGGTTTCCGAACAAATCGGTTAACGAACACTTTCGCGTGAAATTTTTATGTTCGGAGAACGAACACCTCACAAAACAAAGCCATGATGAAGCAATGCCGTGTTTCATATTTGCCGAGCTATACTCATTGCCTCTATTGTCAACTTTGAGAACATTTTAACAGTTGCATACATATGTCCTAATTAATTCATGGACTGCCGGAGATTGGGGACCTATATTTTAGGATCACCGAATTGGAATGAACAGACTATATGAACATAAATCACTTTAATAGTTTTTATACTTTTGCAAACGTTGCGAATTATATATTTTTCAAATTCTCGAAACGTTGAGTTAAAAAACATAAACAAATAAAAAACTTCTAAGGTGCTCAGTAATTTTCAAAAATAATATATTTAATATGTTAGTATAAAAATCTCTGTAAATTTTTATACTAATAGAAATAGGTTCGTAGAAAAAAAAATTGTTGATTATTCTCGGTAAAGTATGCTCCATAAACTTATCATTGTAGTTGACCGAAAAAAAGTGCTTCTTATTTTTCCACATTTTTCTGAAACTGTAGTATTTTAATTAGCTTGTAAACTACTGTAAAATTGTCTAATTTTTTGTTTTTTAATATATATAAACGGAAGAGTGATATAAACAAAAGAAAAAGAAAAATAAATATGTCATAAATAATCTGATGAATACAATGTAAGGAAATTAATATAAAAGTTTCCCCGTTGTTATGGTAGCGACATGTACATTGGAATAAGTCGCTCAATAAATTGTATAATTCTGATGTATAATTCTGTTTATAGCATCACTATTATTTTTTTTGCCCCTTTCATCTTTTCTTTTCTGAATAAAAATGGAATCCGTATAAATGAAATTAAATATCTTACAAAAAGGATTGATATCTCATCAAAAACAACTCGTTGTAAATGATCCCGCCAAGTCACAAACCTAAAACGTCAGTCACAAAAAGAAGTGATATCACATAAAAAGAAGCGATATAGAAGTGCATACTCCTAGTCCCGTGTAAAAATCTATCACCACTCATAATGTTTCCAAAGGACTCGGAGTGAGGTACAGTATGTGAAAACTGCTTGGCGACCTGCAGACTTTTATTATGTTTGCGTTTCCTGCAATTACATATGGCTATATTATTTTTCTTTTCTTTTCTTTTCTTTTCTTTTCTTTCTTTCTTTCTTTCTTTATTTTACTCCCATAAAATTGTAAAAGTTGAAGTTTCTGTGTTTGCATGTACTTTCTTATTTATGAGCTTGAAAAATCAATTTGTTGATTTTATTTATCATTATTTAAACTAAAAACACCACTCTTACGAAGAGGATATTCTAAGTAAACATATAAAGAGTTTGAGTTTGTAATATATATATATATATATATATATATATATAAACCTTATAATAAACGTTAACTAAATTGAGATATATTGCAGTAATTCTAGCGTAAGGTAATGGCATAGATCTGGGGGGAAAATCCGTTCTGTCAGTTCTTTTATCTACAAAAATATTTACATAAGTGGTATAACAAAAATATAAAATGTATTTTTCGATTTTCAAAATTGACATACTACATATAATATAAAAGCCTGCAGGTCGCCAAGCAGTTTTCACATACTGTACCTCACTCCGAGTCCTTTGGAAACATTATGAGTGGTGATATATTTTTACACGGGATTCGGAGTATGCACTTCTATATCGCTTCTTTTTATGTGATATCACTTCTTTTTGTGACTGACGTTTTAGGTTTGTGGGTTGGCGGGATCATTTACAACGAGTTGTTTTTGATGAGATAATTTTTTATAAACATATCACATGTTAAATTTGGTGAAATTCCATTCCATAGATGCCGAGATATAGATATCGCGTAAATCATGGAAAAAAAAAATAGCAGAGCAGTGTAACCTGTTGGACTACAGACACTAAAACCTGATCAGCACCTACACAGAAAAAAATAAAGCCCAATTTGGGTCGAAAGATTCTTAGGTATGTGCCCAAATTGGGCCATACCTAAGAATCTTTCGACCCAAATTGGATTTTATTTTTTTCTGTGAACATGTGTCAAGGTTTATAAAGACCAACATATACATTTTTAATGATAAAACTCAAATATAAAATTTGGTGCATTTCTAGACAATAGAAAATAAGATACAGCTATTATGTTTGTCAGCAAAAACGACTAATATTCCGGGTCCACAGCTAATGTTGACATAAAAAACGAACGATTTTTGCATTAATGTGGTTAAAAGTATACTATGCAAGTTGCAAGAACAGAGTTAATGATACGCAAACTGCTCTCGCTAATTTGCATCTATTGATTGTGGATATTTCAGAAGGCAAAAGATAGCAGCGCCCACTGCTGAGTGATCAAAGCCAAAATTAAATGCCGACAGATTTTCAGAAAAGGATCATGCGTATAAAATTTGGTGCAATTCCATCTAATAGATGCCGATATACAAGGTAGGGTCAAAAAGTTCCCGGAATAGGTCAATTACAAATTATTAAAATATAGAACAATAATTTTACCTTATTAGCCTTCAAAGTACTTTCCCTCCTGCATCCACACACTTTTTCCAGCGTTCGCATAACTGTTCAAAACACTGCTTGAAACCATTTTTTGAGACGTCCTTCAGTAGTTTCGTCGCATTTTCGATCATCTCATCTGAATCCATAAAACTGTGTCCCTTCAATTTCATTTTCAGCCGTGGATACAGGTAAAATTCCGGTGGTGCTAGGTCGGGAGAATAAGGAGGGTGTTTCAGAGTGGTAAAACTGTGTCTGGCAAGGTAATTTTTCACAATCAGAGCGCGATGTGGTAGAGCATTGTCGTGTAAAAGAAACCAATCATTTGTTGCCCATTTTTCAGGTCGTTTTCGTCTGATTGCATCCCGTAGTCTTTAAGAATCTCTAGGTAAAATTCTTTATTGACAGTTTGGCCTTCAGAAATAAATTCGTAGTGAATGACGCCCTCGTAATCGAAAAACACCTCCAACATCACTTTCCCTCGGCTTTTGTCCAAGCGAAATTTTTCCTGCCTTTGTGATGTTTTTGCTGACCTTTACGAAAACGCTTATGCCATCGTTTCCGTATGCTTTCTTCAGCATCTCGAGCGTCTCATAAGGTGATTTCTCGAGCAAAACGCAGAATTTGATGTTTGCACGCTGCTATAAAGACGACATTTCAAAATCCAACGAACGAAAAATTGGCTTTGTCAGAAATGATCTGCAGCTAACGTCAACAGTATCGGAAATGAATTCCAGATGCCTGTGTGTTTTCCTTATCAGTGCTGCCAACCTCCAAAAAAGATATTTCCCCTCTAACGAAAACCTGCGTGAATGTAGGCGACCATTCCGGGAATTTATTGACTCTACCTCGTATATAGATATCACAGAAATCCTGAAAAGCACAGCATAGAAGCGTCGCCTGTAGGGAAATATACACCTAACTGTCACCAGTACTAATTTAATCAAGGTCTAACTGAATGTGGAGTTTGATGAAATTCCGTGAATTAATTCTTGAGATATAGCCCTCACGGCATATCTGCCAACCTGCTGCTTTTTAAAAAAATTAAATAAATGTACTTTAAACCAGAAGATTTATTTAACCCTTTCACTACCAACATTAAAAAAAATGAAAATTTTTTAACGATATATATTTTTTACCGTTACAGAATAGATGAACGTTATGAACAAGCGTTTAAAAATAATTCTGTAACAAAATTATCAAAATTATATAATTTTAAAAATACTGGACGTTTCCATCTAGCTTGATGCAAAAATTTGTCTTCAAAACATTTCTCTCATTTATTGGTTTTAATTCTAAATATTTGTGCTTTTGGTAGGGATATGATTAAAAATGTATACAACATTTCTAAAATTCTTTTAAATTAAAATAAACGTCGTAAAAAAATTCTAAATAGTTCGTCCTTGATCAAGGACGCCAGTAGCGAAAGGACCAATAAAAAGTATCGTGTATCAATGTATTATTCCTTTGATTTCAATTTTATTTCATTTATATAAAAAAGAAAATTCGGGTACAAATATGTTTATTTGATTTGAAATAAACCGGAAGCTTGTTAGCTATGTCGCGGTAATCGTGAATATTACAGCATAACAACGCCATTCGTTGAGCGACACACACCAAAATTTACTCAGTACCTATTTATATCTAGACCTGTATAGAATAACATGATGTTTGGTAAAATTTCTTGCATTGAGTTTCGAGACATAGCTGTCACAGAAATAGCGAATAATGCAGCATAGCAGCGCCACCTGTTGGGCGATATACACCCAAAACTAATCAGCACCAAATTATGTCTAGTTGAAATTGAATTTGAATTTTGATTAAATTCAGTGCATTAGCTCTTGATATCAAGTGACTACAAAAATTGTGTCATACACAGACTAACGGACAGACAGACATTTTCCAAAATAGTCAAATCGTGTTCAAGACATCCCAAAACGTGTAAATCCATCAAAAAACAAATATTTTCACGATTCCAATACTTTTTCTTATATATATAGAAGACAGTAATAATCTCGTTCATAAGAGAAACAATATCTTTGATTTCATTGATTTTCGATTTTTGTAGAAACCATTGTCAATTTTTTAATCGTTATTTTTTTGCTAACTGGCCCCTACTATAATCAGGGCATCAAACGTTAAAAAAAAAAGAAAAAAAGAAAAGAAGAAGTGTAGGTAGAATTTTCAGAGAAATCAGATAATGTATAAATGTAAATACTTCTTCGCAATTCACATGTTAGGGTTTTAATGTATTTTATTAAAAATTACTTATTTTAAGCTTCATTTTAGAAGCATTTGATAGAAGAGTCAATATTACCTTTTATCAATCTGTTGAAAATAGTGGATTCTCTTGAATTAATAACACATTCTCAATTAACAATCAATTTGTGCACTGATTCATGATTTTGTGTGAACCTTTAAACCTCTAAGCGTGTGGAACGTAATATTCCGTTCACTAAGCTCCAGGTTTCACTGCAATATATGCAATGTTTAAGATAATATAATTCTATACATTTAATGAATTTTCAAAACATTGAAGATTGATTAATACTCTCAAGGGTTACATTCATATTTGTAATTAAGTTTTATTTATAATGCTGAATGAATCATATTTTTTAGCATTTAAAACTAAATACAGAGAAAACAACATTACAATTTACCCTTTTTCAAAACGCTCAGAGGGTTAACAAATAACTCATAAAGTATTTTCAAATGGATTGTTAAATTAATCTTAAAAAATCAGGACAAGTGTGAGTAGGATTCGCACCCTGATGGTTTTGTACCGTTATGTCATATGACCGTAAAGGTGCGTTTAGATCACACTTTTAAATTCGGCGACAAGGAGTCCTAAATTATTTCTCCGACCTTTCAAATCCAAAGACTCTGTGGTCAACTCACAGAATCAATAAAAGAAATTCTCCCCAGAGCAGAAAATAAAGATGTCGGGGACTCTCTTCCGAGGCGGATCTCCCTCCATGACAATGAGACAGAAGACTCGCCACATCAAAGAAGGCTAAAAAGGGACCGCCGTCGCAGATTGCAATCTAAACGCAGCTTAATAGCTTAGTTAGTACCTGACCGACATTACTCGCTGAATAGGCGAGATCCCGGCCGCTAATATCCGAACCCTCAAGCATACCACCTAGGCGAATGTCAGAGAGTGCCAAATCAAATGATAATGCGAGAAGAGCGCCTTTTGCACATGCGCTCATTGACATTACTGACAGTGCGTTTGAATTCATGTTGATTCAAATGTTATTCTGTTTCCAAAAAACATTTTTATATCACATAGAAATAGAGATTTTACATTAAAAATTTTGTTATTCCTATAAGAAGGATTAGAGAACCATTTAGATTTATGGAAATTTACAATTTGTTCGCTTCTAATAAATATGTTAAAATGATTCATATCGGCCACACATATATAAAATGGAAATTCATTATTTGCCGTAAACAAATCAAAAATGAGTGAATGAATAATAATAATAACTATTATTATTTAGTGGGTCTTTTTAAAAAATATACTTTTGAAAACTGGGAAAAAAGAGAAAAGCCTGAGTAAGTATAAATAATACAGTCAAACATGTCTATCTCGAAACCTGCCTATCTCGAAAACCTGTCTATGTCGAAAATTTCAAATTTCCCTGCATTTTCATTCAAAAATCAACATATTTTCCAAACTTATCTTAAATTATTTTTTCTCCAAAACTGCCTAGCTCGAATTTTCAGAAGAAACACCACTTTTCAATTGAAGATCCGATCTTTTTTATGAGTAACAAAAAATCCCACCGTAGCAACAATAAACGTTTATAACTAACTCGTTAGCCCTCATTTCCATGAAATTCCTAGGGGACACACGCCACTTTCCACACTGCAGGCGTTGCTCAGGGACTGTGCAGGAATTAAGACAGATTTTATAATAGGGACGGGGGGGGGGGGGGTTGAAGGAAGGAGGTGTAGGCAGTCTATTCTAATTTTTCTCCGGATAGAGAACTGGTTCTTAGTCTATGGTCATTTAGAAGACATGCAAGAGATCATGAAAATATGTTGGTGACTCGCATGATCAGAAGGTTAATTAGAAAAAATAAACTTTACTAAATTTTACAACACATAGCCAAATAATTTCACGTATGTCACTGCGAGAATAATTCTGCGCGCTCTGGAGAGCTCAGATTTGACTGCATACCATGTGACCGAAAGCGCTAAGAAGGAAACGAGGGGGGGGGGGGGAGGAAGGCACGGCACGCTATTGGCCGAAATGAAAAACTTCTCCTTGTGCTCCGCGCAGAGAGAGAAAGAACAGACCGCTACAGACATGAAAAAATAGAGGGAGATTCTGCCATTTTTTAAGGAAAATTCTTCTGTGATAAAAAGTATGGTCGCTGTTAAATTTGGAATTCCACCGAGTACTCTTTCCACCATCATAAAGAATAAGTATTTCATCGAAAAGAACTTTGAAAACAGCAATAAAACCATTAAAAAGAACCATGCCTGGTCTTTTTCCGATATGGACAAATGTGTAAAAAAATGGTTTGAGCAACAATGTGGAGAAGGAGTTCCTATCAATGGGTTAATGCTTCAAAAAAAAAAAGCTGAAGACTTTGCAAAATAAATGGGAATTAGTGATTTCAAAGCTAGTGATGGCTGGCTTGAAAGCTTCAAAATGAGACATGGCACTGTCTTCTGAAAACTTTGTGGAGAAAGCGCGCCCATGCCAACAAGTGTTATCAAAGATTGGCTTAAAACACTTCCATCTTTGTTGCAAGGATACGATCCAGGTGATATTTGTAATGCTAACCGGCCTTTTTTATGATGTTTACCGTGTGACAATCCTTCTTCTCCTGACTTTAATAAGTCTAATTATATCTTACTCTCACTCATTTTAATGTTACTCATACATGAATATCTGAAGTGGTAAACCAGATGTGGACCCTTAATCCTTAAAAGGAGCCGCTTCCAGATGTTCAGCAAAAAATTTCGTCTGTGCAGACCGCCAGATTACTTCAAGATCTCGACCATCTGAGTTTTCTAATAAACTTGAAATTCATTGCAGTTATAAATTTGTGGCGCTTCTTTTCAAGTGACGTTATATGAAGATTAATGTTCACATATATTCTAGCCACTCGAGGCCAGGTGCTTATGTTTTTCAGGCACTACAGAAATCAAAGAATTGTTCATCTCTGAGAGACTGAACACGTGCGAACACTTCAAATCTACCCAACCTATATACTTAACGGGCGGAGGCCTGAGTAGGTAGTCTGTTTTCAGTTGCGGCCAAGCAACGAGCTCCCAGACTTCTCTAGTGTGAGAAGGTCTATGTATGCGGCACAGGTGCCGGTTAGGCAAAAACCTTGCCGTGTATTGAAAGTACTCTGATTCATGAGTGTAAGAGAGCGCCTTGCTCTGGAAAAACCTCTCTCTAGTGAGACTGTGTTGTTCGGCTCCCAGTGCCGAGTCGAACTATTCGGAAATCCTGATATAAAATTCCTTATGGAAGCCCATTACATGTTGCTTATGTATTTTGTTGCGTGTACGGTGAAAGTAACGTAATTAAATTCGTGTTTGCTTAAAAACTGTTTGATGATTTATTAATTACGCTACAGTTGGTAGTCAAGAAGTGGGATTACGATTTGAAGTCAGTACACGAATTAAGAAAAGAAAAGTTACCTTGAGTACAAGTCATTGCTGAAAAATTTTTGCGTTTATTTAGAAGATAAAGAGTCCATTACTCTGGAGAAAGATAAGAAACCTTAGTTCCCGTTTTGAAGTGTCTGCAGAAAAAGTAGAAGGAAGATCCGAAGGCCCGGGTATGCTGTAAAAGCTAAGACGGGAAGAAAGAATTTCGGTCCGGTGGAATTGCGCTAAGAGTCGACTGTCGCTCTGTTTACGGAAATAGAGGAAGGTCCCTTGATCGCCCCCCCCCTCCAAGTAGACGTCGTTACGTCACAGTGCTGCATTAGCCGGGTGTGCTTTGCGGAAAAGGAAGGGTTCTTCGATCAGCTGTCCGCGGTGTAGTGAAAAAAAGAAGAAGAGAAGAAGAAAGAGAGAAAACTCTGTTTTTTGGAATCACTGTTTTGAAAGGCGATTTTCATCGGTGTGTGTGTGTGTGTTTGTGGGTAAAAATTTGCCGAAGAAATTAAAATTCTTGGATAAATCATGCTGCCTTTACAGATCTGAAGTGAGTGAGTACAAATTTTATTTTGGAGTTATTGTTACCGCGAATTAAATTTTATTATTGATAATAATAATATTGAATTTAAAATTAACGCTAATTTGAATACGATTCAAAGAGAAGGATTGTATATTATAATTAATATATGTATCTGTGTTTTTTTTCTTTTTCTTTGAAGTTTATTGTTAGAGTTTAAAGTTAAATATTGAAAGCTAAAATGTCATATTTTGGTAAAGGCAAGAAAATTGATGTGTTGGCATTAGCACGTGAGTTAGAAATACCGTTAGTGGGTAATGAGACATTACTAGAAATTAAGGCGCTAATAACGAGTGACGATAATTACGATGAAGTGGTAGTGAAAGAATTATTTGAGACCATTCTTGCTGAAAAACAAGAAAAATTAGCTAGGGAAGAGCACGAAAAATCGAGGCAAGAGGTGTTTGAGCGGGAAGAGAAATTGAGGCAAGAAAATTTTGAACGGGAGGAAAAGGTGAGGCAGGAAAATTTGAAACGGGAAGCAAAAAATTAGGAGCCGAAAAAGAATTAAAACAAAGAGAAATCGAATTAAACTTTGAATTAGAAAAGCTAAAAATAGAACAAGGTGTCCCCCCTCTGGCGTCAACATCTAATGAAAATGTTCGCGTAAATGAAATCAGTTTGAAAAAATTAATTCCTGAATTTTCTCCGGAAAAAACGGATATTAGTTTATATCTAGTAATGTTCGAACGTCAGGCGAAACGCGCAAAGATAAGTAAAGAAAATTGGGTAACGCATTTAATAGGACTATTACCAGCAAATATTATAGAATTAATTGCAAGAGAACCTGAACCTCAATGTGAGAATTACGACTTTGTAAAAAAATTATTACTCACAAGATTTAGAATGGACACAGACACGTTCCGTCAAAAATTCGTCACGCACCAGAGAAATGCTGGAGTACATTGGAAGGATTTTGGGTTCGAACTCAGAAATTATTTCAGTGAATGGCTAACTCGTCTTGAAATAAATTCCCTTTCAGAATTACGGGATTTAATGGTAGCCGACCAGATTAAAAAACGGGTTAAACCGGAAATCAGAGAACATTTTATAGACAAATGGTCCCAAATTAAAACGGAAAAAGAAATAGTGCAAATGCTAGATGAATATGAGAGTGTGAGGGCGTCGTGTCCAAAGTCGAGGGATACTCGTGATAGTAGGGAGGAAAGAACACGTTTGATGGTTTATGAAAAGCCTGAGGGATATAAACCGCGTTTTACTCCCCCCACTAAAGTCACTGAGTCGCAGAGCGATATTGAAAGACAAAAGGCGTTCGAAAAACGCGTGAAATTGAAATGCTATAAGTGTGATTCGGAAAACCACGTCCAAAGGTTTTGCCCAAAGTTTTTGCAAGAAAAACATTGCGGAACCTTGAATAATGTCGAGGAGGAGACTATAGTAAAAAGTCGAGTGAGCTATGTCGGTGCGAAAAACTTGTATAGTAAAAAAGGGTGTAAGAGAGAAGAAATTTCTCGAAAAGATAACTTGCCAATAGTTAGTTTAAATATATTGGGTAAGAAAGTAAATGCTATAAAAGATTCTGGGACAGAACTTAGCATTTTTTGAAGGAATTTAATACCTGAAAAATTCCACACTGGTGGAAAGGTAGACTTGATTCCTGCGATAGGAAGGATTATGAGTGCAGAAATTGTTAAAGTGCCGCTGTCACTTTGGGATAATGAAGCGGGTAGAAGTTCGCAACGAATTTATATTACAGCAGCAGTTGTAGCTTCATTAAACTGCGAAGCGTTAGTTACGCCAACAGTTTGTAAACGTTTAGTTTCGTTAACTAGGAGAAAGCTTTCAAAGTCGGTTAACGAAGGTTCGGTTGGAAACCAACGAGATAAATCTCACGAGGTTAAGAATTGTGAGAAATTCGAAAACCGCTGTGAGATTAGTGTTGTTAGAAATGCACCCGAAGTGCATGAGATTAAAAATATTGAGGCTGAAACTAATACTTGCGTGTCAAAAGATTCGGAAAATGGTGCCCAAGTCGCGGCGCATTGCGAGCCAAACGAGTTCACCATTAGCGATAGAGATAATTTTATCGCAAAAGAGTACGCGAGAAAAACTTCTCAAACTCGCGAAAATTTCGACACGGAGATTCTAGCTGCTAAATTACCTTAAAGCAACTTAGAATTAGTTAAAACTAATTTGGAAGGAGATAAATCCGATCCACATGCTATGGTAATTTTGTCAGAAGAAAATGCCTGAGTTAATGAAACACATCTTTTTAAAGGAATTCATGATTAAATTAATAAATAAAAGAATGCTCGACGTGAATTCCGAAATTGAAAAGAATTCGGTTGGAAAAGAACAGGTTCTATGTTCAGATGAGAGCCTTAAACCATCGTGCGAAAGTATTTCTTTTGGTTTTCCGATAAACGAAAAGATTTTCGGTAAGAAAGAAACAGCGAAGTTATCGCGTTACTATTTCATGAAAGGGGTTTACCTCTGTACCCTTCCTTTTTATGATAGAGTAGGGTTGGAAGATCCCCGAGAAATTGTTTTTTTGGATGAATGTTAGCTAGGAAGTGCGGAAGTTAAATGTTTTGTTGTTGTTGTAGTATTTTCAGTTACGTATCGTCTTAAAGTTAGATAAGAGTTTTGTTGTTGTTCATTGTGGAAAGAGAAAAAGTTTCTTTATGTTATTGTATTTGATATATTCCACATATAATGTAGATGGTTTTAAATGAAGGTTATTTATCTGTGTTATAAATGTAATTGAAAATTTTAAAAGTTAAGATTTTTTATATATGTGTCATATATAAAATAAATTATTTAGAAATAATTGGAAGTAGTCGCGTGTTTAGAGAAAATTAAATTTTCTTTTTAATGAAGGGAATAACAAAGAATTGAATTTAACTGTAAGAATTTGTTATATGTGTGTAACAGAAAAAGAATGAGTTGAGAGATATATTCTAGAGGAAAAAATTCTGTGAATAAGAATTGTGTATTGTATTGAATTGTGTATAATATTTTTTGGTTATGGTATTTATATGCATCTTTCTCTTAAGAATTCAAGTATTCATTATTATTCAAAATTTTAATGAAAATTAAGTTAAAATCTTTTTAACTAGTTCAAAAGGCTGTATTTTTGCCTTGTAATACAATAACTCTAGAATATTAGGTGAAATTTTTCTAATGAAAAATTTTCTCGAAGAGGGGAGGGGTTGTGACAATCCTTCTTCTCCTGAATTTAATAAGTCTAATTAAATCTTACTCTCACTCATTTTAATGTTACTCATACATGAATATCTGAAGTGGTAAACCAGATGTGGACCCTTAATCCTTAAAAGGAGCCGCTTCCAGATGTTCAGCAAAAAATTTCGTCTGTGCAGACCGCCAGATTACTTCAAGATCTCGACCATCTGAGTTTTCTAATAAACTTGAAATTCATTGCAGTTATAAATTTGTGGCGCTTCTTTTCAAGTGACGTTATATGAAGATATATATTCACATATATTCTAGCCACTCGAGGCCAGGTGCTTATGTCTTTCAGGCACTACAGAAATCAAAGAACTGTTCATCTCTGAGAGACTGAACACGTGCGAACACTTCAAATCTACCCAACCTATATACTCAACGGGCGGAGGCCTGAGTAGGTAGTCTGTTTTCAGTTGCGGCCAAGCAACGAGCTCCCAGACTTCTCTAGTGTGAGAATGTCTATGTATGCGGCCCAGGTGCCGGTTAGGCAAGAACCTTGCCGTGTATTGAAAGTACTCTGATTTCTTGAGTGTAAGAGAGCACCTTGCTCTGGAAAAACCTCTCTCTAGTGAGACTGTGTTGTTCGGCTCCCAGTGCCGAGTCGAACTATTCGGAATTCCTGATACAAAATTCCCAATGGAAGCCCATTACATGTTGCTTATATATTTTGTTGTGTGTACGGTGAAAGTAACGTAATTAAATTCGTGTTTGCTTAAAAACTGTTTGATGATTTATCAATTACGCTACAACCGAACAAAACAGCAATTTTTAAAGAAGATGAATGCAAAGGAGGCAAGCAGAGTAAAGTGAGAGTAACTGTACTTCTAGCTGCTAACCAAAATGGCAGTGAAAAACCGCCAGTAATAATTGGCCGTTTAGCAAAACCAAGACGATTTGCAAAAGTAAAATCAATTGTTATTCTCTATAAATCAAACAGACAATCTTGGATGACCAGCGAAATTTTTGGCGCGTGGTTAAAAAAAATCGATAAATCGATGGGCTTGAAAAACAGAAAACTTCTGCTCTTCATCGATAATTACAGCTCTCAAAAGAATTTTCCTTCAACAAAGAACGTTACGGTAAATGTTTTACTCCGAATACAACTTCAAAACTTCAACCGTTAGATCAAGGGATTATTCGGAGTTTTAAAGTTTAATATAGAAAAGTACTTGTTCGAAAACATATCAATGCAATTGAAGATGGTGAAAAACTTCCAAGCATAGTTGTTTTGGATGCTGTGAGAATTAAAGACTATGCTTGGAGATGTGTCACGGAAAAAACTATAAAAGATTGTTTTCAAAAGTTAGATTTGAGCAACCACGCACTGTCGGAGAACAACAGCTAAAAGAAACAGAAGAACAACGGACCAAGGAAATTGATGAAAACTCCAAAGAATGGATGATTATTAGAGATGAACTAAATATTGATAGTTCATTTAAAGATTTTGTAAACGTAGATGAATCACTGGTAACGAGAAGAACATTATTAACTGATTCCGAAATTTAAGAGAACGTTCGAGGGATTTCTAATGATGAAGAGGAAAATGATAATGAGGCAGCATCAATATGTAAAAAGTTGTTACACCAAAAGAGGCAGAAAATTCCATTGAAACAATGAGAATTTTTCTTGAATTACAGGACAATATTGATCAGGATTCCTTTTCTGCTGTTGTAAAACTGCAAAAAATTCTCCAATCTAAAAAAGTTTTGCAGTAAAAACTCCTGACGGATTACTTTTCATAAGGTATACAAATAAAACTTGCTATTTTAAACCTTCAGTCTTTTGTATCTAGTGTAAATAATTTTTCTTAGTCTGTTTATATAAAACCTGTATATGTCGAAACCTGTTTATCTCGAATTTTATTTTGGCTCCCGAGAGATTCGAGATAGACAGGTTTGACTGTATACATAAAACAATTCTAAAATGAGAGGAAACAATATTATTTATATGCATAATAGCGCCATCTGTTGTTGAGATTTGAAAAGAAAATTTGATATTATATTTTGTATTTTCTACTAACATAATAAATTGCAAAAACATTTTATTCTTTTTATAATCTGTTTGTTCAGTTACATTTATTTCAATGGAAAAAAGTATCAATAAAGTTATTAATTTTATGTAAGAACTTCCACAAGGAAAAAACAAAACAAATAAAAGTAAATGCTTTTTCATAATACTAAAAAAACAGAGAATTTATTTATTTATTTATTTCAATGATCATATATGATGTTTAAATAAATAAATTCAGATTTACCAGTTTGTACTTGTGTTTTAAAATATTCATTTTACATATGTGTGGGCGATGTATCATCTTTAACACATTTATTAAAGACGAACAAATTGTAAATTTCCATAAATCTGAATGGTTCTCTAATCCTTATTATCGGAATAATACTTTTTAAAATGTTAAATCTCTATTTCTAAGCGTTATAAAAACGTTCTTTGAAAAAAAGTAACATTTGAATCAATGTGAATTCAAACGCACTGTCAGTAGTGTCAATGAGAGCATGCGCAGAAGATGCTCTTCACCCATAATCGTTTGATTTGGCACTCTCTGACTTTCACCAAAGTGTTGTACGCTTGAGAGTTCGGATATAAACATCCCGGCCGCAAATTCACAATCACTCAATATCCCACACACTTGGCGCCAACCTCTGTAGCCAAGCACTTTGGCGAGAAAATGAACTGCAGCGCGCATGCGTGTGTCTTATACGGATGAATTTGCAAACGGTTGAAACTACTTCGACATTTCGGCTGCACATATTTTGTTTATGTAGGAAGTAGTTCTGCATAATTATAATGCATATATATTGTGAACATGTGCATTATTTAATGCTTTAGATCTGCTTTATATCTTTGCTTTTCTTACAATGATCAGGATAAATAGATGAAAGTTTATTATAATGACCTTAGTTACTTGTTGAGGAAATGCTAAGATAACTGTTTTATTGTTGATTGATAATACGGTAAATGTGACAGTAATGCATCCCTCCATCAGCAAAGTTTTTGCTTTATAAAAAATATCCAATAAAAATCAATCTTTTATTATTTTTTTTCAGAACTCTTCCTTGCATCTTTTATAATATGGTATCGCAAACAACGGAGATTCCATAAATAAAGATCTATCCGATCTTATATTATCGCCATTAAATCGCCGTGAAAATAATATATTTCTATAAGATAAGTGAAAATCATTTTATAAAACTCAACAACCTTTTATTCATTTTGCTTTTGTGGCGATAAAAAAGTATTCGACAGACCTCACAGTCACAGACTGCTCAAAATATACATCCGTGAGAGAGAGGAAAAATCATATCTCTTTTCATTTAATCAAAATGACATTGTATGGCGCTACCCTCTCTTATTACAATAGATAAACAATTATTAAATTAGATAAAAATTCTACTCAAACCCAGGGTTAGAGAATTCTCTAGCCCTGACTCAAACCAGTCAGGAAGCAGAAAATATTGTTTCACAGCTCCACTGCCTTTCAGTGAAATTTTTACTGAATAAGCTAAGAGCTGTTTTTACTTTATTAATTTATATCTTCTTGCAAAAATTACATATTTTTTTCTTTTTAGAATTCCGTGCTTAAAAATTAAAAACAGAACCACTATAAGATCACTCCTGTGTCTGTCCGTCCGTTTTTCTTGTAAACTATGAAATGTGGAAAGTTCAAACTTGGGAAAGTTATAAAGCCTTTTCACCCACATATTTTTAGATTATTAGTGATCCACAAATATGTGTACGAAAAATTTAGGGGGTTAATTAAGTTACTTGAAGAAAAGAAGTTTGCATTTTGTATATCATGTGGAGTATCGTAGGAAAGTTCTCGTAATATCGAACTCAAAAATATATATTTGTTTTAATTTTAGGTATTATATTTTTAGAGATATTGTCGAAAGTATACTGGAAAAATACGTCTCCCCCCCCACTTTTTTTTCCCGAATCTACTGAAATTAAAACTATGAAAATATTAGGGGTAGTAGAAGTTTATTAATTAATAAATAGTAATTAATACATTCAATGTACGGTACCCTTTGAACGCGAGTTATACTCGTACTTGACCAATTATTTTTTTTCCTTTTTTCTTTTTCTTTTCTTTTCTTTCTTTTTTTTTTTTTTTTTAGTAATAGAATACTGGATTTTTTATACTAATGGCCATTTACAAAATTTCATTTATTTTAAAGATTTTAGGACTAGTATCCATAACTGGAATGCTCAATTAGTCTTCTTCTATGCAATCTACTATAAAATTTACTTAAAAAAAGTATATATACTTAATTAGGATGAATTTGGAAAAGTAAAAACCTAACGATGTTAATTATTTTATTATTGAATTTGTAGTATTATTACAGTGCTGTATTATCCCTTTAGAATGTATCTCATACTATCAGTGCTTAATAAACTGTATAATTTTTTTTTTTTTTTGGAAAATGATTTAAAATTGGGAAAAAAGTTTAACTAAATATAATAAGTATTCGAGTTTATTGGAGATTAAATAAAGCAGTTTAAAAGGTAAAAAATAATAAATAACATCATGTATTATAGAATGTATTTTTATTTCCTTCTTAGCTTATTTAAAAAAAAAATTGACGGGGTCGGACAAGAACTCCCGCTACAATGCTAAGTGACATTTTTAAAATTCTGAGATATATCAGTTTGAAAGTTAGATGAAATACTCAAATCAAGATATAACATAAAGTTTTTTTCACAATGTCTTAGTAACATTTGAGGTATTCTGAATAACAATAAAGCAGCACTTTAATGATGTTACTATTACGTTCTTTGTAAATTAGCTGTCTTCATTGGGGGCCTAAACGTCTGAGGCAAAAACGAAACTTGGGACATATGCTGCTATCAACTGGCATAGAAACAAGTAATATGTAGGATATTATAATTTACAATAATAAGCAACAAATTACGGTGTTAGATTTATTTGACCAAAATGTGGCTTGGCACTTTGTTGCTCCGACCCCTCAACTATAGTTTCTTTAGTATAACTGTTTACAAAATATGAAATGATTCATTTTGATGAGTTTGGTAGCCTACTGAATGTTCATAATATCATTAAAAATGAAAGCTTTCATTTATATTTTAAAGCATTTTAATGCTGACGATGAAACTCGAGGTAAAACAGGTAGGGAGAATGTTATTGGATGTACAAATACAAATTGTAGTAAAACATGTATTCAGTGGTTCTTGTACGATTTTGATCGTGTGTGTAAAAGCATGCGTGACATTTTAAGCCAATTAAATTGCCAAGGCTGTATTTATACCCAAACTCTTATTGAATATGTTCATATAAAATAAAGCAAATATGTATTAAAACAACAGTTTTATCATATGAGAATGTACAAAACTATTCTGAAAAGCAATATTTTTAAGTTAAGGAGGCGTGATTTTTATACTTGACTAATTTTTATGTTTTAGCAAACATTTCAAAAACTTTGAAATTGCAAATACTGGATCTAAATTATTCTACACATATATATCAGTTTAATTGTGTTAAAAAATTCAGCACAGGTCACTACAAATACGAAAAAAACCTATTTGTCAGGAATTTTTTCTAGTTTGCTGGCTAAATGCTCATGCACGCTTGCGCTAAGTTCATTTTCTAGTCATAGCGCTTGGCTACAGAGGTTGGCGTCAAGTGTGTGGGACGTTGAGTGATTGTGAATTTGCAACCCGGCCACCTTCAAGGCGAGACTGTTCAGAAGGAGGTGCCCCAATCACGGAAGATCCCATCGGAAAAAAATAAAAGCGATTTTCGTTAATGATTGAGCTGGACCGTTACACCATCAAGTTAAGTTTCGCTAAGTTTGAATTTGTCAGGTAATAAATCGACATAGAATTATAAATTAATGATTTTCGGATTTTTTTCTTTACATACATGCTAAAAGACCCTCCTTCGTGCCAAATTTCAAGATGCAGGTCAACAGGAAGTACTTTATAGGTTTTGAGAGTGAGTTAGTATGAAAAAAATGTGTTTTAAGAATGTAACCTTTTATTGCATTGAAGTAGAAATTCAAAATTTTTACAAAGCAATGAGATCGCGCACTCTATTATTTAATACTATGAATTTCAACTTGATACCTTCAATCGTTTTTGAAAAAAAAAAGTCTTGTCAGACAGACGGCCAACAAAGTGATCCTATAAGGGCTCTGTTTATTCCATTTTTGGTACAGAACCCTAAAAATCAATTAACATACACTGTAAAAAATGGGTACACAAAATATAGTAAAAAGTACTCAATTTTGAATACGTCACATACTGAAAATAGCTCCGATCCAAATGTACTCAAAATTGAAAAACACATGTACTCATTTTTGATCCCATGCATGTATTCAAATATGAACTGCTATGTACTCATTTTTGATCCCATGGATGTATTCAAATTAAAAAAAAATTATGTCGTTAAAATAAAATTTATAGGATAAAAAAAAAAGTTACTTCGCGAGGACAACCTTATAACGGATAAATACATTTCTGCTCATTTTTTCATTCCTGCGTGAGTTTATAGTAATTAACCAACCCTTGCCCATGAGAGGAATCGAACCCGTGATGTCCTGTGTACTAACCTGACGACTCAGACCAACGCGCCATCAGTGGTCACGCCTCCTTCTCAAATGTTGTTAGTTACTTTGCAAAACTTGCAAAAACTTGAGGTTTCATCTGTAGATGGATTTTTTTCAGTTCCAATGTTTTTAATATTTTCTTTTCATAATTTTCAATATTTAGCTGTATGATTTGGTGCCTTATAACAGATAAATTTCAATTTATTATGTATTATATGCGTAAAACATTGCATTAAGAAATACTGATTGCTTCTTTTTGCAACAGTACCAACAATTTCTTTATTCGAACATATATATTTTTTAAATTATTTGCCTGATTATCTATTTATCAATTATAATAAAAACAACAATTATCTTAATCAGACGTGTTTATTACATGCTATTAAAATATTTTTTTAATGTCTTATTTAAAAAAAATTATTTAAAAATTTTTTTTTATAATAAATTAAATTATTATATTTCAGCTATGCTGAGAGCTTTTGCGTACGGTTCGGTTAAACTAAATAGTTTAAAAAAATGATTTTTAAAGACAAATTTGAAATTAATGACCTTGGGATAGGTAGGTTTAAATCTGGACTTATTGATTTTATTTAAATTAAATTAGTTTAATTTATAAAAATATAAGCTAACGAAAATTAAAAACGTTATAAAGTTAAAAACTTTATTTTTATAAAAGTAAAGAAACAATATTAACTAATTTTATAAATTCAAGGAAAAAATTATAAACTTGTAAAATTATAATTTATAAAATAATAAATTTTAGCGCAATTCATAAATTTGTATGACAAATCAGCTTAGTTTAATACCAATTTGCATAGCTATAATTTGCAAAGATATTATGTTATGAAACTTTTAAATAACACAATATTGCCTCACGTTAAAAAAGTTAAAATAAATTTTAAAAAAATTATTGGGAAAAAAAATCATAATTTTGAAGTACTATCAAGGAAAAAAAAGTAGATGTGTAAAATGTGAGGGAAAAAAAAGAGTAAATGTGTTGTAGTGGATCCACTTTGATGAAAATCCCGAACAACCAGATCCACTTTCCATTTCTCTTATTCTTCGTTTTTCCTTCAAATAATAGCTTTTTAGGCTCCGAAATTTCGTCATTACACATTCTGAAATATACAAGTATGTTGGGTTTGATCATATGTTCATTTTTGATCCAAAAATACTCATTTCGAAATGAGTACAAAAACTTACTCATTTTTGAGAATACATATGTTCATTTTTGATCCAAAAATACTCATTTCGATATGAGTACATGAACTTACTCATTTTTGAGAATGCACATGTTCATTTTTGATCCAAAAATATTCATTTCAATATGAGTACATGGACTTACTCATTTTTGAGAATGCACATGTTCATTTTTGATCCAAAAATATTCATTTCGAAATGAGTACATGGACTTACTCATTTTTGAGTACTTCATTTTTTACAGTGCATATTTAGACGGAATACTGCAAATAATAAAATACCAGTTTCAATTTCGTTTCCAATTTCGAATGTGCGATACCATTAAAACACATTTTGAACAGCATATTCTATAGACCAGGGATGGTAAACCCATGACACTCGTGTTCGAGGTGGCACGTACGACAATTTCTCTTTTACGCAAACATTTTAAATTTTTTAACCATTATAACAGATATTTTTTTTTTATTGTAATCATTAAAATTTTGTTTAACACGTACACACTATTACAAATTAACACATTGGTAAATCTTTCTTTTCCTGTGAAGCTATACAGCGACAAGTGAGTATTTTGCCCTTTTACATAAATTAAAATTTTTTTTCCCTTCAAATGAAGTTCATGAGACATCACTGCAATAAAATGAAAAATGGACCCAATTTTGCTATATATTATGAAAAATAACAAAATATGAGCAAAGTATAGTATAGCCTTCTTCATTGAACATACAAAAGCAAAAATATTATTAATAAATTATTAATACATTTTTAATGTACCTTTGATTGTTATAAATTCGATTTTGCATTAATGATAAGTTAAAAAATACTGAAATAAAAATTTGTATTTTTTTCCCTTATTACAGTACGTGCCACTTAAATGAATTACATTTCCTAATAAAATTTTCATTAAATTAATAGCTGGTTCCAATATACAGGAAAATCACATTTGGATTTTTGTTCTTAGTTATTATAATAGCGTTTCTATTATATATTGTATTTTTAATAATTAAGCCAGTTTTGTATTCATGAACTGCATTTAATTTAATCCCTTTTAAATTGTATTCTAAATTCATTCAGTTACTGCTTTCCATTTACATGTTTTTCCTTTTTCAAACTATGCAGTTCTCTATTATGATTTTAAAAGTTATTATTATTTTTTTTTAATTCAATCACTTAGATTAATAGGAGATCAGAAATTATTGTCTTTCTGTATTATTAATCTTATTCTAAATTATTTTCTCATGCCAATTTTCTCATTATATATATATATATATATATATATATAAGAAATAAATTATCTGTCTACTAAACATTCTTATTTATTCTAGTTTTGAGCAATTTGAGATAAACATTATATAGTGCTATAAATATTATTTAATGACTTGTTTCCCTGTCATTTTATGTAATAACAGCTGAAATCTTTCCAATTTATTGATGCAATCTGCAATTTTCAATATTGAATCATATTACGTTCTTAAACAGATTTAAGTTTTATAAATGCCGAAAATCCATTCAACGTATTTTGTTAAAGACATTTACAATAAACAAAATAATTATAGCTTCGTTCTTTCAACAGTTTTTTTTATTTGATGGGGTTTCCAATTCTTATTGGGGTTTTCCAGGCAATCATTTTAATTTTAACGAAAAGTTGAATGCTGCTTTATGGTTAACTCAAAATAAAATTCAAAATTACCCCATTCATCTTAATGTAATTTTTACACCCACTCATTTTCCCGTCTCTCTCTGTATATAGCCATGTCTTCAAATTGAAAGATATTGGCGCAAAGATGGCACGCCAAATGATGTAATGACACAGACTGATTTTTCTATTCATTCTGGATTTGGACTCGACCTAACAATGTAACTGTCCAGTATTGTTGTCACTCCCTTATGATATTTATGTGCCGACCTGTATGTATGGTCAATAAACATCGTATAAGTCACATAGGAGTTATTTTTTCAGTCTCTTCTCTTGCTTGGGTCATTGTTTTATAACGCATATGTACTCATCTAAATGAATAGTTTATATTTAAGCAATTAACTTTTTTTTTTTAATAACAGCCAATCCCAACAAGCAAAATATTTATCACAGTTATTTAATACATTAAAGAAAAATTGCGAATTTTAATTTTAGTAATTTTTAACTTAGCATTAATGCAACATCTAATTTATAATAATTCAATTTGCATAAATAAAGCAAGCAGCCTAGGCTGCACTATATCTTTTCATGTAAACATTTGACACGTTACAATGTTGTTAGATATTGTTTGTGATTTTTTGGCACGCGTACGTAAAAACATTCGCCATCCCTGCCATAGGCTAGGCTAGGGCTACCATACACAAATGACGAATTTGTACGTGTGGTATACAGTAAAATAAATGTATAATATAAATGCATTTTCAATGGGGAGCATGCATACTGTAATGTGTATGTAATTAAATTTCCTTGCTTACCCAGCCTTTTTACTAAAATTGGAGTGCAAACAGCTAAACAGACAGACGAAGCGAAGTAATTCACCTTTTACAGCTACTTTTAAAAAATGTAAAAAAAAAGAAAAGAAAAGAAACGTTTAGCCTTACAAATCATTTTTTAAATTCGTGTTTGTAATATTTATTATGTTTTTTGTAGAGCTTTACAAATTAATTAATGGAAATTACTATAAATAGGAGATTGTTGTTTGAAATAAATTATCATCACATTATATTTTGAGATAATTAAAGATTATTTTAGAAAACTACTACTTTCTACTTGAAAAATGTTCATGAGATCAGGCTGCTTTTCCAGTTATTGATATAGAAATCTAGAATATATAAGAACTACCTGTTACCCGTGACTTCGTCACGTAACATTAAAAAAAGAATAAATGCATTAATTTAGCAAAACATTTCACTTGATAATTAACAGCATATATAATTAACCAAAGCTTTATCACATTTTATAGGAGACCATACGGTATTTCTTTGCTATAGGGGCCTTGACATAACCCAGTCTTAAAAAAGTGAAATTTCATGCCAAATAATATATACAATCGCGAAAATGAAACTGCAACTAATGAAAAAAGGAAGACCCAGTAAAATCGAGGAATTCCTTTTCGTAAAACGAAAAACAACAATGGCAGAATTCTTCTATACAACAGTGCATTTTAGGTGGTATTTGGTGTACAATTTATATATGTGTGCATTGCTAAATGGGCATTATTATTATATTGTTTATTTGCATAGACATATGTTATATATTTCTTACTACATTATCTTGTTTATGTATATATTAAATTAAGTGTTTCACATTAAGTGGTGTAAATAGTGAATAAACTGCTTGTGGATTTTATACATTGATAGATATTTCACAAAGATATAACAATCTGATGCGATTCTAAAATGTAAATAAAGGTTGCTAGAAAGTACTTTAAATTCTGCCCAATTTAACCTCGATATTTTCTCTATCGCGTCAAGAACACTATTAGAAAATAAATACCGACGACACAAATCTGATTATCTAAATTTACATATTTTTGTTAGTATATATAGGATTATTTTAATTTATTTCATGCGCTCGAAATTTTTTACGCTTTCTCTAGGGTTAGGTGTCGAATAAATGTACTTTCTTGTTATTTTATTTTGCCATTTCTATTTATTCTATTTTCCATTCATTCCATTTAGGGTTATTGATTTAATTTACATATTCGTGTCAGAGAATATTCTTTAAAGTTATTATCAGGATTAGGATAGGATACGATTAGGGTTAGGATTAGGAATAAAAATTGAACGAAAATGGCATGACCGATTCAGGTTTAAAGTATGAACCATCATGAAGCAATAAGAAAATTAGAAAATTATCGGCTAATAGTTTTTAATATGTTTTACAGTCATAGTTGGCATCAAAGGTGAGCAGGGAAATGATCATCTAAAATACCACGCAAAAAACAAATCTGGTTACAACAATGTATTTAATTTTGCGCCAAATTTCACTTGATAAAAAAAAAAAAAAGCAAATTGACTATGGACTTAATTACAGACCCCTAACCTTGTTATTCTCGGAAATTTTCTACCTATATGTAAAAAAAATTCTACTATATAGAACGTGCTTTCACGTTTATAATATTATGAATTGGCATGATCGGCTTGTTCAAGTTTACACAATTTGGCTGGAAGAAAAGATTCATTACTTTTTGATTTCTTCTTTGCTTTTGCATTACGCGAATTTGTTGTAAAATCGATTTTCTTTTCGATAACATTGTTGTTTTTTAAGTTTAAAAAATATTGTAATTTTACTTAAACATTGCTTTAAAATCTATGCAATTTTTCTTATCCTACAAGACTTTGCAAAAATCTATTATGAAACAACTTTAAAAAAGCTATATTTAAAAACGACAACAACGTTTTTCCTATTTTAAAACTAAAAGAAATGTAAAATTAAATTCCGGTTCGAAACGACGATTTACAAATGTGTTTCGATTGTGGGAAAAATGATAGAGGAAAAATGCTGTTACTTCGACACAATCATATTAAATCTTTAGCTTTTATGAGAAAAGCGACTTTCTTTTAAAAAATATAGTTATTTTTATTAAGATTTTCTGATTTTCGATACGGATAATTTTGCGATGCATATCATTGACATTTGCCATCCAATATATATATATATATATATATATATATATATATATATATATATATATATTTACTTTTTAAAATTTAAATTAAAAATATGGTATATTTATGTTAGCCGTGTGCAGACGATAAATCGCCAACCTATCCCATCATTCGTATTGAATTCATTAAAAATATAAATCTTTCACTCATTTCATTTAAAACACAGAACTTTAATTTACAACACATACATTTAAAATAAATATATTACGTACATTTAAAATAATTCCTTTCATGTCAAAAAGAAAAAGAAAAAAAAAGAGAAATTAATCACAAATAATTTGATAACCCAAGATCATTTTATTTCAACATCAAAACAAATCTGTTCTATTTTTCTATATATGACATCATATTCGCTTACTTTCCATACTTACTCGTATTTATGCACTTTGTATTATTATCAAATATTTGAAAACGCACGTTTTGTTTCTAATATGACATCATTTCATATTCTGTTTAATTCTTAAATAATTCATTTCCTTTTCATTTTTCTCGTGGAAATTTTTCACTTGAAAATAAATTGTTGATTAAAAATTATTACTCAGGGGTTTTATTTTATATTGGCAACGATAAAGTATTAGCAACGGTAAAATAAATTTAACCATTTAAAAAAAAGCTGCAAAACCGGGCCCTTTGGGCCCAACCAAACCAACCAACCATTTTAAAATATACGAAAAAATGTACATTTATTCTCTATAAAAATAATGAAATTTTGAATTATTAAGAAAAATATTGAAATAAAATAAACAAAAACCATTCTATGTTCATTTGAGGGTTATAATCAACTTATATGCAAAGATACAGGATAATTAAATGCTTCATTTTGACGCTGGCTTCAGCCTAACATTTGCACACAATCAGATTTATAATATTATTAGGATTAGGATAAATAATATATGTTATGTACAATTGACATCTCCTTATCCAAGCAGAAAATAACTGTTCCCAACTGGTTCCCAACCTTTTCTTTGCCATGCCCCACCAAAGCATCTCTGAATTCACTATGCTCCCCCCCCCCCTCCTCTCCCTTTCAGAGACATATAATTCTTATTATTTAGAAAATGAAATTCATACACAGTATACATAAATTCAATAGGCAAACTCATTTTAAAATTTAAAATCAGACTACACATGTACCGGTCAACTGATGTTTATGTGAAAGGAAAAGCCCGGCAACAGACAGGTATATTATGACGGGAAAGAAAAATGTCATCTAAAATTGATAAAGATGAGAATCGAGAAATCCTTCTTGTGTGTTGCGTTATTCACAGAGAGACCTTCGTGTCCTAAAATATCACTTGTTCCGAAGGAGGCACTTTGTAAAATGTACCAATGCTATGAAATGTAATGCCAAATGTGATAGTATATTCAAGAAATTTCAACTCCTGAACACAATTCAGTTTGTGCTACTTAATCATTTCCAACGATTCAGATTTTAAGCTCAAAATTTAAGTCTGAGCTTTTGAAAGCATTCAATGAGATACAAAAAATAACGGTAAAAAATAGTTTTTCGTTACTCCAAAGTCTAAAGCGCCCTCTATCGACATTTTTTGAATTTTATCTTTGAAATTTATTTTTATGAAAATATTGACATAAAGAATAATTTTAGCGAAAACCGCAAACGAGTCGACCAATTTTTCCGTTTTTTATAATCATTTGAAATTTTGGACCCTAAACTTTAATGGCGCTTATCTCCTTCGGAAGACGTTTGGGACCCTTAGTTTCCTATTTAATATTGTTTGTCTTGATGTGTACTATCACTCCTTAAAATTTTGCCCAAGAGTTTAGATTCACCCTGTATAAAGGCAAAGATATATGGCCTCATTAATAAAGGGTTATGTTAAAAACATATTTGAGACAAATTTTACCAGTTTGATTAGCTAAAAAATATCAAGTGACTTCTCATTGTCAATCTTCTTTTAAGCTTTCTCCAGAGAATAATGTGCGGGTATGAACACGAAGTCTGCATTTGGAGTCATAAAAATTTATTATTTACTCATTTCTTTCTATTATGTTCATTTTGGGATTTAAAAATTTTAAAAAGTTGGTAGCACTTCTTTTAGTTTTTTTTTTTTTTGTTTAAATATGTTCAAGATAGTCAGCATTAGAAATATTCTTAGCTAGTTTCAAGTATAAACGTTTCTTCAGGTGACATACTGTATTAGATAATA
Source organism: Maratus michaelseni (assembly GCA_963931845.1). Taxonomy (NCBI): domain Eukaryota; kingdom Metazoa; phylum Arthropoda; class Arachnida; order Araneae; family Salticidae; genus Maratus; species Maratus michaelseni. The sequence continues at coordinate 133,259,474 of OZ007587.1, forward strand.
GAAATACAAGGATATCATTCAAGAAATAGTCGAAAAAACTGTGCAAAATTTTAAAACACAATTAAAACTAGAAAATTTTAAATATTTTAGATAGTTTAAATATAAAGTAAATATCTAAGTATGTATCAAAGTCTTTTTACAGCCAATCATGCATTTTAAATTAAAACTATTTTTAAATTGAAAAAAAAATTAAATAAACAAGCTGACAACATGGAATGGATTAATAACGAATCTATAATTATCATCTACGTCCCACATTGGGAACTACTTTTGTAACCCGACTACTTCTCGTCCAGTTGACCTCTCTCTCCGAGGTCAGGAAAGGTTTCTTGCCCGGAAGCGAAACCGACTTTCGTCTATCGCATCCCGACTTCCAGTGAATCAATTTTGAATTTTTTGCCTAGTAGTTTTCGATCATTTGTCACTTTGTATGTAATTTTTTATCTTTTGCCGAGTAATTCGCGATATTATATGATTTTTTGTCTACTAAATAGTGATAGCATGTAGGACAATTTGTGAGGTGCAAAAATTGTATAACTCACTAAAATGTAAAAAAAAATCGTTTTAGTTTGAAATCGAAATATTACTTTTAAATGAGTTTGCAATTAGAATTAATTATAATGAATTACAATATTTTTTTTTAATTACAATTAATTTTTCATTGTAAGATGAAAGTAACTTTATCTTTTAAGTTAAAAATTTCGTTCTTATTTATTAGTTACTTATACTATTGATATAAAAATGATTTGTTATCTTACAAAGAAAAAAATAACTGTAATTTAAATTGTTATTGTAAAAAAAAAATATTATTTCACTGTAAAACCATTTAACATTGTTGTATGTTATAGCAATATGTATACTATATATGGCTATTTAAATTAATTCATTAGTATGTTATAGAATGAAGGTTTGTGATAGTTACATTATATTAGTTTAGCTTCTGAAACGACAGAATATTTTAATAAAACTTATAACCAGATGTTTCGGAAATTCATTCAGCTTTAAAATTTTACACGATATCGCAGAAGCGAAATCAATAAAAGCTGCGTAAGCAAAACATTATGTAGTTTTCTAAAACTCCTGTGCCTTATTTACTGTTTGTAAAAGTGGAAAAAATTATAGAGTGCATGATTCCATTCTATTTAAGAACAGAATATAGTTTATCGATGCATTTAGAAAAAGAGTATTTTCGATATTTTCTTAGATACTTTTTAGTTTTTAATATCACATTTCCACGCGTTAAGGAAATTATGTTTAATATTAAATAAAGTAAATATAACAGCTATATCTTAGAAACGTTATTTTATTTTATTTTATTTTTTTTAAATGTTTTTCGATAGTAGCTATTGATTTTTCAGTTCAAAAAAGTATTAAATATGATTATTTTTCAATATTTTCGCGTTTAGCGTCCTAGTAATAATAGATGTCTTTAACTCAACATCATTTATACGTTTGGAAAACTTTGTAAATAAAAAGTGAAGAAAACAAAACGCTTTTCGGATGAATTAATCATTTGTTCTCCAGACGCAAAAAGATGTTTTACACTAAGGGGTGGAAACAAAATGTCGTGTTTTTGCTTTCATGATGTTACAGAAAGTTTCATTCAATGACATTGTGATTTTTAACATAGAACAATGCTTAAAACATTTACTTATAACAGCATTTAACCAAAAATTAAGCAAAGTAATTTATTGCTCCTATTGGTACTTTCCTTTCAAAAATATGTTTCACCTTTTATTAAAACTGGACGCTATTTGTTTCGAATCTACAAGAGTACAGACGAAAATTCGCGATGATATATCAAGATATAAATTTTAGAGTATATTATCGATGTTTAATTTAAAGTATTTAATATTTTAAATGAAAAAACGAAATTAAGTTACAATCTTTATTAGATTTAATTTTTGTCTTTCAGGGAAATGAAAGAAACGGAATGTGTATTACAACGCAGTTTAGAATAAAAGCGCATTAATATATATATTTATTACACTTTTTATTATTTTTTTTTTTTTGCTTTTTAGTGTTTAAAATATTTCGTTATTGCAGTTTCACAGCCAGTTGGTAAATTTAGGCGAGAGTCTTTTGATGCATCATGGACTCCATAGTTTTTGTAACTCGTAAACAACTGTAATTATAAAGATTATTTGGCGATTTATCACATTCGGCCGTCTAACAAAAAATTCCATAAAATTAATTTCTTAATGTATAATTAAGTGCTAAAAATATTAAAATGTTGTATTGTCATCGGAAACATACCTGTGTGCAGAATTTCTATAATTCTAGCCTATCAGGATATGAGGGAAAAATCGATTAAAAAATTCTAACTTTACGTACAAAAACCGAGCTGAGTTAAATAAAAGAGAGTAAAAAGTAATCCGTTAAAACAATGTATCGTATTTTATTCGTGAATTAACAACCTTTCGTTAACCAATATTCGAAATGAATATATCAAGATAAATATTTGCAGCCCACTCTTAACTAGTCGGATGTGCCAATCCCAAAATTTTCTTCTATCTCATACAAAGTTCACATACACCAAAAAACGTATCTTAGCACCAATTTATGTCACGGTCTAAGCGAACCTAAAGTTGTATTAAATTCTGTGTATTAGTTCTTGAGATATGACTATCACTAAAATCGTGTAAATTCTCAAAAATACCGCCTAGCAGCGCCATCTGTTGAGAGATTTACATCAAAACCTAATCAACAAGAACTTATGGTAAGGTCTAACTGAATCTGAAGTTAGATGAAATTCTGAGCATTAGGTCTTGAGATATAGCTATCATGAAAATAGTGAAAAATGTAGCATAGCAGCGCCATATGTTGGGTGATTTACACCAAAACATAACCAGAATCTACTTATGTCAAGGTCTGACAGAATCTAAAGTTTGATGAAATTCTGTGCATTATGTGTTGAGACATAGCTATCATGAAAATTGTGAACAATGTAGCACAGCAGAGCCACCTGTTGGACAATCTACACCAAAAACTAATCAGCACCAATTTATATCATGGACTAACGGAATCTAAAGTTTTATTAAATTCCGTGCATTAGTTAGAGCGCCCACAAAATGTTTGTCGCATACAGGTAGACAGACAGACTCACAGACTCACAGACAGATATTTTCTAAAAACAGTTAAATCGTGTTCAAGACCCTCTAAAACGTATAAATCCACCGAAAATAGGAAGTCGAATTTTTTTCACGAATCCAATACTTTCTTCTTGTAAAGAAAGTAAAAAATACGTAAAGTATCATGATTTTTTGGTGCTTTATTTCAACGTTACTTTTATAATTTTTTTTTCTTAGAAATTACGTAAAGAAGAAATTCTCTTACGTTTTTCTTTTGAAATAATGCAGCACCATTCAGAATCGCTTATCCGTTACTAGGACAGTGGAATCAGAAATTTGTGACTTCTTCAGCTTTTTTTTTTTAAACAAGAAAAAAAAATGTGTTAAACATAGATTAATAAACATTTTTCAACATATTCCGAATACTGTTCAGTATGAAAAAAAACAAAAAACAAAATGGAAAACTCACAACACATTTTAAACACAATTTCAGCTATTACCGTCCATAGTCGGAAAAATATTCAAACGTTTTTGTGAAGCCGTGTATATGATCTATAGATTTGTATATATGCTGGATAGTATGTTAAAATTTATTTCAGTTAGGAAACGCATAACACGGTTGAAACTTCCCTTTTATGAATTTCCACCAATAAATGGAAATGTATTCGAATTCTTTTATGGTGACCAGTATATGACCTGTAGAATTGATACACTCTTAGTAATATGCAACAAATTAGTTAAATTTAAAAAAAGCATACCACAAATGAAAATGTACTTTCATCGATAATCGCTCATAGAGAGAGTACTGTAACCGAATTATTTTGTATGTCCCTGTAAATGAACAATGAAATACCATGCAATCAATATTCTACAGTAAGTTTCTTGTAGTACACCTCAGTGATATATATCAATTTCAATCCGTTTGAAATAGAGTAACGACAATAAAATACATTGTAAATAATTTCCCCCATAGACCATAATGTAACGGAATTCTTTTGAGTGTCCCTGTAAACGAAATATGAATGTTACTCACTTTATTTTCAATACCGAACATGCTAAAGTAAACCCCAATAACATACATAAATTAAGGCAATATGAGTATGTTGAGAAGCGTAAAAAAAAGATGCAATTCAATCTGAGAAACTGTGATATGTATTTGAGTTCTTTGTACTAATTATAGAACATTCTTGAAACAATGCTTTTAAAACAATTTTCTTTTAAAGTCCGTCTCCTATTAAAAAAAATTTATTAATTAATCTGATCGCAAGAAAAAATTCCATTCTTTTGTCTTATTTCAGTAATATTTATTAAATACTAGATGGAACCCGTCAAAACTTGACGGAAAAAATACTATAACAATATCAGTAAAATAAGTTTGTTTATTATTTAAGAAGAGTGCGTATGAAACAGTCTTTCAAAGATTTTATTTTAAAAGTTTTTTCCCCCCAGTGAAATGCAGTTCTATTTCCGATGCAAACTCCAAACAAACAACCCGTAAACAACTGTGTAATGCAAATCAGTTTGACATTATCGCCATATTCCCCACGGCAAGAACGAAAATTTCATGGACCTATGAAGTATCATACAAATAGTATATTCCTACGTTCATCTCATATTCAGTAAATAAAATAACATCGTAAATAAAACACACATCTCCCCCCTGTGATAATTTAATCGAATAAACTCCTATGAGCATGAGCATTGCATCTGCCCAAAAGCACAGTCGAAATTCGACGTTAAAAAAAGTTTTAAAATGTTTCAATTAAAAATTTAAAAATGTCCTCTTTAATCATTGTTAATTTCAAATCCATATCTTCTAAAACGCATCCATTGTTTTAAGCTAATCAATTTTTATGTAAATATGAAGAATTTTTTTTGCAATAATAAATCAATCTGCAGCTGAGGGAGATTTTTAATGTTTTCAAGTGTAATTTATTTGTATGGTTTCTTTGGTTCCTTTACATAATCAGGATGATTATCTCTTTTCCATAACAGTCGGGGATACTTTCCCTCTTGAAAAAAATACATTTCCTAGCATATTCTGATGCCACATATACATCAGCGGATTCAACATATCAATTTTATGTTAAACAAAAACTAAAAAAAGTTTTTTTTTTAGTTTAGTGCCAAAATGCTCTATCTTATGGATAATCTGATCTTATGATTTATCAATGTTTATTATTATTATTATTATTGTTATTCACTTTTTATGATGGTTAGAGAAATCTATTTTCAATTGTGGCAACTTTCCCAGGGGCTATTTTACATTATTGAAGCAAACTGATGGTCATTGTTAAGATATAATTGAAAATTGCCACTGTGTTTTCGCTGGCGTCCAAAAGTAGACTACCATTGTTTGACATCGAAAGAGAAATTCACAGAGAAAGATATATTATGACTTTGCCGCTAATAAGGAACTGTTAAATGAACTCATAATAAACCTACCAAAATAATTCCTATAAAATATTAGCCTTACATTGTTTATTCCAGCTAAAAATACAATCATTATTCCTTTTTTTCTTTTTTTTTTTTAACTATAACACTATTTTTAATAATTTTAATTTTCCTGAAATACTTCACTTTTGTGAATTTTTTTTATTAAAAAATGAAATTTTCTAACCTATAATTTGAAAAAAATGTAATTGGTAACATGTAATCAAGGTATGCCATCAAGATGAAGCAATCAATAAAGGCTCCAATTCTAATCTTTATAATTAAGAATGGAAAAATCAGTTAAAATTACGTCATGTTGACACAATCATATAAATTTTACTCTTTTGTTTTATCAATATTAAAATGCATTTCAAGCGAAGCATAACGTCATTTTCACCTTCACCGTCGCAAACCTTTCACACGTACTTTATATACGTTACTTTTATGCTTAAACACCATGTATACAAATAAAATATATTTTGTATTTAATTGTGGTGAAAAAATGGCATCAACAAAGTTATAATGCATAATGATAAAATAAACCCAATGGACAATATTCCCGTGACGTCATAATAAATATAAATTTTTATTCGCTTATAAAATTGAAGTGCACGCGATAAATATTTTTACCGTAATTTAACTTGCAAATTAAAAAAATTGGCCTAAAAGCCACGTGCCTTTAATATTTATTATTTCTCTCTTATCCTCACAACCACAGAGTTCCTCGTTACTCTGTGCCTCGCAAGAGTAGGAGTTAACCGATTGCCGACTTTATGATGTCATACGCAGAAGTAAAATTTTAATTTAAAATTACCGCTAATGAATAACATTTTTGAACAAACGAATGTACGATAACAAATGTGCGTCCAAATTTCTTTCATTTAAAAAAATAATGATGTAATTTGATGCCGTAGTTTGTTCTCACGGATTGTCGAAAGAAATCGCTTAGCGTTTTAAATATATAGACTATGTAATATTATGCTTTTTGAACAGTTACCTTTGTAATGATAGATATTCAATGCGAAATGGAATACAATGTGTGCGTGAAGATTACTGAAGCTAACATAAACTTTGCTAATGAATGGTTCTTTTTCATAGAGGACTTTTAAACTCCGATGCATGAATGTCGACGAGGAGGCAAATTTTGTGGAAATTAACAAAATCAAGTTAAAGCGTGGCTGTTACGGTATATGGATATATTACGCTAAAAGTAACGTATTGTAACGGAAATTTTTTGGAACAGCATGAATTGCAGTCATGAAATTAGGTGTGTTTTTTAAGATAAACACTGAAGGCTTTTTAAAGAGTGTTTTTCTTTATAACTGCTTTTTAGGGTTTCGTTCATCTCACGAAACCCTATCACTCCCGCTTCGTTGTCTGTCCGTCACAGAGCCCGTTCTCAGAAACTATATAACTTAGAAGCATGAATTTTGTATACTTATAGCTGACTATCTACTATGAAGCTCCAAATCATAAAATTAGAAAAAATCTTATTATTTTAAACTAGCCGCCACTGGCGACCAGTTTGGTCTCCCTTAAATGTATGTTAAACATTGCAACACGTTACATTTATTCATAATTTAATTTTCCCATAATCCTTCGCCAAATCGGAAGATTCTAATAGACAAATCATGAACTTTTGCGATCATGGTAGCATTTCGCATATTTTTTGGGCACAAATGTCACATACGCACGTTGGCGCGATTCCCCCCCCTCCCCCGCCAATTTGGCGAAAACTTTGTTATGGAAATTGTTGTTTATTTACTTTTATTTTTTATTTTAATTCTATAAATTATTTTTGATATGTATATCAATATTTATTTACAACAAACTATCATTTATTTATTTTTATTCTTTTTTTTAATTATGAGTATTTTTGTTAGCCGGGAGCAGATGATAATTCGCCAAATATCGTTCCCATCACCGTCATTCATACTACAATTAATTTAATTTTAAATTATAAACCTGTCACTCATTTCATTTAAAATACTTAACTTTAATCTAAAATGCTTATATTACATAAATTTAAAATACTTCACACTTTTCATTTAAAAGAGAAAATAAATAAATAAATAAGAAATAATATCATAAATCAAAACATTTGATTTCAAAATCAAAGTATCATTTCTAATTTGTAAACGCGATAAATAAAAGCTGTATTAGCGATTTTAAAAATGCTAAAAATCTGATTCATTAAATATTATTACATGAGTTCAATTTACGTCAAGAAAAGGTCCGAAAGTTGAGTTGTATAGCACATAATTATGGTAAACTTTGATTGTCTCACTGGTGCGAATTATTTTTTTGACGCGAGGCAGCGGTCCAAAAATTCATTCGCGGAGAACTTGCTTTGCGAATGATTACCTCCATGATTTAATATTTTAAATGTTCACGACGAAGCAATCTTTTTTTTTTGTTTACTTTTATGAATAGAGAATTTGAACTGCGAATCTTTCGACTGAAGTTATTGCAGAATATATACATAATTGAACGCAAGTCATCTCTCAAATATTAATTTATTTTGAACGATCTTTCTTAAAATGTAACTTTTATGCAGTTTATTCGAAAAAATAATTTTGAATAAAAATGGCCGCTTGGCATATGAAAAAGCGATGCGGCATCCCGGAACTGTTGAGGACAGTCACATGACTTACAGTTTTATTATAGAGATATTATAGAGATTTAAACATTTTTTGTTATAGCAGATGCAAACAATTAAAAATCCACAATAAAATTCTTTCTACAGTAATTAATTTTCTATTGAAATATTTCCACGTGAAAAATGAAAATGAAATAAAAAGTTTCACCAATGGAAAAAAAAAAGATTAATAGGACGTCAAATTGGTAATAAAACGGAAAATTTCAAACATTTCTTAATAATACAAGGAGTATGAGTATATGTAAATACAGAAAGCAGCTTAATATGACGTCATTAGAAAATTAAAAAGAAAATTAATCTGACGTCCTATTTGAAGTTAAACGGATTTTTCAAATGTTTGAGAATAATACAGATACAGTATCAATATGAGTAATAGAGAATAGTAAATATATGAGTTTAAATATATGAGGGACGTATTGAATCATGATAAAAACCCGATAATGGAAATATTGGCATATTTTAACATTTTGAAGGTCTCTATACAACATGTTTAGTTATGAAATTGGTTTTTTTTAAATATCGCATTTAGTCTAAATGACAGAGTATAATAGTGGGCTTCGCCCGCAATCGAGTCGGTTCAGATATTCGAAAAAAAAAAAAAACGAAAAAAATAGACCGGTAAATTTTTAATTTATAGAAAACATGACTTTTTTTTTCTTCTGGAAAATGAAATGTATTTGGATTTGTTAAAGAAAGGATAAAGTGTTTTGAAAGGAATATTAAACGAAAACCTTTGTGCGATCTTCGATCACACTTACCCACTTGTTCTTTTGTACTTACGCGGACACAGCTTAAAGTTAATCTTATAGATTGCATTAGGATAAAGGCCAAGTAAGTGGATCGTTACAGGCTTGTAGAATTACTATGGTGGTAGTTGTCTTCAGCTTAGTTCTACATAATACTCTGACTGCAAACTTATGTGATAAGAAGTATAGAAGTACCTACTGTTTGCGAATAAAAAAGTCCTTTCGGCCTGTACCGGGAGGAAAAGGTAGCTTTCCTATATCTTCGTTTTAAAATTTTAGCTAATGTTACACGAAAACAGCAAGTTAAAATGCAAAGAAAAGTTTACAAAAGATTCGTTAATACTGAATTTGAATAAGAAATTCGCCAAATTATTGAGCAATAGCCAAATTGGCTTCATTTATGAAGACTTATTTTAGTCTCCAAATTTGGCGATATTTCGCCAAATGTCGCCAATTTTGTCGCCAATTTCGCCAATTTTGGCGCTAACGGATATGAATATATAGTTTTATGCGTATGATTGGGAAAATTATTACAACATTGAAAGAAAATAATTTGCGAGTAATCGCGTTAATGTGCTGTTTTGTTTCAAAATGTCAGCCACCCTAGAATTTCAAACTGCTCTATCTCAGCCATTTGTTAAGATAGAGGTAAACCAAAAAATGCTCTGGAATCCTTGGATCAAGGCCGAATATTTAACGAAAAACGTTTTTAGGATTTCTAATTTTTTTGTACAACTTTTTGAAATTGAAAACTTTAAATAGCTATCACAGCGCTCCCTCCAGAAGTCGCGTTCACTAAAACTTATAAATTAATCGTTGGATTTTTGTAATGTGCTATCTTGTTTCAAAATGTCTGCCACCCTAGAATTTCAAACTGCTCTATCTCAGCCGTTTTTTAAGATAGAAGTAAAACAAAAAATACTCCGGAATCCTTGTATCAAGGCCTAACACTTAATTAAGAAATAAATTTGAATTTTTAACATTTTTGTATATTTATTTTAGTTTTAAATTTTTAAGTGGCCGCAATCTTGAAACAAAATGGCGAACCAAGCAGGCCAACGATCTCGGTCGAGACATTGGTTAGCTTAATACACACAATTAGTTTCATCCAAATTGATTTATAAATACGAGCGTTATCGTACGACATAGGTCAGATATATATATATATATATATATATATATATATATATAGATATATGGATATATCTATATATAAAAATCAACATTTGAACGGAGGGTGGTTTTGGGGTCTGGGGGTCATGATCGGTGAAAATATATCGAAATTTTCCGGAACTGCTTTCCTCCGAACGGCTGCAATAGGTAACTTTATACTTTTTTGTATTGAAAGCTACCTAATAATAATATTCAACACATTGAGCTTAATAGAACTTAAGAACTACTAGATTATAGGATTCCTTTCCTGTCTTTTCTATTGACAGAGTAACAGATTTTTTTTTAAATTAACATTTGTTTCATCAATGTGTACATTGTAGTAATTATATTGGAGTTATAGCCGGGGCCCAACACATCACACATTTCATTATTTAAGTGAATTTGTTTTCAACAAAAGAAATTATTCCGATCATAAATGCCAGAATCATAACAATAGGTGGTCATTATTTATTTTTATTAGTTTTGGAACAAGGAAATATTTTTCATAACTTAATCGTAAAATTACATCTCCTATATTTACAAACGTTACTTTAGATAGAATTTTTAAAAATCACACTAGTTGGTAATTATTTTTATTTACTTCTCTTATCTTTAAAACGACAAAATATTCCTAGAAAACTTCATTACGCTGTGTTCGAGAAAAGCATTTGTCAATAACGTTTTCCAACGTTAATTAACAGAAGTGAAATCATCGAAAACAATGTAAACTAAATATTATGTAGTTTTATAAAAGTATTCAACCTTAATTTATTTTTTGGTAACGCAGAACAAAATTACAGTGTACAAGATTTTGTTCTATTTGATAACAAAATTTTATCGATATATTTGAAAACAAAATGTTTCGACAATTCTACGACATTTTTTAAAATAAATATAATTGCAAACATAAAGGGTCTTTGATAATGTGTTTTGTCAGTAACGATAAATTTTTTAGTTATTTGTAAAAATATGCCAATTAATTTCTAACGGCTGAATAGAAGATTATCGTGAAGGCTGATATGTATTAAACTTTTGAAATTTGAAATTTCGTTTTGTATGCATAAGTCTAACACATGAAATTATAATTCCGTAATGTCATTTAACTTTATTGATACGTAATTCGATATTCTCGATAATTTTTAATTTTTAACTCATTGTAATTTACTGAAAAGACGCAGCACCTTCAATAAAAAAATCAAGTCTAATGTAAAAAAATATCGTAAGCGCAGCCCTTGTAAAAATGTGCTTAATAAAAGTAAAAATTATAAGTACCACAATCGAATACTGTAAAATGATATGAAATGACGTTTATTCAATTTTAATCAAATTTTAGGATATTTGTAAAATTTTATATCTAATTTTCTTTTATTGAAGTGAAATCAATTGGTATTTACAACTATCCAGAATAAATTAAGGTAGTTCTCGAAAAAACATTTCGAGTTCGTGTCGGTTTGACTTTGAATGCTTCAGGTTCGGGTCGGTTTTGGGTTAGGTTTCGACTCTTTTGGGTTGAGTTCAAGTTGACCCTATTTTTCAAAAACAAGTCCTGAATATGTTTCAAATGAAAAACTATATATTTGAATATTAATGAGTGTATATGGGTTGATTTTTATGCAAAAATGATAAAATTGGTATTAGATATATAATTATAGACTATTTTTCTATAATTGTATTAAAACATGGATACATTTTCTTTCACTTCGGGTTCGCATCGGGTGTCAGGTTGACGAAATTTTTTTTGTCAGGTTCGGATCGGGCTTTTGGTTCACTTTAAGCAATAATTTCAGGTTCGGGTGGGGTACAACTTCAACACTAAAAGTGCAGAAATTTGTGCAGGACTTGATTCAAATTTCTGTACCATGATTACTACGAAATTTTTAATGTTGTCAGGGCACTATTTTCTGTTTAAGATTGAGTCATCGTGCCAAATTTTAGAATGAAGCATAAAATAAAAATGCTGTACGGTGAATCTTCAATATTGGAACTCCAACCATCCGGTTCTACATGAGAAAATAAAAAAACAATTTACTTCTTGACACTTTTTTTTTTCAAAAGTAATATTTCAATGAAAAGTAAATATTTTAAACCAACTTAAAGCACAACATTTTCTGTGAAAAATGTAAGTCGAAATATGAATCTAGTGAAATATTTTTGAATTTGAGATTTGTTGAATTTATAACGAAAATATTTCATAAAAATATGAAGCGACATTCTTTTTTAGGATAAAGACATATACCGAAAGCAATATTACTGTTTGGTGTTTGCGTTTTGATAAATGCGCTTAAAAACATGAGTCAATAACAATTTTTCGTAATGGACTGTATCATTTTATTTATGCGGTGCTCAGAGAGCTGCGATTTACTTAAAGCCTTGGAGGCAAGATTACATCTACCTCAGACTCGTGAGGAAACAAATGAAACAATTATGAGTGGGCAGATAAAATGACGTGGTACGTGACGTCATACAGTGACGCGCCAACATACCGCCCCACGTTGAAATAACATTTCAATATACCATAACTAAATATACAATGAATAACATACAATACAAATATAACACACATAACACAATAATAATGAAAACTAATATGCTATAAATACTTGGTTACACAATACTAAATTTACAATTGAATGGTTATACAGTGTTACAATTTATGAGATTTACTGACATGGCAGTAAGCACAACTTGGCTACACTTCTCTTGCAAATTCCTTGGGGAGTTTTTATAAAAACCACTCTAACTTTACCATCTGGTCCATGAACTACCCTTTCAACCCTACCCATTGTCCATTGGCAAGGCAGAAGATTGTCTTCCTTTAAGAGAACCATTGAATTGGGAATAATATTGTCCTTTTCAAATGGCCATTTATGCCTGGCTTGTAAGTTGTTGAGATAATCCCGTTTCCATTTGCGCCATATAAATTGAACCATTTTGCTTAGCCTTTGCCATTGTGACAAATAATTATCGCGTTCGCTAGTAAGGTCAGGTTCTGACACACTGCTCAGAGGTCTACCTATGAGAAAATGGCCTGGGGTTAGAACTTCAAAATCATTGGGGTCAGAAGACATGGGTGTGAGAGGTCGACTATTTAAAATGCCTTCAATTTGCGTGGTAACTGTTAAGAATTGTTCAAAGGTTAATCGCGAGTTACCAACTGTTCTTTTCAGATAGTGCTTAAACGACTTCACCCCAGCTTCCCATAAACCGCCAAAATTGGGTGACCTGGGTGGAATGAAATTCCAGGCGACTTCCTCACTTGTTAGATAATGAGCCAAAACATCGGGAGGATTTCTAATTAAGTTCGCCAAACGCTTTAACTCTGCACTGGCTCCAACAAAATTTGTGGCGCTCTCAGTACAGATAGCTGAACTTTTACCTCTCCGACTGAAGAATCTCTTCAGGGTAGCTATCATTGCTTCTGAAGTTAAGTCAGTGACCACTTCTAAATGAACCGCTTTGGTTACAAAGCAAATGAAAATAGCCACATAACATTTTTGATAAATGCCTTTTCTTTGACCCTTATATTTTATGTAAAACGGGCACACAAAAATCTATTCCTATATTAGTGAAGGGGGGACTGGGGACAATTCTTTTCGAAGGAAGATTTCCCATAATTTGCTCAACACATTTTGGTTTGTTTTTGAAACAAATTACACAATCATGAATTAATTTTCTGGCTGTATTTCTACCACTAAGTGTCCAATATTCCTGCCTTACAAGATAGAGTAAGGTTTGGGCTCCAATGTGCAAATACTTAAGATGAAAATGCGTCATTATTAATAAAGTTAATTTATGATCTTTAGGTAGCAATATTGGGAATTTCCTATCAAATGATAAATCAGCGTTATTTAATCTACCGCCTACCCTTAACAAGTTATTTTTATCAAGAAAGGGATGTAAACAACTCACCTGTCCTCTTTTGGGAGTTTCTCCCCTTTGTAAGGTTTTTATTTCAGAATTAAATACAGTTACCGGCACAAGTCTAACTAGGCCTGTTTTTGCCTCTTGAAGTTCTTCGGATGTGAGAGGGCCGCGACGTCGAACGGGATTTCTTAAATTATAAAGAAATCTGAAAATAAAACTTAAGATTCGTATTAATTTTAAGTAATTATTACTAATTTTAAGAAAATCATTAACAAATGAATTTTCAGAAACTGAAATTAAACTGATATTGTTCATCTTTTTTAGTTCTAGTAAATATTGTTCATCTGATGAAATGTCTATATTGTCACTAGAGTCACTACAAAGTCCTTGCAAATTAGGTGGACCATCCCACCATAGAGTCAATTTTAAAAGTTCTTGAGGACCCGAACCACGTGATATAACATCAGCTGGGTTTAAATGCGATGGAACATGACTCCACTGATAGTTCTCAGTCAATGTTTGTATTTTGGAGACTCTGTTGCCAATATAGGTTTTAAGTTTATTGGCCGGTGTATTGATCCAAGCAATTGCTATTGTTGAATCAGTGTGAAGATGTATATCATTCACTATCAATTTTAGTGACAGACGAATTTTGTCTATCAGTTGAGAGAGAAGAAGACAAGCTGAGAGTTCTAGTCGAGGGATTGAAATTATCTTTAGAGGGGCAACACGGGATTTGCTGGCAATCAGCTTAGTAGTTACGAAACTTGATTGGCTGGTACACTGCATGTAGACTACAGCTCCGTAAGCTGATTCCGAAGCATCTGCAAATCCTACCAACACTAAATTCTGGAATGAATCGGTTAGAATGTATCTGTCAATTCTGTTTTCGGGTTCTGTTTTCAAGTTTTCGATTAGTTTTAGAGACGACACAAAATTTGTCCACTCGCTTGCAACTGGATTTGGGATTTCATCTTTCCAATTTAATTTCAAGAGCCACAATTTCTGAAGAAAAATCTTTGCTCGTGTGATAATCGGTCCAAGCAGACCCAGTGGGTCATACAACCTTGCGATGATACTTAGCACATCTCGTTTGGTGTATGATGGTTTCTCGGTTATCGAAATCTTGAACATAAATTTATCTTCAACTGGTTTCCAGATTACACCTAGTGTTTTAACAATTGACTCCTCATTAACGGAAAAGTTATGTTCCTGAACTTCTAAGGGTGTACTGTTCATTAATTCATTTGAATTTGAACTCCATTTATGAAGCGTCATTCCACATGTTGCCAACATGTTACTTAACTGCTGTTGAAGCTCTATCGCTGTTTCGATATCATGTGCGCCTGTAACAATGTCATCCATGTATACATCTTCTCTTATGACTTCAACAGCTAAAGGGAATTGTGATGCCTCATCTATGGCTAACTGTTTCAAAGTCCTTATAGCAAGAAATGGTGCGCTGGATGTACCGTATGTGACAGTATTTAATCTGTAAACAGCAGGTTCCTCATCCTCTTCTGTCTTCCATATAATTCTTAGAAGGTCGCGTTGTGATTGATCTATTAAGATTTGCCGGAACATTTTCTGAACATCCGTCGTGAAGGCATACCTGTAAATTCGAAATCTCGTCATAATTTCAAATATGTCTTCTTTCACTTCTCCCAAGTAGACAATCATTGAGGCTGTAGCCGGATGTAGTGGCAGCGGATGCGTTGAAAACGACGCGTAATTTAGTCGTAGTATTGTCTGGTCGCAGGACTCCGTGATGCGGCAGGTAATAACATAATTGATTGGGTGGGTTTTCGGATGGGGGTTCTGTAACCTTTTCCATGTGGCCTAACTCTAAATATTCTCGCATGAACTGCTGATATAATAATTTCATAGTTTTATCCCTTATTAATCTTCTCCATAATTGATTAAGACGTTTTGTCGCGAACTCTTTGGAATCGCCTAAATTGTCAAGATCCTGGGTTGGCATCTGAACAATGTATCTACCTGCGTTATTTCGTTTGTGTGTGAGTTTGTAGTGTTCCTCACAATATTCTTCCTCCTTACTCAGAATTTTAGAAGGCTCATCAATGGGTTCTGACTTCCAAAACCTTTGTAAACATTCATTAATGTTTTGCGACTGCACGATAAACCCACAATATTGACTTTGGTTGGTGGAATCTATAGTTCCTGTTGCGATGTATCCGAAAACTGTATTACGGAATACTAAATTACTCTTTGGAATGCGAATCTCTCCGTCTTTTACTATCTGAAAAAAGGATTCAGCGCCGAGTAGCATGTCTATTTTCCCAGGAGTGCTAAATTTAGGATCTGCTAACAATTGAGGAACTTTTAATTGATCAATGTCTAGATGTGTGAATGGGACATTGTCAGTTATTTTTGAAACAACAAGAAAATCCAATGTAGTTTCAAATGATCCATTTCCGCTTACAATTTTTGCAGTTATTCCATGCTTAACATCAATTTCCTTTCCACCTAAACCTGAGATTGCGATTTTTAATCCTCTTCGGGGAATTCCCAATCGATTAGCGAATTCCGAAGTTGCGATATTGCACATGCTACCAGAATCTAATATTACCCGAGCTTTTAAATAACTTCCAGAGAGTGGATTAAAAACCCAAATTAAAGCCGTGGAAAGAATAACAGATTTATTTCCATTGCTAACGCAAGATAATGAAGGCGAGACATATGGAGCAGTTTCAGATTGTTTATAGAACTCTTCTGCATTCGGATTCAATTTATGAGCTTGCACATGACTCGGAAAAGAATTGTTTATATTTCTATGAAGTAATGAGTTATGCCTTCCCTGGCACGTGTTGCATAAGCTTTTTGATTTACAGTTCGCGATTGAGTGTTGCCAACTCAAACAATTGAAACAAAGCTTATTTTACATAGCTACTTCTTTTCTCTGTGAAGCATTTAATTTAAAAAAATAAATCACATTTATAGATTGCATGATTCTGTTTGCATAAAACACAAGTATTAATCACATTATTAGATTTAACGAAATACGATTTTGGTTTAAAATTGCGTTCTTGAATTGTTTTGGGTTTTACAGAAATGGTTTTACTGATATTTTCCAAAATTTGAGAACGTTTTTCCAAAAACAAAATTAAGTCATCTAACTTGGGAGCCTCATTTGAGCTTATGCTCATCTCATAATTTTTGCGTGTTTCCCTAATTTTTGTAGAATAATGTTTAAAATTAAAGTATCGGAAAAGTTATTTCTACTGTAATCTAAAACATTTAGCGCGCGAATGCTTTTCTTTACGTTGTCTACAAGATTTCGCAAATCTTTTGCGGAAGACTGTGTCAGTTTTTCTGCTTCTAAAAGTGAGTTTATGTGTATTTCAACTATGACTCTTTCGTTTTCATATCTGTCTTTTAATGCTTGAAATAAAGATGAAAAGGTATCCTCTGTTGTTTGCAAGACCTTTGCATCATTTATCAATGCTGCGGATAAATAGTGAAGCTTTTGAGCTTCCGACAACTGATCATTTGACGTTATTATATTATTAAATTGTAATTTGAATGAACTCCATTTTTCAGGTTTTCCGGAAAATTTTGGAAGAGGAATTTCGGGTAGTTTAATATTTAGTGATTTGGAAAGTGTAGGTTTTGATTCGTCATTTGGAACTTCACTTCTTTTTAACTGCGCAATATGCTTTTTTATTTGAAATTTAGTTTTTATAATATTTTCCTGATATTCTTCACTACGACTAATGTCATTTTCATAATCCTTAGCAATTGTTATGGCAGCCTCTATTTCTTCATTTAAACTTTTTAATGACTCTTCTTTATCATTTAATTGATCAGAATTTCGGAATATTCATCTAGTTCTTTATTTTTATCTTTTATTAAAAGTTCCAATTTACTAATTAATTTCGTAGTCGCGGTTCGTACTGATGCGCGTTTCTTTTTTAGCTTTTACAAAGGCTCCATTTTATTAAACAACTTATACGATATAATGAATAAGCAAAATCCTCCTACCTTAATTCATGAGCTGACGATATCCGATCCGATAAGATGAATCATGCATGCGATATCCACATCTGTTTATAATTTGAACTTTCACTCACTATTTCACAATTTTAAAAAAATATATATATCCTTCTTTGATTTTAAGTCGCTTTTCCGGCGGTAAGGACCATGTTTGGTGTTTGCGTTTTGATAAATGCGCTTAAAAACATGAGTCGTCAATAACAATTTTTCGTAATGGACTGTATCATTTTATTTATGCGGTGCTCAGAGAGCTGCGATTTACTTAATGCCTTGGAGGCAAGATTACATCTACCTCAGACTCGTGAGGAAACAAATGAAACAATTATGAGTGGGCAGATAAAATGACGTGGTACGTGACGTCAGACAGTGACGCGCCAACAATAACTTCAAAAACAAAAACTGCGATTTTGAACATCATTTATGAAAGAAACGAAAAATCATGCAGCATGCATATATAACGAAACACTTTCCAACACTATCAGAATACTGTTAAAAAAATTTCATTTTCACAGACAATGAAATGAGATATCTAAATAAAGAATTTAAGAAACACATAACACAGTGAAAAAATATTTTCAGCAATTACTTCCATAGTGGGTAATGTATACGAATACTGCCGTGGAACCCTGTATATGACCTATAGAATTTTTACACACCACGCAAAACACTAAAAATTAGTAAAGCTCAAACCTTCATACCACAGCTGAAAATGCAGTTCCAGCAATTATCGTTCATAGTCAGTCCTGTAATCGAGTTTGTGTGTCTCTCTGTAAATGAACGATAAATGCTACACACTCCATAATCCTTAGAAAACATATTGTAGTGCATCTCAGCATACCAATTCCATTATGTTTAAAGTAGTGTAACATCATTAAAATATTCTGCGAATATTCCCTCCATAGATCATGATGTAATAAAATTCTTTTGTGCGTCCCTGTAAACGAAATATCAATGTTAATTGCTCTATACTCTGTAGAAACCATATTGCCATCCATCTCAATGATGAATATCAATTTCGCTATGTTTGAAATATCGAAACATAATTAAAATGCATAGCAAAAGATTTTTCTCCATAAATAATAATATACCGAAACATTTTTGTGTCTCCCTGTGACTATAAATGATACAAAATCCATTTTCAATAGTGAATGTACCATAATAAACCGTAATAACATAAAACAATTACGTGAAAATCAAAGTGTGTTTACGAGAGTTAGAGCGCGGACAGACAGACGGCAAACAGACAAACCGGTCAAAATACTCATGAACTATGTTGAAAAGTGTTAAAAAGTGTTAAAATTGCATTTATGTGAATAAAAACTTATGGAATACGAATTGTATGTATTCTTTCGTAAAAGTATAATCTGTGTGAAATTCTTATTTAAACTAAAACATCTAAATGTTGTAAGCACCAAGCATTTTTTATTGATTATTGTTAAATGGTTCTTACTGAAAGATATGCGCAATATAAATTGAATACATTAGGCCTATTTTTTATGCAGTTTAGGGAAATGTTTGAGAAATTTGTATTTTAAAAATAACTTTTTTTTCATAACTGGTATAATTATTCGAATTTTTGAATTCCGGATTACTTCCATAACGCATCAGTCTAGATCAGGCATGTAAAACTATACATAGTTTATTTTATTTTATTTTTAGAAAAAATACTCTAAGTTGCTGTTCATCAGCCAAATCTATAAAATTTAATTTAATTTTCTAAATTGTATTTATTTTAAAAATTGATTGTACACGCTGGTCTGTTAATCTTGATCTGGCAAAGGCATAGCTGCCAGTCTTCAGTGTTTTATTCACGTGAGAAATAAACATATTTTGAATAAGAAAATTTATTTAATAAAACGTGTCTGGTATCTATGCTCCACTTATTTCATTACAATTATTAAATATATTTTCTGGTTCAAATTATGTTTATTTAAATTGAAAAATAACAAACGTTTGGCAGCTACTCAAAAATGTTGTATAAAATTGTGCTACGGAATGTATCTAAAATATGCCTAATTGCACACTATAATTTTAAAAATCGGTCGTTGGATGAATAATGACGGAAATTTGGTAACTATATATCCATATATTTTCGCTCCAATATGGAATCGTACTGAAATTTGATTAATTGCAGTGATCAATTTAGTATGCAATGACAAATTTCAACATCAATCATTAGCGGTAAAGTATATATAGATTAAACTGGTTTTCATATTTCTTGAATTTCAAAAATTTTCTTTTGAATTATTTTTAAAATATGTGTTTAGTATATTCTAAAAATTTCCGCTCTGATGATTTTTGAATAATACCTAGCAACATTTAAAATGAAATACATTTTCTTTTTGAAAATTGTTTTATCAAAGTAATAAATTACATTTGAAAACGCTAATACTATCAAAAAACAAGATAGCACTATGAAATTTGCTCAGGCGCACGGTAATTTCAAGTGAAAACTCCAAGAACTTTGCCTATTGGTAGTCTTTTAATAATCCAGATTCATAATTTATCGATTTAAAATGAAAACTGTAACCTTTTATATCAATTCGAAATTAAGGATTAAAACTTTATGATGGAAAGCCGCCAAATATTTGTATAAGAAGGTAGATTTGTTTATCTTCACTACCTATATTTCCAAGGCAGTTTCTAGATTGATGATAATTAAGCACATGAGTATGAATATAATATAAATTTATAACCGCTTAAGTTTTTAAGCACATATCCGACTTTCATAAATATGTCCGCTATATACGAGTAATAACCGTATACATCTTTCGAGTAATGATACTAATGCTTATATATTACAGTATTTCCAAAAATTTTTAACTGTTCTAGACATCATTTCTTCATTTTCATAGTGACTGATTTCGACTAACGGGATATTTAATGTAATAAAGACAATAATTAGTTTTCTAAAGCAAGTGTATTTTCTTTAATAGGGTTAGTGAAAGCACTTTGATTCTGTTTTAAGAAGTATTAGTTTCAATTCTGGCAGTTTATCATTCCGATGTTTAGCTAGATTTTTGTGAGTTTTCTTTCTATTTTGTTCTGTAGCACCTCTTAATGTTACATTATTTTCAAACTCCAACAGTGTCTATGTATCAAACGTAAAAAGTTTTCCTTTAAATATGATTGTATTGTAAGTCACCTGTAAAAAAATGTGCGATGTTCATCTTCAGTTTATCATATTTGTTTTTTAGTGGTAGAGAGCTTTCAGATTTTTTAAAAAATAAATCTGTGATGTATGAGAGTATGTCAATAAAATGTGTATATATCAATAAAGAAATGAAAGAAATATCAAGCAGTATCCATTAATAATGACACATTTATTAACAAAAGTAATTAAAATAAATAAAGAGTTTAACTCCAAAATTCATATGTTCGACTAAAGCCCAAGTGCATGGATGACATATTGGGGGTTTTGTGTCAAGCACAGAAGTGATAATTTGTGCCACTTTCAAAGCAACTTATTTAAAGCTATTTAATTTTGTATTTTCACTTTTTTCATTTTAAATGTTCTTAATTAGCTCCGAATTTTATTAATTTTTAAATCCATTTCTTAGTATTTAATTAATAGAGTATATTATTTTGTAAAGTGGTGTAAAATCGAAGAGAGTAGAAAAATGAAGTATTAGTTTCGACACAAAACAAATAAAAATTATAAGTAAAATACTGTACAAATTTTACGAATCTTTAATTTCTCAGACTCAAGATTCCACTGTTTGGTATGTTCCGATTCGCTATCTTTGTATACACATTTTTTTTTTGTGCTAAAATTTAAAATTGTGTTACATCTGTCTATATACATCACTGTTGACAGATGAGCGGTATTTTTTATTTAATGACAGAGTAAATAAGACAAATATTACCAATCAAAAATAGTGGTAGCATTCTGAATTAACTAAAACTAAAACAGTTCTAAAAATTAAGTTAAACACAGATAAAATGTCAAAGACTACGCGGGCCACAGGTAAGTTGTCGGCGGGCCAGTTGTGGCCCGCGGGCCACGTATTTGACATGCCTGGTCTAGATAATTGAAATTTCACTGCATTATCATACGTACAGTCGTGAAAATGTAATGTCAACGCTCTTCCAGCTAAGCTATCCTGGACAGATCCAACGGACACATTTCACTTAGAACATTTGGGCAATGACATCTAGTTTGTTATCAGAACAATTCAACCGAATAAACTGCAGGTAAATTAACTCCAATAAACGTCTGATACGTAATTACATTTAATTATTTTAACACAATCATACTGATTAATAAAGATATCACACGAATTGTAACTTTTCCAACTGAGTGAAAATATGTCCAGGCCTTGAATTTTTAATGTCCATGTTTTTATCAGTATTTATATATTTCTATCTGAAAATCATTCATTCATATCTTGTGGAGTAATGACTATTAGAATTCTTATCTCACACTTTCTCAATTTCACACAGGTTTAAAAGAATTATTTACTATCCAAAATCCTTATATTTCATTTCCTCATCGATATCGATTCTATGAACAGTTAAACGATCAATTTCTCATATTTTTCTTTTCATTTTGCGTTCTTTGTTTTTAACAAGCATCAAACCGGTGTCTTGTTTTCCAATACTCATAATGATAGTTTCTGAGCTATTTTTTATCGGATCATTGAACTAAAAATCCATTTTTCTTGTTTTAGATTGAGAATGAAATAGAATGACATTTCTTTTTATGTATTTGTTTTTAAGTTAAACGATGTTTATAGAGAAAAATATTTAAAATAAAAACTTTCTTAAGTTTTCTAAATAGAAGAAAATCTTTTTTGAGGAGATTTCCTTTATAGGAGCAATATTAGTGCATGAAAGAGTATGTATATATATTTAGCGATATTAAAAATATTCACATAGAGAAATTTATCTTATTATTATTACGTATTTATTATTATTTGAAATTTCTTAAACTTTATTAATTATTCTTCTAAAATTTCTTACGATAATTTCTTTTTTATTTTAACTGAATTATGAAACATTGATCGACGGATTGATTTCGGTAGTACAGTAAATAATCCTTTCATTCTCAATCGTATCTAAATTGACGCTAATTGTATTTTAATTTACTTTGCAATATTGAATCAAGATCATTAAAGAATTAATGTAAGTGATGCCATAAGAATTTTAAGATGAAACTGAACATTTTAATATCAGTAAGTCCTTCGTAAATCAACCGAAAAATTAAATTATAATATGCCCATTTATAGTTAGAGCATGTGCGTTGGCTGATTTGAAAATGTTTTTGAAAAAGCAGATCTAAGATAAAACAACAACGAAAATTCATGCGTCACGAATATATTCTGAATTCATAGATTCTGAATGCATTTCCAATGCATTCAGAATACTGTAACAAAAATTCACCGTTTAATAAGGCGAAAGATGATGTCTAAGTAAGTAATTTGGAAAGCGCATAACACATTTCAAAACCCAAAACCAGGAATTAGCATTAATAGTAGGAAAAATATACAAATTCTATTGTGCATCCCTGTATATGACCTATAGATTTGTGTATATACTACATTATATGCTAAAATTTAGTTCAGTTATGAAAGCAACTTGGCTAGCAAACTTGGAAATTCTCCTTCAGCAATTTCCGCCAAGAAACGGAAATCTGCTCGAGATCTTTTGTGCTGCTCTGTAATATCTATACAATTTATACACACAATATGTAAAAAATTAGTTAAATTTCAAAACGCGTATGACAACTGAAAACGTTCTTCCAAAACTTATTGTTAATAGACATTACAGTAGCCGAATTCACCTGTAAATGAACGATGAATGCTATGCACATGATATTCTAATAAGCCTCTTGCAGTGAGTGCACTTCAGTGATATATCATATGAAAAACATGGTGGAACCAGAGAGAAAAGTTAAGATCGATCTAAAAATGTTACAGTAAAAAATTGGCAAATAGTTCCACTCTAAAAAAACGAAAAAGTGCGTAGAAAAGTAATCAAACCAATTTGATTGTAAAGTTCATAAGACCATGTTTAAAGGTTCTGGTCGAAAAGTAATGGAACCAGATTTATTGTGAAGCTCATAAACGCATTTTAGTTTGAAGGTTTCGGTCGAAAAGTAATGGAACCAGATTATCTGTAAAGCTCATCAAATTACCAAAATTTTTGTTGGTAGCTGAAAATGTAGACTAAACTTTACTGGTGCCTTATATTCAGAATCCTATTATCCACTCAAAATGACCACTGGGCATAGTAAACAGAATGTGTAGTTAAGTGCTGAAAAATTCTATCAGGCCCAGCATTGTGGACATGCTTGCATCAACTCAAGCTAAGCTCCACGATGCTAAAGGACTATAAACCATGAAGTATTACTTTATGTATAACATTAATATAGTCAGATTGTTGAGGAATTATTGTGGATTAACATTTTTGAACACATCTAACGTAATAATTTTTACTTCATATAATTACTCTAAAAAAGGAACCTTATGTCAATGGATTTAAGCCAGACAAATAGTTAGTATATGGTTGAATCGTACATGTATAGGGTTTTGGGTTTACTTGGGGCTTTGACCTTCCAGACATATCAGTGACCCCTGGAATCTAACTTAGTCCATACTTTGTACTGAACTGGACTCTCAGGTTCCGGCTCATTACCAAATCAGCCTCTAACCTATACTTACGAAGCCAAATTTTTAAACTGGTTATGGATGATTAGAATTCGGAATATGTTAAAAATGCCTTTACTTCCCTGATTGATTTTAAGGCACCAGTAAAGCTCAGTTCCCATTTTAAGGTACCAACAGAAATTTGGATAATTTCATTAGCTTTACAGATAATCTGGTTCCATTTCTTTTCGACCAGAACCTTTAAACATGATCTTATAAGCTTTAAATTCAATCTGGTTTTATTACTTTTCTACTCTCTCTTTCACTTTTTTAGACTAACACTCTTTGCCAATTTTTTACTGTAACTTTTTTAGATCGAGCTTTACTTTCCTCTCTGGTTCCACCATGTTTTTTATATGATTTCACAACTTTTCAGATCCTTTCAGGAACTTGATGAGACAACTTCAACTAACCAATCAACTACCCTGACCAACCACCCCAACCACCATCCAATGACCTCAAACAGCCGGCCCAACTAATTGCCCCAATCAAAAACCATCAAAACTAACCAACCTTTTTTAACCAACCAATGACCTCAACCAACCATTTTTAACCAACCAATGACCTCAATCAACCAGCCCAACCAATTGTCCAAATCAAAAACTAACAGAACCATTGGTTTGCTAGTATATGTCAAGAACTCTGGTGACCCCATATTTATTGCTAATTCCCAGATTGGAACCTTGACCTATACTTTTACAGGGCTGACCCCCAGACTTTTCCTTAGCCTACGCTTTATACATAGTGTAATCCCTTGAACTTTCTGCTACGTACCTTTTGCTTAAGGGCCTATGCAGCATACAAGGCTAACACCCCAAACATCCACAAAAAGCTTGGGTCAGAAACAGTAATAAGGGATGAATAAATTAAACTTCGCATAAACTATAAAAAGTGAAAATTTCTTTTTTTTGGGACCTAATGGGAATTTAAAATTCAAAAATGTCTGAAACAACTCAATGCAGAAAAATGATCAAAAGGAATTGAAAATATTATACAATACAGCAGTAAAAATATAAAATTTCACAATTGAAATACAAATATGAAACTGTTTTACATATACAGAAGTACTGTTCAGTACTTAAGATTTATTACCAAATGGCATGGAGCAGGGCATATAATTATACTGTCGTGCTAAATACAGTATACTGACAAGTATTTTACAGTGTAGTTAAACAACAGTTAAACAACTCATTTTAATGAAGGACTAATTTTTTTTATGTAGAATGCTTCGATTGCAATTTCAGTTGATGAAGTCGAAAATAATAGTTTTTAACTATTTTCAGAAAAAAGATAATTCTCAAAATATTAAAATTTTTAGACTCAGGTGCATCAGGACGTGCCTTGGACTACCTAAATATAAATTTTTAGACTTCTAGGTGCGCTAGACTTCGCTAGCTATAGCACACACACACACACACACACACACACACATACACAAAGAGACAAACAACTTTCTTTTATTAGCATAGACTTGTGAAGTTTTAATTTAATTTTAGTTGTATTCAATTTAGTTTTAGAATATTACAAGGAACCAGACAAATGATAAACTCTTTACATTGTTTTAAGTGCGAACGAGTTAATATTTCGTAATTGGGTCGCACACATTTTAAAAATACTTCATTTCAATTTAAAATTATTTAAAAAACCATAAAAATTCAGTAAATTGAGATACAGTTTTAAACAAATCGCATTTAAACGTACTTTTTTTTCTATTCGACGATGTAAAAATTGAAATCGGATGTTTAAAAGTTAAAAAAATTGCAGTTAAAGTGAAATTTATTGTCAGGTTGTTTCCACCATCAATATGACATTAGCATTACTCACGGACATGTTTTTGCTTTATACTATATACTAGGGATTGTCACCATCAATTTACCATCATTACTTTTGAAATCATTTCTGTAGTTCCAGAGATTCAATAGAAATTGTAATTTAGAATGTTTTTAGAACGCTTTTCACTCATTTCACCCTTTTAAATTTCGATTTTTTTTATTTTGTTCTTAGAGAGCATTTACATCTTATAAGTAACTACATTGGCAAATTTCAAATTTCTAGCTCCTTTAGTATAAACAAAAATGCAATTTTAGAACGTGTTTCTCTCCTGCACCACCCTGGGATTAGTGACACCGACGTAAAATATAGCCTATGTTGGAGCAGGGATTGCCATCAAAAATTTACCACCATCACTTTTGAAAAGGGTTCGGTAGTTCAAGAGATTCTATAGAAATTGTAATTTAGAATGTTTTAAGAACGCTTTACGCTCATTTCACAGTTTTAAATTTCGAATTTTTTTAGAATTTGTTCTCAGAGAGCATTTACATCTTATAAGTAACTACCATGCCAAATTTCATGTTTCTAACACCTTCAGTATAAAAAAATCGAAATTTTAGAACGTTTTTCGCTCATGCACTCCCCCGGGGGCAGTGGCACCGGCATGAAATATAGCCTATATTACAGCAGGAACTGTGACCATCAATTTGCCACCATCACTTTTGAAAACAGTTCTGTAGTTCCAGAAATTCCATAGAAGTTGAAATTTAGAAATTTTTAGAACGCGATTCGATCATCTCACCCTTTTAAATATCGATTCTGTTTTCATTTTTTGTTAGAGAGCATTTACAACTTATAAGTAACTACCATGCCAAATTTCACTTTTCTAGCTCCTTCCAGTATAAAAAAAAAAAAAAAAATCGAAATTTTAGAACGTTTTTCGCTCTTTTACCCCTTTTTCTTGTGGTAGTGGCACCGACATAAAATATAGCCTATGTTACAGCAGAGACTGTTACCATCAATTTTCCACCATTACTTTTGAAAATGGTTCGGTAGTTCCAGAGATTCCATAGAAATTGTAATTTAGAATGTTTTTAGAACGGTTTCTGCTCATCTCACATCTTTTAAATTTCGATTTTTTTTTAGAAAGTGTTCTTAGAGAGCATTTACATCTTTCAAGTAACTACCATGCCAAATTTCATGTTTCTAGCTCCTTGAGTATAAAAAAATCGAAATTTTAGAACGTTTTTCGCCCCTGCACCCCCTGGGGGTAGTGGCACAGACATAAATATAGCCTATGTTGGAGCAGGGACTGTCACCATTAGTTTGCCACCATCACTTTTGAAAACGGTTCTGTAGTTTCAGATATTCCATAGTAATTGTAATTTAGAATGTTTTTAGAACGCTTTTCGCTCATCTCACACCTTTTAAATTTCGAATTTTACTAGAATTTGTTCTTAGAGAGTATTTATATCTTATAAGTAACTACCATGCCAAATTTCATGTTTCTAGCTCCTTCAGTATAAAAAAAAAATCGAAATTTTAGAACGTTTTTTGCTTCTGCACCCCCCTGGGGGTAGTGGCACCGACATAAAATATAGCCTATGTTAGAGCAGGGACTGTCACCATCAATTTGCCACCATCACTTTTGAAATCGCTTCAGTAGTTCCAGAGATTACCCCCTACAAACAAACAAACAATCTTTACTACTTTATAATATTAGTATGGATATAGCGAAATTTGTGGCGAGTGATTAATTTTTATTGAAGTTACTGCCTAGAAAAGTAAAAAAAAAAAAAAGGCTAGAAAACAAACAAACATGCCTGCATTTTCGGATACTGTGGAACTTTATAAAGGGATCACCACTAAAACAGAGGACTTTTCAACAAGAAAATAATTATAATCTATTCAAAAGTTATGTTTGACCATACATTACTCTCTCCCCCATACAAATAAATTGTATAACCTCTTTTGTTGGAAGTCGATCAAGAAGTAAAACGGTTCTCTGTTCATGAGAATTTGAGTATGCATACGGTGGTTAGGGTGAATTAATATAATTAACATTAAACATTAAAACTCAAAATATAAGTAAGAAAATCTAATTATGAATTTAAATTTACTAGTGCAAAATATGTTAATATGTAGTATCCATCGAAAACATATAAATAGATATATGATTTTGTGTTTTAAAGCAATATGAACCTGGAATGTCTTTTCCGCATTGCTTAAAACAATACAAATGCCATTGCGCTAAGTTCAAATCCTGGCCCAGACGTTTTCGCCCAGTTAAGAAGATTACATCTCATATGAACTATTATGACCAATTTCAACACTAAATAGCGCTTAAAATAATTCTTCGATTTAAAAACTGTCTACTTCAGTATGTTTATCATACATTTCTCTATAATACTACCAGCTTTCTTATTTTTATCTGGAATAGTTTTTTAATTTAAGCCAAGAAAGAGACCAGGTCACTATAAATTCAATTAAGTTATAAATTCAACAGCAATAGTTACTTTTTGAAGTGAAAACTTCTTTAGGCGCGTTGGGCATTTTTTGAGATGGGAAAATACCATTGAATTCGCGACACCGTTACCGTTACTGTTACCGACACCAAATTAAATTATGTTGCCAATTCATACAATGAAGCGAAAGTATCAAAAGGAAATAGTTCACGTGCAGAAAACGAAATGATTGGTATTATGAATAAAAATAATTCAGAAAATTATTTCAAGATAAATTTAGCACGCTCGATGAAAACAGATAAAAGTGACTCAACTCGCGAAACCAAATCAAAAGATGAAAATGAAATAACAAAACACGGAAAATATTATAATTTAACTAGCACGAGAAAAGAAATAGACGGAAGTAATATAAAAAGTAAAAAATAAAATAAGGAAATATTTCACGAAAGTTTTAAGAAAAGTGGTTACTGATACGGAGATGCCGTGAAATCATTTTATAGAAAAGAAAAGTTTGTTGATAGAAATTATAGTTACCGCAAATAATACGCCCAGTATGAAGATAGAAAAAAAGCATAATGTTCACGAATACCGTAAACAAGACAGGCAGCAAAAAAGTCATAATTTTTGGAGTGATAGGAAGCGGGAACCCTATTTTGCAGATAAATGTTATTACAAAAGATATGAAACTACATCTCATGGAAGAAATGATGAATGTATTGAGAGTTGTTTAAATTGTGGATGAAAATTCATAAGTTTCATTGGTATTCATTTCAAAGAATACCAATTAATTAAATTTCATATTTTATGTATTTGTAAATTTACGTTTTAAGCAATAGATTGCAATTTTTGTATGTAAAATAATATGCATTATTTTTCATGTACAATAGTGCATTAAATGAAAATTGTAATATAATTTTTGTAGTAGTAGTTTATAATAATGAATAAAAAAACATTTCATTTAAAAGTATTTCCTGCACAATAAAACATTTCCTGACGATTCAAAAAATACCCACGTAATTGTTCAAGTTTTCACTTCTGTCGGCACTCCCGTCAAGCTAAGTTCCACGATGCTAAAGGACTATAAACCATGAAGTATTATTTTATGTATAACATTAATATAGTCAGATTGTTGAGGAATTGTTGTGGATTAACATTTTTGAACACATCTAACGTAATAATTTTTACTTCATATAATTACTCTAAAAAAGGAACCTTATGTCAATGGATTTAAGCCAGACAAATAGTATATGGTTGAATTGTACATGTATAGGGTTTTGGGTTTACTTGGGGCTTTGACCTTCCAGACATATCAGTGACCCCTGGAATCTAACTTAGTCCATACTTTGTACTGAACTGGACTCTCAGATTCCGGTTCATTACCAAATCAGCCTCTAACCTATACTTACGAAGCCAAATTTTTAAACTGGTTATGGATGATTAGAATTCGGAATATGTTAAAAATGCCTTTACTTCCCTGATTGATTTTAAGGCACCAGTAAAGCTCAGTTCACATTTTAAGGTACCAACAGAATTTTGGATAATTTCATTAGCTTTACGGATAATCTGGTTCCATTTCTTTTCGACCAGAACCTTTAAACATGGTCTTATAAGCTTTAAATTCAATCTGGTTCTATTACTTTTCTACTCTCTCTTTCACTTTTTTAGACTAACACTCTTTGCCAATTTTTTACTGTAACTTTTTTAGATCGAGCTTTACTTTCCTCTTTGGTTCCACCATGTTTTTTATATGATTTCACAACTTTTCAGTTCCTTTCAGGAACTTGATGAGACAACTTCAACTAACCAATCAACTACCCTAACTAACCACCCCAACCAACCATCCAATGACCTCAAACAGCCGGCCCAACTAATTGCCCCAATCAAAAAACATCAAAACTAACTAACCTTTTTTAACCAACCAATGACCTCAACCAACCATTTTTAACCAACCAATGACCTCAATCAACCGGCCCAACCAATTGTCCAAATCAAAAACTAACAGAACCATTGGTTCGCTAGTGTATGTCAAGAACTCTGGTGACCCCATACTTATTGCTAATTCCCAGATTTGAACCTTGACCTATACTTTTTCAGGGCTGACACCCAGACTTTTCCTTAGCCTACGCTTTATACATATTGTGATCCCTTGAACTTTCTGTTACGTACCTTATGCTTAAGGGCCTATGCAGCATACAAGGCTAACACCCCAAACATCCACAAAAAGCTGGGGTCAGAAACAGTAATAAGGGATGAATAAATTAAACTTCGCATAAACTATAAAAAGTGAAAATTTCTTTTTTTTGGGACCTAATGGGAATTTAAAATTCAAAAATGACTGAAACAGCTCAATGCAGAAAAATGATCAAAAGGAATTGAAAATATTATACAATACAGCAGTAAAAATATAAAATTTCACAATTGAAATACAAATATGAAACTGTTTTACATATACAGAAGTACTGTTCAGTACTTAGGATTTATTACCAAATGGCATGGAGCAGGGCATATAATTAACTGTCGTGCTAAATACAGTATACTGACAAGTATTTTACAGTGTAGTTAAACAACAGTTAAACAACTCATTTTAATGAAGAACTAATTTTTTTATGTAGAATGTGCAAAGAAAAAAATCGGATTAATTTAACTACTATTGTATTCGAGCTATCGTAGTTCCTCTTTTCGGCAAAAACGTGCTCAAGTTTTACGTTATAATCATTTTCCAAAGATTGCTATCAAATTACACTCCTTTTAGTTTATGAAAATTTTAATTAAATATGTAAATAGTTTTTACGAAAACCTTTATTAAAGACCAGTAGTCTAATGCAGTACCTTTGACTGGTCCTGCTCGAATATTTGAAAAACATAGCTTATAGTAATTTATTTTTAAACTTGTTTATTAATAACTTGGGCTTATTAAAAATACTATAATTAATGTAAATCTTTGAATTTATATAAATGCTGCAGCATTAAAATTAATTTTAAGAACTGCACACATATTATATTAAAGGAAATTTAATAGGACATTTGCTTATGAATAGTGACTAATGTAGCTTATTCATTTTGTTACATTTATTGGTTACTTACTTTTACTGAATTAAAAAAAACAATGGCACTCCGGGAGTGCCGACAGAAGTGAAAACTTGAACAATTACGTGTGTATTTTTTGAATCGTCAGGAAATGTTTTATTGTGCAGGAAACATATTACGCAGGAAATATATTACAATTTTCATTTAATGCACTATTGTACATGAAAAATAATGCATATTATTTTACATACAAAAATTGCAATCTATTGCTTAAAACGTAAATTTACAAATACATAAAATATGAAATTTAATTAACTGGTATTCTTTGAAATGAATACTAATGAAACTTATGAATTTTCATCCACAATTTTAACAACTCTCAATACATTCATCATTTCTTCCATGAGATGTAGTTTCATATCTTTTGTAATAACATTTATCTGCAAAATAGGGTTCCCGCTTCCTATCACTCCAAAAATTATGACTTCTTTGCTGCCTGTCTTGTTTACGGTATTCGTGAACATAAGGCTTTTTTTTCTATCTTCATACTGCGCGTATTGTTTGCGGTATCTATAATTTATGTCAACAAACTTTTCTTTTGCATAAAATGATTTCACTTCATTTCTGTATCGGTAACCACGTTTCTCAAAACTTTCATGAAATATTTCTTTATTTTCATTTTTTCCTTTTATATTACTTCCCGTTATTTCTTTTCGCGTGCTCGTTGAATTATAATATTTTCCGTTTTTTGCTATTTCATTTTCATGTTTTGATTTGATCTCGCGAGTTGAGTGATTTTTATCTGTTTTCACCGCGCGTGCTAAATTTATCTTGAAATTATTTTCTGAATTAATTTTTATTCATAATACCAATCATTTCGTTTTCTGCACGTGAACTATTTCCTTTTGATACTTTCGCTTCATTGTATGAATTGGCAACATAATTTGGTGTCGGTAACATTAACGGGTCGCGAATTCAATGTTTTTTTCCCATCTCAAAAATGCCCAACGCGCCTAAAGAAGTTTTCACTTCAAAAAAGTTACTCCTCAATTCGATAGTATCGTTTAATTATTTATGGCCACGCATACCTTTCAAATTGATACAAAGACTTTGATAATTCATCTTTTGTTTGGAACAGTAGATTTTTTCCGGGAATCCTATGAAAATTTTATTGCGATTGGATTGCATGCCATAACTTGCTAATTTGTTCTGATTGTCATAAAAATATTTAGATTGACATAAAATTTGAATATGATGTTATGATGAACAGCTGAATTTAAAAATTATTAAATTAATTTCGCATCATAGACAATTATGTTTAGGGATTTATATAAAAAAGTTCGAATATATTATCATTTAAAATATTTTTTATAGGGAGAGAGAAAAAAATGAAATTAAAAAAAATTATACGCATGGTGAGTTGTAATTTTCCAACTGGACGAAAAATGTCCGGGCCAGGATTCGAACTTGGGATCTCTTGGCTGAAGCTGCCACGGTCTACCAACTGAGCTATCCCGGTCGAATCTGGAGGGCATAATTCATCCGGATTCTGTTGAGCTGATTAAAATATCGGACCAGATGCTTTGATCAATAAGGTTACTGGATGAATTATGCCCTCCAGATTCGACCGGGATAGCTCAGTTGGTAGAGCGTGACAGCTTCAGCCAAGAGATAACAGGTTCGAATCCTGGCCCGGACATTTTTCGTCCAGTTGGAAAATTACAACTCGTATAATTTCTTTACCAATTTGAATAATTGTGTTAAAATTAATCTAGTATACGCATAGTGTTTGAAATTGCAAAGTACCTATTACTATACCTATTTAATGGTTGAGATAATATATTACCGTAATGGATTGGTGTCTAACCATGCTGAGAATTCAGAGTTCTAATTTTTTATAAGATAAGGATTAAAAGGTATTATTGAAGTTGATTTTTAAAAAATAATAATTACTTGGAACAAATTATGAAACTTCAGATGACGGCTAAAAGAAAATACACTCCACTTTTTATTCACCGAGTCGGTTAATTTTTATAATGTTGCATATATTTTCTTCTTTCTATGAGCTGATGTTTGAAAATTCTATTTTATTTGCTAACCAAATTACATCATAGGGAGCAGATTTTCTTCGATTAGAGTAGCAAAAAAAATAAAAATAACATATCTTTCACGTTTCTGAAGATCTAATTTCCATAAAATTACCATTTTTATGAAGATTTGGCGTGAGTGGAATATTGTTTAAGAACACAAATTGAAACACTTCTTTTAAAAATTTAGTTTAATTCTTTATTGCCTCTTCATTATGTATATGTTTAACCATTCGCTGGAAATTTCGTGATCATTAATTTAATTCACAGCTGTTAAAAAAGATGTCATCATTTATCCTTTTATCTGGACTATAATTTCTGTAAAAATGCTTGGAATACGAAGGCATTTTATTGTGTAATAGATTTGTTGTTTTATATTATACAGCATTTTTTGTTATAGTTTAAAAAAAAAAAAAACATATCAATGTATTTAAAATTAGTTTTACCTAATAATTGTAACGCATTACCTTCAATTTGTATAATTGTATATATTACTAGGGAGCTCTGACCCTCCGCCTTTCGTGTGCCAACTCCAGGGCTTTCAACAGACACACGTGTTGTAAACTTCTTCCCAATTTATCCGTTAATGGAAACACACTGTAATCCACCCCAATAACAAATGTAAAATTCTTGTATTTAAGAGCAAATTTAGATAGTTAAATTATGTATGTATGGACAGGCCGGCATGCAGACTAATTGCCTATATCTTGCGTTTGGCTGATTTATTTAACAGCTTAGTTGATTTTTTTAGTTGAAGCTATAGTCAATAGTCGGCCACATTGAGACAAAATGCCTTACGAATAACTTATTTTTGGTTCTGAATGAAATATTACAATTTCTCTGTATGCATCCATCTTTTATAAGTCATAAACCACCACCAAAGAACTTTGGGTATTTTTATTGAATTAGCAATGAACCATTTTTTTCAAGATTGAAGTCAAATAGCCATTTTTCCTTTTTTTTTTGTTAACTGATGGCAATTTTATAAAAGGCAAATATTAATTTAATTTTTATTCTTTTCTAAAATTATTGCTATTTTGTAGTTATATCCATATTCCTAATTTAAAACTACGTTTGCATTAGAAATGATTTTAAATTCAAAGTATTCACCGCCCCTTATCTGGAAAAAAGTACTGCTATGTCACGTAGCCTTTGAAATGGGAAAAATGTTACGAATTTTGAAATGAAAAATAATGTTTTTTTTTTTTTTTAATATTATGCTTGAGATATTGTCCTGAATGTTTACTAATCAAAACTTAAAATTTTTCCTATCAAAATGTCTCAGTTACAGAAGATTTTAGTTATTGAACAAAAGAAGTAAATGTTAATGTGTTGTTAATGTTTTAAGAAGATTTTCGCCAAATTAACGCGTTAGCGGAAACTTGGCAATATTTTTAATGATGTACTTTCAGCGCCAAATTTGACAACATTTTACTAAATGTTACTAAGATAATCAATAATTTGCTGACTTCATAAATTTGACCATGGCGGTAACTTATTCTAAAAATTTATATAAATAATAAAAAAAAACCCACATAAAATCATATTTTTAACTATCTTTGTGTTATTCTCCGCTGGGGGTATATAAACAAAACTAAAATTGTATTCTATCTAATCTGTTATTCCTTTTAAATGCTAA
The DNA here is from genome assembly GCA_963931845.1 of Maratus michaelseni. Taxonomy (NCBI): domain Eukaryota; kingdom Metazoa; phylum Arthropoda; class Arachnida; order Araneae; family Salticidae; genus Maratus; species Maratus michaelseni. Next base: position 133,295,048 of record OZ007587.1, read on the forward strand.
AGGTGTAAATTAACAACATAATATAAATTAAAATAACTTTTATTAGTTGTTTTACATGTACAGTGATATGAAAATAAACAACCAAGTAAAAAATAATAGATAACGTGCGTAATTTTTAAAAAAGTACATGGAAATAATAACTCCAAAGCCCGTGCAACTTTGGAATATTCTCATTTTGTTTTTGAAAATGACTCGGAAAGAGTCTAAACATGTAAAACAACTAATAAAAGTTATTTTAATTTATATTATGTTGTTAATTTACACCTTTAGCATTTAAAAGGAATATATTATTACTAGGTGTTATATTTTATTATATTGTTTATCTAATCTGTTTTTAACTTGAGTTTCACTTCATACAGTAAAACATAATAATTCAAGGTTTACTTGATTCTAGACCGGAACGGGCATATACCGAAACATAAAAAAATGACATTTAAAGAAGTTTTATTAATGAACTTCTCTCTATGGTGCGTTATCAAAGTTAAAAAAAGTTCAGTTGAATCTGTCCTATATAATATAAACTTGGAGTATGGTTGCCATGTGTGAAAGAAAATCCATTTTAAAATTTTAGTTATGTAAATCTTTTAGGTAGCTTTCAATACAAAAAGCTACCCATTGTAGCCGTTCGGAAGAAAGCAATTCCAAAAAAAAAAAAAAAAAAGGTATATTTTCACCGATCATGACCCCCATACCCCCAAACCACCCTCCATTCAAATGTTGATTTGTATATATTATATATATATATGTCATGCGTATGTCATGCTGTAACTCTCTTATTTATGAACCGATTTGGATGTAACTGAGTATGTGTATAGGACATACCAAAGTCTCGACCGAGTTCGTTGGCCAGCTTTATCCGCCATCTTGTTTCAAAATGGAGGCCAGTTAAAAAATTGTAAATTTTTAAAAATTCAAAAAACATGTACAAAAAAATTCTAAATTGAAAAAAATTGTTTCTTTTAAGTGTTAGACCGTGATAAAAGAATTTTGGAATATTTTTTGCTTTTGCTATATCTTAAAAAATGGCTGAGATATGGCAGTTTGAAATTCTAGGGTGGCTGAGATTTTGAAATAATCTGATATTTGTTATGCTGTAACTCTTGTATTTATGAACCGATACGAATGTGATTGAGCAATTGAGCATGTGTACAGAACATACCAAGGTCTCGACCGAGTACGTTGGCCACCTTCATGCGTCATCTTGATTCAAAATGGCGGCAAGTTAATTTAAATTTTTTTAAATTGAAAATTATGTATAAAAAATTATAAATTGAAAAAGTTGCTTCCGTTAAGTGTTAGAGCGTGATACAAGGATTCCGGAACATTTTTTGTTTTGGCTTTATCTTAAGAAATGGCAGAGATATGGCAGTTTGAAATTCTAGGTTGGCTGACATTTTGTAACAATCTGATTTTTGTTATGCTGTAACTCTCCTGCAGAAATGAGCATTCAAATTCTGTATTAACGAAAACCGGGATTGAATCTTCTATAATCGGGTTCCAAGAATTTAGCTTCGGGTGTTTGAGTAAAATGAGTTGAATTTTTAAAAACATGGACTGTGAAAGCTACCTTTTCCTCCCGGTACAGGCCGGAAGGACTTTTTCTATGGCTGCTTACCAGATTAAAAAACCTATCAACCTATCAAATGATTTTTTTTAAATCAAAATATAAATTTCGCTATGACAGAAGCTTATACTGAAGATATGAGTGAAATTCGTTAGTGGAAAGTGTGTTCAATTGCGTCCGAAAATTACATTATTATATATAGCATATATGAAGAATACATCATATGTTCAATAAAAGTCATGGAAGAAAGTGTAATGGTAGCTGAATTCTTTCGGGAATTTACGTAAAAGAACTATAAATGTTACTCTCAATATTTTCAATGGAGAAAACGACATCAGCATTCTATAAACTCCGAATTTAAGTGTTTAAAAAATCTTTTCATAAATTCGTTTCATAAAATCGTTTCATTCGAATTTTACATATACTATATATACACAGAGGGTTTTCGCACATTTTTGTAACGAGTTTGGATAAATAAATATCTAAACAAAGATTAGAATTTATTTTATAATATGTTCAATCTGATAGCCTTTCTGTTGTACTATCATATTACAGTTTGATATCCCAGATAAAAGAGCTTCTTATAAAACATCAAGGTTGATTTTGTTCCACTTCTCGACCACAGTCTTGCATCCAATGTTTTGGGATATTGCTTATAAAGAGCTTGTTTTAAAAGTCCAAAAGCACAGTAATCCATAGGAGACACGACGGGGGATTTGGGTGGGATAAATTTAACAGAAATAGTCACAGTTCTGGTTTCATTTCTCATTTTTTGCTAGAAATATAACAATAGATTTAGAGGCAAGGCCGTAGTAGTCTAACCCTGATGGAACTTAACACAATGAAGATTGTTTGATAAAGTGATGGAATGTCTTCTTTTTAAAAAAGTGTTAAAACATATTTCTTATAGTAAATCGAGTTAATTTTGGCATTTTTATCCCACTTTTTATTTTAAGTTTTTCGTTATAAGAGAATGCAACAATAACCACAAAATATTTAGCGAAACTTTCTTTGTTTTGCCTGAACCAACATTTTAGGTCTTTTTCTCCTCATTTTCTGTAGTAAATTAATCTTTTCCTATTGAAATCTGATAAATATATCCAAGCCTCCATCAACAGTAATTACATATTTTCATTTTTCATCCCCTGCCAAATAATTTGCACACAACTATCTGCACACAGTCTTACGTTGAGAAATTTTTAGGCGCTGAACATCATGTTTTTTTTTAGATTAGCTTTAAATCCGATTTTTAGATTTATTAATTTTGTTTATAATTCCTATAGAGATGTTTAAAGATTTTGCAATAGTTCTTTGGGGAAAGGGGGTTGGATATTGAAACATGAGATGAGGCATTAGGTATAATAAGCGGTGAGCGCACCTTTATTGGGTATGTATGTTTTACTTTTTTTTTTCAGCCAAATGTAAACTTTGACATTTCTTTCTTTTTTACTATTATGTCACTTATTTTACGTGTAGAAATATTAAAACCTTTTTACACCTTATTTTAGTATTCGAATAAGAATATTTCTCTTCGTAAAGCGCAAGTACTACTTAGTCTGCGATGCATTGTTTATTTTACAGCGGCATTATTAAAGCAAGCAATATTTTTAATGATGCAGAAAATGTCAAAATCATTAAAGAAGTATGTGCTATCCTATTGTAGGGTAGATTTCGATAGTTTTTTTTAAATTATTTTATTTTTTACTATGAGACTGGACGTATGAATACATTGCCGTCTAAGGATGGTGATTGTCAGAAAAGCATTTTAAGTTGTGTTATTAGTTTTCCAGCTAAATTAAATTTTAGAATAGGTATACATATCTATAGGTTGATCGGTTGGTTGATTTATGACGGCTGATTATTTACTCGAAGGATATAGGCCCTACGGGGAAGTGCCCTCCGTGGGGTTCTTTCTAAGGGATCCTAACCCGTATTTACGGTAAGATTCGAAGAAAGCCACGGAAAACTCCGAATGGTTATGTCGACGAGTGCCACAGGGGTTTGAACCCAGCACCTCCCGTCTACCAGCTTAGAGAGCAGAACTTCTCAGGTGGGGCAACATATCTATTGGTCATATACTATGCTGCACGAAAAACAATCCATTGCCGTCTGTAGGCGGTAACATGTGAAAATGGGTTTTCAACTGTGTTATGAATTTTCCAAATGGTTTAGTTTAGATATCTTCTTTTATTGTATTAAAAAGAAAAGTTTCATAACAATATTGTAAGACTGTTTTAAAGTACTTCATAATCTAAGCATGATGCACATACTTTCTTTCTTGTTCACCTTAAAAATTTGTTGTGAGAAAACTTATTTTGATCCTTAAAACTTCAATCTTAAAAAAATATAAATAGAAAAAAGCTCGTTCTAGAAGTACGGGCAGATGGCGGTAGTTTATGACATGTTTTATACTCACTCGATTTCCATAAAATTACCGTATTAACGTACGTTCGATAAAAACAAACGACTAGAACAAAAAATTGAGCATATCTCCCGAAAAATCTGTTCTGCTTTGTATTTTACAGCACTCCTTTAACAAAAGAATGGGTTTGTTTTGACAGGCATCTTCAACAGCGTGCTCGAAATTTTGAAGGATGATGAAATACACTTAATTCAACTTTTTAACAATTTTCGTTAAGAGTGTTCAGTTTTTTGCTATATTTGAAAGAAGGATGAGTGTAGTTTCCGGAATTTTCCGTTGTTTAATGTTTATTTAATTTTTTTGGATGAGATATTTTAAAGAAAAAGAAAAAGAAAGCATAGGACATATTTAGCAAAGGATACCTTTAAAGGGCTATAAATTTATTGATGAATTTTTGATAACTTTTCTTATGGGGAGTTAAACAATTTAAAAATTTTTATTCAATAAGTCTTCTTTTACTATAAAAAATACAAAATTTAAAAGATTTTAGAGAGGTTTAATTATTATTATCTTACTTCCAACAAAATAGGTTACACAATTTGTTTATATATTTACTTTCCGTACACATACAATGTAAGGAAAGTATGTTAATCATGATAAAAATTCTATTATGGAAATAGGGGTATATTTTTACATTTTGAGGTCCTCTAAATCCGTTTCAGCTATTTTTAAACCTGTTTCATATGTATGTGTGTAATGTATGCGTGTATATTAGATTTTCTTCATGTTTTCAGGTCCCCAGAGCTCGTTTTTAGGGGATTTACGGTGATGTCACTATATGTAATGTATATGTGTGATTGAACACGATAGCTCACAAACTATGCGTTCAATTGAGTTCCCATTTGTTACTTTTTTCTATCTATAATAGAAGAAAGTATTGTAATCGAAATTTTTTCGACTTACGGTTTTTGACGGATTTACACGTTTTAGGGGTCAGAGATTCAGAAAAACATGTTTTTACAATATGTCTGTCTGTCCGTCCGTCCGTCTGCCTATCCTCATTTTATCATCGAAAAGTGTATGAAATTATGCTTCAAATTGAACCAAATTTTTTTCTATGTTTTTGGCTATGGCCAACAGGTCTCAGTTGAGTTTGGGAATATTTCGACGAAAGGGGACGCTGCCATCGCAATTTTCGTTCCATTTTCACTATTGTATCATCGAAAAGTACATGAAACTATGCAAATAATTGAACCAAATTTTTTCTAAAGCCTCTATCTTAAAAAATGGCTGAGATACAGCCGTTTGAAATTATAGGTTGCTGACATTTTGAAACAATACAGCAGGATTAAGTACAACAAATTTTACAGCAAACAGGAAACAATACAGCAAATTTTCTTTCCTTGTTGTAACCATCTTTTCAACACTTCCATGCCTAACACTATATATTTATATTCGCCAACGTCAATTTCTCGCCAAGCTTGGCGACAATTGGTGAAATATCGTCAAATTTGGAGACAAAAATGCGTTGCCATTTATGAAGACAACTTGGCCATGTCTGTCTAATTTGGCGATATTCTCATTCAAATTCAATATTGAAGGGAACTGGGAATGATTCTTATTTAATCGGGTTCCGCGCATTTTAGCTTCGTGTATTTTCAGTAAAATTAGCTAAAATTTCAAAACAAAGCAATAGAGAGGTTATCTTTTCCTGCCGGTACAGGCCAGAAGGACTTATCGTAGTTTAGTGTAATACATTGGCTGGTCGCATCCAGGTAACCCGACGATTCGCTAGCAACTAACGTACGACAGAATGACGAAAAATATTGATTTTTTTTGGCGGTGTGATAGCAAATTTTGAAACATTAATATGTATGAGATAGAAGAGAGTTTTGAGATTGGTATATCTGACTAGTTTTTCTACGTTTTTGGCTATGGCCAGCAGGTCCCACTTGAATTTGAGGATATTTCGACGAAAGGGGGCGCTGCGATCGTGATTTTTGTTTCATTTTCACTATTGTATCATCGAAAAGTGTATGAAGTTATGCAGATAATTGAACCAAAATTTTTGTATATGTGTTTGACTGTAGCCTGCAGTTCTCAGTTGAATATGAGATCTGGAGGGAGCGTTGTGATAGCTATTTAAAGTTTTCAATTTCAAAAAGTTGTACAAAAAATTAGAAATCCTAAAAACGTTTTGCGTTAAATGTTCGGCCTTGATCCAAGGATTCCAGAGCATTTTTTGTTTTGCCTCTTATCTTAAAAAATGTCTGAGATATAGCAGTTTGAAATTTTAGGGTGGCTGACATTTTGAAACAAGACAGCAGGATTCCTCCACAAAATGGTTTAATTTCTGAGTTTTAGTGAACATGGATTGTGTCAAATTTTCTTTCATTGCTGTAATCATCGTTCCAACTGTTATATTCTTAACTCTATATACTCATATTCGTCAGCGTCAAATTATCGCCAAGCTTGGCGATACTTGGCGAAATATTGCCCAATTTTGCGACAAAAATAGGTATCCATAAATGAAGCCATCTTAGCTATAGCTGACAAATTTGTCGAAATTTTGACTCAAATTCAATATTAGCGAGAACTGGGAATGAAACTTTTGTAATCAATCGGGTTCCAGCTATTTTAGCTTAGTATTTTCCAGTAAAATTAGATCAAATCTTAAAACCAAGGAATAGGGAGGCTATCTTTTCTCACAGGTACAGGCCAGAAGGACTTTTCGTAGTCGTGTTGTACATCGGCTGCTCGTGCACGAAGGGTGCATCGCATCCAGGTAATCCGATGATTCGCAAGCAGCTGACGTACAAAAAAATGACGAAAAATATTGATTTTATTGACGATGTGATAGCGAATTTTGCTGTATTAACATGTATGAGATAGAAGATAGTTTTGGGATTGGCACATCCGACTAGTCTTATGGTTAATCTGATGTTATGGCTTTTTTTCCTTATTCATGCCCACAGCCAAAGCTGTATTTAAGCAATTGTGATTTGGCGCAAAATTATTTTTTAATAATTTTAAATGGTATTTACATTCATTTTAAAGGACATTATAGCCATGATAGCAACCCTTGGAAGTGGACGCAATTTCTGAAGATTAATCAGATGTAAAAAAGAAAGAAAGCAAGAAAAGAAAAGAAAAAGTGAAAACCTTATATAATGTTTATTTTTTATGTTATGTAAGTTCTATTACGAAAAATATTGGATAACTTCTATTACAAAAAGTATTTGGTAGCTTCCATTACAAAAACTAAGAAGCTACTTTTTGCAGTCCTTCGGAGGGAAGCGATTCCGGAGAATTTCGGTGTATTTTCACCAATCATGAGCCCCAGACCCTGAGAACCATCCACCTTCAGATCACACGTTGATATATGTGGAATATATATCCCATTTTTTATCATGCTATAGCACTCGTACTTATGAACAGATTTAGATCTGACTGATCATGTGTACAGGACTTACCAAGATCTCAACTGAGTTAGTTAGTCGGTATCTTGATCCGCTATTTTGTTCCAAAATTGACTGCTTAAAAATTCCAAGATCAAAAATATGTGAAGAAAAAAATCCAAAAAGATTTTACCCTTAAGTGTTCGGCATTGATACAAGGATTCCGGAGCATTTTTTGTTTTGTTTCTATCTTAAAAAATGACCGAAATATAGAAGTTTGAAATTCTTGGGTGGTTGAAAATTTTCACAGTCAGGTTTCATTTATGAGCTTTGGAAAACATGGTTTCTCGCAAAATTACTTTAATTGTTGTAACAATTGTTGCTACTCTCATACGCTTAAAACTACATAATCATATCCAACAGCGACAAATTCTTGCCATGCTTGGCAATACTTGGCGAAATATCGGAAACTTTGGTGGCAAAATAGATCGCCTTAAATGAAGCTTACTTGGCGATAGCTGCTAGTATTTTTTATTCCCATCCATATTGAGTATTGGCGAAAACTAGGAATCTTATATAATCCGGTTCGCGCATTTTACCTTTGTGTGTTTGACCAAAATTAGCTGAATTCTTAAAAACAAGGTATAGGGAAGCTACCTATACAAAAAAGCCATAACATCAGACAGGCCCGGACTGGCCAGGTCGGCTGGTCGGCGATTGCCGAGGTCCCCCTGCCCAAGGGGGCCCCAAAGGGATCCCAAAAATGGACATACAACTTTGTTATTAGTTACATCAGAGTAATTTGACTATTTCTCAGTAGCCTTACGCGTTTACAATCAATTTTAAGGGGTTCATAATCAATTTTTAGTTTAATTAAATCAATTTTAATAGAGCAGTTTTTTACGAGATTCGTATGAGTTCGAGTCTACGATGTAGTTAGGAGCCCGCTAGCGGTCGCATTTCATATAAACTAGTTTCACTGTCCCTAAACGCTGTTTTTTTTCTTATCAGCGTTGCGACTGGCGATTATTGAGGTTAGTGAGTACTGGCTGTCTGGCTGTCACCCGCCTTGAGGATCCGCTTTTGGCATATGATCGGGACAAGCCCCAAGCTCAAGGCAGGAAGGTCTCTACCGTCCAAACGACACCACCGTCTCCGGATTAACTAAAATTTGTTACAACATCAATCATAAGTGGCAGCCCTATTTATCAGGGCGTGCCATGGGAAAACATTTACAAATTGAAAAGTAAATTATAGTAAATTATACAAACTCTAATTCACAAATGGCAGCCCTATTTATTCACGGCGTGCCTGATTTTATACAATGTTTGAATATTATAGATTATATACACAATATTTAAAGCTACAGTTTTTTACAGGTAAGTAGATTTAAAAAAAAAAAATGTATACACAATAATTATATAAGTTGCATGTTTTACAAATTTCAATATTTACACATTATACATAATAGCTCTTTGCAAGATGATAACAGTAATTTTCTAAGTTTAACAACATTTTCCATTCTTTAAAAGACAACCCTAAGAAATGTCTGCCCTCATGATTAACCATGCAAGAAGTAGATGAATGAATATATGAATTGTAAAGTAACAATTATGTATTTACAGGTAGTACACTTGATATATTTACATTTTACTAGATAATCAATTATATTGATTATTTTAACTATTTAATTGTTAGCAAGATTTTCCGAACATTTATGCACTTAATTATAATGAGTAATGCAAGGAATACTACACTCGAATAATATACAAATATACACGATGAATAAAACAATGGAAAATTTATATTTGAATAATAATCACTTATATACAATGAATAAAACTAGAGTAATATACTTGATGAATAAACACTTATAAACAGAAAATATAGTTAAAGATACATAACACCGCAAATTAAGAGGACAACCGTCTCCATGAAGCGAAATAACCTTCACAGGACGAGCAATAGCAGGATTAAAAAATATTTTAGATTTAAAAATAAAACGTGTATTTTATAAAAGAATATTTCTCATTTCAGATATTATAATTTTGATATAATTTGCCTAGTGATTCATTATTATTAATAATATCCATCATGTCCTCGAGGAGTGTTGGAAATTTCCTATGAAATTTATATTTCATAAATCTACACTTCCCGAAGACATAATGGATAGGATCACCTCTCTGGCCACAAACACATAGATCATTATCCATTTTACCGATTTTATTTAAGAATGTAGGAAAACTGCCGCAGCCCGTGAAAAAATATATTGAGACTATCTTTAGTTATTAATTTAGTGTTGACTTCTGGCACAAGCTGATACGTAAATCTGCCGCTCCCTGAGTTATCCCAGTTGTACTGCCACCTTTCCAGTAATTGATCTTTGATACATTTATTTAAATATGAGCGTGGAAATTTTATTCCGCGCTCTACTGGAAGGTTGGAGTACTGAGCAGCATCATTAGCCAGCTTGTCCGCCAGTTCGTTGCCTATTGTACCCGCGTGTCCTTTAACCCATGTTAGATAAAATATTTTGTATTTATTTTGATGTATTAGTTGCTGTATATCATAAATTGCTTTAAGTGTTGGAAATTGATTTGTTAATGAAAGGATTGTTGATTGACTATCTGATAAAATTTGAAATTTATTAAAGTTAGAATTTATTGCCCATTCTATTGCTGTTATGGCCGCGTGCAGCTCTGCTTGGTAGACTGTGTTTTCTGGTTGAATTTTAGTAGTTTTTTCGTCTATTTTTATGTTGTTCTGAAAAATCACCAATGAGAAAGCTGTATTAGAATCCACCTTAGAACCGTCTGTGTATATGTGTATAATATCTATGTTATTTAAGATTTTGTCTATTGTTATTAGATTATTTAAAAAGTTTTCTGGGTTAATTGTGTATTTGTAAAGCTTTTCTTCTATGTCATTTTTAGTTATCACCTTATTATCTTTTAATAATATCTCTGTGTTGTTTAATATTTTATGGTTAGTGAGTACTGATGCACCACGCTTGATAGAAACCTGGAGTGAACTGTGCATGGGCGAAAATGGCTAGTCCATGTCGAAAATGGGGAAGTCGTAAGCCGTAAGTACTCTGCCTAATATAAAGACTGGTGATTTCATCTTCTTTTGCCTAGGCTATTCTCCCTACTGTGTGAATGGAATCGGCTTGGCATTCTGCCAGCCGGGGTTCTTAGAAGCGTGGTTGAACAGTAGTGACCTAGTCGTATACTTCTCCCCGCCCCCTCTCTATCGCTCTCTCTCCACCATCTTTATCGTCACAGCCCCCAGCCCCTGACAGCTGACTGCTATTGATTGATCCAAAACTATAACTATTGAAGAAAGCAATCACGGAAAAAATCACCCCGGAAGAAATCACCACGGTAAAAAATCAACCCCTTGAAAAATCCTCCCGGTAAAAAGCTCCCCCGGAAAAAATCACCATGAAAGGTGGGAAGTAGAGGTCTGCACGGGCTTCGGCAGATTTTCATTTAGGAGGCTCGCACCGGAACTACTCTTCACTCTTTCTGGGTCGGGTAACAATTATATTGTTTTTGAACAGTTGTTTTAAAAAAAATCTTTAGAAATTTACTTCGGTTTAAAAACTACAGAGATAATATTTTTGAAATGTACGTTTTTTTTTCTTTAAACTAAATTGACTGTTTTACTGAATATTTATTTGAATATAATTGTCTAAGTCAATTTTTTTTAAATCAGTGCTTATGTACGGAATTGTCTAAATGGTCACTAAATTATTGTTATTTTGTGTTTCGAACATAACCTGAAAATAAAATCTATGTATAGTAATTGTAATAGTAAAATAATATTGCTTCGGAAATATCGGCATGTTTTTCAGAAATTCAGTCGGGTCGGGCTGGAGTAATTAAGTTTTTGCACCGGCTGGGCTCGGGACGCACCTTTAGCTTCCATATCGGGATGGGCTCGGGCTTTTATAATCTTAGCTTTTATAATTTTTACTAGGAATGCACCGAATGTTCGCTATTCGGCCTTTTCGGCCATACTACAGAATATTCGGTTAGGCCGAATACCGAACTAATCGGTTTGCCGAATATTCGGTAAGGCCAAATATCAAACTATTCGGTCTGCCGAATATTAAGATATTCGGCCAAACCGAATACTTAAAAAAAAACTTTTTAAAAACCTTATGTAACTTTTATTTTTAACTGTCAATAAATAAAGATATTCAGGAAAATTAAGAAATAGAATCATATTTAAATAACAGAGATTGCTTTTACATTATTTATTTGCTGTTTGAAAAGCGTTCCACTTACTCAAAAATATAGTGTATCTAATTCCAAGTCAAACTTGCATTTTGGTTAAACTTAAACAATAATGAAGATATTGTAACGATATACGTATAAAAACATCAGACTTACCTTACTTTCTGTGAAATATGACAAGAAGTGCTAGAAATTGCCACCATTGCAGTGCAAACAACACTAAGCAGGACATTTCATTAATCAGAATGCAGCTGACAGTACATATACTGTATCACTGGCTAAAATTCTGTCACTTCCACTGATTTCATCACATTTCATACAAAGCAAAATTAATGTGATTAAAATATAACTAAAATATCTTCGTTATTGTTAAAGTTGTGAAGAAAAATTCGAGTTCAGCTTATAGTAAAACACTTTTTTTTAATTGAATAAATGGATTGCGATGCTGGTTTCCTGTACAGAAAATGTTTGTCTTGACCCCATTATCTCCCTTGAAAGTTTGTTCTGAAATTTTAGAAATACTGTACATTTCAGACTTCTGACAAAAATCGGTCACTTTAGACATTGTTTGACTTCAGACTCTCTGGTACATTCAGAAACAGTCTTGGCAGCTTCTCTTGGCAGTGATTCTTTTAGAATACAGATCTGACACAGAAAATTATCATGAAGCAAACCACCAGGAGACGCCTGATGTTGCTCAGAATGCTTCTAAGCAACACTTTGTATGCTTCATCTGCCCCAACGAAAATGACCCAGTTTGAATTAAAAAAGCTTTTATGGATAAGCACTCTATTCAAGTTAGTGAAGAGAAAGGGAGCTTTAAATTTCCATTTGACTCTTTGAAACTTTAATAACAACATTTATCGAATGGTGATAAAATTCACAGAAAATGGTTATATCCGATTTGGCTCAACAGGGTGTATTGCTCCAGCTGTATGGCTTTTGGGAGTAAAGATCATAGAGATTCTAAATTTATTACCGGACATGACTTCTCTCCTAAGCATATTTATAAATCTGTTGAGATTCATGACGACTCCCGTTATCAGCATCTTGCAGCGAACTAGCTTTACAAAGTCATTAAAGGTCTTGATATTTCAACTCTTCTTACTAGTAACCAAACCAAAAAGCGAGAAAGAGAAATTCACATCAGATGATTGGTTGTTCAACGTTAAATTGATACACTGCGTACAGAGGGGATAAAGTAGAGAGGCTTATACGCTTAACTCTACAGATAATCATGGTAATTTTCTTGAACTGGTCATGCTTGGTTGCAAATTATGGTAATAACAAATGGTCATGTTGGTTGCAAATTATGATGTGATTTTACAAAATCATGTCAGAAAGTGCATTGAAGACAGCAAAAAGCACAGGCTGAAAATAATGAACAAAAGAAAAGTCACAGGAAAATTAATTAAAAGACCGACTGAACGAGGTTCTTTGTTGATATTTTTGTTAACAAGCTACTTAAAGTAATTGGTTCGATGGGTCGTAATATTATTTTGAAAGACCTTCATGATAACATAATATTCAACGTGGCGTGATGGTAAATAGTATTCAAGATCTAGCTGTTATGGATCAGTTGGCAATTTGCGTCCGCTATGTCGTGCAAGAAAAGATTGATGAAAGACTTAAAAAAAAACAGTAGTCGATGATTCACGTGGATTAGCTTTGTACGAGTCTATAAAATCAGAATTAGCCAAGTGTGGCGTTGCAACATCGAATATTATTGCTTGATCATTTGACGGAGCTAACAATATGAAAGGTTGTTATATCGGTCTACAAGTTCAGTTCAAAAAGGAAAACGAAGATCTTATTTATACTCACTGTATATGTATAGATCATCATCAAGTACCGAACTTTGTAGTAGCTGATTCAACAACAACGTTGCTCCAAGCAGAAAACTTATTTGGATTGGTGGAAGAATCTGCTGTTTTTCCAAGCTTGTCTTACAAAAGAATGGCCGTATGGGAGAGGGAAACATACTGTATTTGAAAAACTGTACAATCGAAAGAAAATGAAACCACAAGGTGATGCAGCAAACAAAGTTCTTTCTTCGATTATCGATGAGGGATTTTAAGAAGTGCGGAATGTGTAAACACAAAGAAACTATTTAATTTTATTACCATTTTAAAAGAAATATCAAATGGAAGTTTTAACTGCAAATTTAAATTCATGGCAAGAAATGTGATTAGTCAATGGACTAAATTTGAAAACCTATTTATGTGTTTTGTTTTACTACATTTATTTCTTGTTTCATCTCCTATTTACAAATATTTACAAAGTAAAACCATTGACTATTCTACAGCCTGAAATTTGGTAGAGAAGCTGCTTCAACAAGTTAGGGATAAGAGTGATAAACACTTTCAGGATCTGTATTCAAAAACAAAATATAAAGCAAGTACAGGTAATACCAAATTAGAAGATAACAGTATTGATGTAGAATTAGAATTCAAGGGAAAATGAACTTTAAAGTAAAAGTTAATGCCTGGTGCAAAATCAATAGACGAAGCTCCAAGAATCTCAACTGCTCAATAGTATAAATTGGTATTTGTTAGTGTTTTAGATTGTGCCAGGACAAGTATCGAAGAAAAATTTAGTCCAAACAATTAAATCGTAGAAGATTGTTCCTGGTTAGACCCCAAAAAAAATAATGAAATCGTAATGATTGATAGTTTTCCTACGGAAGCCCTTTGTAGCATCTCTAAACTTTGTAAAGATGAAATAAGTCGGTTATTGATAAAGCTGAAACAGTTTGCAGATCAGTATGAAGGTTTTACAATGGCAGAAAAAACTAACAGTGAAAGAAAACAAGACAATCTGAATGGAGCTGAAGAAATCTGCAAATATGACGATGTAGAGTCGGAATTTGAAGAAGACGGAAATCTTTATGGTTACAACTCTGACAGGAAATAATGTTTTCGGTGTTTGCGCCGATCATGCGCCTTTTCTGTTGTTTTGAACTCTCACAATCTGGAATGTTTACCAACCTAACCTGTATGTTGCTTACAATATTGTACTAACGATACCTTGTACACAAGTCACCTGTGAAAGGGGGTTTTCTAAACTTAATATAGCTAAGAAGCGACTTAGATCTACTTTAAGCCAAGACCTTATGTTTAATCTTCTTTTCATGAATGTAAAAAGAGACTTATTTACTAACTTGGATAAAGATGTTATTATAGATGAAGTAGTAGTAAGGGCCAGCGAAGAACTGGGCAAAAAGCTTTTCGGGTAATAAACAGCCGTTCACCCCACATAACCTTTCTTAGTTCGTTGTATCTGTACCATTGTAGAGTCATTTTCCTTTTGTTATAAAATCCATTTTACAAATTGTAATAATTAATTCAAAATTAAAGAGGACATTGGTTTTTTTTTCAATTGGTTTTTTATTACCGCTGAGCCTCTTTTTTATAGTTACGTAGGTATTACAGTAGGATTTAGATTATTATGGCTTCAACACTGTGATTTGATTGCCTAAAACTAAAAAATATTTCTCACTCTCATATTTAAGTAATAAAACACACGTAATTAATTAGTATACTTACTTTTTTTAGCATAGAACTAGTTTAGGTACGGTATATAAAAGTAATATAAATATTTATTGTGAAAGTAAATGAACTACATCAGAAAAAGCTTACTTTTTTACTCAACTATTTTCCAAGTGACAAAATAACTAAATGAAGTTTTTAAGCATGTAAGCCAAATTTTCAAAAAATAAATGTTCTAATATTCTATTCCCTGTAAATTATCGGGCAAGGGGCCCCTTTTCAGTCTCTAGCCGAGGGCCACCAAAGGAGCCAGTCCGGGCCTGACATCAGATTAATCATAAGACTAGTCGGATGTGCCAATCCCAAAACTTTCTTCTATCTCACACATGTTAATACATAAAAACTCGCTATCACATTGTCAATAAAATCAATACTTTTCGACATTTTGTTGTACGTCAGTTGCTTGCGAATCGTCGGGTTACCTGGATGCGAAGCACCCTTCGTTGCACGAGCAGCCGATGTACCACACGACTACGAAAAGTCCTTCTGGAATGCACCGGTGGGAAAAGATAGCCTTCCTATTCCTTTGTTTTAAGATTTTAGCTAATTTTACTGGAAAACACTGAGCTAATATAAGTGGAACCCGATTGATTACAAAAGTTTCATTCCCAGTTCTTGTCAATATTGAATTTGAATCAAAACTTCGACAAATTTGTGAGCTATAACTAAATTGGCTGCATCTATAACTATTTATTTACTACCTATTATTGGCTTCATTCATAACTACCTAACTACAAAATTTGGCGATATTTCGCCAAGTATCACCTAGTTTGGCGATAATTTGACGCTGGTGAATATGAGTATTATAGTGTTAAGAATATATGACAGTTGGAACGCTGCTTACAACAATGAATGAAAATTTGCCACAATCCATGTTCACTAAAATTCATAAATTAAATCCTTTTATGGAGTAATCCTGCTATCTTGTTTTAAAATATCAGCCATCCTAAAATTTCAAACTGCTATATCGCAGCCATTTTTTAAGATAGAGGCAAAACAAAAAATGCTCTGGAGTCCTTGGATCAAGGCCGAACGTTTAACGCAAAACGTGTTTAGGATTTCTATTTTTTTGCACAACTTTTTGAAATTGAAAACTTTAAATAGGTATTACAGCGCTCCCTCCAGGCACAATATCCTCATATTCATCTGGGAACTGCAGGCTATAGTTAAACACACACATATATATAAAAAATCAATTATATGCATAACGTCATACACTTTTCAATGATACAATAATGAAAAAGGAACGAAAATCGCTATCACAGCGCCCCCTTTCGTCGAATATCCCTAAATTCAACTGAGACCTGCTGGCCATAGCCAAAAACATAGAAAAATATTTGGTTCAATTTGAAGCATAATTTCATACACTTTTCGATGATACAAAGAGGATACACACACAGACAGATATTTTGTAAAAACACGTTTTTCGGAATCCCTGACTTCTAAAACGTGTAAATCCGTCGAAAACCGGAAGTCGAAAGTAATTTAGATTACAATACTTCTATTATAGATAGAATAAATTAATAAACTGAAATATGTCAACAATAGGACGGATTTTTCAATTAGTTCTATTAGTTCACACTCTCCCTATATATATTTATATATCTTGTTCAAATTTTCAATAATTAATAAAATACTTTTATTCATCCACTCAAGTTCAAATACATTTTTTTAAACTTGTAGTGGATGACACTTGATGTTAATACAGTTTTTTTTCAAATATTAATTCATTAATTAAATTAAATTAATTAATTTTAGTTTTTGCATCATAAAAAGCGATTAAAATAAGTAGCAACGCTTAATACAGCGGAATATTTAGTCATAGCGTAGTGGTCGGGTCCTCCAGTTTAGTATACGGAAGATTGCGAGTTCGATTCTCATCGTGGCAAGGTTTTGTTATTTATATAAAACTCACTCAGAGATGCGAAAAAAGAAAAAGCAGAAATATATCTAGGTTGTATATAAGGTTGTTCTTGAGAAGTCGCTTTTTTTTTGGGTTCTATAACGTTTATTTTAACATTATAAAAAAAAATTCTAATAAATTTAATTAATTAATTTTAGTTTTATATGGGAGAAAAAAATTTCTCTTATATAAGATATTTAGCAGGATATTAATTTAAGAATAAATACCGGCAGTGGCGAAGCGTGTAGATCGCTGGAAAAAAAATTCTTTTTGACTTAAGTAGGAATTGACTTTAATTTTTTTTTATATTACTTGTCCATTTTATGTTGAACATAAAATAATATAATGTTGAACTGGTTAAAACATATACGTTGCATTGGAATATGCTTGGAATTCTTTATTTTTAATATATATATATCACTTCCTTGTATTATTAAAATTAAGGAAATGGAATAAAAAATGTGAGTAAATATGATTAATTTGAGATTTTCTTGTTCTTTCTCTTTTTTTTCCGTAGAGAAAGAATGATCAAGAAAATGAATAATATCAGAAACATGAATCTGTAATTCTCTTAAATTAAATATTTTTTTTTTTTTCTAAGAAGGTATGCCTAAGAAAACTAATGATTCCAGATATTTGAATATTCAATGAATTGAATTATTCAGATAAAAATGGATACATTACGCATTCCTATAAATGTTTTTTTTATAAGCCATATTATTGAATGTTTAAGTAAACAAGTAATTTTTAAGTAAACAATAAAACCGACTTCAAGAGAATATTTCTTACCTTATTGTATTCCACTTACGGCTGAGAGATTTTGTTCTCAATACTGGGAAGTACTAGCCTTTACCCCATGTCGCACTCGTCGGCCTAATCATTCAGAGTTTTCCGTCATTTTCTTTGGATCTTGCCGTAAATACGGGTTAAGTTCTCTTAGAAAGAACCCTCTCCCCCGCCCCCCACGGAGAGGAATTTCCCTCCGTCTATATCCCACTCGCAGATAAATGGCCGTTACAAAATACCAATACCTTACCTTATTGTACGCTAGTTGGTGCATTTTAGTGAGAGTGGTTTGGCATAAAACAGCGTTTTGTGTCAACAATTTATTGCTATCTACATTCATTTTGAATCCAATTCTTGCCGATATCGCTTATTTTGAAGCGTATCAGAAAAGACAATCATACATTACTTTTTTTTACGTGGCCCTGTAACAAAAAAAAAAAAAAAAACACTACAGACGATACGGCGTTTATAGTTTTAAAACATATTTTAAAAACATAAAGTAGTACATATATAGTACTGTGTAGTTTATCAGTACCAGAAAATTCAACACGGGCGACCCTAGTGTGAAAATACCCGATACACTACCCGATGTACAGAACCTAGTGGTGTGATTGGTCCCATAGAACTTCAGATAGGAATGATAGAAAGGGGAACTAAAATATCTGAGGCTATCGATATCAAGTCGAATGAGCCAAATCCCGTTGAAAACTCGTAGAAAAGTTTGGAACTGAAAAAAAAATTGCTGAAGTTACTATTCGAAAATAGTGGTAATTATCGATACATTAAACGCTACGGATGAAGCTAAAAATGTTAAATTTGTTAAGTGGAATTAGTTCTGTCGAAATCAGAGCAGTTGATATGTATATATTTAAAAGGGTGTCAAATAAAGAAAAAACCGCTGCCAGGGGGCGCGCTGTGAAGTATAATAAATGCGATATTTAATAAAAAGTAGTTTACCGCCTCTCCCCTCTGAACTAATAATCCCTATTCGCATTTGGCAACGTTTCTTTATTAATTACACCGTTGTCCATTAGCGTTTTATTTCGTTTTCTATACAAAAATCATTATTTTGCTAAAATGAAAAATTACCGGTCGATTTTAAATTTTTTCAGACAATCTTAATCCCTAGCCCAGTTTAATCAAGGATGCATAGTTTTACAATACAAAAATCCAATATTTTTTATAATATTATATAGTCTATAAAAATCTCATTCAATTTTTAATTACGTATTTTATTATCTTCCTCCCTTCAACAGATGAGAGACAAAATGTCTCGCTATGTCTGGCTGACAAATGAAATGTTAAAATAAATTCTTTTTACGCAATAAAATTATTTAAAAGTAATTAATATCTATAGTTCTAATTAACTACGAAAATTACATATTTTGAATGAGCGTTAAAAAATACTCATGAATGCATAATTTTAAAATCGATAAATCCAATATTAAAAAAAAAAAAAAAAAAAAAAAAAAAAAAATTATAGTCCTCCCGATCTGCACAGTATAAAAATAATGCTTCTTTCCGACAAAACACCTGTCTTTGTGCAAATGGTTTAGCAAACACGTGTGAGATAAAATCGCTCGAAAAATTAAAAATTTTAATTAATATCTTGGGTTCTAACTGATGGTTTTTTATGGTTCTTATTTATTTTTTTTGAAATTGCGATTTTTTTTTTATGTTTGTTTGCAAATTTTTGTGTCGATAGACCCATTATTTGGATGTTTTTCGAAACAGACCGAAAAATGTCCAGTCCGCCATTTTATGCTTCAAGTGTTGAAATAATTTTCATCGAGCACGTGTCATTAAATAAAAAGTGTTCGTTTTTGAATGAAAAATGAAAAAAATTTAATTGATATCTAGAAAAGTTGCGGCTGAATTTTTTTTCACATTTGGTTTTTTGAAATTGCGATTTTTTTTCTACCCCTGAATCCCGATTTTCGTGTCGATACACGTATTATTTCGATGCATTTCCGACAAGGGGAGTTCTACAATAATGTGTTAACCCGACGTTTCCGTCAATCCTACGAACCTCGCTTCGAGGTACAATTTCAGTCGATGAAGTCGAAAATGATAGTTTTTAACTATTTTCAGGAAAAATATAATTCTCAAAATATTAAAATTCTTAGACTCAGGTGCATCAGGACCTGCCTTGGACTACCTAAATCTAAATTTTTAGACTTCTAGGTGCGCTAGATTTTACTATCCATCGCACACACACAGACACATATACAAAGAGACAAACAACTTTCTTTTATTAGCATAGATTTGTGAAGTTTTAATGTAATTTTAGTTGTATTCAATTTAGTTTTAGAATATTACAAGGAAACATACCAATGATAAATTCTTTACATTGTTTTAAGTGCGAACGAGTTAATCTGTCGTAATTGGGTTGCACACCGATTTAAAAATACTTCATTTCAATTAAAAATTATTTTAAAAACCATAAAAATTCAGTAAATTGAGATACAGTTTTAAACAAATAGCGTTTAAACGTACCTTTTTTTCTATTCGATGGCGTAAAAATTGAAATTGGATGTTTAGAAGTTAAAAAAATTGCAGTTAAAGTGAAATTTATTGTCAGGTTGTTTCCACCACCAATATATAATCAGCATTACTCACGGACATGTTTTTGCTTTATAATATACTAGCGGCCCGTCCCGGCTTTGCACGGGTAGACAATATAATTTTTTTAGTATATTTGTTTTCCTGAATTTCGCGCTCCTACCAAAAACTGTTGCTGAGATATGGCGAAATGGCCTAAAACTTTCGAATCCCCCTTTAACCCCCTTTGAGGGGAATTTCTAAAATCGCTGAAATAAATGTTTAATCATGTTTTCAGTAGATTTGTTTTCCTGATTCTTGTGCTCTTAACTAAAATTGCTGCTGAGATATGGCGAAATGACCTAAAACATTCAAATAAATTTGCTGAAATACATGTTTAATCATTTTTTAGTAGATTTGTTTTTCTGATTTTTGCGCTCCTACCTATAACTGCTGCTGAGATATGGCGAAATGACCTAAAACATTCGACCACCCCTCTTTAACCCCTTCGGGGGGGGGGGGGGGAGATTTCTGAATTTGCTGAAATACATGTTTAATCATTTTTCTAGTAGATTTGTTTTCCTGATTTTCGTGCTTCCCTTTTGATTTACGCGCTCCTACCTATAACTGCTGCTGAGATATGGCGCAATGACCTAAAACATTCGACCACCCCCTTTAACCCCTCGGGCAGGGAATTTCTAAAATCGTTGAAATATATGTTTAATCATTTTTTTAGTAGATTTATTTTCCTGATTTACGTGCTTCTACCTATAACTGCAGCTGAGATATGGCGAAATGACCTAAAACATTCGACCACCCCCTTTAACCCCCTTCGGGGGAGGGGGATCTCTGAAATTGCTGAAATAGGTGTTTCATCATTTTTTAGTAGCTTTATTTTCCTGATTTTCATGCTCTTACCTATAACTGCTGCTGAGATATGGCGGATTGACCTAAAACATTCGACCCCCCCTTTAACCCCCTTCTGGGGGGAATTTCTAAAATCGCTGAAATAGGTGTTTAATCATTTTTTTTAGTAGATTTGTTTTCTGGAATTTCAAGCTCCTACCTATAACTGCTGCTGAGATATGGCGAAATGACCTAAAACATTCGACCACCCATTTAACCCCTTCTGGGGGGAATTTCTAAAATAGCTGAAATAGGTGTTTAATCATTTTTTAGTAGATTTGTTTTCTGGAATTTCAAGCTCCTACCTATAACTGTTGCTGAGATATGGCAAAATGACCTAAAACATTCGAACCCCCCTTTAACCCCCTTCGGGGGGGAATTTTCAAAAATCCCTTCTTATTGCTTGCCTAGGCTATAACAGCAATCTACAGTCCAAATTGCGTGACCCTGACTTTAGTAGTTTCGGCTGGGCGTTGATGAGTCACTCAGTCAGTCAGTCAGTCACCGTTTCCTCTTTATATAATAGTATAGATATAGATATAGCGAAATTTAGTGCCGAGTGATTAATTTTTAACTGCCTAGAGAAAAAAAAAAAAAAAAAAAGACTAGAAAACAAACAAACATGCTTGCATTTTTGGATACTGTGGAACTTTAGAAAGGGATCACCACTAAAACAGAGGACTTTTCAACAAGAAAATAATTATAAATTTCGGATCGTCTATTCAAAAGTTATGTTTGGCCATACATTACCCTCTCCCCCATACAAATAAATTGTATAACCTCTTTTGTTGGAAGTCGATTAAGAAGTAAAATGGTTTTCTGTTCATGAGAATTTGAGTATGCATGCGGTTGCGGTGGTTAGGGTGAACTAATATAATTAACATTAAACATTACAACTCAAAATATAAGTAAGAAAATCTAATTAGAAATTTAAATTTACCGGTGCAAAATACGTTAATATGTAGTATCCATCGAAAAAATATAAATAGATATATGATCTTGTGTTTTAAAGCAATATGAACCTTTACCTGGAATGTCTTTCCGCTTTGCTTAAAATGATACAAATGCCATTGCGCTAGGTTCGAATCCTGGCCCAGACGTTTTCGCCGATTACATCTCATATAAACTATTATGACGAATTTCAACACTAAATAGCGCTTAAAATAATTCTTCGATTTAAAAACTGTCTACTTCAGCATGTTTATCATACACTTCTTTGTAATGCTACAAGCTTTCTTATTTTTGTCTGGAATAGTTTTTTAATTTAAGTCAAGAAAGACACCCGGTCACTATAAATTCAATTACGTTATAAATTCAACAGCGTTAGTTACTTTTTTTTTAAAATTAGAGAGATTTGACAAAAACATATTAAAGGCATTTTATCGAAGGAAATAGATTTATAAGTTCTCCAGGAAGAATATTACACTATATTAAATAAAAAGGGATGTTTTACGTTACATCTTCAATGTTATATAATTTATTGAAACCTTATAAAGTAAATATAAGAAGAATTAAATTAAGTCTTTTTCAGAATTTTCTTGATTCATGGAGCATGTTACAATTTTGTCACACAGCCAAACATATACCCCCTTCCTCTGAAAATATGAAGTATACTGTTCCTATTTTTTTCACTTTTGTTATAAGCAAAAAAACTCATTTTTATACAGAATCAGAATTCTTTGAAATTAAGAGAAGAAGTTTTATTATGTCATTAAAATGAACCCAATTTTGCATGAAATTGTTGCTTTAATGAGATTCGGGAGTAGATATTTATTTTCACGAAACATGCAAAGGATTTTTCTATTTTAATATTTTTTGCTTAATAAAACTGTGATTTTACTTTACTTAAAAAGGAAAAAAAACATTTGACATTTTAAATATACTTTTATTCTAAATGTAAAAGTTAATTTAAGGCTTAAGCAATTACTTTTAATAGTTAAAATTTTTTAATACAATAAATACATATACAATACATGCATATATGATTTTTACTTACTTTCTACCAAATTTTCTGTGTGGAGCCAATTGAGGGGACCTTTGCAATAACGAGGCAAGTGAAAAATAGAGTTTTCAGCTACAAGGCTTTGAAATTTCCTTGCAACATTTTAATTTAGATTATAACTTCTTTGCATATATTTCGATTAAGGAGAATTTTCTAGCACCTTTTCTTTGCTTATGATCATAAAACTTATTTCCTTACATGCTGAATACATCAATATAAAAATTGATCACTTTCCTTATTATTGCATATCCTATGGTTTTGGTTGAAAGAAAAGGTACATTTGGAGCAAATAATGGCTTTTTTTACAACTTTTATCTAGTGCAAAACAAGAGTTTACAAAATATGAAATCATTTTAGCATTTTTAGTTAAAAAAAGTCCTAATACTGCCCTCAGCCGTGTTATCAGAATTGTGAAATTGAGGCACGTGAGGGTTAGAAAAGTTTTTACAAGCCATGCCGAACGGTTCGAAAACGAAATAGAGCCTAAGGAATAAAAGCCCTTTTACATGTTTTTTTTTCAGGAATCAAGGTATCTCCACTTTCTTTGTTATTGCAGATAATCCCTCAATTAGCCAATGTAAGATGAATTTTTTATTGGAATTTTGTTGTAGGTTTTTTTTTAAGTTCATTTAACACTTCCTTATTAAGTTTTTTTCTTCCGTTTAATTTCGACGAGTACTTATAAGAATCTTTATTGACTTCAATTTTCAATCAATCAATGTGTTTTAACGAAATTTGAGTGTTCTATGTCAAAAGTTTGTTCAAAACCCTTTCGAACAGGGACCGATTAACCTCTGAAACTGGGGAAAGCACAGTGTCATTTTAGGGGCTCCTTTCCATACGGTAAAAGTTTTCTAAATTCTTCGCACATGGAAACTGATCAATGATACAAACTACAAGTATTATTACAGGGAGTGACTTATCCGAATTCATATATTTCATTAAATAGCCTTTTTTACGTTCCCTGTATTTACTTTAGATAGAGTAATATTTGTAGTATATATATAATAGTTTTTGTATGTTTAGTTACCAGAGTGGTTTCTATAATCAGCACATCAGGATGTAACGATTTTATAAAAAAATATTGCTAAAAATTATAATTCTTAACTATATTTTTTCAGTTGATCAGATGTGTTATTTATTGACCACTTTAAACATATGTATCACAGAAATTCCTTAAAACTTCGCAGAAAATTATATTCTATTTCATTCAATTATGGAATTTCATCTCTACTCATCAATCATCAACATAATCCTTTATCATCATTTATATTTATCTATTGTTACAAATATAATTTTTTATGACTGGGATTGTACTAAAAGCCCACAGAAAATCTTTAACATGAAAAATCAAACATGACTCGAAAATAACTTAAGCCCACAAAGCGAAAATATTCTTTCAAAGTTCAATAAAACTAAATAGCTAAAACAAAAATTTATTTCATTATATTTCGCAAAGAATTGCTTGTTACTCAAAACATTTATTTAGAAAATCCCTTTACTCTATGTGTAAACAACAAAAGTTTCTATCGAAATAAATTTCTCTAAGGAAATACTAAATCTCAGTCTCCAATAGCATGCTGTTTATTCTGTTCTTCACAAATTATAATTTCACGGAAATAGCCCCAGTAAAAACATTTTAGGAAAGCTTTCATTAAAAAAAAAAAAAATTCTTTTAGTTTTTTTTTTTTTTTTTACGTTTATAGTAGACATTATAAAAGGTAAGATGAAAATAACTAATGCACATTCGAACAGCATATAAAAATCTAATATAGGCAAATTAAACAAATATGTATTCAGAAACATGTACTGTACGAATCATGAGTTTACGTAGTATATAGAGGGTGAACCATTATTAATTCAGTAACATACTTTCTTTCTTATTAACTTTTTAACTAATATCTTGCACAAAAATTTATTCCACAGTAAAAGTTAAAATGTGCGTATAAGCTGTTTTGAATAAAATTACCGTTTGAGCGGACTGAAGCCTTGACTTAAATAAAAATATTTCTTCTTTTTCTTATTATTTTTTCAGCACTTGATTTTGAAATGGGAAGTACCTGCAACAGGCACGTTTGAAGAGTTGATAGTTTTGGTTTTATCTTCCTTTTAACACTTTCCAACATATTTGAAAACTGTTTATAACTTTGGTTCGTCTGTCTGTACGTATGGAAAATGTTTCATAATTTATGCTTAACGCATGATTTTTCTTTCTTGTTTATAAGTAAAATACCATTTAAAACTGCATTTATTCGTCTGAAAGTTATGTAAAAAAATAGAAAATAAATTGTTTTTATTTTTTCATTAGCAGTTTATTTTTCATTTTAATTAGTTGTATAAAAGAACAATCCAACAGTCAAAATGTGTTTTGTACTTTTCTACTTGAAGAAAAAAAATTTCTTATCTCTGCTTTATTCTTTTAGCAGAAATTAAAATTTTTATCTTAAAATACGAATAAAGCAAACAAGAAGTAATTTTTAAAATTTTTATTTCCATTATTAAAATTAAACAATATAAAAAACGATATACTATTTTTTTTTAGAATTGAATGTTAAATTTATCTACTTCTACTCTATATCTACAATATACAGAGTGATTATAAAAAAAACTATCCCGATATATGAGGCCTTAACTATCATACCGTTCACAGAAACTGACTGAAATCTATATATTTAAAACGCTAAGCGTTTTCTTTCGACAATCCGCGAGAACAAACTACTGCATCAAATTACATCATTCTTTTTTAAAATGAAATATATTTGGACACAGGTTTGTTATCGTGCATTCGTTTGTTCGAAAACTTAATTAATTAGCCATAATTTTCTATTAAACTTTTACTTCTGCTAATGACGTCATAATCGGATAACGCCCACTGTTGCATGGCATAGAGTTTAATCTCTGAACTCTGTGGTTGCGAGGATAAAAGGAGAAATAATAAATATTAAAAGCACGCGGCTTTTAGGTCCAATTTTTTAATTTGCAAGTTAAATTTCGGTAAAAATATTTATCCGCGTGTTTTATATGCGAATAAAAATTCATATTTATTGTGACGCCACGGGAATAGTGTCCATTGGGTTTATTTTATCATTATGCATTATAACTTTGTTGATGCCATTTTTTTTCATTACAATTAAATACAAAATATATTTTTATTTGTATGCATGGTGTTTAAGCATTAAAGTAACGTATATAAAGTACGCGTGAAAAGTTTGCGCCGGTGAAAAGGACGTTATGCTGAGCTTGAAATGCATTTTAACATTGATAAAACTAAAGAGAAAAATGTATATGATTGTGTCAACGTGACGTAATTTTAACTGATTTTTCTATTCATAAGATTAGAATTGGAGCCGTCATTGATTTCGTCATCTTGATTGCATACCTTGATTACATGTTACCAATTACTTTTTTTTAAACTATAGGTTAGAAGATTTCTTTTTTTAATTAAAAAATCACAAAAGTAAAGGATTTCAGGAAATTTAAAATTTTTAAAAATAGTGTTATGGTAGAAAAAAAATCTTGAAATAATGATTGTATGTTTAGCTATAATAAACAATGTAAGACTAATATTTTATAGGAATTATTTTGGTAGGTTTATTATAAGTTCATTTAACAGTTCCTTATTAGCTCAAAGTCATATTTCTTTCACTGGGAATTTCTCTTTCGATGTCAAAAAATGGTTTTCTACTTTTGGACGCCCGCCAAAATACAGTGGCAATTTTTAGAAATGTACAACGGTTGTGACAACAAACGGCGCTATTGCTTTAGCTTTCATCGCGCTTACATCACTTCTAAATACTACAAATTTCTATTTTTTACTACATTTTACAATTTCAATTCTTATATCATCAATTAGAAAAAAAAAACTAGCTTTCAATTGAAATTTATTTGAAAACTACCGCTTAATTTAACGACTTTTAAATAATTTTCAAGCATGAAAAGTTTTTCAATTCTATCTTATCAATGACCACAAGTTTGCTTCAATAATGTAAAATAGCCCCTGGAAAAGTTGCCACAATTGAAAATAGATTTCCCTAACCATCATAAAAAGTGAATAATAATAATAAAAATAATAAAAACAGTGATAAATCATAAGATCAGATTATCCATAAGATACAGCATTTTGGCGCGAAACAAAAATTTGTCAAAAAAAAAAATCAGTTTATGTTGAACATAAAATTGATATGTTGAATTCGTTTATGTATATGTTCCATCAGATATCAGAATATGCTAGGAATTGTATTTTTTTTTTTTTTTTTTACATTTGCCAACTGTATAAGAGGGAAAATATCCCCGACTGTGATGGAAAAGGGATAATCATCCTGATTATGTAAAGGAACCGAAGAAACCATGCAAATAAATTACACTTGAAAACATTAAAAATCTCCCTCATCTGCAGATTGATTTAATACTGTAAAAAAATTCTTTATCTTTACATAAAAATAGATCAGCTTACAACAATGGATGCATTTTAGAAGATATGGATTTGAAACGAACAATGATTAAAGAGGACATTTCAAATTTTTTTAACGTTGAATTTCGACGGTGCTTTTGGGCAGATGCAATGCACATGCGCATAGGAGCTCATTCGGTTGCATTATCACAGGGGAGGGGGAGATGTGTGCGAACGTAGCAATATACTATTTCTATATACTTCATAGGTCCATCAAATATTTTTCTTGCCGTGGGGAATATGGCGGTAATGTCAAACTGATTTGCATTACACAGTTGTTTACGGATTGTTTGTTTGGAGTTTGTATCGGAAATAGTACTGTATTTGACTGGGGGAAAAAACTTTTAAAATAAAATATTTGAAAGACTGTTTCATACGCTCTCTTTCTTAAATAGTAAAGAAGCTTATTTTACTGATATTGTTTTAGTA
Organism: Maratus michaelseni; assembly: GCA_963931845.1. NCBI lineage: Eukaryota > Metazoa > Arthropoda > Arachnida > Araneae > Salticidae > Maratus > Maratus michaelseni. The sequence goes on from OZ007587.1 coordinate 133,323,178, forward strand.
TTTTTTTCTGTCAAGTTTTGACGGGTTCCATCTAGTTTTGGTGTTAAGTATTTTGAGGTATGCGCTCAAGAATCGTATGAAAAACAACAGTTAAACTCTAACACTTACGGTTACAGTGACAAAATTTTGAAGATTTCAAATGGCAACACCTACTTTTTTTTATTGGAATGTGATCTTCATAGTGAAAAACCATAAAAAGCGTTGAAACGGTACCTGTAGCACGATTGCCGGCGCTAGCGAGACTAAGAAGAAAAGTGAAAACAATCAATAAAGGACAGAGAAGCAACAGAAAGTAAAACATTTTATTATTCAGTGCTATCCACCATCTTCCGCATGCAACGTGTCTTCGTGTGTGACGTGGAAAATTTGTGAAACACAATAAAATGTTTTGTCCACATTTCTTTTAAATATGAAAGTTAAACACCGTTCTTTGTGTGCAAATAATTTACTATATTTTTGACTGTATTTTCTCTGATGGAATCCAAAGACCTGCCAGAAGATGACATACATTGCGAAATATAATGTAACGCAGAGTGAGATTGTATAAGGTACAGAACCACATATAGCATCAGGTTGAGAAACCCGGAGTTCAAAACTAACAAACGAAAATGAATAACCCGTAAATTATTTAAGTTCAATGGTTAATCTGCAATTGTGTTCTCTCTTCCCCCTTATAAAACCTGTTCCATTTGCTAATCATTCTGGCAATCTTTTTACAAATGTTGGATGCCAGGCGTTGTCGCTTGGCACTTGCTCAATTCAATTCCGGATACTGAAAGAGAGAAAAGAAGGACCTATATATTCAATTTATCAAAAAGTATTCTCCGTAAGCTTGATAAGTCCCAATTTATTTTATTTATAACTATCCAAAAGTTAAGGAAAGAACAGGATATTGTTTTCATAAAGACTGATAAAACAAACAAAATCGGTGTTCTCAAGAGGTGCGATTATATTGATAAAGTTAAGGCTTGCATTCAAGAGATGGGCTGAGAAACCCTTAAAAAAGACTTGACCACATCAATCTTCAGAAAAACTAAGGATTTGGTAAAAAATTGGCGTGTGACTAGATTGTATGAAGCATAAAATTAAATCAAATCATACTTGTGTTACCTCTAAATTCACAGGTCACTTTAAAGACCAATGGTAGTTTTCCAATCGAGCCCATAGTGGCTCGTTGCTCCGAACCAATTTATTTTAGTGAAAAGGTCTTATGCACCGCATTTCAAGTTTCAAGTTAAGTAATTTGTTACTGAGTAATCATTTGTTCATCACAGGAAGGTTTGCCAGTTAGTTGCGGCTAAGGATCACTTTCGCCCTTCCCCCTTATAAAACATTCCATTTCCTAATCATTCTGGTAATTTTTTTACAAATGTTGGATGCCAGGCGTTGTCGCTTGGCCCGAAGTTTGTGTTCAGAAATAAGACTATGATTAAGAAGATGACTTTTCTGAAAATGATATTACCCCCCTCAAACAGGGTAGTAAATTTTACAGCTGAATTTTTGGAAGAAATTAATACTGGTTCTGTCAATAATAACACAATTTTAGCTATTCTTGACATTTTCTCGTTATACACCTCTCTTAACATGCGAGAAATAATTCAGGATATTAGTACAATTATTAATAATCAAATGCAATTACATAATTGTATGAAAACTTCACTTAAAGCAATTAAATATCTGGTTTAAATCTTATAGTTCAGAGTAATGTGTTTATTTTCAATAAGGAATTTTATATGCAGTCCAGGGTACCCCAATGGGTTCTCTGGTTTCAAATTTATTTGCCGAATTTAAATTAAGACCATAGGAGAAAATGATATTTGATACATTTGATAAAACCCAGAATTTTGAGTGCGTTATGTAGAGGACGTTTTGATTCTGTGGGATCATGACCGACTAGCCCTCGATCATAGAAACTCGACAGAGTTTCTCGCCAGGCATAAGAAACAGCAATGCATTACACAGTAAATGAAAGGAATTTCCGCCAATGGATGCCAAACGATTTTACAATTTTTTTTTTAACTCTGTCTAGTTTATATTTTGCGGATCATAGAAACTCGATAGAGTTTCTCGCCAAGCATAAGAAACAGCAATGCATTACACAGTAAATGAAACGAATTTTCATAGAAACTCGACAGAGTTTCTCGCCAAGCATAAGAAACAGCAATGCATTACACAGTAAATGAAAGGAATTTCCGCCAATGGATGCCAAACGATTTTACAATTTTTTTTTTAACTCTGTCTAGTTTATATTTTGCGGACGGGACAAAACGGGTTTTTGTCACATCTATATCTCACGTTCTATTTATGATAAAAACAAAATTCTTGATTCTATGGAATGGGGCGCGCCAAATGACTAAGAAATCAAAAGAAAAGCAAGATATGTCGAATAGGTTTTCAGGAAATGCGATTTTAAAAGTGCTGTTTTTTGCCCTTTTTAAATCTTGTACAGACCAAAAACTGTTGACAGGGCTACAGCAATGTGTAATTATCGGATTTTTACGTGGTTTACGTCATTTTAATTATTTTTATGAGTAGTTCAAACCTTTGTAAGTTTCATGAAAAAATATTAATTAGTTTTTGAGTTATATCAGTTTAAAGTTATTGATTCCTATACTTAATATGTAGCAAAAAAGTGTTGACAGGGCTATAGCAATCTGTAATTATCGGATGTTTACGTGGTTTACGTCATTTGAATTGTTTTTTATGAGTAGTTCAAACCTTTGTAAGTTTCATGAAAAAATACCAATTAGTTTTTGAGTTATATCAGTTTAAAGTTATTGATTCCTATACTTAACATGTAGCAAAAAACTGTTTACAGGGCTACAGCAATGTGTAATTATCGGATTTTTACGTGGTTTACGTCATTTGAATTGTTTTTATGAGTAATTCAAACCTTTGTAAGTTTCATGAAAAAATATTAATTAGTTTTTGATTTATATCAGTTTAAAGTTATTGATTTAACATAGAGCAAAAAAATAATTAATGACCCAACTCTTTTAGAAATGGTCGTATACACATAATATTAAGATATGTTATTACAGTCGACCCAAGTAAGCTCCCTATTATAAAAAAATAGTTACATTTAAGGTTCGTTTACAGGTTCTCACAAAAGATCATTTGATATAGGGCTAAAGAATTGTGTAATTATCCGATTTTTACGCGGTTTGCAACAATTGCATTGTTTTTATGAATAGTTCAAATGTTTAATATTTTGTGTAAAATATGAATTAGTTTTATATATATATATCACTTTAAAGTGATTTATTCCTATACTTAAGATGAAGCAAAGACACATTAAATGGTCTAACTCTTTTAAAAAAGAACGTATGCGCAGGATGTTAAAATATGTTACTACGAACGACCTAAGTTAGCTTCCTATTGTGAAACAGAAATGTAGAATTTAGTTTTTGTTTATAGGGTAACTCAAAAGATTTTTTAATAAGATTAATAATTGTGTAATTAGCGATTTTTTACGTTGAAGTACTTGATTCCTCAACACACAGGAAAAACAATAGTAAATAGCATAATATTTGTCAAAGTTGCTATATACACAAGATATTCAAATATGTTACTACATCCGATTCATTTAAACTCTCTATTGTTTGTATTGTTGAACCATATACGTTTCGTTTACAGAGTGTCTTAGAAGATCTTGATTACATTACAACCGATGTATATTTACTGAGTGAGATGTATTTTAATGATTTTATACTGTTTCAATCTCTGTAAGGTGTTATTATCTTGCTTTAAAATTTAATACGGGTTCATTTTGTCTGTCTGAAAGCTCGTCGATCTTAAGCTCTAAATCTATTAAAATATAGTATTTTCATCGATTAAAAAAAACTGTGTTTATTAATAAATGTATCAGGAATCGATTGAAAAAAGCGATTAAAAAATTCCAACTTTACATTCATGCGCTGAGTAATAGAATGTAAAAATGTTGCTAGAAGTTTTGCGTTTAAATATTTGCCGTTCATCGAATCTCCGGCTATGACGAACTTAAAATGCTCTAAAAACAGGCCTAAGAGCACAATGAAAAGGAAATAATTTCTTAAATTCCTCATAAAAATTCAAAATGCTATATTTCGTATTAGCGGCCCTCCCTCACTTTGCTTCGGGTTAACCTTGAAAACGTTCATCTCTTTGTGTTTTCTGTAGACCTTCTTAATGTGTACAATAATTAGTACATTATTTTGATAAATCTTGTAGGGTTCAGCCTGCGTTTGCAATGTATAAGCGGAAAAAATGAAATTATTTACGACATCACATTAAAAAGCTCAAAAATAACAGTATTTCTCCACTATTTAATGGATGTTATTATACATATAAACCTTCCTCTTGAATCACTCTATCTATTAAAAAAAACCGCATCAAAATCCGTTGCGTAGTTTTAAAGATTTAAGCGTACATAGGGATATAGGGACAGAAAAAGCGACTTTGTTTTATACTATGTTAAGATACAATAGGTGATCGGTAACGAACTGTTCGGTTTACGAACAAACCGGTTAACGAACACTTTCGCGTAAGATTTTTATGTTCGGATAACGAACACATGTTCGGTTAACGAACACTTTCAAAATATTTTTATGTTTGGAGAACGAACACCTCACGAAACAAAGTCATGATGAAGCAATGCCGTGTTTCATATTTGACCATCTATACTTATTGCTTCTATTGTCGACTTTGGAAACCTTTTAACAGTTGCATTACATATGTCCTAATTAATTCATGGACTGCCGGGGATTGAGGACCTATATTTTAGGATCCCCGAATTGGAATGGACAGACTAGAAACATTAATTATGTATTTTGTGTCTATGTATTTTGTGCATTTAGTAAATATAATCCTTTTTGGTTTAATCACGCTCCTTTTTTAAAATCTAATTTAAAGCTTTATGATTTATCAGATCAAAAATTTTAATAAAATTTTACATTTTTTTAAACGGTTTATTATGTAAACGCATTAGTCTTTGTGGTATATTTACAAAATCACACAAAATTTTGGAATACATGTCATCCTACGAACATTTTCTATTTTGAAATCACGTTAATAGTTTTTATACTTTTGCAAACGTTGCGAATCTTATATTTTTCCGAATCTCGAAACGCTGAGTTAAAAAACTTAACAAATAAAAAAACTTTTAAGGTGCTCAGTAATTTTCAAGAATAATATTTAATATATTAGTATAAAAATCCCTGTAAGTAACAATGGTTCGTAGAAAAACAAATTTGATTATTCTCGGTAAAGTAAACTCATTGTTATAATTGACCAAAAAAAAAAAAAAAAAAGGTACTTCTTATTTATCCACATTTTTCTGAAACTGTAGTATTTTAATTACTTTGTAAACTACTGTAAAATTTTCTATTTTTTTGTTTTTTGAATGTATATAAACGGAAGAGTGATATTAACAAAAGAAAAAGGAAAATAAACATGTCATAAATAATCTGATGAATACAATCTAAGGAAATGAATATAAAAGTTTCCCCTTTGCTATGGTAGAGACATGTACATTGGAATAAGTCACTCAATAAATTGTATAATTCTGATGTATAATTCTATTTATAGCATCACAATTATTTTTTTATTTTGCCCCTTTCATCTTTCTTTTATCTGTTCTTTTCTGAATAAAAATGGAATCTGTGTAATTGAAATTAAATACCTTACAAAAAGAAGTGATATCTCATCAAAAACAACTCGTTGTAAATGATCCCGCCAAGCCACAAACCTAAAACGTCAGCCATAAAAAGAAGTGATATCACATAAAAAGAAGCGATATAGAAGTGCATACTCCGAGTCCCGTGTAAAAATCTATCACCACTCATAATGTTTCCAAAAGACTCGGAGTGAGGTACAGTATGTGAAAACTGCTTGGCGACCTGCAGGCTTTTAGAATATATGCAGTATATCAATTTTGAAAATCGAAAAAATAAATTTTTAATTTTTGTTATATCACTTTTATAAATATTTTTTCATGCGAAAGAACTGACAGAACGGATTTTTCCCCAGACTTATGAGATTCCGCTTACGCTATAATTATTGCAATATATCTCAATTTAGTTAACGTTCATTATAAAGTGCATTGTTATTAATATGTGTATGATCATTACACACACACACACACACACACACACACACACACACACACACACACATATATATATATATATATATATATATATATATTACAAACTCAAAATCTTTACATGTTTACTTAAGAAATCTTCTTCGAAAGAGTGGTGTTTCTAGTTTAAATAATGGTAAATAAAATCAACAAATTAATTTTTCCAGCTCATAAATAAGAAAAGACATCCAAACACAGAAGCTTCAACTTTTTACAATTTTATGGGAGCAAAATAATTAAATAAATAAAAATAAATAAAAAATAAATAAAAATAATATAGTCATATGTAATTGCAGGAAACACGAACATTATAAAAGCCTGCAGGTCGCCAAGCAGTTTTCACATGCTGTACCTCACTCCGAGTCTTTTGGAAACATTATGAGTGGTGATAGATTTTTACACGGGACTCGGAGTATGCACTTCTATATCGCTTCTTTTTATGTGATATCACTTCTTTTTATGGCTGACGTTTTAGGTTTGTGGCTTGGCGGGATCATTTACAACGAGTTGTTTTTGATGAGATAATTTTTTTTTCAAATGTTAATAGCCTTGATCACAGAATAAAATGTAACTTAGAAATTGATAAATATGCTAGCTTCCATTCCTAGATGTGCATTTACATCGAAAAAACCAGATCTTGAACCATATAGAAAGCCTATGAAAGAGAATACCGTTATCCCTTCCAACACTAACTTACCTTTTCATTTCTGGATTTCAGCTTTTAACTGTTTTATACAGCGTGTTTTTTAGCTCACAGGCTATCAAAGCCTGAGAACTAATGTTCCAGCCGGTTCTGTATGTACGTAACGCGATAACTATTGATACAAATATCCGATTTGCTTCAAATTTTGTATATAGGTTCATAGTGATAAGTCGCTTCCCTGATTAGTATTGGGGGTTGATTGATTAAATATAAAGGGGGGAATGGGGGATAATCCCTTTCCTAATTTAGATATTTAGATAAATGATTTTTTCATTCACAATTATCCAATTTACTTCAAATTTTGTATATAGGTTTATTGTGATAAGGCGCTTCCCTCATTAGTTTTGGGGGTTCATTGGTTAACTATAAAGGGAGGGGATGGGGGCCCCCTTAATTTATTGTCGATTTTTTTTTATTTTTCGAGGGTAAAACAAGAGCTCAATTTTATAAAGCAGATTGCCATAAACCACGGTTTTCCTATTAACTGCATTTATAAGATCATTCATAAGCACTATAATCCCCCCACTCACAGCTAGCCTAATAATCAGCAGAATCCAACCTATCGTAGATTCTTTTATATTCCTGTTATTTTTGAAAAAATAAGAGAAATTGTTGAGGGGTTTAATATTCAACTTATTGCCATCCCTTCCCCCCTTACCTTATTGATATCTTAAACCGTAGTCTAGATACAACGCCTGGGGACCAGTACGCTGGTGTTTATGAGACACCTATTGATATGAAAAATGATGCCAGAAAGTTTTAGATTGGTCTTACGAAGAGAAAGTTTGTGGAGCGTTTAAAACAGGGAGCCTAAAAGAGATATAATACAGCACCGACTGACGACAGCTCTATCTATATACTATTTGAATAATCCGGATACCCATATTGACTTTGAAAATGCCAAAATAATGATCCCCTGTAATAGTTCATTTGAAGGACTCCAGAAGGAATCTATTTACTGCCCGAAAGAGACTACTCAGACTAAGAATCAAGTCTGTAGAGCATAGATGTCTTCCCGGTCCCCTTTATTGAAGTTAAAAAAAATACAAAAAAATTACAAAATCCCGCTGGTAAGTGCGATAGAGAGCGGAGTGGTGAACAATAGATAAATGAACATATGAGTATAACGGAAACAATATTTGTAAAACAGACAATAGCACAAAATAATATCAGTGCCGGAGAATACACAGCTGCGACCCGACAAAGGGCAGTAATTAAGCACGAACCCGAGTCCCCGGAGAATGAATCTATTGGAATTATTATGATAAGAGGAAATGAAGTTTGTACTGATAATATTTCATGTGCAATCCCTAGACTTGGCTGAGCATTTTAGAATGATTGCATATCACTGAATTTTTGTTCATTTACAGCTTTTAAGTTTCAGGCAAAGTTCAACTATGTTTGTGTTTCAGACTGCGTTTAGTTTTTAGTTTCTTGAATTATTTAATTTGATTCAATTCTGTATTCACTTTACATCTGGTAGATGCTGACAATTCAGGCTCTGACTTATGATTGGTTGCAGCGAAGGGTCCTGGCGGGCCTAGCGAACAATTCAGTTCAAGATGGTGGATTCTGTTCTTTCAGACTTTAATGTGGTGTAACATCCTAATCTTGATGATGGCCGTAGATGTCGACCGAAACGTCGATTTTAAGATTTTTGATGTGGTTTTAATATTTGTATAAGTTTTAATTATGCGTAAATGTTTATACACTACATAGTGATATTGTAATTTGTTTTTCAATAAAAGTTTGCTCTGAATTTTTTTTTTTTTTTACTATTATTATTTATTTATTTATCTTACGAAAATTCTGATTTTAATTGATTAAAAATAATGTAAAGGTTGGCAAATATGCTTTTGCGCATGCCCAAATGATTCATTCAAATATCAAAATAACTCATTTATCCCATTAGTACATGTACTATCCTAATTTGACCGTGTAGAATGAAACTGAGTACAGTTTGAATGTGATTCGAGTTACAGAGAGCATACAGGTAGAACTAGTGTAGCAGATTGTACAAAATAAACGGTCTATAACAACTGCTCTAGTTTTTTAATTCTTTTCTGGAGGTTCGAAAATATAGAGTACATCTATGGACAATTTTTAAAATAAACTTTTGCCTAAACAAAAATTTCGATCGTGAGACGCATTTTTGACAACAGCATTCCCGTACACAAATTGTTTTTTTTTTATTTCACTTGTGTCAAGGACTTTTGGCCTACCCTGTATATTTCATGATTAAACTTACAGTTTAAATATCATGCTATAAATTTTGAATGCAATAAAATTATTTTTTTAACATTTTCAAAAATAATACTTGTTTGTAATAAACATTTATATTCATTAATTACATAGCCAAAATAACTATATAACAATTTATAAGTATGTAAACAGAGTACAAATTTAATGAGAATAGAATCAGAATCATATTACATAGCCGTTTCATTAAAAAAATCGCCATAGTTTAAAGAAAGAAAAATGGTAGTCATTATATTTTAAATAAAACGAAGCTTACATTTTAAAGCTGTTTCTTTTTCATTACGGTTTTAACGAATATTTCCGGAAGGAATCTATAGTTATTTGGCCTTTAATTTTCAACCTTAATGAGCTCATTAACTATTTCTGTTAGTAACAATTTATCTTGTTTGCATAGGATAGAAATGCTTTTGAATAATTTATAGAAATGATAATATAATTACGGTAATATTTTCCATATGTGTTCGACAATTCATAAAATAATAGCCATGAAAATATCAGTATATAGATTGGCATCAGAATAGCTTACATTGTTATTTATCAGTAGAAAAAAAATTAAACAATTTGACAATTTTGTTTTAATAGTTTACAAAAAAAGTCTTTCGTTTTAAATATATAAATAATTCAGCAGGGTTGATATAATAAATACATGTTTCAAAAATATTTTTTTTCCTTTTCATTTTTTATGATATAAAATGAAATTTAATTGGTGAAACTTTTCATTTAATTGTTAGAATAAGATGTTATGTTATTTGATGTTTCCTTATAGACTTTATGATAAGTAAAATTAAAATACGAGAATGCACTGTTAAAAATTTGCAGCAAACTGTCCAGTCATTTGACCGGTTTTATAGAAAACGGTTTACGTAATTTTACACTATTCGGACAATAATGTGGGCAATAATATGGTCAGAACAAAGTTAAATTACGGTTATTTAGCCGTTTTCTATAAAACCGGTCAAATGACTGGAGAGTTTGCTGCAATTTTTAAGTGTGGCCGATCGGAGTTTGAACAGTTAAAAACAAAACATGTATCTCTTTATTCTAAAAAGGTAACACCGCTGTCAATGAATTTTTTGTGTCCGGAGGTATTTCTAGGCTAATTTTAAGAAAGGTATTCCACATAAAAATAAAAATATAAAGCATAAATGCCGAAGTTAAAATGAGTTAAGTAGTTATGAAGTACTCAGAAAGTATCAAGAAAGGAGAGCAAAGATAAAACAATGCGATAGTTATCAGTATGGACAGGACAAAGTCAGTAAATGGGAATAAGATGCCATGGCAAAGGAGAAAAGTGGTTAAATTTGGGGAGGCTGACAGCAAATGTGTTGCAAAATGAATCATTAAATGGCTTCCAAAAATCCTCAGTTTCGCCAAACCACACTCACTAAAATACGTGAGTGTGCAGCCCGATTATGGAAAAATAACCAAAAAGCTTAGGTGTGAACAAAAATAATTTTCAAATATTTCGTAATCAAGCCCACAGTCAAGGTGATATATGGATATAATCAAATATAAAAGATGCTAGCAGCAATATGGTTTTATGTGAATGAGGATAACCATTAAATGACTGTCACAAAAAACACTCTATTACTTCAAATCATATTCACTAAAGTACGCCAATTGACAGTGCGCTCAATTACAGATGATTACTTAAGGTGAACGTATTGGAACTAAAAAGCAAGTAGACAGAAAGCATAAATGCCGAAGTGAGTAAGACAAGCAATATTTGTCAAACTCTATATGTAAGAAAGGTGAAGTATATAATAATAAAAAGAAAAATATAGGAAATGCTGTCATGATTGGCAGAGAGTTTCTGCCGTCTCTGTTGGAACCATCCTATTTGGCGAAGGAGTAAGCAAGCTTATGATATATATATATATATATACAGGGTGATTATAAAAAAACTATCCCGACATTTGGGCCTCTAACTATCATACCATTCACAGAAACTGAATGAAATTTTGGCAAAAGGTATTTTGAGGTATGCGCTCAAGAATAATATGGAAAACAACTCTGTCACTCAAACAGTTACGGTTACAGTGAGAAAATTTCGAAAAAATCAAATGGCAACACCCAGTTTTTTGTATTGGAATGTGATCTCCATTGTGAAAAACCCCAAATAGCGTTGGAACGGCAACTGTAGCATCAAAATCACCGGAACTAGGCAAGGGAAAAATAAAAAGGACTTTGCCGTGCACCAGAGCATTAATTTTCGTTTCATTTACGTCACACGTCACACCGTTTCTTTGGCTGATATCCCAGCCTGATTAGTTCTCCACAAAACGAGAAGAAGAAACCAAGAAACGCAAATTTCGTGTTCTACGCAAGACACAGTCATGACTGACGATGTCACGCTAGGTGAAAGAAAAGGCACTGCGAAATGCGAGCCGCGTATGTTCCTTTCTGCCATTCCGAACAAGATGATTTCGTGACATTTTATGACAAATTTATGACATTTCCATGGCTGCTACGCATGTAACTACGCTTGTAAACTAGTTCGTATTTTAAATGTAAACTAAACAGGTTTCCGTTCAAATGCTTTTAAATACATATCCAGTTACTTTAGTAAGTAATGGTTATGTATATTGTCAATAAAAGAATATACTAATACTATACTCGTATATATTACTAGCAACAGCAATAATATATGTGTTTTCTATCACTGATAAGCAATTTTTACCTTTTGTTATTAATTTCGTCAGTGTTACCGGTTGATTAATATATTTTTTATGTGTATTTATAAATAGATCTCTTTATTTGTTATTTCATTTTAAACAACTGTAATTTTGTTTTAAACTTTTCTAAATAAAATATTAAGAGAAACAGCTTCTTAAGAATTACAATTTTATAATACGTAGTAAGCATTATTCATGTTAAGTCAATATTCACTAACAAGTAGTTTCATAAGTGCAATTTCAAAATAATCTAAGAAACATATTTCTCTCTAGTACATATTTATTCTAAGCACTAATTAATTCACTTTACATTAGTTATTTTGCATCACGTATCCCCCCCCCCCCAAGTAAAACAAAATGCATGTTTTACACACTAATGACATTGTTTTATCTGTGCATCTTTGTCTAAATGCAGACATTATCGTAAATCTTCTGCGGGCTAAAGAATCGCAGCTAAATCTGACAGTTAATCGATACAAGTTATCCAGTTTAATAGATTTAGGAGGAACTTTAATATGCATGCGGTATTTTTAAAGAGATAATTTAGTTATCTAATAAATATGTTTTCTATTATTTTTTTAATTTGTTAAATCCATATACAACATGGAATTTTTAATAGTGGATATATATCTAAAATAATTATACAGAATTTTGGAATTCATTTTTCAAGATTAGTAAAAATTAAATGATATTTTTGCTAAACAAGAAATATATTTACATATATTTTAGCTTTTCAAAGATGGAAGAAAAAGCGACAGTGAATGTTAAAAAATGCCTACTTAAAATATTCATTCTTGTCAACTTAAGGACTCAAATCCAAACTGGCTATTTTCTGACGCATTTTTTAATTCATTTTTTGTTTTCAGACGTTTTGAATTACCAGGTACTCTTATACAGAAATTATGTAATCCAACTGTTTTCTCCATTTTTTGGTGATGGACGAAGATCTTTCAGTAAATGCTGTCAAAGTTGGCGTTTTGGATAAAGTATTGGGACGCTACAGCGCGGGAGAGAGAAAAAATAACTGCCGTCATAAAACTACAATCGCTTATAACACATGATGTAATTCATTTATCAAAAATTGAAAAAAAAAAAAACCTCTGTTCGATGACAAATCTCTTCAATAATAATTCCTATAAGTATCATGCTTTTACGTTTAAAAATAAGTTAGAAAATGTTTCAGAAAGTTTCGCGTTGTTGAGAGTCGAAAATATTTTTCTTTTTCAGAACCGCCTTAATAAATTCTATATGATATTTTTCAGTAACAAATTCGACTATTGATGATGAATGCTGAATTTGGGTTTTCAAATGTGTTATATGAGTTTTCCAAATTGTTTCGTTAGATATCATCTTTCACCTTATTAAACGATGAAGTTTTGTTACAGCATTCTGAATATGCTGGAGAGTATTTCATAATTTATGCTTGACGCATGCTTTTTCGTTCTTATTTTACTGTTCATGTACATACATATATATATATATATATATATATATATATATATATATATATACATACAGGGTGTTCTAGAAAGGTCTCCCCAACTTTGAAATGACATAACTTCGAAACAGTGAGAGATAGAAATGTGAAACAAGTTGAATGTTAGACAGATAGGTCTGGATTTTTTTATACATCAATTTAAAAAAATAGTTCCAATATTGGACACGAGAGGGCGCTGCAATCACAAAGCTGTGTCTTTGAAATAGTTCCTGAAACTGAGCTGTTTGAACTGAGATAAAAATCACATTATCACATTACAATGGTTTCGATATGGTTACCTTTTTTAGCAACAACATGACGCAACCTAAAGGTAAAGTTCGAAATCACTTGTTGCAATACCTCTATTGAAATGGATGCACATGCCTCACAGATGAATTGTTCAAGCTGTTCCAACGTTTGGGGATTCTTAGAATAAACAGCGTCCTTCAAGTAACCCCACAAAAAGAAGTCGCATGGATTCAGATCCGGGGAATATGGTGGCCAATCCATACCAATACATGTCACTTTGAGATAATTTAAAGTAATGACTCTCTCACTGAAGTATTCCTCGAGGAACTCAAACACTGCAGTAGTACGGTGCGGTCAGGCCCTATCCTGTATAAACCAAGAAATCTCTGGTGCATCCTCTAGAGCTTGAAATGTTCGAATAAACTGCTGTAAAATTTCGATATATCGAGATGCGTTAATCGTTTCCCTCCTGAAAAAGGGCCCAATGATTCCTTTACTAGAGAGTCCTGCCCACACTGTAACTTTTGCTGAGTGGAGTGGTTTTGAAAGACACACAAACGGGTTTTCAGTTCCCCATATTCACCAGTTTTGTTTGTTCACATATCCCTCTAAATGAAAATGGGGCTCATCGGTGAACCATATATGACCGACATCAATTTTATTTTCATCAATCATCTGCAGTAACTCATTTGCAAAAACTTCTCTTTGTTGTAGAGCTGTATTTGTGATCGCTTGATGGCACTGTATTTTATAGGGAAACAGCTTCAGGCCTTTTCACATTATACTGTGCGTAGTGGTGTTTGACAATCCTGCTTCAGCAGTGACTCGCCTTATGGATTTTCGAGGACAACGTCTAACAATTTCTTCGACTGCTTGCACATTTTCAGGTGTCATGACTGATCGACTGCATCCCACATTTCCGCCTAAATCATCTGCTAAAACACTGCCCGTCCGTTCAAACTTCTTGAATAAATTGCGAATTGTTTTCAAGTCTGGATCTTTTTTAACATAATTTTTTTTTTGAAAACTTCGCTTTGTCATCGTCGGACTTCGATTTAATCGATGGTATTCAAGTACAATAAAAATTCGTTGTTCCAAGGAATACGGCATGATATTACCTATTATATACCTGCCACCTATTATCCAATATTGGAACTATTTTTTCAAATTCGTGTATAACAAATTCCAGACCTATCTGTTTAACATTCAACTTGTTTCACATTTCTATTTCTCACTGTTTCGAAGTTATGTCATTTCAAAGTTGGGGAGTCCTTTCTAGAACACCCTGTATATTAATAAAATTTTAAAAATCTATGTTGCTAGAACAAGTGGCTGATAAAATATAAAACAAAACCGAAATGATCCATGAAAGGCATAATTATATTTTTATTGAAAATGTATATTTGCTGAATTAAAAAACAATGACAGAAAAGTAAAGCTATAGGGCGCGGGAAAAGTAAAGATTGGTAAAAAATGAAATGATATTTATGTTAAACATGAAATATATTTAAACAAATTTTAGCTTTTCAAAGATGGATGAAAACGAGACAGTGAATGTTAAAAAATGCCTAATATTAATGCCTATTTAAAATATTCATTCTTGTTGACTTAAGGCTGTACACATATGTGTGGTTCAATTTCGAAAATTATCTTGATTTGTTAAAAAAAGAAAAAACTTATTAATTTACGTTTGGACAGCACTAATGGCACAGTTCTGAAACATTAAAAGCTGGATGATTAATTTTTCTTGATTCCGGGAAGATAAGTTTATTTCTATGTAGTTTGATACGGTTTCCTTCGGAGGTAATTTAAATAGATCTTATAATAGCTGGAGCTATTATTGATCAAATGTTTTTCTTTTGAGAAATTTCCATGTATAAATATAAACCAACTCAACCTAATTTAGAGCATTCGAAGTTGCCAAATATTAGTTTACTAACAGGAGTAGTTTTGTATCTGTGAGCGAAAAATAATTTTACTATTATTAAAATTTTGAGTAAGAAATAAGAATGTAGAATTGTAATTTAAATTCTTATGATGAAAGTGATTCTTAATTACTACTGCTTTTGTTTTATCCTTTAAATCCTGATTTTGAAGACTAGGCATTTATTAAAACTTAATTTTAACATAAAGATTAACAGAAACAAGTATCTCATTTAAAACAAATTCATTATCGATTTTCCTCATTCGCTGAAGAATTTGTAAATATACAAGCACAAAGCATTTCATTAAAGACTGATAAAAAGGGAGAAACATATTTGCTTGAAGCCAACGTTACACAAAAATGCTTTTAACAGCAAATGTCGAATTTTTCGCAGTATGAGAAAATCGTATTGTTAATGAGGTTACTAATATTTACTAAATAAACGTGTAATGATTTTCCTCACGTAAAAAATCGTTTTATCTCCAAAGTGGAATTTTCTGTAACCGAGTTACAGATCTTTTGTAATTATGCTTTTTGGGATAAAGTGTGTATGAATCTTTTTGCGATTTTTTACATTTCAATTTTAAGTAAACAAAATGAAAAAATGCAAATTGAATAAAATAGCAAATATCTAAAACATCCACCTTATATTTCATGAAAATATTAGTCAAATGAAATATCCAATTTGTAAATAAGAAATGTAATATGGAAATATTAAATGTAGATTCAATAAAAAAATATTAATAAGAAATTATTGGGTTTGTACGCCTCAGCGGATTTGAATAACAGATTTTTCGTAATATAATACTTGCCTTATTTAAGACAGAAATACTTTGTTTAAATACGGCTAGTGTTACTCTAAGTAAATCCCTGTATTCAAATCCTTTGAAACCCTTGAGGTATGCGAACCCTGAATTATCTTTAAAAATATTTTTCAACCTCATATTTATCAAGAAATGCAACTTTTTAAACGTTGGAAACTCTTTTGGCATTATTCATAGTGAAGAGTTTGAAAAATATATTAAATATTTCAGTTTCAAAACAATTTTCTCACATAAATAAATAATTAGAGGGCTACCAAAATGTTGGGATTGTAGTTGAAGAGTATTTTGAGCAAAAACAATTAGAGGAAAATTGTATGTTACTAACATTATCCTGAGGATAGCAACTTATGGGTGATAAGAAATAAAGAGAAGTTACATTGCATAGTAATCTAGAAATAATTAGTTAAATTACAAGTAACTATGTCTTTCTAATTGGCTTTTAAATGATAGATATATACAGGGCTTAACAAATGCGGTCGCCAGGTCGCCACTGGCAACCAAGCTTTTTTACCTGGCGACCAAGTTATTTAATCTGGTCGTTTTTTATTTCTTAGTGCAAAAATTTACCAAAGAAATTAGCACAAACGGCCTTTTTTCTCTCCCCCAATCCTGTTCGTGCGCAACAAGCAGTGATCTTCCTCTTCTTTCATACTTTTAATGGAAAAATCGAGTTTAAAAGGCAATTTCCATCTCATGCATAGTAAACGCCGTCGTTATGCACTCTAGCCAGCTAGCAAGTCACGTGATTAGAGTGTAGGGGAAGAGGGAAAGTTTCAATAAAACTGTAAGAAATAGTGTCAATACAGCCTCCGTGTCATCTAAAATTGAACACAATGCTAAAAGATGCTCCAGTTCAGAATTAAAACTAATTAATCTATCGCATTCATTTTAAAGAATAATAACACATAAGTGATTATAAGTAATTCATTTGAAGTAAATTTACAAAACTAAATTAAAATTTAGGCTCTTCAGTTTCATTAGAAAACTTAGTTTATATTACCTTTCTAAATTATGTAACTAATTCTAAACGATGCTTGTTAATATTTTTTATCAATTAATTCATAAAATTTTCGTGATTTTTGAAAATCTATGACAGAAAAAAAGGGGGGGGGGGGCGTAAATATTTCTTTACTGACGACTAGAATTTTTTGCTGGCTACCAGATTTTATCAAATTTGTAAAGCCCTGGATATATAAAGTGTTTAAAATTTTATTTTATATTTGCACCTAATTCTAGCGTATTCATGTAAGTATTTCCAAAAATGTTTATCTAAGTTTACCTATGTAAACAGATATTGCGTGTGCATTTTTAGTTCTAATTAGGTTTTTATTAAATTGTATCAATGGACAAAATAGAAAATATTCAGTATTATTTTTAATACTCATATTTAAACTGTTACCTTTTCAGATAATTTATTGGAGATTACAACATTTATACTTTGAAGAAAATAAAAAGAAATCTTTCCAAGTTTTAAAAAAGAATAGAAATAAAGAGTACGTATGTTTTTTTTTTATTTTAGGAAATTCAATAATCAATAAAACTTTTATTTAAATATTATACATAAACCATAAGTTTTATAGGTTGAAAAAACTTTTTATATTTAAAAGTCTATTTGAAATCTTCGTAAGCATGTTTAAGTTTCATCTAGACAAATTCACCAGAATACATATATTTTTTGAAAATTTTATTATATTTCTCTTTTTTTACACAGTAACGAAATGTTCTGAAAAACACAAAATAATGAAAGTTTTCTTTTCCAGTTGAGTAATTCCATCTTGACATTTTGAGGGAAATTTACTGAGAAAAACAGCATTTTAGAAAATATTTTTGAAATGTAATGGAAAGTTCTGTCAACATTTTATTTTTTTCTTTGTATTGATAGCTTTGAAGCTAAATGAATGATAACTGTAAATAAATATGCACACACGCACATATTATAGGTGTGTGTGTGTGATATGTTGTTAGACCTTAAGCTTTCGGTTCCCATATATAATACATCGGAGCAATTTTCATTTTCCCAGTTGATTTATTTACTTAGCCTCAAAAAAAGACAAATGTATTACGTACAATTTTAATGTTTTTAACACATTCCAACAAAGTTGAAAAGTTTTTTATGAATTGGGTTGGTCTGTCGCCTTTTCTTTCTCTAACTCTCGTAAATTTACCCAGATTGCCATGTGATTCATATATATATATATATATATATATATATATGTTATTGATGGTCACTATATAGAATGTTCGTTATTTAACCCTTTCAGGGGAAAGGTACTTCTATTCGTAAAATGTTGAAATGATTGATGGACATCACACTTTAGAAACAAATTTATTCGAAAATAAGTAAAAATCTTTCCATTATATACTTGATAAAGGGAAATTTTTCATTCCAAAATTCTGGTGCCAATGTAGCATTTAGGGATTAAAATTAAGTGGTCCAAAAATGAACCACCGCCCTTGAAAGGGTTAAAATGAAGAGTGTAGCATTTATAGTTTGTTTACAGGGATTGACACACAAAAGTTTTCCATTATTTTTTGGTCTATCGGGGAAAAATCGTTTGCGGTGCATTTGACTGATTTTACGATATTTGAAACGTAATAAAATTGATATGGACCACTCAGGTAGTCTACAACCTTCTTTTTCAGGAGTATAGAATAAGTTTATTTGTAGTTCGTTTAGAGAGGTGCACAAAAGAATTCCATTACATTATGATCCGTGGGGAAAAACCGCTTACGATACATTTTAATCATGTTATGGAACTTCAAACATAATGAAATTATAAAAGCATCACTAAGGTGCACTACAATATATTTTGTACAGAGAGCGTAACATTTCTTGTTAATTTACAGAGTTGCGCAAAATAATTCAATTAAAGAACTGATTATGATCTGAAATTGCTGTAATAATTAGGGTTTTCTGCTTTTTTAAGCTTATAAACCTTTTAGTATTATATAGTGTTTCTAAATTCTATGGATCATATACAAGGCTGAAAGGAAGAATTCGTACACATTACCGGATATGGACAGCAATTGTTGAAAAGGAATTTTTACTGAGTTATGTGTTTTTTAAATTGCTTATAAATATATCTCATTTCATTGCGTGACAAAATGAAATTTCCTAATAATATTCCAGTAATGTCTGAAAATGTTTCATCGCTTGTGACTGATGCATGATTTTAGTTCTTGTTTCTTTTTGTTTGATTGTTATAGTAACAGTAACGCTCACTACAATGTGCATTGGGCACTGCAACAATAACTCCTTGAGAGTTTTCATGCACAATACTTTTGTAACTGTCATACTAACGATAAATTGTTAGTATGATAGTTGTATGTCAGTAAAAAATGTCAATACATACTTTTTATAAGTCATGGTAAGCACAAAATTTAGGCAACATTGAAGTGTCGCCAAGTCAAAAAAAAACACGCGGAAGTTTGTGAATTTATAAAAAGCCCCTGGTTGTAACAGGATGTGTTAATTATCTATCAACATCTTAATTAGTTTCACAAGAAGTCAATAGATGGAATTTTCCTATAGCGATTTTCTTACAAATAATTATAGAGCAAAATAGAGGCGTACCTTGGAGGGTGCATCTGGAACTTGAGGTATTAATAATTCCATTTGAAGTCGGATTCTATTCGTAAAACGATGACACAGCCGCGACTGGATAACATTATCAGTTACACCATCACTAATTTAGTTTACTACAATTTTACCGTAATTGTAGTTGAATCATGAATCAAAATACTCTACATATTATTTAATAGTATATTTGATTATTTTTTATATCGATTCAATTGAATTTATTAGTGTTCATTAAATTAAGATGCTATTTTAGTTTCTTAATCCCTTGAAGGGCGGGGGGATGTATTATATCCCGCTTAATTTTATTCAAGATTTGTACCAGATTTTTTAAATAAATTTTTACTTTTATATCTTTAGGGGAAATGCTGTAAAATTGCATATCCTTATTTTCAAATGTTTTTTTTTTTCGAAAATTCTGGTGTGAATTCAATATTACGTAAAAACTATTACTTGCCCCTGGAAAGGTTAAAAGAAAACTTCTGATAATTTAAGATTATATCATTCAAAATATTAAACAGCTAAATGCAAAATAAGCAATAAATTAAGAAAATTTATTATTGATCTAAGCAATATAACGTTTTGATATAATGTCAGTCGTTGCAGTAAAATATTTTATGCATAAATTTTAATTAGGAGAATGTATATTTATTAATAATGTGTATACCAGACAAAATCCCTTCTGAATGGCAGGATAAATCTGAATAGCGGCGAACAAGTGATTGATGAATAAACTAAAACTAATTATAAATGTACACTCACTGTTGAATCAGCTTGAAATATTTTGAAAATTTTACAGTTACATAATTTTAAATTGTAGTTAAAACTCTACATTGTAATTCGTATAGAATATCATTAATTTCCATTTTATCTATGAATGTAAATTACTGCGTTAGAAATAGTCAAATTATATTTACTCTGAGCCTTTTAATTTTTACATTACAGATATATTTGATGATGAAAATATTTTATTTACTTAAGATTTTAGCAACTAATGTTAATAAATATTTATATAGTGGCAGGCTAAATAGGTATATGTAAAATTTACAAATGTTTTTGATAGTTTACTTAAATTTATAAACTTTAAAGGAATTTACATTAGAATTAAATTTTCAGCTTGGAACAGAAATATCGAAATTATTCTTAATTTAACGTGGAAGAAAATATTATCAATGAATAGTTGATAGTAAAAATTTCATTAATTCCTTTAATTCTAATCTTCTAAAAATCCTATTCAAAATTAAAAACTTCAACCTATCCTTTAAAAAAATACAATTTTATCATAAAAGAGCTTGTAGCATGCTGAAATATAAGTAACCTTACGTACTTATGGCGGTATTAAAAAAATATATTTTTCTACGCTCAACAACTCAAAGTTTTGAGACACATTTTCAGACTCATTTTTAAAAGTAAAAACATGAAACTTGGCGGCGTGATTTATGATGAGATTTATAAGGGACTTGTGTTTTTATTTTTCGTTTAATTAATTAGAAATTGATTTACAAACAATTATTTTCACAGTACGATAACTTTTTTTTTGTTTCCAGCGCTATCGCTTCGGGAAATTCGGTTCAAAATGTCCACTTTGACAGCATTTTTTGAAATATATTCTGCCTTTATAAAAAAAATCAACCAATACAGACATTATAAAGTTTCTGAATAAGAGAACCTGCCAATTGGATGCATTTGAGAGCAAAAATGAATTAAAAAACGTGTCTCAAAATAAGCAGTTTGGATGTGAATACACCGATAAATATAAATATAACCTTGTACTACTGCATTTTATTTATGAATTTCAAGGTAATATCCTTATTAATTGCACATTTACGATTCAGAAATAAATTACCTTAATAGTTTGAAGAAAGAAAAGGTGCGCCCTTCAAACTAATTAGCTAGAGAGGGTGTTCGCACATTTTTTAGACGATTTTCATGGTATTTACAGAACAATCTTACATAAAATATTTGTGTTTTAAATCTTCAATTTGGTAACCCTTATTTTAAAATACTTTTCTACACCGTGATTTCCATGACAATAATACTTTTTGTAGTTTTAGAAGAGGTATTTTGGACAATTCTGATTGAACAGCTTTCCAAAGTTCATGGAAGGTTGTATGTCTACGTTTGGATAACGCTCTTTATAAAAATCCAAAAGCGCAAAAATTCATGGGTGATACAAAAAAAGATTTAGCAGGTATATAAGCGAAGGGTATAGCCCTAATACCCGTTTCTCGTTCCATTTTGTTCCAAGAAATTAATAGTGAATTGTGATGTGTTGCTGCTTCTTTTATCTTGATACAGTTCAAGAGATTGATGACACTGGGGATAAAGATATGGTATTTCAAGTTTGATGATTAGAGTAAAATATGTTTCTGATAGTATGTAGAGGCGATCTTAATATTTTTCTTCACTCTCTTTATTTTTAATTTGCCGTTATATGCAAAGCCAGCAACAATCATAAATCCTTTACTAAAACTTTCTTTAGATACATTGAACCATGTTTTAAGATTTTTTTCTCCTCTTTGATGATAATAAATGGATCTCTTTTTATTACGATAATTTAAATAGACCCCAAGCCTCATCTATTGTAAGAATATTTTTCTATTTTTCTCCGGATAAATGCTTCTCATAAAGAATGCTGCATCGTGTTCTGCGTGAGGCGATATGTCGTAGAGAAAGACGATAAACATGGTGTTTTTTGGTATTTTAAAAATTCAATTCAAAGTTAATGATTTTGTTAACAGTTGACATTGAACATTTTAACGATTTAGAAACAGTTGTTTGACTTGGAGGATATTTTGTACCATAAAAGATCTTACCTTTGCAGTATTCGAAGAATTCCTCTTTGTTCTTGAGTACATATTTGTAAAAAGGTTTCCACTTGAAGTCAGACATTCACATTTATTCATTGTTTTATTGACAACATTACCTGCTGTGGCTTTAGATTAAAGAAAAAAAACATGCCTTTCACATCATTTTTTAATAATCGAATACGAATAGTTCTCTTCCGAAAGTGCAGAAATTTAGCCTTCCATCGATTATTTAAAAGCGCCATTTTGCATGTAAAAAAAAAAAAGAATCAGTTGCTAGACGAAAATTTATACTTTGAGAAACATATTAGGTATAAAAAATAATTTATCTATGCAGACGATTTTTTTACACTGAAACAAACTCTTCTAAAAAATGTGCAAACAGCCTCTATATATCTTATGGTGGATAAATTGAATACATACGTGACTATATTATAGTATGTCTTGTTACATTTACATTTTTTTTTTGTTTCTGTTTGATTTATTACGGATGCATTCGTAAAAACAAAGTTATATAGCATCGAATTTGTATAAAAGTGAATAATATATATATATTTTTAACTTATTATATATATAATAGCAAGCTACGCCCGCTACGCTGGTCAATTTCTCTTAACGAACCTTTAATCAAACAAAATATTGACATTTCATAATTCACTTTTATATTTTAACAGAATAATAAGGATACTATAATTTGTGACTCGTGCTATAGTCAATATACACGTCAGGACACGTCGCCCTTATCATTATCTTTTTACGCGTGAAGGTTTCGCTATGGTACTCTATTGTGAAATTTGGTAATTTTAGAAATTCAATAGTTGAAAAATCGCAGAATCATTAGATCATTTTTCTTTAGAAATTGTTCTTAGAGCGCATTTAGATCTTATAAATAACAATCATGCCGAACTTGAAGTTTCTAGCTCCTTCAGCATCGCAAAAATCGCAATTTTAGAACGTTTTTCGCTTCTGCACCCCCTCCGGGGTAGTGGCACCGACATAAAATATAGCCTATGTTGGAGCAGGGATTGTCACCATCCATTTGCCACCATCACTTTTGAAATCGCTTTAGTAGTTCCAGACATTCCATACAAATTGTAATTTAGAATGTTTTTAGAAAATTTTTTGCTTATTTCCGCCTTTTAAATTTTGAATTTTTTTAGATTTTGTTCTTATAGAGCATTTAAATCTTGTAAGTAACGACCATACAAAATGTCAAGTTCCTAACTCCTTCATTATTGAAAATATCATAATTTTGGAACGTTTTTCGCTCCTGCACCCTCTGCGGGCAGTGGCACCGACAAAAAATTTAGCATATGTTGGAGCAGGGACTGTCACCATCCATTTGCCACCATCACTTTTGAAATCGGTTCTGTAGTTTCAGAGATTCATTAGAAATTATAATTTAAAATGTTTTTAGAACGCTTCTTCCTCATCTCACCCTTTTAAATTGCGAATGTTTTTATAATTTGTTCTTAGAGAGCATTTACATCTTATAAGTAACTACCATACCAAATTTGATACTTCTATCTCCTTCAGTACATAAAAAATCGAAATTTTAGAACGTTTTTCGCTCCTGCACCCCCCTGGGGGTGGTGGCACGGACATAAAACATAGCCTATGTTGGAGCAGGGATTGTCACCATTAATTTGCCACCATCACCTTTAAAATCGCTTCAGTGGTTCCAGAGATTACCTCCTATAAACAAACAAACAAACAAACAAACAATCTTTACTACTTTATATATTAGTATAGATAAGGGGGAATTAGCCCCTTGTTCCCCCCCCCTTTATACTTAACCAATCAATCCCGAAAACGCATCAGAGATGCGCCTTAACACAGTGAACCTATAAATAAAATTTGAAGGAAATGGGATAATTCTGCATGAAAAACCCATTTATATAAATTAAGGGGGGGATTAGCCCCCCCCCGTTCCCCCCTTTATACTCAGCCAATCAATCCCGAAAATTATCATGCAAGCGCCTTTACACAGTGAACCTATAAACAAAATTTGAAGGAAAACGGAATAATTCTGCATGAAAAACCAATTTATATAAATTAAGGGGGGGATTAGCCCCCCGTTCCCCCCTTTATACTTAACCAATCAATCCCGAAAAGTAATCAGGGAAGCGCCTTAACACAGTGAACCTATAAACAAAATTTGAAGGAAAACGGAATAATTCTGCATGAAAAACACATTTATATAAATTAAGGGGGGATTAGCCCCCCCCCTTTATACTTAAATAATCAATCCCGAAAACTAATCAGGGAAGCGCCTTAACTCAGTGAACCTATAAACAAAATTTGAAGGAAAACGGAATAATTCTGCATGAAAAACCCATTTATATAAATTAAGGGGGGGATTAGCCCCCCCGTTCCCCCCTTTATACTCAGCCAATCAATCCCGAAAATTATCATGCAAGCGCCTTTACACAGTGAACCTATAAACAAAATTTGAAGGAAAACGGAATAATTCTGCATGAAAAACCCATTTATATAAATTAAGGGGGGGGGATTAGCCCCCCGTTCCCCCTTTATACTTAACCAATCAATCCCGAAAAGTAATCAGGGAAGCGCCTTAACACAGTGAACCTATAAACAAAATTTGAAGGAAAACGGAATAATTCTGCATGAAAAACCCATTTATATAAATTAAGGGGGGGGAATTAGCCCCTTGTTCACCCCCCTTTATACTTAACCAATCAATCCCGAAAAGTAATCAGGGAAGCGTCTTAACCCAATGAACCTATAAACAAAATTTGAAGGAAAACGGAATAAATCTGCATGAAAAACCCATTTATATAAATTAAGGGGGGGGGGAATTAGCCCCTTGTTCCCCCCCCTTTATACTTAACCAATCAAACCCGTAAACTAATCAGGGAAGTGCCTTAACTCAGTGAACCTATAAACAAAATTTGAAAGGAAACGGAATAATTCTGCATGAAAAACCCATTTATATAAATTAAGGGGGGGGGGGAATTAGACCCTTGTTCCACCCCTTTATACTTGAAAATGAATCCCGAAAACTAATCAGCGAAGCGCATTAACTCAGTGAACCTATAAACAAAATTTGCAGGAAAACGGAATAATTCTGCATGAAAAACCCATTTATATAAATTAAGGGGGAGGGGGAATTAGTTCCTTGTTCCCCCCCTTTTATACTTAACCAATCAATCCCGAAAACTAATCAGGGAAGCGCCTTAACACAGTGAACCTATAGACAAAATTTGAAGGAAAACGGATATTTCTTTGAAGAGTTATCGCATTACGTACGTACATACATACATACAGAACCGGCTGCCAAGCTCTCAGGGCTTGACAGCCAGTGTGATAACTGAAAAATCGCAATTTTAGAACATTTTTTGCTCCTGCACCCCCTGGGGTTAGTGGCACCGACAAAAAATTTAGCATATGTTGGAGCAGGGACTGTCACCATCCATTTGCCACCATCACTTTTGAAATCGCTTTAGTAGTTCCAGACATTCCATAGAAATTGTAATTTAGAATGTTTTTAGAAAATTTTTTGCTTATTTCAGCCTTTTAAATTTCGAATTTTTTTAGATTTTGTTCTTATAGAGCATTTAAATCTTGTAAGTAACGACCATACAAAATGTCAAGTTCCTAACTCCTTCATTATTGAAAATATCATAATTTTGGAACGTTTTTCGCTCCTGCACCCTCTGCGGGCAGTGGCACCGACAAAAAATTTAGCATATGTTGGAGCAGGGACTGTCACCATCCATTTGCCACCATCACTTTTGAAATCGGTTCTGTAGTTTCAGAGATTCCATAGAAATTATAATTTAAAATGTTTTTAGAACGCTTCTTCCTCATCTCACCCTTTTAAATTGCGAATGTTTTTATAATTTGTTCTTAGAGAGCATTTACATCTTATAAGTAACTACCATACCAAATTTGATACTTCTATCTCCTTCAGTACATAAAAAATCGAAATTTTAGAACGTTTTTCGCTCCTGCACCCCCCTGGGGGTGGTGGCACGGACATAAAACATAGCCTATGTTGGAGCAGGGATTGTCACCATTAATTTGCCACCATCACCTTTAAAATCGCTTCAGTGGTTCCAGAGATTACCCCCTATAAACAAACAAACAAACAAACAAACAATCTTTACTACTTTATATATTAGTATAGATAAGGGGGAATTAGCCCCTTGTTCCCCCCCCCCTTTATACTTAACCAATCAATCCCGAAAACGCATCAGAGATGCGCCTTAACACAGTGAACCTATAAATAAAATTTGAAGGAAATGGGATAATTCTGCATGAAAAACCCATTTATATAAATTAAGGGGGGGATTAGCCCCCCCCCCGTTCCCCCCTTTATACTCAGCCAATCAATCCCGAAAATTATCATGCAAGCGCCTTTACACAGTGAACCTATAAACAAAATTTGAAGGAAAACGGAATAATTCTGCATGAAAAACCAATTTATATAAATTAAGGGGGGGATTAGCCCCCCGTTCCCCCCTTTATACTTAACCAATCAATCCCGAAAAGTAATCAGGGAAGCGCCTTAACACAGTGAACCTATAAACAAAATTTGAAGGAAAACGGAATAATTCTGCATGAAAAACACATTTATATAAATTAAGGGGGGATTAGCCCCCCCCTTTATACTTAAATAATCAATCCCGAAAACTAATCAGGGAAGCGCCTTAACTCAGTGAACCTATAAACAAAATTTGAAGGAAAACGGAATAATTCTGCATGAAAAACCCATTTATATAAATTAAGGGGGGGATTAGCCCCCCCGTTCCCCCCTTTATACTCAGCCAATCAATCCCGAAAATTATCATGCAAGCGCCTTTACACAGTGAACCTATAAACAAAATTTGAAGGAAAACGGAATAATTCTGCATGAAAAACCCATTTATATAAATTAAGGGGGGGGGATTAGCCCCCCGTTCCCCCTTTATACTTAACCAATCAATCCCGAAAAGTAATCAGGGAAGCGCCTTAACACAGTGAACCTATAAACAAAATTTGAAGGAAAACGGAATAATTCTGCATGAAAAACCCATTTATATAAATTAAGGGGGGGGAATTAGCCCCTTGTTCACCCCCCTTTATACTTAACCAATCAATCCCGAAAAGTAATCAGGGAAGCGTCTTAACCCAATGAACCTATAAACAAAATTTGAAGGAAAACGGAATAAATCTGCATGAAAAACCCATTTATATAAATTAAGGGGGGGGGGAATTAGCCCCTTGTTCCCCCCCCCTTTATACTTAACCAATCAAACCCGTAAACTAATCAGGGAAGTGCCTTAACTCAGTGAACCTATAAACAAAATTTGAAAGGAAACGGAATAATTCTGCATGAAAAACCCATTTATATAAATTAAGGGGGGGGGGGAATTAGACCCTTGTTCCACCCCTTTATACTTGAAAATGAATCCCGAAAACTAATCAGCGAAGCGCATTAACTCAGTGAACCTATAAACAAAATTTGCAGGAAAACGGAATAATTCTGCATGAAAAACCCATTTATATAAATTAAGGGGGAGGGGGAATTAGTTCCTTGTTCCCCCCCCTTTTATACTTAACCAATCAATCCCGAAAACTAATCAGGGAAGCGCCTTAACACAGTGAACCTATAAACAAAATTTGAAGGAAAACGGATATTTCTTTGAAGAGTTATCGCATTACGTACGTACATACATACATACAGAACCGGCTGCCAAGCTCTCAGGGCTTGACAGCCAGTGTGATAACTGAAAAATCGCAATTTTAGAACATTTTTTGCTCCTGCACCCCCTGGGGTTAGTGGCACCGACAAAAAATTTAGCATATGTTGGAGCAGGGACTGTCACCATCCATTTGCCACCATCACTTTTGAAATCGCTTTAGTAGTTCCAGACATTCCATAGAAATTGTAATTTAGAATGTTTTTAGAAAATTTTTTGCTTATTTCAGCCTTTTAAATTTCGAATTTTTTTAGATTTTGTTCTTATAGAGCATTTAAATCTTGTAAGTAACGACCATACAAAATGTCAAGTTCCTAACTCCTTCATTATTGAAAATATCATAATTTTGGAACGTTTTTCGCTCCTGCACCCTCTGCGGGCAGTGGCACCGACAAAAAATTTAGCATATGTTGGAGCAGGGACTGTCACCATCCATTTGCCACCATCACTTTTGAAATCGGTTCTGTAGTTTCAGAGATTCCATAGAAATTATAATTTAAAATATTTTTAGAACGCTTCTTCCTCATCTCACCCTTTTAAATTGCGAATGTTTTTATAATTTGTTCTTAGAGAGCATTTACATCTTATAAGTAACTACCATACCAAATTTGATACTTCTATCTCTTTCAGTACTCAAAAAATCGAAATTTTAGAACGTTTTTCGCTCCTGCACCCCCCTGGGGGTGGTGGCACGGACATAAAACATAGCCTATGTTGGAGCAGGGATTGTCACCATTAATTTGCCACCATCACTTTTAAAATCGCTTCAGTGGTTCCAGAGATTACCCCCTACAAACAAACAAACAAACAAACAAACAATCTTTACTACTTTATATATTAGTATAGATAAGGGGGAATTAGCCCCTTGTTCCCCCCCTTTATACTTAACCAATCAATCCCGAAAACTCATCAGAGATGCGCCTTAACACAGTGAACCTATAAATAAAATTTGAAAGAAATGGGATAATTCTGCATGAAAAACCCATATATATAAATTAAGGGGGGGATTAACCCCCCCCCCCGTTCCCCCCTTTATACTCAGCCAATCAATCCCGAAAATTATCATGCAAGCGCCTTTACACAGTGAACCTATAAACAAAATTTGAAGGAAAACTGAATAATTCTGCATGAAAAACCAATTTATATAAATTAAGAGGGGGATTAGCCCCCCGTTCCCCCCTTTATACTTAACCAATCAATCCCGAAAAGTAATCAGAGAAGCGCCTTAACACAGTGAACCTATAAACAAAATTTGAAGGAAAACGGAATAATTCTGCATAAAAAACCCATTTATATAAATTAAGGGGGGAATAGCCCACCCTTTATACCTAACTAATCAATCCCGAAAACTAATCAGGGAAGCGCCTTAACTCAGTGAACCTATAAACAAAATTTGAAGGAAAACGGAATAATTCTGCATGAAAAACCCATTTATATAAATTAAGGGGGGGATTAGCCCCCCCGTTCCCCCCCTTTATACTCAGCCAATCAATCCCGAAAATTATCATGCAAGCGCCTTTACACAGTGAACCTATAAACAAAATTTGAAGGAAAACGGAATAATTCTGCATGAAAGACCCATTTATATAAATTAAGGGGGGGGGATTAGCCCCCCGTTCCCCCCTTTATACTTAACCAATCAATCCCTAAAAGTAATCAGGGAAGCGTCTTAACCCAATGAAACTATAAACAAAATTTGAAGGAAAACGGAATAATTCTGCATGAAAAACCCATTTATATAAATTAAGGGGGGGATTAGCCCCCCCGATCCCCCCCCCTTTATACTTAACTAATCAAACCCGTAAACTAATCAGGAAAGTGCCTTAACTCAGTGAACCTATAAACAAAATTTGAAGGGAAACGGAATAATTCTGCATGAAAAACCCATTTATATAAATTAAGGGGGGGGGGAATTAGACCCTTGTTCCCCCTTTATACTTGACCAATCAATCCCGAAAACTA
The DNA here is from genome assembly GCA_963931845.1 of Maratus michaelseni. NCBI lineage: Eukaryota > Metazoa > Arthropoda > Arachnida > Araneae > Salticidae > Maratus > Maratus michaelseni. The sequence goes on from OZ007587.1 coordinate 133,353,461, forward strand.
ATCAGGGAAGTGCCTTAACTCAGTGAACCCTATAAACAAAATTTGAAGGAAAACGGAATAATTCTGCATGAAAAACCCATTTATATAAATTAAGGGGGGGGGGAATTAGCCCCTTGTTCCCCCCCTTTTATACTTAACCAATCAATCCCGAAAACTAATCAGGGAAGCGCCTTAACACAGTGAACCTATAAACAAAATTTGAAGGAAAACGGACATTTCTTTGAAGAGTTATCGAATTACGTACGTACATACATACATACAGAACCGGCTGCCAAGCTCTCAGGGCTTGACAGCCAGTGTGATAACTGAAAAATCGCAATTTTAGAACGTTTTTTGATCCTGCACACCCTGGGGTTAGTGGCACCGACAAAAAATTTAGCATATGTTGGAGCAGGGACTGTCACCATCCATTTGCCACCATCACTTTTGAAATCGGTTCTGTAGTTTCAGAAATTCCATAGAAATTGTAATTTAGAATGTTTTTAGAACGCTTCTTCCTCATCTCACCCTTTTAAATTGCGAATGTATTTATAATTTGTTCTTAGAGAGCATTTACATCTTATAAGTAACTACCATACCAAATTTGATACTTCTATCTCCTTCAGTACACAAAAAATCGAAATTTTAGAACGTTTTTCGTTCCTGCAACACCCTGGGGGTGGTGGCACCGACATAAAATATAGCCTATGTTGGAGCAGGGATTGTCCATTAATTTGCCACCATCACTTTTAAAATCGCTTCAGTGGTTCCAGAGATTACCCCCTACAAACAAACAAACAAACAAACAAACAATCTTTACTACTTTATATATTAGTATAGATAAGGGGGAATTAGCCCCTTGTTCCCCCCCTTTATACTTAACCAATCAATCCCGAAAACTAATCAGAGATGCGCCTTAACACAGTGAACCTATAAATAAAATTTGAAGGAAATGGGATAATTCTGCATGAAAAACCCATTTACATAAATTAAGGGGGGTATTAGCCCCCTGTTCCCCCCCTTTATACTTAATCAATCAATCCCGAAAACTAATCAGGGAAGCGTCTTAACCCAATGAATCTATAAACAAATTTTGAAGCAAATAGAATAATTCTGCATGAAAAACCCATTTATATAAATTAAGGGGGGGGGGATTATCCCCCCGTTCCCCCCCTTTATACTTAACCAATCAATCCCGAAAAGTAATCAGGGTAGCGCCTTAACACAGTGAACCTATAAACAAAATTTGAAGGAAAACGGAATAATTCTGCATGAAAAACCCATTTATATAAATTAAGGGGGGATTAGCCCCCCGATCCCCCCCCTTTATACTTAACTAATCAATCCCGAAAACTAATCAGGGAAGCGCCTTAACTCAGTGAACCTATAAACAAAATTTGAAGGAAAACGGAATAATTCTGCATGAAAAACCCATTTATATAAAATAAGGGGGGATTAGCCCCCCCGATCCCCCCCTTTATACTTAACTAATCAAACCCGTAAACTAATCAGGGAAGCGCCTTAACTCAGTGAACCTATAAACAAAATTTGAAGGGAAATGGAATAATTCTGCATGAAAAACCCATTTATATAAATTAAGGGGGGGGGGAATTAGACCCTTATCCCCCCCCTTTATACTTGACCAATCAATCCCGAAAACTAATCAGGGAAGCGCCTTAACTCGGTGAACCTATAAACAAAATTTGAAGGAAAACGGAATAATTCTGCATGAAAAACCCATTTATATGAATTAAGGGGGGGAATTAGCCCCCCGATCCCCCCCTTTATATTAACTAATCAATCCCGAAAACTAATCAGGGAAGCGCCTTAACACAGTGAACCTATAAACAAAATTTGAAGGAAAACGGAATAATTCTGCATGAAAAACCCATTTATATAAATTAAGGGGGGGGGGGAATTAGCCCCTTGTTCCCCCCCCTTTATACTTAACCAATCAATCCCGAAAAGTAATCAAGGAAGCGTCTTAACCCAATGAACCTATAAACAGAATTTGAAGGAAAACGGAATAATTCTGCATGAAAAACCCATTTATATATATTAAGGGGGGGGATTAGCCCCCCCCCGATCCCCCCCTTTATACTTAACTAATCAAACCCGTAAACTAATCAGGGAAGCGCCTTAACTCAGTGAACCTATAAACAAAATTTGAAGGGAAACAGAATAATTCTGCATGAAAAACCCATTTATATAAATTAAGGGGGGGATTAGCCCCCCCCTGTTCCCCCCTTTATACTCAGCCAATCAATCCCGAAAATTATCATGCAAGCGCCTTTACACAGTGAACCTATAAACAAAATTTGAAGGAAAACTGAATAATTCTGCATGAAAAACCAATTTATATAAATTAAGAGGGGAATTAGCCCCCCGTCCCCCCCTTTATACTTAACCAATCAATCCCGAAAAGTAATCAGAGAAGCGCCTTAACACAGTGAACATATAAACAAAATTTGAAGGAAAACGGAATAATTCTGCATAAAAAACCCATTTATATAAATTAAGGGGGGATTGGCCCACTCTTTATACCTAACTAATCAATCCCGAAAACTAATCAGGGAAGCGCCTTAACTCAGTGAACCTATAAACAAAATTTGAAGGAAAACGGAATAATTCTGCATGAAAAACCCATTTATATAAATTAAGGGGGGGATTAGACCCCCCGTCCCCCCCTTTATACTCAGCCAATCAATCCCGAAAATTATCATGCAAGCGCCTTTACACAGTGAACCTATAAACAAAATTTGAAGGAAAACGGAATAATTCTGCATGAAAGACCCATTTATATAAATTAAGGGGGGGGATTAGCCCCCCGTTCCCCCCTTTATACTTAACCAATCAATCCCTAAAAGTAATCAAAGAAGCGTCTTAACCCAATGAACCTATAAACAAAATTTGAAGGAAAACGGAATAATTCTGCATGAAAAACCCATTTATATAAATTAAGGGGGGGGGATTAGCCCTCCCCGATCCCCCCCTTTATACTTAACTAATCAAACCCGTAAACTAATCAGGGAAGTGCCTTAACTCAGTGAACCTATAAACAAAATTTGAAGGGAAACGGAATAATTCTGCATGAAAAACCCATTTATATAAATTAAGGTGGGGTGGGAATTAGACCCTTGTTCCCCCCCTTTATACTTGACCAATCAATCCCGAAAACAAATCAGGGAAGTGCCTTAACTCAGTGAACCTATAAACAAAATTTGAAGGAAAACGGAATAATTCTGCATGAAAAACCCATTTATATAAATTAAGGGGGGGGGGGAATTAGCCCCTTGTTCCCCCCCTTTTATACTTAACCAATCAATCCCGAAAACTAATCAGGGAAGCGCCTTAACACAGTGAACCTATAAACAAAATTTGAAGGAAAACGGATATTTCTTTGAAGAGTTATCGAATTACGTACGTACATACATACATACAGAACCGGCTGCCAAACTCTCAGGGCTTGATAGCCAGTGTGATAACTGAAAAATCGCAATTTTAGAACGTTTCTTGATCCTGCACACCCTGGGGTTAGTGGCACCGACAAAAAATTTAGCATATGTTGGAGCAGGGACTGTCACCATCCATTTGCCACCATCACTTTTGAAATCGGTTCTGTAGTTTCAGAAATTCCATAGAAATTGTAATTTAGAATGTTTTTAGAACGCTTCTTCCTCATCTCACCCTTTTAAATTGCGAATGTATTTATAATTTGTTCTTAGAGAGCATTTACATCTTATAAGTAACTACCATACCAAATTTGATACTTCTATCTCCTTCAGTACACAAAAAATCGAAATTTTAGAACGTTTTTCGTTCCTGCAACCCCCTGGGGGTGGTGGCACCGACATAAAATATAGCCTATGTTGGAGCAGGGTTTGTCACCATTAATTTGCCCCCATCACTTTTAAAATCGCTTCAGTGGTTCCAGAGATTACCGCCTACAAACAAACAAACAAACAAACAAACAATCTTTACTACTTTATATATTAGTATAGATAAGGGGGAATTAGCCCCTTGTTCCCCCCCCCTTTATACTTAACCAATCAATCCCGAAAACTAATCAGAGATGCGCCTTAACACAGTGAACCTATAAATAAAATTTGAAGGAAATGGGATAATTCTGCATGAAAAACCCATTTACATAAATTAAGGGGGGTATTAGCCCCCTGTTCCCCCCCTTTATACTTAATCAATCAATCCCGAAAACTAATCAGGGAAGCGTCTTAACTCAATGAATCTATAAACAAATTTTGAAGCAAATAGAATAATTTTGCATGAAAAACCCATTTATATAAATTAAGGGGGGGGGGATTATCCCCCCGTTCCCCCCCTTTATACTTAACCAATCAATCCCGAAAAGTAAACAGGGTAGCGCCTTAACACAGTGAACCTATAAACAAAATTTGAAGGAAAACGGAATAATTCTGCATGAAAAACCCCTTTATATAAATTAACGGGGGATTAGCCCCCCCGATCCCCCCCCTTTATACTTAACTAATCAATCCCGAAAACTAATCAGGGAAGCGCCTTAACTCAGTGAACCTATAAACAAAATTTGAAGGAAAACGGAATAATTCTGCATGAAAAACCCATTTATATAAATTAAGGGGGGGATTAGCCCCCCCGTTCCCCCCTTTATACTCAGCCAATCAATCCCGAAAATTATCATGCAAGCGCCTTTACACAGTGAACCTATAAACAAAATTTGAAGGAAAACGGAATAATTCTGAATGAAAAACCCATTTATATAAATTAAGGGGGGGGTTAGCCCCCCCGATCAACTAATCAAACCCGTAAACTAATCAGGGAAGCGCCTTAACTCAGTGAACCTATAAACAAAATTTGAAGGGAAACGGAATAATTCTGCATGAAAAACCCATTTACATAAATTAAGGGGGGGGGGAATTAGCCCCTTGTCCCCCCCCCTTTATACTTAACCAATCAATCCCTAAAAGTAATCAGGGAAGCGTCTTAACCCAATGAACCTATAAACAAAATTTGAAGGAAAACGGAATAATTCTACATGAAAAACCCATTTATATAAATTAAGGGGGGGATTAGCCCCCCCCCGATCCCCCCTTTATACTTAACTAATCAAACCCGTAAACTAATCAGGGAAGTGCCTTAACTCAGTGAACCTATAAACAAAATTTGAAGGGAAACGGAAAAATTCTGCATGAAAAACCCATTTATATAAATTAAGGGGGGGGGAATTAGACCCTTGTTCCCCCCCTTTATACTTGACCAATCAATCCCGAAAACTAATCAGGGAAGTGCCTTAACTCAGTGAACCCTATAAACAAAATTTGAAGGAAAACGGAATAATTCTGCATGAAAAACCCATTTATATAAATTAAGGGGGGGGGGAATTAGCCCCTTGTTCCCCCCCTTTTATACTTAACCAATCAATCCCGAAAACTAATCAGGGAAGCGCCTTAACACAGTGAACCTATAAACAAAATTTGAAGGAAAACGGATATTTCTTTGAAGAGTTATCGAATTACGTACGTACATACATACATACAGAACCGGCTGCCAAGCTCTCAGGGCTTGACAGCCAGTGTGATAACTGAAAAATCGCAATTTTAGAATGTTTTTTGATCCTGCACACCCTGGGGTTAGTGGCACCGACAAAAAATTTAGCATATGTTGGAGCAGGGACTGTCACCATCCATTTGCCACCATCACTTTTGAAATCGGTTCTGTAGTTTCAGAAATTCCATAGAAATTGTAATTTAGAATGTTTTTAGAACGCTTCTTCCTCATCTCACCCTTTTAAATTGCGAATGTATTTATAATTTGTTCTTAGAGAGCATTTACATCTTATAAGTAACTACCATACCAAATTTGATACTTCTATCTCCTTCAGTACACAAAAAATCGAAATTTTAGAACGTTTTTCGTTCCTGCAACACCCTGGGGGTGGTGGCACCGACATAAAATATAGCCTATGTTGGAGCAGGGATTGTCACCATTAATTTGTCACCATCACTTTTAAAATCGCTTCAGTGGTTCCAGAGATTACCCCCTACAAACAAACAAACAAACAAACAAACAATCTTTACTACTTTATATATTAGTATAGATAAGGGGGAATTAGCCCCTTGCTCCCCCCCTTTATACTTAACCAATCAATCCCGAAAACTAATCAGAGATGCGCCTTAACACAGTGAACCTATAAATAAAATTTGAAGGAAATGGGATAATTCTGCATGAAAAACCCATTTACATAAATTAAGGGGGGTATTAGCCCCCTGTTCCCCCCCTTTATACTTAATCAATCAATCCCGAAAACTAATCAGGGAAGCGTCTTAACCCAATGAATCTATAAACAAATTTTGAAGCAAATAGAATAATTCTGCATGAAAAACCCATTTATATAAATTAAGGGGGGGGATTATCCCCCCGTTCCCCCCCTTTATACTTAACCAATCAATCCCGAAAAGTAATCAGGGTAGCGCCTTAACACAGTGAACCTATAAACAAAATTTGAAGGAAAACGGAATAATTCTGCATGAAAAACCCATTTATATAAATTAAGGGGGGATTAGCCCCCCGATCCCCCCCCCTTTATACTTAACTAATCAATCCCGAAAACTAATCAGGGAAGCGCCTTAACTCAGTGAACCTATAAACAAAATTTGAAGGAAAACGGAATAATTCTGCATGAAAAACCCATTTATATAAATTAAGGGGGGGGGGGAATTAGACCCTTATCCCCCCCCCTTTATACTTGACCAATCAATCCCGAAAACTAATCAGGGAAGCGCCTTAACTCGGTGAACCTATAAACAAAATTTGAAGGAAAACGGAATAATTCTGCATGAAAAACCCATTTATATGAATTAAGGGGGGGGAATTAGCCCCCCGATCCCCCCCTTTATATTAACTAATCAATCCCGAAAACTAATCAGGGAAGCGCCTTAACACAGTGAACCTATAAACAAAATTTGAAGGAAAACGGAATAATTCTGCATGAAAAACCCATTTATATAAAATAAGGGGGGGATTAGCCCCCCCCCCCCCGATCCCCCCCTTTATACTTAACTAATCAAACCCGTAAACTAATCAGGGAAGCGCCTTAACTCAGTGAACCTATAAACAAAATTTGAAGGGAAATGGAATAATTCTGCATGAAAAACCCATTTATATAAATTAAGGGGGGGGGGGGGAATTAGACTCTTATCCCCCCCCTTTATACTTGACCAATTAATCCCGAAAACTAATCAGGGAAGCGCCTTAACTCGGTGAACCTATAAACAAAATTTGAAGGAAAACGGAATAATTCTGCATGAAAAACCCATTTATATGAATTAAGGGGGGGGAATTAGCCCCCCGATCCCCCCCTTTATATTAACTAATCAATCCCGAAAACTAATCAGGGAAGCGCCTTAACACAGTGAACCTATAAACAAAATTTGAAGGAAAACGGAATAATTCTGCATGAAAAACCCATTTATATAAATTAAGGGGGGGGGGGAATTAGCCCCTTGTTCCCCCCCTTTATACTTAACCAATCAATCCCGAAAAGTAATCAAGGAAGCGTCTTAACCCAATGAACCTATAAACAGAATTTGAAGGAAAACGGAATAATTCTGCATGAAAAACCCATTTATATAAATTAAGGGGGGGGATTAGCCCCCCCCCCCCGATCCTCCCCTTTATACTTAACTAATCAAACCCGTAAACTAATCAGGGAAGCGCCTTAACTCAGTGAACCTATAAACAAAATTTGAAGGGAAACAGAATAATTCTGCATGAAAAACCCATTTATATAAATTAAGGGGGGGGGGGGGAATTAGACCCTTGTTCCTCCCCTTTATACTTGACCAATCAATCCCGAAAACTAATCAGGGAGGCGCCTTAACTCGGTGAACCTATAAACAAAATTTGAAGGAAAACGGAATGATTCTGCATGAAAAACCCATTTATATAAATTAAGGGGGGGGATTAGCCCCCCCCCGATCCCCCCCTTTATACTTAACTAATCAAACCCGTAAACTAATCAGGGAAGCGCCTTAACTCAGTGAACCTATAAACAAAATTTGAAGGGAAACAGAATAATTCTGCATGAAAAACCCATTTATATAAATTAAGGGGGGGGGGAATTTGCCCCTTGTTCCCCCCCCTTTTATACTTAACCAATCAATCCCGAAAACTAATCAGGGAAGCGCCTTAACACAGTGAACCTATAAACAAAATTTGAAGGAAAACGGATATTTGTTTGAAGAGTTATCGCATTACGTACGTACATACATACATACAGAACCGGCTGCCAAGCTCTCAGGGCTTGACAGGCAGTGTGATAACTGAAAAATCGCAATTTTAGAACGTTTTTTGCTCCTGCACCCCCTGGGGTTAGTGGCACCGACATAAAATATAGCCTATGTTGGAGCAGGGGTTGTCACCATCAATTTGCCACCATCACTTTTGAAATCGGTTCGGTAGTTCCAGAGATTACCCCCTACAAACAAACAAACAAGATTTACTCCTTTATAATATTAGTATAGATTACTTCCTAAATCATTATTTCAAGTTTCAGATGGTGTTTCGGTAATGTTTCATTAATGGTTATATATATATATATATATATATATATATTTATTTTCAAAATTGTAACTTAAGTAGTCAGAGCTGTTATTAGCAGATAAAATACAAAAAATGTGTTTATTTTATTTGTTTTTAAGTATTCCATTATTAACAGTGGACTTTGCATATTTTAGAGCTTAGATTAACAATATTTTGTTCTTCGATAATTTTTTTTTCTCTAAGTATTTTAATGTATGAATCTAAAACCTGAGAGAAATTCGAGGATAGAAGATTTTAGTGTCTACGACAGATTTAAAATAAACTTTTTCTTCGTATATCACTGTTAGAGATATCAAAGAAATAAGCAGACTGTAAAATTAAAACAAAGTGGGAAAGTGTGATCGAAGATCGAACAAAGGGTTTCGTTTAATATTCCTTTCAAAACACTTTATCCTTTCTATAATAAATCCAAATAAATTTCATTTAGCAACAGAAAAAAGTCATGTTTTTTATAAAGTAAAAATTTACCGGTCTATTTTTTCGTTTTTTCGAATATCTAAACCAGCCCGCTATTATATTCTATCATAATAATACCTGTCATGTGGACTAAATGTGACATTAAAAAAAAATAATTTCAAAATTAAACATGTTGTACACATTAGAAATGTTAAAATATGCGAATATTTCCATAATCGGGCTTCTATCATGATTCAATACGTTCATCAAACTCATCTATATAGTACTATTCTCTATTACTCACATTGATACTCATTTTGTATTATTCTCAAACATTTGAGAAATCCATTAAACTTCCGATATGACGTCAGATTAATTTTCTTTTTAATTCTCTAATGACGTGATATTAATCTGCTTTCTGTACATGCATATACACATACTCCTTGTATTATTGAGAAATCTTTGAAAATTTCCATTATATATATATATATATATATATATATATATATATATATGTGTGTGTGTGTGTGTGTGTGTATACATATGGTGGTTGGAAAACTATTTTATTTTAGTAGCGAACTAAAACTAAAACTACAACTACTTTATTGAAATGTAATTAACTACAAATACAACTACAACTACTTTATCGAAATGTAATTAATTACGACTACAACCGCAACCTCAACTACTTTATCGAAATGTAATTAATTACTACTACAACTGCAACCAAAACTACTTTATCGAAATGTAATTAACTACAACTACAACTGCGCCCACAACTACTTTATCGAAATGTAATTAACTACAACTACAATTACAACTACTTGTTTTAAAACGCAGCGACTACAAAACTACTTTTCGAAAGTAGCTGCTATTTCGCTACTTTTTGATTTTGTCAAAGGATTTAATCTACACTTAAAATTGTGGACACGGATTAAGTAATACAAAGGAGCCTCATTATATTATGTTTGCCAGGATACAATTAAGTGAATGCGTTAAAACCGAGGACATTAAAAAATTATGAAAGACAACAAGAAAATGTTTTGACAAGATTATTTTATAAGAAAATGTTTTGTGTTTATCCCTAAAATGTTAGTTGAAGCACATATTACTCGTTATATGCCGACCAGGGCAATTCAATATTAATCCTTTTCTGGCATTATATCAAACTAGAATCCGTCAAGCCGAAATGTCGGAGCATTGAGTTGGATAAACATAAAATATAACATTAACAATATATAATATATATTTTTTATTTTTATATTTACTGTTTAATAGTATAAAAGAAAATTTACAATAACAGCTGTTGAATCTTCAAGTGTTTATTCGGTCAACAGTTGCCTCAGATACTGCTCAAATGCTAATCTATCAGCAAGTGCCCCCATTCTTCTAATTTGGTCTAGCCTATCCTTTGCGAAAGGCACTTCAATCAGAACATCCTCTAAACGTCGAACCCTGCTAAACGCGACATAAGTTGCTCCAAGTGACAACTCCTTTTCACCAATGTCCACAGCTATTTTTGACAAAGTTAAACCTTGGGATTTGTGTATGGTGACAGCGTATGAAACTGTTAAAGGTAACTGAGTACGGGAGCATGAGACATTGTTTTCTTTCCAAGACTTTGTAATAGGTGTGACAGGAAAAAGTCTTTCAGTGAGAAATGGTCCCCGATAATCATCAAAATGAACCATTACTGCCTGTGGCAAGCCTGGAGGCCGTAATCCTGGTCCGTAGACAATATCTTTTACCGTACCAAGTGCACCGTTGACCAATCCTCCCTCTGTCCACAGATTGGTACGCAACATAATTCTGCATCCAATTGCTAAAAAAAGTTCAGCCTGAAGTCCAGACGCGTGCTCATCTTCACTCCATCTTGCTATTTGATTATTGTGGTCTGCTAATATTCTTGCCACTGGCCATTTTGATTTACGAAGTACTTCTTGATTATGTTCTTCAGCTTGCTTGTTTGTGGGAAAAAGGCGTATGGCATCTTGAAATCTTTCAAGTTCAGCCGGAGGCTGTATAGCTTTACGTCGTTGCATAAGGGATGCGTATTGGTCGCCTGTAACTTCACCTACGGAAAGCGAATCAAGAGTCTCTCTAAACTGTATTTGCTGATCGTCGCTTTGTCTCATTGACTTTGTTAAGGTGAAACATTTTTCAAACATCTTAAGAACTGTTTGTCCACGTAAAGCCAAAATGTCTTTTATAGAATGTCTCCTATATAGAGGTGTGTCTTTTACAGGCTGTAGCTGCCTAATATCTCCAATCAGGTAAACAAATAAGCCTCCAAAAGGTTCAATGCTGTCTGGTTTACCTTCGCGACATCTTTGCTCAAGTGCAGCCATCAGACGGCATCCGATCATTGAAAATTCGTCAATAATGAGAAATGAAACTGGATTCATGCTGAGCTGTAGATTTCTTGCTGCTTCACTTCCTAAATCAGCAAACAATTTAAAACATGTTGGTACTTTTAGTGCAGAGTGAATTGTTTTGCCCTCGACATTAATTGCAGCAGCACCTGTTGGAGCCAAAACCATAATAGCTTCCGGTCCTAACTGCTCGGTAACTCTTTTACGAATTTCTTTTATTACCGTACTTTTTCCAGCTCCGGCTTTCCCAATAATAAAAGTACGTTTAGGGCAATTTATAAATCTTGATTGCAAAGACGAAAGCTGTTGCGTGCATAAGTGAAGTATTTTTTGCTGCTCATCTGTAAATCTGATCTCAGACGTATCGTAATTTTGATGCACTGTAAGTTGTTGTTCTTTACAGTAATTTAAAAATGAAGTAAAATTGCGATCAGGGTACTTGTAACTCTCACTTTTCCACTCACATGCATGATCAATCACGCGTTGCCCCAAAGTATCCTCGTTTGTCTGCACAGGAACTATGGCAGCTGCTACCATATATGGATCAATCTCGCGGTATTCTTCTTGCAGGATTTCTGTCTCATGTGTACTGCTAACAGCAGGAAAATTTATTTCTTCGTGTGCATCAATATTTAGATCATTGAATGCTTCCTCCCATGAGTGATACGCAGACGGTAAGCCTTCTTGCAATAAAGAGTCAGAATTACCTCTCCAAGGATAATTGAGTAATACTTGTTGCCTATAGTATTCTTCGGCTAGAGTTGGGTCGTGGTTGAGTGATGTAAGAGGAAAAACTCTGACAACTTCATCTTTTCTTCTTTGGTGATAATCGACTCCTCTTACTGAGAAAGATTTTGCAAACTTAAGAAGCGTGCAGGAAATTAGTTTCTCCGGCCGCGCGCAATATTTCTGAAGCATGCTTTTTGATGGTCTTTCGTCGCTTGAAAAGTTGATTTCTTCCCAGTTCTTATAATGAAGCCGTATTGTAACTACTTCCCGACTACTGTGATACATTGGCCATCCCATTAATATTTGTACTACCTCTTGGGCTGAGTAATCCCTTTTAGAAACAGAAGACAAAATAAGTTTTTGGACTTCTTGAACCGCTGGATTTGTTTCGTTCATCTTATTTAAAATCTCAGATAACAATTCCTTGTAAGGAACAGAAGCTGTTTCTGATTTTGAGGCATATTTGGCAATGTAATGCAAAACCGCATCCTTTGATGTAATAGGACTGAAATCCGTGTTAGTTCTCCAAACTTGTGACACGAAGCAATTGTAGGTATTCATTTCAGAATCGTTTCTTTTTGGCAAAAAGCTAATTATGCCATTTTCTACTTGAAGCTTTGGAGAGCCGCACTCTGCTTTTGGAAAACCAAATCAGCAGCTATAACTATTTGTATCTCTTTTTTTTCTTTAGGCAATAATCTCCATGTCTTGTGTGACGTTGGACTTGATTTAAGAGCTGAGCGAGATCTTTTTCACAATCTTCACTGGAAATGTCTGAAAAGCGAATTCGACAGCGGTGTATATCATTTACAAGGACGTCCTTGTCAGGATTAACAGCACTGCATAGTTTTTCAAAATATGCTGTTACGACTGCTACATTTTTAGCATTAGTCATGTCTAGTGTTTCCATGTTTGGTGCCCCTCTTAACCACAACAATCCATGCATGTGAGGACTTCCACGCCACTGCCATTCGAAACGAACCCAGTAGTCGTCTATTAAAAACAACGGCGTCAAGATTTTTCTCAAAAATATATCACAACGTTTTTGAAAGAGCCAACCAGTCAACAGAGGGTTGTCGTGCATTAATTGTCTGCGTTCTGTATCAGTCAGCTCATTTGGATCTCTGTTAGGCTCTAAAAGTCTGAAAAGATCAGCCCAGTGATAATCAGCTGCAGACAGTGTAAAAAAAATTGTTGGTGCTCCAATTTGTCCTACCATGGAAAGGAGTTCCCCACAACGTGCACTCCAGTATCCTTTTGTAGATCTTAATTTGCTAGCATAAATCATAATGTGTTTTGCCATTTCTGGTTGCCTATTCAGAATATCACGCATCTGCTCTACCGTCTTATTGCTGAACCTATTTCGCTGTACGAAAAAACGCCCTTTAGCCAAAGATTGCCACCGAAGAATTGAATTCATGGCAAAGTAGCGAAATCGGGGGTCTTTAGCAAATCGCCCATCTTCATACTTCATTAGGAACTTAAAATACTCATCAGGAGAGACTGCTTTTTGACGAGGTTGTTGTAAGTCAGCTGTACCATGTGGAAAAAGATGAGGAAAAGCACGTGCTATGTAACCCTCTTCTTGAAATTCGTTGATAGGCTGTGAATTTAATGAAGGGTGAGGCACACGAATTGCGTCATTTATTAAGTTGTTTTGATCTACCGGTTCAAGTAGTGGTCTAAATGACTCGCGCCTTATTTCCTCGTTCAAAGTATCAATATCCTCAGTAATATCGGTTGCTGTTGGTAACATTTGAGATACGTCACCATTCTTAGGTAATGTAGCGATCAAATCTTCATCAATTGTGATATTTGAATAATAAGGATTGTGAGCTTTAAGCCATTGAGTGCTTCTAGAAGGCGTTGTGAGCGAACAGAAAACTCTGCACATCCTGATAAAGTATCTTTTGTCACTAACACAATTGAAGTCATATCTGAAGGATTGACAGGCAGGCGCGAAATAAAACTCTCAATATTTTGTTTAAAGCTGATTATATTTCCGCTGTATCCATACTGTGAGCCTCGTATACGGTAAGAGAAACCACTGGATGTATTTGAGCGATCATCATTTGTTCAATGTAGCTCAGATCTTTGAGACAAATAGGAACTGGACCTGGGTCCATCGAATTAGTGGCAGAAAACTTGAAAGCACCGTCTCTACACTTGCATGTCTGGCAGAGCCCAGCAGTATTTAATATGATATCAGGGAAAGCTCTGTGACACGTATTACAGGACACATAGGAGATTTGCGATACCTCTCTATCAAACCTGATTGCTTCATTCATTTGAGTTGTCAGTATACCGGTACTCGGCAAAAAATCTGAAGGTAACTGATTTGTGCGACTTCTCCGCATTGAATTACGATTCGCAATTCTTCTCATTTCAGCTGATTGCTTTCTCTTAACTGGCATCCTTGCAAATTCTATATAATAAAAACATATAATCCGTCCATATATAAAATGTTTCTTAACATATATTTTTTTTAATCCTGGATTGGCTGGACTATATCAAAATAAAAAGATTTACTCTCATACTTCTTTTGGTACTTTTCGGTTAGCCGGGCGCCAGTGATATATGTACAGATATAAATACATATGTATATACATATATATATATACATACATACATATATGTACATATATAAATGTATGTATATATATGTATATGCAGATATATGTGTATACATATATGTATGTGTATATATACATGTACATATATCACTGGCGCCCGGCTAACCAAAAAGTACCCTTCTTTTATACAATAAGCTTGAATGAAAAGGAAAAAAAATATTTTGAAATGGAAACAAAAATAATTGCACCAATTGCTGAGTTCGATTTAAAAAACACTAAATTCATGTACTTAATACAATTTAAACTTCATTGCACGTGTTTTAAGATAAAAATGTATGGGGTCCTTATTTCAGAAAAGTAAAATATATGTAAAATATATAAAAGTAAAATATATGGGACCGAGATTAAGAGCTTTTACTAAAAGGTTGTTTCCGAGTATATTGTTATTTAAATAAGTTTCTCATGATAAAAAATGGCAACAATATAAATTATTTCAATTTTCTTTTTATTTAATTCAAAAGTTTTTCATGATAAAAAATGGCAACAATATAAATTATTTCAATTTTCTTTTCATTTAATTCAAACAATCGCAATGTTATCTCTATGGGGAAATGGAAAATTCTAGAGCAGACGATTCCGGGCGTTAGAATTGACGAATATTTCTGTTTTTCAATCCCCGGCGAGATTTTGCCACTACCGACTTCCAGTCCAATTTTGGTATCAATGCGGCAAATATTTTGGCCGCTATCGTGTACACAAAAGTGTAATTTTTCATGGGAAGCCGGAGCTTTGCTCCGACAACTAGTCGCATGTGCCAATCCCAAAGCTTTATTCTATCTCATGCATGTTAATATTTCAAAATTAGCTATCACAGCGCTATCTTCAGGTTGAATTTCTCCAAAATTTTATCTAAACCTCGGTCTATAACATTACATCTGAATATAAAATTTCGTCGGAAAATATCATAACTTGTTCACTTAAACTGCCAAAAGTCATACAAAAATTGCTATCATAGCACACCCTTCTGGGGAATATTCCCATTTTCAACTGGAACCTGACGACCATAGTCACAAACGTATATATGAATTTTTGTTCAGTTCTATGCATAATTTCGTACAATTTCTGATGCTACAATAAGGAAAATGGCACAAAATTTACTATCACAACACCCATTTCCGGCGGAATATCCCCAAATTCAACCGTGACATGCTGGCCATAGTCAAAAACATATATATTAAATTCTGTTCACCAATTCTATGCATAATGTCACACATCTTTCGATGATAGAATAATGAAAATGGCACAAAAATCGCTATCACAGAGCCACCTTACGCCAAAATGTCCCCAAATTAAACTGCACAGAAAAAAATAAAACCCAATTTGGACCGAAAGATTCTTGGGTATGTGCCCAAATTGGGTCATGCCTGTTTTGATTACCACTGTGTATCCATTTTGGGCACTGTTAAATACCCATTTTCAAGAAAAAAAATTTTGAAAATGGGTAACCACAGTGGTAACCAAAACAGGCATGACCCAATTTAGGCACATACCCAAGAATCTTTCAGCCCAATTTCATTTTTTCGGCGTGGAACCTGCTGTTGATTGTCATTTTCATTAAAACTGCAGGTTCTTTTCGAAATACAACGCCATTCATTCTATTTTTTAGGAATCAAATCTTGATCAAATAAATAACTTGTGTTCAAAATGTTTCAACAGATACTCAAAACCTTTTCTTTAAAAACTTAATAAAGACTATTTATTTACAGATTTACAGGTTATTAATATTTTATCACTCTTATTTCAGAGTTCAATTATTACCGACATTCGGTTCAAAAATCAAAGTTACATCATCTTCTGACTGAAAGAACAAAATCAGAATAAACAAAAAAAGGCCGTTGCCACTAGCAACAGACAAAAGGCTAGTCAGATAAAAAAAATCGTCTGATAGCGCCAGGGAGGAGGCATTCGTAACACACTGCCCCCGGCTGAACACTTAGTTCAGCATCTACAATTCTTAAACAATTTAATGCACACAAAAGTTTACTTACATACATTTTCGGTAACATACTTACATATACATATAGAAATTCAAAAGGCTCAATTAATAAAAACAACTCTGGAATCTAAGAAGAAAAAAATAAAACACATGAAATTAATGCAAATTAAACAATAATAAAGTAAATATGAGTAACCAAAGAAATTAAATATTTAAGAATATAGTTTTTAGTGTCCATCAGTCCACCAAGTCCAATTCAAGATTATATAAAAGTTGCACGGGTCTTTTAAGATCACCATTTACAGTTTGTAATACACATGATCTTATTTTAGAGTACCGACCACATATAAGTTCTTTAACACGACCGCATTTCCACATATGTTTTGGGAGCTTTTCATCATGAATTAACACTCCATCGTTTACTTTAAACTGAGGCGATGAATTTATGTTTTTCACTTGAAAAGCAGATCTAAGCTCTAACAGGTATTCATTTCTCCATCTTTTGCAAAAGTGATCAGTAATCTGTTGCTTATATTTATATTTTTTCGTCAACAATATCTTATTGGATTTTTCTTGGGTGCAAATTAGTAATCCATAAGATGGTAAGGACATTAATCGTTTACCAACTAAAAAATGAGACGGTGTCAAAGGTGATGGTTCAGTATTTTCTTCGTAGAGATAGCATAAAGGACGTGAATTAATCACAGCCTCTATTTCTGTAAGTATTGTTTCTAGTTCTTCATAAGTGAGACAAGTTTTGCCTAGAATCTTTTTCAAAGGTGTTTTTACTGATCGTACCATTCTTTCCCAGAAGCCGCCCCACCAGGAAGCTCTGGGGATTATAAACTTCTATGTTATCTTATTCTTTCTCAAATAATCAAAAATTTCGTGCTTAGAAATTCTTTTCCAAGCGTCTTTTAACACCAAATCTGCTTTAGAAAAGGTCTTCGCATTGTCACTGTATATTATTTTACATAATCCTCTTCTAGAGAAAAATCTTCGTAGAACTAAAATAAAGGTTTGCGTACTTAGATTGGTGACTAGTTCTAAATGTATCGCTCTAGTTACAGCACATGTAAATGCAACAATATAAGCCTTTCCAGTACCTTCAGAATTTTTATAACAAGAACGAAAAATCATGCGTCAAGCATAGATTATGTAACACTTTCCAACGCTTCCAAAATTATTTTACAAATCATCTGTTTAATAAGCTGAAAGATAACATCTAAGTAAACAATTTGGAAAACGCATAACATATTTAAAAACATAATTTCAGGAATTTCCAACGTATACAATATTCGTAAAAATATCCGAATACTTTTATTCAGCCCTGTATATGATCTATAGATTTGTATATATACTACATAGGATGTTAAATTTTAGTTCAGTTAAGAAACGCGTAGCACAGTTTAAAATTCTCCTTCGAGAGTTTCTGTCAATAAACGGAAATGTGTTCGCGAACTTTTGTGCTGCCCTGTATATGATCTACAGAATTTATACACACCACGTAATAAACAAAAAGCGAGTTAAATTTAAAATCGCGTTCAGTAACTTAAAACGCACTTCCAGGAATTATTGTTAACAGACAGTAGAAAATTCTTTTGTGTGTCCCTGTAAATGAACGATGACTGCTATGCACACAATATTCTGTAGTAAGCCTCTTGTAATGCACCTTAGTAATATATATAAATTTCAATGCGTTTAAAATAGTGAAACATTATTTAAATAAACCGCAGACGATTTTTCTCCATAGACGTAATGTAACGGAATTCTTTTGACTGTCCCTGTAAATTAACTATAAGTGCTATGCACATGCACACCCTATTCCATATTAAGCTTCTTGTAATACACCTTAGTGATATATATCAATTACAATGTGTTTTCAATAGTGTAACATCATTAAAATAAACCGCAAATGATTTTTCCCCATAGACCGTAATGTAACGGAATTATTTTGGGTGTCACTGTAAAAAAACTATAAGTGCTACACACTTCAGTTGAAATAGGGAACGTGCTATAGATAACGGCAATAACATATAAAAAATGCAAGGCAATCCGAGCATATTTACGGGAGTTAGAGCACGGACAGACGGACAGACGGCAGACGAACCGAAGTCATAAACACTTTTCAACTGGGTTGGAAAAATCGACGCCAGAGGTCTCAAAAACTGGTGTTTGGATGATTCTGTCTGTTGGTAAAGGGGCTATTTCCACCTTTCCAGGAGTAGCATTAAGTTTCCGACATATCATACAAGATTTTAAGACTGATTTTACGCATCTTCTTCCTTTTATTATAAAATACCTTTCACGAAGGTGAGCTAAGGTGACAGCTACACCGAAGTGGAACATTCTTTCATGAGCATCCTTAATGAGTAATTTTACAAAATAAGATTTATTAGAAAGAATCCATGGATGTTTTTCCTTCTCTGTTACTTCAGAAAACTGAAGTCTTCCAGATAATACAAGTAAGTTATTTTCATCGAATTGGGGATTAAGGTTGAATAGAGAAGAATCTTTATTAAGTGGTTTCTTCTGTTTAAGTGCTTGTATTTCAACTTTAAATGAAGTTTCCTGAATTAGTTTTACCCAATACTTTTCTGCTGTTTCTATTTCTGAAGCAGTTAAAGGTCCTAAAATTTTAGGTTTTCTCGAATCGGCATTATGAATAAAACGCATTATCCAGGCAGTAATGTTATACACTCGATTTAAACTACTAAACTTTGTCATATCAAAAACTGGTTTAGGAGTAGTATTTGATTCATTACACAATAGAGTTAAATTAGGCTTTGATTTCATTTCAATAAAAGCTTCGGGATCAATTTCTATAGCCCTTTTAGAAGGCCACATATGTTCCGGTAGTGATAACCAAGGTGGGCCGTACCACCACATTTTATTACCCGTTAGCTTCGATAAGTTTTCCCCACGTGTAAGCAGATCTGCTGGGTTTTCTTTTCCAGGGCAATAATTCTAGTCCTTTGGATTTGTCAATGACTGAATTTCAGTGATCCGATTTGCAATAAAAGGTTTCCAATTTGTAGTCGTACCTCTAATCCAACATAGAGTTATTTCAGAATCTGACCATAACTTTATTTTTAAATTTGGAATATGTAATACTTGTTTCAAATATTTCCACATTCTAGCGGCAATTAAAGCACTGATAAGCTCCAAGCGAGGGATGGTTAACTTCTTGAGGGGGGCTATTCTACATTTACTCCAAACAAAACTTGTTTGGATTTCACCAGTTAATGAAATGCAACGCAAATAAGCAACTGCTCCAAACCCTATAGGGAAAATAAAATGTGACACACACACCGTCACAGAAAATGTGAACTTGTGTTTTTTCGGAAATGTTTATTCCATTAGGGAAATATTTTCTGGGTACTTCAAATGTTTTCAACTGTACAACTTGTGAACTCCAAGTGTCCCATTCAGATTTCAAATCGTCTGGTAATTTACTATCCCACTCTAAACCTCTTTGCCATGTTTTTTGCAACAAGGCTTTAATACGAATAACAAATGGATTCAAAATTCCTAAGGGATCATAAATTTTCAGTAATATCTTAAGTACTGTTCGCTTGGTGGGATCATTCATATAACTCTCCTGAAAGGGTTGAACATCTAACATCAAAACATCAGATTCAGTATTCCAAATTGGACCTAGTACCTTTAAAATACTACCTGGATTTTGCTCACTTATACCAAATTTACTTGTTCCCCACAATTCCCTAAGTTTAACAGAATTTGTTTGAAATTTTCTCAAATGCATCCCAGCTTCTTTAAGAATATCTGAAGCTGTCGTTGATAAATAATAAGCTTCACTATCTAAATCTGATCCAAAAATTAGATCATCCACATATAGGGAACTATCTAAAATTTTTACAACACTTGGATGTTGATCTTGATATTTCTTTATGTGATATTTAATTGTGGCAGCCAAAATAAATGGGGAGCATGAAACTCCAAATGGTACACGTCTAAGTCTTAAAATTTTAAAAAGGTTTCTTTCGTCATCATCGAACCAAAAAAATTTCAGGTAATCTCTGTCTTCTTCAGCTATAAAAATTTGAAGATAGGCTTTCTCAATATCTGCACAAAACGCAGTATTGAATTTTCTGAAATTAATAAGAATTTCTAACAAATCAGGGTTTAAATTTGGTCCAGAGTACAAACACTCATTTAACGATTTATTGTTTTCTTTTGAGGAGGCGTCAAACACCATCCCCACTTTAGTTGTGGGTTTATCATCCCGCAAAACAGGGCGGTGCGGCATAAAATATCCGCTATTTATTGCTTTATTAGGGCATTCTTCCACTATGTTATTTAATTCCTGTTCAACCACAATTTCTTTATATTTCTGCAATAATTCCTTATTTTTATCCAATTTTCTGTTTAAGCTAATAAATCGATTTCTAGCATTTTTATAATTACTTCCTAAATCCCTTTTATCATCTTGCCATAGCAGTTTAGCTTCATAACGATGTTCAAGAAAATACAAATTGTCTTCGAATTTTTTTACTATCTCTTTATCTAATTCAGACATATGCTCGTCTGTATTCATTCCTAAAGATTCTAATTCCCACAATTTTTTCAAATCATTTTCTATAGGTTTCATAACATGAGTAGATAAGACGCCAGCTTGATTACTCTTATAATTTTTATTCACGTCAATTGCCCCGCAGAGAGAATGTCCGAATAAATTTCTACATATGTATAATGATTTAGTTATAGGAAATGTTTTATCATTAATTTGATAAAAATAGTCTGCCCCAATCAATATATCAACATCAGAATTTTCTAAGTGTCCCCAACTGTCAAGACGAAATTTAGAAAGTTTTGACTTTATTTTAATTGGAAGGGGGGGGGAATTTGTATCAACGAATTTGTTATCACCGGTGTTACTAAAGCTTCAATTAATATACTTCGGTTTCTATCCGTAAAGTGAGTTAACTTTAGCTGAACGACATCGTAGCATCTCTCTTCTGATGATTTCGAACCGAAAGTATAGATAGTTAATTTCTCTTTTCTAATGATCTCAGAGTTTAATTTAGAAACTAAGTTTTCTGCAACAAAAGTTCTGTGACTAGCAGAATCAAATAAACAAAGTGCCTTTTCGGAATTTTCTTCCGATTCTACATTAACATGAATAGTTTGCAATATTATTTCTTTAGAATGGTTATTTATACTGCTATTACAGTGGGACACTGAAGAAATAATACTGTCTGGCTGCTTAGATACTTCTGATTTTCGATTACTAAAATTACAAATAATACTATTATGAAAAGTTTTACCACAAACCTTGCAATTTTCATTCGAAAACTTGCAAAAACTTGAAATATGAAATTTACGAAAACACTTAAAACATCTACCCTCTCTCTTCAATTTTTCACGCATTTCAGGAATGGAAAGAGCCTTACAATTTTCAGTATCATGTTCAACAGATTTACAAAACACACAGTTATTTTTAATATTATTGGTCAAAGCAGAAGCTGAAGGAGTGCTTCTTTTATAATTTTGATAATTTTTCTGATAATTTTCGTGTTTATCAGAAACTGGTTTTTCAAAGCAATTTAATTGCAAAGTTGCTTTACTCGATTCAATTTCTTCTTTAATGAAATTAATCAATTCATTAATTTCCCAGTCGACATTCTTCGTACGTTTTCTATTAAATTCTAACGCAATATCAGATGGAATGAGTTTAAGAAGAATCGGACATAACAAGTGTCCATATGAACCCCACGTTACGCCTAAAGAATTGAGATTTCTAATTTGAATCTCACATTCATCATATAGCTCTCTTAGAGCTTTAATATTACTAGCGTTTCTTACAGGTTTCAAATTTAATAATTTCGTCATGTGGCTATTTATCACAAGGTCATTACGACCAAAACGGTTTTTTAACAGCTCTATAGCGTGATCATAATTTTCTTTTGTCAGCGAGAATCCTGCTATTGTATTGGCAGCGCTACCGCCTAAAAGTGACTTTAAATAGGAAAATTTATCAATCGGAGTTAAGTGCTCATTTTTATCAATTGTGTTCGAAAATTGACTCCAAAATTCGAGCCATAAACAAGAATCACCATAATATTTACTTATATTCAATTTGGGTAATTTTACCAAATTCTGATTCAGAATTTTCTGACTTTTTAGTAAAGAAGTATTGTTACTACTATGCTCACTTTCGTTATCTGAAACATCGTGTTTATTTTCCGTAATAGCGGTATTATCATTTAGAAATTTAGAAATTTTAAATTTCCACTCAATAATGTTTTCATTATATGTTTCAGATTTCTCTATTTCCTTTTCGAATTCAGCATCTAGAACCAGTGGTTCAATCTGTGAATTTAATGATTTTAATGTTTCCATTTTATCATTCAATTGCTGTTTTAAAATACCTAGCTGTGATTTTTTATTTTCTAAATCTAATGTTAGTGTATCATCTAATATTTCTTTAATTTTATCAAATACTAGCAGAACCACCCGGCTTTGCCCGGGTTAACATAAATTAAAATACAATAATACGACAATAACAATGACGACAGTATGATTTGTACATACTGAAACATAAATCGATAAAAAAGACAATTAGAAAAAAAAGCGTTACTTTAATTCAACCATAGTAATAGTTTTAAACTTTATAAATGAGAATGCACGTTTTCTTTGCGCATACAATATAAAAATATACGATTTTCCTGACTTTGAAAAAAAATTACCAAATGTCGTAAGATTTTGCGAAATTCGCTTTCATATGGCATCTATCTATATTATAAAACAAAAAAATATCCGTGAGTAATGTCGCCATCATATGGACGGTAGCACCGACCTAACCATTAAATTTTGCTTAAACTGCATATTTGTAACTTCTAAATATCGCATAATTTCATTTTTTAAACTATCAATTCGAAAAAAATGCACTTTCAAATGTAGTTGAAAAGTTTATCTCAATTTACTGATTTTTTATGGATTTTAAAGTAATTTTAAAGCATGTATATTTTTTAATTTGTGTCCAATCCAATTACGAAAGATTAACTTGTTTGATCTTTATAAAGTAAAGACATTTATTTCTAAACATAGCACATTCAATTTTTATGAGGTCGAATAAAATAAATGTACTCTCAATGTTATTCGTTTGAAAAGCGTATCTCAATTTATTTATCGGATTTTATGTATTCGGTCTTATGGATTTTAAAGTAATTTTAAAGTAATTTAATATTCTGGAAAATTGTACGGTAAAAGGATGTTAAACTTATACTTTGGCGACCAATACATGAAAATTACGCTACTTTGTGTAATTGCTATAAAATACTAATATTTTATGAATGAAAACCGGCACATGATTTAAAATATGACGACACTTTCACCGCGGTAGATTTTCCTCTGACCCTCTGAAAAGCAAAATGGTTTGTTGCGTGTTTACTCAATTTAACGTAGGCAAAACGTTGAGCTAAATAGCTTAAAGTTTCGTAAACTTTCCGGTAATTTTCAAGTATTTGGAATACATTATATTATGTATAGGAAATAATACATTATTAATTACTAAATCTGCAAGAATTGTTCTTTTCGCCTAAAATTAGTTGAGAAATACGCCTTTACTTGAGAGCGTGACGTTACATTGCACATTATCTATTTAAACCATATAATCGCTTAAAGATATTCAATATTATTGTACTCAAAGAAAAATTAAAAAAAAATAATATTATTAAATACTAAATTTAACCAAGAAATTATAATCACAATGTAATTTAAACTGAATTTGCTAAAATTGCGTTTTGAAATTATGTGATTTTTGATGCAAAACAATATTTTTCAAAAATAAAGTGTTCTCTTAAGAATTGGATAATAATTTCGAAGCTGGTGAAATGAAAATTTCGCCACGTTGTTGAACGTATAAAAAATATATTATTTTTGTTAAATTAAAATAAATGTTTTATATTTTAAAAAAATGCATTTAATTTTTTTCCCCCGATAAACCATTTTACTTTTAATCTCATTTGTTTTAACACCCATTTTTAAAGCAAAAATAATGGAAAATGCCGTATTGTTTTCTTTAAATTCAATTTTTATTAATAGGACATCTACTGTCCACCTATACATCCAAGGAATTTAAATACGCCTCCTCGGTTGAGGCTCAAGCTGAAAAAATGTTACGATGTAAAGATTGCTAAATGTCAATATTTGACAGACGATTTTTGATTATGTTGAATAAATTGAATCATGAAGTTTGAATGCGCAAAAAGAAATGTTTTTATTTCTTAGAAAATTTACTTTAATATTAACAAACCAGTAGAAACAATTTGCATTTGTAAAATTAGGAGGTAAGTTATTTATTTTTCTCCAAACACATTTAAATATAAGTACTATGTTGTTTAAAGCATTTATAGTAATCTTTGTAATATGCGAAAAAAATCACAACTGACAAAATTGACGTCACTTTCAGATTTCAAGTAATCTGAAATTGGTTTATAAAAATATTGCCCATACACAGTTCCTTTGAATGGCAACGGGAAAGAAATTGAATTAGAAATTGAGGGAAAAAATAGATTTCTGTAATGATAAACTATGGGAAATATTTAAAAAAAAAGTAGTAAAGAATGGTCTGAGAAATTTTTAAAGTTGACAGTAATTTTACTCATGTTCTAAAGTATATGTGCATCAAGTTTCGTTCCAATCGGACAAAAACTGTAGATCTGTATAAGGAACATACATACATACCAAGAACGGCTTTTATATATATAGATTTTCGTAGTTTGAGAACGAATAGTAGCTCTTTTTTTCTTAAGTGTTTCAAGATTCATTTTAAATAATAACAAAACACTTCAATATTCAATGTATTCTATATATCAGTAATTCGAATCAATATTCCAAAAAAAAAATTCAATTTGAGGTACTTACCTCAATCACTTATGAAAGGAGATTTCAAGAATCCTGTAGCTGGTCGCCAAAAAAATGTTGATTGTCATTTTCATTAAGACTGCAGGTTCTTTTCGAAATACAACGCCATTCATTCTATTTTTCAGGAATCAAATCTTGATCAAATAAATAACTTGTGTTCAAAATGTTTCAACAGATACTCAAAACCTTTTCTTTAAGAACTTAATAAAGACTATTTATTTACAGCTTTACAGGTTATTAATATTTTATCACTCTTATTTCAGAGTTCAATTATTACCGACATTCGGTTCAAAAATCAAAGTTACATCATCTTCTTACTGAAAGAACAAAATAAGAATAAACAAAAAAAGGCCGTTGCCACTAGCAACAGACAAAATGCTAGTCAGACAAAAAAAAATCGTCTGATAGCGCCAGGGAGGAGGCATTCGTAACACCTGCTGGGTATAGCCAAAAACATATATATGAAATTTGGTTCACCAATTCTATGCATAACTTCATACACTTTTCAATGATACAAAGAGGACACACACAAGGACACACAGACACACGGACAGACAGACATTTTGTAAAAACATGTTTTTCAGGATCTCTTATTCCTAAAACGTGTAAATCCGTTGAAAACTTTAAGTCTAAAAAATTCGATTATAGTACTTCTATTATAGATAGAATAAAGTAAAAATAACAAATCTGGGAATAAAGCTACTTCAAAAGAAGAAAAGTGGCTTTAAAATGAAGATTTAATGATGAGTAAGTAGACAAGGGCTATCAGCAAGAAAATTAATTTTTTCATTTGGATTTTAACACTTGGATTTACAAGTAGTAAGTGTCAATGGAAAAATCCATACCGTCATATGATGCGTTACTAAACGTTGCCGATGAGTTGTTAACAGTCGCAAATTATTATGCAGAACACATTTTGCACAAAAGAAGAAAGTTACGATTTATTTGAATAGAAGATTCGCACATAATTTTCCTTAAAGTAGCATTAAAAGTAGCGTCAGTTTTTGCTAAAACTACTGATGTCGCTAATTTTTCAGACATTACAGCAGGTTTTTAACACATGAACGTTGTTTTTTAATTAGCATAGGGGACAATTGCTGTGTGTTAGTGCTCATTAAGAAATTATGATATAAAGAATTTATGATATTAATATTTTGTAATTCAAAATTAAACAATTTAAAGATACATAAGAAATTAGTTTTTTTTTTTTTTTTTTTTTTTTTTACAATCAAAACGGAATTTATTCTGAAAATAGAATATTATAAAATGATATTAAGAAAATAATGTATTCAGAAAATTGACTTCCTTGTTTTCCATTTTTTCCTTTAAATTACTACTTAGAAAAAGTATCTAATATAGTACATGTTTGCGTCTTCTTGTGCGAGTACAATTCTTGACAGGATTGAACTGGGACACTGGAAATGATGCAGACCATGGATTTTCAGAGAGCGCATTTTTTTAACGAATATTTTTACCTTATTATTGAAATATATCAAAATGATAGTAGAACAGTGATATCCGTTAATAATAAATGTATTGCCAAGCCTACAAAATAACGTTATTTTTATATTTCCGATATTGAAATGATGAATATTTTGAATTTCCAATTTTTCATAAATAGGGGTCTACAAATAAAAACTATCGGATAGGTACCTTTTGTAAAGCAAAGTTCAACAAATGATTAACACTTAAAGAATTTATGATATTAATATTTTGCAATTAAAAATTAATCAATCCAAAAATGCATAAAAATTATTATTATTTGTTTTCTCCCACAAATGAAAAGGATTTTATTCTGAAAATAGAATATTATAAAATGATTAAGAAAATAATATATCCAGAGAATTGACTTCCTTGTTTTCCCTTTTCTCCTTTAAAATACTATTTAGAAAAAGTATCTAATATGGTACATGTGCAACGTGCATGCACTCTTTGGAATTTCAGGTTGTGAAAAAATCAGTATGTGATCTGGGTAAATCCTTCCAAAGCATTTAAGTCCCTTTCTCTCCCCGGAAATTTTCAGATATTGTACCTATTAATGGCCTGAGACTGCAATTCGCCCCACCTCCCTTAGCTGCAGAAATCACCCGTGAGAATAATGTCTGAATTGAACGCTGTTTAGACTAATCTTGTATAAAAAACTGTACGACATCACTATTTAAGATAAGAAAATTTCTGTTTAATACGAGTATTTACATAGGTTTCATTTATTCACAGATTTTGTATTATTTTTCCACAGTTAAATAAAGCGAAAAAGTCTACTAAAAATGTGGGAACTGTACGCACCTTTCATGTCTTCAGAAATTTAATGTACATTTTCTAAGATGTTAAAAATTATTCCATTTATTCATTTAGTTCATAGAATTGATAACGTTATAATTTTTAGCTGACCATGTGACGTGTCCCTCCACAATTGAAGCGAAAATCTTTACTCGAGCTGCGTATACACTGTACTAATGAACTAATACTAACGATTCTTTTTTTAAAAAAATGTTAGAAAGTGTATAATATCCATCGCGATAATAATATAAAAATGCCGAAAGAAATAATGTTGGACTTAGTTTCTTTTAGAAATTCTGTGAAAGTTTTTGAGCACTTTCTTATGACCAGCCACATAATATTGTGTTGATCCAACATAACTATGTAAAACATTTGCAATTTTTCCTGTAATGAAACGTTAAAATCCTTAATATGTGTCCGAATATAGACTGTACTAAATATACAAGCATAGATAACTCCGTTTCAGTTCTGAAATACTCCTCCCTTATTCAGTGAATTAACAGAAGAGGGTATTAATGAAAACTCTTATTGTGTTTATCTAACATTTATAGTATAATTTTGGTTTTGTGTCATTAAACATTGACTTTTTCAAAACTTCCATTCCGGTTTAAAATTCTAATTTTTTATTGAAAAAAAAAAACTAAATTAAAGCATCAATTTTTAAAAGAAATTTTCGACTGTCTGCTGGGTCGGGTGTTGAAAAGTCCTGCATTATTTTTGATTTAGACACATCGTTAGATTATCTTTTTAATTTTCACCAGTTTCCTTTTACATTTTCCTTCTTGAATGTACGTCGTTCTCCATGATGTTAGGTCTTATTAATTTCTCTTATCAGCATGGAGATAATTTTAGACCAAGTGAAAAAATCAGGTGGATCTGGGTAATTCCTTCCAAAGCATTGAAGTCCCGCCCTCTCCCCAGAAGTTTTCAGATATTGTACCTATTAATGGCCTGAGACTGCCCCCCCCCCCCACACTTCCCGGAACTGTAGAAATCACCCGGGAGAAAAATATCTGAATTGAACACTGTTTAGACCAATCTTGTATAAAAAACTGTAGCTCTTCAGCTAACTTCTGTTAATATTAGGTATAGATTGTACTAAATATACAAGCATAGATAACTCCGTTTCAGTTCTGAAATGCTCCTCTCTTATCCAGTGAATTAAGAGAACAGGATTTCTGGTCACGGGGAACAGGTCTCACAGTTTGACGAAGATATTTGCTGGTATAATCTTTTTGAATTCAGGAAAACACCATGGGTCAAAAGAAGCAAGGTTTATTCGCATGTTTAGTAAATATAATTGCTATAATTTTGTTAAATTTCTCAATGACCATATGCAAAATTTTTCTCCGGAATCTATTCGCTTCATAATCAACGATTTCATCGTTATCCGCCAGTTCACTAGGTAATATTGTTTTACGTTTCTAACTCTTTTATGATGCATCTCCAAATCAGTGTAGATTCTCTCCAATTCTAGAGCAGAATCTTTCTTTGGCATAGCACATTAAAATAATTTTGATGCATGAACTATTTGACTGAAAAGAATTCTAGCATCTTCATTCTATGTTACAGGCACAACCTTATAACCTTAGAGGTAGTCTGGATTTTTGGTGTGAGAGTAATATAAGAAGGATATTGGGATTTTGAATAGCATCTGAAGTATCATAACCAAGAGTATGGGGCCACATGAAACGTCTACATAATTACGTTAGTATCAGTCAAACTTTTGGAGTTCCTAATAGTACTAAGTGTTACTACTAGTTCTACACACACTGTTTTTGATTGTGACACGTTAAATAAACTGTGATACTAATGAAGTATGCAACCAAATTATTGTTGCATTACTTCTTGACCTAATAGCAGTGATGAATTCATGTAGGTAGCTGGCGTATACACACAACCTTCTAGAGTTTAAAATGATGGAAGCGAGCAAATGGTGGTTATATAATTTCTTGACTCAGTGGCCAGTGATGAATTGAGGTAGATAGTAGGAGAGTACACCCCCTCCCCCCATCCAACAATCATCAAACTTTCTGGAAAATTTTAAATTTCTTACTTTTTAATGGTCTAAATTTACTCCCGGAACTCCATAATATTATCCCTGGAGCTATAGAAATCCCTGCCGTAAATAAAATATCTTAATTCAAACCTGCTTGCGGCTACAATTGTCGACAGACATATGCTTGGATACTGCTGTAAGAATAAAGGTAATCTTTCTTGTGAGTCAATGCAAAATACCTTTGTCTGCTTCAGTAATCGAAAACTGATAAGGTTGTTGTCAAGTATCTGACATTACAAGGTTCAACATAATCGCAGGGCACCAAGTATGAAGGTAAATGAGAAACTCCTCTATATTTCCCGCTCATCTTGGAAGGAGAAGGAAATTTATTTTCTACATATTTTTCTGTAGTAAATCCTGTGCTATTCAAAATCTCCAGAAATTAGCTGAATAAAGAGTGCTTCCTGTTTTATTTCTTTTATCAATAAATATCCAACTACATTAACGCACTGTCATAACTTAATACAACTATTATTGTATCTAATAAAAACACAAAAGTTCTGATTTCTTTACTTCGTTAACAATTTCAGCCTGAATGTCAATAAACCTATTTATGTTTATGCTTTTATGTAAAGGTTGTCTAACTGTGAAATGTGACTTGACTGACTCTTTTTTTATGAAGTATTTTCTTTCTTTCTTCAAAAAAGTACAGATTTTCTCTTCCCAGTCACATTCTTCACATGATTTTGTTAATTCTCATTAAAACTAGAGAAGATGAGAAAAATTCAAGTTTCCGTGATTGCTAGAACAGTAATGAAGGATGCTGAAGCACCATCTTCTTCTCCTTGAAAGTTAGACCCTCTTTTAAAATCTAATTGATTTCGTGAGTAATACAAGACTAAACTTTTGTGCGTTCAATTATTTATTTATTTTATTTTTCTCAAAATCTTTTTTAAAAAGTATGATTCATATGTAGATGTATGATCATGTCGTCTGCAATAATCAATTGCAAATGTAAGGATTAATTTAGCTTATTCTTGCACTTTTTTGGTGCATCTTCGATTTCTTTTTGTTAATAAAGTTGTCTTATTCTGTCTGTCTGTTAATTAATTACCGCTCATAAGGGATGATTCTGTACAAGAATCCTAATATTTGTTATTTATGCATAATGAAAAAAAATATCAACTTAGGAAGCAGATGCCGGTGTTTGAGGGCGTACCTGCTTCCCTGGCTGAGGCCACATCTGTCCACAGGCTGATAGGCTGGCCTTGTGCTGAACAAACATACAATATTAATTTAGCCAGAAATCATTTTATAATAATGATACTATCTCCATTTGAATAAGAATAGGATCTAGTATTAAATTGTTCACATAAAAAAGATTTGAGACCCTCTGCATATTAATACTTGAATTATTTTTTAAATTTTTGTGGCAAACTCACTTTTGACAAAATATTTTCTGCTACGTTTAAATTAAATCATGTTTTTCACAATTGTTAGGCTCTCTATAGTTGCGATTTTGCCTGTTTTCAAGCATTCTTCCTTGGTATGTGTATTACTCAACAAAGCAATGCATACCTGCTTTATAAAGCAATTTTTATAGCTTAAGATTTGTAATAAAATGGAATAAATCTGCAGAAAAAGTAAAAGTAAAATAATGTTACATATTGTTAGGCTTTTAATTTAATTCAAATAATTTTATGGCAATGGAAGACTGACTTATAAATATACTACTAAATTAATTCAGTCTCTTCATTTGAGTGGATATGAATCTTTTTCACATCTTTTGGTAGTTATGACATAGATATTTAATGTTTTTGTGATGGTTTTAAAAACAGAAAATATACTACTAAATTTAAAAAAAATAGAAAATTCTTTCTTAACTTAAAATAGAAAAGTTTTATCATCCGAATTATGATCCTCTTTTATATGTTCTTAGAATATTTCTCCAAACTTTTTATCACTAAGATTTTTTACATAGAAATGTCATGGATAAAAAGTCCCATAAATCATTTTTTCTTTAGTTTTTAATTTAAAGAAAGGTTTTTATAAAATAATTCGCATAGAAAAAAGACAGATGCATACATAAGATGAGCTTTTCAATTGAGAAACTTATTTGAGAGGGTAATTACGAAAGATTTGAATAACAGTATACTGTTGAAAGTTTTTCAACGTCTTATATTGAAAATTTCCGTTTGTGTGACTTCTAAAACATTTCATAAAGTTTCTCATTAATCATAGTTGAAATAGAAATCTAAGCACGTTTGCTAAAATAAAATAATGCTAATAGACTTTTTTTAATATAAATATTAAAGAAATAAATATTAAAGATCCATGAATATACAAAATTTATGCATTACAATAGACTCTGAAATTGATCCAAAATGTAAATGATCGGCTAGATGCAATATATTTAAAATGATATTTTTTAATGATGTTTGAATTAGAATTTTTTCATTTATCGATTCGAGATATAGTTTAGTATCGATTTTTTAAACTAATGTTTATTTAAATTTTGTTATTTTTCTAGTAGATTTCCGCATGAAACTATATAACAATGGAAAAAAATCGTGTCAAATAAAAGTGAGAGAATCTATATGAAATCTTAATCATGTGATTTCTTTTTAGTTTAAAAGTACATTAGCACAGAGATAAAAGAAAATCAACTAAGGATTTTTTAAGCCCTCATACATTTCTGAAAACTTTTTATATGCTAACAGAAATTGGAAACCAGTCTAATTTATATTTGTTACAATTTGCTGAAAATTTAAGTTTAATCTGACAACGAGAAACAAAGTTCAATTTTTCTAAAAAATAATTTATTTCACCCTAGCCTCACTACTAGGTTCGTTTGGAAAGTCCATCTGGCTATAAAGTCACAGTCAGTAAAAGGATTCGGCTTAAAAGTAAAAGTAAAGGGCTAGTAAAGGTATTCAGAACACTTACCCTTTCGCGATGAGCGTTTATTGCACTTCTTTTATGTTTAACAATAGGGGTAATAAGGTCCAAGCTGCAGGCTTTGATATAAAAGCATTAAAAAAAAGGAAAATACTTTTGATACAGCCTAGTACATACTATATGTATGAATATTATATTTATATTATGTTACATAATACTATACAGTTGTATGTAATTTCACTTAATCACCACTGACACGGTGGTGCACGGAATATTTGATACCACAGATTTTTTCGAAATTGAGATCTAGTTAGATGATTTTCCCGTACTCGAATTACTACATAAGGTTTCATTATTAGTACATTATATAAGATAAGATTAGTACATTATTTTATGAAAATCGCAGGAACCGTTTTCGATTCATATTAGTAGCATTTGTAGAGCTGAATTTGTTTTAATCTATTGAAACGAATTTTCCTGACTTCAGGACGTATAGTTAGGTTGCTTTCTCATGCTTGCAGTAATACAAAAAGCGAGAGTCTCCTGAAAAATGTTTGCGTCATCTTTCAAGATTGTCCATAATTGTGTTGCTGATCAATGATTACTAGTATTGGCAAGAACTAAGGATGATAAAAACTTAAGGATGAACTTAAGGATGATCAAAATAAACAAAACAGTACAGCAAATAAGTTTAAACAAAAATTGTTTAAACTTATCACAACGAATTTTTCAGAAGTTAGATGATTTTCTTGTACTT
The DNA here is from genome assembly GCA_963931845.1 of Maratus michaelseni. NCBI lineage: Eukaryota > Metazoa > Arthropoda > Arachnida > Araneae > Salticidae > Maratus > Maratus michaelseni. Next base: position 133,386,924 of record OZ007587.1, read on the forward strand.
GAAATAGTACACAAGTCTTATTTCTCGAAAACTGTTTGAACAGTTTTCGTTTTTCGGCAGCCTTATGAGTTCTGCGTTTGTATTATCCAGTCAAAACGAAGTTTCTTGAATTCGAGACCTAATTAGATTATTGTCTCCTGCTCAAATTAAATAGGAGTCACATTTTGTGAAAGTAGTCAGAGCCGTTTTCGATATATAGCAGCATTTGCAGTGTTGAGTTTGTTTTAACCTGTCAAAGCGAACTTTCCTGAATTCAGGACTTAGCTAGATGATTTTCTTGTGCTTGAGGGGAGTCAGTACACTTTTGAACTTTTTTTTACTAAAGCATTTTTACTTACTTCTTATGACTTACTTCATAACTTTATTAGAAGTTATTACTAGATGAACTCATTTTAAATAACAAAAAATAATTTGTTGCTAAAATTTAAAATTTTAAATTAAAAATAAAATTTAACGATTTAAAAATATTTTCCTGTTTTTTCAATTTTCAATAATAAGAACTGATATTTTTTAATTATATTTAAAAGTGTCTACTCTATAGCTCTAAGGATTGATTTTGCAATTAATTAATTAGTTTTTGAGAAACAATAAAACGCATATATCTGCGGAAAAATGTCGAAAAAACCCCCCATGGATTCTGTTATATTTTTATTTTTATTATTTTGCTTTTTGTATTGCGAAATCCATCCCTAATTTTATTAAGTAGGTCGTACTGAACATATAAAAAATAATCTCAAGATATTTGGAAAATAATTGTTGAAGTTTTAGAATTTTAAATGCAGCAAGTTTTCATAAAGAGCAAATTGCAAAAAATCAATTTAAAGATTTTATGCTTAGAAAAGTTTTTTTAAAAAATGGTTCCATTTTTCATAATATTAACTGAATGAATACCTTTGCTGCTTGTATAACTTCTAAATTACAGATGTTACAATAGTATTGGTGAACATTTTATTGTTATTACTAGCAGGTGTCGCTCGCTATGCTGGTCGTTTTTTTTTTCAAACAAACCTTGAACAAAATGAAAATCCCTGAGAAATTACCTAACTTGCAATACAAGTCCCATAAAAATCCGTTTAGAACAATGTGAGATATAAGCTTTTGGAAAAAAAAAATCCATTTGCATTTTATATATTATAGTAGATAGAACTTTCTTCCGCAGTTCTAGAACTAAGCAACGTAGAACGATATGTTATACACTGAAACCTTCCCCTATCTAGCTAACAATGAAAGGCCTATAAAAATCCATTCCATAGAACCTGAGTTATAAGCATTCGAAATGAAATTTACCTTCATAATCAGGTTGGCCTAATTAGGAATTTTTTTCTTATAGTTCTATAACTAAGCAACGTGCAATGTTTTACACGGAAACCTTCCCTTAACCATTAGGTAACTGACAATGTCAACCCCATAAAATTACGTTTGCCGAAACGTGAGATATAAGCGTTCGGAATGAAATTAAATTTTCTCTTTTATATATATAGTAGAGTAGATAGTATGTTTTTAAAAAGCTAAACTTTCATAATCTGGCAGGCCTAATTATAGAACTTTCTACCATAGCTCTATAACTACGCAATGTAGAACGATGTGTTGTACTCTAAAACATTCTGCCAAAAATTACCTAATTGACAATGTTAAATTCCATGGAAATCCGCTTAGCAGAACGTGAGATATAAGCATTTGGAATGAAATTTTCATTTTCATTTTAATTCATTTTCATTTTCATTTTAATTCATTTTCATTTTCATTTTAATTCATTTTCATTTTCATTTTAATTCATTTTCATTTCACATTAAAAACTAGCAAGCTTCACCTGCAACGTTGGTCAGTTTCTCCAAACAAACCTTGAATCAAACGAAATACATAGGTGAATTTGGACCTGTGGTTTAAAGCAATGTGGCCATTTACTTGGAATGTCCTCCGCAATGCTGCAAACGATATGAACATCATTGCGCTATTCTATTTTCTTATGTGTCAGAAATTTTTTTTGTCTGTTAAGGAGTAACCCTTTCAGTTATATTAAAACTATCCTTGAAAAATTATCTAATTAAAAGTGCAAGTCTTATTAAAATCCGTCCAGTCGAACTTTTTCAAAAAGCTAATCTTTCCTAATCGGGTTCACCTGATTATAGAACTTATCCCATAATTGTATAACTGAGCAACACAGAACGATATGGTATATACTAAAACATTCCCTGAAAAATTATCTGATAGTGCTAGTTCCATCGAAATCCATTCAGCAGAATCTTTCAAAAAGGGTAATCTTTCCTCATCGGGCTCATCTGATTATAGAACTTTTCCCCATAATTCTATAACTAAGCAACGTAGAATGAAAAGTTATATATTAAAACCTTCTCTAAAACATTATCTAACTAACAGTGCAAATTCCATCAAAATTAATTTAGCAGAACTCAAATTATAAGCGGACGGAAGAAAATTCCCATTAGCATTTTATATATTTAGTATATATAGCGTTATATAGCGTGGCATTTAAAGGGCTGGCAAAATAATAAATGTTGGTTTTACTACACTTATAATTGTCAGATTGTTTCAAAACTTCGTTAAATATAAGGTAAAGCTAGGAGAGTCTGCGCACAATTCAAAATAATAACAATAAAAAATCTATATATTAATTTTTTGCTAAACTATCCGTGAATAATTTTGACTTCATTTGTTTTTTATGCATTTCCATTGCTATTTTGTTGTTATGTTGCAATTAATTAGAACAGTTGTAATAAAACCAAGAAAGTTATTTTGCACAATCTGTCCTTACAGGGTTGGTGTGATTGTGCACATGGGTAGGAGAGATTGTTACTAATAATAACTAGAATTAAATTGTTAACAATAATAATTACACTTAAATGACACTGTTGTAAGGTTTTTGTGAATATATTGTTGTATTAGGAGTGAATATTTCAACATAATGATTAAAGAATCAGAAAAAAGAAATAATTTAAAAACGATTAAAAAAATTTAATTAAAGGAAAAAAAATTAAAGAATCAGAAAAAGCAAGTCGAGATAAGATTACAAAATACCAATATGTTATTTGATAACACGTTTAATTTAAAATTAGTCCATTTTAATTTTCCATTTTTTATGCAAATTTACTAATAAGCTGCGTAATCTCTCCTAGCATGGAAACTAATGGGAACAATGCGCCATCTCTCCTAAGTAGCAGATGCGCAAACTCTCCAATTTCGGTAGGAGAGATTGCGCGGTCTTTTATTTAAATATGGCTGCTATTAAAACGAACCGTTGATGTTCACACTGTTAGACTAAATTAATAGCTTATGAGAAATCGTTAAAATTTAAAATATTTTGTACTACTGACATTGTATAGAAATTCTGATGAATAGCTATGAAAATTAAAGCACTTACTTTGGGAAAACAAAACAAAATATCAACGTTTTATCTTAGACGCTCAAAACAATCAACGTGCACTTTCAAGTAGACATCCACTACTGCTGTTGTACAACTACCTGGAGTGGCTTCTCGCTCATTCTACTCCTTCCCCCCGAACCTCTATGTGCGCAATCTCTCCTGGCTTTACCTTACTACAAGTGCCAAAGTTTGTATTTAGCAATAAATAAATAAATCGATATTTCGTTTTTTTGACGATTCGGAGGGTCGTTAATTAAATTATTAATTAAATTAACCTAACTCTAATTAATTTAGTATAGGAGACACGTTTCGTGAAATTTTTTTGAGCCTTTTTCGATTTATAACAAGTAGTACTGTCAGTGCTAAGTTTTTTTAGCATGTCAAAACGAATTTTCTTTTTAATTCGAGACCTAGCTAGATGGTTTCCCAGTGCCGGATTTAGTAAAGGAGGTAAGTTTCGTGAAAATCCTTGCAGCTGTTTTCGAGATTGTCCGGACACCCAAAATTGTCTGCTCTTTTAATATATATGTTAATTACAATGCAATGTTTTTTTAATTGACTCCAGCAGCCACTAAACATATTTAACAATTAAATTCATAGAGTGGCATCATAATATAAGGCAATCAAAAACTATTTGAGAGCCAACAATTTTTATTGGGTAGATTATTTCACGAAAATTTAACATACATTCATAGAAAGTTAGAAGTTAAGAATATAATTTAAATTATTAAGAAACTAAAAGGTTTATATTTATTCATACTAATATTATACAATGAACGTCTCAACTTTATACATATCCGCGCTGTTTTGTGGCAACGTTGGTGATTCGTCTTTGACGCTTGCACTCTCTATTTGTAATTTTCAGAAGTTTGTGTACTACTTAAAATTACAGCATAATCATCAATAAATAAATTTAAAATAAAGCATTACTACCACGAAAAAATATTCAAGTACATTTTTCTTGATTATTCATATTTTATAAAAATAAATAAATAAAAACAGTACGAAATGAAAATAATAGGGATGAACATTTTACCCGTGTTCCCAACAGAAGCATTTGCATTCTTACTGTAACGAATGCTATTGTCAATATGTCAAACTGCCTTCTGAAATTTCACGCACATTTAAATCCGTACGTAAAGTAATACCTGAGTGTCTTTTTTTTATGTGAGATTATTTTATTATTTGTATGATCATGAAAACTTCAATTTACAGGAAAACATATCAAATACTTTTAAGAAAACTGTATTTAATGTAATAAACTTAATATGTATATTATAGAAAATATCTATAGAATATATTATGATTTCTTTAATTAGATATATTGTATTATATAAAATCTCATAAGCAATTTAAGTGAAAAATTCATTTTTTTTTAAATACTTTTTAAAAACATTAAAGTTCTTTGATATGTATCAATGCTAGGTTGTGAATTGATGCCTATTTAATTATGCGACGTCCATTTTTTGTTTTATTTGTTATCCCCTTATGTAAAATTAATCACTATTACCACACGTTCATTTTTTGAGGTCCTGTCTCATTTTACAAGAATGACAATCTTGAACATTGCTATCTCTCTGTTTATGCGTGAAAAAGGTAAATGCCTATAATTAGGTTCTTTATCTGCATTATCACTTCATTAATATTATAGAGCCTAAGTTTTTTTCGTTATTGCAGGAACGAAATAAATAAAAAATTAATACCGAATATAGAGGCGTATAACACCCAGATCAAACAAACATATTTAGAACCAAAAATTTCATTTAATAATATAACATATTGTTACTTCGTACTTATTTTACTTTATTTATTTAATAAATTTTTGATCCTAAATAAATTTGTTTGATCCATATACGCCAGACATACGTCGGATATACGCCGGAACATACGGTAGCTGCAAAATGTCAATTTTGAGAAAATGCAACTGCAGGTAAATTTATGCATATGAGTATGCTGCCGTAAACTGAGAGAAAATGTGAATTCTGGGAACATAAAAAAGGATCTAGTGTAATTAAATTTAATAAGAAATAATTAATTAATAAACACCTAGTCATCATTTTATACTTTATAATTTTCAGGTTTAAAAAAAAAGAGATTTAAACGAAACAAAAGAAGAAAAACGTTTTAATATATGTTTGCGAAAAAGTTTTAAAACTTTCAACTATTTCAAAGTACATACAGAATAATATCTAAAAACTTAATTATCTTTCTCGAATTTCCATTCTTCAGATTCTCTCAGAATTACCTTTCTAAGGAAAATGAAATGAATTTTTATAAGGTCTGAGTAATTACTAAACTCATTATACATCGCTTGTTCACTGAATAATTAAAAAAAGAATTAATTATATAGTGACCTGATTTTCACCGGAAGTTTAAGCAAAGTTCATAATATCCCTGTATAAAAATTTGGTGAATGTTATTTATATTTAAAATTGTATTCATTAGTTACGAATTGGAGGAGCTTTCTTATAAAAATGTTAATTTAATTCTTCATGGTTTAAACATTCTCATGTACAAGTCTACTTACAGAGTTCGTTACCTCCAACTCGATTATTATATCAGAGCAGTTTAGGTTCAGGCCCAAACACTCGACTCAGCACGAAGTTTGAAAAGTAACTGAACTCGTTCACCAGGGTCTCCTTCGTAGTTAAAAAACTGGTATCGTATTCATAGACATTGCTAAAGCCTTCCACCGGGTCTGGCATTATGGACTTATTTATTAGTGGATTCTGCTCAAGGCCCCACCTCAACTTATCCCTATTTTCTGGAAATATCTTAACGGTAGGACCTTCTCTGTTAAAGTTAATAACACTATTTCATCTTCTCGCATTATCGAGGCAAGTGTCCCTCAGGGTAGTCTGACAGCATTTGGCTGCTCTACTTCTACATTAATGATATTCCTCGCATTATTCCCGACGTCCTCGTAGCATTATATATGGACGACACGTCCATCGTGACCAGCAACATTTCATTAGACATTGTGATGACTAAACTCTAAACCAACCTTTTGGCCCTTCAGATCTGGCTTAGGAAATGGCGTATTAAAGTCAAAGCAGCAAAAAGTGACGCCCTGTTTTTTTTTCAATAAATCTATCTCCCCCATTGTTAACGTTTCTCTTAATGGTGATTTCATACCCTGGGGCACCAATTATAAATATCTAGGTATCTATCTAGATTCAAAATTAACCTGGGCTAGGTAGATTCAAGACGTAATAGTCAAATCTACCAATCCTCAAGGATCCCTTAAATCTTTACTGGCCTATCACAGTCATCTGTCACTTTCAAATAAATTATTACTACATAAGTCCTTCATAAGTTCAACCATGACCTAAGGGTCAGTTGGGGTTCGATCTGTGAAACTCAGATGCAGAAGATTGGCATTTTTCAAAACTCTTTATTGCGTAGGATTTACAAGCCGACAACGTTTGTCCGGAATGACGTCATCCATGCTGATCTCAATATTAGTATTAGTCCTATCTCGCAATAAAAAATTTGCCCAAATATTCTAAAGATATCGACTTTTAATACCAAATGAAGCGTTACGGTCTATTCAACCTTACAGTGTACATAGCACTAGAGGGAAGAAGAGACTGCTTGCCATCTTGAGTAGATATGATGGCTTTGCTCCGCCTTCCAAAAGAAGGAGAAGAGATCCACTTTAAACACTTCGTTGTGCTATTCCAAATTCAAAATATTTAGGTAATTGCATTGTTATTCTCATTTGGCATACCTACACTAAATTTTACACTAAATGTTTTCAAATATTTTTTAAATGGCGTCTTTCCGCCGTGCTTTTGGCGTACCTTTCTACTTAGCACTTTTGTTATTGATAAGGAAAAAAAATATTTTTTTGCTTATTAATTGTAATTGTAATCGTATTATAAACTAGCTTTCTGTTTACATCGTGTATTAAATAATTGTTTTGCATCACGTTTTAGAAAAAAAAAATTAAAAATTGTATGGCTCTGATGGGGCTCCCCCCCTCTCGTCCCCTATGCTCACCATGTCTGACATCATTTAAAAGATCAATTATCAAGGCACACCACCAGATGCTTCTGCCACAGAGCTCTCATCCACCGCAGCTTCTGTGCGAGAAGAACTTTTTTGATCTGTACTACCATCTGATTACTTCTGCTTAGATCGTTACCATGTAGATTTGCGGTAAGCCTGGGCATTAGCCCCACGTATGCACGCTTCGTCAATCGTCCTTGATCATTGATTCAAACTTATATTTATATGTTTTTTTTCTAAATTTCCCATTTTTTTTAAAGAAAAATGTTCTGACATTTGGAAGATTTTCAATTATTTAAAAACTATTTTAGTTCTAATATTATAACTACAATCTACGCAAAATTATCATTTTACTGCAATATTTTAAAGAAGTTTTTTTCAATCTACTTTAGAAATTTAATATCAATTTAAAAAATTTAATGCTAAAAGTAATGTGCGAAAATCTAATCCTGAATGACGCCTGCTATACATTTTGGAATTCTTTTTCTTTTTTTTTTTTTTTTTTTTTTTTTTTTTTTACACATACTTATTTACGTGCCCATTACGTCTAAATTGTATGCTAAATTTTATGCAGCGAAAAGTTTAAGCTGCAGTCTGAAAACTTGATTATTGTTGCAAAATTCTTCGCATATTTTAGAAATTTAATAATGTTTACATAAAACGCTCTAGGCCGTTTAGTCGCAAGTATTCCAGAAAGAGCAAGAAATATATTTCAACACCAGTCTCGTAAACATTAGGAATATTAACTGTTTTCCCATTTTTGTAGGTTTTAGGCCTAATGCTGAAATATTTAATATTCTGAGCAAGCCATTTCGCAATATAATCTTAAGGTAACTATATTTTAATTGATATAATAAATGATTATTCCTGGAAAATTTTCAGAATGCTCTGAAAGTTTAATATCGAGGATCAAGTCTCACAAATCTAAATTATTCGAGAAATAAAAAGAAGAGACATTTCAGTCATCTATCTTGTAAATACAAATTAAAAGTTACAAGTTTTCATTAAAAAAATGACACATGAAACTTTAATTTAAAATAACAAGCTTAACAATAAGAAGATATTTTAAAGAAATTCAAATCTAAATTGTTAAATGATAACGTTAAATTAACTAAACTTTTTAAAGTTATGAAGAAATATCCTTTTCAAATTGTGGAGAACATCTGTTTTGATGTAATTAATGAAATATATTGAAGTATTTTTCAAAGTTTTAAAGTACAAAATTATTTTAATTATCAATTAAAAAAATTCTGAAGTAACCGCAAAGTCTACAAAATACTCTTTTTATTACCAAATGGATCAAAACGTAGTTTAGTTAATTTATGAATAATCAGGGAGTTATATAGAACAAAATGAAAAAATAATTTTACCAATTATATACAGAAAAAAATATAATCATTTACAATTATTTTTTTCTCAAATAATATTCAAATGCTAAGTTTATTTGTATAAAATGTCGGCCTAAAAGGAAATTATTCATAAATGAACCTCTGAGAATATTTTTCTGAAAAAAAAAATCAACATATTAAACAGTTATTTTTTAATTTTATTCTTTAAATGTCGTTGAATTATAGACTCTAAAGCAATAATTTGAAAATTATTTCAAGAAATTTCGTTATGAAAGAAGTAGTATACCTTTTCTGTAAAGTGCGTTTATTTTGCCCAGTCTGAGCATTAACATGATATTTTTAAATTTAGTAATTTGATATATGTAGAAACTTTCTTAATTATTAGAGTTTCTGCTGCATATAAATGTTTTGTATCACTCAAGGGCATAAAGTGTACTTTCGAGTGAGTAAAAGACATTCATTACGTTGTGAAATTAATTAAAATTTCTTTGATGCACGTTTATTTTATTTCATTGTATTTTCTAAAACGAAATTACGGTTTTTTAATTTGGCTCTTTTAGAAGAGGCTGGGAATAATGATGATAAAAAATAAAAGAAAAACGTCGATTACGAAGTGAATTTTTTTTGTACTCGACTTATTTAAATGAATTTCTTTTTGCGACGAGTGTCTCCAATACTTTTAATTTTTTATAACCACTTTTTTCGAAAGTTTTTTTTATTTTTAAATTATTTATTTATTTATTTTAAAGAATAGCCTAAAAATAATGACAAACAAATCAGATGATTACGAAAGACATGATTTTGCATTGAATCCATTTATTAGCCGATATAAAATATCATTTATGATATTCGCATAATTTTTGTTCCGTACTTTGTTTGGATATTTTTAAATAATGTTACCCGAAGTAAGTTAAAAAAATTCCATATAAGGTATTAATTTGCAATTAATTTTGAATTAAATGTATTGAATTTGATATAAGTTTTTAAAAATGTTATTAAAGTATTGTGATATTAAAATTTTCTCTATAAAATCTGTAAATTGTTAGTAGTTTTTTATTTTATTGTTAGTATTTTCTTAGTAGTTTTAGTAGTTTTTTATTAATTGTTAGTATTTTCACTTTATTTAGTAGTTGTTTAAATATTTGCGATTTCTTAGGATATATTTTGTTCGTAAACTTTTACTTAGTAGTAAATTAAGATTAGTGCAATATTAAATACATTTTGTTGCAGTAGTTTAACCTTTTTACGCTTTCAAAACTTGTGACCAATTGCACTTATATTGTTGCTAATTGTGTTTGCCAATATTTATTGAATTTAAATGCAATGTTGCTATAGGATTAAAGAAAGTAGCCAATGAAACATTAATATTGATAAATTTTTAATACTTTCTATCGTAACTGAAATCTGTTTATAACTCCAGGTAAAATACAGCATCTTTCCGAATAAAAATGGTTTTCACATCGTTCATAATTATTTTATATTTATATCAATGTATTTCACTGTATATACATTGCCGAATACAAGAGGTTGTTTTTCCATTGCCTTTTAATGGTGTTATACAATTTTAAGTTCAATAGAACGTGAGAATATTTTTTTAATGCACATTCGTTTGTGTATCTGTAAAACGGATTATACTTTCCCAAATTTTGTTTACAGAGTTGCTCACTGTCTGGCGTAAAGGTAGTCTGTGGGTGATTCGTTTGCAAGCAAACGTGTTGTTCTGGTGGGCTAACTTGTGTGCGTAAATGTCAAAACCTTTCGTTTCTGCCTTCAAGTTTCAAAAATTTGAAAGAGCCCAGTGGAATTGTAGTGCCATTTGTACTTTGAGAATTTATGTTGTTAGTGTCACACGTGGTTGTGCGCTGTAAAATGTGAAGTCTTGACTGGTAAGAGCGAATTATTGCAACGCACAGTAGCGAAATCTCAAGTTTTCGAGTTTATTTAGCTGATATAAGGCCGAACAGCAGCAACATTATTTGGCGCCTGGTGCCAAAAAAGAAAAAAAAAACTAACAATAAAATGTTAATTATTGCTTGACGTACTCATGGTTAATAGTAGAAAAAAACTGTCCCTCCTATGAATTTTACAAGTTAAATCACTATTTTTTAATCACAATCTTAATAAAAGAAATAAAAAGATGTATTGTAAGGAACAACAAAATTGTAGAATCATGGTGAAATTAATATTGTTAAAAGATAATCCTCCATGCATATATATATATATTTACCTAATAATGAGAGTAATAAACGCTTTTGTTAGTCATTTGTTAAGGGAGACCATTTAACACCGATCGTAAAGTGCTAGCGCGAAATCTAAGTAGACAGAGAAATTATTGTAATTTAAGTAAACATAGTGCGTCTTAATCAGAATTTTAAAATTAAAAATACATTTAAAATCAAACATATAATAAAACTAAAAAACAACATATTAATATCACATATAAAATAATTACAGTAGATGTTTCAAGATTTATACAAGTTCCTCATTAGTACAAATATCAATCAAAAACCAAAGATGTTGTTTGCACATGTTCTCGTTCCAAATTATGCATTAAAAATACAGCTTGTCCGAGAAAGGTCTTTATCATTTTGAACATTATTAACAAAAATACTAACAGGTGAAATGGAATGCAATTTTTTGCAAAAGAATGAAGAAATCTAATTTTTTTCTGGTATCAATTGCCTGAAGTATGAAATGACAGATCATGAAATTATCACTCATCAATCCTGACTGTTACACCGCAAATGTTAAAAAACACTTGGAGGAAAATCGAGTACAGGCTCGACTTTCTTCGTTCTACTAACGGAGCTCATGTACAGCTATATTTAAGGTATTGTAAAAAAAAAAGAAAAAAACTCTTGGATTTCTTCATTCTTTTGCAACAAACTGCATTTCATTTCACCTGTTAGTATTTTTGATATTAATGTTTAGAATGATAAAGACCTTTCTCGGACACGCTGTATTAAATCATCATGGAGTATTTGTAAAAGTAGGACCACATAATCTGACGGCATTTTACATGCTTCATTTAGGACAGATTTCTGTAATCTTGTAAACCAACCTTCTAGAAAATTTCTATTTTTAAAATTCTTGCATTTCGATTTAATTATTATAATATTTTCGAAATCTGGTATATTGTCCAACATCTGCTTAACAAAGCATAAGCGATCGTTTTGCTTATCTACGGATTCGAACCTGGATAGTGTATGGGTACTCACTTACCAGGAATCCATACCACTTGGAGTTATACCACCAGGAGTTATACCACTTGGTCACATCCGATGACTTGGTTATAGGTTTGAACATCAATCATCGAAAATGAAATGTAATGGTTACGTTTTCTCTGTTTTTGAAAGGAACATTTTGTTTGTTTGTCTTGGGTGGAACAATTCCGTCTTTAATATTCAACGTGTAAGGAAATTTTCCGTTTATGCTTGGAAAACTGATAATTTTTATTCAAAATATATATATGTGTATTTTTTATTCAAAATTTAATGTATATTTTATAAACTTTAAATACAAGGTGAATATTTTCATTCCACTTCAATTTCGTTTTTATTTCGAAACTTTCTGTCAGAAATTTAGCATAAAAACACCCATTACATATATGAAAGCACCCAGTACATATACGGCAATTTCTTACAGTGTAAGGTAATATTTCAAGTCACTTCTATAATCAACATTATTTGACATTAACTGTTGATTTTTAAATAAACTGTTTTATTGTGAATTATTAAAAGCTTTGTGTGTTTTTTCTTATCTGAATCATGGACGGATCAAAAACGCGTGTCTCAACTTTACCAACAGCATCTGAGATAAAGCGAAATTTAAATTATTTTCCTACTGAAATGGTCTGTGAAGATTTTTTAGTTCGTTTGAGTGGATTATGGGAAAAAAAATTCAAATACATTGTGGTCTGTGAGTTGTAATTGTTTGCAGTGCAGTATAATAAGCACTAAATTTCGAAATTTAACAAAAATTATTATGCTGCTTGAAGAGATTATGAATTAAGAATTTTAATCCGTTTGACTGTTTGCCATTACGCAATCTGACGTTCGTCAAAATATTAAGATATTAACAAAATAAAAATGTTTGTTCCTAAACAGAAAAGCCTGTGTAAAATGAGAAATAAATAATGTACTGGTAATGTTGAGATTTGTGTCAAAAATATACGTGAGGCAGACATTTTCTAACTTTGTTTAAAATAAATTTAAAAATTTAAAAATATATTGAAATATTTTACGTAATATAAGTGTCATACTATAAATTGTTCAATGTGATGCAAATATATCTGCTGCATGAATGTTATAAAAAATACTGAAACTCTAAAATAAAAGTAACAACAAAGAAAGACATAAAATGTTTTGGCGTACTCTTGGACCCATGGTTACTTTCTTGTTGTTTGTAAATATTTATAATAATCATCATCATTATTTCTGCATGGACAGATGGTCGTCAATGGAACAGCAACGATAATGAAAAAGTTATATAAAGTAGAATATTTTTAAAATATTTAAATTATTATAATTCTCTTATGTATACTTGCTAACCTCCCGATGCCAAAAAAACTATACTTTGAACCAAAAATTTTATTTAATGAATGAAATTAAGTAGATATAAAATGATTACTATAGAGAAGCGAGACAGATCTAATTAAATAATTTTTCTGGTTCGAAATATGTTTCTTTTATAAAAAAAATAAATAAAAGGAGATAAGTTGGTAAGTATGCTGTGATACTAATTATATCATATTTATTTCTTGATAATTAAACGTAAATGATGATTTTGAATTTCTTTGACTTTTTTATTTGAGGCTTTTTTCAAATATGATGATATGATTTTTGATATGATAGTTCGTTAAAACTTTAAATTTCGACTATGAATCTATACTTTAAGAAAAGATTTTGGATACAAGTATGGTATCCAATAATAATTAAATATCTACGATTTATAGAAGAATATAAAGTATAGACACTTAATGTTGGATATTTTTAAGAAATAATTGAAATTTTGTTGTATAAACTGTATTCAGTTTTACTTATTTCGATATTTTATAGCTTTATCCATAGTAAATAAATCATTAATGAATAATAGAATAATGAATTTATCTATATAAAAAAAGTGTAACTAAAACTATCAAAATAAAACAAAGCATAACATTTAAAACTGTTTTCTGACGCCTTTTTCTTTTTTTAAAAAAGCCCTTTTAGTTTAAAGAAATGAAAGAAAGTCATAAATATAAATGCATTTTCTATATATGACGTAAATGAAGTACGTTCACTACCATAAAACACATCATAGTCTTATTCAGTATACAACATTTCTCATTTTGAAAATGCATTATTTGGTAATGTAACAAGATATTACATATTTCGTAGGGAAACGTATTATTTGGCTAAACTCCAACAGCATGCATAGAACTACTGAACTAAAATTTATCTATCAAAAGGTCGTTTTAAAATTTTCGCTTTTCTATTATTAACTTTGCGTATGTATATATATCTTAATAAACAGCGAACAATCGTAACAGAATGTATATTTTAATGAAAAACAAAATAGCTTGGTCACAATTCGAATCTGAATTCTCTATTTAAACTATAATGTCTTAATATGACGCATATGTGAATATATATATATATATATATATATATATATATATAGAGAGAGAGAGAGAGAGAGAGAGAGAGATGAGATTATATTCTAAAGTGTATTTAAAATGTTACAAATAAAAAAGTACAATAAATAACTTCAGATTCTTAATTTAGACGATATTCAAAATACTAAATATTAAAAAAAAATTCTTAAGGTTATGTTGTTATTTGGTGAAAATTGTTTTTGAAGAAATATTTTGATGTATAAATTAAACTTTTCATAGAAACGGATTTTGATTCTTTAATAATAATAATAATAATAATAATAATAATAATAATAATGATAATGATAATAAAGCTATAAACAGGAAAAAACGACTATCAGGCTATACTTTCTATTTTCACCAAACCATATCATTTTTACGATACTTCAAAAAGAACAGGGTTTATCAAATTATTATGCATATTTTATTTATAACAAGAAATCATAAATTTACGTTTCCTTAATAAACATTGGAAATTTAGAAAGCTTGATTTTTATAGTACATAAACATAGAACAAGTTCCACAAAATAGTAAAATTTTTATAATGCATTGTTTATGGGTTTTTAAAAATATATGCGCAATTATTATATGCATAATAAGAATTGAAACCTTTTTTTTCGTAAAGAAAAAGAAATCTATAATAAATCTACCAACATTACTTAAAATATTACAGACTGAAGGGTTAAAAAAATAATTAGTTGTAAAGAAAGTATTTTTTATAGTGCAGAAAATTTGATACATTTTTATGGAATTAAAAAAAATACATATTTATAATTAAAAAAAAAGTTTAATTCTTATAGATATCAGATGCTTCTATATTTATTTTCTTCTGTTTACTTCATTTTAGGTTTTTTACTCTTAATCAACAATTTTGCTGTTTATTCTAATATTAATCATTCTATTACATCTGTTTCAGTTAAGACTTAACCAGTTTTCGCTTAAATTAGTTTTCTTCTTATATTGGAATTATCTATGGCTTTTTAAGTTAGTGATTATTATACTGGTAAAAGAGTGTACAATATTGCTTTTTAACACTTTCCAACAAAGTTAAAAAGTGTTTATGAATTCGGTTTGTCTGTCCGTCTGCCTATCTGTCCAACTCTCCGAGCTTTAACTCGCATAAATATACTCGGATTGCCATGCAATTGATATATATTATTGAGGTTTGCAATGACATGTTCAGTATTTAAAATGAAGTATGTAGCACTTATACTTCGTTTACAGAGGAAATCAAAGAATCAAATCCGTTACATTATGGTCTATAGGGAAAATTTTTTTGCAGAGTATTTTATGATGTTACACTTTTTCAAATATATTGCTATTGATATACATCACTTAAATGCAATTGAAGATGCTTACTATTGAATATGGTACGTGTAGAACTTATAATAACTTTACAAGGAATCTCAAAAGAATTACGCTGTATTATGGTCTACGGGGAAAAATCGTTTGCAGTGCATTTTAATCTTGTTACACTATTACAAACATAATGCAATTGATTTCAATTCCTGAGTTGCACTAACACATGCTTTCTGCAGAATATGGAGTATAAAGCATTTATTATTCATTTACAGGGCCACACAAACGTATTCTGTTATATAATGATCTACGGGGAAAAACTGTTTGCAGCGTATTTTAATTATGTTACACTATTTCAAATATAATATAATTGATACACATTAACGAGGTTTATTACAAGATACCTGTTGTTTAATATGATGTGCATAGCACTTATCATTCATTTACAGGTACACACAAAAATTTCAGATACAGTATTATATCCGAAGTAATATCTTTAAGCGATAATTGTTGGAAGTGTGCTTTCAGTTAGGTAAACGTTTAACTAAATTTTTGCATACTATGTGCTATGTATAACTACTATAGATTTTATCCAGGGCTACAGAAAAGAATTCATATTACTGTGTATCAGCGTAAATTGCTTAAAGGGTTTTTTTTTTTTTAAATCGAGTTATGCATGTTGAACGTGAAATATATTTATTACACTAAGATATGTTAATTTTTTAATTCATTTTTCAACAGTGAATTACGCCTGTAATAATTGAATAATACACAGGGAATTTTTATCTTTGTAGATTGCCATTTTAACGATTTATGCACGCAAAATTCACAGAGCCCCGCCATAAGGATCGTTGTATTAACGATATATGGTTGAGAAGCACACAGGGCCCCGTTATTTTGACCACCGTATTAATAATTTATGGTCGTGAAACAACAGTGTTCTTTTAGAATGATCACCATGTATCTTAGGCAATCCCATTTTTGTATATTTTATCTGAAAACTCTTCCTTTCCCACGGGCAGAGCCGAGCGTGTATTTGTCAGGGAGCTCATGAAAATAAAATGTATTATTTATGTCTCGAAATCTTTATTTACGTGCTTTATTGATATCCTTATTAATTATTTTTGCAAAGTTTAAAATAAAGTATATTATTTATATTTTTCTTTTTGCATATAAATTGCACTTTCTGAGCCCCAAGTGAAGTTCATGCGATACGCTGCAGAAGGCATCTTTGCCCCACACGGAAGCTACTGGCTTGTTAATAAATATTTGTTTCAACAAAATTAGAAGAATTTGTGGATAAAAATTTTATTTTCAAAATTTAGCTAGGCAAAATAGGAATTACAATTAATTGATACATTAATTGAAGGGGTCGGGGCAAAAGAGTGCTAAGCTATATTTTTGAACTTTTGAGATATTTCAATTTGAAAATGTGTTCAAATATTCCAATAAAGATATATAACATAAAGTGTTTTCGCCAGTGTCTTAGTGATATTTGAGATATTCCCAGTAATAATATGGAATTACTTTAATGATATTACATTACGTTTTTGTAAATTAGCTATCTTCATTGGGGGAATAAACATCTGGGGCAAAAACAAAACCTGGGACATATGTTGCCACCAAGTGACATTAGAAACAAATTATATATAGGATATTATAATTTACAATAATAAGCAACAGATTACAGTGTTAGATTTATTTCACAAAAAATGTGGCTGGGCACTTTCTTGCCCCGACCCCCTCAATTACACAAATGTATTTATACATTACATAAATGTATTCTACATTAATTACACAAATGTACAAATATATAACACCCTTTTTTACCTATAAATCAGGGTCTGGCACGGTCTTGGCACACCATTGAAACCGTCTGGCACCAATGGCTTAATATCACGAATTGTTAGAGAAACAAGTGTTATAAACAAAATGCATGCTAAAATGACGTAATTTTGTCACTTTTTCACTTGCATTGATACTCTTCTCATAGATATACGTACCTTCGCCCGCCATCCAGATCGTCCGCATGCGTACTACAGAATAAATTTATTAAGCATTTATTTCGTCAAATCATATATATATATATATATATATATATATACTTTTATAGAAAGCAACGATCGTTGCTCTGGAAACAATCACGGCTTGGCTGTGTATTAACAGTAGCCAAAGCACTACAAAAGCTGCCAAATCTTCAAATAGACGCTTTCTCTGTCAGATTTAAATCGGTGTATGGCAGCAATTTAGAACCGAAATTTCTGTCTGGCAAATTAATTATGGCTTATCTAATATTCAATGGATAACATACTAAATTTTCAGCTTTGCTAAAATGACGTGAAGTTGACCCCTTTTTTAACCTATAAATCAGGGTCTGGCACGTTCTTAACATCGTTGAAACCGTCTGGCAATAATGTCTTGATATCACGAATAGTGAGCAGAAATAAGTGTTTTAAGCAAACTCCATGCTAAAATGATGTAATTTTGTCACTTTTTCACTTGCATTGACCCTCTTCTCACAGGTAAACGTACCGTCGCCCGCCATCCAAACCGTCAGCATGCGTACTACAGAATAGAAAGGGAGGGGATATAGAAAAATGAGCCTTGCTAAAATCACATGTTTTCTGACGTTGCTAGCTCTTAGACTATTAGGCAGAAACCATTCAAAACCATTCAAAAGAACTTCGGAAAGGCGTCCAAGCGGGGAGAGATGAAATGTGCATGACTGTACTATGAAATATTTCTACTATCATGAAAATTATGAACCTGAGCTATAGCCAAAAGTTAAGAATATTTAATATAACCAAAATGTTTCAAGAAATGTGGAATTTATGCATATAAATGAACTGTGAAAATCGTTGCAAACGACCTTTTGTTTTTGGTAAACAAATGAGTAAAAATAAAATCACCAAACATTAATTATTTTTCAAGTTGAACGTAAGAAAATTATATCCATTTTTGTCCTCCTACCCATTTTATCCCACCTGATCCTACATAAAATCATGATAATACTTAAAATGTAACAGTACGTTGAATTGATAGTTTCTTCTTATGGTAAAAGAAATGGTTGAAAATATTTTGTTTCAGTTACATTGCTATTGCTTTTTATTCCGACTTAAATACTGATTATGTCGCTTTTAGTTTTTTATTAGATCAAAATGAAGCATATATTTCAAATTATGTTTTGAAATGTACTTCGACTTTATAAAAGTTTTTTAGAATATATATTTTAAAATTCTTACGAGAAATTTCAATACATATAAAGTCCTTGAGAAAACATAACCTAAATTGGAAGAGTTTTCCACGGTAGTATTTAAATCTGGTGTGTGAGAATGCCAGGTTTGATGTTCTACTTAACTGTTACGTGTCTTGAACCCGGGCACTTGCAGCAGAACGGATATTAGTATTGTTATCTAAGAAAAGTGAATTAATTTGTGGGATCAGTGCCTGAAGAATTAATGATAAAGTTGGCCCTGAAAATAATACGGTCTATTAAGTCCTCCTGAACTAAAATGACTGTAAGTGCTTCATACTAACATAAGGAAATCTAGATATCAACTACAACTACTGACCCCTGATTTGTGTTTCATGCCATAGAAAAGCTACTTCTATGCTTAATAGGACAGGCAATGAAAGAGACATGTTGCGATACTTCTACCTTTTTTGACTTTCACGTGATCAACATAGATTGGTTTCCCCAATTCTCGAACCATTTGACTCGAACCATTTAGTAGACTGAAAAACATCCCAGACCGCAGCTTGATTCTTTCGCTGGCCATGTTTAATAGAGAACTTAATACATTTGTGCCTGATGTTCCATTATTGGAATGGCTATCGGAAGTTATCTTTGTCCTACCTACTGAGTTTAATTGCTGTGATCATATTTTTAATATACTATCTTCTATAATAAATGTGACCTAAATTTTACCAGAAGACGAATAAATATAGTTATAAAGCACTACACCCTATACTTAATTTTTTTAATTCTCTAATAGTTTTGGTAATATACTGAAAAAATAAAACACAGCTGATATTTTTACTATGTTAGTTATTGCCTTGACATTTTGCAAAGAAAAATTACACAGATTTCTTGTATTGCCCAGGAAACATTTTCAATATATTTCTTCATTTTATATATTTTACTTCTATTACTTAAAAATAAAAAATAAAACAATATGAATGCCACACAAAAACGTATTATTTTCCGCTTCATTATTCAAATTTATTTTGCTTGGGGTCATTTGTTTTGTCTTTGAGTTTATTTTAATATATTTCAGTAACTGTTAAAATGTTAAAATTAACAATAGCGATGAAAAAAGTTTATCAGTTTTTGTGTTAGAATTTTGCGAATAAAGTGTATTTTGCAATATGTTTATATTGCAAAATACACCTTATTCACAAAATTCTAAAACAAAAACAGATGAACTTTTTCATTCAGTAATTTATTGTTACTCAATACCTCACATGGATTAGTAATGAATATTCGGAAGTCATTAATTATATCTTAGCGGTAAATATTCGAAATGCTTGGACAAAAATGACACGTATTAGCCATAATTTGAGCAATTACCGAAAACGAAATATCTAGTCTAATTTCTAAATAATTAATGCATATATTAAATAAAAAACTGTTTTTTGTGCAAACTCAAATATTTTTTGTCATTTTCCCTTGCGTAATTTTAGAAGCAGCATTTTACATTTAAAAAAATAGAATGTCAATATGGAAAATAATGGAATGGTATTATAAAAAAAATATTTCATAACATATTTTGCGTTACTCAAATTGTATATTTAGTATCAAAATTAAATTATTTTTATAGAAAAGGCACAAAAAGTCAATTTATTTTCCTCTAAAATAACATCGCTACTTATTTATAAAAATAGTCGATTTTAGATCTCAATTTTATTTTACAGAATCGCTGAAAATGTATAAAAACGCAAATATGTAGATATAGTCAAAAAATTCTTGATTAGATGTGAAATCCTATATTTATTGAGATTTTTCCTTCATTTATTTTTAAAGGTAAAATAAGTTTTATAAAAAAATTAATTTAATTTATATCATAAAGCTGTATTTCATATTACAAATTAAGACAAACCGATAAATACAAACAATAAACTATGAGTAATAATAAAATACAAATCTGAAAAAATTGCCCGAAATTTCATAAAACATCATTCTTGATCAAATGTATTTAGAATAATTACCCGAATTTGAAGTCTGTAACATATTTAAAATTATGAACACATAAGAATGCTTCTGTGCCTTAAAACATCACCAAGTTTAATCTGGATGTACATCTGTTTTATGTGTGTATGCATATGTATTAGATAAATATTTGATTCTAACCTCTATCAATACGCTTCTAATGACGAAAATTGCATTGATTTCAAAGATGGCAATAAAAAAAAAAAGTCATTGTCTTTAAAAACCAACGCCTTTGATTTCGAAATGTATCAACATTGTTCAGAATCAGATACAAGGAGCATGTCAATTTATGTCTGATAATATTCTAAAAGATTACACTGTTCTTTAATGTTATATTACTAGCCGAAAGCCGTGAAAATTATGATTCAAAAATACTTAAAAATTAGTTAAATAAGATTGTTTTTTGCATTATATTTTCTTAAAAATAGTAAGTATCATACAAGCTCACCGGACAAAAACTTAGTCATCCATGCGTGGAAGCTCAATGGTCTGTCTGTCCGTGCCCTAATTCGCGTAAATTTACTCGAATAGAGATATAATTTTTATATGTTAAAGAGGTTCACTACAGAATGTTCGCTATTGAAAATAAAGTGTGTAGCATTTATAGTTCGTTTTACAAGGACGGACACACAAAAGAATTCCGTGTCTGATGATGATTTTTCATTTTGGTACCGCACTATGCCAAAGTTTCACTAATTGTGGTGCTATGAACGTGAACCAGGCTGTTTATTTGAACAATCTCAGTGACCAGATGTTATACCCTTTATTTAACATTTTCATGATGAGTATGGTAAGGACACCTCCATATTCCAAAATGACAACAGCTATGTTAACACGGCTGGTATGAATGCGTAATTGGTTTTATGGACACTCAGGCATTCTTTCACATCTTGACATCTCCGCTAAATCACCTAATTTTAAAACTAGAAAATCTTTAGGACTATTTAGAATTTTAGAACAACGGATATAACGCCGGTAACAGCATATTCGCAATTTGGTAGCCTTTCGTGATCTACTATTGAGCGAATGGGTTCAACAAGAATATGAAATGCTTGCAGAATCTTGTAGACTTCCTTCTCCACTAAATCCAGTCTGTTACCAAGGTCAGATTTGGTGTTACATTGTATTAGAGAGATGTCTCGAGGTGCTGATTAATTTTTTGTCCGGTGAGCTTACAAATAATGGAAATATTATACAAACAAAATCATAATTTTACCTACAATTTACACAGTCATTTTAAAGATATGAAAAGCTTTCCTTCATTACGTTTAACCATTCCGTAAGTATATTTTGATATACATTTTTGATATCCCTATCTCAAGTTAGATGTCAACGTTCACTTTTGCTTCAAGTGGAGCCCATAAACCACAAAGCCCTTATTTATGGTAATCAGATGTACAATATAATCGAATCATGCACTATTATTTCTTTTATATGCTATCGAAATAGCTTTAAATGGCATAAATTATTCTACGTTTTTAATTATTTTTATGCATATTTTTATCCTTTAATGAAGGTGGAAAACAGAAAATATTAATAACAATAAGTGTTTTCATATTTAAGTATTTATAAATATATAAGCAAATTTTTTATGTTACTTATTTTTGAGTCATTTTACGAGTTTTTAAAGGAACTGTAAAAATAACTATTAAACGAATATTGTCAAAAATATATGTGCAGATATCACTTAAGAGAAAAACACATTACCGTTTTTAGCCCTTCTACATAAGATATTTTAATTTTAAAATTAAGATTTGGAGTTTTGTTGTAATAGATGTAATAATTTTAGATTTATCTATTACTTGAGATTCCTCATGTAATATTCAAATTAACATTCTATAATTTTCATCATATCCTTTTTACATAGGAGAAAAAGGCGAAAAAGAAATTTTTTAGAAAAAGCTTGTTTTTGCAATTAAAACTTATCTAAAAATCATTGGTAAGTTGTTATTTATTGAGAATCGCGCCCCCTAACGCGTACAACTGGGAAATTTTCTATGATTAAAATAAGTATTTTTAAGTATTTATAAAATTGAATTCCATATATTTATTTAAATTTAGAATAGTGCACTTCAGATAATGAAAGCATAATTAAAGTTTTCGCCAAAATTTTAAATAACCTATTTTTTGTGGAGATATATTTATGCTAATTAATCCAAACTCAGTTTGTATATTAACATAATAAAATTATACATACTTTAGAAATTCTTATGTTCTAAACATACCGTTAATTTTAATCTAAAGCTTATTAGTTTTATGGGAATTAAACTAACTATAAGGTAAAGCCAGGAGAGATGACGCAGTCGGAGAGATTGCGCACATAGAGGTTCGGGGGGAAGGAGTAGAGTGAGAGCACAGTGACTCCAGGTAGTTGTACAACAACACTAGTGGAGTGTCTACTTGAAAGTGCACGTTGATTGCTTCGAGCGTCTAAGATAAATTATTGCTATTTTGTTTTGTTTTCCCAAAGTAAGTGCTTGAATTTTCATAGCTAATCATCAGAATTTCTATACTATGTCAATAGTACAAAATATTTTAAACTTAAACGATTTCTCATAAGCTACTAATCTAGACTAACAATGCGACAATCAACGGTTCGTTTTAGTAGCGGCCATGTTTAAATAAAAGACCACGTAATCTCTCCTACCGAAATTGGAGAGTTTGCGCATCTGCTACTTAGGAGAGATGGCGCATTGTTTTCATTAGTTTCTATGCTAGGAGAGATTACGCAGCTTATTGATAAATTTGCATAAAAAAATGAAAAATGAAAATGGACTAATTTTATGTTAAACGTGATATTAAGTTACATAATTTTATTTTGCAATCTTATCTGGACTTGCTTTTTCTGATTCTTTAATTTTTTCCCCTTTAATTAAAATTTTTTAATCGTTTTTAAAATTATTTCCTTTTTCAGATTCTTTAAGCATTAGGTTGAAATATTCATTCCCAATACAATAAAATTTGTTCACAAAAACCTTACAGCAATGTCATTTAAGTGTAATTATTATTGTTAACATTTTAATTGTAGTTATTATTAGTAACAATCTCCCCTACCCATGTGCGCAATCACACCAACCCTGTAAGGATAGATTGCGCAAAATAACTTTCTTAGTTTTATTACAACTGTTCTATTAAATTGCAACATAACAACAAAATAGCAATGGAAATGCATAAAAAACAAGTGAAGTAAAAATTATTCATGGATAGTTTAGCAAAAAAATAATATTTAGATGTTTTATTGCTATTCTTTTGAATTGTGCGCAGACTATCCTAGCTTTACCTTAGATATGCATATGTATATGTAGTATGCAAGTGCCCGAAATTTATAATATATATATTTGGAAAACATGTTGCTTATTTTTCCTTCATTATATTCTGTATTTGTTTTTAAAATGTATGCTTAGGTATTTTCAACGCACATTTAATACCACAGAAAAATGTAAAAATACCTAAAAGAAATCACTCTTGTTGAAAATAAAGCTTATGGTAGTATTTTCTAAATTGTTTATACTAAATTTGTTTTCATGATATTAACATAATGCACGAAGAGTGAAATAAACAACATGCTAATGCAGACCGAGAATTAGTACTTCTTTGAAGAAATTTAATTCGCTTGAGCTTCTTGATGTTTATACATAAAATAAAAGACATAAGAAATTTCTGAACAAAAACTTATTTTTCTAAAGAAAAGTTGTGAGAATAACCCAAGTGTTCTTGAAGTATAATGAAAAGAGTTTTCTCTTTATATATTTACTTTTATTCAACTTTAAAATGGTTCTTCACGGTGTAGGCTTAGGTATTTCACTCCTCATTTTACTTTCCGTGCAAGAGACTTAAAGGATTTTTTGTCATTACAAAATAAAGAATTGCCTTGTCTGGCAAATGGAAAAATATAGTCAAATTAAATAATATAATCCTCTGTTTCAAGTCCTTTAAAATGTTTTTTATTCATACGTATATTAAATATTAGTATTTTTGCTGGCATAAAAAAAATTTTAGTGGAAAAATTTGAATTTTTATACTGTATTTTTTTACAAAAATTTTACTACTTTAATGTTCAATTTTAACTTGGAAAAAAATATTTTTAATAATATTTAAGCCACTAATTATTGTTAAGTCTCTGAATGCGGAAAAATACGTTTATTTTGCCATCTGATTTTTCATTTATCGGCATTATGCAACATTACGTAGAAAAAATATGCACAACGTTCATATTTATTTAGAAAATGTATCACAATGCATGTAAATGAAAAAATAATATTTATAACGAATATTATATACAATGGCTCCCTAAAGTGTTCGTACACTTACGAATTTCAATGAAATAGTGCTCTATCCATTAATTAAAATTAATATTTCAGAATGGGTATTTAATAATAAGATCTATAGCTTATTCTTAACAAAACTACATAAAATATTTTAAAAACATATTAAAACATTATTTTGAAGAAATCAATAATAGAAAAATAACAAAAATATTACCTCACAAAAGTTTTCGTACACTTTAAAAAAAATTCTACAAATTAATAAATATTGTAATTTTTCGTTACATTAGTACGTAGTAGGATATCCTTTAGCATCCACAACAGCTTTTAAACGTCTGGGAATATATTTCACTAGTTTTTTTTTTGTAAATTCTGCATCAATGCTTATTCATTCGTCGATCATTACTGTTTTTAGTTAGCTTTTCATTTTAATGCCGTGTCTTCGTACTCTAACCTCCAGTTCTCTCCAGATATGTTCTATTGTGTTTAAATCCGGCTATTGAGGTGGTGTTTTCAGAAGTTTTGGACAATTACAGAGACACCAGAGGTGAACGTTGAGAGCCGTGTGCTTAGGATCGTTATCTTGATAAAAAAACAAAGTTGTTTCCAATACCCAAATTTTAGGCTGATAATTTAAAATTATCTTTCAAAACTAAATATGTGTAAATATATTTAAATGAAGAGCATGATTCATTTTGCCATCAATAAATACAAAATTACCTATGCCTGATGCTGCCATACACCCTCACACAAGGACACCTCCACCGCCATGCTTAACTGTTCCAACTAAGTTCTTGGGATTAAGTTCTTCATTTTTTCTTATCCACACAATTATACGCCCATCGGAACCAAAAATGTTAAATTTGCTTTCATCTGCAAATAAGACAATATTCCAATATGATTTGGGTTTATTTATAATTGATTTTGCGAAGGAAAGCCTAAGCTTTCTGTTTTCCGCACTAACAAAATATTTTCTACGGGCAGAACGCCCATTTAATTCAGCTGATATTAGCACTCGTCGAACAGTTTCAGGTGAAATTGAAGTAGAATTTTTTTTATTTAATTCTGTAGTAACTTTTGCAGCACATAAACGTGGCTTTTTTACAATTTTTCTAATTATAAATCTCTGATCACGTTATGTTAATTTCGAGGACGAACTTTTCTTACCTTGTTTTCGATCCGATTTTCTTCTTCAAAGCGTTTTATCACATACTGCACAGTAGAATGGAATAAATTAACTAATTTAGCAATATTCCGAAATGATTTACCACTACTCTGATGAAAGATAACCAATTTTCGAATGCTGTTAGTTGTTTCTTTACGACTATGAGACGTTTTTAATAAGAATATTGCGGAGAAAGCAAGCAAAAATTACAGCCTTTTTTGTTAATTAACACCAATAAATATAAGAAATATTTGAGATGTAACCAATAATCTTGATTTATTTTCATTCAAATATCGATTTTTGACCGCTTAACATCATGATATAAACTATCTTCCTTTAAAAAATTGCATAAAAAAGGGAATACTTTTAATATTTTTTTCTGTGCAAATATTTTTTACTTTTAATGAATTCTTTGACAGAAAACGTCACAAAGTCACAATGTTTTTTCTACTTTAAAAAACAATGTACTTCGTATTTAGATTTTATTTTTTCTGCAAAAGTTTTGATTAAAAAAAAGTGTAAAACAAATAAAACGAAAAGAATGTTTAAAACTTTCTACATAAAAATACAAAAATTGGAATAATGATGTTTATTTTTAGAACTGAATAAGACATTTTTAATAAATAACATTCTCATTGTATAGACTACATAAAAAGTGCTTCTTACATTGACTAGGGGGCGCTGCCTCTACTAGCTACGCTCGGCAATTCTGTTCCAGCCCCCATAGATTCTTAAAGCATGCCTCACTGCTGTCGCGATGCTTGTATGAAGTGATTAAGTAAAAAAATTCGCTTCGTCTCAGACTGTTATAACGTCTAGAAAAAAAGTTTTCTTTTGGATGTTATAAGAAAATAGTTTTAAATAGAAAGTTTTAAATATATCGTTTTAAATATGACGCAATTTTCATCATTAAATGCTTTTCGCAAGTAATAAATTAGTTATTTTAAAGTTTTTCTTTTTTAATATACAAGTGTCAATATACAGGGTGATTATAAAAAAACTATCCCGATATATGAGTCCTTAATTGTCACACCGTTCACAGAAACTGACTGAAATTTTGGTTTTAAGTATTTTGAGGTATGCGCTCAAGAATCGTATAAAAAACAACAGTTAAACTCTAACAGTTATGGTTACAGTGACAAAATTTTGAAGATTTCAAATGGCAACACCTATTTTTCTGATTGGAATGTGATCTTCATAGTGAAAAACCATAAAAAGCGTTGAAACGGTACCTGTAACACGAAAATTGTCGGCGCTAGAGAGACTAAGAAGAAAAGTGAAAACAACCAATAAAGGACAGAGAAGCAACAGAAAGTAAAACATTTTATTATTCAGTGCTATCCACCATCTGCCGTGTCTTCGTGTGTGACGTGGAAAATTTGTGAAACACAATAAAGTTATTCGTTGTTTTCACTTTTCTTCTTAGTCTGTCTAGCGCCGGCAATTTTCGTGCTACAAATACCGTTCCAACGGTTTTTGTGGTTTTTCATTATGAAGATCACATACCAATAAAAAAAAAATAGATGTTGCCATTTGAAATTTTCAAAATTTTGTCACTGTAACCATAACTGTTAGATTTTAACTGTTGTTTTTTATACGATTCTTGAGCGCATACCTCAAAATACTTAAAACCAAAATTTCAGTCAGTTTCTGTGAACGGTGTGACAATTAAGGACTCATATATCGGGATAGTTTTTTTATAATCACCCTGTATATTAAAATTGAAAATACAGCGCTTGGAAATGTTATTAATTAAGCTTCTTAAAATCTTTCAAGGTGAGTAAAACACGGCTATTTCAAACTATTCATTAAATCTCTATTTCAAATAATGAAATTTTTAATAAAAAAATGAGAAAAAACTCAAACAATTAGACAAATTTAAAATTTGATTGGACGCTGTAAACCATAATCTGGTATATACCTGCTAAAGGTGGTTAAATTTCAATGCATAGTTTTTGATCCTATAAAACTTATGTTACTGAATTATTTTGATTGATTTTAACATGAAATAGTGCTTAAAATAATTCTTCGATTTAAAAATTGTCTGTTTGAGATTGTTTGAAATAAAATTCTCCATAAAACTACCAGTTTTCATACTTTTATATGCAATAGTTTTTGCAGGATAAGTCGAGAAAGTGAAGATGTCACAGTAGATTCAATTACGGTAACAGTTGCGTTAGCAACCGTTGTTTAAAATGGAAAGAAAAAAAAATTAACAATAGGTTTTTTATTTGTTCTCTTTAGGAACATCAGTGACAAAAGCCATATTTTAGTATGAGTCTCGAATTATGAAATAACAAGAACGAAAAATCATACGTCAAGCATAGATTATGAAACACTTTCCAACACAGCCAGAGAACTGTAACGAAACTTCACCGTTAAATAAGGTGAAAGAAGATATGTAAGTAAACCGTTTAGAAAACACATAACACACTGAAAAACACAGTTTTTGAAATTACCTTCGAGTGTCAAAAAAGTAGTCGGATTATTTTGTGCAGCCCTGTATATGATCAATAGATGTGGATATATAGTATGATAAAATTTAGTTCAGTTAAAATATCCACGTTTAGCAATTTTCGCCAATCGATGGAAATGCACTCGAAATCTTTTCACAGCCCTGTATATTATCTGAAGACTTTTGTACACACCACCTATTAAGCTAAAGGGCACCTTAAAACTCACTTGCAGCAATTACTAAACGTAAACGACAATGCATCTTTTTTTTTCGTAGCCCTGTATATGAATTTATTTATATTCCACAAACCTCTATTAGTCCACTAAATATAGTTCAGCAGGAAAATGCGTAAACACAATTAAAAACTATCCTTAAGCAATTCACTCCCATAGTCTGTAGTACTTACGAATTTCCTTGTGTAGCCCTGTATATGGTCAACCGAGTTTATAAACACACACGTACTACGAAAAATAAAAGTTAAAAATGCAAACCAAAGTTGAAAACGCACTTATTACACATAGATTGTAAATATCGCACATGTACTGTAACCAATATATTTTGTGTGTCCTTGTAAATAAACGCAATGCACACAAGAGAGGAATTTATATTGCACCTCAGTAATGCATATAATTTTCATTATGTTTGAAATAGTGAAATATCACTAAATTACACTGCAGACGATTTTTCCCCATATAACGATGTGTAAAAGAATTCTTTTGTTTAACCCTGTAAATGAATAATAAATGCTTTGCACCCCATATTATACAAAAAGCATGTTTTAATGCGCTTCATAATTATATATCAATTTCATTATGTTTTAAATGACGTAGCGTCATCAAAATGCGCTTGAACCGATTATTCCCCATTGACTGTAATGTAACGGAATACTTTTGACTATCCCTGTCAAAAAACCATAAGTGCTAGACACTTCTGTTGAAATAGGGAACATGCTATAGTAAACGACAATAACATACAAAAATTTAAGGACAATCGAAGCACACTTACGGGAGTTAGAGCACGGACAGACGGCAGACAAACTTAAGTCATAAACACTTTTCACCTAGGTTGGAAAGTGTTAAAAGAAAGGACTAAAGATTTTAAATTTTTTATTAGACGTGGAAGATTGTATTTCATAATTAAGATTACTTGAATAAGATGAATTTTCTAAATTTTGCATGACGTAAATTAATTATCTAGCTTTTTCAAAAGACCGCATACAAAATATTAACATTTATATTGTCGCGCTAAACTCCGTGATAAATATAAATCCAAAGTACTAGTTGAGTAAAAGTATAATAGAAAATATATAAGTTTGTTTCATTTAAAAATTCACCTTATTTTAAGGAAAGAAGAAAGGTTCTGGCTTTAAATAAATGGAAGCATTCACTAAAAATACAACTTTTTATTAGAATTTAATGAGCATGTCTGGAGGCGATTAAAAATATGGATTTTTTCAGCCTTAATGAAGTCATTAATTATTTTTCACAATAACCGCTTAGCTTGTTTCTGCTAAATAGAAACTATTTTTCACAGTTTAAGGAATTACAAAACGATAATAAGTAAAGGTTATATAAATAGTTCCTTTAATTTTCAGTTATAAACAATGAAATTTAATTCACAAATTTTTTTACATCACTGTTTGTTGCATTAACGTATGAAATTTCCGCAAGGTATATATATATAATCAATAAAATTTAAGTACTGAAAAATTCAATATGATTTTAAGCAGCGAAAATTTTGATACATGTAGAAATAGTGAAATTCAACGAAGACTTTATATACCGATTTAGTTTTTTAAAACCTGAATTTCGAATATGGTAAGTCCATTTACAGATATGAAGGCTATAATGTTGTCCAGAATCTTAATTGTAATCTAAAGCTATTCTTTGAAATTATCTGAGCCATAACATTCTTGGAGTAAACTTCACTCTTATACTGAAATCTCGTCCTAGCACATCACGTTTAATAATTTCCGTATTTTCCAATCAATTGTTTGTTGAACTTTTACATCAGTTTCTATTTTTTTAAAAGGATAAGATCTAATTAAAGACATCAATTTGTAAGTGAAAAAGAATAAAAAATCAATAATCATTCTCAGCTGTAAAATTTAATTTTATAACAAATTTGAATTTTTATCGATATCTTTTTAATTTAGTGAATTTTAAGAAAAAATAATCATTAAAGTCTGCATTTTGCTAGAGTGATTTTATACAAACATTTCAGGAGATCTAACAATTCACACTTTTAATGTGTCTGAAAATAAAAAAAAATGCAACAGAATGCACATTTCTGGTTTTGAATCTATACAAAAAGTAGACGAAAATGTTTTCTAGAAAATATTGCGTGAAATATTCAGGTCAAAATCAAAGCGTGTCTATTGAGAAAATATTGGATGCCACATGTGATTTATAAATCCCTTGTGTTTCTCAATTTAGTATCTTGAATAATTCAGCAGATTACTTATAAACGAGATTAAATTAACTTAATTAAGAAAATAAATATGAAATAAACATTACGAAGATTACTTTTAATATGGAAAATAAAGCTAACTGGCTTTCGCCATGCAACAACCTTCGATATCAACAAACCACACTGTTGCCACACAAGTCAACAGAAAAACATTACATAAAAGAGTAAACACATTAAATACATGGAGTATGAGTAAGAATGAAAAAGATAGGAAAACAGTCTAATATTGTCAATTGAAGTTCATAATATTAGCACTTCCGCTTGAACTTGCAATTATGGCATTCTTACCATACCCAAGAGGGTCCTTAACATTTCAAAACGTCTTTTAGGTAAGGCTTTTGTGAAAATATCTGCAATTTGATATTCACCATCAATATGCTGAACGCTGATTTCACCACTTAAACACTTTTCTCGAATAAAATGATATCTAATATCAATGTGTTTTGTTCGCTGGTGGAACTCAGGATTTTTAGCCAAACGAACTGCACTCGCATTATCAACTTGCAGAATAGAAGTTGATGTTAATGGGGCAATGTCATCAAAGAGGCGTTTCAGCCAAACAATTTCTTTGGTTGCCTCACTTGCAGCTATATATTCTGCTTCTGTGGTACTTAATGACACACACTGCTGTCGACGACTTGCCCAGTCAATTGCTCCTCCACTGTATTTAAATGCAATCCCAGAAACTGACTTTCTGGTTTTTGTGTCACTGTATGCTTCTAAGACACCAGGATGAAAACCAGACTTAAACACTAATGTAAAATTAGGTGTTCCTTTGATGTACTTTAGAATCCGCTTTACCATTGACCAATGTTTTTGTTCAACTTTATCCAAGAACTGAGAACAATACGACACAGCAAAGGCAATATCTGGACGGGTAGCAACTGCCATGTACATCAAGCTGCCTACAGCTTGTCTGTAAGGGACTTTGTCAGAATCAATCTCTACATTATCTTCCCCTGAGAGATTACCCTTTTCCATGGGAGTAGAAACTGGGTTGGCATCTTTCATGTTGAACCTTTCCAAAACTTTAATAGCATAATTTTGCTGACTAACAGCAATATCCCCACTTGTCAGTCTTTTTATCTCTACACCAAGATAATATTCAGCATCTTTGTATGTTACCTTGAACTCACGCTGCAATTCTTCAAGGAAATGATTCTTGATCTGAGGAGTTGTGGCAACAAGTCCATCATCAACATGTAATGCTAATAACAACTTTTGCTGTTTCTCGTTACTGCAAAACAAACATGGATCAGCATTGCTCTCTGTTAGACCATACTTTTCCAGGAACTCTTTAAATCGCTTGTTTCAACACCTTGGTGACTGCTTCAATCCATAGAGGCTTTTAACTAGTCGACACACACGGCCTGAGTTGTCATCGTATCCTTCGGGCTGTTTCATGTAGATTTCTTCTTCTAACGTCCTATACAAGAAGGCAGTTTTAACATCAAACTCTACCAGGTCTAAATTTTCATTTGCTGCAACACTTATCAAGGCTCGAATGTTTCAAAACGTGCAACTGGGCTGAAGGTCTCTGAATAATCTACACCTTTTCTTTGAGAAAATCCTTTAACAACAAGCCTAGCTTTGAACCAATCAATGTCACCATTAGCATGACACTTCAATTTATATACCCATCTATTTGTAATAGCTCGTCTTCCTTCTGGTAGGTCTGTCAAATACCAATTATTGTTTTCTAATAACGATTTAACTTCTTCATCCATTGCAGTTTGCCATTCATTTGCCTTTTCTGACTTTACCACTTGGTAGTAGTGTTCTGGTTCTATCTGTTCTGCAATACAGCATTCAATAAGACGTTCAGGTGTCTTTAACTGCGTCCTGTTCCTCAGATTTCGATCACGCTGCACATTTTCAGGTTTCTTTTGCATCAAACTCAGTTCCATTACAGTCAGGAGAAGGACTTTCATCTATGCTAAGCTGTTCCGGCTCAATTGCAACAATGGTTGATGTTGATATAGATTCAAGAGAAAACACTACTTCTCTTGTTCGTTCGATTTTTCTCGTACCTTTGAACCATACACGATAGATAACCCTCAACATAATCTAAGTAGCCAACTAAAATACCTTTTCGACCTTTCGGATCCCACTTCTTGCGCTTCTGCTTGGGGGTATGAACAAAACACTCTGTGCCAATAATTCGAAGATGATTGAGTCTTGGAGTTTTACCACAAAAAACTTCATAAGGGGACTTTTGTTCAACTGCTGATGTTACAGCACGATTCAATATATGTACTACAGCATTGACTATTTCAGCCCACAGGGATTTTGGTAAATCTTTTGCGATCATGATTGATCTAGCTAACTCGACAAGAGTTCGATTGTTTCGTTCGGCAGATCCATTTTGTTGAGGTGTATAGGGTGTGCTGTATCGAAATTCTGCTCCCATTTTCTGAAGCAAACCTCTCAAAATTTTGTTGTCATATTCCAAACCACCATCACTAAGAACTGCCTTTATTGGTTTCTGTGTTTGATTTCTGAAGAAAACACAAAATTCTTCAAATTTGGACACAACCTCAGATTTATACTTGAGAAAATACACTTTTCTGAATTTAGAATAATCATCAGTAAAACATACATAGTAATTGGCACCACCTAAGGATTCTTCTTCCATAGGCCCACAGAGATCAGTATGGATAACCTCACCAACATTCTTAGCTCGTTGTTGACGATTTCGGAATGGTAATCTATGTTGTTTGCCTAGCACACATGCTTCACAAAACTCACCATCATTTTGCACTTCTATACCTTGAGTGTGAAGAAACTTTTTCACATGTTGCTTATTCAAATGTCCAAGCCTCTCATGCCAGAGTTGAAGCGAATTTAATTCAGTAAGTTGAGCTTCAGTAGAGGGCACTGTAACAATGTTAGTTGCACTGTTTACCTCAGGTACTATTACTTTGCATAACAATCTGAATAGATTTCCTTGGCGTATACCCACAGCAACAACCCCTTTGGGTTTTACAAATACACATTTATCATGAGACATGTTAAATTTTGACCCATGGTCTAGAGCTTGACTTACCGAAAATAAATTTCTCGAAGCATCTGGTGCATATAGAACATTTTCCATTACACTGTCTTTCCAGCTGCCATTAACTAACATTTTTACAGATATTTTACCATGACCATATGCTTTCATTGTGGAACTGTTACCAACCCTTACTTCAATTGGGCACTTATACTGTGTAAAACTTTGAAAGATGTTATGTTTGTTGGTTATATATTGTGTGGCTCCTGTATCAATGACCCATGTGTCATCACTATTGGCTACATGGTATTCACTAATAAAAACTTCATGGTTTGGTTTTCTCTCATGCACATTATTAATTTTCTTAACCGTACAATCTCGTTTCATGTGGCCCTTTTTTCCATATCTAAAGCATTTATACTGCTTCCCCTGCTTATTTGCATGTTTTTCATACTTTTCTGCAGCACTGTGAACCTTTTCCAAACTAGCCTTGGCAAGTAAGTCACTTAGTTCAGTTTCTCTAGAAGATTCTGACATTCTTCTTTGCTCTTCTGGAATAAGTAATTTCTTCAGCTGCACTAGTGTCTGTTGTTCTTCAGGTCTTGCACACCAAGCCATTTTCAGTGGCTCAAAGTCACCAGATAATGTTTCAAGAAGCTTACTCATTATCACAAAGTCATTTGGTTTGATATCCAAATCAGACATCCGTGACACTAGGCGATCTAATTTTGCTATGTGCATAGCCATTGAGTTCGTTGGATCTCGCACAAAAGATGAGAACTGCATCTGGCAGGTATATTGAACTTGGGTATTTTTCTGCTCAAACAGTTCCTGTAGTTTCACCCATATTTCTCTTGCAGTTTTGCACATCGATACGAGGTCACATATTCTACTATCTAAAGTTCTTGAAAAAATACCTCGAGCTGCTCTGTTGCCTTTATTGAAGTTGGCTAAGTCACTGTTATATTTATTCCGATCTGCAGCAGAAGCGTCTTCGGCAACTAGTTCTGGCTGTACGATCTCGCCAGAGCACACCTCGAACGCATTTTCTTTTTCCATTAGCAAGCCTTCCACCATCCATTTCCATCTCACCCAATTCTCTGAGCCAAGAAGTTTATCAGTCGTAAAAAGTTCCATATTTCTATCATAATTAACTAACCAAACACAATTCAAATTTGAAACACGTTTTTACCGTTGGTTAGGCCTAATTCTCGTTACCGTAACTATCGCGCAGTAGAATGCAAGTCTGGGAACATAACCACTTGAATAATTCAGCAGATTACTTATAAACGAGATTAAATTAACTTAATTAAGAAAATAAATATGAAATAAACATTACGAAGATTACTTTTAATATGGAAAATAAAGCTAACTGGCTTTCGCCATGCAACAACCTGTGATATCAACAAACCACACTGTTACCACACAAGTCAACAGAAAAACATTACATAAAAGAGTAAACACATTAAATACATGGAGTATGAGTAAGAATGAAAAAGATAGGAAAACAGTCTAATATTGTCAGTTGAAGTTCATAATATTAGCAGTATTATTACAATCAATGTAACAGATTTAGTAATAAGACATAAGTTATTTTAATCATATTACAGTCTCTGCTTTTTGGCAAGGTATGTTGTATATATTAGCGTGCGATTATGACTTATACACTACAGCTACAAGTAACGTACATGGTTGTAATTATCATTTTCTGGACTGCGGGGAATTCTTCGTGAAATATTTGTCAATAATTTGACGACATTCTGACTACATCGATTACAATATATTTTTTTCATTGATATCACGTGTAAATTATGTGTACAGATAGATACATTTTAGCTCGTTTAAAAGAATTGAAAGCAGAAATCTTCTGACATGTTGATTTTGCGCATTGTATGTTATATGATTATCTAAAAATACACATCATGAAATACCTAGCTTCACGAAGTTAAATTACTACATAAAGTTTATTTACACTTTTTTCCCCCATGAAGTTTATTTACTGTTTTTTTACTTAAAGTTTATTTATTGGTTGTTGGCAAATGTGCGATAACAGAAGTGCCTAGATTAAGGATCGTGGTAGACTATACAATGTCTAAATTGCAGAAAAAATATGAAATCTTTCTAGACGATGACAGAAAAACAGTACAATGGTAATCGAGAGCAGAAAGTTATATCTACTTCTTGGTATTACAATAATCAGTTTCACAACATTTACGTAACAAGCTTCGAAACCATCTGTAAGTACTCTAGGCCCAACGGCTTGTGGATCATCGATAGGTGTGAAAAGAGGAACGCATTCGTGATGGAGTTGGGAATATCGGATTAAAAAAATGCGATCAGGAAATGAAATAATGGATGATTATCAATAATATATAGGGAGCATAGAATACACGACATAATTCGTGAAAAAAAAAGATACCTACATCGCAATAACTGCTTCATATTTGGGAAGGCATTACGAATACTGACGAGTATTTGAGTATTTGAGTATTACGAGTATTTGAGAAGACTTTCAAACTTTAGAAGTATATTGTGTTTAATAACAACTGGGCAGATCAAAGTTTTTTGGTTTCATGTTGCTCCTTTCAGAGTTGTCACGAAGTCATTGCTTCTATTCATCGATGTCAATTGGAAGCAACTTTTTTTCTGCTGTTTGAGAAATTTTTAAGGATTTTCGTCATAGAAAATGGTCGGGGTGATAAACTTGATGACGATTGAGCATGTTTGATAGAAACTGCAGTTTCTCAGCCTTTTGATGAAACATGTTGTTGATTTCTAAAATTCGCATGGATAGTAATATAAAATTATCTCACCACAATTGTTTCAGATTGATATAAATTTAATTTTCATTAAATACCACTAAAACGACTGATCTAAGTGAGTGATTCGTTTAAAGTAGTAATACACAACTAACTTCGAACTTCCCTAATTTATATTTCTCTATCGATCTTCGTTTTAATAAATTCACGAATAGTTTCTTAGTTGGCTTTTATTTTTTGTTTTTGAGGATTACTTCGTTTCCTTTTAACGTGATACTTTAAATAAAAAGAGTGTAATAAAACAGTTTTTGAATTCTTGATAAATAATAATGCATTGATCGTAAATTAATATCACTTTTCGTCTGTTATTCTCATAATACAGTCTTTTTTTTTTAAAGCTATGTCATGTATAACCTTGGTTAATGTCAATGTGCATAAAGTCAGGACTCAGTATATCGCCTCTTTTGCATGTTTACGAATTCTTATATACAAAAGACAAGTCATCTACATTTACATACGACACACAACTGAATAAAATAAATTATCTCAATCGACCGATTACAGTGACACTGCTAAACTAAATCGTCTACAAGATAGACTTACTGAAACAAAAAGCATATTACGGCATTAAAAAAAAATTCTATTCATTCAGAAGTCGTGATGTAACTTACAAATTTTATTTCCTCAATTTTGTACCATTCCCAGAGCTATACTTTTCTTTTCTTTAATAAACTTGCCTTCATTACGCTTAATCACAATACTAAAATCAATTCACTTTACCTTTTGAAATATTTTAACAATTTTAACGGAAACAACAATTATCATACGAGTTGTGCATTTTCAACTAGGTGGAAATGTGCCCCGTCTGGCATTCGAACGCAGGACCTTGACTTTAGAGGCCAAATGCTCTTCCAACTAAAATATCCTGGACAAATCCAGCGTACAAAAAATTCACTAAGACAATCTTTTGGCAATGACATCTGGTCTGTTATCTGAAACAGTTAGACAGAATAAACCACAGGTAAAGGGGCTACAATAATTGTTGAATGCGTAATTACACTTAATTATTTTAACACAATCATACTCATTGGTAAATAAATCATACGATTTGTAAATTTTCCAAATGAGTGAAAAAGTGTCTAGGCAGGAATTTGAATCCACCACTTTGTCCGGAAAAATTAAAACTCGTATAATTTTATTACCAGTCAGTATAATTGTATTAAAATAATAAAGTACAACAATTATCTTTGACTTTCAGACACTAAGCGTAAATTCTCATACTTAAAATGTAACTATTTAACAGCAAGTTTATCTACTTATTCATCTTATGAATTATATTTTTATTACAAAATTATAAATACATTATTAAAGATAAATCTACAATAAATAGCCTATTGTCTAATTATTACTAAAAAGAAATTCACAAAAGTATTCTTCTGGTACCAGTTGAATATATAAATTAATTATATTTCTATCAGTTCTTTTGTTAGAAATTTGTTATTCCAGCTAAAGCAAAAAAAAAAAATATCTTTCAGACACTAATGACATCGTTTTATTCGTGTAACTTTGTCTAAATGCAGACATAATCATAAATCTTCTGAAAATAAAGTTATCTAAAGAGTAGCAGCTAAATTTGGCAGTTAATCGATGCATGTTATCGAGCTTAATAGATTGACTAGAAAATTTGATAAGCATGCGGTATTTAAAAAAATATATCTAATGCAGTTATTTAGAGATTATGTTATATATTACATTTTGATTATCTAAATTCACATAGGATATGTTTATGAATATTTCTAAAATAATCATGCAAAAATTTGAAAAGCATTTCTATTCAGGATTGTTAAAAAATAATATAGTCCTATTGATAGTCCTATTTTATAAGAAGCTAATTTTAATATTGATTCAAGCCTTCGAAGATTGATAAGGAGCAGCAGTAGAACGTGGAACATTATATTGTCTGAAATGCCGATTTTCTAAAAGGCTACAGAGTAAAATTTTGTTAATATTTATTGATAAAAGTTTTGACATAGTAAATTTGTGTTTTCATTAGTAAGAATATGGTAATGGCTTATTCATTTGTCAGCAACAATCTGCACATAAGCTTTATTTAGATGCCGTTTAATATATTATATTTTTATATCTCATATTTTCTTTATTAGTTTATTTTGTTTATATTTTTTATTGCACGGAAATATTCATACTTGTATATTGATGTTTTCTCTGCACTGAATGGGAAAGAAAGGTTTCGAAAGCACAGTCTAGAGAAGTAAAATTAAATTTTCTACAACAAATATGCACACAAACACACACACATACGCACACATACGGGCATGTTTACAAACACGCGCACACGAACGCACAGGCATAGACACACATGTATATATATATTATATATTTCGTGATCTATCAATGGACGATTCATATAATATTAAATCTCATAAATTCCTATGAATCTACAAGTTATCTTCTTTTCACATGAATATATGAGTCACATCTATACTTATAATTTGGAAAACAAATTATAGTAAGCTATTAAACTGTTTATCGTATCTAATTTTTTCCTTAACAAAATTTAAATAATTTTAAACGAAATAAAATTTTCTTCAGATAATAATGAAGGTTTTAGCCACTTAATGTATATTCCCATAAAAAATTTTAAAAATTCCCAAATAAAAACAAAATTTTTTTAAATTGAAATATTTTGTAAAAACTTATTAAAATAGGTGCAATGTCAGAATAACTTATTAAATTATTATTTGCATAATATTTCGGAAACACAGAGTACATATTCATATTTAGTGTTTGTATATATATATAATGAAACTTTTGTTTATAATAACCATTAAATCACAGAAAAAATCGACAATATATGAACCGATAATTATAATACAATACAAAGACATATATCCAAAAATGTAAGATTCTAAAAATGAAATAAGTGGAAAAAATAAATAAAGATAAATGGAGAAAAAAAATACAATGTGCAGAAAGTGAAATTATTACAAGAAGCAAAGAGTAACTTATATTGTGATACACGTTATGAAGGGCAATATTCCACAAATATAAGTAAATCGTAATTGATTTCTGTTTGAGTAAATAGGCCTGAGTCGAATTTACTTTATTCAAACTTCCCGATGCCTTATGTAAATAAAATTGAATAAAAATAGACACTTATTGAATAACTAAACATAATAGGCGCAAAACAATTATTAGAGAACATTATGAAATATACAAAAACGGATTTAATGAAAAAAATTATAAACAAAAAAAATATAGAAGCAAAACGTACCCATTCTAAAACATTTCATCGAGCCTACAGCCACGTTATCCTAGTTGACGAGAGCACATGGAACTACTTTGGCAGTAGTTGACAGCAGTTACAATGAAATAAATATCAACGATTTTAATAAATTGAAAACTAAATCTAACAGATGAACAAAAATATCTTAATTTTCTTTAAAATCTATAGATAATAATAATAATAATAATAATAATAAAATTATGAAAGTAAAATATTTGCTACACAAAACTAAGAGGTTATATTTAACGACTCGATATCATGAATAGGTAACGCTGCACATTTTTCACATCAGTGCTACCATCTTTATTTAAAGTTATGCATATAACATTACATTGTATTAATGTGACAAAAATAAAAAGATTTATATTTTCAAAAAGGCTTATATTAAATAAAAGAACTAATCAAACAGATATTTAATAAAACATGAAATAATTACATGTAATTCCTTTTTCAGAAATTATAAAATCCAATCATTATTGATTATGCTACAGAGTAATTGCATATATAAAGAATCACATGGTGATTAAATACATTTTTGTAGTTCTGCCATCCATAATTAAAATAGTTTATCATTTATAAATATTACGTAATTTAAATAAATTACAAAAGAGAATAAAATAAAAATGCTTGTAGCATTTAAAATAGTAGAACTTTAAGTAAAATAACATAACTAAATTAATATTATAATTATAATTAAAAGTAAAAAATGTAATAGAATATGATTAAAAATGGTAAAACTGAGCTGCGTCACCAGGCGCCTACGGGCACCCGCCAGGCACGTCAACCATCGTACCCAGGTTTTGAAAGACTTACAACGCCCTCAATCAGAAGAGTCCCGTGAGCGCTACGGTAGGTGGGGACGCCGCCACCTGCTAACCACATCCATTTTCCCAAAAGATTGACGGCATAGGTCACCGCGATTTACGGTGGAGCTCACCCTCTTGGGACACCACCTCATCATACTTGGGGACGAGCCAGAATTCCCCAACAGCTTCCATAACCAGACAGCCATAGGAGAGCTGGACTGTAGAGTGTAAGCGTTAGTTAGGTTTCCCTGACCCGCACTTACTGTACCGTTGCCTTCGAACATAGAGCACCTACAAAGGTTACTACTGGACTCGTCAGCAGCGGCGAAGAAATAGGTACCCGTCGATTTCCCGAAGTCTTGCCCGAAGGGTCGGGACCTCCAGCCCCCAGCCCTTGAACTTCTACATACACATACCAGGCATATACACCCCATCGACCAGGTCCGAGTTCTCCGAGAAGCTTTCTCGATGGGCAGGGCCGTCGATACTAGGAAACCGTAGAGGCATAATTACTATGGATATTACTATGGGCAAAATATTATGATGGGTATTAGCATAATACTAATATCCATCCCGGTTCCAAAGGGTCGTGGAAGGCTCCCTCTCAAGCGCCAGAGAAGCGCTTCTGATTCGGTATTAGTAGCTTGGAGGTTAGTTGCTAGGCTTCTACTAATCCAACCGCCAGACTACGCAAAGACACGCTGGACTGGTTTTCTACCCAAGTGTCAGACTTTGTTCCGATCGCAGCCAAGTTAATCGGCGAGCCTCCGGCCCGGTCCCTCGTAGTCGGTTATTGGTCGGGGAGAAATGAATATCCTCTCCAAGGGAGAGATACGAGCCATGACATCGAGGGTCGGACTACCCGCCATGTATACGGACCCCTCTTTGGTCAAGCGGGGCGACTCCCTTTCCAGGCCGACCTTGAGGACGGCACCCAACTATCCCAGCTGAAGAGTGAACCGCAAAGGATGAGCAAGGCCATGCGTGTACGTCTACATGCTGCTGTCTACGCTCTGCCACCTGCCAGTACCGAGGGATGCGTCATGATGCCTCACGTACTGACCAGACGTCACAACAGTGCCAATGCGGTCCGTGCTCTTCGTAGTCCGATTTGGCTTCCATCCAAGATAAATCGTGGAAGTGGTCCTATCACTTAGCTAGCCGTTGCTCAGAAGTCACCCTTCCAGCCTGTGGTCAAGGCTGGGCAACTGGGATTGGCCTACGGGCTGCTTTCCGCCGCCAAGCAGAGTTATGCTTCCGCATCATAGGCCTAGTCCCTTACCGTCGAGAACCGACGCAAAAGGGGGGAGGCCCAGAGCTGTCTATACACCTTCGGCTTATCAGACACCACTTTCCTCACCGGTCAACAATTTGAGGTTGTGAATCGTCCACTTACCTGCCCCCGTCATGTCGACGTATACTACGCGCTATGCCGGGCTTCCGTTCACCTTTCTCAGTTACAATGTGCAAATTAACGAGTTACTTTAAAAACATATCACTTATTTATTTCTTTTCATTTTATTTCTTCTTATCTTTTATAGTTAATGAATTATTCAGTTTTAAATTTCCGCAGTCATTTTTGATATATTTTGTAATATGTATACGATAATAAACAGCCCTTATATTAAACGAAAATTCAAAAATCGTGACAATAATTTCGAGA
The DNA here is from genome assembly GCA_963931845.1 of Maratus michaelseni. NCBI lineage: Eukaryota > Metazoa > Arthropoda > Arachnida > Araneae > Salticidae > Maratus > Maratus michaelseni. The sequence continues at coordinate 133,429,684 of OZ007587.1, forward strand.
TTCTTCGTGTTTCTAAGAAATTTTGTGATATCTCCATAAAAGGCTCCGTGGTTTATGCATTTTAAGCTTAATATAATTAAGGAATAGCCTGAAAAATATTTAAGCATCAACCATGAAATATTAGTGTCGTTAAAGGATTTTGTACTTTTTGGAGGTAAGCCATTACTTTAATATCTTTAGAAACCTACAGTAGTAAATTTATCAAAATAACCTGGTCTTTCAAGTATTTTAAAACACAATCTAAGAGCATTTCTACTACAGAGAAATTTTCCGGATGTGCCAGTTCTTTCGAATGGTTCTAATGGTTTTGTTGTATGGTCCAAGCATTTTATGTATGATGTTCAAGAAAATAGACATATTTTTGCACGAAATACATAAAAATCTAGGTTGTTAAAAATTCTGAGCTTTTCAGAGCTTGGCTAAATATTTAAAAATTTCTAAACTTTCAAAATAATGTTTGCAATGATATTTAGATTCATAAATTTAGAAAGTGTTTTTCTAAAAATTATTTCGCTTAAAAAATAAACCAGTACATCAACTTATATTAAAATTACTATGAAGCAATATTTATGTTCCATGAATTTTTATTTATACCTGAAATACTTTCAGGTAATTTCTAAAATTTTATTTTATTATTTAATAAAGAATGTTATTATCGGTTATGGATTTTAACGTAAAACCATATTGATTTACTTATTAAAAATTGCTTTAATTATCTTCATGGAATAAATAAATATTGACTTAAATTTTGTAATTAAAAAACACTTATATGTACTTTTTAAAGGACATTATTAATAATTTTGACTCAAAGAAATATTAATTTACTTATTTAAAAATGCTTTAATGATTTTCATAGTTACATCTCATTTCATATATTATCTTGAACTTGAATATTGATAAGTATTATCTCGAAATTTTTGTAGTTACAAAATATTGAGGTATAAAAAATCTAAAAATTTAAACATTTTAAACTGCAAAATTAAAAGTAATTCAAAAATTTGTAATTTTTGCTCATGTAATGTAATTAAAAAATATATTCATGCCTTTTTCATGTTCAATACAGAGTAGTAATAAATATACAGAATCCATTAATTAAATACATAAAAATGATTATATTACTTTTGGAATTTGTTTTGTTTTCAGAATATGCAAAGATTTTTTTTCTTCGATATATCAACCCAACATAAAATGATTTTTTAATTATTATCTAAATATAAATATTTAGAATACTAAAATGAATTACTTCTATAAAAATAGGAAATACAGAAATAATTTTTTTTAAATCTCTTAAAGGTCGAAAAATTTTAGACTCGGGAACAATCTGAAGTCATAATTTGAAAATTATATCAAGTAATCCCGTTCATTTAAAAAAGTAATAATGGTTTTGTATTATAGGTTTTTTTAGACAGACTTTGTGTTAAAATTGTACTTTTTAAATTTTAGATATTTGAAGCATACAGAAAAATTCTTAATAAATAAACTTTTTGCTAAAAAAATGTTCTTTCAAAAAGGCATAAATATCTATTAAATGACTTTTTTTAAAATAGGAAAATAATTAAACTTTTAATCAATTAAAAGTTTTTATAAAGTTACGCTTTCTTTCATTTATTTTACCTTGCTGTCGTTAGCACTTACAACGAAAAATTGCTTCATGATTATTAAAATGCACGCATTTGTTTCAAATAAAAGTATTCATTAATCGATTTATTTAAAAAAAAATGTTCAGAAATTGCGGATATGGTTGATGCAGTATTGAAAACATCTTGCTTTGTTAAAAAAATTATTAATTCATAAAAGGATGGCATTAGTGGCATTATAGTAAGACATTGCAAAGTGGGCTATTCATGCTTTTTAATACGGCTGTTTCATTTGGTCCTTTTGAAAGTTTCAAATTTTTATTTATTTTTATTTTTTTTGTTTCCGGAAAATAACATGATTAAAGATCATATTCAATTAAGGGGTTATTTATATTAAAATCTTCCTTCAAAATATAAACTACGAATAGACAGTGTGCTGTACTACAACTTGAATCATATACGATTTAATATTTTAATTTAGTTATTGAAGCATTTATGCGTCTAAAATTGAAATGTGAACTGTAAAATATTATTACAAAAATTTCGCACTTTTACCTTTCGTAAGTTTTAACAAATATTACATTTCTCATTCCTTATGGACTGTAATGTATAAGGTAGATTGGGTGAAGATGCCGTAGGTTTTTTTTTTTTAATAAAATCGCCTGTTGTTTTTATTTGTTATTCATTAATTTCTTGTTAAAGTTGATACATTTATGTATGATTTAAAAATGTATTTAATTTTACAAATGTCATAGAAAGCATTAAAAAATTTGCTTTTGTAAATGCTTGCATTTCAGCATCTTACCCCAATCTTGGGGTAAGATGGCCAACTACATAAAGGTAAGATGGCCAACTGCATAGGGGTAAGATGCCTTCTGGACTTTCAATATAAACAATAATTTTTGTGAAGCAGTGCAGCACATAATGGAACGAAAAAAGGTAACTTTAATATATTAGACATACTAAAGTTGTTACTTAATTAGTATTCGACAATTACAAAAATATGAATGTTACAAATATTGCCAATTTAATAGAAAACAAACTAATATTTGAAAAATAAAAGATTATGTTCTTCTTAACTATAGTATTTTAAGTACTTAAATTAAAGAAATTACAGCAGCAACATTATTAATGATTCGAGATGGAATGTAAATACGTTTAATTGACATTTACTTCACAACACAACATCGAACGTAATACAAGTTACAGATACATTTTACACATAACATTAAACAAACTTTTTTACCGGTAAATGACAGAATTTCCGTAGTGGTGCTGCCATCTAGTAATTAGATTAATAACTAAACATCATAGTTTTCCCCTCCTTAATTTGGGAATTTGCAGGGAGCTTTTCTTTTCCTGGTGGATCTTCTAGGTACCTGTTGGGAAAAAGAAGAGTTAATTAAAGTATCTTTAGCATCATCAATAGAAGTATTGGACACCATGGGTTTTGGAGCTGAAGGTATCCCTTTAGAGTCTACTGGAGCCGGATTTGGAGTATTTGGGAGGACACAGTCATCTGGTTTAGGATTTGGAGTAGATGGAACAACAGAGTCATCTGGTTGAGGATTTGGAGCAGATGAGACAACTGAGTCAGCTGGTCGAGGATGTGGAGTACTAGGAGGCATTAGCTGAGAATCACGTTGATTAACAACTGCATTATCACTTTTGTGACTTTCTGTACCACTCTCTTCAGAATTTGAATCATTAGTTAGATGTATCTTCGAACCGACATTAGTTATCTGATCAACATGCCTTTTCCAAATATTCGAGCCAACTTGAATTCTACAATGCAACTTGCCCTCTCTTGCAATAATGCGACCAATTTTCCACTTGGCTCCAGGAGTATAATTTCTTACAGCCACTTTCTGGTTAACCTGAAATTCTTTTTCTTTAGAATTGGCCTTTCTCGCATTTTGTTTATCATGCACAAAATTTGTGACATTTGGAATTATCAAATCTATTTTCGTTCTTATATTTCGTTTTAGAAATAGAGATGCAGGACTTTCCCCCGTAGTAACATGAGGCATCTGTCTATATTGTAAAAGAAAGTTATTTATTTTCATCTGTAAAGTACCAGATTCTGAAGATAAGGCTTTTAACCCTCTTTTGAGAATTTGTACATATCTGTCTGCCTGACCATTTGTAGCTGGATGGTATGGAGCACTAAACCCATGTTTAACCCCATGATTCTTCAAAAATGTCTCAAATTCTTCAGAAGTAAATTGTTTTGCGTTATCAGATACCAGAGATATAGGATACCCATATCTGGCAAAAAGAGAAGAAAGACAAGTAATTGTATGTTCTGAAGTTGTATTAGGGACAATAAAAACTTCAGGCCATTTGCTATGAGCATCAACCACAAGCAAAATCATTTTACCCATCACAGAACCAAAATAATCTATGTGAATTCTTTGCCATGGAGCTGTAGGCCATTCCGAATGATAAGTATCTACCTTAGGAGGATTATTTTTTAAATTGACACAAGTAGTGCAATTTCGTGCAAGATCTTCAATATCTTGGTCAATTCCTGGCCACCAAACAAAACTGCAAGCTAAGGACTTCATTTTCACTATACCAAAATGTCCATAGTGCAAATCACGTAAAATTTGTTTACGGTGAACTTCTGGGATAATTACTCTACATCCTTTTAAAATACAACTATGTTGAAGAGTAAATTCTTCTTGTTTGCCACCAAAAAGTAAATTTTTAGGAATTGGAGAACCAGAAATTAGATGATGAAAAAGTTGACGTAATAAAGGATCAGATTTTGTAGCTACAGCAATTGATTTGGCGTTTAAAGGCAATGTCGAAATTTGGTTAATTTGAAAAAATTCAGATTCATCAATTACATTACTTGAATTTAATTGTGGGGGTTCACTACGTAATGAAAGTCGTGAAAGAGCATCGACATTTCCATGTTCGGATGTTTTCTTATAGCGAATATCATATTTAAACGCTTGTAAGTATAATGCATATCTTTGCATCCGAGCAGCTGAAAGAACAGGAATACTTTTATTTGGAGAAAATATGGACACAAGTGGTTTGCTATCTGTAAATAAAGTAAACCTATTACCATATAAATATTGAAAAAATTTCTTTACTCCAAAAGCAATAGCTAGTGCTTCCTTATCCACTTGGCTATATTTTTTTTCTGCATTAGTAAGCGTTCTGGACACAAAACCAATTGGTTTTTCCACGTTATCTGGCATCATATGCGAAAGAACTGCAGAGATACCATATGGAGAAGCATCTGTTGCTAACACTAAAGGCAATTTAGGGTTGAAATGAGTGAGAACTCTTTCTGAAATAATTTCATTTTTTTATATTTTTAAATGCTTGTTCACAAACAGGAGACCAAATAAATTTTACATTCTTCTTGAGCAATTGATTTAAAGGATGAGCAAGTGTAGATAAATTGGGTACAAATTTAGAATAATATGTGACTAAACCTAAAAAAGCTTTAACTTGTGACACATTAATTGGTCTAGGAGCATTGACAATAGCTTCAATTTTATCTTGCGTTTTATGAATACCTTGCTTATCAATTTTATAACCACAATATGTAATATGGTCAGCCAGAAAAATTTATTTATCTTTATTTATCCTAATATTATATTCACGTAATCTTTCTAAGACTTGTTTTAGTCTTTTTAAATGAATTTCATCAGTTTCCCCCGTAACACCAATATCATCAATGAACACAGTGACACCATCAATACCACTTAATATTTGTTCAATCGATCTTTGCCAAATTGCTGGAGAGCTAGTAAGACCCATTGGTAACTTTAAAAATTGAAATAAGCCCTTCGGAGTATTTATAGTTAACAATTCCTGTGATTTTTCGTCTACAAGTAACTGAAGATAAGCTTGATTTAAATCTATTTTCGTAAAATGTAAACCACCACCTAAAGTAGCTAACATGTCCTCTACCCTAGGTAAAGGATATTTTTCCACCTTCAAAAATTTATTTACTGTAACTTTAAAATCTCCGCATAAACGTATTTTCCCATTTGGTTTTACCACTGGAACTATAGGAGTTGCCCACTTACTACTGGTGACAGGTTTAATAATACCCTCATCCTGTAACCTTTGGATTTCATCATTTACTGCATTACGTAGAGCACACGTGACTGTTCTAGCCTTACAAAATATGGGCGTAGAACCTTTTTCTAGGTAAAGTTCTGCTTTCAAACCTTTTATTTCCCCTACTTTATCCGAAAATAAATCGGAAAAATCATTTAATAATGCTTTTAATTTATCAGTAGAATTTGCAATTTCATTGACATACACAGGTTTAAAGTTAGTAGGAAACAAATTAAATGCAGCTACCCAGTCTCTGCCAAATAAAAGTGGGAAATTATCTTCTTTAATTAAATACAATTTAAGCTGTTTAGTAATACATTTGCATAAGAAACATCTACTGTTACATACCCCACAGGTGTAAACACCTCACCCGTTGCCGTTCTCAACTGAACGTCTGGTGGAAAAATTTTATTATTCGGAAAAATTCTCCGAAAACGATTTACAGGTATCGCAGAAATTCCGGAGCCAGTGTCTACCTCCATTACAGCTTTAGCTTTGTTTTCAATTAAAACCTACACTTTTATAGGTGTAGAACTTTTATCATGACTCGCGGATAAAATATCAACCGTCTGCAATACATTTGTTTGTTTCTGAGAACTACTTTTACATACTTTACCAAGGTGGCCTCTCTTTTTACAAATTTTACAAATAGTATTGATATGCTTACACTTATTGGCAAGATGTGATGGATTTCCATATCGATAACATTGTAATTTATTTTTATTTACATCAAAATTCCCCTTATTTACATTGTTTATTTTCGGTTTCTGGAAATTATTTGAAATTTTATTCGGTTGAACATTTTTAGAATATGCCAATTTATTAACATTAACATTTTTGTTTTTCAATTCAGAAATATCATGTTCGTTATTTTGCAAAATAATTGCTTTTTCAATGGCTTTCTCGAATGTTAAATCATCTATTTGTGAGAGTAATTTACTTTGGATAGTTTCATTTTTTAAACATCGCAGAAATTGTTCCAACAAATTTTCATTAAGTGTTTCACCAGCAAAAGCACAGAACGTAGTTAACTTCTTTAATTTTGAAACAAAATCTTGTATCGATTCGTTTTCATTTTGATAAGAATTATGGAATTTAATTCTAGAACAAAATTTATTAGGGGCGGGGCTTAAGTGCTTTAACAGAATATCAACTATTTCCTCATATTTCAGTGCTTCAGGATTTTTCGGAAATGTTAAATCTGACAGCAAATTATACAATTTAGGCCCCATACATGAAATAATGGCGGGTACCTTTTTTTTCTTCAACATCATGTAATAAAAAACTCTGTTCCAACCTCTTAACATATGAACGATTCAATTGAATCGTTAAATTCTTTAAAATTTGCAAACATTATTTATTACCCTTTATTTATTGCAGAGAAGAAAAAAAATGTCAGCACTTACCACCTTCGAAATGACGTACGCATTCAAAATATTAATACAGCATACACTCCTGTAGATGCAAAACAGGAAGTTTCGCCATTTTGCTCAGATGAAATTTCTTGAAATTTGCATTCCGGTAAGAAACTTGATTTTCTCGTCGCCATTATATAGTATTTTAAGTACTTAAATTAAAGAAATTACAGCAGCAACATTATTAATGATTCGAGGTGGAATGTAAATACGTTTAATTGACATTTACTTCACAACACAACATCGAACATAATACAAGTTACAGATAAGTTTTACACATAACATTAAACAAACTTTTTTACCGGTAATTGACAGAATTTCCGCAGTGGTGCTGCCATCTAGTAATTAGATTAATAACTAAACACCATATTAACATTTAAAAGTAGTATGGCACTTAAGTATGTTAATTTTTAAAGTTTTATAACAAGCTGAAATATGGTAAAGCCACTGATATAAAGTGCAGCCTTTTTGCTCATGTGTTTCATACGTTCCTCTTTTTTTTCAGCAATATCTCAGCTTTGCCGCAAACTGCACATTTGTCGAGGAACTTTGATCAACTTTCATGTAACCAACAGTTGCACTGAATGCACTTGATCCAATCCCTTTTTCCGAGGTTTTATTGTATTCTTCTAGACACTCTGAACACTCATTCTCATTCACTTAAAAAAAATACTCATCTTCTGAATCATGGTGGGGAATTTCATCATCATTCATATCAACGTCTGTTGCAGATTCTCACTTTCTAGCTTTTGACTTATTCTTAAACACTTCCTTTGCTGAAAGGCTTGAGACATCTGGCAATTCGCAGCTACTATTTTCTCTCTGTTTCGGTTTTCGCTTTTATAGGTCTAGTTTTTGTTTCTATTCTCAAATTTTTTCCCCTTCATAAGCTTTTTTTTTTGCCAGTTTACTTTATTTTCTGCAATGGCATCTGATGATGTAAGTACTTGAGCTTCTTGCCTTCTTTTACTATGCTTTCTCTTTTCATAAACTGGAACAGGTGAAATTTATTGCAGAAATTTTGTCGGAGAAGACTGTGTAATATTTTCGGCAGTTGGCACTAAATCTTCTTTGTCACTTAATGGCAAGTTGATTGTTAGGCCAATCGACTCTTTGTGTGATATTAGTGATGTGCATGGTTGGGGGAAATCTTGAATCAGCTTCTTAGCAGATGGTCTTGGGAGTTTGTTCGACCATTTTGAAGAGTGTTTCTCCTTGAAAAACTGGAGATGTGACTCAAGTTGTTCATTGGACCCAACGAAAGTTGGACTTGGAATAGCTCTTGGATTAAATTGAAATATTCCCGTTGCTTCAAAAGACACAATCCCGTTTTGTGCTATAGCACTTTCTTAATACTTTTTATGTCATTTTAAACATTTACAAAATTTGTGACTTTAATCAATGATTTAAAAAAAAATCAGCTGATTTAAATAACGATTTAATCACTAATTTAAATCATCTGATTAAAATCGTTGACACCTTAGTGAATACCCAAAAGTAATTTAAATCAATGAAAACAACAACCAGGTAATGAAAAAAACCCGGCATCTTCCGCCTAAAGATTTTCGTTGACTCATCCCACAGTATTGAAGACGCCAGTCTCCCTACTAAAGTGAAGAAGTTAACTGGCCGCCATTTACGTTTCGCGGAAAGGGCAGACACCAATACTCTCTAAACACATCAGATTTATTTCTCTGATGTTTAAACTATGACTTATATAGGTAAATAAAGAAAGAGCGTAAAAGATTTTGGACACTTACCAAAGGTGTTAAGACAAAATAGCAATAGAAAATCACTATTTAAAATTAAAATAAAACAACGCAAACTGGAATTAAACTATCAGTAGGGGAGCCTCTTCCACACGACTGAATGGCGTTTCTCTACAGTGCCTGCGTATAGGAAAACCACGTGACACGGCATCTTGTCCAACAGGGCATCTCACCCCAAGGGTGTCGCGCACAATTCATCGAGGAACAATTCATTGCGCACAATTCATCGCAGTGTCAATTCGTCGCGGCGACAACTCATCGTATCGTCAATTTGTCGCGACGTCAATTCGTCGCAATGAAAAGGTTTTTGAAGGCTATGATGATAAAATAAAGATAATTTAGTAAAATTATTTAATGATAATTTGTTTTTTAGATATAATCGCATGTAAATTGTTAGTTATAATTCTCTATATCAAAAAACTAATTATCATTAAACATTTTTACTAAATTGTCTTTATTTTCTCATGATAGTCTTCAAAAACATTTCCGTCGCGACGAATTGACACCACGACGAATTGACGCTGCGATGAGTTGTTGCCGCGACGAATTTTCGCAGCGACGCATTGACACTGCGATGAATTGTGCGCGATGAATTGTGCACGACGTATTGACGCAGAACCCACCCCAAGTTACCCTATTTTTCAGTTCAACTTTTAATCATGGATTAAGCATTATCTAGAAATTTAAACATTAATTTTATCACAACGATCAACAGTAAACAGAAGACTTTATAGGGAGTGTGTCATACTGATGTTACTTCAAGAACATTATTTTAAAAATTGGAATAGGCAAACTCATGCATTGAGATCTAGAAGGGATTAGCTTAGTTCTACACAATAGTTAATGTATTTTTAATTAAAATTTATAAAGGGACAAATACATATATTAGTTAAAATTTTATTTCACTTGTTTTTATTTCCCTAATATCCACATAAGCATCAATTCTAGAAATTTTTGCTAAAGCAAACTGAAATTCGCTAAAAAGTTGTTTAATTATCCTTTTGTACATTTTAATCCAATTATTTATTCAAAATATATATGGCTGAAAAAATATTCAGTATTGCTTTCAATGCACATATTAAACTGTTATTATTATTACTTTTTTTTTAATAATTAGCTATGTAAAATTATTTTTGTGTGGAAGCAAAGAAGCCTATTCATCACAATAACAGTTTTTAGAAGATTTAAGAATAAAGACTGCGAATGATTTTTTTAAAAGACATCTGATAATCTACATTGTAAAAAAATACAAGTGTTTCTTAAACTAGGCAAAAGTAACCACGAACTAAAATATACAATAACCCCTTCTGAGTTACCCACGCGAATCCGAAAAAAGTTTCTTGTCTTTAGAAACCTCAAAAGTTCATATATTTTCTAGATTTGAAGAAGAATTTATCGAAACAAACTTTCTTTTTCTGTTACTGATTTTTGGAAACGTTTCTACATATTTTTTATAAAGTATTGAAAAGCATTCTAAATTCGGAATATCAGTTTTACGAATGCTATCAATTTCTAGGTAAACATTTTCCTGTTAAACAAATATAATTTACAGACAGAAATAATACATTCATAGTCTTAACAGTAACATCACAATTAATATTATTTTGTTAACCTTTCATGTATAAATCCAACTCCGCCGCTGAAGGAACTGATAATTTAGACAGATTGAGAATTTAGCATCCTTCAAACCGATATCCCGGTATTAAAAAATAGATTAATATACTAATTTACTATTAAAACTATTCGAAAACGTTTTCTAAAATCAATTTGAGCAAAGGAATTTTTTTTATAAATAATTTTTTAAATCTTCAAAATATATTGGTTTCTGAAGTTTTTAAAGATAAAGAACGTTTTTCGGAATCATGGGTAACTCGGTAGAAATTATTGTATATTTCATCGGTGATTACTTTATATTTTCGTAGATAAAAAAAAAAAAAACATTTATCTTACGGCATTTTTATTTAAGCAATATACGTGAAAATGCACATGGTTTATATGAGACAGAATATATATAACAGTTTGTTTTACTATTTCTTTATAAGTAATTTCACATTACATCATATACACTATTTCCCTTTTTCATTTTTCTGTTAATAATAAAATGTTACAGAAAAGATAAAATAAATAAAAACTTTCTTTGAAGTTCTACAACAAGTTTATGTCTGGGCATTTAGAGGGTAATTGCGAATGAGGTTAAAATGCTTTGCGAAATGCTTTTTAAATTTTCACGCAATGAAGCTTTTTCTGGAAATATTTTATTTTCGTTGCTATATTAGTTTCTTTGAAGTTAAATAAATGATGATTCAAAATAAAGGTACACAATGTTTTTTTTCTAATTCAAAGCGTTGTATAGGGTTGATGTTTAGTATTTTGATATTTGAGGCTCGACCATTATTACTTCTCATATAATGAAACATTTTATAATTGCATTATTCCTATGTCAAAATACCCTTACACTAAACATGCCTCTCAGGATGTCTCCGCATTTATTGCATTAAGATTGTTATCCGGCAATTGTTATATTATGATCTTTTACCATTCATTTATCATAATATTATATTTTATTTGAAATTTCACTTTATTTAATTTATCACTGTTTATGAAAATAAAATACAGTTGCAATTTTTATAGACATACTTTTTAGTCGATATTTAAATCTTTAAATTGATATAAGTGTGAAAAAAAATAGAAAACTTTTATATTTATGATTCATTTTAGTTATTAAATACTAGTTATGTCACAGATGTAAACTAGTTTAGGCAGAGATAGTTAATTAAAAGAATACATATCTCGGTGAGTAATAGATATATTAGATACTTTTATGTATGAAATGATTTGAGCTGAACAAACATCCGACAGATAAATCAAACTAATTTGAAATACACAGCCACAATATTTAATCAGCTTTAACTGTTTTAGCAATTTTGAAGTTGCTTATTTTTAAACATGTGTTTTTTATGTGTGTGTTTTAATTTTTTTTACAAGGTGTATCAGTATTGATCGTTCCAATTTGGTGGGGAGGTAGAAAACAGCAAAAGAAGGCAATCTCTCATAGGAAAGTGTGGGCGCTGTGCATCCACAATTTCTGATCTCGCGCAAAGCTCTCTGACAACTCCAGTCGGGGTGACTTTTGACATGAATCGTTATATGTTTAATGAATATGCAGACATGCATCTAACTTATAGTGCGGCACTGGAAAGCGGTCGAAGAACTGCGCAAATGTATGCTGAACACTACCCCAACCAGCGCAAAACTCAGAATCAAATGTTTGCAACTGGATAGGTTACCAGTAACTGTCATGATAGAGGAAGCAACCGATCGACACGGACAGTTCCAGGTACAGGGTGTTATTTAGGTTTTTAGGTTTGCGCCGGTCGGGGTAACGTTCTGCATACATTTTCGCAGCTATTCGCTTTCCCCTGCCGTACCGTAAAGTTAGATGCATATCTGCATAGTCATTAAACGTATAACGATTCCTGTTACTTCTGAAAAGTTATTTTGACGAATGACGACCGGCTGGACTTGTCAGAGAGCTTTGCGCGTGATCAGAAGTTGTGGATATACAGCGCACTCTACAAAGTCACGCGTTCGTTTGCGCCCTACTTTTCTATGTGAGATTGTCTTCTTATGCTATTTTCTACATCCAAACCAAATTTGAAGGATCAATCCTGATACACCCTGTATATAATTATTCGTCTGAAATGCTATTAGTTGTCGTTTTAGTGTGAATGAAATTCATTTCTTAAAAAAAATATATATATATATATATATTGATTTTGCAATTTGTAATATCTTTATTTCATGTACATTTTGAAGAATAATATTTTTACTTAAAATTAGACCTTTACTATAAATCATTATATATTTATGCAGCATTAAGCTAAGCATATTGAGTGAAGAAATTCTCTATTTATATTACATATTCATATTAAATATTTGCAAAAGTGACATTGATTAAGTTTGATATTGAAAATAAAATTTTAAATTCAAGAAATTTACAGTAGGCTTTTATTAGTTGTGTCTGAAATGCAAATATTATGAATTGAGCTCGTGTTATAAATTAATGTAAAAGAAAGTGTAGCAAAAATAATGAATATTTATGAATAGAGACTTTCTTAACTCATTTGTATCTGTTATTGTATTTCTTGAGCGCAGATAAAAACAAATTCAGTCCTATGTTAAATATTTTTCTTTTAATTATTTTTATGTAGGACTCTGGAATTTCCTATACAAGATTTTAGAGGTAGATGATTTTGCTGTATGAGAAAGATTAAAAATAAAGTTGTTTTATTTGTATACCATTTGCTAAAAATATCAAAGAAAAAAAAGAGTGTAAAATAATAATAAAAAAGGGTGTCTAATTGGATTAAAAAAAAAAAAAGAGTTCGAAATTACACTTTATTTTATAAGCATGTAATCATATGAGAATGCATGGAATACTAATAATTAATAGAGTTAATTTAATTATTAAAATAATACTAGATATATAAAAAGAAAACAAAACGCACAAATTTTGTGCTTTGTAAATTTTACGATAATTTTGCCATTTACTGTGTGATAACGTTGAATATTTTTTTAGTTGTTTGAAAATAAGATATACTTTTGATTTATATAGAATATTAAATTTCGTATTTCTTTACATAAACACAATAATCTTATACCGTAAAATCTGTGAAAGGAAAATCGCTAGGGACTGAAACAAAATTTCAATTTAGCAGATATAATTGTATGGTATTCCTAGCGTATAGGGACAATGAAATTTTTGCTTTTAAAACATAATGCCTTTAAAAACAGGTTCTGTTTGCACAGAGTTTACTTAATGAAGTACAGTAAAACTTGTGAAACAGAATCACGAGGAACTGCCAAAATTTCCATTTTAGACAAGTTTTCGTCTAGGCTGGTAATTTTGTAAAGTACTTTGGAAGGGAATATAAGCCCTTTCTATTATAGATAGGTTCTGTCATCACAGTTTTTACTGTATTAAGCTCCACTCGATGCATTATAACGAATAGTATGGTATTAAACATGTGAAGTTATTTTTCAAATTGCTCACAAAGCGTAAAACCGACAGAGTGCAAAAGTGTCCAGGCCGTGATTCAAACCCGGATACTTTGGGATAACGCTCCAAAGCTCTACCATTGAGCTACGAGGACGATACCCAGTCTGGCATCTCTCACTCTAATATGTCAGAAAGGCTGCAACTTGCGGCACAAGATGGAAAAGTATCTAAGAGCACACAACATTTGTGGCATACATAAGACGAAACTAATCCCAGCATAGGTGAACACATATTTTGAATTAATTTTTCATCTAATTTACAGCAGTGAAATTACGCAATTATTGAATATTAAACATGTGAAGTTATTTTTCAAATGGCTCACAAAGCGTATCACTGACAGAGTGAAAAAATGTCCAGACCTGGAATCGAACCCGAATATTTTGGAATAACGCTCCAATAACGTTCGATCCCCGGCCTGGAAATTTTTTTCACTCCGTCGCGTCGGTTCCAAGCTTTATGAGCAATATGAAAAATAATTTCACATGTTTCATATGTTTAATATTCAATAATAGAGTGATTTCACTGATATAAATTAATTGAAAAATTAATTTAAAATATGAATAGTATGATATTAAAAAATAAATGTAACCGAATTTATGCATCACAAAATATCGGGATTTTTGCGCAGTGGTTAGGCGCGACAGGTTTTGAAGACCCTGAAAATCGGGGCACTTGGCAATACTACCTGTGACTGAACATTGTGATATCGATTCAGTACACTCAGAAAAAGAAACTGATTAAAACTACAAAACATGTTTTTGAGTACATTTTGGTTGTTTTAGCAAAATTCAAGTAAAATTGAACCATTTTACTTCAATTAACAAAACATTTTTGCTGACGATACAAAATTTTTTTTTGGAATTGCAAAAAAAAAAAAAAAAAAAAAAAAAAAAAAAAAAAAAATTGTTGATTCAAACAAAATTTTTATTGACCTATATTTAAACAAAAATTTGTTTAAATATAGGTCAATGGAAATTTTGTTTGAATCAACAAAATTTTTTTTTTTTTGTTGAAAACCATTTTTTTTTTTTTTTTTTTTTTTTTTTGCAACTCCAAAAAAATTTTTGTATCGCCAGCAAAAAATGTTTTGTTAATTGAAGTAAAATGGTTCAATTTTACTTGAATTTTGCTAAAACAACCAAAATGTACTCAACAAAAATGTTTTGTAGTTTTAATCAATTCCTTTTTCTGAGTGTATCCTTTAAGATTCCAAACTATAAAGGAATTTTAGGCCTGCAGTCATGTTATCCACAATTCTTCAAGCATTATACACATTTAATATATGGCAAGGTGGGTTCAAAAATGTGTTGCTTGTATTAGAGCTCCACAATTGTTATTGATAAGACAATATTTTTGGTTGCTAGACAATTTCTATTTGTAAAAATTAAGTTATTTATTTTGTAATTGCTTAATTAAAAATAAGTTTGTATGTTTTGAGCATCTCTTCATCATATGCATTTCTCCTTTAGGTAATATAATTTCGCATAGTAAAACACTATTTACAGCATAAGATTTTTAATAGAAAAAAAATAAGATTGAAACTAAAGCAAGAATTTCTTTTTGGGTGACTTTAAGTTTAAACGAAATAGCTCTGTGATAATGTCAATATGAGCTACAAATATATTTACAAATTGCCAAAGTGAGCATATTTCAGTGAACATGAATGCATATAGTTTATCTTACAATCTTGACATAAGTATGCCATTTTTTTCTTTTGAATTTTTTTAAAGATTTGGAACAGTTATTACTAATTTAAAAGAATTTTAGAGAAATTTTTGTTAACTTAAAGTTGAAAAGTTTGATCTTCTTTATTAAAACTTTCTTGTATATTTTCTTTCCCTAGTTCTAAAAAAAAGTTTTTTTGAGACAAATATTTCTAAATGCAAATATTCTGTTTAAGATGAATCATAAATCAATTTTTCTTTGACTTTTTATTTAACGAAGGGATTTCATGAAAATAAATTTCTCCCTGAAACAACTCAGACATATGTATTAAACTCGAATTTATTTTCTGATGAGAAAGTTATCTGAGAGGGTAATTACAAAAGTTCAGATTTCCAGTACTTTTTAAAACATCTCATTTTTATATTTCCCTCTGCGCAATTTTGGAAGCATTTCCTATCATTTATCATTAAAGATATTGAAATAGAAATGTATTTGCTATACTAAAATAAAAATAAAATAAATAGAAATGAATTTCAGCACAATTGTCCAAGCATTATTGATCTCAAAGAAAAAAATATGCTTTACAGCTGGTCTAAAACGTAAAAGCAAAAATAGACACTGAGGAATGCATTTAGATGAAATGTTTTAATCAGTTTGAATATCATTTTTTAGATTCGTGATATACAGAGTATCCTTTAAATCCGTTCCTATTTAAAAATTCCGTAACAAATTAACAAATTGCCGTATCGAAGCTTAACTTTGCATCATAATAATTGTAAAACAGTTGTATTTCTTATGGAAATAGAAATAAGAACGAAAAATCATGCGTCACGAGTAGATTATGTAACATTTTCCAACTCTTACAAAATACATATACAAATATTTACTAATATTTATAAATGTCTTTATAATAATATTTATAATATATACTAATTATTTAATAAGGTGTAAGACGATGTCTAAGTAAACAAGGTCAAGGTCAAACTGGGTGGGGAGGCCTACCTTTCAGCTTAAGCTCAATTAGCCCCGCCCAGCAGAGGTGTTTACTGTTACAAAATTGCACAGGAGGCTGCCCACATTCGGGCAACCTATTAATAAATTCAATAAAATTCTATGTTTATCAATATAACAATAATGCCCGATTACAAATCAATTCTTTCACATTACAAATTACTGTTCAATACTTTATTACAATTGAAATACAATACGTAATACAATATCTGATACTTAATGCTTGGTGATATTTAACCTTAAATAAAGATGCTAAATTTAATACTAATTACAATATACAAGTTATAAAAAAAGCATTGTACTTGTATTTAAGACCGAATTGTTTATAGGCAAAGTACCTATGAGATGTTGCGTAATTACAAGTCAATGAAAACATAATTAACATAATTAACAAAATGCTGATTTTCTTAAATGAATGAATAACTAAATTATATAGAATTCATAGTTATACTGAAATAATTAAACACAAATACAGATTCAATAATAGTTCAGTGTAGACATTATAATTAAAAATGCCAAATAAACAAATAAATCAATTAGCTAGTATTAAATAAAATAAAATAATATTAGATAATAAAATATAAAATGTTGTGAAATGCCACACCCGAACTCTTAAAATTTTTATACTTGAAATTGTTTATAGTTAACATTTGGAAACGTGCTGTATTTGCATCAAGCAAATAAGTGATATATGCTGTGTGAACGCCATTACACCATTGGATACCCTTATATGGAATGGTGGATTATGTGGAGTGGAATTAAACGGTGAGAGCACCTTTTTCAAAGGTAAAATAATTTTCTTATCCTTATTGAACTGATTGAAATTTCCGCTGTACTGATAACTAACTTTAAAACATTTTTGAGACATTTTTATTCGCGGTGCCACGAATTCTGCCTTCAATTACACCGCTTTACTTTCAATAAAAATGAACGATTACATTCTTATTTTGTATAGTCATGCCATAACACTTATTTTCATTGAACTATTAAAATGCATTTCAACTCTTAAATGAAATATTTAGACAATTTCAAAGACCTTTTAGTTCACATTTATCTTTTTTAAAAGATAGAGCAGACAAAATTTGCATTTAGGCTGAAGGAAGCATATTAAACCGAAGGAGGAAGAAAAGGTTCGTACTGAAATTTTCAAAGTTCGAGCAAAGATAAATACGCAAACATCTAATTCAAGACACGAAGAGTGTAACATAAATACACAAATCAATATATAAGGAACTTTTGTGAAAATGGGTTTATTCTTCTACTTATAAATCTGGTGCTATGACTGTAAGGATATATTTTGTTATAAAAAACAAAGACGTAAATTTTGGAAACGTAAAAATTCTATTATATGGGATTTTGGCAACAAAAATATTCTTTAAGATATGTCTTTTATTTACTTCTTTCTTTATAATTTTTAATTTAAATGCAAAGAAATAGAAATAAAATAACAGATTACAAAAAAGTTTTAATATCGTTTTCACGAAAATATTTCCAAAACTATTTCAGAATTCTATTTTTATAAATTCTTTTAAAGAAGAAAGGAATCAAGACAACATTTAAATCCTTAATTATCCTCCTGGAATATTTAAAATTCTTTAGTTTCCCGAAGTAATTTATGTGAAGAGAATGACATGAATCTTTATAAGGTATGCCGAGTCCATTAAACTCTGTGTTTATTAAACATTTCAAAAAGTTTCTGCCATGCTAAAAAAATATTCTGATTTCAAGTATTGCGCATCATTTAATTGTCTGAAGAATGTCTATAAAAATACTGGTGAATACTTGTTACATTTAAGATTGTATTCAGCATTTAATCTCATTGAGATTCTTTTTCAAAATGTAAGATTATTTCTTTAGTTTTTTTTTACAGTTTATTCAGTAATATTATAATGTGCACGGAATTTTGCGAAAGAACACGAATCAATTCGGTTGCATTTTAGTCGTATTATAAGACCCATGTTCTTAAATGTTTCCTCGTAGTAAACAAGTTTGGATCAGCACTGTAAAACTTTTGCTTAATATTGGTCCATTTATTCGCTTAATACTATGCCGTAGTTCTACTACTTAGTTTTTGAATAAATAAAATTATCAGTACTTATTAATATTAAGCAAGTAATTTTTAAATCTATCTATCTATCTATCTATAAATAGACGTGTGTGTCCCTATATTTTACTACACAGCGCAGACCACTGGTGCTTGTGTGTGGTAGTAGCCTTGAGTTTTCCATCATGGTTGTATGTCGGTAGCTGTGGGAGGTGTGGGAAATATAGGGATTGAAAGTGGTCGACCTAGGGCATTTTCATATTTCGACCAAACTGTTCTAAAACATGTTTAGAATCTTCTTCAACGGGAATTGGTTCATTCTACTTAAAATGAAATTATTAAGATATAGATAGATAACTAAGTAAGATGACTTCACACCCCCTAATGGTGGAAATTGAAAGTAAACGATATTGCAGCGCGTGCGTAGCACGTGTGCTATACACTGCCGTAGGAAGCTGGTATGAGGGTTCGTTCAGAGGAGTTTCGTTCAGAAAAAGGTTTGTTTAGAACAAAATGCGCGCCGAAAACGACTATTTTTATCGAAACCGCAAAAGAAAGTTACTGATTTTCGGGCAACGCCGGATGGATCAGCTAGTACTGACATAAAATTGGAGACATGGTCATAGAAAAGACGATATTGGTAAAATTTCATCAATTACCACTAAGTTTGAAAAATGTTTATGAGTTTGGTTGTTCTATCTGTCCGTCTACATAATTGCCGATCTGTCTGTCCGTGCATCTGTTTGTTTAGTTTTTTTATCACGTTTCCTACTGAAAATGATCTGCATAGAATTCAGAGTTTTTTTTTTTTTTTTTTTTTTTTTTTTTTTTTTTTTTTTTTTACAGAGTTTCACAAAACTATTCGAGTATACTGTTACAGCATATGAGTGGTTATTGTTTATAGTGAATTTTGACAACGTCACACATTTTCGATTCATGGATTTTAATCTTTCTGAGTTCAATTTTTGGCGCGTTTGAGAGTTAAAAAATGTCAATCATTAAATTCGATTTTATAAAGAACTAAATAAACTGAACTCTGAGTACTTAAATTTTGAAGCATGCAATTGAAATTACCGTGTAGTGGTGGTCTAACATCTGGTGGTAAGAAACCAGGCCTGTTAAAGCATGAGCCAGTTGGTCCGTGACCCTGGAGCACCAAAATTTGTATGCGATTTTTTTGTAAAGCTGATATTTCAAATCTATTTTCATTTTGTACTGATTATAATTCACATTTTGTATTTTTAGCGTCGGACAGGATTAAAAACTAAAAAAATATTTTTATCTAAAAATGTTTTTACACAGGGCATTTCAAATGAATAAAATGCGCTTTAATGTTTTACCTGTTGGAGATACGTAGGCAATGTAAATTTCAAAAACGTTCAAAATAAGGCAAGAATTAAGATTATGTCGATGAAATAGTCTTGCCATTAATTTTCAAAAAAATACATTATAAAATTTTTTTATTGTCTCTGAGCACCACACGTTGCATACAGAAAACTTTTATCTATGCTCTGTTAAGTACAACAATACAAAATCACCGAGTCATGATACTTTAAAAATTATGAAATTTCGGAGGCACTAAAAAATTATCTCTCCATTTTTGGTGCCGATATGCTTCAAAATTTCATACAATTCAAGTACCATAACTTGGTAAATTTTAATCGTAGAAGAATGGATTTTTTGTTGTTGTACTTGTCAGAGCACCGAAAAACGTTTTCTAAATATAACTTATAGTACCGTATAAAAATTTAAAAAGTGTATTTTTTTTAAATTAATGGCAGGACTATATCATCAGCATAAACTTAATTCCTGCCTTATTTTCAATCCTTTTGCAATTTACAATGCTTACGTATCTCCAACTGGTAAAAAATTAAAGTGCGTTTCAATATATTTTAGGATGTTCTGTATATTTAAATCTGTATTCTAGTGCACATACAATTTTTATTTTTTGTGACAGAATAGAAAGGGACAGTAAATGAATACTAGGCCCTGGAACTCTCTTTAACTTGATTAAACCCTGGTTAGAACAGTAAAAAGAAGCGATCAAGTCCAAAATGCTACGTTTTGCCTGCACGAGTTCAGCTCGGGCGCAGCCGCAAAGGGGTTAATTATGTAATTTTAAAAGTATTCGAATGCACTAAATATTTTATTTTGCATTTCTATTTCATCTTCTATGATATAAAGTTCCTAAATTGCTTAAATACTAACGAAATTTAAATATGCGAACAATCTAGAATGCTATTTATTTTCTACTGAGTTTACAGGCGTAAATAAACGTGTTTATAAAAAGGTGGCCTTAATACGTTAATTCTACGATGGGTTAGTTTGTGTAGTGCATTTTAATAATGTTGTGTATTTTTAAACGTAACGAAATTTATTTTTCAATTGAACACTTATATATGATTCTTGTTTTTACCCCTATTCTATCTTTAGCACGCACAAAGATTTATAAAAGCATAAACCTACTAAGATAACAAGAAAACGTGACTATGATGTTAATGGGTAATTTACAATATGGGTACTATATTGTAAGCATATATGGTGTGGTATTAAAGCCTACATAAGAAGACATCATACCTTGTCAACTTTGTTGCTATCACGGGCCATATTTGTATTTTTTTACCATCTTTGCGTGCCCCGTTATTTATACTTACACATGTTTATTTAGTATATATATAACTTACAGCGATATTGGACGTATGTAGATGCATTCATATTTACAGAAAAATTAAGTACAAGGAATGTTTTCCAGTGGTAAATGCAGTGATAACTTTATTATAAAAGTCTTTAGGACGCAGAACAAAAGTTCGGTAAGCGTAAAGTCACCTGCAGACAACTGGTACACGATTCCTGAATAATAGAATTGCGGAATTATTATAAAAATACTGTTGTGTATAATATCAGAATTATAAGTACTTTTACTGCAAAGTAAAAAGGAGAAAAACAATTTTGGCCTAATTTGGACAGATGTTGATTTTCTGATATAGATGCAATAAAGGAGAAAGAGGTTAAAACTTTTAAGTCACACATGGTAACAGATCTATAATTTTGTACGATTATAGATCCGGCTTATTACACATTGTGTCAAAATTTATGAAAATGCGTGTGCATAAAATAGTAAATTTAAACAATATTAAAATGCAGTCATTTAATATTTTAAATTTCGATCCTGTGTCAGTTTACCCTGTTTTTTTATATCGTTGGCACATCATAATATACATCATCATTTTCATCAATATGCAGTTTATGCGAATTGATGTCATTGCCAGATAAAAGTAGTGCATCATCCTCTTTGCTGTTAAGTTCGATGCTGATTCAACATTTTCGAATGATCTAATGTTGTTTTCTGTGGGTATAGCCGTATTGTACATTTGTCATCAATCGCTCAACCAATGTAATATCTAGCATCTTCAGATTTCTACAATTGGTTTCAGATTAAAAGCTTGAGCTGAGCCAGTTGGTCCAGTATTTTGGGACCCTGGATTTCATTAGTTTGAAGATTCAAACATCTAACGGCTGAAGCAATAATCTAAACACACCGCGGGTAACAGCAAGAGTTGGTTTAAATTTTTGAGCTTGCCTCTTTAGTGCATATCAGTGTGCCGAGCAGTAAATTAATCCCACAATAAAAGATAAAGTTATTTTCGAAGTTGTACCCGACCCTTTGTTGCAGATATTCTTTAGTCACACTGTAGATGCTGGCTTATCGATTACTTTTATTTATTTATATTTGTGTGTGTGTGTGTGTGTGTGTGGGGGGGTTGTACTTATCGCCTAAAAACGGTTACGGAAGGCGAATAATATTTTTGGCCAAGGCGAAAGGTTCAATACTTATATCGCAATTTTAAAGGATATACGACTACATATTACATACATCAATATATTTGCTATATTGTGCGTAATATTTTAATATGAATGTTCTTAAACATTTTTATCTATATTTCGTTTAGATGAATTCGGAGCAAATATGTATTACAAATTTGGCATTTTTTGTCTCGCTTATAAGTTGATCCCCCACTTTGTGTATTGTATTTCGTTCCTAAACTTCTCGACTTATACGCGATATATCGTAATACTTTTGACAATATTACTTTAACAATGCTGCTTTACTGTTTAATGCTGCTTTATGCAAAGTCGATTTTGTCGCGCGAAATGAATTGTTACAAAACGGATAAAATATATTCTCTGGCGATTAAAATAAAAAATAAAACGTAATCGGAGAATACATCAAAAATTGTTTCATGAACTCAATTTTGAACATTTTTCTGATTTTATAATAAATAAAAATAATAATGCATTTTCTATTTATGTCGAAAATGAAGAACATCTAATGCAGATAAAGAAGCTGTTTTGTTCAATTATAAGACTTTTATCATCAGAGAAGAAAATCTTTATTTTATGATAGAACTAGTTACAACATTATATGATAGGGAAATGTATTACTTGGCTAAAATCCAATCGGATGACTTGAAATAGTGTTTTGCATTTATCTATTCAGCGAATGGAATACAATTTTTGTTATTGTATTATTAAGTATGCATATATTTTATAAATAACTACTGTCAAAATTATGGATATTTTATTTAAAACAAAATACATCGTTGACAGTGTATTATGTAAATTTCTGAATAAAATTTTTAAGGGATTAGGATGACACATAGTATATGTCTTGGTGTATAATAATAAACACAGATATATACGTATATATATATATAGCCAGTATGTATGCATGTATTTTTTTAATCTAGAAAGAAAATTAAACAAAAAAAAAATAAAAACAATATTTGTCGGATTTCAGAGTCTTTATGATGATGAGTTTGGGAGCAAATTGATTGAAAACATGCTGGCCGCTCTTAGCCTAACGAATAAACTCGCAGGACATGTGGAGTGTGTGTAAATGTCTATGTATGTTCAATAGCTGTATACATCAATTTCTATTGATAACAGTAGAAATTATTTTTTAAAGCTAGAAAAAAAATATAAACCAAAAAAATTAAAAACAAATTAAATTTCTTTTGAATTTTTAAATTTCAAATTAATCTCCATCTAAAATATTATCCTTATAAAATCATTTTGTAATGCTGTAGACTATGTTTTAGAATATATTGCTGTCATTTTTTTTTTTTATATTTCATTCATTCACATTCTTTTATATTCACCATTTCAGATTATATATCGTGTTCTTAATTATTTGGATAGAGCTAGGATAATTTGATCTATTCGATATAACGACATCTTTTACTTATGTTATATATGCAAGCACGTACGTATGTTTTATGTATGTATAACTGTGCGTGAATGCATTTTAAAAATTCTAATAGAATTTCTATATTATTTCGAATATTGAAAATAATTTTTATAATACTTAAACTACCATTTAAAAAATCATGTTAGGCAATATTCAGAGCGCAACACTAGTGAAATGTTAAACCAATTTCATAAAAATCTTCGTTTTGTTCTCGCAAAATTTAATCGAGCTTCTTATTGATATATTGTGTGTTGAATCAGTCAAGACAATGGATAAATGAATTTGAAAGTTTTAACGGGAAGCATTGATACGGTTATCCGCACTTTTTAATATAGTAAAAATATTGTTAATCATCTATGTTAAGTCTTAACATATTATTATTATTTTTTCAAAATTTTCTTTATTTTCTATAGCCCACTTTCTAAGTAAGTAAATTTCATAGTACATCATACTTGAGTACGAAAAGTTTGATAGGCGGTATTGAAGCAGTTTATATCTGTAATATTTTATATTTCCTATGGAACGTTTGGTAGATTATTGCAATTCTTGTCAAAACTTTAATTACATTAATATTTTTATATAATAAGTTTGACATTTCCGTTTCTTTTAAACGAATTATTGTCAAATTTTGTAAGGAACTTCATAAACCTATTCTAAATATTATTCTAAATATTAATTTCGTTACAAATTATTTATTATTTTGTAAATATGTATACTTTTTATATTTGAACTTTTATAAATGGATCATAATCAGTACAACCTCATTTTTATGTTTAAAAAATTTATGTTTTTCAATAATTAACGACAAAATGAAGTAAAACGTTTTCCCGTAATTTATGTGTTATTTATATTATATTATGTTTCATTGGTCCGGACAGAAACATAAAAACAATATTTTCTACCACTGCTTTTTAGCTCACAGGCTATCAAAGCCTGAGAGCTTATGTGCCCGCCGGTTCTGTATGTACATACGTATGTATGTATGTACGTAACGCGATAACTCTTCATAGAAATATCCGTTTTCCTTCAAATTTTGTTTATAGGTTCACTGTGTTAAGGCGCTTCCCTGATTAGTTTTCGGGATTGATTGGTTGAGTATAAAGGGGGGGAACGGGGGGGCTAATCCCCCTTAATTTATATAAATAGGTTTTTCTTGCAGAACTATTCCGTTTTCCTTCAAATTTTGTTTATAGGTTCACTGTGTTAAGGCGCTTCCCAGATTATTTTTCGGGATTGATTGGTTAAGTATAGAGGGGGGGAACGGGGGGGGGGCTAATCCCCCCCTTCATTTATATAAATAGGTTTTTCATGCAGAACTATTCCGTTTTCCTTCAAATTTTGTTTATAGGTTCACTGTGTTAAGGCGCTTCCCTGATTAGTTTTCGGGATTGATTGGTTAAGTATAAAGGGGGGGAATGGGGGGGGCTAATCCCCCTTAATTTATATAAATGGGTTTTTCATGCAGAATTATCCCATTTGCTTCAAAATTTGTTTATAGGTTCATTCGGTTAAGACGCTTCCCAGATTAGTTTTCGGGATTGATTGGTTAAGTATAAAGGGGGGGGGAACGGGGGGCTAATCCCCCTTAATTTATATAAATGGGTTTTTCATGCAGAATTATCCCATTTGCTTCAAAATTTGTTTATAGGTTCATTGGGTTAAGACGCTTCCCTGATTAGTTTTCGGGATTGATTGGTTAAGTATAAAGGGGGGGGGAACGGGGGGGGGGCTAATCCCCCTTAATTTATATAAATGGGTTTTTCATGCAGAATTATCCCATTTGCTTCAAAATTTGTTTATAGGTTCATTGGGTTAAGACGCTTCCCTGATGATTTTTCGGGATTGATTGGTTAAGTATAAAGGGGGGGAACGGGGAGCTAATCCCCCTTAATTGATATAAATGGGTTTTTCATGCAGAATTATCCCATTTGCTTCAAAATTTGTTTATAGGTTCATTGGGTTAAGACGCTTCCCTGATTATTTTTCGGGATTGATTGGTTAAGTATAAAGGGGGGGGGAACTGGTAGCTAATCCCCCCCCCCGCCCTTCATTTATATAAATGGGTTTTTCATGCAGAACTATTCCGTTTTCCTTCAAATTTTGTTTATAGGTTCACTGTGTTAAGGCGCTTCCCTGATTAGTTTTCGGGATTGATTGGTTAAGTATAAAGGGAGTTAATGGGGGGGGGCTAATCCCCCTTAATTTATATAAATGGGTTTTTCATGCAGAATTATCCCATTTGCTTCAAAATTTGTTTATAGGTTCATTGGGTTAAGACGCTTCCCTGATTATTTTTCGGGATTGATTGGTTAAGTATAAAGGGGAGGAACGGGGAGCTAATCCCCCCCTTCATTTATATAAATGGGTTTTTCATCCAGAATTATCCCATTTGCTTCAGAATTTGTTTATAGGTTCATTGGGTTAATACACTTCTCTGATTAGTTTTCGAGATTGATTGGTTAAGCATAAAGGGTGGGAACGGGGGGCTAATCCCCCTCTTAATTTATATAAATAGGTTTTTCATGCAGAATTATTTCGTTTTCCTTCAAATTTTGTTTATAGGTTCACTGTGTTAAGGCGCTTCCCTGGTTAGTTTTCGGGATTGATTGGTTAAGTATAAAGGGTGGGAACGGAGGGGCTAATCCCCCCTTAATTTATATAAATAGGTTTTTCATGCAGAATTATCCCATTCGCTTCAAAATTTGTTTATAGGTTCATTGGGTTAAGACGCTTCACTGATTAGTTTTCGGGATTGATTGGTCAATTAAATAGGGGGAAACGGGGGGCTAATTCCCCCCTTTATTTATATAAATCGGTTTTTCATACAGAATTATCCGATTTGCTTCAGAATTTTGCCACGATTTTCGATTTGCCACAATATACTAGTCGTTGGTGTTATTGAAACTTTTTATAAATTTACCGATGAGTAAGTCAACTGTAAAAAGTTAACTCCCCACCTACCCACGAAATATAGAATAAAAATTTAACCCCGCCCCCCTCCACACACACACGCACGAAACTTAGAATAAACAGTTTTATCATTCCGTGAAGTTAGGGCTTTGGTAAGTAAAGTTTATTAGAATAGCCCCCCCCCCTCTACACACACACGCATTATTTTAGTAATTAAACCCAATTTAATGCCATTGGTTTTATATACGATATGTATGCAATGATTAATTTCGTAAAAATAACAACTATACCTATATCATGAAGAGATAGTCGACATTAATGTGTAATAGCAGTATCCTTTTTTTCTTATTTGAACTATATTGGTTTCTATTATATAAAAACCCTGCTTTTTTATGATTTTTATTTTTTACTGTTTTGCTCAAAAAGAGTAAGTTTTATTTTATGAATAATAGACATAAACAATGCATAGAATATTCAATTTTATGATAAAAAAAATTGTTTTGAACTTCTTGAAATGCCAAGCATTTACTGAATAAAGATTGGATTATTGCTTAGTTGTCGTCTGCCGTATTTTAAATTGATAAATTTTAAATTATGAAAATTTTGTGTTTATGGTTGTGATTAGTAAAATAATTTTTTAAAACTCGTCTGCGATTAAACCCTTTTTTTTCTTTTAAAAGACAGTCATAACGTTACTTTTTTATGTGTGGCAACAGATATTTCAGAATAGATAAATATCGTTTTCGTTTATTATTCGTTCGATCATTCGACGTTTGAGAATTTATAAATGTGTAAAACTGTTTTTAATTAACCGTTTTTCATGCTATTATTTCAAGTTTCAAATTCCCGTAAGTACAACACTGCAAATTTCTGTAGTATTTTCAATACAGAAAAAATACATGTACTACTTAATCTTTTTTTTAAACTTTTTATTATTGTGGTGAACATGCATTTTGTTTTGAAAATATATAAACTGAAGTGCGAGTTGCCAAGTTAAGTAATGCGCTAAAATTGTGCATGGAAATAATTTTGAACATTTTAAATATATTCTAAATAATGTTGCAAGTGTTTATTTTATTCAAGAAAGTTATGAAGTAGTGATGTTGTATATATTTTGATTGAAAAAGCTGCAATGTTCTATTTAAATTTCAAAAATGTGTGTAAAAGGTATCGAATAATTTATTAAACAGATCCTTTCACTGAACAATCTAGGTGTATAGAAAACTACTCTTAAAATCCAGACGTTGATATAATATAAATTATATACTTGGTGCACTTAAAAGTGTTATGTGTTTAGTGCAAACATGTTTACGTGTATGTTTATATACGAAAAAGATTTTAAAGTTTACAAGCTGAAAAATAAAGTTTATAATGTATTGAATAACACAAACTAATTAATTAACTTTTCAATATTTACCTATGCCACCAAAATTAGATTTTATGAAGAACTGAAATGCCGAAAACTAAATCTAAAAGTCTGAGAGCAAAAGCTGAAGCAATTAAAAAACGCC
Organism: Maratus michaelseni; assembly: GCA_963931845.1. NCBI lineage: Eukaryota > Metazoa > Arthropoda > Arachnida > Araneae > Salticidae > Maratus > Maratus michaelseni. The sequence goes on from OZ007587.1 coordinate 133,457,979, forward strand.
GTAGGGAAAATGATGAATATCGCGAGAAAGAAAATGAACAAACTCACAGCAGAGTACAAAATTTAAGACAAAATGATGAATATCGCGAAACGGAAAATGAAAAAAATCATGGCAGAGTACAAAATTTAAGGCAAAATGATGAATATCGCGAAAAAGAAAATGAAAAAAATCATAGCAGAGTACAAAATTGAAGGCAAAATGATGAATATCGCGAAAAAGAAAATGAAAAAAATCATAGCAGAGTACAAAATTTAAGACAAAATGATGAATATCGCGAAAAAGAAAATGAAAAAACTCATAGCAGAGTACAAAAATTAAGACAAAATGATGAATATCGCGAAAATGAAAATGAAAAAACTCATAGCAGAGTACAAAAATTTAGACAAAATGATGAATATCGCGAAAATGAAAAGGAAGAGAATCGTAATCGATTGGAGAATTTGCGAAGGGGTAAAGAATATCACGAAAATGAACGTGTAGTAGATCGTCAAAGAAAGCTCTATATTAAGCAAAGTATAATATCTAACTGGAGTAATTTATTGGAAGAATTTAACAATATGATTAGTGAAGGTCCCACTCACATATGTTCATGTTGTGGGAGATTATGGTTCAGACAATCTGTATCGTATCGTTATTTAAATACTTTACATGCGAATATTAAAGAAGATATCGTCAACAAATCTCTTTTTCTGAAGGATTCCAATCCTCCATACTGTTTCTGTAACACCTGCTGGAATCAAATGAAATTGAACAAAATTCCCAAATTATGGCTGGGAAACGGATTTGAATTTCCGCCAATTCCACCTGAATTGACTGATCTGACACCCTTAGAAGAACGATTGGTTGCATTGCGCCTGCCATTTATGCAAATTCGGCGTCTTGGTATTGACCGACAAATTGGTCTTCATGGAAATGTTATAAATATATTAAATACCTTAAATGATACAGTCACAGTTCTACCTAGAAAATTCAACGAAACTTCGACTATCCAATTAATGTTAATGAGAAAAATGAAATATAATCGTCCTTATATGTTCGAAACAATTCGTCCAGCAAAAGTTTATGCAGCCGCTAAATATTTGGCAAATACAGACTTGTATAAAGAAGAAGGTGTGGTACTTTCCGACGAATGGGCAAATCGACTGGAAACTGAAACAATAGATTTCATTTTGGAAGAACAGATTGCAAATCAAATAAAAGTAAGTGAAAAGGAAATGGATGATGCTGTTCAAGTCTTTTTGCACTCTGATGATTCCGATTTTGAAGATGATGAGCCACATAACTCAGATTTATTGGAAACTTTGATAACAGAAACAGATAATAATATGGCAATTAAATTTGCGCCTGGAGAGGGTAGATCCCCAATGTCTTTATTACTCGACGAAAAAGTCGAAGAATTATCTTTTCCATCTATTTACTGTGGAACCGCAAGGGTATTTGTAGACTCTATCCATGTCAATTATTCAGATATTGCTAATTCTGAAGCGAAAAGATACGACAGAAGAGCATGCAAGCCAAACAAAATATTGTACTCATATAAATTATTACAAAATAAGAGAATTGCTTCAGAAATTAACATTTGCTTAAGTAAAAAAACAAATAAATATGGAACTAATATTACAGCGGCCGATTTGAAGGATGCACAGAGCGTTGATAGACTTATTCAACACGACGATGGATATAAAGTTCTAAAAAATTTAAGATCCTCACCAGCTTATTGGGAAGATAAGCAAAAAAATTTAAACGCCATGATAAGACAGCTTGGAATACCATCTTTGTTCTTGACATTTTCTGCGGCAGAGACAAAGTGGCTTGAATTAATTGTAATTTTGGCAAAGAATTTGCATCAGGAAACTATTTCACATGAAGATGCATGCAACCTAGATTTTAATTCAATAGCAGAACTTATCCGTAATGACCCTATTACTTGTGCAGAATATTTTGATTATCGAGTTAGAATGTTTCTCAAATTGATACTGAGATCCAACTCCGGTCCTATTAGTGAAGATAAAACTATTTTGGATTATTATTATAGAGTTGAATTCCAACACAGGGGATCACCTCATGTTCATATGCTCGTTTGGCAGAAAAATGCCCCTGCATTTGATCCGGAAGAAAATTCAACTTGGTCAAATTGCACGCAATTTATTGATCAGTTTATTACATGCCAGAGAATTTACGAGAATAACGAAAATTTGAATGCATTTGTAAATTTTCAAAATCATCGCCATTCAAAAACATGTCTAAAAAAATCTAAAAGTGGTACCAAAATATGTAGATTCGGCATTCCCCATCCTCCCATGAATTCAACTGAAATCTTCCTTACATTGGCGTTAGATACAGATAAAGAGACTTTGACAAAATGCAAAACAATGTTTAAAGAAATCAAATTATACATGAATTGCAAAGATCTTGGTAGAAATTACACTGGTGACATGTCTTTTACTGAATTTTTACAGAATTTGAACATCTCTGAGTCTGAATATGTGCTTGCTATCAGATCATCCATAAAGAGACCCACCATTTTTCTTAAACGAAATGTAAATGCAATGTTCATTAATGCGCACAACATCAAAATGATAGAAGCATGGCGCGCGAATATGGACATTCAATATATTTTGGATCCGTATGCATGTGCCAAGTATTGTGTTGCTTATATTAACAAGTCATACGGAGGAATGTCAAAATTGCTAAAAGATGCTTCCGAAGATATGAAAAGAGGGAATACCACAATAAAACAAAAACTCCGTAAATATGCAAATGTGTTTCTAAATGGAACAGAAATATCAGCACAAGAAGCAGCATACGGTGTTTTGAGGCAGCCATTGTCTGTATGTAGTCGCGATTCCATTTACATTCCGACCTCACACCCAGATTCTCGTGTTTTCATGATAAAAGCTCCAAAAGATTTGAAAAAATTATGGGATGATTCGACAGATATCGGAGTTAAATGTATATTAGACCATTATGCACAAAGGCCGCATGAATTAAATCACTTATGTCTTGCGGAATTTGCTGCAATGTACACATACTCTAAAGCAAAATGTGACAAAAAATATTATGTTTCTGCAGTAAATTCTCTTGATGATCAAGAAATTCGTGAAATAGATTTAAACAAACCAGTTATTGAAACCGAAGACAACACTCGAATTTCTGAGTGTTTACAACTTCTGGATAGGTCTATATAAGAAAACGGACAAAAGCCAGAATTATCAGATTCAAAAGATATGGTCGGGAACAGGACCCATATAATTATTTTAGAGAGCAAGTGATGTTGTTCCATCCATACAGAAATGAAGAAGAAGATATTATATCTAAAGATGTAGAAGAAATTTATAATGTTAATAGTAGATCCATAAATTTGAATAAAATTAAATATATTGCTAATGAAATGCTAGATTTAGAAAGTATGGTGCGAGAAATCGAGCACGAAGAAAATGACTTCTCTAACACAACAGATGAGAAACTGGATGAGGAATATATTTTAATGAATGATACTCTTCAGTCTGACATACTCTTCGATATGGGTCAAGATGCTGCACAGGAACAGTTAAAACTTTTGAGTCCAAAGCTAATTCCTGAATATCAATATATTGGTCTCATTCGAAGCTTAAATATGAAGCAAAGAAGATATTTTATGGATATCATGTTTAAAATAAAAAACGGAAAAGTTCCATTTTATGAAATTGTTTTAGGTGGCGCAGGAGTTGGTAAAAGTACTCTTACTAATTCAATTGTTCAAGCTGGTTTAAGATACTTTAATTCCTTTCCAGGAGAAGATCCTTCTTCTATTAAGATTTTATTGTGCGCACCAACTGGTAAAGCAGCTTTTAACATTAGAGGAATGACTTTACATTCCGTTTTCCATCTGCCACTAAATCAAAACTCTCTAAAACCACTAAGTGATGATATATGTAATCAGCTCTCTACAAAACTTGTAAATTTAAAATTGGTTGTAATTGATGAAATTTCAATGGTCAAACTACGAGATTTTTATTTTGTCGAAAATCGTTTAAGGCAGATATTCCGTAATAATTTTCCTTTCGGTGGCGTTAGCGTTATTGTTCTTGGTGATTTTTGGCAATTACGACCAGTAATGGGAAAATTTGTATTTACTAATCCAGAAGAAGGTGAAATAATCGAAATCGATAGAAAACCATTGTTTCACAATTATCTTTGGCACATGTTTTCAATGTACAAATTAACGGAAATCATGCGACAACAAAACGATCGTGCTTTTGCAGAAGCACTAAATAATATGGCTGTCGGTGCAATGACGGAAAAAGATATTACACTAATAAAATCTCGTAAAATAACAAATTCAAATCAACCACTTATCAATGCAATCTCCTTTTTTTCGACAAATGCAGAATGTGATAAGTACAATAGCTTTTTTCAAAGTAAATTACAGACAGAAGAAGTCATGGCATATGCTTTCGATAAACCTCAAGGATCTGGTAAAAAATCTACCAAGGAAGAAATACTAAAATCCGCTAAAAATCTTAAAATTACAAAAACAAATGGCTTGCCCGCAGTCGTTAAATTGAAAATATCTGCAATTTATATGATTACGTGCAATATAGATGTAGAAGATGGGCTTTTCAACGGCACAACAGGAACATTAGAACACATCCAATATGGAAATACAAATACGGGTAAAAGGGTACCAACAATGGTATTTTTGAAACTTGATGATCCACTTGTGGGAGCGCAAATGAGGAAAAAGTATGAAAACCTTCTCAATTCTAAAGGAATAGATAAAACTTGGACTCCAATTTCTCCACTTGTTAAAATTATTAAAACTTGGCATGGACGAGGCTTACAAGTTGTTCGGACACAATTTCCTTTGATTGCTGCCAATGGACGAACTATACATAAGGGTCAAAGTGCCACACATAATTTTGTGATAGTAAAAATTGCAAAAAAAATGGAGAGAGCTCAGCTGTGCGTCGCATGCAGTCGAGCAACTACTGCTGATGGTTTATATATTGATGGTGATTTTAAACCACCCAAATCCCCAGAAAAAAAATGATCCAGTACTAAAAGAGCTGTCTAGATTGGAAAATCATCCAAAACGTTTCGATTTAAGATTCATGTATGACGTGCCGGACAATTATTTCAAAATTGTTATTCACAACGTCCAGTCACTGAATGCACATTATTTAGATATAAAATTAGACCCACATTATACGACTGCACACCTTTTATGTTTCCTGGAACCATTTTCTTTGAAAGATGATGTGTATGATTTTGATGGCAAATTCACGTGTATATCTCGCATAGACTGTGTTGGCAAACGGAAGGCTTTTGGCTTGATGTGTGCTGCTAAAACTGAAATAATTCACGAGTGCCAATTCATAAATAATTGGATAAGACATGATCGCGGAGCTCATGCAGAATTCTGTGCCGTTAAACTTGGTCAAATGATTGTTCTTTTTGGATACAAATCTCCGAAGGCATCAATCAAACTACTGGAATCATTAATGACAGAAATTCTAGACAATTTGATGCACTTTGACTGTAAACTTACCGTTGCTGGTGATTTCAATATTGAAAGAAAAGCCGCCGATTTTCAAAAAGTAAATAAAATATTAACTTTATACAACTTACATAACAAGGTTTCCTCTGACGAAATTTCAACGAATGAAAGTACACAGATAGACGTTTGCTATACAAATGAAGAAAACCTAGAATTTTGGTATTACGAATCTATTTTCAGTTACCATAAACCAATTTCCTGTGTTTGGCCTAAAACTATTTAATCAAATATAAGCGTATTCTTTTTTTTATTATTATTATTGCGTGTAATTATTTGCAATTGAAAGTAATGATTAACACTTAAAAACATTTTTTTTTTTACCAAACTCTGCTATCAGTTATTTAATTATCTTTTCTTTGTCAAAATTGAACTTTTTTCTTAAAACTAATGTTGGCCTTATGACTGGAGTAGTGGACATTCTCATATACAAGTAGATATAACAATGCATAGAGTATTTATTTATAATGAAAAGATTAATTTTTCTTTCTTTCTTTCGGGTAAGGTAAACTTTGTATTTTTATTTACACTCGAAAAAAGGTGATAATGACCTATGCATCAACGAATAACATTCGATTTTCACACAGGATGTCTATAAAAGGTCTGATACATTTTAATGTTTAATAATTCATAAAATAATGAATATATAAATAAACCTATGGCATTTATGCATAGAATTAATCATATATTTTCTTTTATAGTGTGCGCGTTTCCATAGACAATTTCCTTTTACTGTTTGAATAGCTTTTCTTTTGTACAGAGGGATTCCCCAAATGTTAATGTGGGGTGTGGATTCATATACGAAAGCGTCATTGACCCTTTCTTTTTCACTGAAAAGACAGATATGTCATTTACTTAGATATATTGGAAAATTTCGTATTTCCACAATCTCATTGGGGCACCATCGACTATTGTCTTGACATTCTCTGTGCAACGAAGGGCACACATGTGGAAATTCATTGACAAGGGCCATAAAACTTTTTGAATCTATCTAAACATTAATGTTATTAATTTAAATCTACTTTCATTATTTTATGAATTATTAAACATAAAAATGAGTCAAACATTTTATAGACACTCTGTATTTTAAAAATTATGTACGTATTATTACCAGACATTATAGTGTGCTTTTTGGTTTTCCATCTGCTGGAAGAGAAACAACAACCCGGCTGTGTGACTGTTGAAATAAGGAATTGAACTTGCTCGAATTTTATGTTTTGTTTTTCCCTAATGAATACCAACTCCGATGCAGCCCATTCGGACACGTTCTGTATTTCTGTAATCGTTTACGACGATTACAGAAATAACGTTTTACGTTTATCTCCAAATTTCATGTTTTTGAGATGAATTCATGATGAGTTTCCCAAAAGTGCTTACATATAAAGATAGCTGAATTTAGTAGTTTACTTAGAATGTTCGATATTTCACTGCATCATAATGTGTTTCATATTCATGAAATATCCTTGTCTTTTCTCAAAATAAACAGTTAGACAATGTTTTTCTCCCAGTTGCTTGGTCAATCTAGCTGTCATTTCCATATATATATATAATTAATCGTGAAAACGTGTACCAGTTCTTTCTGTTAAAAATTTTCACCCACTCTCTCCTTCTCAAATCCGTCCTTTGAATTACACAATTTTATTTTTAAATGTTTGTTCCAATCGAAGCTTTTTATAAGAATTATTTATAAAATTAAATAAATGTTTGAATTTGTAAAGCAAAAGTAAATGAGAAATGTGCCCTTTTACAATTATCATAAGAGACAAAAATGTTTTAGAAGAATAACATTTCTCTACCATTGGTTCTCTACACAGTGGAATTTCAGACATAGCATTCTGATGGAATTCTATTACAGATTAACAAAGAACGAAAATCTTCAATCAGATTTAAATTCAAATCAACGAATATTCCGCTTGGTATAACGAACAAAATACTCTTTTTGTTCCTAGATCAAAATTATGATAATGATAATAGAATTGATGCCAGGAAATCTAATTTATTGGGAAAATGAACAAATCTTTTCGTGAAGACAAGAGCAGTAATAGTTAAAGTAAATTATTTTCACACTTGAAAAACTTCCCATGGTTTTCAGATATGCATATTGCGTTATTTGTAGAATATCTATATCGGTATTAATGTCTAAATCATTTTAGTAATGTTGTGAGACAAAAGTATAGAATAAGGAACAAGTTAAAAAGAAGTAGTCAAGAATTTCAGGGCATATATTTTTGGAAATGATTAACTTAAATTCAATTACAACAGCAGCAGCATTGATTACTGTTTTTGGAAATGATCAAGAAGCAGAGACGAAAAAGAAAAACTTAAATAAACATGTACACTGAAAAAAAAGTGTTGATTTTACAGTATAAAACTGGCACCCCAGTTGCCAGTATTATACCGTAAAATTAACAGTAATAAACAGTAAAATAAGCAGTAATAGGCTGCCGCAGCGTATTACTACTTATTTTACTGTGTATTACTGTTAATTTTACGTGTAAAATAAACACTTTTTTTTTAAAGTGTAGACTGATGCGAATTATTGGGAGATTTTACAACAACAATTTGATGAAGAGGAAAAAGAATCTCTCTACGTTTTTCAAAAGTAATTCCTAATGCTGCTGCTGCCCTAATTGAATTTATTTTGACCTTTCAAATTTTTCGTCTTATACTGCAAAAGCTATTGCATATAAAAATATGGAAACGGGTAGTTTTATAGATAAATGCATGATAAACAGGCTGAAGTAGACATTTTTTAAAACAAAAAATTATTTTATGCGCTATTTGATGTTGAAATAGGTCAAGAGAATTCAGTTAAATAAGCTTTATAAGATCAAAATTTATGCATAGCAATTTAGCCATCTTTTGCCGACACATATTTAACTAGATTGCGATGTTCAGTGTTAAATCTCTTTTTTTTAATTTGTCTATTTTTTTTTTTTTTAAATTAAAATTTCATTATCTCAATAGAAAATTAATTCATAGTTTGAAATAGCCATTTTTTACCTACTGGTGCCAGATTTTAAAAAAAGTCCAAATAATAATATTTAATAACACTTTTTAAATTAAAAAAAATACACGTGAATATTATAAAATCAAAAAACTTTACACTAATTAAATTATTACATGCGAAAAGCATTTAAGGGGGTAATTTAGGTCATATTTAAATCGACACATTTGAAACGCTATTCGTATGTGAATATTTTTTAGGAAATACTCGGCATTTACTAAAATTTTGTTTCCAGTCAGCTAATACACATTTGATGTAATATTGGGTAAAAAAAATGTCCAACTTTATGTTTATACATTCTCAATCTCTCAATCTTCTCATGGAAGCTAACGAATTGACTTCCACGATAAACCTACTGTTTTACTTATTTTAAAGCAAACCCAGATTAAGTAAATTTTTATGACAGTGGAATTTGTTTCTTTTTAATTGAATACAATTTGTCAGATGAAGTGTAAAAATAAAAAAATATTATGCTTTGTTTTCAAACTAAAAATGCACTTGTTAATGGATTTTCCGTATTTAATATACACGTAAAATATAACCCTGAAATACAGTTATTTTATGACAAGACAGTATAATGATGAATAAACTGAATACCACTTTGCTGGATGTAGAATCTAAATTACCATTCATTCATATTATCTTCATGTTCACCCATCAAATACATTTCATAATTACTCTCATTAATCATCCCTAACCGAATTGTTAAAATGTACATGTTTAATACTTGTAAAGGAATTTAGAATTAAAGGCATATGTGGAACAGTTTTGTAGTTCTGATATAAGCATCTCCAGAGAATGCTATAAAATAACGGTCAAAAAACAGTGATTCATTATTTAGTGTGAATAAAGATGTGTATTAAAGTTTACAAAATATTACTCAGTTTTAATATTGTTCCGAGAACTGAACAAATTCATTTTGTATTATTATCTATGTCAAGGTTTATTTAATTTGCAGATAAGTTATAATTGCTTTGTTTTCTAAGTCTCTATATTGCAGGTAAACTATACTATGAAAATGGTTATTTTTATATCTTACTTATGTATTATAAGAAAACTAATCCTGTGAGATATGACTACGATTTAGAATTTGTAATAGTAAATAATTTGATACCAGAACTACCAGATACCAGATTAGTGTTCTTCTTTTGGAAATTATATGATCTGATTACGAGAAAATTTGTTTATACGAGAGCTGTTCAATAAAAAATGATCATATATTTTTTTTATTTGGATAATTTATTGTACACAAATTTAATTTCCTGTTGTATTGCCAGATTAGTTTATAATGAATATTTGGAAATTGTTTCATTAATTTAATTCCAGTAGTATGGAAGTGGGAGCCGTGCAAGCTCAGACACATTCGCCTATGAGAATGATGGAGGCAACAGACGATGAGCCATCTGAAATTTTGCTTCCGCTTGGAGAAATCGTCAGCCAAAGCCATTAAAATTCTTCAGGGCGCCCTGAAGCATTTTAATGGCTTTGGAAAAGAAATTACTTTTTAATAAAACGTTCAAAAACGTTAAAAATCGCATAAAAAATAAAATAAAAAAATATTCAAAAATTTCAAAATCGGGCTTCGAGGTGCAAAACTACATACATAGACGTAGTTTCCTGCCATATTTTGTAGTTATGTGTGCAGGGGCCTCTTCAGAACACAGTCGACAGACACGCAGACAAAAAAAATTCCTCGTTTATTATAGTTACAGTATAAATAGATACATATAGATAGATGATATTGAAACGATGGGATAAAATAATAAATTATGATATTTATTAGATACAAAATAGCTAAACCTATTTCGAGTAAATCATTCTTTTTATTTACTTGCCATTCAAAACGTTTGTTAAATCTTTGTCTTATTTTGCTTTTTATTCTATTTTGTATCCATAAAATAGCACTATATATCAAAAGAAAACGATATTACTTTGTTGAATGACATGAAGTGGGCTTGCTATATAATCGTTGATTGTTTAGAAGCAGAGATCGTATGAATTTTTATTTTATTCACAATAGGCGTAAACAAATATTTGAAATGCGTAGGATGAATCTAAGTCTTTGTGAAAACGGAAGCAGATAAGCAAGATTTATTCATGATACAATAGAATAAATTTACATCACAAAAATATAAATACTTTTTATTTTAAATGACTTTTATAGAAAAAAAATTAATCAAAACTAGTTTATTGTTTAATTTTAAGTGAATTTATGATTAGTAAAGCTATGTGTAATAAATACTTTTATTGAAAGCAATGAATATACGAAAAAAAAATGTTTCAATTGTAAACTGCAGTTGAAATTTACAGTTAACAATTTAAAATTTACAGTTGGGTTATAAAAAATCATGCTAGCATAATTTTATTAAAATTTAAAGTTTTCATCAATGTCCTTTATTTGATTTTATGTATATATTTAACACTAAACAAAACAACAACACGTCATTTGACGAGACCAAATGAAAATAATTCGATTCAAACCACAATTTGTTTTCATAAAATGAATAAAACATAAATGACAAAGAAATGTATTGAAAAAGGAAGTTAAATAATTTTAAATAAAAATTCTAGTGTCAAATATTTTTTTTTATAAAACTTGAGTAAAATTCTCGGAGTGTTTACTCTTAAAAAGTTCATATCCTTTAGAATTAATTATGTTTTTCACATTTGTATTGCTTTCCTTTGCGAAAAACCTACTTCATTGAATATATTTAGTAAAATAAATAACACTACATTGTTGTTTCTTTTCCAGTAATGTTTATTAACAATGTTTATAAAATAATTTCTCAGAAGTGACTATAGACCAAAAATGTTTATTAAATGTTTATACACTGCAAAAAAATTGTTGATTTTACAGTATAATATTGGCATCCCAGCTGCCAGTACTATATCGTAAAATTAATAGTAATAAACAGTAAAAAATGCAGTAATACGCTGCCGCTATTACTGGCAGCTGGAATGCTAGTATTATACTGTAATTTCTTTCTTTTTTTTCAGTGTATATTATGTATTTGTCAAACGATTCATTCACAAAAAGATGTAATCTACTATATCCATATTCGCATTATTAATTAGAATAACACAGAATAATATTTAAATTTATATCGAATTCTGGTATCACAAGTTCACTGTGCCATAAAACAGACGTGAAAGTATTGTTCTTATATTTAGCATTTCGTGAGTCGTATCTTTTGTATGTATATTAATTAAAATCTACGCTCGTATATCAGAAATGATAAAGAAAAAATGACGCAATTTCATCCCTATTGCACTAATTTTCAAACTATTATTTCATTTTAACCAATTTCGCTTCTTTATTGGCTGTCCATTTTACTATATTTATTCTGGTCTCAATACTGTTTCGTTCCACAGTGACTCATAAATCAATTTCAAATACAGCCCCAGCATGCTTTGGATTTGGTCTTTAATATATTAATGTGTTTCAGCAAATAATCTGCACAAGCTTTCATTAATGCTCACAAACTAATTATCACTGTAAAATACAAACATGTTCGCGTATTTCGTATCTAGACAGTATGGAATTTAGATTATTGCATCCAACATTACTTGCACGGGTATTTGTTTCAATTTGAAATCAAAGGATATATCCCAAATCTACAGATACGTCATTTTATATTTAACAAAATAATTCTTAGGTTCTTAAGAGGTAGGCGAAAAATTAGAAAAACGTGGAAAAAAATCAAACTCAGAACCTGCATTAAGGATAATAAAATTAATATTTCACCTTAAAATAAAAGCGTTTTCAAATATCTTGTTCTGCCTATTCACATTGTTTCTAAAATACTAGTAAAGCAGTAGATGAAGGGTTTCAACTTCAGTTGCTTAAATCATATTTTTATTTTAACCACACGTTACATGATATCTAAAATAAATGCTCAGTTTAATTTTTTACATTATTTATAAGAGTCATAAGCATATAATATTTCTGGAGAATTCAGGAAAGAAACTTCTAAGCACTGTCATGTTAAGCCCGATTTCGCATAATAATATTCTTAGATTTCTTGTTCTTGTAATTTTTTCTAAGATAAAAATGACTTTTCTCAGAGGTGTAGGGCGTCAGTAACCCCCCAACTCTCTCATTTTTTTATGTTCATAGTTTCCAGTATTTGTACTATTTCAGTATTTCATTATATATACGGGTGCATTTTGCACTGTGATTTTATTAGCATAAATATCTCTTCGTACAGGAAATGTTATTCTACACTAATTACAATATTTACCTTACATACCAAATATAAAACATCTTCAGCTGTTGTAAAAATTGAATAAAACTACACGTAGAAAAGATCCACATGCAAATGAAAACATGTAAACTAGCCTTATAGGATTTAAATCTGGTTAAATCTTTTAAAAATTGCTAACTTAAAAAAAAAAAGAAATATCACTTAAAAATTTCAAAACGGAAACTTATTCGGAATATATTTGGAATAGATGAAAAATGCCACAAAATCTATGTAGCATATTTGGAATATTTGACAAATGTATTCACAAAATTTCAAACCGATCGCATTGTGTGTTCTGTATATATTTCGACAAATTATCGTCTGTGAATTATCCAAAGGTGTCTTTTTCTTTTCAGCGAATAATAAGCTTTTTAAATCGTCTGAATTCCCATTTAAAAAAAGAAAAAGAAAAAAAAAAACTAAATTATTAAATGACCAATTCTATATTTTTTCAAACTTATCAAGCAAATGAAACCCAAAACTATACAACTAATTTTGATACGCCGCTAACAGATACCCAATTTCAAGCTAATCATAAGTTTCTTACGGCAATTATTGCAAGACAGAAAAATGGACATACAGTCTTGAAAATCCGGGCGCTTTCTACACCAAGTCTCAACTGGTTTCGTCATAAAGGTGAGAAATGTTCCACAATGAAGCCAACAGTATATCGCACGCATAAATTTTCACAATATGTTTTCATTTACACATGGATGTTTTCTACATGTAGTTTTATTCAATTTTTACAACAGCTGAAGATGTTTTGTATTTTGTGTGTAAGTTAAATACTGTAATTAGGGATTACCATTTCCTGTACGAAGAGATGAACCATCTTCGTGACAGTTTCTTGCTACAAATGTCCTATAATGCATGAATGTTCAAAAATTTATTCAACGGAAGAAAGTCAGCTTGACAGAATAGAAGAGCAGCTACTCGAAGCAAGACGAATGTATGTTTATAAGCATTTCTAGTGCTGAAGTTAAAATGAAATGTGCCTGACAGTTTAAGGAAAATATAAAAGTTACTTAGAAAGTAAGTATAATCAAAATATATATTATAAATGCTGAAATGTGAAGTACATTCTGCTTAGAAATTTTAAGATCACTTTAATTTTACCAATTAAGGAATAAATGATTGTTCTAATTATAATTTAAGTATGTCAAATATAAAGTGGCAACATAATTATTACAGTTAAGTTTCAATAAATTTGATTAACGTGATAAATGGTTAAATTAATTAAAATAGTAGAAATAAATGAAAAATACATTGTTTACAAATTATAAGACCACTTTACCAAAAACAAAAATGTTATGAAACAATAAGATAAACAGCACGATTGAAAAAGAATAAGATATCGCTCTCCTGTTTGTCTTATAACCTCAAACACCTCAAACTCTTTCGTTCAAATGACCAGGTTTGTCTGCTTCAGGAATATTGTGTCAATACTTGTGTACGATTTTAACTGTAAGTCTTACCGCTAGATGTCAGCACCAAAGAAGTTGAAAGAGACTATGCTTTGAATTTCAGACATTAAATAAATAAAAAAACATTCTATAAAACTATAAACTATTCATAAAACTCTAATTCTTATTATGTTTTAAATATTCTGTTATTATTTTACTGTAAGATGTGTTATTAATTTTCTTTCATTCTCTTTTATTTAGATGTTTTTGACTGTCTGTGACCCTGCTTTTTCTGCGGGATAGTGATGTAAAAAGAATTCTATTTTGATTCGGTGTTTATTCTGAACTGTGAAAATTCTGTTATGATTTTGTGTTATTCTGAACGTAAATTCTGATTGTTTGTAAAGATTATAAATTCTCATTCAAGTTACATTCTACTTAATTAAAAATGTGAAAAGAATCAAATTCTCGTGTTTTAATTTATCGTGAAATTATGCCTCAATTCTTCAGATTTAATTCGCACCATTATTCATAAAGAAAATTCTACTGGGCTTTTTAAAGGAAAATCTTCTGTTCTTAAAAATCGTGCTGCGAATTCAAATTTAAGTGCTGATCAAATGAAATTATTATTGTCTGAGTGCAACGAAGACTCATACACAGCGCAGTATTACTTTGCCCCATATATAGCTACGATGGATATTAAAACCTTTCGTCAAGCATAACTCAAAAAATATTTAACGGATTTCGTTCAAATTTTTACAGCAGGTACCTATAAAGGTGACAACGTCGTCTATTTATTACCAAGAATAAGTGTCAAACCGTTTGGAAGTTATATTAAAAAAATAGATAAAAAAGCACAATTAAAGTACATACGTCACTAAATTTTGTGCGTACGTCATTTTCACCGGCGGGAGATTTTCGTAGACAATCGGAATTGAAAAGTTCATGGAATACATGGAGCAAAAAAATATGCAAGCACTAATATTCAGCACAATAAAATATATTTCAATTTAATAAAAATGGAAAGTTAATCTGGAATTTTTTCTGTTTGAAAAGTATTAGAGATTAGTAAGAGTAGTATTAGTATTAGAGATTTGGCGTAAATCACACCATTAGCAGCTTTTTTATTTCGCGTGTGTATGTTAGGAACAATTCTTTGATGTTTAAATAAAAGGTTTCGATTTGTGGCATTATTTCTTATTTTCTTTTCCTTTTTAGTATTTTAAATGGAATTAGTGAAAGGCGTGTATTTTAAATTAAATGAGTGAAAGACGTGTATTTTTAATGTGTGTATTTCAAATGAAATCAGTGAAAGATTTATATTTAAATGAAATGAATGCAATATGAAGATGTTATGAGAAAAATATTTGGCGATTTATCAACTGCGCCAAGTTAACATAAAAGTACCAATACATATGTGGGTACTTCTCTATTATCCCGTCGACCACTTTTCATAACAAAAAACTATCGCCAAATAAACGGGAGAACGTTGTCATTGAAATATCAAAATACATAAATAAATAAAATATAAGAATTTAAGGACACAATTGTTATTTTAATGAATGAAATAACTAATAAATCAGTAAAACATAATGAAAAATACACGCAAATGTCGCGTTAAAAGCCACTTGATGACGTAACAAACACGTATAATGCTTCTGATATCAAGTAAATGGGACTGCATTTTTGGCGTTTAATCTAACAGTTTGGCGATAGTTTTTTGTTATGAAAAGTGGTCGACGGGATAATAGAGCAGTACCTCTATGTGAAATGAAACAAGGCACAGATGTCATATACGCACAACGTTGGCGCGATTTTTCCCTCCACCAGCTTGGGGAAAACTTTGTTTTTGAATATTAGTTACAAATAGTGTGACAAATAGTACACTTGATTTTTTATTTCAATATAAAAATAAAATAACGTAATAAATGAAACAGCTTCTATTATTTTAAAAAAGGAAATAAAAATAAATAAATAATAGTTTGATATAAATAAAGGCGCGGATGTCATATACGCACCACATTGGCGCGATTGCAACAAAATGGCAATTTTATGTCTCACATGGTAACCTCACATGGTATTATTTTGTTTCAATTGTTGTTTATTAACTTTTATTTTTTATTTTAATTCTATAAATTGTTTTTATTATATATATCAATATTTATTTATATCAAACTATCATTTATTTATTTTTATTTCCCATTTTTGAATAATAGGAGCTATTTCATTTATTACGTTATTTTATTTTTATATTGAAATAAAAAATTACATGCTATTATTGTATGGTATTTGTAACCAGGGCTTGACAAATGCGGTCGCCAGGTCGCCACTGGCGACCAACTTTTTTTATCTGGCGACTAACTTTTTTTATCTGACTTTTTTTGTTTCATTTATTTATTTATTTTTTACAAAAATTGAACTAAAAAATGAGCACAAACGACATTTTCTCTAAAGCGAAGTTAAAAAGGCATTTTCCATTTCATACACATAAAACGTCATTCTTTTCTGCTCTAGTCGGCTAGTCATGTGATTAGAAAGTGAGGCGAGGCGAGGGGGGGGGGGGTCAATAACAAATAGTCTTATGTGGCTTCTAAAAATTGGATGCAATGATAAAAAATGCTTACTTTTTCGTATGTTTCAAATCAGATTTTTGTGTTCAGAATTAAAACTTTTAATCTATTACATTCATTTTAAAAGAATAATAACATATAAGTGATTATAAGTAATTCATTCGAAGTAAATCTATAAAATTTAATTAAAATTTCAAGAATAATTCATTTTAATAAAAATATGTATTATTTTTTTTTATATTTTTTCCCGGCTTAAAATGTTTGGCGCCTCGCGTCTGTTTGCACCACACGCCTTTGGACATTGCCGTCACTCTGTCTTGGCGACAAGTGTCTGGTTCAGAGTTGTTTCTCAATAGTATTTTATAATTACAGTGAAACTTCCATTTAACGAAGTCTCATCGTTACACTTAAAAACTTCGTTATGAAGAAAATTCGTTAAATAGAAATCAACTTAAATTCATGAATTATTTCCTTCAGATATGACAAAAAGGTATTGGGTTCAGAAGCATTTGATTCAATTTCAATTATGTAGCCGTCTTTTACAAAACAGTTGTGTACGGTCGATGAAATCACGTCACATTCCCAAGATTTGGTTCAAGCTTTCATCAGCTCTGACACACAGGTTCTCAAACTAATGTTTTCACTACATTATCTTTTTTTCTGTCTTTTAAGATAATGTACTTCAAGATTTTTTATTATTCCTCATAGTTATACTAATAGCTGAAGTTTAGAAGTTGTATTGGTAAAAACAAAAATAACTTTGATGTTCTTTGATTTGAATTTTGAAGCACGTTCTTGTGGATGTACAAAGCATTTATCTATCAGCAATGTGGAAGTTCAGAATGGTAACTGTCTGACTCTAATTGATATTTTTTAGCTTCAGTGTATCTGACGCCATTGCGTCACTGCATCTTATATATCATCGAATGCAAAAAGGGGATTTTGACTTCCCCCAAACTGTCAGTGCTGGAGTCTCGGTGTGGGAGAGTAATGATAACAAGTGTTTTTCTTAGTCTGAAAAAAAAAATTGTTTTATGTAACACCAAGCAGAATGGAAATTATTTAAATGCGTTCAATTTCATACAATCCACTGAAATAAATTCGCATATCCATAGTAACAGTTAGTTTGGATTCTGTTCCTCTTAGTTTCGATTCTGTACACGTACAAAAGTGGAATAAACTTCGTTATATAGAATATATTTTTCGTAATATGGAGATTAATTTACAAGCTAATGGCGTTCAAAGTCAAAGTTCTACAGAAAATTTCGTTAAGTAGAAAGCTTCGTTAAATAGGGACTTCGTTAAAGGGAAGTTCCACTGTACATTGTTTGGATTATTATCTGCAGTAAATGGAAATAAAAAATCATTGATTGCACTTCAAAAAGTTTTTTTTTTTTTTTTTTTTTTAATTTTTATTGTAGATCGTTGGATCAAAATAAACCTCAGCCGGCTGCTGATTTCGATTTAATCCAGCGCGGGAAAATATATTTTTTTCTTTCCTTTTTAGCTACGAAAACAAACGTTTACGTAATAACTAGTAATATTACGCGTTAACAGCCCTCGAGTTTGCGAACATCACAACGTTTAATTAAATTTCTTGTAAGATATCTCATTATAGATGCTGCAAAGTTACAAAATATTTAGAAATAAATTTGAAATTATATTCACACACACACACACACACACACACACACAAACAAACAACAACAGAAAAAATTAACTTATTTTTAATTTGGCAAAACTATTGCAAATGTCATTAAATGCAAATTTTGAAATAATTAAATCAGAATTATTTGACTTTTTTATTTTGATAGGCTAAATAGGCATAAAATCGTTTTCCGGCTTCACTACTTTATAGATGCCCTCTCATCCGATATAGATTTTGTAGCACTCAACTATTTGAACATTTGAAGCATACGGCAATCAGCATTTCCCGAACATGTCGGTTAATTCAGAGTTTACAATATTTCCTTTATTATTTTTTTTTCACAAATATATAACTTTGATAAGTTTCCTTAGAAAACTTAGTTATTGTGCACTATTATAAACTATGTAACTAATAATTCTAAACTATGTTTGTTATTATTTTTTCTGACTTAATTCCTAAGCAAACGTTTGTACTTTTTAAAAATCAATAACGGGAGGGGGGGGGGGGTGTTAAATTTTTTTACTGGCGACTAGAATTTATACCTGGCTACCAGATTTTTTCAAATTTGTAAAGCCCTGTTTGTAACTAATATTCAAAAACAAAGTTTTCGCCAAATTGGCGGGGGGAAAATCGCGCCAATCTGGTGCGTATATGACATCTGTGCCTAAATTAATATTGATATACATATAAAAATAATCTATAGAATTAAAATAAAAAATAAAAGTAAACAAACACAACAAACAGTTTTCGCCAAAGGGGCAGGGGAAAAATCGGGCCAACGTGGTGAGTATATGGCATCTGTGCCGGGATTTTTACCCTTTTATCTGTGCTTTCGGAAATATAAAAAAATTAAAAAATTCTTATATCAGGTGTATAATGTTTTGCATTTTTATACGGACCACTTCTCCATTTTAAGATTTTAAATGCTATTTATATCAGATATTTCTTTCTTGAGATTCCCACAAGTTTTTTCCGGTAATTTTTTTAGTTCGCTTATTAATTGTTTACAATTTGCCCCCCTGGCAATAACAATTATTTATCACAAAAAATGGGTACTTCTCTATTATCCCGTCGACCACTTTTCATAACAAAAAACTATCGCCAAACTGTAACGCTAAATAAACGGGAGAACGTTGCCATTGAAATATCAAAATAAATAAAATATAAGAATTTAAGGACACATTTGTTACTTTAATGAATGAAATAACTGATAAATCAGTAAAACATAATGAAAAATACACGCAAATGTCGAATTAAAAACCACTTGATGGCATAACAAATACGTATAATGCTTCTGGCATCAAGTAAATGGGACTGTATTTTTGGCGTTTATAGTTTTTTGTTATGAAAAGTGGTCGACGGCATAATAGAGAAGTACCCAAAAATGGCTTAGTTTTGTTAAATTTGTTTGTTATGTATTTTCATTTCTTATTAAAATATCGAAAATGGCAATAAAATTTTATTTTAGCACCGTACTTAATTTTTTTAAAATGGCTCAAAAACATGGTTTAATAAACGTATATTTGTAAATATTTTAAAAAACGTTTTTCCGCTCTCTAGAAAAATTTGTAAGATTCTACAACTGCCTTTGGCACCAACCAGTACATGATACGGAACTTTTCCCTATTCAGATACACAGAAGAGGTTGGTCACAAACAAGAGTAATGCTAGCAACAATATTGTTTTAACTCTATAAGAGTTAGAAACAATAATGATATTAAATTCCCCGATTAGCTTAGGGCCCGATTACGGAACTTTCTCCTAGAAAAAAAACTGTAGAAGTCTTTTACATTTGTTTCGAATGAAGCTCGATCAACAAAGTATTAATTGATAATACAAACAACACTAATATTAACATGGGGGCAAAAGTTTGAATTTAAGTGTATATATTTGGAACCCTCCCCCCCACCCAACCACCCACCAAAAAAGAAAAAGAAAGTTACAGAAATGAATTTAAAATGGCGTGTAGCCACCCTTTCTGACATAAGAAATTGGCTGCGAACCCGATTACGAAACTTTCACTTAACTTAATAACATGTATCTAATAGCCCTGAGGACAATTCCCCTTCCCAGTTATACGGACCTTGGGGCTTTTTTAAAAAGCTTGACGCAGTTCGGGTTGAAGAAGTTGAGATTTACTGTCAAATGACATAAACTACTATGAAAATAAAACTGGTGAATTATTATGCTGGTTTATGTATGTATTTAAAAAAATTGCATCTGATTACACTCTTTAGATAAATTACTCCTGTTTGCATCTAATAACAGATAAACGGCTTCCGTTTACTAAATTGTTTAAATATTGGGAAGAGTTGGCGAGAGATAGATAGACGTGTAAACAAACGGGTAGACAGACGGATAGAGAGACGGATAGCGACAGAGATAAGCTAACGGGTAGCGAAACGAATAGACAGACGGGTAGCGAGGCAGGTGCAAAAAAGGGTTGACAGAGGGGTAGTGAGATGGGTAGGGAGACGGGTAGAGAGAGGGGTATATAGACAGGCAGACGTGTTGATAGACGAGTAGTGTAACGGGAAGCGAGACAGGTAGAGACACGATTAAAGAGTCGGGTAGAAAGACAGACGGATACTGACACGGGTATACAGAAGAGTAGAGAGACAGTAGACAGATGAGTTCGGAGAGAGACACAGCTAAGACATACGAGTAGTTAGACTGGTAGACACGTTTGTAGCAAAGCATGTTATCAATGTGGTTTGAAGTATACGAGTTTCTATAAATAGTTATACAAATAAACAAAGGAAATTTTTTTAATTCAAATATTAAATATTTGATTTAATATTTCAATATTTAATATTTTATTTTTTAATATTTTATTTAGATATTTGTCACAAAGAAAATGTTGCAAAAATTAAATTAAATTTGCGTTAAACTACGCTTGCTAAAATACGATATTGGCTGCAAATCTGATTATGTGACTTTAAAAATATCGTTTTAAAAGATACGGCGGTTTTTTTTTTTTTTTTAAGTTTTGAGCAATTCCCGCTTAAGAAAATGAGATTATTTGCCAAATGTTATAAAAAAATGCATATGAAAACATAACAGTATATGAATTTATTTATGATATTTTGTAATTATATCATTTAATTTGCTATTTTTCATATGTTGTATCTTTATCTATCCCTTGTCTATCATATGCTGTATATTCACTTAGATTCTTGTTGATATCTTCTTTATATCGTAATTGTTAACTTTATGTTCTCAGCAATATCACTCAGACTAATCCCTTTGAGGGAAGTCCTAGTTATAGATTTTTCTGATTATTCAGTGAATCATTAGCTCTAAAAGAAATTCATCCTGGAATTGAACCCCCCGACTCAAATCAAAGGTACTCTTTATTTTATTCAGTAATAAAAATGCAAAAATATTCTTAAACTTTAATTCCGAAACTATACAACTTGTTCTCTTACAATGGTAGCTTTCAGTTCAATCGCAGAAGGAAACTGTTTATTATTAGCATAAACTCTGCTGTTTAAAGTATCTCAATTCCGAAACTATACATAAGTGTTTGGTCCGGTCGAGTCGTAGCCATGAGCTTCTACGTGGAACCTGTTCTTAAACCGTAGTTTTCTATCTGTGCTAGATTTAAAAAAAAAAAAAAAAAAGAGTGGTAGAGGTAGGTAAAAAAAAAAAAGGTAAAATTGTTATAGGTATTGATTCTTTGGGTTTATGCTTTATATTTTATTTAATGTGGTATTATAATATATTTTAAATGTAGTATTTTGATGACGAATTTTCAAAATCTGATTCAGTTTTATAGTGCTTATTTGTAAATATTAAATATGACTAAGCAATCGAAACAAGAGCTTTATTTTGAAAGGATATGTAAAGAAATAGATTTATTTAAAAATAAAGTAAACGAGTCTAATTCTAATGAGCAGGCAAAAATTAAGATTTTGAAATCGAAAGTAATACCGTTTGAAAATATTCTCGCGCAAGCTTTTGAAAAATTGTCGCCGAAAGAAAATGATGATAATTTAGATGCGTATTTGAAGTATCAAGAAATAATATGCGATTTGTTAGTAGAGTTAGAAGAAAAGACTAAGGCCGATTCTCAGCCAGAAATTCATTTGAATTCTCAAGTTAAACAGACTTCCTTGGTAAAATTACCGAAGTTTGATCTGCCGCATTTTTATGGCGAGAAAGAACATTGGATTTCGTTCAAAGAATTATTTAAGTCGACGATATTAGAGAATGAAAATTTGTCAAATATTGAGAAATTGCAATATTTACATTCTTCAGTCCGAGGAAATGCGACAAAATTAATTCGCGGATTTTCATTAAAGAAGGAAAATTTGGATCAATGTTGGGAGTTGTTATGTGAGAGATTCGACAACAAAAGACAACTGGCATTGAGCCAGATAAATAAAATATTTTCTGTTAAAATTCTTAAAGCTAATAATTCAAACTCTTTATTAGAATTACTAGATACCTGTAATGAGGCAATTCGTAATTTAAAAACATTGGGGTTAGAGTCTAATGCGTTGAGGGATTTGATGGTTATAAATTTCATGTTAACTAAATTAGATCAGCCGATTCAGCCGCGATGGGAATTGATGTTAGACAATAATAAAATACCAGACCTAGATTCATTTCGAAAATTTATCGAACGTGAAGTTAGGAGTGTAGAAGAATCAAAATTCATTAAAGTAGAAAATAAATCCAATTTTGTAAAAAGGTCTCCAGATTCTAACAGAGGAGCCACTAAAACTAACCTAGTAAACAGCGCATTTGTTAGGAATAGTAATAATTGTGTAGTATGCAATCAGAATCATGCGGTATTCAAATGTTCCGTTTTTAATTCTAAACCAGTAAAGGAGAGGTGGAAAATTGTTGAATTAAACAAATTATGTCAAAATCATAAAGTGGAAAATTGTAGAATAAATGTGAACTGTAAAAATTGTTCACAAAAACATCATACATTATTACATGTGTATACAACTGTTCAAACCAGTCAGGAGGTTGTGAATAATAATGTACCAGGCACTTCTGCGTCTAATAGCGCGCAGTGTCAGTCATCTATGCAAAATTATAACGTCTTATTATCTACCGCTCTGATTAATGTGAAATCTAGCACAGGTAATGTCGTTTAGTGTAGAGCACTTGTTGACAATGCTTCTCAAAGGAGTTTGATTTCAAAATCGTGTTGTAGAAAGCTAGGTCTTCCCTTGAGAACTACAATTCATAAGATATCAGGAATCAACAATTTATTCGCAGAAACAGCTCTTCAGGAAGTTTCTTTAACATTTTCTCCGCATATTAATAACGAAACTTTTCAGTTAGATGCTTTAGTTGTTAATCAGATCACAACAAATTTCCCGAACTTTCTGATTACTAATAAGTATTGGCCTCATATTGAAGGATTAGATCTAGCAGATCCCAATTTCCATGTGTCCGATTCCATTGATATACTCATAGGTGAGGATTTGTTTGCTAACATAATAATCGGAGAGTCCATTCTAGGTCCTGAGGGAACACCGAGTGCTGTTAATACGAAACTGGGTTGGATATTATCTGGAGTAATTTATTCGAATCATTCAAATCACAATTCTTCTGTTAGTTGTCATGTTACGACGCAAATAAATTCTCAATTGCAAAAATTTTGGGAACTCGAATCAGTTCCTAGTTATGATCCAGTTTCGCTAGTAGAAGATAATTATGTAAAAACAGTATCACGCACGGAATCAGGAAGATATATCGTGGATCTTCCATTTAAATCTAAACCTGTTCTCGGAAATTCTAAATCTCAAGCTTTAAAGCGTTTCGATTCCTTAGAAAATAAACTTCAAGGAAATTCCGTGCTTAAGGAACAATATTCGTCATTCATGAAAGAGTATATTGATTTGGGACACATGGAACTCGTACCAGCCGCAGAAATTTTAAATCCAGATCATTTTTATCTCCCCCACCACTGGGTAATAAGAGAGGATAGTTGTACAACTCGACTTCGGGTAGTATTCGATGCAACCGCAATTGGTTCAGAAGGTCGCTCGTTAAATAATTATTTGGAGATAGAGCCGAAATTACAACCGGATATTTTTCAGTTATTATTAAAATTCAGAATGCATCCAATAGGCTTTAGTGCGGACATCGAAAAAATGTTCAGGCAAATTCTTATCAATACAAAACATGTAGATTATCAACGTATTTTATGGCGGTTCGATCCTAACGAAAACATTCAAACCTATCGGTTGTTAACAGTAACCTATGGCACTGCTTGTGCACAATTTTTGGCAATTAGAACTTTAAATCAGTTAGCAATAGATAACGAACAAACTTTTAAAAGGGCTTCTAAAATCATTCGCGACAATATCTACGTCGATGAATTGTTGTCGGGTTCAGATTCCAAAGAAATCGCTAAGTGTCTAGTCACAGAACTTATTAATGTGATGAAAGGCGGAGGCTTTAATTTGCGAAAATGGGCCTCAAAAGATCCTGAAGTACTCTCTCATTTACCAGATGAGCTTAAAGCTTCTTCACAAACTATAATCAAGGAAGATGAAGCTGTTAAAATTCTGCGTTTGCTCTGGGATTCATTAAATGACACGCTCAAAATTAAGTTTAATGAGTTCAAAGAAGTTAAAAACAACAGAGATCTTCTATCAGTGGTATCCACAATCTTCGATCCTCTAGGTTTTCTCTCCCCTATAACGATTAGTTTAAAAATAATGCTACAAAACCTTTGGAAGGAAAAAAATCTCTTGGGATGAGGAAATCCCAAATTCAATCTTAATTAGTTGGAATCAATTTTTGGCAGAAATTCATTTATTAGAAACTATTGAAATTCCCCGGAATACTAATTCATACCATCAAAAGGATTGCGAAATTCAGTTACATGGTTTTTGTGACGGTTCCGGAAAAGCTTACGCTGCTGTCGCTTATTTACGAGTAATAACTCCTAACGAAATATTCGTCAGTTTACTTGCTGCAAAAACAAAGTTAAATCCCATAAAGCCACAAACTTTGCCACGCATTGAACTTTGCGCCGCTCTATTATTAGAAAACTTTGCTCAACTATCGTCGATACTTTATCCACGAGCATAAATACTGTATTTTTATGGTCAGATTCCCAAATAGTGCTCTGCTGGCTAAAATCGTCTCCTGTAAAGGGAAATCAATTCGTATTAAATAGAGTAAGTCAAGTGCAAACATTATTGCCTTCAGCCGAATGAAACGATGTTCCCGGAACGCTAAATCCTGCAGATGTAGCCTCCATGGGTATTCCACCGCGAAAACTCCTCAGTAATCAGATGTGGTGGCATGGGCCTCCATGGCTGTCGTCAAAAGAGCCAATTCCAATCCCCTTATACAGTCCTGTCTCTGAATTAGATCAAGAAGCTAACTCTGTCAGTAAAATAACAAAAATAAGTGTCTTACCAGACTTTATTCTAAAATTCTCAAGCTTTAATAAATTAGTACGTGTATTACGATGGTGTTTGCGATTTATTCATAATTCTAGACAGAATTCTACGAGAAATATCGGAAATCTAAGTGCACAAGAAATATCTAGTTCTACCATTTCTATAGTGAGAATAATTCAAAATTATGAATTTCATGCAGAAATTCAATTTTTAAAAGAAAATAAATCCTTGCCAAGCAATAGCAAATTGCTATCGTTGAATATCTTCTTAGATTCAGCTGATATATTAAGAGTGGGCGGTCGTCTATCGCAACATGAATCATTCAGTTTCGACAGAAAGTACCCTATTCTTCTTCCTAAAAACAGTGTTTTTACTAAATTGTTAATAAAGGATGTACACGAAAGAAATTTACATGCAGGTACACAGTTAGTGCTTTCTACAATTCGCCAGAATTACTGGTTTGTAGATGGTCGTTCAACAGTCCGACAAGAGCTCCATAAATGTGTGCTTTGTAAACGCCTTAAGGCACAAGCCTGCCAACAAATGATGGGAAACCTTCCCGTTGAAAGAATCACTCCAATTCGTTCATTTCTCAAGGTAGGCTTAGACTTTGCTGGTCCCTTTTTGACCAAACCAAATATGCCAAGAACAAAAATCAAGCTTAAATCTTATATAGCAGTGTTTGTCTGTATGTGCACGAAAGCGGTTCATCTTGAACTTGTATCTGACTTATCTGTACAAGCTTTGCTAGCAGCCTTCAAACGCTTCATCGCACGCAGAGGTTTGCCCTCTGATGTCCTTTCTGATAACGCAAAAAATTTTATTGGTCTGTCCAATCAATTGAAGCAATTATTCAAATACTTGAAGGAAAGAGACTTTCAAGAGTTTCTTTCCACCCAAAAAATTAATTGGAATTTCATCCCTCCATATGCACCACACTTTGGTGGTCTATAGGAAGCAGCTGTGAAACTCACAAAAACCCATCTTCTAAGAGCTTGTAAATCAAGTGTACTCAATTTTGAAGAGCTCACTACTTTACTTTGTCAAATAGAAAGCTGCATAAATTCCAGACCGTTAACTCCGGTGTCTTCAGATCCTTCTGATCCTCGTGCCTTAACGCCGGGTCATTTTCTAATAGGAGCACCTCTTCTTGACATTCCAGAATCATCAAATCATCCGAAAATATCGTTAAATGCTAGCTGGAGTTTAATAGAAAAAGCAAAAAATCAATTTTGGGGCAGGTGGTCCAGCGAATATTTGTAACATCTTCAACAGCGTCCAAAATGTACTACTCCACGTGCAAATCTTCAAGAAGGCGATTTGGTAATAGTTCACGAACGATTACAGCCCATGAAATGGAAATTGGGTCGAATTCTAAAGACTTATCCTGGAACAGATAATCTTGTGCGGGTTGTCCTGATTAAGACAGTTGACGGTGATATCAAGCGTCCTATATCAAAGGTGTCCCCTCTCCTGCCGGGGGCGGAGGATGTACGATTTTAACTGTAAGTCTTACCGCTAGATGTCAGCACCAAAGAAGTTGAAAGAGACTATGCTTTGAATTCCAGACATTAAATAAATAAAAAAACATTCTATAAAACTATAAACTATTCATAAAACTCTAATTCTTATTATGTTTTAAATATTCTGTTATTATTTTACTGTAAGATGTGTTATTAATTTTCTTTCATTCTCTTTTATTTAGATTTTTTTGTCTGTCTGTGACCCTGCTTTTTCTGCGGGATAGTGATGTAAAAAGAATTCTATTTTGATTCGGTGTTTATTCTGAACTGTGAAAATTCTGTTATGATTTTGTGTTATTCTGAACGTAAATTCTGATTGTTTGTAAAGATTATAAATTTTCGTTCAAGTTACATTCTTTTTAATTAAAAATGTGAAAAGAATCAAATTCTCAAGTTTTAATTTATCGTGAAATTATGCCTCAATTCTTCAGATTTAATTCACACCATTATTCATAAAGAAAATTCTACTGGGTTTTTAAAGTAAAATCTTCTGTTCTTAAAAATCGTGCTGCGAATTCAAATTTAAGTGCTAATCAAATGAAATTATTATCATAGATTTTTCTGATATTTAGTGAATCATTAGCTCTAAAAGAAATTCTTCCTGGAATTGAACCCCCCGACTCAAATCAAAGGTACGTAGATATTCTTTATTTTATTCAGTAATAAAAATGCAAAAATATTCTTAAACTTTAATTCCGAAACTATACAACTTGTTCTCTTACAATGGTAGCTTTCAGTTCAATCGCAGGAGGAAACTGTTTATTATTAGCATAAACTCTGCTGTTTAAAGTATCTCAAATTTTTACCATGAGGATCAAATCTGGACTTCATCTGAGCCATAATAAAACAACTGTTTTTTTCTAAAAACCATTCCTGTATAGATTTAAATAAATGGAAAGAAGCATTATCCGGTTCCAAGATTCCCTGAGTACCACCTAATGAAGACTCAATCTGCGTTAGATGATGGCGAAGCGTAGTTTGATATTTTTCAGAGTTCATACGTTCCGAAATTGACTCTAAATCTGACAAGACATGATGAGCAAAGCTTCTCAAACTATTATGGAACCTCCGCACATTTGTTGACAGAAACATTATTTTGGTTCTTGCCTCAAATCATGCCAAAAGTATTTGTAGACATCTGGGCTTTCAAAGTTTTCTCTTTTTTTTCCATCAGAAAATATAATTTGTTTCTGTTCATTGTCCCGTGACATGGCATTATTAGCCCGTTTCAGCCTTCGCTTCGCTCTCGATGATGTTTCAATAATTTTTTTTCTTCTAAATTTGGAACTAGCATTTGATTTAAAACTTTTCTAAATAGTGAGACGTGATGTTTTGTTTTCTTAAACCTTTTGAAATATCACGAGTCGAATGAGTTTTTTATTCGTAGATTGCCGAAAACCTTGTCGTTTGTCCCATTATTCCAACACTGTTAAAAATATCGTGAAAAATTACCTCTGTTTTTAAAGGCTCTCTATTTTCTGACCAATGAGAATGCTACATAAACGCCCTTGGAGCGTTCTCATTGGTCAGAAAATAGAGAGCCTTTAAAAACAGAGATAATTTTTCACGATATTTGTAACAGTGAACCTTTCCCTTCCAGATAGTTTCATTTTGCTTTGAGAATATTCTTTTACTAATGTCATTGTGAATGATAGTTTTGAAACGGTTCATTCATGTCGTTATTTCCCTTTCATATTTACCATCACCCCTATAAAAGAAAAAAAAATCTTACCTCGTAATCAGATAACTTCTTTTAATGCGGCATCTTCTAGTAAATCATGAATATCTCAATCGAAACGTGAAACTTTGCTTCTCGCTTACTGATTTTACAAAATGCTAACGCATAAACTATATGATGACTCCGAATTGACATGTAATATGCAAATTTTCTCAGGTGGTAGTATAATTTCTTAACAGATGGCAGTTTATAGTCTATTTAATCTGTAGTAAAATGAGTACATTGAAATAAAATTTAAGTTTACTTTTAAAGTCTTGATTAGTACAGAAAACGTCTTATCAATTTTAAATATACCAAGTAAATTTTGCATAATATTTCTTCTTTTCAACAATTTACGAATTCTTCAGTAGTCTTATATTTTCTTAATGCACCGTCTCACCGTGTTCATAAAACAATTATGTTCAGTTATAATAAAATATCATAATCTTATGTTGAAACTTCCATCCGATTTCTTTTTTGAGTTTAAATTTTAATTTTTTGAACATTCATTTGTATAGAGCATTTATTTTTAATTCTTGAAATGCGTAAAAATACTCTTAAGTAATTGGCTTTAAATCACATCCTTTTTGTAATGCAATTGAAGAACTAAAAAATGACTATCATGTCATGAATTATTCACACAGTAATGAAACAAAGCTTTTGTCTACGGTTGCATTATGGAAAAGTATATTTAAATCATAAATACTTTAATTTTTATAACAGAATATGATACATACCCATTTCTGATCTTATAGGTGATCCAAAAATACTTTTGAATTTAGAAAAAATATATTTAATAGTTTTAAACACAATATTCGAAAATCTTAATATAAAAACGATGCATGAAATTTAAGGCTTTTTTAGTTTTCATTTCAAGTGCAGTCCCACTGGGAAAAATATGTTAACAAAAGTGAAAATCCCATTTTATTTAATTTAGTTACAAGCAAGTGTTTTTAATGTAAGTAAATTAAATCTCGAAATCATTGTTTATCTGTTTTTGTCATTTAGAAACATGATAACTGGTGTCTTGTTTTCTATAAATGTAATGATGTTTTTCATGCTATTCTTTATCCAATTGTTAAATGAAATCACAGTTTTACAGACTTTAAATAGATCTCTAAATAGTTTAACATATTTTTTTCTTTTTAAAAATCGTTTAACGGTAAATCAATTTCGAAGTCTGAAGATTTAAAGATTTGTGAAAACTTGTTTTATGGGAAGAAATAAGCGCATTCTGAGAGATAAAGTGTTTTGTCTATTTGATGTTTTTTCATTTGAATCAGCTCATATGTATTTTAAAATAATTTAATACATTTTAAAATATATATCAGTTTATTTTATCATTGTTTCTTCAATCTTACTTTAATTAAAAGATAAAATTACCGGCCATTGATATTATAAGAAGACTGTTCAACACGGCGACCGCCAAGACGCCCTTAAAAAGTTTTCTTGACGCATCTTCGAGTGTTTCTTGTTAGTGATGAGTTGGGATCAGCTGGAGTCAGTGAGCACGAGTCCGAGCCTTGGCGCAAAATGGGTTCGAGCTCAATTTTTCATGCAGTGAATTTTAAACAATTTTAACAATGATTTTTAAATAAAGTCACATTAGTCAGAAAGTTAATTGACATGCAAATGAAAGTTTTTCTTATTTCTCTGAAGCTTCACCTGTGGCTTAGATGTTCTGCTCTCAAGTTGGCAGACATAAGGGGCCAGGTTGGAAACCATGTTGTACTCGTTTGTCTAATAATTCGTCATTTTGCGTGATTTTCTTCGAAACTTGTGTAAGTATGCGTTATTCATCAAGTATATTACTCTAGTTTTATTCATTGTATATAAGTGTTTATTATTCAAATATAAATTTTCCATTGTTTTATTCATCGTGTATATTTGTATATTATTCGAGTGTAGTATTCATTGCATTACTCATTATAATTAAGTGTATAAATGTTCAGAAAATCTTGCTAACAATTAAATAGTTAAAATAATCAATATAATTGATTATCTAGTAAAATGTAAATATATCAAGTGTACTACCTGTAAATACATAATTATTACTCTACAATTCATATTTTCATTCATCTACTTCTTGCATGGTTAATCATGAGGGCAGACATTTCTTAGGGTTGTCTTTTAAAGAATGGAAAATGTTGTTAAACTTAGAAAATTACTGTTATCATCTTGCCAAGAGCTATTATGTATAATGTGTAAATATTGAAATCTGTAAAACTTAAATAATTATTGTGTATACATTTTTTTTATCTACTTACCTGTAAAAAACTGTAGCTTTAAATATTGTGTATATAATCTATAATATTCAAACATTGTATAAAATCAGGCACGCCCTGAAGAAATAGGGCTGCCATTTGTGAATTCGAGTTTGTATAATTTACTATCATTCACTTTTCAATTTGTAAATGTTTTCCCATGGCACGCCCTGATAAATAGGACTGGCACTTATGATTGATGATGTAAGAAATTTTAGTTAATCCGGAGACGGTGGTGTCGTTTGGACGGTAGAGACCTTCCTGCCTTGAGCTTGGGGCTTGTCCCGATCATATGCCAAAAGCGGATCCTCAAGGCGGGTGACAGCCAGTCAGACAGCCAGTAAGTATGCGTTAGGCCTCCTCAGAAAAACCTCCTTGGAGGGTAATGCCTTCCTCGGTCTATATCCCTGGCGCAGATAACATTTACAAAATATTGTCTGGCTGTAACAAACACGAAACAACTAACACCAGTTCTCCATTTTTAACACTTTCCCGATTGTTGAATAGTGTTTCTGAATTCGGTTTGTCTGTACGTCTGCCCGCTCTCTAACTAGCGTAAATATACTCGGATTGACGTATAATTTATATGTGTTTTTGAAGTTTACAATGACATGTTCGGTATTGAAAATAAAGTGTGTAGCATCTACAATTCGTTTACAAGGACACTCAACAGAATTCCGCTACGATATGGTCTTTTCGGAAAAATCGTTTGCAGTGTACTTTAATGATGTTATACTACTTCAAACATATTTAATTTTATATACATAAATTAAGTGCACTACAAGATGCGCACTATAGAATATGGGGAGCATGACATTTATCGTCCATTTACAGAAACACACAAAAGAATAACGATTGCTGTACTGTCTATGAGCGATAATTGTTGGAAGAGCGGTTTCAATTATGGTATGAGTTTTTAAATTTAACTAATGTTTTGCATATTACTTGGTGTGTATAAATTTTATAAATCATATACAGGACTGCACAATAGAATTCGAGTACATTTCCGCTTGTTGACAGAAATTGCTGAAGGTTAATTTTCAACTGTGTTATGCATTTCCTAAATGAACTAAACTTTTGAATACTATGTAGTATATATACAAATATCTAGATCATATACAGGGCTGCACAAAATAATTCTGATATTTTTCCGACTATAGATGTGATTCCTGAAACTGGATTTTCAAATGTGTTACGTGTTTTCGAAATTGTTTGCATAGACCTTATTTTTCACTTTATTAAACGGTGGGTCTTTATTACAGCATTCTGGATGGATTGGAAACCGTTTTATAATCTATGCTTGACGCATGATTTTTCTTTCTTGTTCTAAATCTAAATAGTTCAAAATGTATATAGAAAATTGCATTTTATAGAAGTAAGTAACACGGGTTGAGTTCGGGGAAAATTTAATATTTGAGAAAAGACTATAACATTGATTATTTATTTACCTATATTTTAAATAACTCCGCATAATTGATTTATGGCTACATCATGTTTATTTAGCAAAATAACTATAATAATGACTTTTCCAGTTTTGTCCCATTTTAGATGACGCCGCATATTTGATTTATGGTTACATCA
Source organism: Maratus michaelseni (assembly GCA_963931845.1). NCBI lineage: Eukaryota > Metazoa > Arthropoda > Arachnida > Araneae > Salticidae > Maratus > Maratus michaelseni. Next base: position 133,490,851 of record OZ007587.1, read on the forward strand.
GGTTTATTTTTCAAAATTACTGTAATAAGACTTTTCCAGTTTAGTCCTATTTTAGATGACGCCTGTCGGATTCCACTTCTCCGTCCACACAACTTCGAAATAAATCCGGTCTTTTGATATGCTGCCACCACCGATATGAAAACGTGATATCGGGCACGATACTTGATGTATATTCAAGAAAAACCTAATTCTTTCAATTAAAGTTAAAGTAACAATTTATTAACACTATTTACATTTAAACTCGGATGTAAATTATCCGGTTTAATACTAAATCAAAACAATTACAGAAAACGCTCTACGTGTACCGCTAGACTACGTTCATTTATTCAGAACCGAGATTTCTATTAATCTCACACACTCCAATCCTGCGTTCGAACTCACTCCGGTCTCAGCGCTCCTACTCTGAACGACCTTACACCTTCGCTTCCTACGTTAGAACTAACTTTCTCTCTCTCGTAAATTCTAGAACACCCTCCTTTCTACGGGGTTTCTCCTCTGTTTCCAAGGGTCCTTGGACAACCCTTCCTCCCTCTTGACGGATCTGTCTTCCTGAACAAAAGAGTGCAATCGCTTTCTTATCTCTGAAAGACCACATTGCAATGGAAATACTTCCTTCATTCTGTTCCACTCGCCACCCTTCGGATTAAAATTTTCTAAAGGACGCCTTTAACGGTACACAATAGATACATATACAATACATACAATATGCTAATCCCTTAAGAATAGCTTTCAACTCTTGCAGCTGATTCTAAGAAACCTGACACCCCCCACCTTAGCGGAAAATATGCCTTTTAGGGGCTAATTTTCCTCAAACTATGTAATGTCTGAGAAGAGTTCAACAGTTCCTTGATAGGTTTCTTCATTACTACAATTACATGAATATTTCAAATAAGTAATAATACAATAATAAATTTCCTTAAACAATGATACCCCACAATTTGCTTCCAATAACAAAGTAACAATAATCTCAATTTGACTGTTATGCAATACAGATTTTAAATTTATACCATTAAATAATAAAATACAATTTACACAATAATACTGATACGTTGCAATTTGAATAAAACACTGATGCCAATCACTACATAAAAATATCCACCTAACACAAATTTGCATGAAATACACATAAATTCCTAAATTTAATCTCAATAAAATATTTCAATTTCAAAATTAGTTCTCACATTAAAAAGTAAATCACAGCACTTTTTTTTTCTCTGGGCCTTCAGTTCTTCCTTGAAGGTTATTTCAATTTAATTTAAATTCTACACAAATTTCCTTTCCTCATTTACTATCAATATTTCAAACTTAAAGCAAACAATATCACTTAATTTAAATATTACTTTAATAATAATTTAAATTTAAGAAATTTCAATTATTCCTTCCAACTATTAACACAATGCATTAATTTTAATCATTAATTTTATCCGTTTAAAACAATTAGAAAATCACTTCTAGTAATTAATATAAGATCCTTTTCTTAAAACAATAGTGTAAAATGGTTGTTAATATCTCATTTGATTTAGACCAATTATTATATTGCACATAAATTATTATAAATTAACCACAACATTAACCCAAATTACCATCAATTATACACAATAAAATAAAAAAATAGGTTCGAGAATGTCAGTAGAGTAAAATGATCAAAACACCTTACCTCGTACTTCATTCGCTGGGGCAATTCTCTGCTCACTTTTCCACAGGGTAAATCTTGCACTCTCGGGCCACAATCACTGCACCTTGCTTCACAATGCACAAAAAACACTACGCACAACACTACACTAACACAGCACCACCACTAATTCACTTCACTGTAATGACGATAGGCTAGCTGGCACTGGTCTACGATGATAGGGCACACACATTTCCGCTAGACGATCCGGCATAAACTGACTTAATACGGCTAACTGGCGCTGGTCTTCGACGATAGAGCACAAACACTTCCTCTAGACGATCCGGCACAAACTCTCAGTAACATGGCTAACTGGAACTGGTCTTCGGTGATTCAATCCCGTCGCTGCCACCATTGTCGGATTCCACTTCTCCGTCCACACAACTTCGAAATAAATCCGGTCTTTTGATATGCTGCCACCACCGATATGAAAACGTGATATCGAGCACGATACTTGATGTATATTCAAGAAAAACCTAATTCTTTCAATTAAAGTTAAAGTAACAATTTATTAACACTATTTACATTTAAACTCGGATGTAAATTATCCGGTTTAACACTAAATCAAAACAATTACAGAAAACGCTCTACGTGTACCGCTAGACTACGTTCATTTATTCAGAACCGAGATTTCTATTAATCTCACACACTCCAATCCTGCGTTCGAACTCACTCCGGTCTCAGCGCTCCTACTCTGAACGACCTTACACCTTCGCTTCCTACGTTAGAACTAACTTTCTCTCTCTCGTAAATTGTAGAACACCCTCCTTTCTACGGGGTTTCTCCTCTGTTTCCAAGGGTCCTTGGACAACCCTTCCTCCCTCTTGACGGATCTGTCTTCCTGAACAAAAGAGTGCAATCGCTTTCTTATCTCTGAAAGACCACATTGCATTGGAAATACTTCCTTCATTCTGTTCCACTCGCCACCCTTCGGATTAAAATTTTCTAAAGGACGCCTTTAACGGTACACAATAGATACATATACAATACATACAATATGCTAATCCCTTAAGAATAGCTTTCAACTCTTGCAGCTGATTCTAAGAAACCTGACAACGCCGTATAATTGATTTATGGTTACGTTATGTTAAAAAAAATAATAAAATAATAGCTGTGATAATTAGACCTATCAGCTTAGTCCTATTTTAGATGACGCCGTATAATTAATTTACGGTCACATCAGGTTTTTTTCCCCAAGTAACTGTAATAAGACTTTTCCAGTTTAGAGCCATTTTAGAAAGCGCCGAATAATTGATTTATGATTACATCATGTTTTTTTTTTTATAAAAATAACTATAATAGGACATTTTTCTTTTAGTCCCTGTTTCTTGAACACAAAAAATACAGCTAGTAATAAGAAAATTAAAATTTTGATCCTAAACATTTCAGTTACTTTGACTGTTTTATTTTTGTATTTATGATTGATGAAAATCGTTTTGTAAGCTGAATTTTATGCATAATATTAATGAAAGAAAACGATCTTTGGTCATTTTACTCTTGTTTAATGAAACTGGGAAATGCTTGAACCATTAGTAAATGAATCATTTTCATATAGCTTCTGATGAAATTTGAATTGAAAGAGGTGATCCTAATATCAGTTGTTTCAGCTAAGTTGGTCATTATAATTCTGATATTCTATTGAATGTTTAGTTGAGAATATTGAAGCATGATACTTGTAACTAACTCCTTTTGGACGATATTAACTTGCTTTCAATTTCATGTTTTTTGCAGTGATAATAAACATAGGGTTTTGAAATTAGAAACGGTGTCTAAAATGATTATCTTGAAAAGAGATATTTTTAAATAAATATAGTTTAAAATAGCGTTTTATATTTATTATTTTATAGTACATGAAAATGAATTTTTTTATAATGACCATCACGAATTATAATTACTTTTAATATTATGTTTGTCACTTTATTTTTTGACAGTTATGATATGTATATTCATGTTTAACATTAGTATAAAAGCAATTTTTTCATGATAAACGAAAATAAATACTCGCTATATTTAATTTGTGTATTTAAATTATAAAGCTTCTGAGTGATTTCTATTTGCGATTTATTGAATAAAAGTTATATTTTATATATTTCTAGTTCTAGTTTCTTTTTTGGGATCGCGATTCAGCGTTTATACATAATTTCGTAAGAGACTTATATTTCTGAAATTTTAAAAAGGGAAATAAGTACTAATTATCTAAGCAAAAAATTACTTTTCGCTTGCGTTAGTAGCTGTACAGAATATTTTATACGCAATAAATAGAACTATCACATGTTTTTATGTAAATTAAAAAGAGCTATCAAGATATATATCACTATACAGAATCAATTTGCTCATTTCACCAAAATGATCCAAACATCTAAAATAATAATAATAATAAATTTAAAAAAAAGAAAGTTGCAAATAAAATGTTTTTGTGGAAAGCATTTTAATGTCACAACTTATGTTTCATAATCTATTTTTTAATTAATAACTTTTAGTTCTACTAGGCCTCTAAAAGAATTTTTGTATAAAATACAAATAATTTTAGTTAAATATTATCTGTGACATATAGTCACGGCATTGAAGAGTTCTTGAATTTTCGATAAATTCAAACTTTATCATAACAAAACATTAAGCTTACATATTTTTTTTTACGAATTTGCTTATAAACAAGAAAATTATTTCTGTATACTTATAACATTGCATGGTATAATTTCAAATTAACAGCAATATACTCCAGTTAATGAGAAAATAATTTAAGCATTACCTTAATATTATTTAAAGAAAACATTCTTTTGTAGATTTCTTTATTACATTAAATATATTTTTTGTCACAAATCTATTCTGCGTTTAACACATTTAAAATGTACATAATTAAAAAATATTTGTGCCTTAAAAGTATAGCTAATTTCAATCAAAGGATTATCTTCGATAAAATTATTCTGGAAAAAAACTTCAAACGGAAAGACAGAATAGACAAGGGATAGCCCACGGCTTCTTTATGTTAGTACAAACAGAGATGAGACGGGCTCAGCCCGAGCTTGTAAAGTCTAGGCCAATCACGGTTCTAGTCCGAGCCGTGGGATATCCCTTGTCTGTACTCGCTTTTTGTTTGAAGTACTTTTCCAGAAATACTGGAAAACAGAACTTACATATTTATATTAAAATCATTAAAATTACAGACATTACAATACACTTTCATAAAACATTTAAAACATATTAAAATTGGACGTTTCGGATTTACATGGAAAGTCCCTCTTCAACAAACATTCTTCATAGCGTAAGTCATAGTTCAAAAATATCAACAAATAGAAAATGCAACGTATCAAAATTTCGAAGTCAAAGTTACAGTTATAATAACACGGAGTATTCATTCGGGATTGCACCTGCTTCATTAAGAGGTAAATCTGTAATTTTCGTATACCATGCTTCTAAGAAATTACGAGTTATGTAGTTGCTGCACTTCGATCTGATTACAAAAGATTTAGCAAAATCTGGAAAATGGTCAGTTTTAATTGCATGATCCACTATTTTGGAATTTAAATTTTTATTTTGAAATGCACATCTGTGCTCGTTTAGTCTTGTCACAAGTGTTCGACTTGTCTCCCCTATATATATCGCATTGCATTGTTGGCATGGAATACCATAAACTACATCTTTAAACTGAGAACTGGGATATTTATGTTTGAAGTTGCTTAAAAAACTATTTAAAGGTTTCTGTGAGATGAAAGCTGTATGGATTTTGTAAACGTGTAATCTCGTAACATATACAAGCACAAATGAATACCCTTCCCCCTTTCCAACGTACTAAAATGAACCAGTTCGCAGCAATTCCATATTACAAATGTATTTCAGAAAAGATTTCGCATCTCTTCAAACCACTCGGTATCCATACAGCTTTCATCTCACAGAAACCTTTAAATAGTTTTTTAAGCAACTTCAAACATAAATATCCCAGTTCTCAGTTTAAAGATGTAGTTTATGGTATTCCATGCCAACAATGCAATGCGATATATATAGGGGAGACAAGTCGAACACTTGTGACAAGACTAAACGAGCACAGATGTGCATTTCAAAATAAAAATTTAAATTCCAAAATAGTGGATCATGCAATTAAAACTGACCATTTTCCAGATTTTGCTAAATCTTTTGTAATCAGATCGAAGTGCAGCAACTACAGAACTCGTACTTTCTTAGAAGCATGGTATACGAAAATTACAGATTTACCTCTTAATGAAGCAGGTGCAATCCCGAATGAATACTCCGTGTTAGTATAACTGTAACTTTGACTTCGAAATTTTGATACGTTGCATTTTCTATTTGTTGATATTTTTGAACTACGACTTACGCTATGAAAAATGTTTGTTGAAGAGGGATTTTCCATGTAAATCCGAAACGTCCAATTTTAATATGTTTTTAATGTTTTATGAAAGTTTATTGTAATATCTGTAATTTTAATGATTTTAATATAAATATAAATATGTTCGGACGTAATATTTTTGTTTACTTCAGAACTTACATATAATTGACGTAGCAATAAAATGTTATTTTAAAAGAATAAGAATAGGGAATTTCGCAGATTTCTGTCAGTGGTTGGGTAAAAATAACAAATTTTCTATCTTAAACATATTTTATTCTTGAAACATTTTTTAAATGTTATTAACCGTTTTCTACTGCATGCATTCCGCATAGGGCTCGGGTTGACACAAAATTTTCGAATTTCAAATCGTCGGGCTCGGGCTTCAAAAAAAGAGCCCGAACTCATGTCTAGTTATTAACAACAACCGTGCAAAACCTTCAGTATCAGATAGAGTATTTCTTTTAATATCTCATCAATAACAATTGAAGTCCTCTTCAAATTTATTTTAAAGTATTTTAAAGTATTTTATTTATTTAAAGTATTTTAAAACTTTTAGTAAACATAGAATGCCTTCTTGTTTCTCAAAAAGCAAGTTTTTTCCCCTTTTTTGAATATGTGAATATAAATAAAATTTTAACTTTGAATCCGAGCCCGCCCGCCTGAAGACTGGTATAGAAATAGGGCCTGATCACATTTCGGACCCAAGCCCAGTCTGGGACTCAGCCCGTCTCATTTCTAATAACTACTGTTCATAACTTAACTCAAATAAAGATATTTGGAAGCAATTTTAAAAAGACTTATTGCGTTTTGTGAAATACAATGATATCATAAACAGGTTGAAAATTGTACGTCAAACATGACGAAGTGCGTTCGTACTATAACTAGTTTCAATGAAATTAATTATATCGTCGGTTATTATGAAATGATTAATTTCCGTAATAAAATAACTGCATTTTAAGCTGGCAACATTTTATCTTTTGTTGACATTTAATGAAAATTTCAATGGGAAACTTAAGCCTACCTTTGAAAATTTCAGAACTTGAAATCCATATTTAGACTCTCCATTTAATGTCTATTTCTCTGGAAACATCTAACCAAAAAACTGTCAGTAGATTATAGGATTGCTATAACTAAGCAATTTTAGTATTCAAATTCGATTTTTAAATTCCTTCAGTAATACGTAAATAATATGACTCCATTTTAAATAGGACGTGATGACCATGGCAACCTAGTATCATTACCTATCATGGGATATCATTGAATTAATTACGTATGATAGGATTTAATAGAATGAAGAATGTGACTATAACTTTGTCATAGAGTTTATAAAGTGTCATATACGTCATATATGAATACAACGTCAAACATATCGGATAACTTAGAGATACATCTCGGTCGCTTGACGATTAATCCTCGGAAGCTGTTATAGTAAGGAAGTAGCGATTAAAAAAAATACTGAATAAATATTTTTATTACTATCTTTTTAAGTTTTTATTCGATTTTCATAAAATTTAAAATGACTCGACAAAAGTTTGCAACGATTATGTATATTAAATTTCAAACCATTCAGTTGGGTAGTTTTTGCGCTGTTATATGCGGACGGACGGACCGAGCGGACGACGACTATAGGTGCTACGCATTTATATAATTACGAACGCACCTAAAAATTATGGAGTGTGCAGCAACAAAACGTCAAATACATTCAGAATTATACAGAGCCTAGTTCGGCATTATTTGGATAAGGATGGTAGCTACTTTTACCATTTCTTGTCGTATCTTTACATTTCGCACAAAGAACGGTCCACTTATTTCAAAGTTCGATAAAATACTTTCATTATTGAACAAACATCCTAATTCGAATTTGATTGAGACCTTGCATTTTCTACAAAATAAATGGATCCTAGTTTCTTATACAAAATTTGATGTTATAGCGTTACTTCCAATCTCTTAAATTTTGTCCTTTTTTTTTTAATCACCTTGTATATGTAGACACATATATACTATGCAACAGTCTGACTTATGTAGCACACGAAACATTTTTGTTAACTTTGCATTATATGTTGTTCAAATCAACAATTAAATATTTTATCTTACCTTTTATGCACTGAAACAAAGTAAAGAAATCTAAAAAATCCTCTTTTCGAAAAGAATGCTATGACAGCATTTTCTGAAATGTTTATAGTGAATCTGTTTTCATGAAATTTACACAATTTGGAAGATCAGAATAAACAACATGCTAATGTAGGCTGAGGTTTAGTACTTCCTTAGAGTAATTTATTTTGCTTGAGCTTCTTCGTGTTTGCACACAAAATGGAAACAAAGGAAATTTCTAAGTAAAAAATACCTATTTTAAAAACACAAATTGCACAAATTTTGCTTATTAGTTGCTAAAATCAGTGTAAAAATTGTTTTAAACTCATAAAAGAGCTAAAATCCTACATGTTTCGGCTTCAAACTTAAAGCCATCATCGGGGAAGAGGAACAACACAACCGACTACTGATCTTTTCATTTTCGACACGAGAAGAATGAAATCAACAGTATGGAAAAATTTAAATAAAATAAGCGGGCACTCTTTGTTGCCAAAGAGCGAAAAACAAAACAATGAATTAACAAGGGGTTAAAAATGTATCCCATAAACCAGGTATGCTGAAAGAAAAGTTATCATTACAAATACAATCTTTTCTAATTTTAATTTCCAATGATTCCCTAATGGCGGCTTTAAATGGGTTATTGAACCTATGGATAATTCTTGCTTTATCGAAATTAATTACAATATCATTATTTTTAGCGTAAAACCGGGAGAGTGCAGTGGATAATTTTCCAAATTTTATGTCGTTTTTATGCTCTTTTAATCTTTCCAAAAACTTTCTTTTAGTCATACCAATGTAAAATATTATACTATTATTATTTAAGCTAATGGGGATTTCATAAACACCTGCGAATTGATCAGGGGGGATAGGATCTAATTTATATGAAACTAAGTCAACCAATTTTCTGGGAGGGACAGCAATAAGATGGATATTGTATTTACGGAGGGCCCTTTTAATCCTTTCAAATATAATAGGTATATATTGGAATTTCCGATAGTTTGGTTTATTATTGCTAGGGACAGGATGCTGAATTAAATGGCCATTGAATTTTTCTATAATTTTCTGTACGTGATGAGCGGGGAAACCATGGTCAATGGCGATATCTCTGATAAAATTAAGTTCATCTTGGATGAATTCACTTGAACAAACCAGAAAAGCACGCTTGATGAATGAATTGAAGGCAGCAATCTTATAAGTGAAAGTTGTAGAGGCATTAAATGGGATTATTGTGTTACTTCTCATCGGTTTACGATAGACTTTACGTTTTAGGTTGTTGTCATCTTTAATTAATTGAATATCAAGGAACGGCAGTGATGAATTTTCTTCTATTTCCAACGTAAACTTAATATTTTCATCTATTTCATTTATTTTTGAGAGGAAAGATAGGAGTTCCTGCTTTCCATGACTCCATGTGATAAAGATATCGTCCACGTATCTTAGCCAAACTTCTGGTGTTAAATTCAAACTTTTAAAAATAAATTCCTCCATCGGTCTAAGTTTAAATTCAGCCAACAGACCGGAAATAGGAGGAAATACAAATGGATTCAATTGTAAAAAATACCTTTTCTAAATGAATATAGTAAGAAACATCCAAGTGTTTTTGAAGTGTAATAGAATGAACTAGGGCTGTGCCGATTAATCGATCAATGCAAACTCACTATCAATTATTTTAATTGAGTAATTCGGTTTGAATAATTCGACTAATATTTTTCAAAATTCGATTAATTTTTTTAATTAACAAACTAAAATATAAAAGATAAAAATGGAAATCCATCTACAAATAAATTTTCTTCCAGTATGTGATCAAAATATATTCTAAAAGCTTACATTAAATGATGTGAAAGAACCTCCAAACAATCTTCAATACACTAGTTTATTGAGAGAAGGAAACAGACAAAAACAGTAATGCCTGGTTTATGTCTGTGTTTAGGTTGGGCATTTTTAATTGTTCCCAGAAATCAATTCTGATATTTTACTACATATGTGTACAAAATTTGAATTATTAAGCTAATTTTGTGTAATATTCATAAGGTTTTAAATTATACTTTTTGAATATTGTATACTAAGAATAGAGGTGTAACTGTACGGATCGCCACGTAATCAAATAACCTCATAATAAAGCGTAAATTCAATAGGAAATTCATTTAATCAAAATAAAATTATTGGTTTGCGCATACACAGTAATGTTTTTTGCAGTGACTTCCCAGACTGTTATATTTTCTATGTATTTAGAATACCTTAGTATAAAAAAAAATACTTGCTTTCATTTTTTAGTCAAGATTTAATTAATTCAATAAAAATTAATGCTCCGTATCTATTGGCAATGGAACATTCCCCCCCCCTCTTTTTTGTTTCTGGCAACCCGTTAATGTAACCTTGTGTGTGTGAAGCAGGTGTGCTCGGAACTCGGTGGCGACAAGCCGCCGTTGCTGTCTTCTCTTCATCGTATTTATTAACTAAATAAATACTATAGCATTTGATACAGTCCACTTTGTTCTAAGTTCGCACAACTAGTACGAAACCTCCGCACATTTTTGGTCCTAAGCGACCCGGAGGTAATCAGCGCATCTTCAATGTTTTAACGAAAAACTTGTGATTTCTTTATCTTCAACAAGAAGATCAACAGTATGTCGGACGCAGCAGTTACGACTCTAAATCGAAAGCGTGGTAACATAAAGTCTCAGCTCACCAAAATATCCAAAGCGATTAACGAAAATACTTTCGAAATATCTGAATGGCAGTCTCATTTGGAGTGTTTAACTAGAATACAAGAAAGGTTCGAAGTTATCAAGGAGGATTATTATAAAATCGTGAAAGAGGACGAATTTGAACAAACATAGGAGCAACTGTCTCTACTGGATGAGGACATTAGAACAATAGAGGTAAGTCTTAAAACCTCTATTAAGAAATTTTATTGTGAATCTAATGTTAGCGCTTCTTCAAGTAATGTTATAAGTGTTAATAATCATAAAGCAATTATAAAACTGCCCAAAATTCCATTACCGGTTTTTACTGGAAAAATTGAGGAGTGGAGCATTTTTAAAACTGCCTTTAATACGCTCATTACGGAAAATTCTGATTTGAACGACAATGAAAAGCTTTTCTATCTTCGTGGGTCTTTATTGGGGGAACCCAAAAGCATACAAACCCCAGACGATAGTTATACGTCTCTTTTTAGTGCATTAGAACAACGGTATGAGAACAAAAAAAGAATAGTAGATTGTCATATAAAAAATATTCTCAACTTGTACCCAATCAAACATGAATTCGCAAAAGATCTTCGAAATTTATTAGATAGTGTTAGAAAGAACTTAAGAGCCCTTAAAGTTTTAGACTTTGAAAGAGATACATTCTCTAACGCCATATTATTAAATATACTTTTAGACAAACTTGATCGAGACACTCGTAAACAATATGAGCTCACGTTAAAAGATAACGAAGTTCCTAACTTTGACGAATTTCTCGAATTCTTAGAACGAAGATGTCAAATCTTAAATAGCATCAGTGCTAGTTCTTCTTCAAAATTCAATTCTAACTCTGACCGTTCTAAGTCTTTATTCATGAAATCTGATAAAACACAGAATAAAAAGTGCAGTCTATGCTCTGAAATTCACCCATTGTACCATTGCGAAAAATATAAGATTATGAAATTAGCAGATAGAATAAATATTGTCCAGAAAAACAAACTTTGTTTTAGCTGTCTTAATTCCTCACATTTATTATCATCGTGTAATTCAAAAAATACTTGCTTTGTTTGCAAATCAAAATTTCATCATACTTCCCTACATAAATATTCAGCGCCACAAGCTGATCATTACGAGGCCAGATCAAACGTCGCAGACACAGCGGCGACGGCTTTTACGCAAAGAGAGAAAACGATGATAATCCCAAACATTCGTTTTTTTCTCATGGAAACAATAAATCCGTTTTGATAAACACGGCGATAATTTATATTACAGATTCTAATGGCGTTAAAAGACCGTTACGTGGCATTTTGGACTCTGCGTCAGAAAGTAATTTTATCTCATTTCACGCAGCAACTTTGTTGGGATTAAAGAAAGAAAAAATTCATATACCGATTGCGGGTTTGAATGATTCAACAATAAATATAAAGGCAAAAACTGCAGTTTGCATATCCAATAAAAGCGGGGATTCTCAATGGAATATTGATTGTCTGATCACTCCGAAAATAACAAATTTCAGTCCGTCTAGAAAGATAAGCATTTCTAATTTGAGCATTCCACAAAACATAAAATTGGCGGACCCTGAATTCTTCATTCCGCAAAAAATAGATTTACTTCTGGGTGCGGAATTGTTTTTCGAATTTATAAATGCTGATCAAATAAAACTGAAAGATAATTTAATTCTGCAATCAACTTGTTTTGGATATCTGGTATCTGGTAGTGTTTATGATAATAATATAAAGCATAATGAAACCCATTGTTTTCTAACAAAAAATCTAGAAGCACTCAATAAGACCTTGACCTCATTTTGGGAAATAGAGAATATTGATGATTTAAAGCCGTGCAGCAGTGATGAATTAACATATTGTAATCAACATTTTGATAAAACGCATTTCAGAAAGGAGGATGGGAGATACGTAGTTGAAATGCCGTTGAAACCAGAAATTTCTGAAACTAATTTAGGAAATTAAAAAAAAATCGCATCTAAAAGATTAGATTATTTGTGGCAACGTTTAGAGCGTGATCCAACAATGAAAAATTTGTACATAGATTTTCTAAATGAATATAAGTATTTGAATCATATGCATGAAATAGAGGAAAATAGTGATTTTGAAGACGGTTTTTATTTACCTCATCACGGAATCCTGCGACCATCAAACAAAACTACCAAACTGCGCGTCGTTTTTGACGCAAGTGCAAAATCAACAACTGGAAAATCTTTAAATGATATATTATATAAGGGAGGGGTGCTTCAGGAAGATCTCTTTTCAATATTAGTAAGATTTAGAAAGCACATTTACGCATTCACGGCAGATATTAAAAAAATGTTTAGAATGATAGAAATTAACCCGTCACAGCATAAATTCCTAAAAATTCTCTGGAAGGACAGTAAGTCATCGCCTGTCAAAGTTTTCCAACTCTCAACCGTTACCTACGGGACCGCCTGCGCCCCATATCTAGCAACCAAAACTTTGCGACAACTTGCTTTGGATGAAAAAAGGGACTTCCCATTGGCTTCGAATATTTTATGAAATGATTTCTATATGGACGATTGCTTGTCTGGTGCTTCAGATTTAACCCAGATGCAATTAATTCAGCGAGAATTAACGCAACTTCTCCTAAGAGGAGGCATGAGCTTGCACAAATGGTGTCCAATGGAGTACAGTCTAAGGATCAGGAAATATTTCCCCTTGACAGAAATTCCGAGGAAATTGTGACAAAAACTCTAGGAATGCTATGGAATAGCTTCAGTGATACATTTACCTACAAGGTAAACATAAGTGAAAAACAAAACTTTACTAAAAGAGATGTCCTTTCCCAAATAGCTTGTATCTATGACCCCCTTGGTCTACTTAGACCGGTGATAGCAAAGGCAAAAATCTTCATGCAACAACTGTGGCTACTCAATGTGGATTGGAACGAAAAACTACCTCCAGACGTTTCTCAGCAATGGGAAAACTTCATCGTAACATTACCAGGATTAGAGACAATTCAAGTGCCAAGGTGTTTCTTAAAAGTGAACGTTAAATCTGTGGTGCTGAACGGTTACGCAGATGCTTCTTCTAAGGCGTACGGTGCAGTCATATATATTCAAACTATCTCTAACACTAATGAACTATCTAGTCAACTTCTTTGCAGCAAGTCCCGTGTTGCTCCGACGAAAGTAATGACAATTCCTAGATTGGAATTAGTTGCATGTCTTCTTCTGACAAAATTGACTAACAAGGTCTTAGAGGCCTTAAAACAACCTCTCGACTCCGTCCAGTTGTTCTCTGATTCAACTATAGCACTAGCTTGGATTGAAACTCCTCCAAATTTGTTAAAGACATTTGTGTGCAACAGAGTGTCGCAAATTCAGCAGTTATCAAAAAACTATAAGTGGTCTTACATTCCATCCGAGAGCAATCCAGCTGACATGGTTTCTAGAGGACTTGACGTAAAAGCTCTTGCTGCTAGTGAACTGTGGTGGCAAGGTCCACAACTTTCAAGTATTAGTGAACAATCTTTAGAGACTATTCGTAATCCAGATAGTCTGTGCGACAAGTTATATGTAAATGAACTGAAACCTCCTGCTAAAAGGACTCTTTTTAACATTAATGACTCTAATTTTATGAATGATTTATTTAATTTAACTAATAATTTTTTGAAATTAATTAGAATTCTAGCCTTTATGTATAGATTTATTGGAAATTGTAAGGAGCGCGATAAATTAAAAGGTCCTCTTTCTGCCAACGAGATCCAGAAATCGGAAATTTACTTATTGAAATACATTCAGGTAAAGTATTTTATACATGAAATTGATGCCTTGAAAAAAGGTTCTTCAGTCCCTCCTGCAAGTAAGTTAAAATTTCTGAATCCTTTTTTAGATTGTAATGAACTAATCAGAGTAGGTGGGAGACTCGCACTTGCGAACATAAATTATAAAAGCAAATATCCCATAGTTTTGCCAGCAAAGGATAAGTTAACTAAACTTATTTTTCAATACTATCATCTTCGTGATTTTCATGTAGGACCTCAGGCTCTTTTGAATACTGTACGTCTAAAATAATTGCCACTTAGCGGCAGAAACATTGCACGTAAGGTTGTGCATGAATGTGTACAATGCTTCAAAGTTAAGCCCATAATGGCTAACCAGCTGATGGGGGATCTCCCTCCTGAGAGAGTAATACCTAGCTCTCCCTTTTCTAATGTCGGATTAGATCTGTGTGGACCCTTTGAAATAAAATAGAAGGGCCAGAGAAAGGGTACCCTCCAAAAAATCTATGTAACTATATTTGTATGTATGGTCACTAAGGCTGTACACTTGGATTTCGTTTCAGACTTAACATCTGAAGCAATAATTGCTACTTTAAAGCGATTTTTCTCTCGTCGTGGGAAAAGTTCAACAATTTTTA
The DNA here is from genome assembly GCA_963931845.1 of Maratus michaelseni. Taxonomy (NCBI): domain Eukaryota; kingdom Metazoa; phylum Arthropoda; class Arachnida; order Araneae; family Salticidae; genus Maratus; species Maratus michaelseni. Next base: position 133,506,034 of record OZ007587.1, read on the forward strand.
GCGACAACGCTACAAATTTTGTTGGGGCTTCAGCAGAACTTAAGCGTCTACGAAAACTTATGAATAGCGAAGAAATCTCTAACCTTTTGGCATCAGAGGGCATCTGCTGGAAATTTTCTCCTCCTAGAGCACCCAACTTCGGTGGCCTTTGGGAAGCGGGATTTAAAGCATTCAAATATCAATATAAGAGAGTAGTGGGTTCAGCTCATTTAACGTTAGAGGAATTTCTAACGGTAATTGCACAAATCGAAGGCATATTAAATTCGCGACCACTTTCTCCTTTGTCGACAGATGCCGACAGTTTTGAAGTATTGACTCCTGGTCACTTCCTCATAGGAAGACCGCTTAATGCGCTTCCAGAACCAAATTTAAATGAGGTAAAGGATAACTTCTTAAACAAATGGCAAGGAACACAAAAAATGGTGCAAATTATATGGAAGCGTTGGCAGAATAATTATCTTAGTTACTTACAACAACGAAACAAATGGCTATTCAAAAAGCCAAATATTCTGCCAGGTATGTTGGTATTACTAAAGGAATCACAACTTCCTATTTGCACTTGGTCTCTAGGCCGTATTACTAAAGTAATCCCAGTTGCTGACGGACATGTCAGAGTAGTAGAGGTACGAACCGCAAAGGGCATTTTTAAAAGATCTGTATCTAAAATTAGTATTTTGCCCATGATAAATAATGAAATTAATGCTCAGTAACTATTTAATATTTTTTATTATTATTATTCTTAATTGTATAATTATTGTGATGGTTTTAATTGCTTATAATTGTATCATGTTGTTTTCTTTATTATCTGTGTTACATTTGTTATATATTGAAATAATTGTAATATTTCAACGCCGGGCGGGATGTTCCGTATCTATTGGCGATGGAACATCCCCCCCCCCTCTTTTTTGTTTCTGGCAAACCGTTAATGTAACCTTGTGTGTGTGAAGCAGGTGTGCTCGGAACTCGGTGGCGACAAGCCGCCGTTGCTGTCTTCTCTTCATCGTATTTATTAACTAAATAAATACTATACCATTTGATACAGTCCACTTTGTTCTAAGTATTCGCACAACTAGTACGAAACCTCCGCACAATTAATATCATAAAAACATAATAGAAATCGATTAAAAATTCGATTAATCGGTCAATTAATCTATTAAGAAACTATGATTAATAGAGTTAAAACTTTTAATCGATTCCCACCCCTAGAATGAACCATCTATTTAAAAATGTGATTTATTTTAACTATCAAAGAATTTTTCATTTAGCAGGTTTGTAGTTTTATAGATTTCTGTTTAATTTTTCTGTATTTTAGTTTCAAAGACTTTTTTTATTCAATGAAAGAAAGCATTATTTTCTTTAACAAAAAAAAAAAAAAAAAAAAAAAAAAAAAAGAAAAAAAAAGAAAAAGAAAAAAGAATTATTAGAGATGAACTGAAATGAAATCAAGAAATAGAATCGGAGGAAATAACGTAATTCTGTGTTTGAAGCGATTTTAGAAGGTTTTATCTATGATTTAGACATTAACAAGAAAGAAAAATCATGCTTCAAGTATAGATTATGAAACACTTTCCAATACATTCAGAATACTGTAAGAAAACTTCACCGTTTAATAAGGTGAAAGGCCATTATCTGGATCAACAATTTAGAAAACGCATAACACGTTTGAAAAATCAATTTCAACAATTACCATCGGCGCTCAGAAAAGTATCCGAATTATGTTGTGCAGATCTGTATATAATATAATATATATTTCTATATTTACTAAACAGTATACTAAAATTTAGTTCGGTTGGGAAACGCATAACACAGTTGAAAATACCCCTTCGGCAATTTTCTTCAAAAATGGAAATGTACTCGAAATATTTTGTACTGTCCTGTATATGATCTATAGAATTTATATACACCAAGTAATATGCAAAAAGTAGTTAAATTTTAAAATTCCTACTGCAATTGAAACTGTACATCCAGAAAATACTGCTTCTATACAATACTGTAAACGAATTATTTTGTGTGTCACTGTAAATGAATAATAAATACTATACATACAATATTATATAGTAAGAATCTTATTGTGCACCTCTGTAATTTATATCAATTTCAATATGTTTGAAATAGTGTAACATCATCAAAATACATTGCAAACGATTTATCGCCATAGACCATGATGTAGCATAATTGTTTGGAGTGCCCCTGTAAATGAACTATCATCGATACACATATCAATTTAATACCGAACATACCGTATTAAACCCAAAAAGCATATATCAATTACATGGCAATCCGAGTATATTTACGCGAGTTATAGCACGGGCAGACGGCCAGAGAAACCGAATTCATAAACAGTTTTTAATTATGTTAGGAAATGTTAAAAAATATTGACTAGAGTCTTTGTTGACATAAATGAAATTTGTGTTTCAAGACTTTGATTTTTTCTACTGTATTTAAATCTATTTTTACTTAAATATGTATGTTTATATGTATTGTATATCCATATGTGAGTCAAAAACTTATGATTATCAATAGTTAAGAATTTAATAATTCTTAATCCCTTCACCTCCAGATTTTTTATTTGGTATAAAAGCATGACGCACGAACAACACTGAGACCAAGCTATTAAAGCGTCTGTTTTCTTTTACTGCTTAACCTTCTTCTTATTACTATTATACTGAGTATAAAAATATATGTACAGCATACACATTCATTTAGTAAATGTAGAGAGTATCATGCATACAAATGAAAGGCTAAGCATAATAACCATTATTATGTGTGTTTATTTATAGCGTAAGGACAAATCAAATACAGAGAATATTTTTCATTCAGTAATATCTACGTAAACGAAAAATGCTCATGAATGGGATATTGTCTCAAATTAGTATTAAATATACGCTAAGTATTAAAATACGTCTCATTTATTTAAAAAATATTTCTCAAATAACAAATTTATGATACATCTTATATATTGTTACAATAATTAAATGTCTACGAGAAAACAAAAATTAGACATTGAAGGCATACTGAAAGAATGGGATATGTGTAAGTATGTTGTTTATTTGCTTGTAAGCAACAGGAAACCAACTCAGCTCTTAAAAAGCATTATTAGAAGTCAAAGTAAATATTAAAATATTTATCGCAAGTTTGAATAATTTTAATTCTGTGATACAATGATTGTACTTAGACGTACAAATATCTCCTTAAAACAAGTAAAATTAGGTACTTTTCGGTTGGCCGGACGCCAGTGAAGTATATATATATACAATTATACACAAATACAGGGTAATTATAAATAAAAACTATCCCGATATATGAGCCCTAACTGTCATATCGTTCACAGAAACTGAATGAAATTTTGATTTAAAGTATTTTGAGGTATGCGCTCAAGAATCATGTGAAAAACAACAGTTAAATTCTAACAGTTACGGTTACAGTGACAAAATTTTGAAAATTTCAAATGGCAACACCTATTTTTTTTTATTGGAATGTGATCTTCATAGTGAAAAATCATCAAAAGCGTTGGAACGGAGAAGCAACAGAAAGTAAAACATTTTATTGTTCAGTGGTATCCACCATCTGCCGCATGTAAAGTGCCGTCGTGTGTGAAATGGAAAATGTATGAAACACAATAAAATGTTTTGTTTTATGTTGCTTCTCTGTCCTTATTGGTTGTTTTCACTATTCTTCTTAGTCTGTCTATAGAGCCGGCAATTTTCGTGATACAGGTACCGTTCCAACGCTTTATTATGGTTTTTCACTATGAAGATCACATTCCAATAAAAAAATATAGGTGTTGCCATTTGAAATTTTCGAAATTTTGTCACTGTAACCGTAACTGTTAGAATTTAACTGTTGTTTTTTACATGATTCTTGAGCGCATACCTCAAAATACTTTAAACCAAACTTTCATTCAGTTTCTGTGAACGATATGACAGTTAGGGGCTCATATATCGGGATAGTTTTTTTATAATCACCCTGTATATATATATATATATATATATCACTGGCGACCGGTTAACCGAAAAGTACCATTTATTATTATTGTTTGATTTTTATTTACAGATAAGTTGTATTTTTCCTTTTTATTGTTGGCAGTGGTATGGACGCCTCATTTTAAATATCATATATATTGTTTCTGATTTTAACATCCCTTTTTCTAGGCACATACTAAACAAACGCACAATCAATCATACCAAAGGTTTTTGAACAGGATTGTGACATAGTACAATTACAATTCGTTCACATTTCGTTAAAACACGTTGTTTGACAAAAAATTGCAATTAATTAAAAATTAATTTTAAAAAATCAGTAAATAATCTCTAAGCTATCAGTGCAAAAGCTTCGCACGGGTCAAGTGGTTTTATTTTAATTTCTTAGTAAAAATTAAAAGGTTGAGTACATTTTTAGACATTACAATAAGATCTAGATCAACATAATTACCAAATATATTTTTTTAATTTTCAATGCACACCGTTTTTATTAATCATCTGTCTATCACTCTATTTATATTTCTTGCGATATTTCAAATCCTTAACTGCCGAAACGTCTGTGAAAACTCACCGTGGAGACGCGTAAAGTTTTTGGTTTCCTTCTGTTTCTCGGTATGTTTGTCTGTCTGTTTGTGTGTCTGTTCCGCGATAACTGCCCTAAAAAGCGCCCGATTAGGTTGATTTTTGGTGGGTATGTTGGTGAGGTACCCGGAATTAGCTGTGTAGTTTTAATTCATTCGTTCGTTCGAAAAATATAGAACATTCCGTTTTAGGTTATAATGCTTTCCTATGGGAATGCAGACGATTTTCAAATTTCGTTTTTAACTGAAATGAAAATCACATATTTGAATAATGAATTTAAATGTAAAATTACTGATGCTAAATTTTCGAGATAGAGGTTTTATATCCAACAGCTTTGAAAATTTTATTAGAATTTAGAGATTAATTGTTTAAATTATTGGAACATTTCTTGCATTTGTTCGGGAAATATAAAACAATTTATTTTCATATTTTTTACAAATTGTAAAATGAATTTCTTTTTATTTGCTCTTTAATTTATTAGTTTCTTAGTAACCATATTTCAAAGAATATCAAAAGAATAAAATTCAAGTAACTCTCATTATTTTTCTGCAATATTTTATTAGCAAAATAAATTATTTTCGAGAGATTTTAATATTCTATTAACGTAAGTGAGAATTTATTTTGATACAAATTTATTTTTTTATCTAAAAAGTTACATGAATAAGAAGTTCATAAGAATTTCAGAATATCATTGCATAAACCATGTTTAATTTAACGCTTCTAATTTCGGAAACCTCCGAAGTATTTTATAGGCCTATAAATATGTGCGTAACATAAAAATATTAAATTCCGGATTGTAAGATTTTAAATAATTTAAAAAGGGAGATTAAAAAACAATGACTTTTAGAGCTGACGTTGAGGCTCCTGATCTGCAGATTTACTAGTTTATATAATTTCAAACGCTAAAAAAATCAATTAGAATGCTAAACCGTGAAACACAGGCATTCATACAATAAAGAGGAAAGATACAAATAATGTGAAATGAATTATTTTTTTCTTGTTCTGTTCTATTCTTTGTTCTATTTTTGTTCTAACTTTCAATACTTTTATCTCTCCTTTCATCTTCTGAAAGCTCACAACTTGAAGAATACAACTTTTGAAAACATGTTTATCAACAGTTTGGTGAGCCAATAAAAAGAAATTGTGGTAACGACATTTGAAAATTTCGTAATATTTTATTTTGACAGAAAAATCTAAGGAAATAAAATATTTTAAAGATGCTTTTCTAATAAAATTCTTGAATTTTATGAAGCGTAAAATGTTTTTACTCTATTTTGGTTTTGATTATTTTGTCTCTTTCATACTGGATCTAGAAGATTAGAATTATTTAAATGTGTTAAAGTATTGTTCGTATTACTACATAAACAGCTTAATACAAGTGCTAAAAATATACAATAAATATTATTGCTCTTCTGAATTTGCTAAAGTACTTCCAAATAACTGATTCCTATCCGTTTTTTTACAAGGACTGTTTTAAAGTTTTGACAGCTCTATTATAATTAGTTTGAAAAGAGAGACATTAATCTTTGAAGAACAGTTTTTATAACCTGTTTTTATAGTGCAATCGAAATGAAATTAAAATGAAATAAAGAATTATTCTCTCATGAATAAGTTTTGCATGAGTTCGATGTAGAAAACTTTTAATATAAGTGGACAATTATATTTGGCCGACCAAAGAAGAAATACTAGGGAAAAGATTCCGGTATTTTAGAAAGCTATTCTAACTATAGAGGAAATATTAAATATTAGAAAGTGTAATATATTTTTGAATTTTATTTTATGACTTAAGTAAACAATGTTTGAAGTCCTTGATTTGTCATTTAGATAATTTTAGTCTCAAACATATACTTTAAATTCTTTCTGAAAAATCATGTACAAATTTTAATCTCTAATTCAAACTTATTTCCTAGGACAAAGAGAACATTGAATTAGTATAGCTCATTTTAAAGTTCTTTGCAATTTATTAAATATGCATGGTTTATATATATATAAAACCTATGATTCTATTATTATGATATTATGATCCTCTTGTTTTTACTAGTTGTCAGCAATTAATAAAATTATATTTCTGTCTTTTAATATTTAATGCATTCTTGCTAATTATCCATTAATAGATATAAAAAAAACATTATGTAATTAATCTTTACGATTTGTTTTTATTAAAAAATCAACTTTTATTGCATATATTTATTTAGAAGATTATATAAAAAAGTTAAAGCAAAATATTAAATATAAAAAAAAAACGAGTCAAATATATTTTTTAATGAATTATTTGAAAGAAAACATTAAATAGTAAGAAAAAAAAATCTGCAATTAAAAGAAAAAAAGAACATACTTCATATATGTGCTTTATTATTTCAACAAACAATGTGATTTTTTTTTAACGTAAAACACGAGTAACACAAATAAAGAGCAGACTAATTTTTAATTTTTTTCCGTAGTGAAATCAAATAACGTAAATAATGAAATTTGCCTTTAGAACCAAACAGTACATATTTAATGAAGTACATTTTCATTGTGTTCATTTAAAAAAAAATAGTTTTTTCATTGAAACAAAAATTTCAATAATAGGGTTTGTCATTTATTTCCTTAAGGAATAACTATGACAAAAAGCATTTTGGTAAAACGAGTCTTGAATTACAAATAATACAAAAGAAACCTTCATTCAAACATAAAATTCTTTTCATAAAAACTGAAAGAATTAATTCTTTAATTAAGCTTGCATTCTAAATATCAATGTTATAAATTTTGCATTGTATAACTTATTTGTCTTATATTTAATATTTGCAAAATATTGCATTAGAAGGTATTTATATTCATAACATTTTGAATAATTTACAAGAAATATAAGATAAAATACTGTCTAAGTAAAATTAAATAGAAGATATATAGGTTTGTTTCATTTAAAAAATCACCAAATTTTAAGAAAATAAGCAAGGTTATCAATATTTTAACTTAACATGTATTGTTACGATCAATATTGTAACTTAACATGTAAGTTTTAACCTAACATAACATTAACATAACTTGGCATGTATTTTAAAAATAAAAATTTATTATTAGAGTTTCAAAGAATTCTTTTTTCAGGCTATTTATAAACTGTAAATAAATCTGTAATTTTGACAGAAAAAGTTTGTATTTTTCACAGAAATAACCTGTTTTCAATAAAATATACAGATATTTTCTGTAAATTAACGATTTTCCACTGACATCAAAATTGACAGTTTTTTTCTGTAAATTTGAGATTTTTTTTTTTACAGTGTAGATATCTGATCTGTTATTCACTTTAGTCTTATTGAAATGATTAATTAATTTTAACATTAACGCTCAAATTGTTTCTACAAAATAGAAATATTTTTAATTTAATAAAATGGGAAACGATAATGAACGAAAGTTACATGAATATTCCTTTCGCTTTTCAGTTATAATGTAAAGTGAAGTTTAACTGATCAATATTTTTTATGTAATGGTTACAATACCACAATAAGAAAAGAGAATTCCGAAATTTCAGTAATTAATAAAATTGAAGTAGCGTGAAAGCCCCAGTAACTGACACTTTAAGGAATTTTTTTCTTCAAACCACTATTACAAAGTTTTAAATCAATCGTATACTTATCTTTGTTTTGGAATGTATAATAAAGATACATTAAAAATTATTGTTGACAAAATTTTAAAAAGATTATAATTTTTATTACTAAAAATTAATTTTTTTTCACAAATATGGTCAATATTTTCAGTAATTGACACTATCCCTTTTTTGAAAAATCAATAGCTGTGAAATAAGTTATAACAGTTAAGACAAATAAGTTACAATTAGAGGACATTACTTTGCAGAATTTTACAAGAAAATGCTTATTTGAGTTAGATTTCTGCTGAAGTGCTACTTACTGGTTAGGTGTCAATAACTGGGGATTTTACCCTATCAGATTTACCAGCATGATTTAAGGCATAAAAAGTTTTTGAAAAACCATAAAGAGTGAAGTTCAGAGAATAGTCTAAAATGAGCCCCAAATTGGTTGGTTGATTGGTGTTTATTGCGGACAACTATCTTCACCACGGATATAATCGTAGGGTGTGTGTATGTGGGGGGGGGGGTGCTCTCCGCGGGGATATTTCTAAAGGAACCTCACCCATATTTACACAAGGTTCGAACATGAAAACTCCAAACGGATAGGTCGAGGAGCGCGACATGGGTTAGAATAAGCGCTTCCCATCAACCAGCTTTGACAGCAACTCAGCTTCTGTGGAGGGGGGCTACTGAAAATTAATTTTAATGAATTTAAACTCCCAAAATGGTAAGTTATACGGTGCTGTTGCAGATGTGAAAAATTATTTTCTCCTAAATCTGTGATACAATCTAAAGCTATTTTCTAGAATAACCTAGCATGATAGTAACTGACAGTATTAATTTTTTTTATGCTGAAACTTTCCTCTAAGAAGTCACAACTGATAATTTAAATATTTCATCAACTTTTTTCTTTAATCTTTAGCTTAGATGCAATTAAACTTGCTTTAAAATTTCAACTGTCAATAATTAGATAGTAAAATATGTAGTAATAGAAATATATGGATTAGCTAGTGAATATAAGTTATTCCAAAATGAATTAATCAGTATTGAGCTTTAACGTATTTAACAAAATTAAAACTTGAAAGGCCAAACAATTCAATTATCAGGTTTAGTTTTGACAGATTTAGAAAGATAATCGATTTATAAGATAGTTTAATGAATTTTTGAAGAATTTTATCGATAATAGAAGATTTAAAGACTCTTTTGAACTGTTGCTGTCAAAGAACTCTTCTCTTAATGATGCGTTTAATTACTTAAATTCTGTTGCTGTCTTGACGAGTTTCAACCATTATTATATCGACAAAACTCTTAAACAATAAAATTAAACATACAAAATTTACACTTTCAAAATTTGTCGAAATTAAACCCAATAATTTGATTATTCTTCACCCACCTCTATGTTTTATGTTGTTAAAATTTGAATTTTGTGTCTCATGTTCTTTTTACATTTGCGATGAAAGAATTGTCCATACTCATTGATGCAAAATCGAAGTGGCATTCTATCTATTATTTAAATTAAAAAATAATTAAACGTAAGGAATAGATCCTTAGACTTGTGCCTGATTGAGCATGTTTGAGATGTTCTTGGACAGAAACTGGAGCTTTTTAGACTTCCTTACAATGGTTTGTTGAATTCTAATATTCTCATTAATAGTAATGTAATGTCCTGCCGCCACAGCTAATCTAGAGTTTTACAAATTCCATTAATTATCACGTCTTTTATAAGGGTACACCAATGGTCGAGTAAGTTTTAGGATTTTGAGTGCGATTGTATTGTTCTGATTTTCAACATTTATGCATGAATAAAACTTATTCTGCCATTTCTTTAAGTTTCGAAAAGAGTGTGTGTATCTCAGGTAATCTGGTTGTCACAGTTATTTCTGAAATGATATGTTAATAAAGTAACTGTGGTTATGTAGTAGCTATATAAAGTGCTGTAGGAGATGGAATCGAAGTACACTCACTGCCAAAAATTAAGAACGCAGCGGTAAATTGCAGAAAAATTGACAAGTACTACTTGGAGTGACACAAAATGCGGTAGTAAAGTAGCAAATATGCAACAAATATGCATGAAACAAAACAAATAATTACATACAAAGACGAAAACAATATTGAATTTTCATAAGTTATAAGATGAAGTCATATTGGAGTCATTAACAAAAACATGTTTAAAGCAAAATCAAACAAGCAAAACTGACATTAATAGGGTATGTGAACACCGTTCACCTGCATGCAAAGTTTACAGCGTATGACCATCCTTTCCATGATGTGATCAACCTAAGTTGAGTCAAGTAATCACCATTCCTCCTGTAGAGCAGTTTGCAACTCTATGAGAGTGGCTAGGAGTGGGAAATGTGTACACACAGTACAGCCGAGAGCAATCCAAAGATTTGCAATGTGACTAATGTCGTGCAAGTACGTCGGCCACTTCATAAGCTCAGTTTCCTCACTGCACGTAGCCTTCGACGAGGATTATCATCCATTAAAACGAAATCATGACCAACTGCTACAGCGTACAATCTCACAGTGGGGGTCCAGAACTTCATCCCGAAACCGGGAAGCCGTCATAGAACCTCGTCTAAAGATATGAAGGTTAGTGTGATATCCCAATGAAATCCCTGCCGACATCACGATTCTTCCACCTCGGAATGCGGGATGTTCGGTGATGTTCTGGGGAGGATTGCGTGTGAATACTTCTTTACAGACCCTTACATGCTTGTCAATTTGTTTGTAGGGTAAATCTCGACTCATCAGTGAACATAATGTGGCCCCAATCAGACACAATCCAATTGATATGCTGCTGCCAAAACTTCTTTAATCGTGTCCCTCTGGATTGAACAGATAGAGAAACACAAATTCGGTGTATCCGGGCATAGACTCCATTTATGAGTAGCCTTCGGCACACAGTAGTGGCAGATATCCTCTTACCAATGGACGCTGTAACTGGGTAACCATAGATGTCACTTGTGTCGAGGTCACTCTTCTATTCCGCTTGGCTACAACAGCCCTATATCGATCATCGCGGGGGTCATAACCCTTGGACGATCGTCACAGGTCTTCGGACAGCAGTTTGTCTGGGTAGGAATTGTTTCCATAATCTTGAAATAACGGAATGATGAACGCCGGAGAAAAGAGCAACATCTGTGATTGATTGTCCCGCTTCAATGTGCTCGGTGGCATGCCAACGCTCAGAATATTCCATTTGTCTTCTGGTAGCCATAGAAACACATCTGTTTTGAAAACAAAATGTACGAAAGTTCTAAGGATTTTTTACCAGCAGTTACATGCCACTCTTGTAACTCTTCACAATGCTGGCTTGTTATACGACTGCCTTACACTGCTTTACACATTTCTTAACACGAAAGTGTGATTGGCTATTACATAACATATTAGCATGCTTCCGTCTAACCGCGCAGTGAATTACAGAGTCTACAATTCAGATTAGTTTCCGGAAATTAAAATTTCCCTCTGCGTGCTTAACGTTTGGCAGTGAATGTATTTTCAACGCATCCTGCCCTCGAGTATTTGAATTCTCCACGTGTTGGCTTCAACAGGAGCTTTTGACTAGCAGTTTTGTATAGAATCTTCGGCTGTTAATTTCCGCCAGATTGGTTGGAAGTTGATCTTTCTACTACGAATAAAAGAGTCATTTGGAATACACGTTGTTCTTTCTTATAGTGATATTACCTGTTAAAATGACTTTCTTAGGTTCTTGCAGAACGAAAGGCGAGATTTTATTTAGCCAAATTAAGTGAGTTGAATTTAATAATTTTTGGGGGAAGGATTTTCCCCTCTCAGCGTTTCATAAAATTGAGCTTTTTTTTGAATGTCTGCATTTAAAGCTATCCGCTCCACTTCTAATTCCCCTATCATTGCTATAAATAAATTGTTGTGTTTTTATTAGTTCAAGTGAACAGCCCGGAAGGGTATGTCACCGGTGTGCCTACTAATCTTCCATCAGCGTAATGTTTTTTTCGGAAAAGTGAAATATAACTATTTGTTATGTGCTAGAAGTGGATAATTGTATGGAACGTAAATAAATCTACTTGTATTACTACTTGTAATAAAATATTTTCTGTCAGCTATGTCGTTAATAATTCCAGTTAATATCGAGGCCCATGAGGCCAGAATCCAGCACCGTAAAAATCCTCTTTGTGGACTTTTTAATTTTTATGCGAGACAATAGATCTACATTTGCATACTAGCATTCTTTGCTAAATTAAGTTAGTTATAGCAATCTTACGGGTACAGTTATTCTAAAAAATTAAAGGATCTCAAAGAAAAATTGACGGGAACTAAAAGCATGATAGAATATCTCCTGATGTGCGAAAACTTAGCACAAATTACAACTTTACTTTGATCATTTTGGATATGTCGTCTTGTAATAAGTTTTTATTTGTTTTATAAATTTGTCTTTTGTTTTTCTTGTGCCATTTCAAATCGCAATACCAAATTGAATTCATTTTACCTTTTGAAATCACACAACTTTAATAAAAACAATGATGATTCTAAACTTCATCCAGTGTAAATTTTAATGTGTATTGTGTGTAAATAGATAATCTTGCATACTAAGATAGTCTACCTATGTAACATCATGCTCACTTATTTATTCAATTCATAAATTATTTTTGATAATAAAATCCGGCATCATTAATTATAAGTCGACACCCGTAAATAAACTGCCTTTTATCCAATAATTAACAATAAAAAAACAATTAGAAAAATATTTTTCGGCTAACGGTTTAAGAAAACATGAGCGGAATTTTTTACTCGAGCAATGCCAAAAAATATGTTTTAGACTCTAACGACATCGTTTCATGCGCGTAACATTGCCTAAATCCAGACATTATCATAAATTGTCTGAAGATAATGCGAGTTAAAGAGTCGTAGCTAAATTTGGCAGTTAATCGATACATGTTTTCTAACTTAATAAATTGAGTTGGGAATTTAATAAGCCTGCGGTGTTTTAAAATAGATAATCTAATTTAGTTATCTAGGGTATATGTTTTCTATTATTTTTTAATTTTCTAAGTCGACATGGGATATGGAATTTATGAAAGTGAACATTTAAAAAATAATCATGTAATAATTCGAAAGATATTTCCTTCTCGAATTGTTAAAAATCGAAAATCCTTTTAAAAAGAAAATAATTTGATTATGTTTCAGGTTTCCGAAGATCGTTGAAAAAGATGATAAATGGATATTTAGCGAAATGTCGATATCCTGAAAGGCTGGAAGCCAAAATTTTGCTACAGTTGACGGATAAAATATTTAACTTAGTAAAGAATCAGTTGCATTATAAGGAAAGTGAGAATGGATTTATTTATTTTTCAATAATGTTGTTCAAATAAGTTTTAATTATTTTCCGTTAAAAAAATACACTGATGTCCAAAAATTATGGGGCAGTGTCCGATTTTTTCGATTTTAGGCATTTTGTCGAATATCTACTGAAATTCATTACGAATTGTCCTTGAACTTCAAGAATGCAAAGCACATGTTTGACTTCATAATTTTCAGTGATGATTTTGTCGCGAGGACAATTAGGGAGGGGGGGAATAATAATTTTAATAATAAAATAATATTTTAGATCACCCAAGTAACAGAAAATACTCAAAATGGTCTGTCATTGTAGCAAATGACTATTTAGTTTCTGTTCAACATTTGTGTGCATGCGTGCAAGCATAGCATTTATATTCGTGAAGATGTTAAAGTTTCTGTGAAAAATTCGAAAGTTTTTTGTTTATAGCATACAGAGTTTTCAACAGAATTTAACACCACTTTCCAAAAACTTGACAAAGAACAGTAGAAATAGTATACCGCAGTTAAAATATTAATATATTGAATATTTGATGAGATATCGATTTGTATGAAATAAATTTTAACTGCGCATGAAGTTGAAATGTTTCGTAACAACAAATATTTTTTTTTGTCATGATTTGATAGTCAATACTATAGAGCAACTCATATAAAAAGATCAGTCAAATATCGTGAAAACTCAAAAAGATACAGGCAATACAGTGAGTATAATCTTGTAGTATAGCAAAATGGGAGGGACGAATTTGATTACAAATTAGATGTATGTCGCATCACGAAAGGTGCACACATCGAACATTTGTAAATGACCAAAAAATTGGAATTTATTCTTTATTTTCATATAACCCTTATTATAACATGTGTAATAGCTTGGAAAAAAAATTTAAATCCAGTCATTTATTTATGCTAACACTGTATTTTTGTATACAAGGTGCTAAAAAAAAGTTTCAATAAACTTTAAGAGGTGGTAATTCACACATAAATAAACAGTTTTCGTATAGGAAACCAAGGGTCGTAATCCATTATTTCACTCTAAAATACAGGGTGTCTCACTCTAATCCGAACATAACTATTCATCATAACTTTAATAAAAATAAAGATCTCTGAAAACAATTTTCAACTGCCCTAACTTGCTTTGTATGAAATGCAATGATACCATAAAAAATATGATTTAATTGTGCAGCATTTCAGTAAGTGACGTCGTACAAACCGTCTATTAACTTCGGAAATAGGGAACTTCTAATTCAACGGTATACAGATAAGCATGGTAGCTACTGCCACCATTTCTCGTGATACCTTGACATTTCACACATAAAAGGTCAGTATATTTCAAGTTTTATTAAAAAAAATTCATCATTATTATTGAAGTTATGAACAAAAATCCGGATTCGAGTGAGATACTCTATATTTTGGATCGAATTTATGGATTGTGAGCCTAGTTTATAGTTCAAAAATTGTTTTTGTATTGTGCACTACCACCTCTTAAAGTTTGACCAATATTGTTTAAAACACCCTGCATATAAATTTTTTATTTAGGTTTCTTTTGGGTGCATGGAAATATACATACTTGACTGTTGAATTCAATATTACTACAATTACGTTCTAATAATTGAGATGTTCCTTATTTAAAATAAAAAATCATCGAGGTTTAGATTTAATTAGAAAAAAATGGTATTTATCTGTTGCAAAATGTGAACACTTTAAAAAGTTTCACAGGCTAACGAAATAAATTCAATTTTCTCATATATGGTTTTAAGATTTTTTAAATTAACATTTGTAGGATATTAAAAGTGATAAATTCATCAAAAGACAGTTTTTTGCTATATTTCACTAAACAAGATTGATCAACTTTGTCATTTTTAGACAAAATGTATTATTGAGAAAATATTTATAGAAATTTATTAAAATTTTCATCGTATACAATATTCTTAAAAAAAATGATTTAAACCATTTTAAATGAAATAAAATCTTTTGAATAAGCAAAACAGTTTTCAAATATTTTATATAAATGCCGGTAATATTTCAAGTTTTCTTAAAATTTTAAAATATGTCTTTTTCAGGAATTGATGCAGTAGAGATTACCCATTCAACAATAAAAAATCATTAGTTGTTTATCAATAAAATTTTCCGGAGAAGAAAAACTGACTGAAACCGTGAAATGGAATTTCGAGTATTGATTGTTCTATATTTGTAAAAGGAGGAAAAAAATAAAATTCATTATAAAGAAGAAAAGATGAGTATTGAATAATACGATTCTTGAATGATAAGAAAGCTGTTTTATAATATCTCATTCTTTTACAATAACAATGGAATATTATGGAATGTATGCGTCGTCTGCATTTTTAGTTTAAAAATTTAATATTTTGAAATGTATGCATTATCAGCATTTTTAGTTTAAAAATTTAATATTTTGAAATGTATGTATTATCAGCATTTTTAGTTTAAAAATGGAATATTAGAAAATGTATGCATTGTCTTCTTTTTTAGTTTAAAACATGTAATTTCACACCATATAAAGTAAACCATAGTGGGCGGAATCTGTTCTATACGAACAGCGGACACGGGTATCCGTTGAATTAACTAATTTCCGTCGAAATCGGCCCACACACCCGGAGGAAAAAAATGCGTCCCCTGGCGATGGAAGGTAGAGCTAAAATCTGCAACGTAATCGAAAACCAAATTGAATGAGCCAAATCCTGTCGTGATCGGGCACATAGAACCCGAGATAAGAATGCGCCCGCTCTCGGTGGAAAGAGGGAGTAAATAAAAGGGGATATAAGACCA
Organism: Maratus michaelseni; assembly: GCA_963931845.1. NCBI lineage: Eukaryota > Metazoa > Arthropoda > Arachnida > Araneae > Salticidae > Maratus > Maratus michaelseni. The sequence goes on from OZ007587.1 coordinate 133,522,261, forward strand.
AATCGAAGGAGCCAAACCTCGTTATGATATCGGGCCCATAGAACCCGAGAAACCCCCCCCCCCCGTCCCGGGAGATTAATATTCTGAAATAGTGGGGGTTACAAAGTGGAAATACAAATGACTGAAGAGGTGAAAATTAAAATGTCATTTTGCCGACATTCCCGCTTCCCCTTCTAAGGTCTGTATATTCAAGATAGGGTAAAAGTACAATTCTTTTTTTTTTTCATTAAAAAAAAAAAATCAGGTTCTTGATAAAATAATAATTTACCTGTCGATTTTTTCGGTTTTTTGAATTTCTTAAATAAAATATGATTTTGCGTACATATACCAATTTTCAAATCCCAATCTTATATAGTTTTTAAAATTTTTAACGTACGTTAAAATTTGTGAGTACGATTTTTAATTATTCTAAGCATTGTGTACTATTCTAGATTAATTTTAACACAATTATTCAAATTGGTAAAGAACTCGTATTGCTTACTATCATTATTTTTTTTTACCTTTTGTATCTGAAAGTAAATGAAATATTTTTTTTTGATAAAATAAAAACTTACCGATCGATATTTTCGATTTTTAGAAATTCTTAATCAGCATATGATTTTGCGTATATATAGCAATTTACAAATCCGTATCTTATATAGTTTTAAAATTTTGTATATACCTTAAAATTTCTGGCTTGAATCTTATGGCAAGCTCTTTCTCGTCTCACTGAAACATCTGCACCTGCTTTCATTTATTACCTTTGCGGTTAGCACCCTTTTCAGATAAAGAGATCGCATTTTTGTGATGTTTAATAAGTTTTTAATTAATATATCGACTAAATATCAAAATATTAAAATTCTGAGCCTCAGCTGCATCAAGACATGTTTTTGACCATTCTCACTGAAATCTTAAGACTTCTAGGTGCGCTAGATTTAGCTAGCCATCGCCGACACACAAACACACGGGCACGCAGACACACAAAGCAAAACTTTCGTTTAGTATAGATTAATAAATTTAAAGTGGCAAATTTTGAATATCAGGAAATTTTACATATCTTGCTTTTATTTTTCGTAGATTCGTATAAACATCAACACCAGCACTTTTCGCTAAACCAAATTAAATTTCTTAAAAGAAATTTTTAATTATCACTTTGTATATTTTTAGACCAAGTTATTTAGTTTAAATATAAATATAGCAAATAAATAAATAAATAAATAAATAAATAAATAAAATAATATTAAAAAATATTCAGCATTCTTTTAATACACATATTAAAGTTTGTTCTTTTTTAATTTCTTCTATCTATAATAGAAGAAAGTATTGTACTCGATATTTTTTCGACTTCCTTTACACGTTTTAGGGATCAAAGATTCCGAAAAACATGTTTTTACAAAATAGCTTTCTGTCCGTGTGTTCGTGTCTGTGTTATCATCAAAAAATATATGAAATTATTCCTAGAATTGAACCAAATTTCACTTATAGGTTTTTGGCTATGGCCAGCAGGTCCCACTTTAATTTGGAGATAATCCGATAAAAGGGGGCGCTGGGATAGTGATTTTTGTTCCAATTTCATTGCTGCGTCATTGAAAAGTGTATGAAGTTATGCAGAGAATTGAACCAAATTTTTTGTATATTGTTTTGACTATGACTTGCAGGTCAAAGTTGAATTTTGAGATATTACGCCAGAAGGGGGCGCTGTGATAGCCAGTTAAAGATTTCAAATTCAGTAAGATGTACAAAAAAATTAGAAATCCTAAAAGTTTTTTCCGTTCAATGTTCGGCCTTGATCTAATGATTGCGAAGAAATTTTTGTTTTGCCTCTATCTTAAAAAGTCCTTCCGGCCTGTACCGGGCGGAAAAGGTAGCTTTCCTATATCTTCGTTTTAAAATTTTAGCTAATGTTACACGAAAACAGCAAGCTAAAATGCAAAGAATCGTTTACAAAAGATTCGTTAATACTGAATTTGAATAAGAAATTCGCCAAATTATTGAGCAATAGCCAAATTAGCTTCATTTATGAAGACTTATTTTGCACGCCAAATTTGGCAATATTTCGCCAAATGTCGCCAATTTTGGCGAGAATTTGGCGCTAACGGATATGAATATATAGTTTTATGCGTATGATTGGGAAAATTATTACAACAATGAAAGAAAATAATTTGCAAGTAATCGCGTTAATGTGCTGTTTTGTTTCAAAATGTCAGCCACCCTAGAATTTCAAACTGCTCTATCTCAGCCATTTTTTAAGATAGAGGTAAACCAAAAAATGCTCTGGAATCCTTGTATCAAGGCCTAACACGTAATTAAAAAATAAATTTGAATTTTTATTTTTTTTTGTATATTTATTTTAGTTTTAAATTTTTAAATGGCCGCCATCTTGAAACAAAATGGCGGACCAAGCTGGCCAACGAACTCGGTCGAGACATTAGTGACCTTAATACATACAATTAGTTTCATCAAAATCGATTCATAAATACGGGCGTTATCGTATGACATAGGTCAGATATATATATATATATATATATATATATATATATATATATATAACAACATTTGAACGGAGGGTGGTTTTGGGGTCTGGGGGTCATGATCGGTGAAAATATATCAAAATTTTCCGGAACTGCTTTCCTCCGAACGGCTGCAATAGGTAGCTTTATACAATTTTGTATTGAAAGCTACCTAAAAATGGCTGAGATATAGCAATTTGAAATTTTAGGGTGACTGACATTTTGAAACACGACAGCAGGATTCCTCCATAAAGGGTTTAATTTATGAGTTTTACACTCAGAAAAAGGAATTGATTAAAACTACAAAACATTTTTGTTGATACATTTTGGTTGTTTTAGCAAAATTGGAGTAAAATTGAACCATTTTACTTCAATTAACAAAACATTTTTGCTGACGATGCAAATTTTTTTTTTGGAATTGCAAAAAAAGTGGTTTTCAACAAAAAAATTTTTTTTTGTTGATTCAAACAAAATTTCCATTGACCTATATTTAAACAAAATTTTTGTTTAAATATGGGTCAATAAAAATTTTGTTTGAATCAACAATTTTTTTTTTTTTTTTTTTTTTTTGCAATTCCAAAAAAAAATTTTGTATCGTCAGCAAAAATGTTTTGTTAATTGAAGTAAAATGCTCCAATTTTACTCCAATTTTGCTAAAACAACAAAATGTACTCCAAAAATTTGTTTTGTAGTTTTAATCAGTTTCTTTTTCCGAGTGTAGTGAACACGCTTTCTCGCAATTTTCTTTCATTGTTGTAACTATCGTTTCAAATCTTATATGCTTAACACTGTATATTCATATTCGCCAGAGTCAAATTCTCGCCAAGCTCGATGATAGTTGGTGACATTTGGCGAAATATTGCCAAATTTGGCGACAAAAATAGGTTGCCATAAATGAAGCCAACTTGGTTGTAGTTGTCTAATTTGACTAAATTCTGATTCAAATTCAATATTGACGAGAACTGTGAATGAATCTTCTGTAATAGGGATCTACGCATTTCAGCTTAGTTTTTTCCAATAAAATGAGCTAAAAACATAAAACCATGGAATAGGGAGGCTACCTTTTCCCACCGGTGGAAGCCAGAAGGACTTTTCGCAGTAGTGTTGTACATAGGCTGCCCGTGCAACGAAGGGTGCTTTGTATCCAGGTCGTAGACGATTAGCAAGCAGCTAAAGTACAAGAGAATGAAGAAAAATATTGATTTTATTGGCGATGTGATACAGAATTTTCAAATATTAATACGTATGGGATAGAAGAAAGATTGGGATTGCCACAAACGACTAGTTTAATAATTAACTCTTTAAAAAGGTTTCTGTTTGGTAGCAAAGAACACATCGTAAAGTATGTCTCCGCATTCAATATATTGAAATAATATAAGAATAAAGAGTGCCAATATTAAGACATCTCATAATCTACAAATTCTTCATTTAAATAGTATCCTTTAAAAGACGTGGTTTACTAGGAACAAAATGTATCTTACAGTTTGCTTTAACATTTCTATATAACACATGTTGTTTACAGCTTCATTTTATATACAGATTCATCAAGCATTTCTAATTTGAAAAAAAAATTGCTGATAACGAATGTTATAGTAGAAATAAAACAAACGTAAAAGTTTTTTTCGAGATGCATCAAAAATTTCCATCTTGGAATTTAGAAGGAAATTATGGATGAAGAAAAACAATGTCTTTGAAATTTCCACCTAATGGAACTTTTTTACCATATTTTATTTTATTTCCTATGTGATTTTCTTTGAAGTTAAATGAATGATGATTGTAAATAAAGGTATACATAAGCACAAGAAAAAAAACGGTAAGCCACTACCACCATTTCTCGTGATATCCTTACATTTCACACAATGAAGGTTAGTATATTTCAAGTTTTGTTAAATATCCGCATTATTATTATTAAAGTTATAAACGAAAATCTCGATTCGCGTGAGATACCTTATATTTTTTATGAAATATATGGATTGTGACCTTAGTATCCTTTTCAAAAATTGTTTTTGTAGTTTGCACTACCACCTCTCAAAATTTGACTAATCTTGTTTGAAACACCCTGTATATAAAAATATTTATGTAGGTTTCTTTTGGGTGCATAAAAATACGCATAATTGACAGTTAAATTCATTATTACTACAATTACGTTCTTTTGATAGAGCTATAGATGTTTCGTATTTAAAATAAAAAATCGTAGAGTTTTATATTTATTTAGAAAAAATTACATTTATCCGTAGCAAAATGTGAACACTTTAGAAATTTTCCAAGACTAACGAAACAAATTTAGTTTTCTCAAATATTGTTTTAAGATGCTTTAATTTAAGATTTGTAGTGTATCAAAACTAATAAATGCATTAAAAGGAAGTTCGCTTTGTTTCACGACAAAAATATTGATCATCTTTCTCAGTTTTAGACAAAATGTATTATTGAGAAAAAAAACTTAGAGTAATTTATTAAAATTTTCTTCGTGTACAATTTTCTTAAAAAACTATTTTTAAACCATTTTAAACAAAATAAATCGTTTAAATCAGCAAAATAGTTTTCAAATATTTAATATACCTGCTGATACTGTTTCATGTTTTTCTAAAATTTTAAGATGTCGTTTTTAGGAATTATCCAGTACAGATTACCCATTCAACAATAAAATATCATTAGTTATTTATCAATAAAATTTTGAGCTGAAGAATAACTGAATGGAACCGTAAAATGGAAGTTCGAGTATTGATTGTTCTATCTTAATTAAGTATAAAGAAGATATGATGAGAGAGTATTGAATAATCTGATAATTGAATGATAAGAATGTTCTTTTATAAAGTATCATTTTTAGTATAAAACAGAATATTATGAAATGCACGCATTGTCTCCGTTTTTAGTTTTAAACAATGTAAATTCACACAAACAAAAGTAAACCACTGTGCAGACACCAAACATTTTTTTATTTCAAATGAAAACTTTAGAAGGACTGTCTCTATTTTATATTACCCACAAAGAAATTATTTAGAAGCGGAAGAATCAGGAAGTCAAAATCTAGAACGGATTAGTTAAATTCTAAGTATTATTTGATTTATTTTATAGTATTAAATTTAAAGGGACAGACATAAGTATGTGGATATTATAAACTGCAAAAAAAAAAGTATTGATTTTACAGCATAATACTTACACCCCAGTTGCAATACGCAACCGCGCATGCGCGTTACTTCTCATATTAAGTCGCGTTATTAAGACTTCTCATAATCTACAAAATCTTCATTTAAATAGTATACTTTAAAAAGACGTGGTTTACTAGTAACAAAGTGTATTTTACAGTTTGATTCAACATTTCTATATAACACATGTTGTATACGGCTTCATCTTATATACAAATCGAGCATTTCTAATTTAAAAAAAAATCTAATAATGAATGTTATAGAAAAAATAAAACAGACATAAAAATTTTATTCGAGATTCATCAAAAATTTCCATCTTGTAACTTAGACGAAAATTACAGATGAAGAAAAACACTTTGTGAAATGTCTTTGAAATTTCCACCTAATGGATCTTTTTCACAATATTTTATTTTCTTTCCTATATTAGTTTCTTTGAAGTTAAATAAATGATGATTCTAAATAAAGGTATACAAAAATACAAGAAAAAAATTTAAAAGTTATTTTTTATATGGCCAATTTATAGCTTAAAGGATTAATTTAAATAACATATTATGCAATGGATTTTATACGATTTATCATAAGAAAATATATGCATAAAAACGAAATAAGTAATCGGCATAGTTGTAAAAACTTAGTTTACTATAGGAAAAATATAAAATAAATGATAGTAAAAATTTAAAATTATAGGAATAGAAATGCATCTCGTCTGCAATGAATGATATCACTTTCGAATAATGTAGTAGTTGATAATGTAAGTTCAAATACTATTACATTAAAGATACCACTTAAAAGCTTATGCATTATGTCGACCCTGCCTTTGTTGTATTAGAATCTCTTAACTTTATGCCCTAATTGTAGTTATGGTACCAAATATTTTATATATTGTTTGATAATATTAATTTGAGATTTTATTTAATTTCGTTTATTAAATTTAAGTGTAAATTTCTTTTTATTTCAAAGATTTATGATTTTATTAAATTAAAACAAGTTGGAAATTGCACGTTAAACGTGACAAATGATGTTCGTTCGAACTATACCTAGTTTTACAATGCAAAAAAAACATTGTCATTATTTGAGTGAAACGAATTATATCGTCTATTATGAGCGAAATGAGCATGCCTTTTTTTTTTCTTATCACGTATGCCACGTTTATAGATGCGAATTTTTTTCGACACCAGACAGCGCTGCAAAATTCACCATGGAGATCATGTTTTGCGAATGATTACTTCCATGGTTTACTATTTCTATGACTCACGATGAACGAATCTTTTGTGTTTACTCACTTTAATGAATTGAGATATTCGACTGTTAACCTAATTTCCACTGAAGTTTTATCAGAATTACATTTTTTAATGTTGCTCATCTCTCAAGCAAAGAATTTCTTTTTTGAACGATCTTTCTAAAAATGTAACTTTTATGCAATTTTAATCGAAAATATAATTTTTAATAAAAATGGCCGCCTGGCATATGAAAAAAGAAATGGTTTTCCCGTATTTGTTTTCCTCAGTCAGATGACTTGCGCTTTTATTATATAGATTACGTATGATAGGATTTAATAGAATAAAGAATACTTTTATTAATATCTTTTTAAGTTTTGATTCGATTTTCATAAAAATTGAAATAACTCGACAAAATTCTGCAAAGATTATATATATTAAATTTCAAACCATTCGGTTGTGTCGTTTTTGCGCTGTTATATGCGAACGGACGGACAGACAGACGGACGGACCAGACGACCACTATAGGTTCTACGTATATATATATATAATTACGAACGCACCTAAAAATTAAACTTATAAAACTGTATAAAACTTATAATTTAAATACAGTTATAATTCTAATTTATAAAAATAAAACTTTAAATTTATAAGTATGTAACAGTAATAAAAATTACATAGAGATATCTAACTAAAAGTTTATGTCCATTAATAATGGATTTGTTCGACGAACTTTCTTTAAAATCATATAAATAGTACTGAACAGATATCCGATGGATAAATCGAACTAATTTGAAATTCAAATGCAGCATATTGAATCATTTTTGAAATTTTCGAAATGGCATAATTCTAAATTGAACTTTGAATCTTTCTATCAAATTATGTGGCTGGAATATCATTAATTTCCGCTTTATTATGAATGGAACTTATTTCTCCGAAAATAGAAGTCATATTTTATTGGATTTTTGAATTGTAATCTCTTTGTTTGAGATATATTTTATAATGCAAAATGTTATATATATATGTAATTCTGAAGTTATGATGAATCAATATTCATTAATATCGAAATTTCCATGCGTAGTTTGTAGATAGCTTTATTATGAACAAATTTGTTTAAGGAATTTATACTGTAAGTATTATGAAAAAATAGTGTTATAAAATAAACCAAAGAAAATATATTCGTTAAGCTAGGAAAAAGTCCTCCAGGTAGGGACCTGGTCAACGGTCTAAAATAAAAAAAGAAAAGAACATATTGAGAAAATAATGGATATTTAAGAAAAGTAAGCCTTTAACTAATTTGTTTCCGTTATTGTATTTCGAGTATAGATTAAAATGATACTTTTCTCGTTCTTTAATTTTCTATTAAATATTATTTGTCATGTAACACTCTGGATCTCTGATATAAGATATTATAAACAGATGTGTGAAAGGCTGGAAATAAAGTGTTTATTCATACAGAATCTGTTAAAGATATCAATAAAATGAATAGAGAGTAAAATTGATGAAATAAAAACTTCTAATCTAATTGGTTAAATTAACAATTTGAAATCTCATTTCCGGTTACAATTACATGAGAAGATATAATTCACAAAATGTTATAAAAAGTTCAATGAATGTCTAAAATAACTTTTGATATATTTTATTACAATGAAACGCACAAGTTTTGCCATTTATTTCATTAATTTTACAATAATTTTGCGCATTTTACTCTTTAAATTTTTTTTTAACTAGACATCATTCAGTATTTTTTTTGGTTGTTTTAATATAAGATATATTCCAGAATTATTTCTGGTACAGAGTTTTCGATAAAGGAAGAGATGGCGTTTGATATTATTTTTATAATTCTTGCAATTATTTAGTATTTTTAATTTATTGAATGAATTCTAAATAAACGAATCTGTAATTTGTAAATACTCTTAATAAATTAAATACTTTATTGTTATCTTTTATATATTTTAAGTAATAAAAGTATCGAAAAATATTTATCGTCTTATTAGTGTATTTATTTAGCGTACATGGACTTAATATTGAACTAATATTGTCTTTTACTAAGAGACTAGCCGAACCTAAACGTTAATGATATTAGAGAGCTCTTTTTTTTTTTATCACCAATTGCATAGTTTAAAGAATGATTTCTTTGTGACAAAAAAATAAAAAAGAAATCGTTGTGTGTATTATTAAAACTAGAAGATTCAACAGTGCTACCGGATTGATTACAAAACACAGTGATCGTAGGCTCATTGTAGGTGAAAATCGTTTTTTATTGAAAACTCTAAAATATTTATTACATTTAATAATATTTTCTTGCTAAGTATTTGCAATTAATAGCCAATTGTTGTAATAACAATGTTACTGTTTTCTTATTTTTACAAATTCTTTTACATTACTCCAAATGCTACTTTAAATTTTGTAGAAAATATATTTATTTTTATTTAAAATTTTAAAAATTCATGAATAAAAACTGTTTAGAAAATCTTTAAAAAATCAGAACCTTGTGTTACCGTTTTCAAATTCTATTTAAAAGTATAGAAAGTTTATTTTAGAGTTTTTAGATTTATTCGATGGTATAATAACTGATTTACTATATTTAGAAGCGAATGCATGTGTGATAAATATAAAGCAATAGCGCAGGTCTTTCCACCACCTTTATGACGTCATCGTAGTGACATAGATAATTTTACTTTATAATATAGATATTATGAAATTATGTACAGTTCATAAGCAAATGTGAATGTTTTTCATTAGGACAGTCAGTTTTTATTACTTCAAAATTAATCTGCTGCAAGTACTGAAGCCATGAATTGTAGTTCAAAATTACCATTTCTTATATATCAATGGTTGATCATTGAGCAAGTGTCTAAAGATAATATCATGTTCAGCGGAGGAATTCCATTGCCTTTTTGAAGTGCGACAAAGGTTACATATTACGAGTTCTGCACAAGCGTTAACATGTTGTTTTGCCTGAGAGGAGATAGGTATCTTATAAATGGCAACAGACGTTCATCCTTTATGTGCACGTTAGAGACCGATCAGTGGCACTCTGCTTTGTTATAAGGTACAGTAACTGACATTAGGTGGACTTACATTAGATTGCCAGATTAATCTGGTCATCTATTATATTTATGTAATTGGTTATTATTAGTGATGGAAATAAAACAATATGTTACTTGTTGCACAGAAATATTTTCTCAAACATAAACAAAAATACTTATCTGCAACAGTTAACATATTGTATTAATTCCATATAAATAACTGAATCAGTAATTAAAAAAACTACAGAAGTGCACTCTTTTAAATGCATTTTTTTTTTTTGGTTGCAACGTATCCTTGAAGGTAGAACCCACAGAAGTCTAAGCATAATAGGGATGCTGTATACCTTCAAAACCATTTGCTATATAAAGTCAATTAGCACGCGAATTTATATGTCCTCATTCGGCCCAAACAGAACAAGCACGTGGGACGATGGCTGATTTCTTTCGTTGGGGAGCTTTAAAGGTCAGCCGTGTCAAAGGAAGCTTCAATTGTTTGGACCGAATTTTAAACAGTTTTAGCGTTACATTTTTTCTTCACGCTAAAACAGCACATTTCCTCTATATATTACTTATAGCTCTATGGGTAAGACACGTGGAGACAAAAAATACATAAGTTTATTTATCCGTTGTCACTTCAAATTGGCGTTTATTACAAAACAAACACCAAGAAATATTTCAATGGCCAACAACAGAATTTTTTTTTTTATCGAACACGATGATGACTATGATTACGCTCCTTAATGGGTAGGTAAAAAGGATTGCAGATTTTAAATACCACTGTTTTCGAATAGCAATTTTGAAAATATTATTATACGTATATATTAATGGCCTTTTATTATTTTAATACGTGGTAATTTTATTTGACTTAATCTTATAAAACATTAATTCATTTTACTAGAAATTTATAAATATATGGTATACAAAATACATCGCATAAAATGTTGCGTATAATTTGTGCGATTATTTTCGGGTTAAGGTGCAGACGTAAATGATTTATGTTTATTTTCTCAAACACGTAATAAAAATAATTAATATATTTTTTAAAATCATTTATAGCGCACTAAAATTCACAGACTGCAAAAACAACACAAGTAAAGGTTTTCTATAAAAAGAATAATTTTAATTTTATTTCTTCTAAAATGAATAACTGATAACCGAAAAAAACATATTTATAGATTTAAGAAGCATAATAAGCACAAAAAGGTTTTTAAAATATTTAGTATTTATATGTAGCACAGTATTTATTGATTCCTGAAAATTTTTAAATCTAGGACATGTAATTTTTGAAATCACCAATTTAATTTCAATTTACACAATAATCGTGATTTTCCACATAAAGTTGCAATCACACGTGCTATCCTATAATAGACAATATCAGATATTTTCTCATAAACAGGTTTTAAGGAGAAAAGAAGTCGTGTGATTAATTTACTTCTCATAAATTCCTCAATGATGAACTTATCCGTACGTGAATCTCCTTACGCTATATATCAGCTCGAATCCTATTAATCAGAGGTCTCTAAAAGTAGTTTCTCGCACTTCTTGGAGTTTACAAAGTTCACTTAAAAACGTTTTACATTAAAAAACACTTAAAAATGATTACTCGTCACATGTTCCGCTTGTCACTTACATTAACTCTTTTCATACAGTCATCGAAATAACCCTACTTGCATCACGAATAAGCCGCTTGGAGGAAACAACAATATATATCACACATTTGAGACCGTATGATAGTACGTGTGATTGAAACTTTAATTTTGCGACCGCAATAAATGCGAATTTCCCATAAGATAATGCTCAGTCATGCTTATTTCAGAGCGCCCAAAATGATCTTAAAAGAGTGCAGATGCTGCATTGGTCCGCTCAATTCTACAATCTAACGTAATGTAGTAAGTCGTGAATCTTTAAAATATGGTTGAACTTGACCATTATCACGTCACACAGTGGCGAAATTCTCCAACATTTAAACAAAACTCAAATAATTTTCTACTTTTCTGAATATTCTAACGCAAGTTACTACTCAGAATAGAGAATTGCTTTACTAAATTACCCGGGTCTAAATTTTATGAAACACAAGAGTTTACGGGTACCATATAGTCTAATTTTATGAATCTCAGTGCAAAATGTAAGCTGTTTCGTGCAGTTATTGAGTGAAATAGTCGAATAATATACGTATAAAAGTGAGAATATGTTTTAAAACACTCTTTTATAACAAAACAGCAGTGTTAAACAACAGCGTTAAAACAGCATTTTTTCTGAGAGGAAGCGCACGAAAGCAGTTAAAATTATCCATGCAGAGGAATGCCAGGGCCAGTTTATTTTATTCAGTTTATTTTATTCATATCCATTCAGTTAAAATTATCCATGGAGTTACAATGTTACAATGTTTTCTTCCCGTATTCATTATTTCTGCGTAATTTGATGTCATGTTTCGTAATGCTGGTGTAATGTTTTGTTTGCGTACGTTTTTTATTTTTTTTCCAGAGAGATGTGTATGGAAAGCTGAAATTATTCAATATGGGGGGGGGGAGATTTTGTTATATGTACAATCAAAACGTACTGATATATTTTCTCTGAAATATAAATCATGATAAAATACCAAAAAGTACAATTAAAAAGAATTAATTTTCTACGTAAGAATATTGATTGTTAATGTTTTAAAAATTCAACATCATGAAAGTGTAAGCGAAAATAAGCCATTTTGCTTTTATCCTCTCCAGTAAGTAAAGGCTATTCATATTTTACCCGTAACTTACTGTCACAGAAATTGTCGTATAACTACTGTGAGCGATCTTTGAAGAGCAAGGTCTCCTTAAAATGCGTACTCAGAATATATATATATATATATATATATATATATATATAAACTTTCTGTGGTTCTCCATAAGTACCTAATATAAGATCAGCGAAATTTTCTTGCGTATCTAAAGAGAAAATCTGTAAAAAACAAACAAACAATCTTCTGAGTTTTTACCGCAAAAGCGATTTGGTGATTCGCCAACTACACATGATTGAATTTGCAATATTTACTGAATTTAAATTTAAACAATGAAATAGTTTACTGCTTTTTGTATAGAGTTAAGCTATATTACAAACAAGTTCTGTAAATTCCAGTTATCTAATTTCATGAATGAAAAAACTTTTATTATGCTTTTAATATATATTATTTTGAAAGCTGAAAATACTTATTTTAAAGTGTAGAAAAGTTAACATTTTGAACGTTATTTTTTGAAGTGAAAAATTAATCTTTATTATTATTTTTTTAATTTACGAATCTATTTTAAAAATGGCTATATGTGAATCAACGTGTACAATATCATCATTTATTTGAAGAATATGCTGAGAAAAATGAGACTGGAATGTTACGAAAGATCAATCTGAATAAAATAAAAAGAAAAGTGCCCACTTAAACTAATGGCATTGAGCTCACAGGCTATTCACACTAATTGTATATTATACTTTTATTTAAAAGGAAAAAAAACCTATTTAGCTAAATTAAGGGGTGGGGGTTATATCCCCCATTTCCACCTTTATACTTAACCAATGAACCTCCAAATCTAATCAGGGAAGCATCTTACAAGAATAAACCAGTATACCATATTTTAAGCAAATCGGATAATTCTGCATGAGTAACCCATTTATCTAAATTAAGGGGGGGTTATTCCCCGTTCCCCCTTTATACTTAGCCAATGAACCTCGAAAACTAATCAGGGAAGCGCCTTAGCGCAATGAGCCTATATACAAAAATTGAAGCAAATCGGATAATTCTGCATGAAAAACCCATTTATCTAAATCAAGGAGGAGGGATTACCCCCCTTTCTCCCCTTTATACTTAAACAATGAACCCCCAAAATAACGCGGGAAGCGTCTTATCTGAACGAACCTATATACAAAATTTGAAGCAAATCGGATGTTTCTATCAAGAGTTATCGCGTTACGTTCATAAATACGTACGGACATACAGAACCTGTGGACACATTAGCTCTCAGGGTTTGATTGCCTGTGAGTTAAAAAAATTACTTTACCCAAATTTTAAAATGATATAAATGTGCGAGAAAATTTTAAGAAATTTTGATATTGTATCTCTTTCATTGAATGCAGTTACTGATCCAGTAAACTACTATAAAGTATCAAAGAAAGAGTAAAAGGGGCGGAGGATGTCACGTCCCTTAATGAAGCATTTTTTCTTCAGTATTAATGTGTATTTCTTTGCAACAACATCTGTTGTCTGTACATCCTCCACCCGCCCTCCCTTTTTCTGTTTAGAATCATACTTAGTTTAAGGGGGAAGGGGAGGGGGTTTGAAATTGTCAATTTTATGTATTTTTACAGCAAAACTAATTAAAAATATTATTTTAGATTAAATAAATAGTTTTGCTTCGGCACAAAGTTTTTTTAAATTTCCGATTTGATTGATATTCTATTCTTGTTTAATCCTCCATTTCAAGATTTTTTTCAAAAGTTTCCCTGTTGATAAATTTTATCCATAATAATGGAAAAATTGAGTTTCGAAAATTTTCTCAACAATTTAAATTTTGTTCTTGCCAATATAATAAAATTGTTAAGTTCAAGGGATCAAAATTCTTTATATATTTCATAAAACTGTATTAAAAAGTGAACTTATTTAAGTTAAACTTATTTAAAATGGCTCTAAATCGAATATTACTTAACAAGCACGATAAGCAGACTGAAAACTTACCGTTTACAAAAGAGTATTATTTTCGATATTGAAGTGTATTTCCATAGAACAAAATGTGTTTTTTTTTCGTCACTTTCGTAATTCAGGAGCGTATGAACCCTCCCCCCACATCCTCTTGGTTTTACATTTCATGTTTTCAATTCTCTATAGTTTTAAAACAAAATTAATAGAAAATATTTTAAATCAGGTTAAATAAATAAATTTTCTTTACCACTAATGTAAGTGTATTTTATTCTCGATTTCACTCATATCGTATCCTTGTTTAAACTTCCGTTGCAGGAAATTTTGAAAGTTCAGCGGTTTCGCGGTTTTGGTAAATTTTAAATATGTTTTAAAAATAATTTTTTGTTCAAAGTTACTAAAAACTATGTAAATTCTGTTCTAAATTATATAATAAGACAAGTAAATTTCAATAAATCAAAATAATTATATATTTGTCAAAGCTAAAGTTTTAAAAACGCATTTATTTAAATTAAACGTATTTAAAATTGTTCAGCGTGTAGAGAACACACATTTCTTGTGTACAATTTATCCAATCCGTGAAATGGAATGTCAATGATCACAAAACAGTATTTTTTCTTATATTTCATTGTGTCGCCAATCAGCGATAAATTGCCAAATAACGAAATGTTATTTATTTATTTATTTATTTATTTACAGCAGTTTATTTAAGATTCCCCAGATTTGTTTAAAAATATATACGCACATGAAAAGCATTCTTATATATATATTTTCAATTCTTATATATATATTTTCTTAATTGTGTAACCTCTTGATCGATGAATAAAAGTATCGATTCTATCATAAGATACTGTTTCTATACTAATTTTTATGTACAAGATTTTTATAAGTAAAATTCACCTATTCAGAAGTATGCAGCGATCTTAGAGGAGGTCTAAATAACTTCTCTATTGTTTCGATAGTACTGGGGCACATAACGAAACAAAAACTGAAACTTAACAAATTAAACTGTGAAAAAAAATCAGCTGTCTGTAAGACTGCTAAAAGAAGTTAAGGAGATTAATTTACACAGTTCTGCACAGTTGTGCGCGAAAACTGTGAACCTTTATTTTCGCGTTTTGGTCAGCGTTTTCGAAAATTTCGCAGGTGGGTATCGTTTCAATATCTTTAAAACTGCTTATAGTATAAAAAAACCTCTTGACCTGGGTGCACATTCTTCACGGTATTTCAAATTATTATACTCATTTAATTTCACAAATTGGGTGTAACAATTTGCAGTCTGTAATGAAATTCTATTTTCTCATTAATATGTCAATATTTTAAGTTATATTAGTTTGTCGATATTAAAAAAAAATAATAAAACACCTTTTTGTAGTTTCTTTGTTAAAGATGACTACAGTCTATATGCTTTCGAGTTTCCCTTTTTTTTATATCGTGGGTTTTCTATAATATATATCTTTGTACAATTATAATATTTACAGATTATGATTTATAATAGGAAATTTGAAGTATAAAATTTTAGTAAGAATTTCACTTTGGGTGGTTTTAAATTTAATTGATTTAGTTACTTTTCAAGTAACGCATGAACAATAGTTATATTTCAATGAACATAAAAAAAATATTATTTTACTCACAATAATGACATAACTATTTCATTTTTGTTCTTGTGAAATATTTTTAAAGAATTTGTAATAGCTACCAATAAGTAAATTTAAAAACATTTACCTAAAGTGAAAAGTTTATCCCCTTTATAAAAACTTTTTTGCATTTGTTTTTATTCTGAAAACTTTTCAAATACATATTTTTACATGAAAATCTCCTGTATAGACGAATCATAAATAATTTTTCTTTGACATTTTGCTTAACGAATGGATTATATATATATATATATATATATTTCTCTCTAAAACAATCCAGACGTATGCATAAAACTCAAATTTATTTTATTTTTTGACGAGAAAGTTACCTCAGGGAGTAATTACGAAAGTATAACGAAAATTTTAAAATATCTTAATTTTTTATTTCCCTCTGTTCTTTTTCAAAAGACATTTTATAAAATATCTCGTAGAGATAGAAATTAAAATAGAAGCACGTCTGCTATTTAAAAGGAAGATAAAATATCACTAGTGTCCAATAATAATTGATCCAAATGCAAAAATTACACACGTATCACAATGTATCCTCAAATAAACCCAGAATTCGAATGTACAAATCGACAAATCAAACACTATATCTAAACAAGAACGAAACATCATGCATAGAGATTATGAAACACGTTCCAACAGTAACAGAATATAAAAATATTCTGTTTTCATTTTTTCAGAATTTTCATTTTTTCATTCAATGAAATGAGATATCTAAATAGACAAGTTAAAAAACACATAACTTAGTAAAAACACATTTTCAGAAAATGCTGTTCATATGCAATAATGTGTGCGAATTGTATCGTATAGCTCTGTATAGGATGTATTCGATTTATATAGACCATGCATTAGACTAAAAATTAGATAATTTTAAAATACTTAGCACATCGGTATGTGTGATTGCAGCAGTTATCGATCTTAAACTTAATCCTGTAACCGAATTCTTTTGAACGTCTCTGTAAAGGAACGATAAATACTACGCACTTCATAATCTACAGTAAGCGTTGTACTGCACCTCAGAGGTTCTTTTTAATTTCATTATTTTGAAGTATCAGAATATCATTAAAATGTACCGCAACTAACTTTTTCTCATAGATCATAATATAACGGAATTATTTCGTGTGTCCCTGTAAATGAATTATAAATGCTACACATTTCAATTTCAATAGCGGGCATTCTATAGTAACACTCAATAACACGTACCAAGTTCATGGTAAAACAAGAATATTTGCGAGAGTTAGAGCACGGGCTGACAGATAGACCGACGGTCAGACAAACAAACTGTAATTTATACTTATTCCATATTCCTGAGAAATCATGCTGTAGTCCACTTCAGTGATGCATATCAATCTCATGATGATTAAAATAGCGTAACATTAATAAAATGCTATACAAAGATTTTTTTTTCATAAACCATAATGTAACGGAATTCTTTAGTATGACGTTGTAAACGAAGTATAATGCTGTACACTTCATTTTCAATACCAGAAATTCTATACTAAATCCCAACAACATCTAAAAATTACATGGAAATCCGAGTATAATTAGGAGGATTACTGGACGGATAGACAGGCAGACAGACCGAATTCTTAATCACTTTTCATCTTTGTTAGAAAGTGTCAGTTTAGGTGTACCGAGACAAACTGAATTCATAATCACTTTTCAACTTTGTTGGAAATTGTTAAGAACAGTTACCTTAATTATATGTCAATTTTAATATTGTCTTTTTTAGATTTGTTATGTACTTATTTAAATACACTGCTCAAAACAATTAAAGGATATTTGAAGTTTTATATAAAATAAAGATATAAACGAAATTTTTTTTGCCGAAAATAGAAGAAGAGAATCACAAATGCAAATTTTTCTGGTTTTCAAACTGTGGAGTATGCAAATTTTGAGTTCGACGTCAAAAACGTCGCTTCAGCGGCAGCGAATGAAATTTGACTTTAAACTGGATAAAGGAGAATGAAGACAAGGATGATCGGCATTCAGTGATTGCTTTGTTTCGATGAGTACGATGTCTCAGCGAAGTCATTTGACAGATTCAGAAGCTTGGAGAATTGTTGGTAGGTTAGAAGGGGGCCAAACTCAAGCCGAAGTAGCGCAAGCCATTGGAGTGTCACAAAGTGTCATTTCCAGGATCTGGAACCGTTTTTTTGGAGAGTGGATGTGCAGGCCGAAGACCAGGGCAAGGTCGTAGACGGGCAACAACGCCCAATGAAGATCGTTATTTAGCGTTAACAGCTCGGAGACACCGAAACATGAACGCTACTCTTCTCCAACAACACCTTCGCTCGGCTACAGGCACCACGATTTCAACCCAGACTGTCCGAAACCGGCTCCATGCTGTAGGTCTGTATGCTCGCCGAACGATGGTATGTGTTAGATTAACATTAAGGCATCGTCGCGACCGCAGGGAGTGGGCAACCGAGCATGTCAACTGGAGGAGAAATGAATGGAGCAATATTCTGTTTTCTGAGGAGTCCCGTTTTTCTGTGCATCCGGATAATAGGCGTATTTTCATCTGGAGGGACCGTGGCAGTAGGAATAATCCTGCGTTCGTGCACGAAAGTGTCAGATTTGGCGGTGGAGGAGTGTTGGTGTATGGTGGCATCTCCATTGACGGGCGCACTGACCTCTACATCATTCGAGATGGAGCTCTGATTGGTCGCCGATATAGGGATGAGATCCTCAGACCTATTGTAGTCCCTTACGCTGCAGCAATCGGAGATAACTTCATTTTAATGGACGATAACTGCAGGCCACATCGTGCAAACCTGGTGGAGGATTTCCTTTTCGAGGAAGGAATCGTTCGAATGGAATGGCCAGCGTGTTCTCCAGACATGAATCCAATCGAGCACGTTTGGAACGCTCTAGGAAGACGAGTTTCTGGCCGCCAACAACCCCCACAAACTCTCCAAGAACTGGAAAGAGCTCTTCTGGAAGAGTGGGGCAGAATACCCCAACTCGTCATTAATAGCCTCATTGAGTCCATGCCTCAAAGGTGTTCAACGTTGCTGGCCGCCCGTGGAAACCATACCCCCTACTGAAAATGATTTTCTTTGAAGAAAACACCTTTTCTTATTCTTTTTTTCTCATATGCACAAATTGTGTTTTTTCCTTTTGTACACAAATGCGCAATAAAATGCATTTTTTTCTGCCAAACATGTGTAATTTATTCTCATATAACCTACTATGTCTGTCGACAATGTATCAATCAGCTAAAAAGTTTCCCAGATACAAAATCCACCTAAAACTGCAATATCCTTTAATTGTGTTGAGCAGTGTATTAATATAATTACACTTCCTTTTAGTTTTAATTTGTTTTTACTATTTGCCACCTATATCCAAATAGGTTAAAAGGAGAACAGTCAAAAAATATTAAAAAAATAAATGAAAATTTAAAAATTTGTTCTACAGCATTGTTATGAAAGCACAAATTGCAGCACAAAATACAAAAATTGCATGCATACAAGTAGTTAAAACTTTTAACATTTTACTTATATAGTTTTTGAGAATATATATTAATGCGTATGGATAATGTTATACAAAGTGGAAATAAGGCACGTTCACATTACAAGCGTTTAATGTGAAGAGTTTGGTACTTTTTTCTTTCTAAAGGTGGTTACAGTAAAGACACCTTTTCTATCTCTATTTTATCAAAAATCTTGCTGTTACATAATTAAATCATGTTGCTTTTTTTCTCAAAATCAATATATCTAAATCCTGATATTAAAAAAAATGCTTTAAAAAAAAGCAGAATTTTTTTATCGAAATACTGGTGAGATGTTCTTAACGCGAATGCGCGACTCAATCTTATTTCCGATGCAGTCAGAAATGAATCTTCTTTAATTCCAGTCAGTCCTTCATTACATACAAAAATTTAGTATTTACGTCTTGTAAATGTAAATTTAAAATTAATGAGTATACCAACAAACTACTAAAGGAAATATCTCAGTAAGTTATGAATATTTAAATGTTAAATCCCTTCTTAATAAGAAATTTTTCTGTTGGGCTACATAAATTCTGATTCAGTTTGGGATTTATCAGATTTTTTCAAAAATTAAAGGTTAAGTCTCTCTTAATATTAGATGTATATAGTTCATATTTTCGATGGTTCAATTCTTGAATTTTTAGATAATAATAAACAGATGAATTGGGTTTTGAAAACAATTTTATTTTGATTTGATTTGTCGAAGTTAAAAGACTAAATCACTTGTTATCTAGCTCAAATTCAACGCAATTGATACAAGGCTACAAGTCATCGAACATTTTTTATAGAAGTTTATTAAAAATGAAAAGCTATAGATAGAAAATGAATTTAAAAGTTGGCCTTTGCTTTGCTTTTTTAAATCGAAAACTATCCCCAAGGAAATGAACTAGTAGAAATATAATTCACTTTTTCCATTCATTGTATACATTGATTTTTAAAAATTCAAATATAGTTCCGAACATATTCTAGTGCAACGTATCTTTTAACCAATTCATCTTAACTTGGTATTTATTTTATGACCAATATAAGACGAAAATCAGTCTTTTTCATTACAGATTCCAGTTTAGGTCTAAAGAGCGACATCTTCTGGTTAAATTGATTTTATAATTAATCTTCCGTAATAAGGTACATAGCCAAGTAGCATATTTGGGCAAGTGTAATTTGGCGCAAAAGTGTTTTTGAAACCTTTAATGGTATTCACATTAACATTGAAGTACAATGTGGCTGTGATGGCAATTCTTGGAAGTGGACTCCTTCCCCCTATAAAAAAAGAACGAAAAGAATATGGGCAATCAACTGCCAATTGTGGCAACTATTTCATTTACTCCTTAGATAATTTATATAAATAGCAAGTAATTGCTTACTAAGAAAGATTTGAAAAAATATTGTTCGAAAAGTTTTTGATCAATCTACAGTTCTTAAACAAATTTCCTTTGAAAGTATTTATTTTTCCTATTCGATGATATAAAAATTGCAATTATGCAGTATTTAGAAGCGATGCATGAGCGATAAAAGCGAAAGCGATTGTACAGGTTGTTGCCATTATCGTTATGACATCGTCATTCCATGCTCTATTTTGAATACATTTCTAATGTTGAATTCACAACATATTTCTGACGACGATGAAAAAATCTGCAATGAAAATATAATATATTGAATATTAATTAAAGTAGCACAAATGATAAAATGAGGTGGACGAATAAATTTAACTTGACACATTTAATTAACATCACAAAACATATTACTACATCAGAACGTGAAGACATGACAGAACTACAAGAATATTCCATGGCTACTGTACAATCAAAACTTATGAATATTGATGTTGCTAACGACTGGAGAATATACAATTCTTACAATTATTTTCTGGTGCTGCCATCTACATCTTACTTTCTGAATTAAAAATAACACCGAAAGAAATAGGTATTTGCCGCTCATTAATAACATTTATAAATTAGCTATTTATCATGATAATGTCCAGCGTCTGTGCTAATATCAATCGTACTATGTGTGATCACGGCTGAGTCTGTCAGTACTAGGCTCTGATGATACCAATTCGTTTTAACGTATTGAATGCCATGGCACACAAATATGTATTCCAGGTATTTCCCGGGGCAACATACCACACGTATACGTGTGTAATCATTATTTGTATAGAAGACAATTTATTACTTTGAAGCGGGACTGTTGATAATTTATTACCACGTATTAAAAAAAATAACGTGCCTCCCCCCCTGCAGACATGTTTAATGATTTCAGTTTGGGGTTCAACTTGTAGAAATAACCAAAACTTAAAATTTTGAATTAAAAATATAACAAATTAACAAATATTGTTGCGATTAGGAAGTGTGAACCGAATCTATAAGCACTGAAGACAGCTTTGTCGATTTCTTCCAAAAAAGCCACTGCCTCACAGTCTGCAGTGCTCAATGTGATAATCACTTATGTAGAAAAATGTTAAGATTTTAATTTGTAGTGGCGGCTTTGACAATTAAATTTCTATTTATTTTTCTGATATTCTTCTCATCAATTATTATGTTTCTGCAATTCTTCTAATCACTTATTATGTTTCTATTATTCTTCTTATGTTAAGCGATTCTTTCTTTATTTCTTTAGATTTAGTATTTTGTAAAACTATCCTTTTATTTTAAAATGGCGTGTAACTTTGAGATTTGTAGTGATATGATGCTCTTTAGATAATTCTTATAAGCCTTTGTTTTTCTCCTCCCAAATTATCAAAGATTCATCATAAGAAAAGTAACTGCTTTAATTTCCCTAGATACGTCTTCCTTTTGAAGAGAAATAGTTAGAACACATAAAACATGCATTATCAAAAACATAAGGTATACAACACAGTATAAAAATAGATTTGACTGAATACTCATTTTGTATGTTTATGAAGCGTGAAAATGAAGTATAAAGGAAAACAGCATGAAATTTAAATGATAAAAAGGATTTATTTTTTGCCGAACAGAAACATTTAGATTTATTACTGTAGCAAATGCTTTCCTCATTATTTCAAAGAGCTTTCAGAAGTATCACGCAAATTTTAGCTATTACATAATATCGTACGTGACTATTTACTTGAAATGAATGACAGTTTCATTGTAATATAGTTCACGAATAGTAATCTTACTAAAGAAATATTCCTTAATTATTAAGAAAATTGTATGTTATGAACTGCTAGATTACAAGGCGTAGTACAGTAAAATACATATAAAGCTAAACAAAATCCATTTATGCAATTTGATGTAAATTCGTGTTACAAAAATGTAAAGATATATCTGTAACTAGTTACGTTTTAGTAATGCGTTTGTAATGTGAAGACATGATATTTTCCTATTATGTCTTACACTCGTGAATACTGTTAGTCATACATTTTAGCTGTAAATTTAGTCATAAATTTTAACTTTCTTCCATCTATAATAGAAGAAAGTATTGTAATCGAAATTTTTTTCGACTTCCGATTTTCGACGGATTTACGCATTTTAGGGATCAGATATTCCGAAAAACATGTTATTACAAAATGTTTGTCTGTCTCTGTGTGTGTCCTCTTTGTATCCTCAACAAGTGTATGAAGTTATGCATAGAATTGAACCAAATTTCATTTATATGTTTTGGCTATGGACAGCAGGTCCCAATTGAATTTGGGGATATTCCGATGGAAAAGGGCGGTGTGATAGCGATTTATGTACGATGTTCTCTATTTTTTGCAGCTTAAGTGAAAAATTTATGAATATTTTTCGACAAAGTTTTATATTTAGATATAATGTCATAGGTGAAGGTTTGTATAAAATTCTGGAGAAAATCAGACTGAAGGTGGCGTTGTGATACCGAATTTTGTTCATTTTTTGGGACGAGTGCTATAGTTGTTAAAATATCATACTTAATCACTTAATTTTTCAATCTAGATATAATTTGAATATTTGTAATAGTCAAATTTTTTCATGTTTTTTTATATATTACCCGTTGATTAGTCTTCATTATGACCCCCCCCCCCTTTATGGTTTTAAAACATTTATTGGCAAAAAGTTGAAGTGTAATAAAATATTACGCTTTTTGAAGTATTAACTTGTATGACATCGAAGAAAGATTTGGGATTGGCACATCGAACTAGTTAAAAATTTTGTCTACTTTGTTTTGCAGTTTTTGAAGGAGACTTTTTTTAAGGTTCTACTTTAGCGCTGTAATTCTCAAAATTGCAGGCTGTTTCATAACTTGGAATTGAACAAAAAACTTACTCCCACAGTATTTGTTGCAACGAAAAATGTAATCCTGAAAAGGTTAATGAGTAAGGTTGATGTGATAGAATACTGACGATTAATAACTTAAAATATGAAGATAAATAAATGAGTGGTCCGAGTAAGGCATTTTAACTAGAGGTTTAATACACAAACATCAAAACATAACATTCACATTACAAACAGAACATTCAGAGAGTATTTTAACCTACAATAAAAATAAAGAAGTAAGCAAAATGAAGTAACCGAACAGACTTATTTTCAATTTTTAATGCTGCCATCTAGAGAATATTAACTGAAGTACAAACAATATAGTTCTCTCCCACTTAATATTTGAGTCAGGTAGGAGCTCTTCCAATTCTTGTATGCTGTCTAGGTAGCTGTGGGGAGGAAGAAGAAGAATTAGTTTTTAAAGATTCTGCATCATCATCAATTGTACTATTTGGAACAGTAGATTTTGGAATAGGGGTATCATATCAGAGTCAGCTGGTTTAGGATTTGGAGTATTTGGGTTGAAAGAGTAAGTAGGTCAAAGATCTGTGACAATATGATGCATTATTTGAGAATAACCTTGTTTAACAACGGCAATTTCACATCCTTAACTTTCAATAACACTTTCTTCAGAATTTGTATAAATAGCTAAATGTACCTTCCAATCTAAGTTATTTATCTGATCAACATGTCTTTTCCAAATATTTGAACCAAACTTGAATTTTCTAATTGAACATGCCATGTCTTGCTATAATGAGACCAAGTTTTCACTTGTCTTCTGGAGTATAATTTCTTACAATCACTTTCTGTTTAATTTAAATTATTTTCTTTAGCACTAGAATTGCTCGCATTTTGTTTATTATGAATAAAATTTGTAACGTTTGGTAATATCAAATCTATTTTTGTTTTTATATGCCGTTTTAGAAATAGAGATGAAGGACTCTTCCCCGTTGTAATGTGAGGCATCTTTCTACTCTGTAAAATAAAGTTATTTAATTTCATTTGTAAAGTACCAGATTGTGAAGATAAAGCTTTTGATACGCGTTTGAAAAGTTGCACATATCTCTCAGCCTGACCATTTGAAGCTGGATGGTATGGAGCACTAAACTTGTGTGTAACACCAGGATTATTTTAAAATGTCTCAATTTCTGCAAAAGAAAATTGTTTAGAATTATCAGATATCGAAGATATAGGATGACCGTATCTGGCAAAAAGTAAAGAACGACAACTAATCGTGTTTTCTGCAGTTGTATTAGGAACAATGAAAATTTCCGGCCATTTGCTATGAGCATCAACCACAAGAAAAAGCATTTTACTCATAACTGGACTAAAATAATCAATATGAATTCTTTTCCATGAAACTGTAAGTCATTCATAATGATATGTCCTTAGGAAAATTATTTTTTAAAATTTACACAGGTAGTGGAAATCTGTGCAAGATCTTCAATATCTTGGTCTAATCCTGGCCATCATACAAAACTTCGAGCTATGGACTTCATTTGTATTATACCAAAATGTCCAAAGTGTAAATCTTGTTTTCAATGAATTTCAGGAATAAATACTCTACATCTTTTATAACGCAACTATGTTGAAGAGTAAATTCTTCTTTCTTACCACCAAAAAGTACATTTTTAGGAATTGGAGACCCAGAAATTAGGTAAAATTTTTTTGACGTAATAAAGGATCTGATTTTGTAGCTACAGCAATTGTTTTGAAAGTTAAATTTTAAGTAGAAATTTTGTTAATTTATGAAAATTCATAAAATATTGATTCATGAAATATTTACTGGTTAAATTCATGAAATATTTACTGGTCTAGAAACATTTAAAATAACTTCTATTTTATCGTGTGCTTTATGAATACCTTCTTTATCAATTTTATAACCACAATATGTAATTTGATCAGCCATAAAAAATAATTTGTCCTTATGAATGCTAATATTATATTCCCGTAATCTTTCTAACACTTGTTTTAGCCTTTTCAAATGTATTTAATCAGTTTCCCTTGTAACACTATCATCAATAAAAACTGTAACACCATCAATGCCACTTAAAATTTGTTCAAGTGTTCTTTGCCAAATAGCTGGAGAATAGTAAGGCCCATGCTAATTTTAAAAATTGGAAAAATCCCTTCGGAGAGTTTATAGTTAACATCTCTTGTGAATTTTCATCTAGAGGCATCTGAAGGTATGCTTGATTCAAATCAATTTTTGGAAAATGCAAACCACCCGCTATTGTAGCCAGCATATCCTCTACCCTTGGTAAAGGATGTTTTTCGAACTTTAAAAATTTATTTACTGTTACTTTAAAATCACCACATAAACGAATTTTACCATTAGATTTAGCCACTGGAACAATAGGAGTCGCCCACATGCTACTACTGACAGGTTTTGTAATATTTGTAATTCTTCATTTGCGTAATGCATAAGTAACTGTTCTAGCTTTACAAAATACGGGGGTAGCATCCATTTTCTCGATAGAGCTCTGTCTTCAAACCTTTAATCTTTCAAACTTTATCAGTAAACAAATCAGGAAAATCATGTAGTAATACTTAGAATTTGAATCAATAGCCAAATAGAAATCAAATAAAAGACTAAAAGATATAATAACGTTTTTATAAAAATGGTTTGGAAACTATTTTAGAGTTATACTTTTGTAAACCCTTTAAAAGGGAAAAAAGGGAAGCAAAATTAGAATTTTTAATTATCTTTCTAGAATATTTAAAATTCTTCAGATTCTCAGAGTAATCTGCGTGCAGAGAACGACAGATTCTGAATACTTATTAAACCCAATATATTCCGTCAGTTCATTAAAGACGATCTAAAGTATGTGCAATTTTTTAAGATTTTAGAAATTATCTAACACATTGTGAGCAGGACATGTACTAATACGTTTTTCATATATTGGTGGTAAAATTATTTCTTGCATCGAAAATTTTGAACCGAGGAGAGCAGGTGTAATTTAATTCATTTCTTTTTTAAAGTTTTAGTATAGTAAGTTTTAGTATGTTAAGGTTTTAATTTATAATAGTTAGATGAAATTTTATGTTTTAACCAAACAGTCACCCAACATTTCTTAAATTAAAGAATCTATATTATAAAGCAAAAACATGTTCGTGAGTAACGCTGACATATCGACTGTGATTACCGCTTGACCAATCTACTTCGCATTTTCTGCAAATTTATTGACTTCTAACTATCGCAAAATTTCACTTTTGCACCGTCGAATGGGGGAAAAATGTACTTTCAAATACAATTTATCTGAAAATTGTATTTAAATTTACTGATTTTTTATACTTTTAAAAATAATTTTCAAGTAGATTTTTTTTTTCAATCTATCTCTACCGCGTGCAGTCTTATAAAAGAAGATTAATCCGTTTGCATTTAAAGCAATATAAATAATACGAATAGTATAGCATTTGTTTCCGACTAATATTATATAACGAAATTAAAACTTCATCTATAAATAAATAAATAAATAAAGCCTAAATTTAACAGATATGTTGAAATACGCGCTTAGGCACTGAAATAATCAGAATAGAAAAGGCTGCACAGATCAAAAATCTTTGGCGATTTCTTCGGCTATTAACACCTGACATGAGGCTAATACGAAAGCATCGGTTTTAATAAATTTCAAAACTTTATTTGAATAATTGGTATTTTTCATATAAAAATGCTTGTTGGTGTTTTACCGGGAAATCTAAGAAAAATTATTAAATGTAAAAATCTATTAAGAGTTTTCAAATATTAAAATGGTTTTTCAAATCTTCGGTACAACGAACAGTAGTTTCTGAAACCCCGGATGCACGGGTTGGTGCTACTGGTATCTATAATAATCATTTTTCGTGACTGCTTGTCACATTAAATATTGCATTCAGTATTTAGTAACTGGTTGAGTATTTCTTAAACATATAAACCAATTTATTAATTTTATTGTTTACAGTTTTATAGTAATATTGTACGTATACAAATTTTTGTAAAGACTCCTCAAAATTCTTAAGTTTATTTTCCACAGTTTATACAGTAATGTAGTATGTATGCAGATTTTTATGAAGCATATTATAACCAACTAGCAAGCTACGCCCACTACGCTGGTCAATTTTTTATAACGAACTTTTAATCCAACAAAATATTGACATTTCATAATTCACTTTTATATTTTAACAGAATAATAAGGCTACTATAATTTGTGACTCGTGCTATAGCCAGTATACACGCCAGGACACGTCGCCCTTATCATTATCTTTTTACGCATGAAGGTTTCGCTATGGTACTCCATTGTGAAATTTGGTAATTTTTCAAATTCAATTCTTGAAAAATAGCATATTCATTAGATTTGAAATTTATATCAAGAAAAATACAATTCTTTACCTTTCAAACGCAGTTTGCCTAACAATGTTCAGACAAATATTTTTCGAGCTACTATTTTTTTTTCAGTAACTTCAAATGTTTCATTTTCCGAGATTAATCTGTGGCAACAATTAGCGAAAAACCCAGTCGTCAGAAACGCATAGTTTTTTATTAAAGAGGCTGTTGGAGCAGGGATTGTCACCACCAATTTGCCACCATCACTTTTGAAATCGGTTCGGTACTCCAAGAGATTCCATAGAAATTATAATTTAGAATGTTTTTAGAACGCTTTTCACTCATTTCACCCTTTTAAATTTCGATTTTTTTTATTTTGTTTTTAGAGAGCATTTACATCTTATAAGTAACTACAACGCCAAATTTCATATTTCTAGCTCCTTCAGTATAAACAAAATCGCAATTTTAGAACGTTTTTCGCTCCTGCACCCCCCTGGGGATAGTGACACCGACATAAAATATATCGTATGTTGGAGCAGGGGTTGTCACCATCCATTTGCCACCATCACTTTTGAAATCGGTTCGGTAGTTCTAGAGATTCCATAGAAATTGTAATTTAGAATGTTTTTAGAACGCTTTTCACTCATTTCATCCTTTTAAATTTTGATTTTTTTTTATTTTGTTCTTAGAGAGCATTTACATGTTATAAGTAATTACAACGCCAAATTTCAAATTTCTAGCTCCTACAGTATAAAAAAGATCTCAATTTTAGAACGTTTTTCGCTCCTGCACCCCCCTGGGGTTAGTGACACCGACATAAAATATAGCCTATGTTGGAGCAGGGGTTTTCACCATCAATTTGCCACCATCACTTTTGAAATCGGTTAGGTAATTCTAGAGATTCCATAGAAATTGAAATTTAGAATGTTTTTAGAACGCTTTTTGCTCATTTCACCCTTTTAAATTTCGAATATTTTCTTATTTTGTTCTTAGAGAGCAGTTACATCTTATAAGTAACTACAGCGCCAAATTTCAAATCGGTTCGGTAGTTCTAGAGATTCCATAGAAATTGTAATTTAGAATGTTTTAAGAACGCTTTTCGCTCATTTCACCCTTTTAAATTTCGAATTTTTTTTATTTTGTTCTTAGAGAGCATTTACATGTTATAAGTAACTACAACGCCAAATTTCAAATTTCTAGCTCCTACAGTATATTTAAGATCTCAATTTTAGAACGTTTTTCGCTCCTGCACCCCCCCTGGGGTTAGTGACACCGACATAAAATATAGCCTATGTTGGAGCAGGGGTTGTCACCATCAATTTGCCACCATCACTTTTGAAATCGGTTCGGTAATTCTAGAGATTCCATAGAAATTGTAATTTAGAATGTTTTTAGAACGCTTTTCACTCATTTCACCCTTTTAAATTTCGATTTTTTTTTATTTTGTTTTTAGAGAGCATTTACATCTTATAAGTAACTACAACGCCAAATTTCATATTTCTAGCTCCTTCAGTATAAACAAAATCGCAATTTTAGAACTTTTTTCGCTCCTGCACCCCCCTGGGGATAGTGACACCGACATAAAATATATCGTATGTTGGAGCAGGGGTTGTCACCATCCATTTGCCACCATCACTTTTGAAATCGGTTCGGTAGTTCTAGAGATTCCATAGAAATTGTAATTTAGAATGTTTTTAGAACGCTTTTCACTCATTTCATCCTTTTAAATTTTGAATTTTTTTTATTTTGTTCTTAGAGAGCATTTACATGTTATAAGTAACTACAACGCCAAATTTCAAATTTCTAGCTCCTACAGTATAAAAAAGATCTCAATTTTAGAACGTTTTTCGCTCCTGCACCCCCCTGGGGTTAGTGACACCGACATAAAATATAGCCTATGTTGGAGCAGGGGTTGTCGCCATCAATTTGCCACCATCACTTTTGAAATCGGTTAGGTAATTCTAGAGATTCCATAGAAATTGTAATTTAGAATGTTTTTAGAACGCTTTTTGCTCATTTCACCCTTTTAAATTTCGAATATTTTCTTATTTTGTTCTTAGAGAGCAGTTACATCTTATAAGTAACTACAACGCCAAATTTCAAATCGGTTCGGTAGTTCTAGAGATTCCATAGAAATTGTAATTTAGAATGTTTTAAGAACGCTTTTCGCTCATTTCACCCTTTTAAATTTCGATTTTTTTTTATTTTGTTCTTAGAGAGCATTTACATGTTATAAGTAACTGCAACGCCAAAATTCAAATTTCTAGCTCCTACAGTATATTTAAGATCTCAATTTTAGAACGTTTTTCGCTCCTGCACCCCCCCTGGGGTTAGTGACACCGACATAAAATATAGCCTATGTTGGAGCAGGGGTTGTCACCATCAATTTGCCACCATCACTTTTGAAATCGGTTCAGTAATTCTAGAGATTCCATAGAAATTGTAATTTAGAATGTTTTTAGAACGCTTTTCGCTCATTTCACCGTTTTAAATTTCGAATATTTTTTTATTTTGTTCTTAGAGAGCATTTACATCTTATAAGTAACTACAACACCAAATTTCAAATCGATTCGGTCGTTCTAGAGATTCCATAGAAATTGTAATTTAGAATGTTTTTAGAACGCTTTTCGCTCATTTCACCATTTTAAATTTCGAATTTTTTTTTATTTTGTTCTTAGAGAGCATTTACATCTTATAAGTAACTACAACGCCAAATTTCAAATCGGTTCGGTAGTTCTAGAGATTCCATAGAAATTGTAATTTAGAATGTTTTTAGAACGCTTTTCGGTCATTTCACCATTTTAAATTTCGATTTTTTTTTTATTTTGTTCTTAGAGAGCATTTACATCTTATAAGTAACTACAACGCCAAATTTCAAATCGGTTCGGTAATTCTAGAGATTCCATAGAAATTGTAATTTAGAATGTTTTTAGAACGCTTTTCGCTCATTTCACCCTTTTAAATTTCGAATATTTTTTTATTTTGTTCTTAGAGAGCATTTACATCTTATAAGTAACTACAACGCCAAATTTCAAATCGGTTCGGTAGTTCTAGAGATTCCATAGAAATTGTAATTTAGAATGTTTTTAGAACGCTTTTCGCTCATTTCACCCTTTTAAATTTCGATTTTTTTTGTTCTTAGAGAGCATTTACATCTTATAAGTAACTTCAACGCCAAATTTCAAATTTCTTGCTGCTTCAGTATAGAAAAGATCGCAATTTTAGAACGTTTTTCGCTCCTGCACCCCCCTGGGGTTGTGGCATCGACGTAAAATACAGCCTATGTTGGAGCAGGGGTTGTCACCATCAATTTGCCACCATCACTTTTGAAATCGGTTCGGTAGTTCCAGAGATTACCCCCTACAAACAAACAAACAAACAATCTTTACTCCTTTATAATATTAGTATAGATCAGGGGTTCTCAAACTTTTAGACCAACGTACCACTAAATCAAAGTTCATACTTCCGCGTACCACTTGGTAATAAACGTAAAGGTAACATAGAAAAAACCTGTCTAAAACTAAATGTCTCTCCGGTCTTTTGTATTTCCGTCATAGTAGGTTTTATTGCATTTAAAAATGCATGGTTACATTACTAAATTGATTGCTTTGTAATAACATTCAAGTATAAAGTAGTATCATCATTAAATTTTAAAAATGCATACAATATCAAAATACAGTATTTTGGTGTAGTTAAAAAGTCACAATACTTAATGACATATTGGCGCACACTGATTCACATACTGTTGTAGTAGGCTAATGAAAAGGGTGGTCTTGTTTTATCAAGCACAACTTCCTCATGTGTGGCTCAATATTAGGAAGTTTTAGTCATAAGTCAGATTCGATGTTTAGTTTATTCCTGTATTTGTTTTTCATATAACAAAGGGGGGGGGGGAAGCACATTCACAGAAATATGTTGTGACAGAAACAGACTTTAACGATATTAGACGGTACTCTGATATTCTCGTCAGCGAAAATTCTGTTACATTCATCCTTTTGAATGTACTCCAGTAATCCATCACAGAAGAGGAGAGCTGAATAAGTTCATTTCTTTCTTCTCTGGTTAGATACAGTGGCAGGGTGTCTCAAATGAGAAACG
The DNA here is from genome assembly GCA_963931845.1 of Maratus michaelseni. Lineage (NCBI taxonomy): Eukaryota > Metazoa > Arthropoda > Arachnida > Araneae > Salticidae > Maratus > Maratus michaelseni. The sequence continues at coordinate 133,554,574 of OZ007587.1, forward strand.
AATTTCCAGAGCCCGATTAAGGTCATGTGGAGCTCAAGCCCCAGTACCTTTTCGAAGCCAGTTTCAAACCAAGATAATAGCTATGAATTTTTGGAGGGAGTATTCGGTGGTTATCCTTAATATTATGATATGGTTACCAAGTTAATCAAAATCTTTTTTGGTTTTAGAAGAAATAATTGGAAAAAACTGCATTTTTAATAAACTTTTTGTAAACAATTTTATTTATTTTGGGGCCCTCCATCAGTGGTGGGCCATAGGCCATGGCCTAGTTCACCTCTGCATTAATCAGGTCCTACGAATTTCTTATCTAAAGCTTAGTTAGCGCATTTAACATAGGCTCAATACAACCGTATTAATAATCTGGAAACCTTTAAATGCGACAGTAATGTCACTCAGTAGGCAAACACTTGCAAGTTTCTTCATACATTTATATATATACCACTGCATATGACTACAGTTTTTGTTTGATTTCAATAATCTTACTCTCTTGGCCATTTTAAATAACCTTAGTCTCTAAAAACTGATTTCCATGAAATAAGAGGAAACTATAACACTTTTTGTACAAGAGAAGAAAAGTATTTCAATTAACACAATGAATCAATTTATGAATTATGTTTGAAATAAGACTTTTATTTCAACACCTCCTAGACGCTCTTCTAGTACAAAAAGAACAATGGGTAATAAAACAACATTTAAAGTATAATTTATAAATTACACATGGAATGTTGTTTTGTTTTAACTCCTCCTACTCACGAACGCTCCTCCTACTTCCAAGCATTCAGACATTACCTTCAGATAATTCAATTTGTAAAGCATGTTTAAAAACAGTTCTTCCACTAATTAAAAGTACTTCATTCATTCCTTAATTTTAAAATTAGGTCTTTATTAAAAATTCAATTTTTATCGATATAAATCTAATAATTGTCTGCTGTAACAGACATTTCTCGTAACAAGAAAATAGATAAAAACGTTTACAGATCATAAATCACGTTCGAAATTTTTTTGAAAATTTCCAAGTTAATAAAGACAAGACAATTTCAATCCCATAATAATATGCTGATTTTTGTATTTTATTCCACGTACCAGTATCGGATTTCTGCGTACCAGTAGCCAGAGCTTCGCGTACCAGTACTGGTACGCGTACCATAGTTTGAGAACCCCTGGTATAGATTATACAGTGGCGGACAAAAAAACTGCATCACCTAGAAAAATTAACATTTTGTAATGCTAATGAGTTATTTCGTTCAAATAAATTAATCTTAGTTGCTGCAAAGCAAGATAAGATATCATTCTACATTTCTATTGGATAATATACCCCTTATGAAGTATTACGTCATCAAAATTTTAAAAATAGTGCGGCAAAAGGGAAAAACGGTCATTTGTCTTGTTCTTTAAGTGGTGAAATGATGGCTTCGTATGTTCAATTGGCGCAAGAAAAAAATGTGTGATACTTGCTTTAGTTAAAGAAGGAGATTCGACACGTGGGATCGCTAAAAAAATTGGTTGCAATCAACCGACAGTTTGGAGGACGATTAAATTAGAACGTGAAACTGGTAATGTTGAGAGAAAGGCTGGATCGGGCCGAAAGAGGGTGACCCTAAATTCTGATGATCGATATCTGAAACTGATGTATCTGAGTAATCGTTATGCAAGTGCTCCTGACTTAAAAATCGAATTTGAGAGAGTCTGGGGTGTTAATTTAAGCACAAAAACTATCCAAAGACGCCTCATGGAATGCCGTTTGCATACGTATCGCCCAAAGAAAAAGCCTTTACTTACAAAAAACGTGATGCAGAAACGAATTTCTTGGGCAAAAGAGCATGTCTCATGCACAAAGGTTCAGTGGCATTCAGTAATTTTTTCGGACGAATCTAAGTTCAACCTACATAGATCAGACGGTAAGTGGTATGTTCGAAGACGTAAAAGTGAAGCTGATCTTCCAGACTGCATATCGCCTACTGTAAAATTCCCAGTCAGCCAAAAGGTCAGGGGATGCATCTCCAGCCAAGGTGTTGGATGTCTAAAACTTATTCTTGGAACTATGAATGCACCCGTTTATACCGAGATTTTAGAGGAGTGTTTAAAACCAGTTATTAAGGATGATTTTAAAGGTGCTAGAAATTGTATTTTTCAACAGGACTCTGCACCCTGCCATACAGCGAAATTGGTAAATGCAATCTAACTTATTCCTGAATTATTTTATTGCCTAATTTACAAATTTTAATCTCCATAACATTAAGGATATTGGAAAAGTAATTTTCACTCAGTTTCCTCCCTTTAGGTGACGGTCTATCTGAAAAACTCTGGCATTAAAGTTTTGGAATGGCCTGGGAATAGTCTTGACCTGAATCCCATTGAAAATTGTTGGCATATAATTGGTACAAAAATTGTTGCTCAGAAGCCTGCTGCTAAAATAAAATTGCTGGAAAGCATTATTAGGGTCTGGTTGCATGAAATTGGCCAGGATTACATTCAGAATTTGATATATTCTATGCCGGACCACTGCAAGGCTGTCATCGCAGCTCTTGGAGGATCCACTAAATACTGAAGTGATCCTTATGCATGTATACACATCGAAGTATATATAATATGACTGCAGTTATATAAAATTTACATTAACTACAGAATTTGTGCATCTATTACTTTGTTCCAATTTTTTTTAAATATTGCGTTTTTCACTTTTTTCCATTTTTCAAAATAATTATGTGTAAATAATTTATAAATCCCAATAAAATTTAATTGAGATTTATCCTACAACTGTATTTTATCGTAAAAATATCATCCTTCTATAATACCTGTACTTGAAAAACATTATTTGCAGCGTTTACCACTTTTTCGCAGGTGATGCAGTTTTTTTGTCCGCCACTGTAGGTTTCATTAGAGTCGTTTCTTATGACAAAATATATTTGTAAATACTACCTAACTAATAAATAATTTTGATGCAATGGGAACAAGTCTATTTATGTTTATAATACTACAAAAATATTACACAATTTGCTCTTTGAATATATATTGTTCAACTATTTCTTAAAATATTGACATGAAATTGGTGATATGGGCATAAAAAGAGGTAATGTTTTTAAATTCGTGAACAGATTCCACTATATTTGAAAGATATTTATGAATACGGTTATTCTGTCTATGTGTCCTGTACCTTGGTGTCCGTCTGTCTGCGCATCTGGCTGTTTCGACATTGTAGGTACAGAGATGTCCAACCTGCGACCCGCTTGCCAGAGCACTACGTTTGATATAGTGAATAGAATAATTAGTCTTATTTAATCGCTAAATTTCTGCCATTAGATTTTTATTTGGAATAAATAGAAACAAGCGTTTTTCAGACCAGAAGTCTGGATACCACTCGTCTACAACATGGTTTCTATTTAAATTTTCTTTTATACCATTCCTAGGGTTTTACAAGGATTCACAAAATCATTCGAATATATTATTACCATACGTGTAGTAATTTTCCAACAGCGTGAAAACATGTCAAGGCAAGGATTCGAACCATGAAACTTTGGCTTTAATTGCCAATGCTCTTCCAATAGAGCTATCTGGACGACGTCCCAACCAACACAATTCATTCAGACAACCATTTAGTAATGACATCTGGTCTGTTACTTGAAACAGGTCGACAGAATAAATTGCAGATAAAGCAACTCCATTATACTATAAATACGTAATTGCACTTTTATTATTTTAAGACAATCAAACTGACTGGTAAATAAATTGCTAAAATATATTTGAATAATTAAAATTGTATTACTAGACTTTTGTATTTCGACTTTCAAACAGTTTAGCTTTTCTGTTAATCAGATTAACGGCAGTATAACTCTCTTGAAGCAGCTTGGATATCAACGAAATTTAAATATGTTAAGAAAGTAGAATGCATTGTATTTAACTCTAAAAATACTGTGTGGAGCATTTTTAAAATTTAACTTTTTTTCTTTTTGTACTCCACTTCTGTTCAATGTTATACCTTATATAGTATAGGATTTTCAAAATTTTTTTTTCGATCTTATCAACATACAGTACATTAATCTGAATTTCATATATTAATTCATATGTAATAACATATTAAGAAAGAAAGTGGCTAAATATACTCTCTGACTCAGAATTTTTTTTTCTTTTAAGGGCATAAAGGAATAGATTAAAAATTCATTTATGAACCCAATTTTGAAAATATTTCTTGCTTTTTAAAATAAATCAAAAATGCTTTTTCTACATTTATGTCTGACTCTCAAATATGAAATGTTTTATTCATTTATAAGATATTTGTCACCAGAGAAGAAAATGAGTAAAAAATACAACATATGTGATAGGAAAATATATTACTTGGCGAAAATCCAAGAAAATGTATTGATGAACTGAATTACATTCATCTATCTAAAGAATGTTATTAAATTTTTTATTTCATTATTAAGTATGCATATGCATATGTTAGCTGGTAAAATTATGTATATTTATATTAATAAACGAAAGTTTCCCTCTGTGTGTCTATTTGTCTGTTTGTCTGCTTGCGATGGCTAACGAAATCTAGCGTGCTTAGATGGCTGAAAATCTAGGTGTGTATAGTCCAAAACCTGTCCTGGTGCATCTGAGAATCAGAATTTTAATATTTAGAAAATTAACCTAGATATTAATTAAAAACTCATGAAACATCGCATACAAATCTCATTAAAATGCGCTTCGCAAATTGGTATTTTTATCGTAACCGCAAAAGAAATTACCGTTTTGATAATTCTAGACAACGAAATATTCTCATTTTCACTTAACCTCGAATATTACAAAAAACTGTTGGAGGTATCGATTCGAAACTCGCAATATATACATAGTTTATTTTTCTGATTCCAAAAAGTCAAATTTTGTGAAAGTCGGACTGTAATTTTTCTTTATTTTGGCCAAAAACTGACCAAACTTAAAAATTGGACCCAGGCAGAAAAGAGGGTTACTGTAAATGGGGACTGCCAGATTTAAAATCAACTCACAGTTCTGTGGACCTATTAAAATAAATAAAACTATTACGTTTATCTATGTGATATTAGGCGCATAGACTTAAAAAAAATCGCGATTTCATAAAATCAAAATTCATAAAAATCCGATATCCATCGGTATATCCTTGTAATCGATGAGCAACTTTTAGAGATATTAAATAAAAACTTATTCATGAAAATGGAAAATGATATTATTTCTATTTCAAGAGGATAGGTGCAATGAAATTGCACGCGTTTTGATAATTTCCGACAACGAAATATTCTCTTTTCTACAATATAAAATGGCGGACTAGGCAATTTTCGCCTCTGTATAATTATTAAAACTATGGCATTTAACGGTTTGAAAATTACACATCTGTGCACAGAACGTTACGCCAAACCCAGGAATCTAATTTTCATAAAAAAGAGATAATTAGAACCGTATTATTAATTAATTTTTCATTAATGAAAATAAATCTTTTCCAAGGAGCACAGCTGCCGTTTAATGATGCAGCGAATCGAGTGTTGTCAGAAACACGGTCTGCTAGATTTTAAATTTAGCAATTTTAACTCAGCGATTTTAAGGTATATACACATTTTAAAATGTATGTAAGATATGGATTTCAAAATTGTAATATAGGCGCAAAATGATACACTGATTAAGATTTTCTAAAAATCGAAATAATTCATTGGCAAGTTTTTATTTTATAAAAAAAACCTTATTTTTATGGGAAAGAAATAAAAATCCGATGACAATGGCTTTACTATTTTAAGAAACGTTTGCATGCTTTATATTTGGGGGATGGGGAACGACTTTTTATTAAATATAGCATATAGTCAACGTGACACATATTATTAAAATATAGAGACTTGCGGGCTTCGAAACAATGTATGTAGTAACAAACAAACGTTTGTATTTCTTATATGGGGACGGGGGAACTATTTTTTTTAAGATAAATATCGCATTTAGTCCACATAGCAGATATTTTTATGACAGAGACAAGCAGCGTTCGCCCGCTATCGGGTCCCTAATTTACATCGGAGTTTTCTTTAACAGATTATTCGTTATATTTGTATGGATGGAACGGAGGTGATGGTTAACGACTTTTTAATAAATATCGCATTTATTGTACTTCACCGCGCGTCCCCTGGCGCCGGTTTTCCCTTTTTATTAAAGCCACATGTGCTGCTCTGATTTCGAATGGAATTAGTTCTCATTTAACAAATTTAACAATTTTAGCTTGATAAGCACCGTTTAATTGCTGTTATATAAAGAGAATACCGGATTTTCCGAAAAACAGTTTTCGTTAAAAATAAATTTACTTTCCTAATAATAATACAAAACCCATATTCCCCGTATACAAACCGACAGTCAAAATTAATGATTTGTTGTTGAGCACTACACTGTGCGCCCCCTGGCGGCCAAAGTTTTTTCTCTAACTGTGCCTTGTTTCAATAACTTGTCTAAACCAGTTTCATTTTGCTAAATTAGCATAACAATCCCCATTCGTAGCTTCAGGTTATATTTCTAAAAAAGAGTAACCAGAATTTTCGAATAATAATCTAAGCGAACTTTGAAATTATGTTCCTAGTTTAACCAAATGAATCAATCTATAAAGATAAATAGTTGTCCTCCTAATTAGTCATTTGCTGAAGAGCACTTCAACATCCACTCCCCGCCCCTGGCAACTCCCTCAAGGTTTATTTTTCTAACTGTGCCTTATTTCAATACCTCTACTAATAATGTTCCGATCTTCTCCAAACCAGCTCAATTTTGTAGCACGCCTTGTGAAGTGGTAAATTGCTGAGGGCGACGAAAATCATTTAAATTATAGAAATACTTTCCAGGTTCAGTAATTTCATTAAAAAAACTCCACAAATAAAAATTCAATGCTTTTATTAATTTTACCATGATCATATAGTATAGTATAGGAGAGGTGTCTCTTAGTAGGAGCCAGCAGAAGAAGCAACTTACACAGTGAGTATTCAAAGAGAGAGAGAAGTCACAGAACATTATTGCCAGAGATTTACATTATTTGGCGAACAAAAATGGTGCCAAAACACATTACTCAATACATTATTTTGTCGTTAGAATTTGAAAAGACAAGATACTTTTGGCTGGGTGTGGAATTTCCAGTAAATTAAAATAATTATTTGCCTCAGAGCCAGAAACAATACCATATTTGGACATGTAGAGCTAAATTTAGCAATCGATATCATCACACATTATTTTGATTGGAAGATGCTACTGAAAATAAAGCAAGAACAACCGTTATTTTTCTGAGTAAGTAAACATTAAAAAAGATATATATTAAGGGTAATCTATTTGACAGTTAGAAAAGGAAAACGTTGTTTTAAATGAGATGAAGGTATATTTATTTGATATAAATTATTGCTATAATTTGAAATGTCAACATTTGCAAGATTAATGACTCTGAAATAGAAGTTAAATTATTTTTGGATTATTTATGAGAGATCAAAAGAATAATTGTTATCATGTTTATTTTAGAAGCTATAAATAAGTATATTTATTTTATATACATATTGCTATAATTTGATTACATCCAGAGATGCAATTCAAGGTTAAATGAATAAAGAGTGAAAATGAATTACATGTGGATTGCTTTATGAACAATAAGGATAATTATAAAGACAGATTTAAAAGTAATAAATAAAGTTCTTAATTTCCTCTTTGCAATAAATGATGATATGTAACTGTGATGTAGAAACTACTATTTATCTTTTATTTATTCAATTATTGTAAGGGCAAAAAGAATGCTTAAATGAAAAGAATTATTAAATTGAACCAGAAATGAATTCATATAACTTAACATTTAGATTACTGTTGAGATTTTATGAAATTAAACAGAGAGAAAAAGGATTATTAATATACAGGGGAACGGAAGAATTTGGAAAGTTTTTTAAATTAAGAGGGGTTTGATTTAAATAAATAAAATGTAAGAAAGCATTTATATATATGACAGATTGCTGTCATATATAATCACCCCACAAACCAAGAACAGCTGTAATGGTACAGTACAGCAGTAAAAACAAGTATCGTGTCTCTTCTTAAGTACATATATTCAGTTCATAAGTAAAGGATAAACATTGAGCAAGATATAAAAGCAGAGATTTTTTTAAAATCTAATTTTATCATAGCAATTCTTTATAACTTGTGTTCAATTGTCCGTTTATCAGTCCACAAGTTTTTTTTACCTTTTTTGTTATTTTGCAGGACGTTCTGTTTAATTAGTTATCTAAAGTTTGTTTGCCTTGATTGATTTGGCTTTGCATGACTGTTTTGGAATTGCTTGACTTTTTGTATAATTAGTACAAAATTGTTCGACTTCTTGTGTGACTGGTACCAGTACCATACTGGTAAATTTATAAGAACTTGTATGTTTAGATAAGTGTGATACAATTATGATATGGCTATAAAATAAAGTGAAAAAAGATGAACAAAATGTAAAAAGACACAAAATATTGTTCACAAATGATCTTTGAAAACAGTAAAATCATGGTCCAGCCACAATGTTGTTAAAGATCAGTTATGCGCAACATACACTCAATGTTGTACACCATTGAGCACTAAGTATCAGTGTACATATTATTTACTAAATCATTGAAAGTTGAAACTAAATTATCTTTTTCTCAGATTATAACGAGGTTCAAAATGAAAAGAAGTATTATTATTATTAATGGCATGACTTGAAGGATCAAATAAGTGTCCATATCGAGGTGGTGCTATAAGTAGTCTATCAATATGCACACGAAATGCTGTATCATCATGAGCATACAATCTTTTAATTGAGAATGAAACGGGAGAATGTTTATATGTTACAATATATGGTCCGGTATATCGAGGTTTAAATTTATCAACAGATTTTAAGTAAACTATATCTTTTAAACAAATGTTTCTTAATTTTGCTTTACGACCATATATTTGATATCTTTTATCTTGAGCTGTTTTGATGTTGGCATAAGCCTTGTCATAAATTTTATTTAGATCATCTAGTAATTTATGTACTTCAATATGTTTATCTAGGAAAGGTTGATTACTACACTGGTCATAAGTGTCAAAAATTAATGAAAGTTCTCTACCAAAATGTAGTAGGTTAGGAGAAAATAGTGTAGAGGAGTGTTTAGAACCATTGTAAAGTGACTTGTGAATATGTAAAGCATTTTCAAACGAGTGTCCTTCTTGTAGAAGTGTAGTTACAGAGTATTTAATTGAGGTATTTATACGCTCAGTAATATTGTTGCTAGCAGGGTGTGAAACGGAACTGTGACGTATTTTTATGCCAAGGGAATCATTGAAAATATCGTAAACATGGGAGGTATATTGGGATCCTAAGTCTGATAAAATAACTGCAGGTCTCCCAAACGTAGTAATGTAACTAAATAAACATTTAACAACTTTAGGCGCAGAAATATCAGTAAGTGGATAGAGTTCAATGTGTCTTGAGAAGTGGTCAGTAATAGTTAATACATGTTTTCCGTTAGCAAAAGGTCCAACTAAATCTGTGCTAATTGTATGACCAGGATATCTAGGTGTGTAAGTAGGTTGTAAAGGTGCAGGAGGGGTGCGATGATGTTTAGCTTGGAGGCATTTGATGCATGAAGCAATAAAATTTAGAGTATCAACATACATGCCTTTCCAAAAATATCGAGCAGAAAGAAAATCATAAGTCTTAGAAGACCAAAATGAGAAAGATGTGAAATTGTTAAAACTTTGTTCTTAAGTGAGTCAGGAACTACAATGTGCTAAGAGAAGGTATTGTTAATGAGATCTTCTTTTTTTATCATTAAAACTTTGGAATCAGGGTGGATGAAATATTTTGGAAATTTTTTAGAAGATCCATTATTTAATATTTCATTGTAAATATTACCTAAGGTGGAGTCATTTTTTTGTTCAGTGCAAAATGTTTCATTTGAGATTTCTAATAATGGATCACGTTTTGTTTGCTTGCCTGACACTAGGTAATTTACATATTGGGTATTGACATTGGCAGAGAAGTTGTTGCTATTAGGTGTTTCATAATCAACAATTGGTAGTGCTTGAGTTTCATGAATAAGATTAGGATTGTTTAGTCAGGTTTCTTGGTGGTTGTCAAATTTAGAACGTGATAAATAATCTGAGAGTACATTAGATGATCCTGGTATATGTTCAAAAGTGTAGGAATATTCTGAAAGTTCAACTAACCAACGTGTGGTTATGTCAGCTGGGTTTGTGGTTTTTTTGTATTTTCCCACAGGCTTACTGTCAGAAAGAATTACAAAATCTCTATTGTATAAATAGTATTTGAAAGCTGTTACCGATTTGTATATTGCCATGAGTTCTAGTTTCAGAGCGGGGTATTTTTTTTCAGATTTCAAAGATTTTGAAAAGTATGCAATAGGTAACAATTGTCCGTTATGTTTTTGTAATAAAGCACTGGAAATAGCAACATTGGATGCGTCTGTGTTAAGGTAAAACGTTTTATTACAATCTGGTAATCGAACCATCGGTGAGTTGAAATTTTTTTTCTGTATGGTGTTAAGAATGTGTTGATGTTCATCTGTCCATTTGAATTTAGATTTTGGAGTAGTTAGGTTTATGAGTGGTTGCACTAAGCTTAAAAATGATGTAATGAGTGATTTGTAGAATGTTATTACTCCTATGAGTCTTTTTAATTGGCGTTTAGTTGTTGGAACTGGAAAAGAAGTTATCTTAGCGATGTTAGATTTAATTGGTGAAACACAGTGATTTTCAATGTGGAATCCCAAGTCGTTAATTTCAGTTTTGTGGAAGTTGCATTTGTTGGGGGAAAGTGTTAAATTATATTTAGTTAGGAGATTAAGAATTTTCTCAAGTTTTGAACACATTTCTTAAAAGGAATTTGCGCCTAAGATGAAATCGTCTTGATATGTAAATACACCTTCTAATTATAGTTCATCAAGCAAGGAGTCCATTAAAGCTTGGAAAATTGAGGCGCTGGACTTTAACCCAAAAACAAGTCTTTTATATATGAAGGAACCAAACATAGTGGTGAATGTCAATTGGTTTTGAAATTTTTCTGGTAAATTGATTTGATGATACGCTTGATGAAAATCGAGTGAAGTAAAAAATTTATATGACGATAGGTTAGCAATAATTGTTTGAATTTTTGGAAGTGGATACGATGAACCTTGAATAACTGTGTTTACCATTCGAAGATCCAATGCAAGTCTATATTTTTGTTTACCTGTACCATCCGATTTTTTTTAACCAGTAACATAGGACAAGCCCATTCAGAACAGCTTCTATCAATAATTCCAGCTTCTAACAATTGATTGATTTGTTCGAGTGCATCTTTTTGTAATGATTGAGGGATTGGGAAGGGTAAGGTTTTAATAGGGTAGTCATTAATGAATTTTAAGTCTGGCACAATCTTATCCGTATGACCTAGAGTGTTTAAGGATTTTGAGAAAGCATTGTAGAATTTTAATAATAAACTATTTAATATTTCTGCTTCATTTGTATTCAAGTGTTTTAGATCAAAATCACTAGAGGTTAAATCTTCTTTTCTCTTCTTTAGAACTTCTTTTGATGCTTGATTAAAATTAATAAAATGTTGTTCTGCATTATTTGGATTCTCAGGGTTATCTGGGGAGTGCTCGAGAATATCCTCAATTTCAGATAAGTGGCCAATTTTAGTTTTTTTATGAAGATGAATGTAAGTATCAGAGTTGTTTTTAACAGAGATATAAAAGAAGTGACATTTTTGAGGAATTTTCTTCTTATGTTTAGAATTTTTATTTGACCGAATAATGGCATCAAAACCAATTAGGTCTTTTAATGATGATATATACTCAAACAAATAATTTTTGCTATCACTAGGACTTCCCTCAAAGGGATTAGTCTGAGTGATATTGCTGAGAACATAGGGTTAACAATTACAATATAAAGAAAAAGAGCAAATTAAATGATAAAATTACAAAATACCATATATAAATTCATATACACTGTTAAAAAAGTAGAAAAGAACAGACAGTGTGTTGTCATAATTTTTTTTAACATGTGGCAAAGATCTCATTTTCTTAAGCGCGCATTGCGCAAAACTTGGGAAAGAAAAAAAAAACGCCGGATCTTTTAAAACGCCAAGCTTTTTAAAGTTACGTAATTGGATTTGCAGCCAATAAATTATTCTATCAAGCGTGGCTTAACGTAAATTTAATTTCATTGTTGCACCTTTTTTTGTGCGTGAATTAAAAATTTTTCTTCCTTGATTATATATCTATTATTTGTATAACTGTTTATAGAAACTCTTACATTTCAAACCACATTGATAGCATGCATTGCTACAAACCAGATTGCAAAACTGTAGTCTAAATTACTATTAAAGTATACAAAAAATCTTTCGATGACTTCTGTAAAATAACTTTTATATTAAATCTCCATATCGGCAAAATTGAAAAATTATATATACAGTAAACTCCCGACTATCCGGCCTAATGTGGCGGAAGGGTAGGCCGGATAACAAAAAAGCCGGATAGGCCGAAGTTCCATAAATATTTACTCACTTCTTGCTTCCCCCCCCCCTCCATAATATTAAAAACACCTGTTACACATTTTAAGATACATTTTATATATACAGTACATTCATTTTCAAAATAAGCAAAATATTAAATTAAACGTAAACCTAATTCGAAAAAAAAAATAGTAAATATTATTTTACTGTTTATTGATAAATGATTGTACAAATATGAAAAGTTATGCATAAGATAAAAGAGTTAAAACTTACAGTTTTTAGTTTTTGAAAAAGTCTTTGATAGATGACCGCTTGCTCCTTCCTGTCGTGAGTCAGCACTTCCCAATGACGAGAACCAGCCTGTAACGGTCACTCGCAACATTCCTCATTTTTTTTACTGGGCCGGATACTACGGAGGACCAGATAGTCGCGGGCCGGATAGTCGAGAGTTTACTGTATTACAAAGTTAAGCTTAACAGATACTTCTTGATTATTCTCTAGGTGGCTCTGCCAACTGCGCCTTTACTGCGCCAATTCGCAGACTTTTCTTTTGCCTGTCTGTCTGTCTCTCCACAATTTGTCTGTTTCCCTATTCGTTCTTCTGCACGTCTCTCTAACCGATTGTCTATCTCTCTACATGTCTCGCTACCTGTCTCTATATTTCACTACCGGTCTCGCTACCCGCCAATCTATTTCTCTAACCGTCTGTCTATCCGTCTAACTACTTGTATGTCTAGCCGTGTCTCTATCCACTTCGCTACCCATTTGTCTATCTGTCTCACAACTTGTCTATCTGTCTCTGTACCCGTCTGGCTATACGCCTCTCTACCCATCTTCTTACCCATCTCCACCCATCTCCACCCATCTACTGTCTCTTTACTCGTCTGTATACCCGTCTCACTATCCGTCTGTTTTTGTACCCGACTCTTTACCCGTCTCGCTACCAATCTCATTACCCGTCAGTCAACTCGTCTCTGTATTCATCTCTCTACTCGTCTCTTTATCTACCACGCTACGCGTCTCGCAACCTTTCTCGCTACATTCCTGTCTGCCGGTGTCGCTACCCGTCTCGTGATCCATCTCGCTACCCCTCTGTCAACCCTCTTTTTACCTTTCTCTCTAGCCGTCTGTCTATTCGTTTCGCTACCCGTCAGCCTACCTATGTCGCTACTCGTCTCTCTACCCATCGCACTACCCGTCTGTCTACCCGTTTGTTTACTCGTCTTTCTACCTCTCACCACCTCTTCCCAATATTTAAACAATTCATTTAATATACAGAAGCCGTTTATAAGTTATTAAATGCAAACAGAAGTAATTTATCTAATAAGTGTAATCAGATGCAATTTTTTTTAAAATACATACATAAACCTTAATAATAATTCATCAGTTTGGTGTTCATAGTTGTTTATATCATTTGACAGTAAATCTCAACTTCTTAAACCTGAATTGTCTCAAGCTTTTTAAAAAAACCACAAGGTCTGTATAACTGGAAAGTATCCTGAGGGCTATATTAGCTACATGTTATTAAGTTAAGTGAAAGTTCCGTTATCGCGTTTGCAGCCAATTGCTTAGGTCAGAAAGCGTGGCTTAACGCCATTTTAAATTCATTACTGTAACTTTCTTTTCTTTTCTTTTTTTTTCGGGGGGGGGGGGTAGGGGGGAAGGGTTTCAAATATATACATTTAAATTAAAACTTTTGCCTCCATGCCATTAGTGTTGTTTGTATTATTAACTAATACCTTGTAGACCGAGCTTCATTTGAAACAAATGTAAAATACTTCTTCTACAGTTTTTTTAGGAGAAACTTTCGTAATTGGGTCCAAAGCCAATCGGAGCATTTAATATCATTATTGTAACTTTTATAGAGTTAAAACAATATTGTTGCTAGCTTTACTCTTGTTTGAGACCAGCCTTGCCTGTGTATCTGAATGGAGAAAAGTTTCGTATCCTATGTCGGTTGGCGAAAAAAAATTAAAATGGTGCCAAAAAGTAGTTTTAGCATCTTACAAAATTTTTCGAGAGAGCGGTAAAACATGTTTTTCAAATATTTACAAACATACGTTTATTAAAGCATGTTTTTGCACCATCTGAAAAATTTAAGCACGATGCTAAAATAAAATTTTATTGCCATATTCGATATTTTAATAAGTAATGAAAATACATAAACAAACTTATTTAACAAACCTAAGAGGCATTTTTGTGATAAATAATTGTTATTGTCAGGGGGGTAAATTGTAAACAATTAATAAACGGCTAGTAAATAATAAGTAGCATTTAAAATCTAAAAATGGAGAAGTGGTCCGTATAAAAATGCAAAACATAACATTATACGTTTGATATATGTAAATCTTTTTTTATTTTTTAAAATTTCCGAAGGCACAGATAAAAAGGTAAAAATCTCTTTTCCAAATGCCAAATAGAAAATATACAAAATAGAAGGCCAAATATACAAAATAGAAAAATATCTGCAAAAAATATATTTACATAATACTACATCTGCAAAAAAATAAGATTTAGAAAAAGTAAGCCAAATCCTGCAGATCCCAACAATCACATCGAAAAACATTTCACCAAAAAAGAACTCGCCAAATCTTACGGCACAGGAAATGGATTTTTCCCTCTGAATGCAGAATATTAGTTTTTTTTCTTGTACGATGGGTAATTATAATATAACTAGGGGGCTCAGCCCCCTACTCGCTAACGCTCGCCAACCCCCATAATTACTGGTACCATAATTAAAATGAGGAATCATCTCAGACGCTTTGGATTACGTACATGTTATTTTATTTTTAATAATTGCTAGTTTGAGCTTCATTCTATGGTTTCAATCTATCTTCCTACGTAGTTTCAATGCTCTCACACTGACGGCGATATTGTAGGTGGAGCTAATCTAACACAATCTAGTCTGTTCATTGGTCTGAACTCTGGAAACTACGGTTGTTGCCAAACCATAAGTTACAAATTCAGCCCTATTTTCGCGCCACGTAAGACAAATATATATATAGATTCAATCTATCTTCCTCCGTAGTTTCAATGCTCTCACACTGACGGCCATATTGTAGGTGGAGCTAATCTAACACAATCTAGTCTGTTCATTGGTCTGAACTCTGGAAACTACGGTTGTTGCCAAACCATAAGTTACAAATTCAGCCCTATTTTCCCGCCACGTAAGACAAATATATATATAGATTGTTTCATTTCACATACTACATACCGTTTGATATATTGGTACTTTTATGTTATCCTGGCGCAGTTGATAAATCGCCAAATATTGTTCCTATAACATTTTCATATTGAATTCATTTCATTTAAATATAAACCTTTCACTCATTTAATTTAAAATACATGTCTTTCATTAATCCCATTTAAAATGCTAAAAAGAGAAAAAAAAAAGAAATAATGCCATAAATCGAAACCTTTTATTTAAACACCGAAGATTTTTTTTTTTTTAAATTTACACACGCGAAATAAAAAAAGCTGCTATTGCTGAGATTTGCGCCATATCTCTAATACCAAGTCTACCAAGTTATTCCGGGGTTTTTCTTTCAAACAGAAAAAAATCCAGATTAATTTTCGATTTCTACTAAATTGAAATATATTTTATTGTGCTGAATATTAGTGCGTGCATATTTTTTTGCTCCATGTACTCCATGAACTTTTCAATTACGATTGTCTACGAAAATCTCCCGCCGGTGTAAATGACGTACGCACAAAATTTTCATGACGTATGTACTTTAATTGTGTACTTTTTTATCTATTTTTTTTAATATAATTTCCAAAAGGTTTGACATTTACTCTTGGTATTAAATAGACGTCGTTGTCACCTTTATAGGGACCTGCTGTAAAAATTTGAACTAAATCCATTAAATATTTTTTGAGTTATGCTTGACGAAAGGTTTTAATATCCATCGTAGCTATATATGGGGCAAAGTATAATACTGCGCTGTGTATGAGTCTTCGTTGCACTCAGACAATTAATGTTGTTGGTGTACACAGAAACCTATTTTTGTTCTTTTGGTTCTAAAACAATCTTTCGTGTTAATAGAACATCCTGATTTGTCATGGATATGACATGTGAATTAAATTGTTTGTTATCATCAACATTTAAGGTATTTTTTGTAGTTTCTAAGGGAACCGATAAGCTGTTATTTATGTGTATAACTTTCTTGAATGTATCTATGATAATGTTAAATCTGTTTATGAAGTCAAATCCTAAAATTCCTTGAATATTCGAAGATTCTGGGATATCAACAATATAAAAATGGTGTGAAAATGATTTATGGTGCAGTTTAATTGAGGTTCTAATGCAACAGGAAAAGTCAACATCAGAATTAACTGTTTTAATAGTAATGCTTGTGGAGAGTCTTTTATATTTTAACAGAGATTTAAGTTCATTAAACAGATGTTGTGATAATAATGAAATGCTGCTGCCGGTGTCCATGAGAAAAGTTACATCTGTTTTAGCAATGGAGGCCTTTACAAGAGGAAGTGTTGGGGTATTTCTGTTTACATTACAAATAAAATGTACAGTGTTGTCATTATCATTTTTTTGAGTTGTTTGTGTTGCTATGTGATTTGAAATTGTAATGGCATCACAAGTTTGTGAGCTAACTGATTTTACCTATCTTTTTTTAGAAATTTTAGGTATATTAGGGTCAACATAAAAGTTTGCTGATGTGGAATTGTTGAAGTGAGATACAATGCCATCAGCAAAATTGCATCTCTTGTTTAGTTTTCCTGAGATTTCTGTTGGTTGTTGTTTAAAAAATTTCTAAATTGTTCGCGTCTTTGTGTGTTCATTCGCTTCCACTTAAAGCACGAATGGGCCTCATGGCTATTTTTGAAACACAACTGGCATGTTGTGATGTTTCTTTTGAAGGATTTGTGAGGAGAAAAGCTCTTGATATTGTGTCGAGATTTGAAATTTTTTTTGTGACGCCTAGCGTCTGAACGATATTTTTGTTTGAAGTCTGGGCGAACATTTACACTTTCTTCAGCCCGTTTGTTGTCCGACTTAAGCGATAGTACATTTATTTTTTCAGAAATTTCTCTTAATTGTTCTGCTAACCCAATGTCAGATTTGCTTGTAGATGGATATGCATGTAAGACTTTTTCTGTATGCAGGATTTCATGTAAGACTTGTGCTCTGTTTACTGCTGTTTTATAGTCATGTATTCCTTCTTCCTGTATTTTGATACGAAGATTAGAAGGGAGTGCTTCTAAAAATTTCATAAATTTTATTTTGTCACATGCATTTTTGTCAGTAATATCTGCATAAACAGTAGCAGCTAAAACATTAAGTCTGTGAGCAAATTTTTTTATGGTCTCTGCCGGTAAAAGTGTTAGGCCGGATAATTCTATACTGGCTGCACATTTGCTAGGGGGAGAAAAGAAAGCTGAAAATTCCTTTTCTATAAAGTCCAAGTCATTAATTTTTAGCAATTTTGGGTTTTGATAGAAAAATTTGAGAGCAGGACCTGTTAGTTTACTTTTGAGTAACGCGATTGTAGTTTGTTGGTTATATTTGTTTATTTCGTCCACTGATCTGATTTGATAAAAAAAGAAAGGCAGAAGTTCATGATCACCTTCAAAGTTAGTGATATTTATGGGTATGTGTTTATTAGCTATAACTGCAGTAAGTTAAGTAATGTAAACGCAGGTATTAATTACTGAAATTCTGCATACGAAACATACAAAATACAAAATGCATAAAATAACAACACATATAAAAATAACTAAAATAAAATATAGGTATATTGAAAATAAAAGGAGCTAATATTTATATATGTATTATTATATATCTTACTTAAACTTTTTGAGGAATTAATCAAACAAAAACAAAAATAATAATATCTTCTCAAATCATTTTCAAAAACAGAGATAAAGGGAAAAAAAACCTTTGAATTTTAATTATTTATTTATTTTAAGAAGAGGTGAATTAAAACGGTGTCACCTCATTATTAACTTAATCCAAAAAGGTGAATGTAATCATCAAATGAAAAAGATAGGGGTTAAAAAAATGCTATTTAAACTTATTTTAAGAAGGACAGAAAAAGTAATATAACACTATTTATTTCTTAATTTTTTGAATGAAATCGGTAAAAAAATTCACAAAAATCTAACCTTAGTATTGTTTTTTAAATACATATATATATATAGAGAGAGATTAGAATATTTGTCTATTTAAAAAAATCATCAGTGAAATTTATTACTCGTTAGGCTTAAAAGGAAATGTACCAAAGTGCACAAAAAGGAATGTATAAGGAATATATTTGCAATAAGCGCCTACAACTCTTAAAACTCAAATGTGTATATATCAGTGCATAACATGAGAGAGAAAAACTAATAAGTGTTTCAAAGCACTTAATACTTCAATTAAAAATATTTTAAAGGTAAAAAAAAAACACTGGAGCTAAGGAAAAAATTACTTGCTTTATAATTTAGACATGAAAAGGCATTAATAAAATTTCTATATTTTAAATGCATAATATCTAAATCACAATTTATCAATAAAGATAAACAGGTAAAATATACAATATAAAAATATATTCATTAATAAAATTAGATATTAAATGTGATTTAATAAATGAATAAACTGGAAATTTTGAAAACGAAAAAGTTTTCACTGTTCAAACCTATGTTGCACCATTTTTTTTTGTCACATGCGAAAACATGAAATTTTTTTTTAGTTGCCTTTGTGAAGACTGGAGACGATTCCGAAAACTTTGAAATAGCGCATCACTTAACAGACAAAACTAGTATTTGTTACGTATAATCCCCACAACTTGACGAAAATTACTATATATTTATAAAAATCATTTGCGAACAATGCATACAATTTTCTTTACTTGAAAAGAATTTCGGAGCAATAAAACGTAAACTTGATAACTATATGTTGGCTTAATTCACTAAAGTTTTGAAACAGACGGGGAAAAAACTGAAAGATATTTCACAACATTCAGAGAACTTTTTCTTGAAAAGCTGATATGGCTGAATTTAACTTATTATGGAGCACTGATAAACGATTGTGAGTATTTTAGCAGTAGCAGTGCACACATGTTTTTATATATATCTGTCACATACACACGTAAAATTTGAAGACTATTTTTACACAGGTTGACGTAGGGCCAGTTGAACAGATACACACAGACGAACAGGAAAACTTTAGGCACTGATGAGTTGGAGAAAAAATTCTAATTGGGCACAGACAAACCGGGAGAATTTAGGCACTGGTGAGTTGGAAAAATTCCTATTTAGAGGCAGACAAGCTGGAAAAATCTAGACACTGATGAGTTGGAAAAATTCCTATTTAGGAACAGACAAGCTGGGAACTTTTAGAAGTGGCAGCATCAAAGATAACAGGCCGTCGACATTCACACAGGCAGAAGAAGGTACTTGAAGAATCTTTCATGATGAAGCCGCTTGAAGATTTATGTCCAGACAGAAGAAGGCGCTTGAAAGCGAGACACCTCTCCCATTTATTTAAGTTGAGGTTTTTTAAAAAAAAATATGGAGAAAAAATTCTGGCATGTTCACCAAATTATGTGAAGTTGTAAATTGCTGAGGGCGACGAAAATCATTTAAATTATAGAAATACTTTCCAGGTTCAGTAATTTCATTAAAAAAAAAAAAACCTCCACAAATAAAAATTCAATGCTTTTATTAATTTTACCATGATCATATAGTATAGTATAGGAGAGGTGTCTCTTAGCAGGAGCCAGCAGAAGAAGCAACTTACACAGTGAGTATTCAAAGACAGAGAGAAGTCACATAACATTATTGCCAGAGATTTACATTACTTGGCGAACAAAAATGATGCCAAAACACATTACTCAATACATTATTTTGGCGTTAGAATTTGAAAAGACAAGATACTTTTGGCTGGGTGTGGAATTTCCAGTAAATTAAAATAATTAATTGCCTCAGAGCCAGAAACGATACCATATTTGGACATGTAGAGCTAAATTTAGCAATTGATATCATCACACATTATTTTGATTGGAAGATGCTACTGAAAATAAAGCAAGAACAACCGTTATTTTTCTGAGTAAGTAAACATTAAAAAAGATATATATTAAGGGTAATCTATTTGACAGTTAGAAAAGGAAAACGTTGTTTTAAATGAGATGAAGGTATATTTATTTGATATAAATTATTGCTATAATTCGAAATGTCAACATTTGCAAGATTAATGACTCTGAAATAGAAGTTAAATTATTTTTGGATTATTTATGAGAGATCAAAAGAATAATTGTTATCATGTTTATTTTAGAAGATATAAATAAGTATATTTATTTTATATACATATTGCTATAATTTGATTACATACAGAGATGCAATTCAAGGTTAAATGAATAAAAAGTGAAAATGAATTACATGTGGATTGCTTTATGAACAATAAGGATAATTATAAAAATAGATTTAAAAGTAATAAATAAAGTTCTTAATTTCCTTTTTGCAATAAATGATGATATCTAACTGTGATGTAGAAACTACTATTTATCTTTTATTTATTCAATTATTGTAAGGGCAAAAAGAATGCTTAAATGAAAAAAATTATTAAATTGAACCAGAAATGAATTCATATAACTTAACATTTAGATTACTGTTGAGATTTTATGAAATTAAACAGAGAGAAAAAGGATTATTAATATACAGGGGAACGGAAGAATTTGGAAAGTTTTTTAAAATAAGAGGGGTTTGATTTAAATAAATAAAATGTAAGAAAGCATTTATATATATGACAGATTGCTGTCATACGCCTACTATATAGTGCCGTGGGCAGCGGGAACCTGTCTTAGAGGTTCGTTCGGAAAGAGGTTTGTTTAGAACAGAATGTTCCTCTGGCGGTGGAATGTGGAATTAAAAGATTTACCGGAGCGTTGGAGCATGCCCGGTATACGGTGCCGAAGCCATCGGAGATCCAGGCAAAAGTTTCTTTTTTAAAGAGATTTAAGTTTATTACACGGGCTCGGGCAACGCCGGCGGGTCAGTTAGTTTTAACTAAACCAAAATATGGTAGCGACAGATTTATATATGTATTTCTGAATGAAATTTTTAAAGGATTAGATTATCTCATGTATGTGTGCGTGTTTAAATATAAGCATAAATGCATAGCATGTATTTATGTATAAAAATGTGTGTCGGTGTAAGTGTTAATGAAAACCACATATTGTTATGAATTTTGTACATTTGTAAATATGCCATTTTTTATTGTGAAATTGCAGCATTATTTAACGTATTTCCTGTCGAGAATTATGTAACGCAATGCAAAAGGCTTCAGGTGCCTTGCAAGAAAAGCAACCTTACAACATCGTCTGTACAATGGAGGTCTATGGGAAAATTGCCAAGAAATGAGCTTATCGCCAAGTTGGCGATGGTTTTGGTGACTTATTTCTTTGTCGCCAAATTTGGTGATATATCGCCAAATATCACCAAGTTGGCGACGGATTTGGCGCCACTTTGTGTGAACCCCCCCGCCCCTATACCTGTACCTCCTCGAAACTTCTGGACTTCCGAAAGTTCTCGAAAATTCTGGAGAATTCTAAAAACCTATGAAAGGGCGATGACTAGAGGCTTTTGTATTAAGACTGCGTTTCTCTGAGAGATTTTGTATTCAATACCCCATATTGAATGTATTGTTCTGGGTGAAAATTTGCTGTGTTTTGATTTTATTTGAAGATTTCTGAATATTTATGTTTTTGTGAAGACACCTGTGTTCTCCTCGAAGTGTTTAGAGTGAATAAAGCCTGTTGATTGTTTTGACGTTTTGGCATCAATCCTTTCGAACCCCGAGCTCACAACAATATTATAAAGTGTATTTTTAATGTGTTTCAAATGAAGAATTTCTAAAATAAATAATTTCAAAAATTCTTCGAAAAATTCTAAAATCATTTAAAATTCTTAGAAGTTACATATGAAATTCATATGATATTCTTCTTTTCATATTTAATTCACATTCAAGACATTAACGTTAGAAAACTATTTTACTGTATACAGCATTTTACAATAGAAAAATTTATGTAATATATTTGTATCATTATTTTTGTTTCTATATAAACACTTTGTACTTTGTGGAGTTCCTTATTTCACATTACATATGCACATTTTTCAAATTTTTGATATGATTATGCTAATTTTATCTATTCTTTACCTCTTAGAACTGTTACTAGCGGTTATAATACTTCTCCAAAACATTACACAAGAGGCTTCAAGAAATTTTAATAACTCTTCAATTATAAAGATATTATATAACATTATATAATATCTTATACAAAATGTTAAAGAAAAATTTTTCATGAATCCAATATTTTCTTCTTGTAAAGATAGAAGAAAGTAAAAATTACGCTCAGTTTATGCATATGGTTTTGGGAATAAAGTTTTACAATATATTTATAAGATTTATAATTTATAAAAGCAAGAAAAGGCTAAGTAAAGTAGAATGTAGATATTGACACTTAATTAATACAACATTTAAATCAGCAAAAATCTAATTAAAAAGTACTCTTTCTAAAGAAGAAGCCCAACCTCCCATTTGCGACCCCCCCCCGTCCTCCACTCTTTACTTACGTACACTTTATAAAATGTCTAGTCATATTATCAATATAAAACTTGTTAAGGTAGTTTAGAATACTGTAATAAAAAGTAATATGAAACAGTTAGCATTTAATACAAATAGACAAAACATAAATTAATAAATATAAAACAAAAGCTCTCAAAATTTTATTAAAAATCTCTATTAAAAAAAAAAAACTAATCATTTTAAAACTAAATTTTTGAAAAATATTTAAGACACGAATAAGTATGGCAATTTAAAATATGATACAATTAAGAGTATTTTAAACAAGAACGAAAAAACGTAAAGCATAGATTATGTAACACTTTTTAACACTTCCAAAATAATTTTACAGATCTTTATCGTTTAATAAGGTGAAAGATGATGTCAAAATAAACAAATTTGAAAAACACATAATCCCTTTGAGGGAAGTCCTAGTTTTGAAAATCTTTACCGTAAGGTGTAAGATGATATCTAACTAACAATTTTGAAAAACGCATAACATATTTAAAAACCCGATTTCAGGAATTACCAACACTGTTCAAAAAAATATCCGAGTTCTTTTGTGCAGCTCTGTATGTGTTCTATAGATTTGTATATATACTTACATAGAAGGCTAGATTTTAGTCCAGTTAGGAAACGCATAGTACAGTTTAAAATTCCCTTTCTGGAATTTCCGGGAATAAATGGAAATGTACTTGAGATCTTTTCTGCTGTCCTGTGTATGATCTATAGAATTGATACAGACCACGTAATAGGCAAAAAATTAGTCCAATTTAAAAACGCATTTCGCATCTGAAAACGCACTTCCAGCAATTATTGTTAACAAAGACAGTAATTTAACCGAATTCTTTTGTGTATCCCTGTAAAAGAACGATGAATGCAACACACACATTATTCTGTAAAAAGACTCTTACAATGCACGTCAGTAATATATATCAATTTCAATATCTTTGAAATAGTGAAACATTATTAAAATAAACCGTACACGATTTTCCCCATATTAGATCGTAATGTAACTGAATTGTTTTGCGTGTCCTTGTAAAGGAACTAATATGTATTACACAGTTTTATTTTCAATACCGAACGTGCCATATTAAACCTCAATAACATATATCAATTGCATGACAATCTCAGTATATTTACGCGAATTACAGCCCGAACAGACAGACAGACGGTAGGCAGACAGTCAAACAAAATTCTTAAACACATTTCAACTATTTTGAAAAGTGTTAAAAAGTGTACTAATATAATAAAAATCAGAATTATGAGAAAATCGCGAAATATTAAGAACTTTTATTTGTAAACACTGTTTCTTTTATCTTTAAAAACTAGATTTTGTAGGAAATAAAATTATTAAGAGTTCCAATTGAATATTTAAATCTGCCTGATGCATAGTTTTATTCTTTGAACATTAGCCTTTCTATCACTTTTACCCTTTTTCCTCATTAAATATGAAATAATATAAAGAAAAAAATCACACATCTTTTAACATTTTTTCAAAATGAAAATATTTTCCAAATGCCAAAGTTTAAAGAATTCTTTCAGAAATTAATAGTTTATCGATCGAAAAGAAGATATTTTATATGATTTCAATAAAACATTTTTATGAACATTTTCCGGAAAATATCCATCCATATGTGAAAAGAATTAATCAAAAGCACGTATCTGAAACCTGTAAGTTTAACGAAAAACATGAAGTATATTTATCAGCTTCAAAAAGATATAGAACCATAAAATCATGAGGATACTCCAAAAAAGTAAGTGTATGCTGGTTTGATAGTTTCTTTCCATGATAAAAGAATGTTATGCTGAAAGAATTTCGTTGCATTTACATTACTTTTTTTATTCCCACATAAATATTGATGGCATCACTTTTTACCTCTAGAGTAAAATAAAACATATTTTTCACGTTATGTTTAGAAATAAACTCCCTGTTCGAAAAATTCTTTTTGAATATATTTTCTACAATAATTCATAAGGAAAGTTTTAACTCGTTTTAAGTATTTTTAAGAATTGGTTGAGATAAATAACATATTTCTTTTTCATATTTAAGTGTCATATTTAAGTCTGAATAAGTGGGGGATAAGCAATGATTATCTGATATATCAATTAGAGGTATGAGCCTTTTTCAAAAGACTCACTCATAAATTTGCTGAAAGTTTTTAAAGTGGAAGTGAAATATTTTTTGTATTATATCTAAGTCCTAACGTTATAGCTATGTTTTAAAAAAATTTACCTCCTCCCCCCACACTCCAAAAAACAAATAAATGGTCCCTCAGAAAGAATTAATCGAGATAATGATGGATTTGTCTATTCCATCATTTTCTTGGGGTACATGATGTTTTAATTAGTTCTCAGTAAAAAAATGTTTGTGTTTGAAGGTAATCAGACGAACCGATTTATCAACTTGGGGGGTTTTGTCTGAGGCTTCTTAGAAAATTTAATATATTTTAAAGTTCTGTTATTGGTCCTACTTCAGATTTGGGGGTCTCTTTGATTGCTGGGGCAATTAGTATGTCCTATAGTAAGCCATGAGTTAGATAGACAGCTCTTTTAATGTACTATGTTCCCAATATAAATGACTTTTTTTTCCCTGGATGTTGCGCCATTAAAAATAATAATAACACCCAAGACTAAATTTAGAGATTAATACGCATTGAATTTTATAAAATATTTCATAAAATTGTTCGTTTTGATCTCATGGAATGTAATTAATTTTCATATGGGTACATCGAGAGTTGAATCACTCAAGATAATTGTTAATTGAATTCGAATGCTGTAATAATAAGCATTGCTAATGTTATCTATCTTCTTTTAAATGAGTAAATATTGCTCATCAAATGTTCTACGCTTTAATGTATTATTAGTTTTCCAAATATTTTTTATTAATAGTTCATTATCTGTACATCATGTTTGAATACGCAAAGTATGATAGAAGATATTGGAGCAACGTATAGCAGTAATAATTTATATTTCTTCTGGAAATTCTGATAGACTTTTGTAACTGTTGTCGAAAATTCAGTTCGATTAATATTTTATATCATCTATTTGACAATTTCATTTTAGCTAAAAACAAATTTTTGGTCACACTCGATTAGAAACTTCATAAACCTATCCTAAAACTATGAAGTCATGAGTTTGATTTTTTCCCCCAAATTATTTGTTACTTTATAAATGTACACTGACTGGTCAAAATATTATAAACACATTACTCAAACTTTGACTCGTTCGTGCAGCGCCTGTGCCGACGTAATAAATCGCATTTGGTGATAAAGACCTTCCCCTGGTCCGAAGTACTAGTGAATGTAACATTCGCCTGTTCATGGAAAAAAGTAGATCTGGGTCACTATGAACGCAGCATGATTATGGGAGGCAGAAAAAGCCGGTTCTATTATCTCTGAAACCGCTAATTTATTTTGAATTTCTAGTACTTTAAGAGTCTCGAGTCTTCAACGAATGACAGCAAAGCCAAAACACTTCAAGGAAAAATCAGTATAGTCTGCAGAAAGCGCTTGTGAATAAAAAAGGTTCCAGGCGACAGACACGCCTTATATGCAGCATCAGAAGAGCTACAACGCAACCACTTGCAGTGCATTACAACTCAGGATCATCCTAAAATATATACGTACGCTCTACAGGACACTTAAACTCAATAAAACAATAATGCACATCACAATACTAGTGTTGTGCAGCGGGGTGTTCCTAATATTTTGTCAACTCAGCGTATATATAAATACAATAGTAACATTCATAACGAAATAAAATTAGCTATAAAATTTTTTCACCTAAACTAGTTAATTCTTATTTGAATAAACTTTAGAGTTAATCTGGCCGTCTTAAAACATCTTCCCATGAAGTGCACCAAATTTACTAGTTTTGTAACTGTTTAATATGGAACCAAATTTCAGTTATTATTTCTGTTAATAAGGCTTAATTACAGAGTTATTTCCGATGAAAAAGTTTCTTCAGTTGTCGCCATAGGATTTCAATTGAATTAAGGTCTGGACTATTCTGAGATAATTCCAGTTCTGGAATGCATTATTCTTGAAACCCTATTTTGCATGCATCTGCAACATGGCATGGAACTGAATTTTGTTGAAACAGAAACAATTTCATTTTCTTGGAAAAGATCACGTATGGAAAGTTTCAGTTTGTATTCAAGTACCTTATTCATGTATTTTTAGCATTTATATTCTCATCAATCACAAATATTATACCCCCACTTTTCTATCTCATTCACCATGAGAATCATAACATTAACGGAATGTATCCCGGAAGGTGAAATGGAATCAGAATGTAATCTTTTCGATTACTCTACTTGCATATACTATGCCATCACTATAGAACATGGGGATTTGTATCTAATCACTCCAAATAACACGGCTTCACTATTTCTCGGTGTAATTCCATGCATTTTAGCCCAGTTTAATTTTTTTCAACCTTTAATAAAAAGGGTTTTATCATTGAATTCTCGTATTTACACCAGATCACTGCAGTCTGCACAGAATTGTGCTCTACTTCATCTGCACATTGCAGTGCACTATTTCGTTTTGTATACACTGAGATGTTTTTTCTGACACCAAAACATAGGCATTCTACTTTCCTACCATCAGTTACTCTCGTGCACCTTTTCATGCCTTTACCAGTGTTCTTTTGGGCAACTTACACAACCCTTGGCTAATTTTCCTCCCTCGAATTTCTTCATAACTGTAGGCTTCTTCACTTAACAATACGCATCGCTCTCTGGGTAACTAATCTACTCTTTGCAACATTTTCTTCAATAATTATAAGAAGACATATAAGTTTACCAACGTGATACTAATCATAAAACACAATGAAAAAGTCCTCCTATCAATATGAATACATGGCACCAATAGTTGAAATTCTACTCTAGGCTTGACTGATTCGTCGCCAAAGGAAATTAAATCTGTTTGTCACTACAAACATTCATGTACATTGATTAATTTTAAATTAAAAAAACTTCACATTCGCCTAGAAATCTTTTACTACATTTTTCTGATTATTTGGCTATGACGTTTGATGAAATAAATGTAACTAAACAAGCGCTATTGCATGATATTCTTGATTAAATTATCTTTCCAGTGTTCCAGCTCTTATAGTATAGTGCTAATAAAAATGTAGTGCTATGAGACATCAAACTTCAAAAAGAATGTTTCTCAAAAGGTTTCATTAATTCTGACCACTAGTGTATATTTATAGCTTTTTTGAAAGTTTTATAAGTGTTTTATGTAAAGCACAATCTTGATTTTATGCTCCGAAATTCTAGATTTTTCGGCATTTTATGATAGAAAAAGTATAACATTTCCTCCCATATATATTCATTGTAATTTATGTGTTCTCCCAAAGCGTATTAAATTTAATTGGTTTTGACTCAAATCAAGGATCTACCAACTCTTCATAAATATATTTTGAATATATTAACGTCTTAAATATTATTTTAAAAAGAAATTTTTATCTGTTTATTCTATCAAAATTAAAAAAAAATATTTTTAATTTTAACAGATGAAGAGGTATGTGGGAATAAATCAAGCGAACTTTCTGATATTTACTCGCTGAAGATCTTGTTAAAAATTATGTCTCCTTGAAATTTTAATAAAATTAAAAAATAAAATTGAATTAACAAAGCCAAAGAAAAAGACTTCATTGATAGACTTTTGTTTAGGCAATGCTTGTTTTTCTGTCGCTAAATTTTTATATATTGCAATATATTTTAATATTTAAAAAAGTATATATAACAGTTTTAAAAGAGATGGTATCTTATTGTAGTAATTTATAATGACTAGCTGACCCGCCCGGCGTTGTCTTTGTCCGAGATAATAACCTTAAATAAACCTCAAATTTGTATTATTTTATATCTTTAACCCGATTTTGTATGAATTTATATTTTTAATGACAAATTTGCGAAAAAATACTGATAATTAGTGATAAAGATGCTCGTAAGAAAACTTTTTTTTTTCATGTAGTGTCGTTTCATTGTTTAAAAAAAATTGTTTCTGTTGTCAAAATCCTTTGAAATTTTTAATGGTTATAAATATAACTGTTTTACAGCCCATGAAAAAAATATTGTTATCTAGTTGTATAAGAAATATGTTCCCTTCTCGCTTTTTTGTTTGATTGTTTGTTTTCGCGTCGGCTCCTGTAACATAAAAATAAAATATAGTTATCATCTTCCGAACTCTCTGAAATTTTAATCGGTAATAACTAAAACTGTATCCAATCTCTCCTTAAAATGTCGTGAAAAAATATCCATATTTAGCTGTGAAAACATGAGTCGAAGCAGGGCGACGGCACGTCGAAACACCCCACTTTTTCGCTTTTTTTTCTTGAAAATATTCTCCGATTTGATTTTTTTAAATATTTCTACATGTCCAAATGTTTCGAAAATTTTGTAGGTGATGTAAATCTGGTCTTCCGAGATGCTCTAAAAAAGTATCGAAATACGGACGTTTAGTAACTTTTAGCGTAGAAAAAATATCGTTTCCGAGATGCGAGAAGTGACATACGTTCGCCGGTGTTTCTAAAAAGGTTAAAATTCATATTTTTAAAAACCGATTACACCGTCAATTAAAATAAGGTAGCAGCTTTAAATGCATATTTTTGGTTTGTCCTCCAAAATTGCGCCTTGGAGGTGCGTTGCCATAAGGGGAAAAACGTAATTTGGGAAAACGACCCTTTTTAATTTTTTTTTTCAAAGGCTTAACAACGATATATTTTCGAATTAATTGCGGTGCGGCATTTGAGACATAAGACTACGATCTTTATGAATATGTCTTCCAATTTTAACAGTACCAAGTTCCTGTTGGTTTGGTTGATTTAAGCCGATTAAAACTACGAAATAACACAAAAAAAAAAAGAACCTGCCCGTTTGGTTCTTCCATTTCCTCCGGTTGTGTAAATCAGGTTCTGCGCATGCTCGAGTGCTGAAAGCCGGCTTGCAAAGAAAGAGACGGGTTATTGATGAGTTTTTAATTATATTTTGGCTAATTATTAAAATATTAAAACTCGGAGTCTCGGGTGCAGCAGGGCAGACCTTGGACTATCCATACCTAAATTTTCAGACTTCTAGTTGCACTAGATTTCGCTAGCCATCGCACACACACACACAGACAGACATACAGAAATACACACACACACACAGAGCGGAACTTTCTGTTTTTAGTATATATTTCTTTTCCTCTTAATATTATTTTCTCATTGGGTGTATTGAGAACTAAAATTACCACTAATGTAAAGTAAACAATATAATTTAATGTCATCCCGTGTAAAGTTTTAAAATCGTCTGGTACTACGGGGGAACGGTTAAAAGAGGTTTCAATGAATATTCTATTAAATAAAATTATTGTGAATTACCTCTGAATTCATAACTAATGAACAAAGGCAATGCAGGTTAAATATATATATATATATATATATATATATATATATATTTACTATTTGCATAGTAAAAACTTGGCCTGTGTTTTGAAACAAGCACCGCAACTTTTTAATATTAAAAGTGATTTTAAAAATAATAACAGTACCCTTAAAATATCCTTAAAATACTCTTAATCATAACAGTAGCTTGCGCAAATTTCTTTCCAATTCTCTAGGTACCTAGGTATACAGATTGCAAAAGTTTCGAATAAATTTTGCCCAAGCTACTGTTATGATTAAGAGTATTTTAAGGGTATTTTAAGGGTTAAAAGAGAGTTAAAAACGGTTAAAAGAGGTTTCAATGAATATTCTATTAAATAAAACTATTGTGTATTAATTACCTCTGAAATTCATAACTAATGAACAAAGGCAATGCAGGTTAAATATATATACAGTCGAACCTCGTTAACGCGAATACTCAAGAGGAAACTTTTTTTGTTCGTGTTAAAAGTAGTTCGTCTTACCCGAACTTAAATACATTGCATACATCTGGACGGGGCAATCGGAAACAGTTCGTGCTAAAAGTAATTCGCGTTAAGCGTGTTCGTGTTAGCGAGGTTTGACTGTATATATATATTTACTATTTGCATAGTAAAAACTTGACCTGTGTTTTGAAACAAGCACCATAACTTTTTAATATTAAAAGTGATTTTAAAAATCATAACAGTACCCTATAAATACCCTTAAAATACTCTTAATCATAACAGTAGCTTGCACGAAATGCTTTCCAATTCTCTAGGTACCTAGGTATACAGATTGCAAAAGTTTCGAATAAATTTGCCTTTGATATTTTAGAATTTTTACTCTCTATGTACGGTGATTCAATACGTTTCAATGTGCTTCGTACTTATGTAACAAATTTCCTTCACCAAAATAAGTCTTTATCGTTTTTGTGTCTTCCGTGTATCTAATTGAAAAGTGTTTAAACGTTTACCATTTCTCTCTGTTCTCAATAAACCACCAAAATCCTATTATGCAGATCCATCATTTGAATTTTACATACCACTTCCCACCTTTTTTTAATACTTGACGTAAACAAAATAATTCATTAAAAATTAGTTATAACAATTAAATATTTTAACTCACAATTTTTACGCCATAAAATAAATCGAGAATTAATATTATATGTAAACATTATTAATGACAAAAATGTTTAACACGAATACAGATTTGAAGTTCTAGAACTCGGCTTCTGTATAATAATTTTTTAAATGTTTAATTCAGAAAGCTTCCTAGCAAAGTAAATTAACAGAACCTTTTAAATGAGCGAAATTCTTGAAATAGATATAGTACAAACCAATGAACATTCTGCTTGCCTTAACAAACAAAAATCTCTTTTGGTTCCTAGATCATATTGTAGTAACGTTAATGAAATAGATGCCGGGAAATATAATTTTTCGGATAAATGGATTTCTGAAAAGACAAGAGCAGTCATAAAAGTAATTTATTTTCACACATGGTGAAATATTCATTGTGTTCATAAATGCCCATTGTGTTATCTTCAGAATATTTATTCGGGAATTGATATCTAAACCATTTTACTAATGTCACATAAGAAAAGTTGAATGAGCATGTTTTAAGAAAAATGCGTAGTTGAATTTAGGAGAATATTTTTGCAAAATTAGCAATAAAAATATTCTGAAAAAAATTAAATAAACATAACAATCGAAGCAATTTATTGTGCAATTTCAGAATAACAGTTTTCTGAAGTTGAAACTTTAAATCTATACCTATAGAAAGCTTTTGTGGCAAATTCATGATAGCACAGACGAACAAGTTCAAAAAGCTATTGAAGCTAGAAACTTGAAATATTAGCCATATATTTGTAACGCATAATAGAGTCCCATTAACAAGGAAGGTCTCCATAAGCGTGTACTCAGAAAAATTTGAAAAAATTACAGAATATTATTCTCATAAGGATATATATGTCCATAAAAAAAATTCTGCGGAACAATGCAAATTTCTGCAAGACAATGAAAATTTCATTTTTTGGCGATTTATCGCCGGTTGGCGACGCAATGAAACTTAAAAAATGCACTTTTATGATAAATACTCACTAAGATAAATATTTTTGTACGCTTCATACCGAACCAGTTTAAGTAAGTTTAACTTAAATGAATAAACCTTTATAACTATAGTTTTTCCATGTACATTTATATGTATATATAACGAAATTTAACCATTATATTATACGGTTTAGAGCAAAATTTAAATTGATTAAAATTGTTTCAATCTTAAAATTATGTTTCTATTCTGAACATGGGCAATTCGGCTTCAATACTGTTAAGTGTAGTAGACAAGAGAACAGTATTGTTTCCATGAAAACAACGAGTTATTCAATATCGAAATTTATAACGACAGCACTCTTAATCAGGCAATTACTTTTAAAATACACTTAAAATTTATCAGCTCGTGAAACCGTCTAAAATTTAATAACTGTAGCAACATGCAATTTTTATATATTATATAAACTTATATAAATAATAATAAACTATTTCCTCTTTTAATTTTGAATTCGTTGAGTACTGTGCATTTAAACAGTCATTTAACAAAGAATTTCCAAATGCATTAAAATTGTTGAAAAAAGTGTTGCTGGTCCATTCGCGTCATTTTTTGCCAAATACTCGAGAGTATTTTATTTTTTTTTACAGATTTTCTACTGGTATTTCGCTTCTAAATTTGACTGATCCTTTATAACGTACATGAGTAGTTTCGTTAGCATTTTTTTTTTCAAAATATTCTGAGTATGTGCTTTAAGGAGACCTTACTTGTAAGAAGGGTTTTCTTGAATTTCAGCCACTATAAAAGATCTAAAGAGCGGATTGAATTTCTAAACAATTCGCCATATCTTAGAAGCGGTTTCAGGCAGAAATGTAAAATGCAGTTGGAGAAAGAAGGGTAAAACCGGGTATCTAACAATGGCGGAAAAATCAGAACACCCCACAGAAGTATTTGAAGACATCTCGGCTATCGAGAAACCACACTTGTTGCCACAGAAATACTCTTCTCTAGTTGGAAAAAGGCGTCTTCTAGGACCATTTGAATCAGCTGCAAATTTTGATGGTAGGGTAAAACCGGGTACTAATTAGAAATTAAGTTTTTACACTTTCAGTAACAAGAAGCTTTATTCTTATAAATTGTGAATCAAACTATCAAACATATATACATTTTTGAATGTCAGTAACTGTTTTTCAGGTTTTCAAACAATTTTTAATGTTTTCATGTAATGGCTTTCTCAGCTATTACTTCTCGTATCCGCTGCACTCCTCATGTGCCCACTCTTTGCCGGCTGAACATTTTTTCCATCCTTTACCACCTGTTGAGTTAAAAAACAATTTACTGCAGAATTCAATACAAAAACATAGGTACCCGGTTTTGCCCCAATAGACGTTCAAAAATCACCATGGTCATTTTCATGGATAGCTGGGCATACGCACTTCTACTTTGTATCGAACTATCGTGTGAAAGCTATAGAAATCGGTGGTTTATTTACCTAAATCGATCCGTCAGGCTGGATTTATTTAAAGTGCAGGAAAGACGCGAAAAATTAAAACGTTTGAAGTGAATTTCTTCCCAATAGCACTGCACGGACACAAAGATTAATCCACTTCAAAATCCGATGACACACTGCCAGGGGGCACTAAGGGTTGTAGATAAGGCGGATGATATCCACAGAACAGCACCCATCAAAGAGAAAACAGGCTACCCGGTTTCGCCAACTCTCGTCTATAACTAATCTGCTAAACATGTAATTTCTACGATTTTCAAAATTAACCCCTGAGGAGGTGAAAAAAAGAGCTGGGGAGGAATGAAGATTCTGGGTCATCAAAAATAACGGATTCTTATGTAATTTGATCTGCAGCAAATTTGTGAAATTTTGCTATCTGACTTTGCAGGCTTGACATCTAACGTGCCTATGGGCCCAGTTACAGAAGATCAGACAGTAAATTTAGAGTCAACCAATGCCAGCTTTTTATTAAATGTTTTTCCAAGTACATTTTCCCAAATAAATTTGTGATTAGTTTTTTTTTTAATTTCGTGTTTTAAAAATTATGTTTAAGCTTAACCTATTCGATTTTCATCTTTATATAAAATATAATACAGTTTCTGCTTTTTTAAAAAAACTTTTTTTTTTGTAAGAGGCAATTTACGATTTAAATACTCATCGCTATATTAACGGTTTATGGGAATGTTAAAATGAGGGCGTCGATTTAACGATTGATAGAAGTGAAACGCACTAGACCTCGTTGTAATGATTGTCGTTTTAACGATTTATCAGATGTAAATAACGCAAGACCATCTTTAAGTGGTCACCATACTAATGACTTCAAGGCGCGAAGTGAACATTATCCAGTTCACCGTATATTTTAGTCTCAGAATACTGGAACGAAACTTCACCGTTTAATAAGGTGAAAGATGATGTTTAAGAACACAATTCGGAAATCGCATAGAACATTTGTAAACCCAATTTCAGTAATTACCATCTTTTATCGGAAAAATATCCGAATTCTTCCGTGCAACCCTTTATATGATTTAGAGATTAGTATGTATACTACACAGTACGAAAACAATTTGTTCAGTCAGAAAATTCATAATACTGTTATAACACATTCCTTACATTCATAACACATTCCCTTTCAGCAATGGCCCCCAATAAGCGGGAATGTACTCGAACTTGTTTGTCCGGCCCTGTATATGATTTATAGAATTTATACATACCAAGTAATATGCAAAATGTAAAATTACATTTAAAAACGCATACCAGAATTGAAAACGCACTTCCAGCATTTATTGTTCCTTGGCAGTACTGTAACTGAATTGTTTTGCGTGTCCCTGAAAATGAACGATAAATGCTATGCACACTATATTCATTAGTAAGTATTTTGTAATGAACCTCAGTGATGTATATCAATTTCATTATGTTTGTAACAGTGTAACATTATAAAATATGCTGTAAACGATTTTTCCCCATAGACCATAATGAGACCATAATGTAACGGAATTCTTTTGAGTACCTCCGTAGACGAACTATAAATGCTATGCACTTTATTTTCATTACCGAACATGTCATGGTAAACCTCAATAACATATATCAATTGCATGGCAATCCGAGAATATTTACGCGAGTTAAAACACGACTAGACGGCCCGACAAACCGAATTCATAAACACTTTTCAACTGCGTTAGAAACTGTTAATAAAAAGAAAAGCTTCCAAATAAAAATATATTACTGTTTTTTCTCCTTCATTGTTGAGTGGTATTGCAATTAAAGAATTTATTTCATTTAGAATTATTTAATTTTACATAGTTGCTTCTCATAAGATGTTGCAAATTGAAACAATTTTGGAAGTTTTTTCGTTACATATCATTTGTAAAAATTCGTACATATCTAGCAAGAGAGTCATTGAGATTTATATCTATGTGTCTCCTAAAAATTAATTTCCTAAAGAATATCTGGGAGAAAAAAAATTAAATATTCATGCTTTATAACTTTAATAAGCTTTCAAATGTCAATATAAAAGTTTTGTGTGTCTTTTATAAACAATCTTTTTTATACACATACACTAAACTAAGAATATTTAATGGGGTGGAAATTTCATCTTATTTCTTAGAAATAAACAGAAAATTCAAACTTTACAATCTTCTTTCTTTAGAAAACGGAACGTAATGCAGAATAATATAAACATTCATTTATGTTAGGCTCAGCAGTATATATTTTTTAGTTGTTATTTTAAATTTTTAGCAGCATTTTTATGTCTGATTTGAATGGCATTTAATATTTTTTGTGATGCTGAGCAATCAGTTATTTGTTTGGAAGATTTGTATAAATGGTATTGCATTTAAAGTAATTAAATATAGCATAATATGGTTCATCTATTTTGTGATTAAAAGTATAGTTTGTGATTAAAAGTATAGTCAACTGTTGCTTATAATAAAATGGCATTTTCACATTTGAAAACGTATAGGTGAGTGCTGGAGTTTTTAAATAAATGCTTAATTATATGACAATCATTTATAGGAAAAAAAATGTATGCGATTACTGCACGTCTAAAAAGACTTTATCTTAACAGTCTATCAATGTACGTACGACCAGATATTGTGCATCTGTTGTGCATCTGGTCAAAATCTTCATCAGATTTTGTTACTGAAGCGTTGGAGGATTGCATCATTTCTCTGAGTGTGTGAATGTGTTGCAAAATAATCAACACAGTGAATACCATACGCCGAAAGTACATACCTACTATTTCTCATCTGAATTTTGCCGAGAGACGCATAAAAAAGAAAGTAGAGATGATTGATAGAAATATACATGTTTTTGCTTTCATTGATTTACTTCTATAAGACTCGGCTGGACTGCTCTGAGGCACATATTATCAATTACCCTCTTCTTTTAAATACCTAGACTGACAGAATATTGTAGTGTTATTTTATTAATAAAGCAAAAACATGCAATCGTGTTTTCTTTTTATTTCTATACCTTATACTGGCATTATATTACAGAGCGCATTAAACTATCTGTAAAATGCATTCTCATTTATGTAAGTATTTGCGTTTTAGAAAACTCCATAATTTTCATTAGATGTATTTCTGAGGCATTAGACGATATATTAGTGCTCGAGAATATACGTTTAATACGTTTAAAACGTATTGTAACCGGTAACGATTTTGGATAGGTATAATATGGAAAAAAGACTTAACTACGTATACGTTTAAACGTATATAAACGCATATTCGCGAGCATTACTAGATATCGAAAAGAAAAAAAACAATTAATTCAACACGTGAAAATAGGAACTTTGATTAGTGAACCAGAAGTAAGTTTCAGGTATACTTTTATATGTTAATTTCTATGTAAGATAACACAGATAAAATTTCTAGATTTTTAAAAATATGCATTCATAAATTTATCTTTCATACATTTTAGCAGATATTGCAAACGATAGGATAAAAATATAAGTTATTTATTAGATATCAACCAAATAAATTGTTTCGCTAAAATTATTCTCTCCATTTACTTGTCATTCAACAGTTTTGTTAAATGTGTTATGCTTTCTTCAGATTTTATGTATTTTGTATTCATAAAATAATGCTGTATTTCAAATAAAAGCAATATTATTTTGCTGGATGGCATGAAAGCGGGCTGATAAACAGCATCGATTGGCAGGAGATCATACGAATTTATATTTTATTCGTAAAACTACACACACACACACACAAAATCTTGAAATAGGATTTGAAATATATTTCCTAGGATAAATCAACGTTTCTGAAAACGGGAACAGAGAAAAAAGATTTATTCGTGATATTTATAGAATGAACTTGCAATACAATAAGACCAATATTTTTTATAACATACTAGCCTCAATTACCCTCGTTTCGCTCGGGCAAAGTTAGCCGGCTCATTTCAAAGCTGAATTAAAAAAATTAACCTTTAAATACAGAAATTATAAAGGTAAACTAAACCATCATATTCTCAATAAATTTGTATTTAATTTAGTGAAAGGAAACTCTGCTTTTTATTTAATATATTTCCACTTTATTTCATACTTAATTAACTTATTCTATTACAATACTTGCTCATGAACTACATTTGTCATCTTATTCTTTGGTGAGTAGATATATAAAGTCTTTGGGTTTCGCACTCTAGAGCAAGCTACATATAACTGACCGTGAGAAAATCATGATTCTTTTAAATTAATATCACAATCTTAATTTTTGTCCTTCTGCCTTATTTATAGTGATACTAATTGCTAATCTTACTGGAAATTGCAGTCTTTGGAATTTAGTTGACAGTTCGGTAGATATGAGTGGAATCCTACGAATAAATATTGTTATTCTTTATCTTTTCCTGACATTATTTTTGCTTTAATTATACTGTTTAATAACTGTTTCACGGTCCATTCTTGTTCCATTACATAATTTTCGTGAATCTGAATTTCTTAACAAAATAATTGCTGATCCTATTTTTAATGTTAAACAATATAAAGGCATTCCTGGCACTTGCATAGAATTAAAAAATTCGGTGGAAAAATTAACACTTTCATTTGCATCAACCACTGAATCGAATGATTTCTATATTTTTCCCTACATCTTTAGTGGGATCATAACGGAATGCCTCACCTGCCAAACTGTAATATCTACTTCTGTTTCTCACTTCTCACACTTTTTCTAGTTCATGTACTTGCGATCGTTGTACTTCACCAACTTCACTCATTGTAAATCTATTTAGTCATTTCCTAATCTTGTTTCTTCAGTCGATTCTCTATGTCTACTTGCTGAGTGTCTCACTCGATCCTCTTTTCTAATTTCTTATCATTGTTCATCTGTTAAGTTTTCTTTCAATCTATTCATTCTCTTCCGTTGTGAAACTAAATGTGCATCTCGCACCTCATCTGATTCATTTCTTCGCTGTTCTTTCTGATTCCTTCTTTTCGATTCACCATTGGCAAGATATCCTCCTCTTTTACGGTTCGGCATCCTGTTAAATGTTAATATTACTTAAAAAACTAAAATTCCTCTTAATTCACTGTTCACTACGTTAAGCAATTCACTTTCACTTTTTACGTTTAAACATTTTCACTGAAATTTATTTAACTTTTTACCGTCTTTACTTTTCCTTTATCCACTCTAATTGATTTCCAAAAGTATACTGACGCATGTGTCTCGCCATCGTGTATATATTCCCTTCTGAGCTTGAACGTATCCCCACCACAACAGGATAATGGAACATTCAAGAATTCTCGAGAATATTCCGGAATTTTATTTCCGATTTCTAGAACATTGTAGAACGTTCTCGAAATTCCGGAACAGGCAGTCCATTCGATGGTCCAGAACCGTCTAGAACATTCTAGAAAATTCTGAACATTCCGGGACGGGAGTCTTTTCGAAGGTCCAGAACCTTCTAGTACATTCTAAAACACCCTAGAACATTCTCGAACCTTGTGGAAGATTCTATAACCTTCAGGAACATTTTACAACATTCTTGAATATTCTGGAACAGTCTAGAACATTATGTATGGAACATTCCATCTGGAACATTCTAGAATGTTCAGGAACATTCTGGCCAGCTTAGGCCACTTCGGTACTCGATTCCCAGCTGCTTCATCGACTTTCCATAAGAAGTCCACTGATGCGATGCCCCCTCTATTGACACCCAACCCCTGCTGTTCTAAACCAAAACCTTCTTCGTGGATGGAGAATGGAGGGCTACCACACCCACATAACCCTCATGTTGGCTGCGGGGGTGGGTTGCAGAGTTATAGTGACACGCACGGACAATTCACGCTTACATTTATTATACTATATATTGATTTAAAGCTAAGTCAACAAAACAAAGAAAAACTAAGCTATACTTCCTAAATGACTTTATATTATTATAACTACGCATAATAAATATTTTTATTCTAATTAACGCATATACTGAAACGTATTACTTCATAAAAATTAAAAATGGAAATGTTCTGTTTGAGTTTATAACAGCAACGCTAGCAGTACTTTTTTCGTTAAAGTTATTTCTTTGTTTTCACCTATCTTTAAGCATTTGTTTTTAAAGACGTTTTAAAGTTAATTGGGCTTTTTACGTTCATTTTACCAAGGTTTTACAAATAAATTATCTTATATTTAAAATAGCTCGTAAAAGAAATAACAGTATACTGGTAATTATATATAATTATGATTTTTTGTCCCAGTAAATTAAAAAATATGCTTATGAAATGATTTATTTGAAAAAATTTAAATTGAACATAATTGAAATAAACCAATCATATTTAAAATGTCACATGATTGATACAACTTCATTTATTATGAATTCCGTTGATTCTTTATTAACATAAAAGACGACAGATCAAAATATCTTACTGCAAAGATACAGTATGTTTCAAAAGTTTAGGCACACACTAAAGTATGATAATAAAACTGAAAGACGAAATACATGGAATAATTTCACAATAAATATTCGAGATGTAATTGGAATGATACATAGTAGAGATTTTATAATAGTTTCATCAGCATTATTTATTTAAAAAATACGTCTTTTTATATTTTTGTTAAAAATTCACTGTCTTAAAAGTTTAGGCACATTATACAAACGTTAAATATAACTGGTGGTTTCAATCAACCAACAGTTCCAACCAACGAAACATTTTCCAGAGCAGTATAACAGCAGATATTGAATTTCCGTTGATTATGTAAGATGCCGAAAGCTACGTAATCCACTAAAGAGAATAATTTTAAATATATTTAATATGAAATCGAAAAAAATGCCCGTTATTAAAAACTTTAGATATTAAATCGTTCAAAACGAAGGATATACAATGTACTTGTTCGAATTAACAATTTAGACCGGAACCAAGATGTGGGTGATCCCGCGTAACATTTGTTCAGACTGATCGAAAATTTAGAAGATTGGTGTCAAAGTAAAATATGTCCATAAGGCAAATTAAAAATAACCTAGGTTTCAATGTCTCAAATATGTAGACTCATAAGAAACTCCAAGAACATTATTTTAAAGAAAATGCGTGAAAAACCGTGCCTAAAATCAAACCAGAAACAGGCCAGAATGAATTGGGCGCGAAAATACATGTCTTACGGAGACAAGTGGCATAGCGCATTATTCAGCGACACAAGGAAGTGGCATTTGTATGGTCCTGATGTCTGAATTGTTACTGGCATGACATCAGGAAACAGCCACTTACTTAGACTACAAGGTGGCAATTGGTTCTAATGGCCAAACCTGCCTGTCATAGGTCCATGGAAAACAAAATGAAAAAGGTATCCAGAGACACTAGAGCAACATCTACTTACATTTGGTGACATCTAGATTGATCCTGAATAGAAGACGACAATGCTTCAAAACATAACTAACATAGTAAGAAACCGTAACTTTCCACCCACAATAATAACGTTTCAGATTGGCCAGCTTTATTTCCGGACTTAATCCCAATTGAGAACATTTGTGGGTGTTTTAACCCGTGAAGTATACAAGAATGGAAAGCAATACGACTGTACCAGCGAAATAAAATTGGCCATTGAAGAAGCATGGTATTCTCTGTTCCACCAATAATATTTCAAAAACTAATTGATTCAATGGAAACATGATTATTTGAAGTTATCCGAAACAAACCCTTACGAAAATAATTCATAGAGCTGCATAGAACTCGATAGAATTCTATACAAGTTCTATAGAATAGCCATTCTATAGAATACTATTTCTATAGAGTTTTGAAGAGTTTTATAGAATATTTTTTCTATAGAAAATATTTCTATAGAATTCTTAGAAGCTCTGTAGAATTTTTTTTCTATAGAACAGTTTTTCTATAGAGTACTATGAACCTTATAGAATTAAGTTCTATAGACTAATGATTCTATAGTTTTTTTTTCTTTTAAGATAAATATTTCTTAGTCTTTTAAAATTTATGTGTGTAGTAATTTAAATTATTTTTTAATTTTAATGTACATATAAATAAATTTATTTCTAACTATACAGGGTTATTCTAAATGATGAACCCATTTTCAAAAAATTGTATTTATTAAAGTACAAATCCAAAATGAACAAACTTTATACCAATGAAAAGAGGAAGTTTCAAAGTTTTTTTTTAAGACATTAAAATGTTCAATGTTTCCACCGTTTGCTGCACGGCAAACATCTACGCGATAGCCAAACTCGTCCCACAAACGAGAAAGAGTATCTGCTGTTACTGAGTGCACGGCTTTCAAAGCGGCGATGGCTCCAGAGGCAGCCGGTAGAGGTCGCGCGGCGCAATAGGCTGCGATTTCGTTTCACTGTCAGTTGTGAGTGAGATGGCTAGTGTGGAGCACAAGGTTTTCTGCGTTCTTGAGTTCGCAAGAAGTGAGCAAACGGTGGACACATTGAATATTTATAATGTCTTAAAAAACTTTGAAACTTCCTCTTTTCATTGGTATAAATATTGTTCATTTTGGATTTGTACTTTAATAAATACAATTTTTTGAAAATGGGTCCATCATTTAGAATAACCATGTACGTTAAAATTTAAAAATAATATTCAATTTTGTAATACATCAGTTTAATATATAATAGTACTCCATAGATTTAATATGATTATATAAATATAATTTAATTCAATTCTAATACATTGTGGTTTAATTGTCAATGTAATAATATATCAGTCGAACTACTGAATTAAATCATGATTAATTAATATATTTATAATTCCTTAATTTGTTGGTTGATTTTATAATAATTCATTAATTTGTTGTTAAATTTATAAAACCATCCATCTAATTTAATAAACTTTATTCACTTTAATAGTATTGTAATTTTTATTCAAATATTTTAATCTGAAGTATAAATATTTAAGCAATTGTTTCAGTTTTAACAAATAATTTATTAGACTTTTAAATATTTTTAGAAGTCTATATATAATTGGGAACGCAAAACATAAAAGAAATAAAGTTTAAATAGTGTAATAAGAGTTTTGGAACTGTCAATGGCTGTATCATACTGAAAGTATTGGCTCTTCGTCGGATCACTGAAGTCAAGCAGCATCGAGTGGCGTTAGTATTTGGGAGGGTGACCACCTGGATTCTATAGATTATATTTTTATAAAGCTCTATATTTTTCTATAGATTTTTTATAGAAGCTCTATCGACATTTCTATTGAACTTCTACAGACATTTCTATTGAACTTCTACTGAT
Source organism: Maratus michaelseni (assembly GCA_963931845.1). NCBI lineage: Eukaryota > Metazoa > Arthropoda > Arachnida > Araneae > Salticidae > Maratus > Maratus michaelseni. The sequence continues at coordinate 133,597,702 of OZ007587.1, forward strand.
ATTTCTATAGCTTTAGATTAAACAAGCTTATAGAAAAACGGGCCATAATTCTATAGGATTCTATAACGCATTTTCTATAAATATTTTTTATAGAATTCTATAAGAAATTTTTGTAAGGGAAGGAAACACTATTAATAAAAAACATTTGGGAAAAGTATTAAATCAGATATTATAATACGAGAAAATCTCGTGTTTATGTGTATATATATATATATACACAGGGCGATTATAAAAAAACTTTCCCGATATATGAGCCCCTAACTGTCATACCGTTCACAGAAACTGAATGAAATTGTGGCCTAAGGTATTTTGAAGTATGCGCCCAAGAATCATGTGAAAAACAACAGTTAAATTCTAACAGTCACTGTTACAGTGACAAAATTTCAAAAATTTCAAACGGCAACACCTACTTTTTTTTATTGGAATGTTATCTTCATAGTGAAAAACCGTAAAAAGTGTTGGAACGGTATCTGTAGCACGAAAATCGCCGGCGCTAGACAGACTAAGAAGAATAGTGAAAACAACCAATAAGGACAGAGCAGAAACAGAAAACAAAACATTTTATTGTGTTTCATACATTTTCCGTTTCACACACGACGACACTTTACATGCGGCAGATGGTGGATAGCACTGAATAATAAAATGTTTTACTTTCTGTTGCTTCTCTGTCCTTTATTGGTTGTTTTCACTTTTCTTCTTAATCTGCTTAGCGCCGGCGATTTTCGTGCTACAAGTACCTGTTACAACGCTTTTTATGGTTTTTCACTATGAAGATCACATTAAAAAAAAAAAAAGTAGTTGTTGCCATTTGAAATTTTCGAAATTTTGTCACTGTAACCGTAACTGTTAGAATTTAACTGTTGTTTTTCACATGATTCTTGAGCGCATATCTCAAAATACTTTAGGCCAGAATTTCATTCAGTTTCTGTGAACGGAATGACAGTCAGGGGCTCATATATCGGGATAGTTTTTTTTATAATCACGTATAAAAAAAATGTACGTGATTTACATATATAGTATGTAAATCACTATATATGTAATAGTATATATAGATATACTATTACATATATATCTATATATGTAATAGTATATATGTAATATATACTAGTATATATAGATATATATATATATAGGATATATATATATGTATATATATATATATATTTAGGATATATATATACATATATATATATATATATATATATATAGGAATGTATATATAGATATACATATATCTATATGTATATTTATATACATATAAATATACATATCGATATATGTATATTTATATGTATAAATATACCTGTAATATATAGATATATATATAGGAAAATTTTATCTTAAAAACAGCTGTAACGATTTTGACGAAAGTTCGTATCCTATAGTTTTCGGGTACTTGAAGACCATTGGGCAAGGTCACATGTTCAAGAAAATTCGATTAGCGGATCATTTTGGGTCACAACAGGTCAGGCTCAAGCTAATTTTATCTAAAAAAAAAAAAACAGTTCTAACGATTTTGATTAAATTTTGTACTCTACCGTTTTGGATTACGAGAAGACCATTGGGCTGGATCACATGTTCGAAAAATTTTGATTAGTGGTTCATTATGGCTCATTACGGGTCAGGGTAAAACGAATTTTTATATAATAAAAGGCTAAAAAGATTTTGACTAAATTTTTTATTCTATCGTTTTGGATTACAAGAAGACCATTGGTCTTGGTCACATGTTCAAGAAAATTCGATTAGTGGGTCATTTCTAGGTCACTACGGGTCAAACTAATTTTATCTAAAAACGGTTCTAACGATTCTGACTAAATTTTGTATCTTACTGTTTTGAAATACGAGAAGACCATTGGGATGGGAGACATGTTCGAGAAAATTCAATTAGTGGGTCATTTTCGGGTCACTGCGGTTCAAGCTAATTTTATCTAAAAACGACTCTAATGATTTTGACTAATTTTTTTATCCTACCATTTTGAGTTACGAGAAGACCATTGGGCTAGGTCACATGTTCGAGAAAATTTGATTAGTGGGTCATTTTTTGGATCATTACGAGTCAATGCATTTCAATGTGAATAAAGGTTGAAACAGTTATTAAAATGTTGAATATTTGGCAGTAAATAATGTCGCAAAATTGGCAACTTTACGCCCAAATATCGCCTAATTTCGCCAAACATTTGCCGACTTTGGCAAGGAAATCGACTTTTAAGATTAGCAATGCCAAAACACATGTTTGACGCCAAATGGAAAAATGTTGTTTTTCGACTTTTCGCCAAATGGCAACGTTTCGTCAAACTTTGGCGACATTTGGCGAAAACATTTTCGTTCAGAATATGAAGGAATTTTCTGGAAATAACACCGTTAGCAGTGTTCACTTGTGATCTTATAAGTGCTATTAGATTTAGAATTTTTTTTAATAAAACTCTGTAAACTGTCGATTGTTTTACTCTGCCATCTCAAACACTTCTTTAATTATTTTTATCAATATTAAATTGGAATATTAGAAAGCTAATGAAAAGGCATTTATCAGTTTTATTCTATATATTCTAGCGTTAATGCAAGGATATCGTTCCTATTTACTAGGATTTAAAAGTCATGTTTAGATGCAACTTTCACATATCTTTAGTGTGACCTCCAACGTCTGTTTCAGCAAATGAGATGCACACAAGATATGTTTAATATTCACACATATACAGGATGTTTCATAAAAGAACTCAAAAACCTTAAAATTCGAGTTTGGTATTTATAAATTATAAAAATACAATGCTATATCTGTTCTCGAACATAAAAAAAGGTACTTTTCGGTTAGCCGGGCGCCAGTGACATATGTACATATATAAATATATGTATATACATATATATGTATATATGTACATACATATATGTATATTTGTGGGTATGTATATATATGTATACGTAGATATGTGTATATGTATGTGTGTGTATATATATTCATGTATATATATCACTGGCGCCCGGCTAACCGAAAAGTACCAAAAAAATTATTCCACAAGTGAATTGTTCGAAAACTGAATAAAATGTACCCATAAGTAACAGTTAGATACTATTAATTGTTTCTCACCTTCCAGATTACTCCCTGTGTTTATCAGTTTCAAACAATTAACTGTAAAGTACAGTAAAACAAAACTTATTACAGCACCCAATATATGACATAATGACAATTTTGGCATATTCCAACAAACTTTTTAACAAACCCGCAAGCATACCTTTATTGGCGAGACTTTAAGTAACTTGATATCAAAGAAAATGAGGGCAGACATTATTATTTAGACAATTAAGACTCAATACTAACTTGGTACTTATAAATTTCAAAATGCATAAATTCATGAAATTCGTTAGCATCGGGATCACAATATCCTGCGTATGTGTTTTCTAGCCCATGGAAAATAAATAAAAGAATAAGAAACAAAATGAAAATGAAAGAAAGAAATCTCATAACCTAGCAATCTCGCGGTACAGTAATTTCAAAATGAGTGAATTTCGCTTACGCTGCGATCATTATGCCTCTTCATTGTACGATTCGCGCCCGTGAAATCGAAAAAAAAACCCATTAGTTCAATCGCCTTTGCTAGAGTTTTTCGATCGGTGTATTTTGCAACATCTTCATGGGTTGAGAACCGAATTTCTGTTCATGGACCTAATCAAATTTCGTTTCAATTTCTTTCGGGTATTGAATTGTTCCATTTGTGGACCAATACGAATTGTTGAATATAGAGTATATACAGTATTTACTTGTATAGTAGAGCGTTCGGCAACAGAGGTTCTACTGTACAATGTAAGCGATAATTTTTTTAATTGTTGTAACAAAATGTGATGGATACCATAAATGTCTCCATAGTTGAATCTAAACTACTAATGGATATAAAAAATAGATATATTTCACACTTTTTAATCATAATATCCAGAAATCTTGATAGAAAAGCACGGCTGAGATTTAAAGTTATTTTTAATGTTTATATGGAAATATAGTTTTACATGCAAAAACGATTTTAACCAGATTGAAAATTCTGTTTCAGTAAAATTAATTGTGTGTAATTGTTTGTAAATAAGCTATAAAAGTTATTATCTTTTATTTAGAGAAAACTTAAAAATATTTCGATACTGAATTTAAGAGAGTGAAATTGATTGCATTTTCTATTACTCAATTTACAGCTTAAAAAACCCCCAAAAAACAAATTTAAATATCACTCAATTCCAGAATATTGATTGAATCTATTTCATTTTATTCGAGTAAAATAAACATAGTCATTTTATTTTACTTCACCTATTGGTTTTCATAAACAACAAACGCAACCAAACAAATTAAATCTTGAAACGGTTCTTTGTCTATTTTTATCATTCAGAAACATGAAACTTGGGTTATTCCGAGAAAAGTAATGATGTTTTCCTTGCAATTCCTTATCGAATTGTTGAACGAAATACGAATTTTAAAGACTCGAAATTGAGCACGAAATAGCTTAACAAATTTTCAGTTTTTAAATTCATTTTATGAGTGTGTACATTTTCAAGTCTGAAAGATTTATTGATTTGTGAAAACTCATTTTGCTGAAGGAAATAAACTTTATTGTAAAAATAAAGATTTTTATCTGTTTAATGCTCTTTTTAACATTTTCCAATACAGTTGAAAAGTGTTTATGATTTCGGTTTGTCTGGGCGTCTGCCCGTGCTTTAACTGGTGTAAATATATTTGGATTTCCATGAGTTTGGTATTTATTATTGAGGTTTACTATAGGACATTCCGTAATGAAAATGGAATGTGTAGCCTTTATAGTTCGTTTACAGGGATTCACAAAACAATTCCGAAACATTATGGTAAAATCGTTTGCAATGTATTTTAATAAAGTTACACTATTTCAAACATACTGAAATTAATATGCGTCATTGAGGCACAGTGACACATTCTTTCTGTAGAATATGGAGTTCATGGCATTTATCACTCATTTACAGGGACGCACAAAATATTCCGTTACATTATGGCCTATATGGTTATTTGCAATGTATTTTTTACATGTTTCACTATTTCGAACACAATAAAATTGGTGTGTATTGCTGAGATGCACTACACGATGCTTCTAGAATATGGAGTGCATAGCATTTATTTGTTCATTTACAGGGACACAAGAAGAATTACAGCACTTTCTATGAGCGATAATTCCTGGAAGTGCGTTTTTAAGTGCGGTATGCATTTTAAAGCTTAATACAATTTTAGTACATTACGTGGTGTGTATAAATTGTATAGCTCATCAACAGGGATGCATAAAAAAATTCACAAGGTTACTGTCCTAGGGCGTGAATTGCTTAGATGTGTTTTTATTTGTGTTATGTATTTTCCAGCTTAGTTTTATTCAATTAGTATATTCTAAGATATGTTTGTATATAAATAAATTCATATACATGGGTACAAAACAATTGCAAATATTGTTGTGTATGGATAGTAAATGCTGAAAGTGCGACTTCAGTTGTGCTAATGCCTTTTCTACCTGAATTAAATTTTAGCTTAATATGTGGTGTGTACAAAAATATGTAGATCATATAATATCTGCACAAAATATTTCAAGTTACCGTATATGGGCGGTAAATGCTTATTGTTTTCAAATGTGTTTTGCGTTTTATAGTTGAGTTATATTTTAGCAAACAATGTAGAGTGTATACAAATCTATAGATCATATAGATGCCTGTTTAAACGAAATCGAATACCTTATCATCGGTGGGAGCTAGTTGTTGAAAGTCGGTGTTTAACTATGTTATGCATTTTCTAAATTGTTATAGATATATTTTCTTATTTAACTATATAGTGAAGTTTTGTTGCAGCATTATGGAAGCGTTAAAAGGTGTTGTAATCTTTGCGTGGCGCACGATTTTCCTTTCTTGTATTTGTGATACGTTTTTTTAAATGACTTATTAAAATTTTTAATGCATATTAATTTATGTTCTCTTTGTTTTCTGAGTCTTAATTTGATAATTAAATACATAAGTAATCGAATACTGGTATGTACAATATATGTGTAACATGAACTTCTTTTCTTACCTTGGCTATTATTTTATTATATTTTTACTCTAAATTAATCTTTGTAAGTCAAAATATACTTAGATAATTAACCATAATGAAAATCCTATTGATCACGGCAGTTTTAAAAACTAAACCTAATTTGCTGCATAAAACCGTTTCTTAAATCCAATATGCATGTGTTTTTATATATTTCAATTCAAGTTTGAAATAGGTTAAATTTGAGCTTTTGTTTTTATACTATCGTTTCCTACGCACATCCTACATTTCGACATAATTATCATTGCTATTCAAGTATTTATTATAACGAGACACAAGTTTCTCAATTCTAGTGATGTACTCATTTACCGCCAAAGATTGTAGCCATGAAGTTACTGCTTTTTTTATATCTTCATCGTTTGTGAAATTTAAAGTTTCATGTGAAGCGACCGTTTTCACAAACATTTTGATAAAGTTCTTCTTTCACTTTCAGTGTAACGAGTGATGGGCGATCGCCCTGATTTTCCCCCATACACTTTTGTTCTCCCTTCATGAAACATGATACTTCATTTTCGCATATAACACTCATTCTTTGCAGCTTACCCATAAATTTTGTTAATTTATCTATAAATATGAATAGGCCGAATATTTTGTGAATTCAGAAAAAAGAATAACACTGCAGATTTTGCTCTTGGTGATGTTTTCTATTGTCGCCGATAATTTCAAAACATTCCAAGGAACAAAAACGTGACTGCAGGGCAGAATAATAATGCTCGTTTCAGACTGGTACAGGAAGTGGAACTAGCCGGACACTAAGCTGGTTACCTTTCAGTAGGAAGGGGATCTACCTAAGGCGTAATACGCAAACGTTCTTTACTTTCTGTAGGGCTACTAAAATACAAGCTGACTCGTCAAGAATTTTCTTTCCCACTTTCTCCAATCAGCGATTGTTGTCCATGCAGCTGGAAGTGTCGTGGCCAATCGTTCTTCTCCTACGGGCAATTAAATGACAGCGTGAGTCAGCCCGAATTGTTGGAGCCTTAAATTTCTGGATGACGTATGTAACATTACTGTACCATATTTTTGAACCTGATATTATTTTGCCTACTGCTGTGCAAAATCTCTTTTATAATGAGCATTTTACTTCGAAATAGCGTATTTCATTTTAGAACTAACTACCTTCTAACTTTATATTCCTACATATAAATATTCATGAACAAGGAAGTATAATAAAATAATTGTTTTTAAATGTGTAGACTTAGGTAAAAATAGAACTGCATCCGGATAGCCTTCTTTATGTTGCGGTGAAAGTTGAAAAAATCACGATGATGTTTCAATTTACTTTCGTTTCGTGACTTTATTTACTAACAAGTCGTCAAAGTAATACTGATAAAATATTTTGAAGTTGTAGGCTGAACTGAAATACAAAATATTTATGATGCTTCCATTTTCCTCTGAAAATAAAAATGAGAATTCAGGAACAGTTACATACCACATAAACTTTAAAATTATAGTGCATTAAATCCTCTCATCCATAATAATATTATATGAAGGTGTACAGGATGAAGCAAAAGCCCTTGAAGCGTTTTAAAATTCAACTAATTGTCGTACGAATGTGCAGATTGTTCGAAAATGCTTCTCATGATCAAAAGTTTTGTTTAAAGAGATAATAATAATAGAAAATAGTTCAAAATATTTCTTGGCCCTACATCTACAAAGCTACCCAAAAGAGCATTAAAAACTTAAGATAAGCAATCATTTGATCACAAATTACACCAATTATTCGCACATTTAAAATTTATCTTTTGCTTACGTAATGTCTTTATTCTTTTCATAATTTTTAACGCTGTGATGTACTTCTAGGACAAATATTTAAACTAAGGAGACATAATTTAACTTAAAGCAGATGTTGTATGAATCACACAGAAATAAATCAAAATAAAAACCAGAATTACTTTTTATGAAAACTCGTTGAAGCATTTAAAAAAATGATTAAAATATTAATTACACTATTAATGAAAACGACCATTCCTTTGCAAAAATTTCCTATAGAATTCTATAAAAATTATTTACAGAAAACGCATTATAGAATCCTATAGAATTATGCCCCGTTTTTCTATAAGCTTGTTTAACCGAAAACTATAGACATATCTGTAGAAGTTCAATAAGAATGTCTATAGAGCTTCTATAAAAATAAGCTTCTATTATATATAGAATCCAGGTGGTCACCCTCCCAAGTAGTAACCACTCTCGATGCTGCTTGACTTTAATGATCGGACGAATAACGAGTACTTCCAGCACGACACAACCATTGACAATCTCTGAACTCTTATTACACTATTTCAACTTTATTTCTTTTGTGATACACATTGCCAATCATAATGGTCTTGTAAAAATATTTAAAATCTAATAAAACTGAAACAATTATTTAAATATTTATATTTCAGATTAAAATATACTGCTCAAAACAATTAAAGGATATTTGAAGTTTTATATAAAATAAAGATATAAACGAAATTTTTTTTGCCGAAAATAGAAAAAGAAAATCACAAATGCAAATTTTTCTGGTTTTCAAACTGTGGAGTATGCAAATTTTGAGTTCGACGTCAAAAACGTCGCTTCAGCGGTAGCGAATGAAATTTGACTTTCAACTGGATAAAAGAGAATGAAGACAAGGATGATCGGCATTCAGTGATTGCTTTGTTTCGATGAGTACGATGTCTCAGCGAAGTCATTTGACAGATTCAGAAGCTTGGAGAATTGTTGGTTGGTTAGAAAGGGGCCAAACTCAAGCCGAAGTAGCGCAAGCCATTGGAGTGTCACAAAGTGTCATTTCCAGGATCTGGAACCGTTTTTTGGAGAGTGGATGTGCAGGCCGAAGACCAGGGCAAGGTCGTAAACGGGCAACAACGTCCAATAAAGAACGGTATTTAGCGTTAACAGCTCGGAAACACCGAAACATGAACGCTACTCTTCTCCAACAACACTTTCGCTCGGCTACAGGCACCACGATTTCAACTCAGACTGTCCGAAACCGGCTCCATGCTGTAGGTCTATATGCTCGCCGACCGATGGTATGTGTTAGATTAACATCAAGGCATCGTCGCGACCGCAGGGAGTGGGCAACCGAGCATGTCAACTGGAGGAGAAATGAATGGAGCAATATTCTGTTTTCTGACGAGTCCCGTTTTTCTGTGCATCCGGATAATAGGCGTATTTTCATCTGGAGGGACCGTGGCAGTAGGAATAATCCTGCGTTCGTGCACGAAAGTGTCAGATTTGGCGGTGGAGGAGTGTTGGTGTATGGTGGCATCTCCATTGACGGGCGCACGGACCTCTACATCATTCGAGATGGAGCTCTGACTGGTCGCCGATATAGGGATGAGATCCTCAGACCTATTGTAGTCCGTTACGCTGCAGCAATCGGAGATAACTTCATTTTAATGGACGATAATTGCAGGCCACATCGTGCAAACCTGGTGGAGGATTTCCTTTTCGAGGAAGGAATCGTTCGAATGGAATGGCCAGCGTGTTCTCCAGACATGAATCCAATCGAGCACGTTTGGGACGCTCTAGGAAGACGAGTTTCTGGCCGCCAACAACCCCCACAAACTCTCCAAGAACTGGAAAGAGCTCTTCTGGAAGAGTGGGGCAGAATACCCCAACTCGTCATTAATAGCCTCATTGAGTCTATACCTCAAAGGTGTTCAACGTTGCTGGCCGCCCGTGGAAACCATACCCTCTACTGAAAATGATTTTCTTTGAAGAAAACACCTTTTCTTATTCTTTTTTTCTCATATGCACAAATTGTGTTTTTTTCCTTTTGTACACAAATGCGCAATAAAATGCATTTTTTTCTGCCAAACATGTGTAATTTATTCTCATATAACCTACTATGTCTGTCGACCATGTATCAATCAGCTAAAAAGTTTCCCAGATACAAAATCCACCTAAAACTGCAATATCCTTTAATTGTTTTGAGCAGTGTATTTTAATAAAAATTACAATATTATTAGTGAATAAAATTTATTAAATTAGATGGATGGTTTTATAAATTTAACAGCAAATTAATAAATGATTATAAAATTAACCAACAAATTAATGAATTATAAACATATTAATTAATCATAATTTAATTCAGTAGTTTGATTGATATAATATAACATTGACAATTTAATCACAATGTATTAGAATTGAATTAAATTATATATATATATAATCATATTAAATCTATAGAGTACAATTATATACTAAACTGGTGTGTTACAAAATTAATTATTATTTTTTAATTTTAATATATAGTTATAAATAATTACTACACACATAAATTTTAAAAGAACGAGAAATATTTTTTTAATAAAAAAAATCTATAGAATCATTAGTCTATAGAATTTAATTCTATAAGATGTATAGTACTCTATAGAAAAACTGTTCTATAAAAAAATTCTATAGAAATGCTAAGAATTCTATAGAAACATTTTCTTTAGAAAAAGTATTCTATAGAACTCGTTAAAGCTCTATAGAAATTGTATTCTATAGAATGGGTATTCTATAGAACTTGTAAAAAATTCTATAGAGTTCTACACAGCTCTATGAACTATTTTCGTAAGGGTTAGATCGACTAAACACTAATACTCTCGTTCTTAAAGAGCAACAAAAACTGTGCACACTTCAAGATAAAAATAAAAGCATAAGCTAGAACTAGCTGGAATGAAGTTGCACATTAAATTGTATTTCTTGAACAAATACACATGCATTTTACATTATGTAGCATGCAGTATAGAATGCCTTGATACATAACAGAGTTGTGACATAAGAGTAATAACATTTTATTGGTCTAGATGATTTTTGACAAAAAGGAATCGCCAAGCATCTTGGCGAGAGTGCTATTATTGCTAAGCTAATGTTTGTTGACTTACCCGTCTCACCCGATTAATCGAGCTCATCCAGGCGAGTATCGCTAAGTTCCCGGTTGTAAGCAGCGATAGTTAGGACAAGAACTTCAATCTAAACAGGAGTGCTTTACGCAAGTGTCATTCTTATATATAAAGGTATTCTATCTATCTGGTAGCTTTGTGGATGTAACACCATCTATGAGAAATATTTTAACTTTTTTTTTATATTTGCTTAAATAAAACTTTCGATCATGAAAAGCATTTTCATCCAAACTACACATTCGTACGTTAATTATTTGATTTCTTTTATTTGAATTTTTAAATGAGTTTGTTTTGACCCGCCTGTATTATAAAACAACCCTCATAGAACTGTAATTATTTTATTTTTATTTCTCTGTTACATATAAGTTTGAACCATAAAGTTCATTCACAATATGAAGTTCATTAATGCTTGAGAATTACAGTAATAGATGGCAGGATCACTTTTTCTTTAATATTCAACTAAGAATTTCATCTTTGTCAGATTATTTCTGTTCGGCACGAGAGAAGAATCCTCAAAGATATTCAAGCAATTAAAATAAAAGTAAGAAGTAAGTAAAAATGTTTTTTTCACCTTTTTATTTTTTTAATGTATCCGAAGTTTACTTAACACTATTTAATAGCTATTTATAACAATGTTTTATTGCTTATAAACTTCATATAAGGTCCCTATTCTTATTTTGTAAAAATGTAAGAATTTTAAAAAATCAATATTATTGGGTTAAGAAATAATTCATGAGCGTTTTTTCTTTTTTTTTCAAATTTAAGAATGCATGCAGCAATAAAACGCTTTGGAAAATGTTTATTTGAAAGAGCATTGTTTAAGCATTACAAGTGAGTGTATTTTATTTTTTATTTTATTGATGTTTGCGAATTTTTAGACACTTAAAATACAATGCAAAGTGGACAAAAACCATTTTCGACACCATTAGCTTTTTGCATTTCTCATACTCTACAGAATTTCCGCCGTCAGAATTTCTTCTGTTTCGTTCGCTTTCGACCCCTTAGCGCGATGTTCAATAATGACGTAGAATTTGGGGTTTGGTTGGACGCTGACGCATATCCATTTTGTTTCGCATTATTGGTACGCAGCTCAGCATCAATCTACCGCAGCCGAAGTTGGGGTTGCCTAAGACTCGCTTCTGATTGGCTGAACCGGTTCTGGTTAGTTTGGTTTTTCGACTGGGCTGCAATTCGGGTACCAAATGTGCGACGATGCGTCAGCTTCTATTATAGGAGTTGTAGGTTGGACGAATTCGTTGCATCAAAACCAGGAGATTTCTCTCACCTAGGCATTCAAAAACTTGGGAGGAAGTCGTAAAACACAACGGAGATTATATTATTGATTATATACTTGTTATAATGATTTTGTTTAAATCAAACTTTGAAAAAATACCTTCATGAATTAATTCTCCACCCAATATTTGTTCTTAATAACCCATTATATAATCTACTAGCTGTTACCCGTGACTACGTTCACGTAACATTAAAGAAAGAATAAATGTATTAATTTAGCAAAACATTTCACGCGATATTAAAAAATATATATAATTAATATAATCTTTATCACATTTTATAGGAGACAATACAGTATTTCTTTGCTATAGGGGCCTTGACATACCACAGTCTTTAAAAAGTAAAATTTCATGCCAAATAATATACGCAATAGCGAAAATGAAACTACAACCAATGATAAAAAGAGGGCCAAGTAAACGAAAAACAACACTGGGAGAATTCTGCTACAACAGTGCATTTTAGGTGGTATTTGGTGTGAAATTTGTATATGTATGCACTGCTAAATGGGCATTATTATAGTGTTTATTTATAGAGACATATGTGATATATATCTTATTACATTATTATTTAATGTCTTGTTCATGTATATATTAAATAAAGTGCTTCTCACTAAGTGACGTAAATAGTGAACAAACTGTCTGTGGATTGATAAATATTTCATAAAGATATAACAATCTGATGCGATTCTAAAATGTAATAAAATTTACCAGAAAGTACTTTAAATTCTGCCCAATTTAACCTCGATATTTTCTCTATTGCGTCAAGGACACTGTATACAAAGAAATACCGACAATACCAATCTGATTATCTATATTTACATATTTATGTTATTATATATAGGATTATTTTAATTTATTTCGCGAGCTTCAAGTTTTTTACGCTTTATTTAGGGATAAGTGTGGAATAAATGTACTTTCTTCTTATCATTTTATCATGTCTATTTATTCTATTTTCCATTCATTCCATTTATGCGTATTGATTTAATTTATACATTCGTGTCAAATAATATTGCTTAAAGAGATTATTTGGGTTAGGATAGGATACGATTAGAGTTAGTATTAGGAATAAAAATTGGACGACAATGATATGACCAATTCAGGTTTAAAGGATGAACAAAGATATCTGTTTATATCATGAAGTAATAAGAAAATTTTCTGCTGATATTTTTAAATAAGTTTTACAGTCATAGTTGGCATCAAAGGTGAGCGAGGAAATTATCGTCTAAAAATACCATTAAGTGTTTACCACGTAAAATACAAATCTGGTTACAACAAGGTATTTAATTTTGTGCCAAATTTCTCTTGATAAAAAAGCAAATTGACTATGGATCCGATTACAGGTCCTAACCATCCTATTCTTGGAAATTTTCTACCTATATGTGAACAATTTTCTACTATATACAACGCGCTTTTACATTTATAATATTAGGAATTGCACGATCGGCTTGTTCAAGTTTACACAATTCGGCGAGAAGAAAAGTTTCATTACTTTTTGATTTCTTCTTTGCTTTTGCATTACGCGAATTTCTCGATAAAATGGACTTTCGTTTCGATAACATTGTTCTTTTTTAAGTTTTTAAAACTATTGTAATTTTACAACATTGCTTTAAAATCTATGCCTTTTTTCTCATCCTACAAGTTTTTACAAAAATTTATTATAAAACAGAACATTAAAAAAGCTATATTTAAAAATGACAAATTTTTTATTCTGATTTTAAAGCTAAAAGAAATTAAATTCCGGTTGCGAAACAACGATTTACAAATGTGTTTCGATTCTGGAAAAATGATAGACGAAAAATGCGACGCAATCATATTAAATCTTTAGCTTTTATAAAAAAGAAGCAACTTTTCTTTTAAGATTTTCTAATTTTCGATATGGATAATTTTGCGGTGCATATTATTAACATTTGCTGTCCAATTTTTTTTCAGACTTGTTTTTTAACTTTATAAAATTTAAATTCAAAATATGATATTTTTATGTTAGCCATGCGCAGACGATAAACCGCCAAGTATTATTCCTATCACCATCATTCCTATTGACTTCATTTCATTTAAAATTTAAAATATTTCACTCGTTTCATTTAAAATACAGAACTATAATTTACAACACATACATTTAAAATACATATATTACATATATTTAAAATACATTTTTTTTCTTCTGAAACAGAAAAAGAAAAAAAAAAGGAAAAAAAAATATAAAGAAATTAATAATAAATAATTTGCTAACCCAAGATCATTTTATTTCAACATCAAAGTATGCCTGTTTTATTTTCGATATATGACATTATATTATTTGCTTGATTTCTATACTTACTCATAATTATGCACCTTGTATTATTATCAAATACTTGAAAATGCACGTTTTATTTCTAATATAACGTCATTTCATATTCTGTTTAATTCTTAAATAATTCATTTCCTTTTCATTTTTCATGTGGAAATTATTCATTTGGAAATAAATTGTTGAGTAAAAATTATTACTCCGGGGTTTGATTTAGTATTGGCAACAGTACAACATTTGCAACGATAAAGTAAATTTAACCATTTTAAAATTTTATACGAAAAAATGCTCATTTATTCGCTATGAAAATAAGGAAATTTTGAATTATTAAGAAAAATATTTGAATACAATAAACAAAATCTAGCCTATGTTCATTTCAGGGTTATAATCCATCTATATGCAAAGATACAGGGCCATTAAATCCCCCGTTTTGACGTTCACTTCAACATCAAAGCATGTTTGTTTTATTTTCGATATATGACACCATATTAGCTTGCTTTCCATACTTGTATTTATGCACCTTGTATTATTATCAAATACTTAAAAATGCAGATTTTATTTCTAATATGACGTCATTTCATATTCTGTTTAATTCTTAAATAATTCATTTCCTTTTCATTTTCACTTGGAAATTTTTCATTTGGAAATAAATTGTTGAGTAAAAATTATTATTCCTGTGTTTGATTTAGTTTTGGAAACAATAAAGCATTAGCAACGATAAAGTAAGTTTAATCAATTTAAAATTTTATGCGAAAAAAATGTCTATTTATTTTCCATGAAAATAATGAAACTTTGAATTATTAAGAAAAATATTTGCATAAAATAAACAAAATATAGCCTATGTTTATTTCCGGGTTATAATCCATCTATATGCGAAATTACAGGGCCATTAAATCCTTCGTTTAGACGTTTACTTCAGCCAAACTTTCACACACACAATCGCATTTATAATATTACTAGAATAGGATAGGTCTAGGATAGGATTAGGATTAGGATTAGGATTAGAATTTTAAGTGCAAAATATTTTTCTCATTCAAAAGGATAAGTGATGCTTGAGATTATTATAATGTATTTTTATAAAATTAGATGGTTCTAAACGTCACATTTATTATTTAACAAAAATAAATTAAATAATACACATGTTGATAAAATAGTTTTCTTGGATATATTTAAGGTTGATGCACGTTGGTTATCCTGTATTAAATCAAAATGTTTAACATGTTTCGTACTACTTCGTCCAATACACGCTTTCGTGTCATGGATAAAAGTATACAAAGAAAAATATGCATAAAGCATTTTAGCTTTTTATTGGGAGGAAATTCGTTTTTACTTGTAAAACGTCACGAGTTGTCAAAATCTGATTTCAAGTGACGTCAAAAGAGTTCCGTTGCTATGCGGTTGTCACAGGAGACTGTAAATGAGTTTCATAAAGCATATAACGCGGAATTCTTTTCTTTTGTGGTGTTAAAAATTAGATAGAAATATTTTTGAAACAGAAAAATAAGTATAAATGTTTTATTTTTCTGGTGGAACAAGGGACGTTTTTCTAAATTTGTTTTTAATTAAATTTCTAACATTCTTTATCAGTAAAAATCGTAGCACACAATTAAATCTATCCATATAAAGTATTTATTAATTGGAATTTTTTTATACTCTTTAATAATAATTCAGAAAATATTGTGTCTGTTTTTTTCAAAAAATTAAAAATCTTCTAAAAAAAAAAAAAACAAACAAAAAAAAAACATTGTATTTGTTCAGATGCAAAATTTATGTATTTGTGTAACTTTTTAAAAATGCTAATCGTTAATAATCGGATCTATACTAATATAAATCTTCCCCATAGTTCTGGAGGCTCATAACTGAGCGACTTAGAACGGTATCTTATGTACTAAAACCTTCTCTGAAAAATTACCTAACTAACAGTGCAAATTCCATTTAAATATATTCAGCAGAATATTTTAAATAAAGGCCAATCTTTCATAATCGGGTTCACTTGATTATAGAACTTTCCCGCATGATTGTATAGTTAATTTACGTAGAACGATATGTTATATACTAAAACTTTCTCTGAAAAATTATCTCTCTTACAGTGCAAGGTCCATCAAAATCCGTTCAACAGAACTCAAATTATAAGCGGACTGAACGAAATTCCCATTTGCATTTTATATGTATACTAGTTTTAGCCCGCGGTTTAGGACGGGGTTCATGACGTCAAAACATGTGATCTAACGCCGACCCAATCAGACTAGAAAGTTCTTGTTTGCTTCTCCCCTCTCTAGGACGGCTTTCTCGGCGGATTGGGTCGGCGTTAGATCACGTGATTTACGTGATCTGACATCATGAACTTCGCCTTAAACCACCGCCCTAACAAATAAGAGCTTCCTCGGCCAGTAATAAAATTGGCCGTGGTTCGGGTCAACCGCCAACAAGCACAACCCTAGACAATATCGAAAGAGGTGCGATAGATGCTTTCTAATGATCAGGCTTTAGTTGTTCCACTGTCTTAAGTAAGCCATGAAAGGCTTACATTTTGAAGATGTACCGGACATTCACCGACGCGTGGGATCGACGCTTAAAGGTTTACCAATCAAAGCCTTCGCCGACAGTTTCAGCAGCTTTACAAACACTGTCAAAAGTGTGTTTTGGTTAATGGAGGGGGAAGAGTATTTTTTGTTTGCATCTTTTATTTTTTTTATTTTATGAGACCATTCAGTGAACTTCTTAGGCGCAACTTGTATTTAGTGTTAAACGCCATGCAAATAAAAAGACTTTCAGAAATGCATAAAGTTATTTTAATTGATTTATAAAATACTTTCTTTAAATCATATAAAATTTAAAACACATTATTACATCTATCTACTTAATTTACCAATTACACGCTACTACATAAATCAAGGAAACTGCAATAAAAGACATTCTTTAACGTGATGTTTTGTTACTTTTTCCAGCGATATAAGAAGAAGAAAAAATTGAACTTTAAAAAAATGTATATGTTATAAATTAAATGCTAAATAATTAAAGTTTTCTAAATTAAGTAATTACCACTTTCACATACTTATAGTCCAAATATATAATACCATGAGTATTTTTGTCATGATTAGATAAGTTCAACAAATGCTGTCAACATTTGCGCCGTAAAAAATTTATTTTCTAGCAGTTGTACATTTTGATTTGAATAAATCCGACAAAATTATTGATATTTATTCATTAATATTCTAGCTACAGGCGCACCATTTCGCACATTTCTTGGACGTGGACGGATGGCAAAGTTTTCTTTAATGGGGGATTTCTTTTGATCTTGTGCACAACTGAGAAGCAGTTGATAGATTTAATCTCACATATATTTTAAAAATTTACTAATGTACTCATTGATGATAAATGTGTCTCAGTTTGAGAAGGCTGCAATAGCAAGGCTTTAACAAATTTTATTAATAATTTTTAACTTCTGTGCTTTACTTAAATTCGAATTTGGCGAAATTGACTGGGAGGTAAATCTTCTTTTTATTATTTAAAAAAACGTCTACAGTAGTTAGATAGCTTGATTTAATTGACTTTCGGGGATCGTTGGATTTTTTCAAGAAATAATTTATTGTGTGAATGTTTAACAATAAGTGTTTATGACCGAATTTTATAAATACAGTTATGAATTCATATTATTATTACAGTGTTTATTTAATGTTAATTTTTCTATTTTAAACAAACTTGACAAGTTATTTTAGATTTGTACAATTGCTGTTTTTTTTTTTTTTTTTTTTTTTTTTTTTTTTTTTTTTTTTAGTTTGACCTTGCGACACATTCTGAAATATCAAATTCCTTAAGGGGGTGGGAGACTGCTTCCTTAACCTTACCTAAATGACGCCACTGTTTACTTATTAACTATGTTTTAATGGTTATTCAGCTGACCAAAATCTTTTTTCTCTCTAGGTTTTGCTTCAACTTCATCTTCATGATATATAACACCATTCAATTCTGATTTAAATATTTAAAAAAAAAAGAGTCACTTTCTATAACCTTACTGCTTGAATTTGTATTTATCTGCTTTCAGTTTTTTTTTCAAATCTTGTTTATGCAAATTCCCTTCTTAAGTACCATATCACACTTTTTTCGTTTGCGTTTATTAGAACTACTATCGTCAGTAATGAGTAGGGCAAATGCAACAGCAACACTTAACAATTTATCCAAAATTCAAAATTTGGCAATTACAGATTAGTAGACGAGCGATAATTTAATGCTCACCACGGATATGACCTTGAAACATAACGCAAATTGCACTGAAAAAGAAAAAGACAAACGTTTCTTATTCTATGAAAATATAAAAACAGACGATATATAACCCCTACACAATATGCAATAACTTCTTCTGAATCACCAATGCTTCCGAAAAGCGTCCGTTATTTTAAAAATCTTAGAAACGAATATATTTTCGATATTTATCAAACCCCAATGGGCCCATGCGCGGTTTTCGCACTGCAATTTAATATTTTTTAGCAATATCTAATATTTTTTAGATGCAGGTTTAAACTTCTAAAGAAAAATTAAGCGTAAAAATATCTGCAAATAACATTAGTCAAGTCAGAATATCGTCTCATTTATTCCACCAAAGTTACAGTAAAAACTGATCCAAGATAGTAAAAGGCACGCGCGTGAAAAAACTTAACAATCGTATTTTAACTGCATTAGAGGATGACGTCATCCGCTTCGGGAAAAACATGTGACAAAGAAATATATATCTAAACATTTCAATTTCAATTTTGCTTTTTAATCATAAATATAAAATAAACTCTGGAGTTTCTTATAATTATTTCTGAGCATCACATAATATGGTATTTCATTTTTGTGGCAACACTAATTTGAGGAAAACATTTCATTTCATTTATGAAAACACTGCCGATTTAATTTTTAATTAACAGCAATTTTTAATTTGAAAAAATCATGTTTTACGAAATGTGAGTGTTACTATGTCAGAAGCCTGTTCAATATCCTTTCATATGGTACATCATTCATCGTTCTGCGTTTTGTATTTGCTTAGAAAAAGGGATGTTGACAACAGATATAATATATATGATGATTTATAAAAAAAAAGTTTCTTTCGCTGCCAATTGTTTTTGGAAACATTTCCGAGTAGTTTTTATAGTGTATTAATCAGTTTTCTAAAACCGGAATATCGGTTTTTGGAATGCTATCATTTCTCAATTAAGCATTTTCAGCAGCGTAATTGAATTTATGAATGCAATAGCTAAAAATACTATTAATTTTAATGGTAATGAATTTAATTTATCATGTTTATCTCTAAAACTTGTTTGTTGAACATGAAAATGTTTGCTTCAGAATTTATAGCATTCTAAAAATCTATATCCCGGGTTGAGAAAACGGAAAAGTATTCGGAAACGTTTCCGAAAATCAGTAGCTGCAAATAAACTTTGATTTTATAAATTATTCTTTAAACATCCGATATATATTGGTTTCTGAGGTTTCTAAAGATAAAGCACACTTTTCAGAATTGTGGATAATTGGAAAGTGGTTTTTGTATTTTTCGTTCGTAGTTATATTATATTTTTCTATGTTAAAAAAATATTTGTCTTTTGTTATAGTGTGGGGGGGGGGGGGGGTCTGCACAAAAAATATAAATATTTTAATTATTACATTGGGGTAGAGCTAGTTTGATAAATATTAACTTTGGTTGATAGCTATTACTTTTACCTCGTCATTGTATTTACTCACTTGATCCTATAAAAAATATTGAACCTTTATTTTTAGAATTCAGCAAAATACTTCTTGAAGATTTAGAAGTTAGCAAAATGGTCGTCGTTGCATTCAAAATCTAATACACCTAATCCTGTTTTTACACTTGCATAGGTTTAATGGTTTATGGAGACTGAATACCATTATTTTTAACAGAAATCTTAGACTTATTTGATCACAGGAAACTGCGAATATTACTAATAAAAAATACTGGTATTCAATGTCCGTAAAGTGTTATACCTGTAGTCGTTTAAAAATAGAATTAGATGTATATAACAAATAGGAATAACTACTTACTATAATTTGACATCACATTAATAAGAGCTTTTCATCTTACACAAGTAACACCATTAGTGAGCAAAATGGACTTCCGGATTTGCATTACCATTTCTTCTGTGGCAGATTTTGATTTTCACCTAGACCTAATATAAATTATAAATTGTTGCACTGGGACATACAAAACCTTTCGTTTGAAACCCATCTTAGTGGAATTCAAAGGGAAAAATCTTTCGACATTTAAAAGCTTGACACATTCACCTTGAATTATTTATGACATCATATAACTTATTAATCGACCTGCCTGGTGTTTTCCGTGCGAATTTCGGATAAAAAAGTGGTACAATTTAATAAATACGGTGATCACAGTAACTAGGCCCATGTGCTTCATGCCCATAAACACAGCAATCACTATAACGGAACCCTATGCGCTACGCGCCCCTAATACGACAATCGCTAGAACAAAGTCTGTACTTAGCGCCCTATAAATCGCTAAAATGATAGTCACTATAATCGATACCTTCACTTCATCAGACCATCACTATAACGTGGTCATATACGATTCGCGGTCGTATATGTTTAAAACGACAATCATTATAACGGAGGCCCTTAGTATAATTGGCTCCTCTGTTATACTGATTGTTGTAATTCATTAGAATTCTTGAGCACAGATTATGAACACATGTACCTACATAAATTGATGAACAATAACCTTATTTGGAATACTATAGTTGGATAAAATTTTTTCACTAAATGCGTGATAAGTGTGGCGTAACAAAGCCTAAACGAAGAGCAAAAGTTTTTCGTTGTTTTCAATATTTTGCGTTTTGTTTTTAAAACAACTCCAGATAACTGCTGAAAATAAAAAAATCACCTGACACTTAACATTATTTTTTTAACGCAATTTCACAAATTTTTCGATGCCTGGATATTTAAAAATGCTATTTTCTTATTATTAGTGTATGCACCTGAAACAAATGTAGCATAATTAGCGACAAAAATCATACTTAAATAACACAGCATACTCCGCTCATGATAATGAAAACCCAATTACCATAAAATTATCATTTTTATGAGATTTTGGCGTGAGTAGTCGTTTATGAAACACAAATTGAAAGAAACAATCTTTTTGCAGTTCTTTTATTTTTACAGTGTATTTGTTATAAGGTATATTTATTGAACTATACAGTAAAAATTTTGTTGTGCTTCTTCTATCGAAAACCAATAATATTTATCCGATTATAGTGTAAGCCTGTAAGCAGCTTACCCGTCTATTTTCGTATTCTAAGACAAGTTTAACTTCTCTCTAGGAAAAACCATTTTAACAAAATTATGGTTTTAAAAAATAGTTAAGATGAAGAAGTGTGAAAGGTATTTTTGCATCAAACCACAAAAAATTTTTTTGGTTAACTTGAATTTTGTGAGATTTTTAATAAAAATGCAGGAAATCCCTTAGATGCTACGAGGGTTTTAATAAAAGGGTTATGATTAAAATGAAAAAACTACGATGAAATTCATAGTTTCATTACAATTGTACTTGATTTCATAAACAGTTTTTTTTTTTTTTGGTTGCTGAATTTGAAAAAATTACGTGTGGATGTACCCTTCCTTTGTCCTTGGATCTGATTATAAAAGTTGTTCATTTTCAACATTTTTTTCCGAATATACTTTTAAAGAATTGCCATTTTTATATACAGTTAACTCCTGTTAGTGCGTACCTCCGAGGTAAGCCATTTTTCGTCCGCATTTACCGAAGTTCGCATTAATTAATGTAAGCATTTGAATGGCGTACAAAAAGAAAGAAAGAAAGACAGAAAACAGAAACCTTACGTTGAATAAATTGAATTTAGTTTTCAACAGAAATTAAATAGGTTACTAAATTTACTCTACAAGAAACAAACCTTTCTTTATTTTAGTAATTTTAGTGAAAAAGTAAGTTTAAGACAATTTGTTAATACAAAGGAATAAGCTTAGGCAAATAAAATTTGCAGAGAAATTGCTGTACTTATATAATTTTACTTTAATTAAAATGCGATAGTTGGAGAAATTATCTTTGTACCACATCAATTTTGCGACACACTCCAAAATGTAACTACATCAGATTTTGATTGGTAATTTGGGTGAACAGAATTTAGCAATTTTTAAACCTATCACGTTTTTGGTGGTGGAATGTTTTCTTTCACCCTATCGCTACTAACTATTTTTTTTATATCACAATAGCCAAAGTTACACACTTTTGAAGAAATAATGTACAAAACAAGTTTCGATTCTGAACGGAAAATTTGAGAAAAAACATTTCCGATGCGTAGTACCCATTTAGCGGTGATTTTAATATCAATTTTAAACGGAAAATTGTGGAGAAAAAGAATTTGTCTTTATTAACCGGAGGTACCACTTAAGAGGAGATGCATTAACGAGTGTCTACTGTATTTCCATATTATAATAAAATAAATAACTTGTTTAAACTAACAAAATATTCTTTGATGATTTTTTGTAGGTAGATTTCGTAAGATATACTACCTATTACATTCTCCCCTATGTTGGAATTTCTGAAAAAATTTTGCAGATCTACGCCGATCATGACTACCAGAACCCAAAACCACCCCCAGTTCAAAACTTTATCTATCTATCTATCTATCTATCTATCTATCTATTCCTCTATCTATCTATATCCCTTTTTTATAAACACGATAACTTCAATACTTCTGCAAAAATCTCTTCCAAACTGATAAATAAAATCTCGGGCAAGTTCGTTAATGGGCAAAGTTGAACAAAGGTAGGGAAATGGGGGAACTTTTTGTAAAAAACAGATAAACCCCTATAACTTCTTAATTATGATACATATCGGATCCGTTTAAAGTTTTTATTACTTCTAGGAAAAGGGCCAAAAATTTATGTTTGACAGATTTTCGGTATTATTAAAAATGGTTTCAATGTTGGGAAAAATATGGGTTTAAGAAGAAAAAAATTCATAACTTCGTCAATTCACAAGATTACAAATTCGCTTAAATTTATTATAAATGCTCTTAATATTATCTACAACTTATATGTTCACAAGTTTTTTTAGGACCAACCTTACAGAAAAACAGAAAATTCCTGCCGGCTCCGCCTACAGACGCAGGTAGATTTCGAAGTGTGCGGCCCCAACTGCCGTATCATGGCACAAAGGTCATTTCTTCTGCAATTCTCAATAAACAGGCGCCTCACGATCTGCGTCTTCCAAATATACCAGTGCCTGTAGGCCGAGTCGTCAGGAATTTTTTTTTACATATGAATGTTTTAACATGTTCATATTGCTCATATTACAACAGGCTATATTTTTCAAACTGTTTTCTGTAATATTCTATAATAAATATATCAATATATATCAGTTATACTTTCTTAATCTAATAAATAAATTTATTTTAACTATTCACATTTCATTAAAAAAGTATGAATTTACTTATACCAAATGCAAACATGAAATCAGAGACAAGTTAATTTTGCTAATAGCATCACTTCCTCTCTCCAAAATCTTCTTTTCCACTTAATGAGATCTACCCAGATAAATGTTTATTTAATCCTCTGCACCTGACTTTCATTTAATATGAATAAGGTAATAAAAATAAAATTATCTCTCAAGAAATAAGGACAGATGGCAATAACTTTTGATATATTTTACACTGTATTGTCGTAAAATTATCATATTCATATCCTATTAAATTAAAGAGATGATGTACGTTACGAGAGTGTGAGAGTGACTGCTACTTCTATTGTTTTTTCATTTATTTTATTTTAAACATTTATTTATAGGTTACTGTCGATTTATTATGGGGGCAAATTTTTAAAAATATATTAGAATACTTGAAACATAATTTTGAATACATATAAATAATATATTTTTTTTAGCTATTTTATTGTAATATACCAATCTAAAGATAGCTAAATGCACTTACAAATCAGGGTTGATAAAAATCATGATTTTTTTAAAATAAATAAAAAAAATCGGATTTATTTGATTTAAATCAGATTTTTTTTATTAATATCATTTTATTTATTTTCTCTACACATTTCTATTAATTCCATTGCAGTTCCTAGATAAAAAACCAAAATAATTTCAATAAAAAACAGAGTGTTGCAAACAAATTCAGATGATTTACTTAAAACTTAAAATCATATTATTTTACTATTAAATTGTTATAGATATACCTATGTGCGTTGTATACATAAATTTCTAGTTAATTTAAGTTATTATTATTTTTTATATTACTCTATTACTCTAATAATACATATAATACTAGCTGAAGTACCCGGCGTTGTCCGGGATTTTAAAAATCTTGTGTAGAAAAATCACTTTCAAAATTAAACATGTCGTACAGAGAACTTCAAAATGTTAAAATATGTCAATATTTCCATAATCGGGATTTTACCATGATGCAATACGTTCCTCAAAACCATATGATGTTATATTCACCTGCTAACGTCACATCTATTTGCTTTCTCTCTATTACTCATATTGATACTCTCTTTGTATGATTCTCAAATATTTGAAAAAGCCCATTAAACTTTCAATATGACGTCATATTAATTTTATTTTTAATTCTCTAATGACGTCATATTAACCTGCTTTCTGTTACTTAGACATACTCATACCCCTTGTATTATTGAGAAATGTTTGAAATTCTCCGTTATATTACCAATATGACGTCATATTAATCTTTATTTCAGCTGTTGAAACGTTTTATTTCATTTTCATTTTTCACGTCGAAATCTTTTAATAGAAAATTAATTATTGTAGAAAGAATTTTACTGTGAATTTTTAATTGTTGGCAATTGCTATATTGAAAATTTTTAAATTTGATAGGGAAGGGCTGTTAGATTTTTAGTTTTTTTTTATTAATTAAAAAATTAACTATGCATTGTTTCGATCAAGATTACTTTAGTTGCCTTGGCCGTGTTTTAATCACCTATACGCAACATTTCACAATTCTGGCTTCCAAACTGTTGATCTGTATTGAAGTGCAGACAAACGGACAGACAAATTTTCATTTTTATATATTTGATATAATCACATAATAAATGCAGCAATGAATTGTTCTAAATATATATGTGTGCTTCAACTGATTCAGATTCAATGATATGTCATCTTTATCACATAGACTGCAAGTTTCTTTGTGTGTTTTTTTTTAATTCTTGCAACAATTTCTACCATTTGTACACTACATGGTTTGCACATTGCTTTCACACCATTTCCAGAAATAGTAATTTTTTTTCTGTAAAATAAAGTCACATTGTATCTTTCTTTCTGTCAGCCATTTTTCTTATGTATCAATGTATCCAAAAGCTTTCTGTACTGAGTATTAGTAAATGATATTCTTGTCCCAACCTGTGTTTCACACTATACTATATTAATGGTTACAAAACAGTTACAAGATGTAAGGCATAATCACATAACTAAAAGTACGAAGCTATCAATTGTCAGTGTTACCAGCTCTTAGCCATTGGTAATTTAAGTAATCGAGCATGCTTACTTGACAGTAGAAATGACTGCTTAGCTTGGTTCTTTCTTTCTGACTGCCATTTTTCTTATGTATCAATGTATCCAAAAGCTCTCTGTACTTACCTAGTATTAGTAAATGATATTCTTGTCCAAACTTGTGTTTCACACTATACTATATTCATGATTACAAAACAGTTACAAGATGCAAGGTAACAACATAACTACAAGTACGAAGCTATCAATTGCCAGTTTTATCCAGTCCTCAGCCATTGACATTCATCAATCCATCATACTTATTTGACAATAGAAATGACTGCTTAGCTTAGAAATAAGGTACAATAACATATCTTATATATCCATTGCAGTAAGCAATGAATTCTAGGAAAGAAAAGGGATCAGTTACAGGTATTAAATTATTTTCAGTTATAGAAGAAACATGAAACTGGAATTCTACAATCCTATTTTACAGAAATATTCCAAATATTTATTATGTTACAATTAATCCATGTATTCCTCATATTATACGTATAGGCGTAAAGTTGTATGGGCTTCAGCCCCACCAATAATTTTTAAAATGGACTCTTCTTTTTTATTCCTCAATAAAAAAAGAAAAGTTTTTAGCTCACAGGCTATCAAAGCCTGAGAGCTTATGTGCCCGCCGGTTCTGTACGTACGTATGTATGTATGTATGTATGTATGTATGTACGTAACGCGATAACTCTTGATAGAACTAACCGTTTACCTTCAAATTTTGTTTATAGGTTCACTGTGTTAAGGCGCTTACCTGATTAGTTTTCGGAATTGATTGGTTAAGTATAAAGGGGGGGAACGGGGGGCTAATCCCCCCCCCTTAATTTATATAAATGGGTTTTTCATTCAGAATTATTCCGTTTTCCTTCAAATTTTGTTTATAGGTTCACTGTGTTAAGGCGCTTACCTGATTAGTTTTCGGGATTGATTGGTTAAGTATAAAGGGGGGGAACGGGGGGCTAATCCCCCCCCCTTAATTTATATAAATGGGTTTTTCATTCAGAATTATTCCGTTTTCCTTCAAATTTTGTTTATAGGTTCACTGTGTTAAGGCGCTTACCTGATTAGTTTTCGGGATTGATTGGTTAAGTATAAAGGGGGGGACGAGGGGGGCTAATCCCCCCCTTAATTTATATAAATGGGTTTTTCATGCAGAATTATCCCATTTGCTTCAAAATTTGTTTATATGTTCATTGGGTTAAGACGTTTCCCTGATTAGTTTTCGGGATTGATTGGTTAAGTATAAAGGGGGGGGGGAAATGGGGGGGAGGTAATCCCCCCCCTAATTTCGATAAATGGGTTTTTCATGCAGAATTATCCGATTTTCTTCAAATTTTGTATATATATTCATTGTAATTAGAGACTTCCCTGATTAGTTTAAGGGGTTCATTAGTTAACTATGAGGAGGGGGTAACGGGGGGATGACCCCCCCTTAATATATTGTTGATTTCTTTATTTTTCTCTTATTTCAGATTCTTTGAAATAAGAGTATAATATACAATTAGTGTGAATAGCCTGTGAGCTCAATGCCCTCAGTTTAACTGGGCAGTTTTCTTTTTATTAGTTTTTAACACTTTCCAACCTAGTTGAAAAGTGTTTATGACTTCGGTTTGTCTGGCCGTCTGTCCGTGCTCTAACTCCCGTAAATATGCTCGGATTGCTCTCCAATTTTTATATGTTATTGTCGTTATCTGTAGCATGTTCCCTATTTCAACGGAAGTGTGTAGCACTTATAGTTTTTTTACAGGGACACTCAAAATAATTATGTTACATTGCGGTCTATGGGGAAAAATCATTTACGGTTTATTTAAATAT